>JAYESD010000002.1:103184482-105584482 GCA_036927565.1 Tuctoria greenei
GCAAACCAGTAAGCTACAAGTGGGTGTTCAAGAAAAAGCTCAGGCCTGACAGAACTATTGAAAAGTACAATGCGCGAGGCTAGCTGCAAAGGTCTATACTCAAAAGAAAGGTGAAGACTATTTTGACACCTATTCACCTATCGTCAGAATGATGACAATTCGTGTACTACTTTCTTTGGTTGCTTTTATGGTCTAATCATCCATCAAATGGATGTGAAGACAACTTTCCATAACGAAGAGTTGGAAGAGGAGATTTATATGGAACAGTCTGATAGATTTGTAGTAAAAGGTGAAGAGACAAAGGTGTGCAAATTGTTGAAATCCTTGTGTGGCCTGAAACAAGCACCTAAACAATAGTATGAGAAGTTCAACAGTACTTTGACGTCTGCGAGATTTGTCATTAATGAGGCTAATCAGTGTGTGTACTATTGCCATGGTGGAGGCGATAGCGTTATATTATGCTTGTATGTGGATGATATACTCATTTTTGGTACAAGCATTGATATAATTTCTGAGGTCAAGTCTTTTCTATCAAAGTGTTTTGATATGAAAGATCTGGAAGAAGCTAATGTTATTTTGAACATTAAGCTGAATAAGGATGAGAGTGAGATTACTTTAACTCAATCCCACTATATTGAAAAAATCTTGAGCCGGTTCGGCTTTATGGATAACAAGATTTCTCCAACGTTATATGATCCCAGCGTGATACTCAGAAAGAAGAAGAAAGAGTCAAGAGATCAACTTAGATATTCTCAGATGATCAGTTCACTCATGTACTTAGCAAGCGCAGCCCATCCTGATATCTCGTTTGATGTGAGAAAACTTAGTAGGTTCATGTTAAACCTGAGTATAGATCATTGACATGCACTTGAAAGGGTTATGCGCTACTTGAGAGGTACACCGAGTTATGGAATTCACTGTACTGGGCATCCGGTAGTGTCTGAGGGTTATAGTGATTCGTACTGGATCTCTAATGTTGATGAACTCTATGCCACGAGTAGATATGTGTTCACTCTAGCTGTTGGTGTTATATCATGGAGGTCTTACAAATAGACCATTTTGACGAGGTCAACCATAGAAGCATAACTCACTGCTATAGAGACAGCAACTGCAAAGGAAGAATAACTGAGAGAGCTCTTGATAGATTTGTCTATAGTTGAGAAACTATTGTCAGGAATCCTTATGAACTGTGATAATCAGACGGTGATTGCTAAAGTGACCAGTTCTAAGGATAAGGTAAAATCATCGAGACACGTCAAGAGACGTTTAAAATTTGTCAGAAAAATGAGAAACTCCGAAGTTATTTCTGTTTCTTACATACAAATAGATAAAAACCTGGCAGATCCTTTATGAAGGGTCTATCACGTAATGTGATAGAAAGTGCATCGAGAGAGATGGGTTTGAAACCCATTGATGTGACACTATAGTAGTAACCCAACCTATGTGATCGGAGATCCCGTAAATTAGGACATATGAAACAAGCTAGTGATTCACTGAGGAGAGTACTTCCTTTAGAATATCTTTATGTGAAGATGCACGCTTGTACTCTCAAACTGTAAGACAGGTTGGCGATTTGCCTTAATGTGTTTTTGTTGGCTATGTGTAGCAAAGATGTCGTCCTACAGGACAATCTTGGAAGAACACACCTATATGAGCTCCGACTGTCTAACGTCGTAGTTTGTGAGATTTGGGTGATCTCTAGAAAGCTCATGAAGAGACCAGAGAGTAATACGCATATGCTCCACCCGTAGGGTACACTACTGGTAGTCAAGTACTGGTAATGATCTTTGGATGAAGTCAGTTCGCACAAAACTTGTAATTCAAGGCGTAATCCATTGTCCAAGTTGTGAACTGATGTAATTTAAAGATTTACGCAGAAGTTCAACTTAACAGTCTATGCCGAAACACTAGTAAATCAAATAAGGAACGAGAATGACTTCTTTTCTAATGACTTTGAGATATGGTGAGAGATTGTTGGAATAAATAGGCTAGGCCCAATATTTATTTAAGATTAATTTTAAATCTCAAAGGTCCATTAGTGAAAGAGAGGGTAGTGCTAAATGTTTAGTTTCCACATAAGATGTGAAAGTGGAGCAACCCCTACATAAAAGGGGGGTTGTTCTTCCACTCGTCAAAGAAGAGAATAACAGGGGGTTGCCCACGCGCGCTCCTCCTCTTCCTCCTCGCTTGTTCGCCCCGCCCCGCACACGCGCGCACGTGTTCTTGTGAACTCGATTCTCGAGCTGAACCTAAATTTTATATTTCTCCAGAAAATTAAATTGGGCTTTAGGCTTTTGAGCTTCCGAATTTTTGGGGCTTCCGAGACCGAGTTCAAGTCGTTAGAGACGAAAGAGTCTATGATTGCAAAGTCGGATCAGATGCAGATCTTCCGGATCGCAACCGAACCGCTTCCGCATGACTCTATAAATACAAGCGTGCGGGAGTAGGGTAGATCATCCCACGATCAGATCATTCCCAAGTTCGCGTTTTCTGCGCCGCCTTTTAGTCTACTCCATCCCGAAAGCCTACGTGCACCAACGATCGGGAGAGCAGGTCTCTGGAACAGCTTGCCCTTGCGATCCTGCACCGGGACGGGGCGAATAAGGTTTTTGAGAAGCGCTCCGTGCGACTGCTCGCGTTCTTCACCACGGTTCGTCTAACAAGGAGATCGGGCGCTGCTTTCCAACGTCGACACTAACGTCTGCACCGTTGTTCGCGGGTCAGATTTACAACAGTTCCTCCGACTTTAAATTGGTACGCGATATTACTCGTCCCGTCTATCTGCCGATGTTAATAGCTGCTATTTTTCACGTGCAGTAAATTGTCTCGTGTTTTCTAACAAAATGGTCCGCTTTCCATGGAAGTGAAATGTGCATGAATGATTCTTCTGGAAGGAAAATGTGCATGAATGGTGGAAGGAAAATGTGCATTCCTACGATCCAAACACATAAACTCCAATCCTTTCCACAGGAACACATTCTCGTAAAATTCGTATGCAAACCCTTCCAAACGGACCCTCAGTTGGGGAAATATCTGTGTATATATTTTCCTCGTTCTCAGTAAATGGAGTAATGGACATTGAGAAATCAGAAGGCCTAGACCTAGAAGACGGGAGAGCCGGTCCTACATGTTGTCGTACATACAGCGTAGCGGTTAGGCTGCTACAGCAGGTTGCTGCGTGAAAACGGCTTGCTGGACTGGACAGCACCTGCTGCTTTGCGTCTTGGGAGCTGTAGCAGTGAAATCCATATGTACCCCGTTGAATTTTCAGCTACCACCTTTCCCGGGGAGGTGTGCAGCCGTGCAGGGCACGGGGTCGCACGGCTGCTGACACGACGGATTGGCTACGCGTCTGGCGCCAGACTCGCGATGAGTCCATGCTGGCACGGCCGACGGGACGTGGTGATTGATCGCCCGCTGGCGTGCTCACACCCAGCTGTGTCCCTCGCTCGCTTTTGTGCTTGTCCCAACGCCCATGACGTACAGTCGCACACGTCTCCGACCGGTCACGTCGCCGTCGAGCTGTCGACGTCCATCTCTCGATCACCGAGCAGGTCTGTACAGGCATGCGTCTACCCAGCAGATCTTTCGTCTACCGAGCGGGTTCCGTATGTTTATGCACCGTTGGATTTGTTTCGTCTGCTTCTCCTGTACTGTGTACTTTCACGTGCCAACTTGGCTGAGGAGGAACCAAAAGTTTCTTTTTTGACGAACGAATGAGCAACCCACGGTGTCATACTGTAAATATAAAAAAATAAGATATAAAGTATGCTTTAAAATAAACGAGTGCGGATAACTTTAACTGCAAGTAGCATGCACCGCTGCGCAATATTTTTTCTCTTTCCTTTCGGACAAGGAGTTGCAAACGCTTGGAAAGATATTTATCTTTTCAAAAGGCGACCACGTACGTTTATGCACGCATCATCACTATCTTTGACAACAAATCACCTCATACCGGATCTTAGATCTTCCGCAGTAGCACACTGTAAAGAATATTGAATACATTATTTTGTAGTGTAATTTAGAGTATATACTGCAAAAGCACAAAAAGAATATTGTATAAAGTATAATTTAAAGAGCGCTGTTGCGGATAGCTTTAGCTTGTTTCTCCGATGTAAATGCTCTCCTTGTTGATGTTGGGGATTCTTATTTCTGAAAACTTGCTACCAAGAACAAAGTTGTCACGCATTCTAGGCAAGGTCTACTTCCATTCGGCGGTAAAAGCAGGGCCCGGGGGCTTTCCATTTACAGGCTGTTATCTTAACTTCATGATAGGCCCACTACTTCCAAGGCTTGCATTTGTAATATCGTGCCTAGGGTCAAACTTTGCGAAACCATAGATAACTGAGACCGAGGCCGAAAAAGGCTTGTGCGCTTTAACTCGCCCATCAAGAAAATGTATTGTCCCAAATGTTGGGAATCGACGGTATGCTACTCAAGCAACTCTACCATATCACTCAGGAAATATGCGAGTACAAATGTCATGAATCATTACCACTAGACGCGCAGCGTAGCGGAACATAGACACACGTCGGTGTAGGGGAAGTAGACGATCCCGTTCGTCTCCTACTCGCCCTCTTCTCAGCAGCAGTAGACGAACACGTTCGTTGTAGCCCATCAGCGCAGCAGTAGCAGCAGCGCCTCCTCGGAGTCCACACGTACGGAGAGGAATGCCGTGATCCGGTGTGCTAGCACCGCGCGCGCGGCAAGGGTCTTGGCGTGAGGCCTTCGAGGGGTAGCGGCTAGGGCTGTAACGTGGTGGGGTGATTAGTCTCTAACCCTACCCCTCATATTTATAGGCGTACTAATGGGCTTTTAGGTTGCAAGCCCATTAGTACCCTAATTGCTTATGAATCAAATATCTAATAGCCCTTGTCGGTACCCCGCAGACCGAGTACCCTCGTGCACAAGGTGAAAACGGCTAAGGACTCGGCCTCTACTTAGAGACAGAGTCCGAGGCCGCCACGTCGTGGAGGGAAGGACCAGATCCTACCTCCCCGCCGAAGCGGGCTCCCGGGCTGCCACGTTGCCGGCAGGACCAGACCCTCGCCTCCCCGCCGAGGCAGGCTCCGGAGCTGCCACGTGGCCAGCAGGACCGGACCCTCGCCTCCCCGCCGAGGCAGGCTCCGGGGCTACCACGTGGCCGGCAGAACCGGACTCTCGCCTCCCTGCCGAGGCGGGCTCCAGGGCTGCCACGTGGCCGGCAGAACCGGACTCTCGCCTCCTTGTCGAGGTGGGTTCCGGGGCTGCCACGTAGCCATTGGAACCCCCGGGACTAGGCCCGTCTCCCCGCAGGGAAGGGCTCTTGAACTACCACATGGCCCGAAGGGCTGAGCCTCTGCCCTTCCGCGGAGGTGGGCTCCGGAGGCGCCACGTGGCCTGTACAGCCGAGCGCTCAACTCCCCGCAGGGGCAGGCTCCAGTGAACCACGTGGTGGAGGACCAACTCAATGCGGTAGGAGGCCGCAGTAAAGGAAAGAGTGCGCTGCTCAGACAGGCATTAAGTATGCGCGCCTTCCCCAGGCGAAGCGGAGTCGCGCATACGAAAGTCAAGCGTCCAGTGTCCCGTCTTGTCCAAGTAGCCGGTACAGACCCACTGCGTAAGACGGACGAGTGAGCTGCGAGGACAAGACAGCGGGACATGCCCTGCCATCATCAACAACTATGTATAGCCCTGGCGCACGACGCGGCAGGACGGCACATTGAAGCCCCTGACAAAGGGAAGTAGATAGCATTTACTCCTAGATCTTGTATAGGATTTGGCTCTTCCCGGGACCACCTGTCGGGCCCCGGGGCCCACCTTGTGACTGCAGAGTCCTTGGACGATAAAAGGACTCGGCATGCCACCTTCACAGGGGATCGATCAATCGAAACTCATACACGCTCAAGCAAGGCAATACACAAACACTTCCGTCGACGTAGGGTGTTACGCTCCAGCGGCCCGAACCACGTAAACCCTCTATGTTCATCATCTCGCTGCGCTCAATCTCCTAGGACTAGCCCTCGTGAATCCAAAGAACCTCCGCAGGCTGCTCTCTAAGCAGGTCCGAGGGAAGTGTCGTTTAAGACCTTCGACATTTGGCGCGCCAGGTAGGGGGCTTTTTCCTCATGAAGATTTCCACCAGAAGCAATGGTGAACGACCATTCCAACGCCGGTACATCCAGGCCGCAGTCACGGCGACAGGCAGAAGCTGAGAACCAGGCATCGTCTCGCTCTAGAGCGGGATCCCGCTGTAGAGCAGCAAGGTCGGGACCTTCACGTCGCCCTGCTATCACCTCGCCGGCTGCAGGCCGGCACGCCACACCATGACGTACTCCAGCCGTGACGGCAGCTACTGCGCTGCCGGAAGCAAGCCCGGAGAGTGCGCTCGCAGCAGCGCACGCGCTACTCCACAATCCACCTGCTGGAGATGCTCCTCGGGGAGCAGCTCAGCAGTGGATCAACGACGTCAACCACCTCGTCACCACTGCGCTCAACGCACCTCCACCAAGGGAGACACATGCCCAGCCGATGCATGTGTCATTGTCACGGACTCCAACAGTTGACCGATGGACGGCAGACTCGCGCTCGACCAGGATCTCGACAACAGATCTGAGAACCAGGCTACAACACCGCAGGTCGGGAGAAGACTGCTGAGTCACCATCGAGCGACAGAGGGAGCAGCAGCGCAACCTCGAGGAAGATTATGGTGCGTCGGGCCATGATCCCCAGGCTCGTGTCGTGCCTCCACCATACCAGGCGTATGTCGCGCCTCCACCTCCACAGGTGTATGCTGCACCACCCCAGCCTCAGGTGTACGCAGACCCACCTGCTCACAAGGGGTATGTAGTGCCACGACCGGCGCCAGCCAGCCCCACCCAAGGGTGTGCAGCTCTGGCACCTCACCTCCGTTTCGTGGTCTGGACGCGAAAGTTCCGGCCACACATGCTGGAGAAGTACGACGGGAGCGTCAACCTGAGCGAGTTCCTGCAGATCTACTCCACCGCGATACTAGCTGCAGGGGCGACGAGGCCATCATGGCTAACTACTTCCCAGTCGTCCTGACCAGCCCAGCCCGGTCATGGCTCATGAACACGCCCCAGGGGTCCATAACCTCCTGGGATGAGTTGTGCCGACAGTTCGTGGCGAACTTCGGCAGTTCCTACAAGCGCCCCGACACGGAGCTTGACCTCCACGCCATCAGACAGCATGCTGGAGAGTCGCTGCGATCGTTCATCCAGTGGTTCTCTCAGGTACGGAACACCATGCCTCATGTCACTAGCGCATCAGTTATTGCTGCGTTCAGACAGGGTGTAAGGGACAAGAAGATGCTCGAGAAGCTAGCCACGCACAAAGTGTGTGATGTCTCCGAGCTGTTCGCTCTGGCAGACAGATGTGCTAGGGCAGCTGAGGGACGCAACTGGCACTCCCAACCTTCCTCAGAGGCAAGGGAGGCCACGCCAATTGAGGAAGGAGCCTCTGCAAGGAGCAGCGGCAAGAAGAAGAAGAAGGGCAATGGCAAGAACAAGCCAAAGTTCGGAGCCCATGCGGTGGTGGCCGCGGCACCTGGCGGAGCCCGGCCGCCGCGCCGAGACAAGCGCCCTCGGCAGTCACCAGAACCCGAGGAGCCTGACTTCAAGTGCCCAATGCACTGCACAAATAGCCATAGCGCTAGCGAGTGCCGGGAAGTGAAGAAGTTCGCGAAGCGCTTCCGCAAGCAGAAGTAGAAGCAGCAGCGCCAGGAGGGCGCGCCTCCCCGCCAGAGGGAGGGCAAACAGAAGGTCAGTCCTGAAAAGGAGGATGATAGCAAGATGGGGTTCCAAGAACCCCAGAGGGCGGTGAAGGCCGTCTTCGAGGGTGGCGACTCCGACTCCAGCAGCGATAAGGAGCGCCGCAAGACTCTCCACGTCATCTACGGGGGTGCCACAGATCCCACGTCCCGAAACGCCGTGAAGACTCTGCGACGGGCAGTGGCCGCAGTAGGCCCCGCTCCAAGCCCGGCTCCCCACCACAAGTGGATGAACACGGCTGTCGAAGGTCTTAAATGACACTTCCCCCAGACCTTCTTAGAGAGCAGCCCGCAGACGTTCTTTGCATTCACGAGGGCTAGTCCCAAGAGATTGAGCGCAGCGAGATGGTGAACACAGTGGGTTTACGTGGTTCGGGCCGCCGGAGCATAACACCCTACGTCCACGGGAGTGTTTGTGTTTTGCCTTGCTTAAACGTGTGTGGGTTTCACTCGGTCTGAATGCCGTGCCCCTTGAAGCTGTCTGCAGAATCCTTTTATAGTCCAAGGACTCTGCAGTTACAAGGTGGACCCCGGGGCCTGACAGGTGGTCCCAGGGAGAGCCAAATCCTATACAAGATCTAGGATTAAATGCTATCTACTTCCCTTTGTCAGGGGCTTCAATGTGACGTCCCGCCGCGCCGTGCGCTAGGGCTACACATAGTTGGTGATGATGGCGGTGCATGTCCCGTCTGTCTTGTCCCTGCGGCCCATTCGCCCGCCTTGCGGTGTGGGTCTGTACCGGCTACTTGGACAGACAGGACACTGGAGCCTTGACTTACTCCTGCGCGACTCCGCTTTGCCTGGGGAAGGTGCGCGTACTTTAATGCCTGTTGGAGCAGTGCATGCCTCCCTTTATTGCGGCCTCCTACCCCACTGAGTTGGCTGCATGCCACGTGGTCGCGCCGGAGCCTGCCTCCGTGTGGAGTTGAGCACTCGATGGTACAGGACATGTGGCGCATTCGGAGCCCACCCCTGCGGAGGGGCCGAGGATCAGCCCTGCAGGCCCCATGGTAGTTCCGTTGCCTTTCCCCACGAGGAAGCAGGCCTGGTCCCGAGGTCCCTATTGGCCACATGGCAGCCACGGAGCCCGCCTCAGCGAGGGGGCAAGGGTTCAATTCTGCCGGCCACGTGGCAGCCCGGGAGCCTGTCCCGGTGGAGAGGTAGGATCTGGTCCTTCCCTCCACGACGTGGCAGCCTCGGATTCGACCTCTTAAGTAGAGGCCGAGTCCTTAGCCGTTTTCTCCTTGTGCGCAGGGGTACCCGGTCTGCGGGGGTACCGACAGTGGCCCCCGAGCCCACCTCGGGAGAGTCGTCTATACCGCAGGTGGGTCTTCTTCTTCATCTTCCCGCGCAACCCTTTCGATTCCAATTCGGGACAGTTCCCCGTGCAACACGTCCCTGCCGTTGTGGCAACGTGCCTCCCCCGGGTAAGCGGAGGCACTAGACAGGCGCCGCGCGACATGACTTCCGCCTTTAACTGCGGTGGTTCCCGAGGTGGCTCCTGCCCTTCCGCTGCTTTTGCCTTTTCAGAAACCGCCGAGTTACCTCCCGCATAGTTGGCCACTCGGTTCGCCTTTGTTGTCAAGCGGTCCGGGCCCTCATGTCATTGCCTATGCGGGTCGGCTGCTCTTCTACTGAGGCCGCGGCGATTCACACGTTGCGTCTGTTGGCTTGCAGAGGTGAATAAAAAGAGACCTTTCCCCCTGAGGGTCCTTTCTTCTGCCTCTGCATCCTTGCGCTTGTGCCTCCTTGCCCCAAGCCCAGTTCTTGCACTCTAGCTCCCGATCTCCCCTTCCAGAGCCTCCTCCTCTGATCCTCATGGCGAGCATCCTGCCCATGTCCCGACTGTCCAGGTCCGCTGACCTGGCCCCCATGCACCGGCTTCTTGGCTGGCACGCTCCTGAGCAGGAGAAGTGGCTCCGCCCCGGGAGGCTGCCACTGAGCCTCTCCACCGGGGAGATGGTGCTATTTTCATCGTACGTGCTGGCCGACTTCGTCCCGCCTGCATCCGCCTTCCTGGTCATGCTCTTGGAGACCTTCGGCCTCCAACTCCACCACCTCGCGCCGAACTCAATCGCCATGCTGGCGGTCTTCGCTCACCTATGCGAGATGTTCGTGGGGGTGATGCCATTGGTGAAGCTCTTCAGGTACTTTTTAGTACTGAGGGCTACCGGCAGAAGCTCGAAGGAGCATCTCGACGCTTACTACTTCCAGCGCCGGACCAAGGTCCCTTAGAGGTACATTGCTTCCTTCAACTCTGCACAGTGGGAGCAGTGGCGCGAAGACTGGATGATCGCCAAGATCGAAGCCCATGACCGGATGTGCCTCCCCACCGGGATCCCCTACTCCGAGCGGTCATTCTGGGAGGAGCGCCCAGAGCTGGAGGAGGCGTTCAACCCAGTGTTGGAGAGGATCTAGATGCTGGCGGACCACGGGCTGTCCTCTGCCATGGTGCTGAGGGACTTCATGTCTCGCCGCATAGCTCCGCTCCAGTGCCGCACCCGCCCGGCGTGGATGTTCACCGGCCTGTCAGACTGCACCCGACTCGAGAACAGCCCCAACTCCGATCTGGACGAGCAGCAGCTGCACGACATGCTGACCCAGGTCTGCCCTGATGACATCTCCCCTGAGGGACTGGCCCTTCCGACGGCCTGGCGCCCCCTATGCTCAGACTCCGAGCTAAAGAGGCGGCTTCTGAAGGCGATGCCAACGCTCGACGAGTCCGGGCTGGCGCAACACCAGATCGGGGACCTGTTCCGGGGGGTCAACATCGTCGACGACGCTGAGGGAGGCGGGGCTCCCCCAAGCGGCGAAGATGCCTCAAGCGACGACACCTCAAGCGGGTTCCAACATCATCAACAGGGAGATGTCGGGACCTATGCTAATATGGGGAAAGGGAAAGCACCTGTGCCGGTGTCGGACCCGTCCCCCAAGAAGCGTGCCCGTTCGCCGCCGTCAGCTCCCTTCGCCCCTCGTCAGGACGCTGATGGCGCCACTTTGCCTCTTGAATCCTCGACGCGCAAGAGAGGGAGGCTCCTCAACGGGGATGGGACCCCGACGTTCCCCCGCCGTTCGGAGGAGCACCAGACTTCGGGGGTGCCGCCGACTCCTCCACCATAGGGGCCCCCAGCACACTCAGCGGCCCCCGCCGCGGGTTCGGGTGGTCCGAACCCCCCAAACCCTTTCAGGAAGCGGTGGAACTTCAACGTCCCCTGGTAAGCCTGCATAGATTTTATCTTGGGTGCTCTCTGCTGTGTGCTTACCCTGTCATTTCCTTATGATCTGGGTTTGCTTGATTTCAGCACCACTACTGCAACTCCTTCTCCGTTCGCGGGCCCTTCTGCTGGGGGGTATGCCGCTCCAGCCGGCTCACGGGGCTCCTCTGCAGCCTCGGGCCCCACTCCGACGCACCGAGCTGCTACCGCCGGGGTTCCATGGGCCTCCGTGCCCGAGACCCCCGTAGCGGCTGCTGAAGCCCAGCCGCAGGCGCCGACGACTGTCGCTGCGCCCGCCAACGACTCTGTATCCACCAGCTACTCCGCGCCGGTCGATGCCGCTGCGCCGCCCGACACCGCTACGTCGGCTGGCGCCGCTGCCCCGGGTGCCGCCACCGGGGAGGGGGCCTTGGGGGCGATGCACCTTCTTCTGGCAGTGGTCCCCCAAATGGAGGATGATATTGAAGAAGTGGAGAGGTAGGGACCCGCTGCCACTGTGGAGCACCTCCCCCTGTCTAAGGCCATGGCCGTGGCCTACTCCGACTTCCAGCAGGCTCAGGCGGCCCTCGCCCGGTAGAAAGGTCGGCTTGAAGACGAGGATGACTGGCTCCGGGAATGGGCGAGGACCCTGGAGGCCCGGACCCGACTGGCGAAGAGCCGAGCGGCTCAGCCGTAGACGGTTGTTCGGGAGGAGATGAAGATCCTCGAGCAGGAGCGCGAGCTCATCGCTCAACTAGACGCCGTCACCCAGAAGCTGAAGGCGGACGCCACAGCTATCCATGCTGAGGCTAGCTCCCATCTCGAGTCCTACGAGGAGCTCCAGCAGCTGCTTTCTCGCCGGGAAGCCGCTCTTGCCGAATGGGAGCAGGACTTGGCGGCAAAGCAGGCCAAGGTGGAGGCAACCTCCCGCTGGCTCGTCCTCCAGCAGGAAGGGGCGAGGGTCCGCACCACCGAGCTAGACCGCCGGGACGCCGCCTTGGCTAAAGCGGAGCAAGCCCAGCTCGCCGAGCGCCTGGCCTTCCTGGACCGCAAGTTCAACGTCGCCCTCAAGGAGGGCGACTTGAGCCGCCGCGAGCGGGAGGTCAGCGAGCGCAAGAGGGCCCTTGCGGCCAAGGAGAAGCGGTTCCTGGACGGCGGCCCTCGGGCGTTGGCGGCGGCCCAGCAGGAGGTGCAGGAGCTCCAGGCGTCGCGCTCTGCTGAGGCCCAGAAGGTCTGGGAGTTCTTTGGTGACGCCGACTCGGCTCTGGTGCCGCTCGGCTTTAGCCCGGTGCGCGTGGGGGAACCGGCACAGGAGGTGAGCCAGGTGTTCCCAGCACTGGACTCCACCAGCTTGAGGATGCGTTCGCTGGGGGCCATCATCGACAACCAGCTGGAGGCAGAGGGGAGGATGCTGGTGAAGGAGGTGGCGACGCACATCCTGTCCTGCTACCGGAGCTGGTACCCCGACGTCTCTCTACAGCCGGCCCTCGAGGGGCCCATCGCCGAGAGGGAGGAAGCTGCCAAGTCTAAAGTCTCGGATGTGGTGGCGCTCATCACCTCATGTTTCCAACGGAGCGGCTGAGGGCTCCCTGTGCGTTTTTTATGTTTTGTGTTTCTTTCAGCTTTTGTCTGTGGCTGGTTGTGGTGGCAAACTTTTTATTTTGGAACAAAAAATCTGCCTATGGTGCCCCTTATACTCAGCATGCTTTTATTTCCAGCAATATCTTCTGGTTGTTTGTTGTTCCTTGGCTTCCAGGACCTGCCGTCCCTCGGAGTGTGGCCCCCTGATAGGTGTGCCCAGTTGTTGTGGGCACAGCCGTCAACACTTGGGACTTAGGGCGGATGGTTGCAGGGGAGCCTAGGATGCGTAGGTAGCATTACCGTAGCTGAGTATGCAGGGACGTCGACGGCGGGCCCCTTGGGGGTGCCGCCGGAGCTTCGGTCCGGCGGTGCCCACCATCTTCTGTGAAACATCGACGGCAGGCCCCCTGGGGGTACCACCGGAGCTTCGGCCCGGCGGTGCCCACCATCTCTGGTGAAAGGTCGACGGTGGGCCCCCTGGGGTGCCACCAGAGCCTTGGTCCAATGGTGCCCACCATCTTCGTGGGTACTTTGACGGTTATCGCCGGGATAACTCCTTGAAGACCTGCGTATAGATCAAAAAAATAGGAGAAGTAATTCTGACCGTTGGTCATTGTTTCCCTGCTCCATTTTAGTGTCGCTTGACTTATGATCTTGGGCTGACTCATGGGGCTTGGGTAATTCAGTGCGTCTGCACCTAGGGCTCGCTATCCATACTACTTAAGGGTGGTCCATCTGGCCCCCAGCTACTCAGTTGTAGCGCTGGGGAGGCAGGGCGCACAGGCTTAGGGTACAGGACCAGGCTAAGTAGGCTGTGCCCCTGGACTTCCCGCTCGGCGTAAGATTTTCCCGGGGAAGACCATCTGGAGACACAGACCCCCCGAGTATGGGATCATCCGAGGCCCCAGGCACATTGCAGGTACCTCAAGCAACCCCACCTGCAACCAGACAGCAAGGCTAGAGCAGGGAAGAATGATAGCGCCCATGATAGATCACGAGCTACAGCGAACACATAGCCATATCAAAAAAAATTAAAGATAATTTTTTGAATGAGGGACCCTATACAGGGTAGGACAACAATCTTTCATTGCGGTCTCCCATAAGATGGGACAGGTTTTACAAGGGAACGACCCGGCTCGAGCGGCAAAGGAAATCGAGTGCACCTACTTAGGGTTCCGGACCAGGCTAAGCGAGATGTGCACTCGGAGCCTCGCGCGCAGAGCCTTAGTTGCCCTAAGTACCGTTCCTAGGCACCATGTATCTTTTACAATGAAATAAAACTGTCTTGACACTGGTCTAGGGGTAGAACTTACGGAGGTGCTCGATGTTCGAGGGATTGGGCAGTCGCTCTCCATCCTCCGTAGCTAGGCGGACGCACCCAGGGCGGCATACCTCTGTAACCCGGAAAGGGCCCTCCCATCTGGGGGAGAGTTTGTTAGCCCCTTCCCGGGAGAGTATGCGATGCAGCACCAGGTCGTCTACCATTAGCTCCCTACTCCGCACGGTCCTCTGGTGGTAGCGCCAGAGCGTCTGCCTGTACTGTGAATTTCGGAGAGCTGCTCTTACTCGTCCCTCGTCGACGAGGTCCACGTCTTCACGCTGGAGCTGGTCCTGCGCGGCTTCGTCGTACACCCAGACACGAGGGGAGCCCCTGGTAATTTCTGGGGGGAGGACTGCCTCTGCCCCGTACACCAGGAAGAAAGGTGTTTCCCCAGTGGCCCAGCTGGTTGATGTCCGGCTAGCCCACAGTGCACATGGAAGCTCGTCTACCCAGTTTGCACCATGCTTCTCAAGGTGTGAGAATGTGCGAGTCTTGAGGCCCTTGAGGATCTCTGCATTGGCCCTCTCGACCTGCCCATTGCTCTCTGGATGAGCGACAGATGCATAACAGACTTGGATCCCAAGGTCCTCGCAGTATTCCTGGAATGCTACACTTGTGAACTGGGTCCCGTTATCAGTGATGATTCTCTTTGGGACCCCGAACCGGCAGACGATCGACTTGATGAATTTGACTGCTGACTGCTTGTTGATGGTGACAACTGGGGCGGCTTCTGGCCACTTGGTGAACTTGTCTACGGCGACGTAGAGGTGCCGGAATCCTCCGACGGCTCTGGGAAAGGGTCCCAGGATGTCCAACCCCCATACAACGAATGGCCATGAGGGTGGGATCATCTGCAGCGCCTGGGCTGGTGTGTGGATCTGCTTGGCATGGAACTGGCACGCCTTGCATCTCCTGACCATCTCAGTGGCATCCTGGAGTGCTGTCGTCCAGTAAAATCCGTGCCAAAAGGCTTTTCCGACCAGCGTGCAAGATGACGCGTGGTTCCCACACTCGCCTCCATGGATCTCTGTGAGCAAGTCGCAACCCTCCTCCCGGGTAATGCAACGCAGCAGGATGTTGTTGGCGCCATGCCGGTAGAGATCCCCTTCGACCAGCGTGTACCTCTTAGCCATGCGGACTATCCTTTCTGCCAGGGCATGTTCTTTGGGAAGGATGTTGTCTTTCAAGTAGTCCCGGACCTCCGAGATCCATGCATCAGGACTTACTTGAGCCTCTGGATCTTGGGCGCCCGGTAGCTCGGAGCTCCCGGTGGCGCATACGATCCTTGGCGGGCTCCATGGTAGCAGGGCCGCTGGGACTGCCAGCTTCGAGGTGCTGGGCTTGCCCCCTTCGCCCGGTTCGGCTGCTCGGGCGGTTGGTCGCGGTAACGTCCTTGCAAAGACTCCTTCATGCACTGGGGCCCCTGTGGAGGCCTTCGTTGACAGGTCATCTACGACTGAGTTGTCGGCTCGGGGTACATGGCACAAGTCCAAGACTTCAAAGTCCTTTTCGAGCTTCCGGACGTGCAGCAAGTATGCTGCTAGTTGTGTGTCGTTGCAGCCGCACTCCCCTTTGGCTTACTTGATGATCAGCTGGGAATCACCTTTAGCCAGAAGCTGACGGACATTGAGAGTCGGGGCAGTCTTTAGCCCAAAGATTAGGGCTTCATATTCTTCCATGTTGTTTGTCGCCTTGAAGTTGAGGCGCACCATGTACTTGAACTGCTCCCCAGTCGGGGTGAGGAGCAGGACCCCGGCCCCGGCCCCCTGCTTCCGCGAGGAGCCGTCAAAGTAGAGTGTCCAGGGGGGCTCGGTGAAAACTGGAGCCTTGGGCACCGTTTCTCCATTGTCAAGGCCCCCTGGGCTGCTTGGCGATGGAGTCCATTCTGCCAAGAAGTCTGCCAGTGCTTGGCTCTTGACTGCATGTCGAGGTAGGAACTCCAGCTCGAACTCCGCCAGCTCCGCTGCCCACTTGGCTATGTTGCCAGTTGAGTTGGGGCTGTGGAGCACGGTTTTTAGTGGGAAGGAGGTCACCACTGAAACCCGGTGAGCCTGGAAGTAATGCCGGAGCTTCCTCGACGCTATGAGCACTGCATACAGCAGTTTATGTACCTCCAGATACCTTGTTTTTGTTTCATGGAGGACCTCACTGATGTGGTAGACAGGCCGTTGGGAGGTCCGAACCCTCCCTGGGGGGTTCTGAGCTCCTTGCGATGTGTCTGCATCCTGGGGAATGTGGCCCCCAGGATTTGGTCGGACCTCCGGGGGCTGGGACCCGGAGGACTCTTGGTCACTGGAGCACACAACAAGGGGGTCCTCCGCTGGATGCAGGTCCTGAGGCTCAGCTTCTTCCCTGGGGGCTCCCTCGTGAGATTGCTGCGGCAGCAGTTCCGGCCGCTCCGCAACCAAGACCATGCTGACCACCTCCATTGTTGTGGTGATCTAGAGCAGGAGTTGTTCGCCGGGCTCCGGCGCCACCATGATGGGGAGCGTCGTCAGGTGCTTCTTGAGATCCTGGAACGCCGCTTCCGCTTCCTCGGTCCACACAAAGGGATCCGACCTTCGTAGAATCTTGAAGAAGGGGAGCGCTCGCTCGGCCAGTCTTGAGATGAACCGGCTGAGGACCGCCAAACACCCTGCGAGCTTCTGCACATCCTTGATTTGGGATGGTGGCCACATCAGCTCCATCGCCTTGATCTTCTCTGGGTTAGCTTCAATTCCTCGGTGTGAGACCAAGAAACCCAGGAGCTTCCCTGATGAAACCCCAAAGACGCACTTGTCTGGGTTCAGCATTGTGCGCGTCGTGCGCAGCTTGCTGAAGACATGGGCCAGGTTGTCTAATAAGGATGTGCAGGTTCTAATTTTTACCACGATGTCATCGACATACACTTCTACCAGATCTATAGTGAGGTCCCCAAATGTGTTATGCATTGCACGTACAAAGGTGGGGAGAGCATTCTTGAGTCCATAAGGCATGGAGACATAACAATACAGGCCATCTACTGTTATGAAAGCAGTGTGTTCCTCATCTTCCCTAGACATTGGTATTTGGTGAACACCAAAATACGCATCTAGGAAACACAGAAGATCACAGCCTGATGTTGAGTCTACTATTTGATCTATCCTAGGAAGAGGGAATGGATCCTTTGGGCATGCCTTATTCAAGTTGGTGTAGTCGATGCACATCCGGAGTTTCCCACCAGCCTTGGGGACGACAACAGGATTGGCCAACCAACGTGGGTGGTGGACCTCCCGGATGAAACCAGCATCGAGCAGCTTCTTGATTTCTTCACGGATGAAGTTCTGCCGCTCGAGGGACTGTTTCTTGGGCTTCTGTTGCACCGGTCGGGCGTCAGGGTAGATCATCAGATGGTGCTCAATCACCTCCCTAGGGATCCCGGGCATTTGTGATGGTTGCCATGCAAACACATCGACATTGTTGCGGAGGAAGGTGACGAGTGCGAGTTCCTATTTGCTGTCCAGGTTCCCTGCAATGCGGGTTGTCTGGGTAGCCTCAGAACCAATCCTGACGACCTTTACTGGGACATCGTCGCCGACTGGTTGCACACGGGGTGCAGAAGAGGAGGCCCGCTGCATCGGACCCTATTCTGGTCGACTCTCCTTTGAGCCTCCCGGAGCCGGTGCCCTCCCCGCTGCAAGTGCCTGGAGCTGCTCCAAGGCCGACACTGCAGCAGAGCGGTCCCCTCTGATTCTGAGGACACCAGAAGGCGTTGGCATCTTCAGGACGAGATAGCCGTAGTGGGCTACGGCCATGAACCGGTAGAGCGCCAGTCTTCCGATGATTGCATTGAAGGGGAGATCGACGTCTGCTACGTCGAACAAAACGCTCTCCGTACGGTAGTTTTCCGGGGCCCCGAAGGTCACCGGGAGGTGTATGTTACCGTACGGGAAGATTTGCCCAGGTCCGACACCCGAGAACGGGCTCGAAGGTGTGAGACGGGACATCGGCAGCTGCAGCTTCCGGAAGGCCGCCGTGGAGATGAGGTTGAGGCCTGCCCCGCCATCAATCAGCACGTGGAAGACCTTCACGTTGGCGATGGTCGGGGACACCAGCAGCGGGAGTACCCCTGCTCCCGCCATGTTCTTCGGGCAGTCAGAGGCGTCAAAGCTGATTGCCGTGCTCAATTACTTATTTGGGGAGCCAGGCTCGGAGCGGGGGCCACCGCGGCCACTGCCCATCGCAGAGTCTTCACTGCGTTCCGGGACGTGGGATCTGTGGCTCCCCCGTAGATGACGTGCAGAGTCTTGCGGTGCTCCTTATCGCTGCTGGAGTCGGAGTCGCCGCCCTCGAAGATGACCTTCACTGCCCTCTGGGGTTCCTGGAACCCCATCTCGCTGTCATCCTCCTTTTCGGGATCGACCTTCTACTTGCCCTCCCTCTGGCGGGAAGGTGCGCCCTCCTGGCGCTGCTGCTTCTGCTTCTGTTCACGGAAGCGCTCTGCGAACTTCTTCACTTCCCGACACTCGCTAGCGCTATGACTATTTGTGCGGTGCATCGGGCACTTGAAGTCAGGCTTTTCGGGTTCAGGTGACTGCCGAGGGCGCTTGTCTCGGCGCGGCGGCCGGGCTCCGCCGGGAGCCTCGGCTGCCACTGCATGGGCTCCGGGCTTTGGCTTATTCTTGCCATTGCCCTTCTTCTTCTTCTTGCCACTGCTTTTTGCTGAGGCTCCTTCCTCAGTCGGCGTGGCCTCCCTTGCCTCTGAAGAAGGTTGGGAGTGCCAGTTGCGTCCCTAAGCTGCCCTAGCACATCTGTCGGCTAGGACAAACAGCTCGGAGACATCACACACTTCATGCGTGGCTAGCTTCTCCAGCATTTTCTTGTCCCTCACACCCTGCCTGAACGCTACAATAACTGATGCGCTAGCGATATGAGGGATTGTGTTCCGTACCTGAGAGAACCGCTGGATGAATGATCGTAGCGTCTCTCCAGCGCGCTGTCTGACGGCGTGGAGGTCAAGCTCTGTGCCGGGGCGCTTGTAGGAACTGCCGAAGTTTGCCACGAACTGTCGGCACAGTTCATCCCAGGAGGTTATGGACCCCTAGGGCAGGTTCATGAGCCATGACCGGGCTGGGCCAGTCAGGACGACGGGGAAGTAGTTGGCCATGACAGCCTCGTCACCTCCTGCAGCTAGTATCGCGATGGAGTAGATCTGCAGGAACTCACTTGGGTTGACGCTCCTATCGTACTTCTCCGGCATGTGTGGCCGGAACTTTCGTGGCTAGACCACGAAACGGAGGTGAGGTGCCAGAGCCGCACACCCTTGGGTGGGACTAGCTGGTGCCGGTCGCAGCGCTGCATACCCCTGGTGTACAGGCGGACCTGCGTACACCTGAGGCTGGGGTGGTGCAGCATACGCCTGCAGAGGTGGGGGCGCGACGTACGCCTGGTATGGAGGTGCCGTAACATACGCCGGATTCGGCGGTGGCACGGCGTGAGCCTGGGGAACAGGACTCGGCGCATTGTAGTCCGCCTCAAGGTTACGCTGTCGCTCCCTCTGTCGCTCAATGGTAACTCGGCAGTCTTCTCCTGACCTGCTGCGCTGCAGCCCAGTTCTCAGGTCTGTTGCCGAGACCCTGGCCGAGCGCAAGTCTGCTGTCCATCGGTCAATGGTTGGAGTCCGCGACAACGACACATGCATCGGGTGGGCATGTGTCTCCGTTGGTGGAGGTGCGTTGAGCGCAGCGGTGACGAGGTGGTCGACATCGCTGATCCACTGTTGAGCTGCTCCCTGAGGAGCATCTCCAGTAGGTGGGTTGTGGAGTAGTGCGTGCGCTATCGCGAGCGCACTCTTCGGGTTTGCTGCCGGCGGCGCAGTAGCTGCCGTCACGGCTGGAGTACGCCGTGGTGTGACGTGCCGACCTGCAACCGGCGAGGTGACGGGGGGGCGACGTGAAGGTCCTGGCCTCGCTGCTCTACAGCTGGATCCCGCTCTAGAGCGAGATGATGCCTGGTCCTCAGCTGTTGCCTGTCGCCATGGCTGCGGCCTGGATGTACCGGCGTTGGAATGGCCATTCACCATTGCTGCTGGTGGAAATCTTCAGGGGAAAAAAGCCCCCTACCTGGCGCGCCAAATGTCGAAGGTCTTAAACGACACTTCCCCCGGACCTGCTTAGAGAGCAGCCCGCGGAGGTTCTTTGGATTCACGAGGGCTAGTCCCAGGAGATTGAGCGCAGCGAGATGGTGAACACGGTGGGTTTACGTGGTTCGGGCCGCTGGAGCGTAACACCCTACGTCCACGGGAGTGTTTGTGTATTGCCTTGCTTAAACGTGTGTGGGTTTCACTCGGTATGAATGCCGTGCCCCTTGAAGGCTGTCGGCAGAATCCTTTTATAGTCCAAGGACTCTGCAGTTACAAGGTGGACCCTGGGGCCCGACAGGTGGTCCCAGGGAGAGCCAAATCCTATACAAGATCTAGGATTAAATGCTATCTACTTCCCTTTGTTAGGGGCTTCAATGTGCCGTCCCGCCGAGCCGTGCGCCAGGGCTACACATAGTTGGTGATGATGGCAGTGCACGTCCCGTCCGTCTTGTCCTTGCGGCCCATTCGTCCGCCTTGCGGCGTGGGTCTGTACCGGCTACTTGGACAAGACAGGACACTGGAGCCTTGACTTACTCCTGCGCGACTCTGCTTCGCCTTGGGAAGGCGCGCGTACTTTAATGCCTGTTGGAGCAGCGCATGCCTCCCTTTACTGCGGCCTCCTACTGCACTGAGTTGGCCGCATGCCATGTGGTCGCGCCGGAGCCTGCCTCCATGTGGAGTTGAGCACTCGATGGTACAGGCCACGTGGCGCATTCGGAGCCCACCCCTGCGGAGGGGTGGAGGCTCAGCCCTGCGGGCCACGTTGTAGTTCTGGTGCCTTTCCCCACGAGGAAGTGGGCCTGGTCCCGAGGTCCCAATTGGCCACGTGGCAGCCCTGGAGCCCGCCTTAGCGAAGGGGCAAGGGTTCAGTTCTACCGGCCACGTGGCAGCCCGGGAGTCTATCCTGGTGAAGAGGTAGGATCTGGTCCTTCCCTCCACGACGAGGCAGCCTCGGATTCGACCTCTTAAGTAGAGGCCGAGTCCTTAGCCGTTTTCTCCTTGTGCGTGGGGGTACCCGGTCTGCGGGGTAGCGACAACGGCAATCAGCTTCGACGCCTCTGACTGCCCGAAGAACATGGCGGGAGCAGGCATACTCCCATTGTTGGTGTCCCTGACCATCGCCAACGTGAAGGTCTTTCACGTGCTTATTGATGGTGGGGCAGGCCTCAACCTCATCTCCACGGCAGCCTTCCGGAAGCTGCAGCTGCCGATGTCCCGGTTCACACCTTCGAGCCCGTTCTCAGGTGTCGGACCGGGGCAAATCCTCCCGTACGGTAACATTCACCTCCCGGTGACCTTCGGGACCCCGAAGAATTACCGTACGGAGAGCGTTTTGTTCGACGTGGCGGACGTCGACCTCCCCTTCAACACAATCATCGGAAGACTGGCGCTCTACAGGTTCATGGCTGTAGCCCACTACGGCTACCTCGTCCTAAAGATGCTGACGCCTTCCAGCGTCCTCAGGGTCAGAGGGGACCGCTCAGCTGCAATATCCGCCTTGGAGCAGCTCTAGGCGCTCGCAGCGGGGAGGGCTCCGGCTCAAGGGGGCACGAAGGATAGCCGACCAGAACAAGGTCCGACGCAGCGGGCCTCCACTTCTGCACCCCGCATGCGACCAGTCAACGACGACGTTCTAGTAAAGGTCGTCAGGATTGGCTATGAGGCTGCCCAGACAACCCGTATTGCGGGGAACCTGGACAGCAAATAGGAACTCGCACTCGTCACCTTCCTCCGGGACAACGTTGATGTGTTTGCATGGCAACCATCACAAATGCTCGGGATCCCCAGGGAGGTGATTGAGCACCATCTGAAGATCTACCCCGACGCCCGACCGGTGCAACAGAAGCCCAGGAAACAGTCCATCGAGCGGCAGAACTTCATCCATGAAGAAATCAAGAAGCTGCTCGATGCTGGTTTCATCCGGGAGGTCCACCACCCACGGTGGTTGGCCAACCCTATTGTCGTCCCCAAGGCTAGCGGGAAACTCCGGATGTGCATCGACTACACTAACCTCAATAAGGCATGCCCAAAGGATTCATTCCCTCTTCCTAGGATAGATCAAATAGTAGACTCAACATCAGGCTGTGATCTTCTGTGTTTCCTAGATGCATATTCTGGTTTCCACCAAATACCGATGCCTAGGGAAGATGAGGAACACACTGCTTTCATAACAGTAGATGGCCTGTATTGTTATGTCTCCATGCATTATGGACTTAAGAATGCTCTCCCCACCTTTGTACGTGCAATGCATAAGACATTTGGGGACCTCATTAGAGATATGGTAGAGGTGTATGTTGATGACATCGTGGTAAAGATTAGAGCCCGCACATCCTTATTAGACAACCTAGCCCAAGTCTTCAGCAAGCTGCGCACGACACGCACGATGCTGAACCCCGACAAGTGCGTCTTTGGGGTTTCTACAGGGAATCTCCTTGGTTTCTTGGTATCGCACCGAGGAATCGAAGCTAACCTAGAGAAGATTAAGGCAATAGAACTGATGCGGCCGCCGGCACGCATCAAGGATGTGCAGAAGCTCGTAGGGTGTTTCGCAGCCCTCACACGATTCATCTCAAGACTAGTTGAGCGAGCGCTGCCCTTCTTCAAGATTCTACGGAAGTCGGGTCCCTTTGTGTGGACCGAGGAAGCGGAAGCGGCGTTCCAGGAGCTCAAGAAGCACCTGACGACGCTACCAATCATGGTGGCGCCAGAACCTGGCGAGCCACTCCTGCTGTACATCACCGCAACAACGGAGGTGGTCAGCATGGTCTTGGTTGCAGAGCGGTCGGAGCTACTGCCGCAGCAAGCACTTGAGGGAGCCCCAGAGGAGGAAGCTGAGCTTCAGGGCCCGGACCCAGCAGAGGACCCCCTCGCTGTGTGCTCCAGTGACCAAGTGCCCTCCGGGTCCCAGCCCCCGGAGGTCCGACTAGATCCTGGGGGCCACATTCCCCAGGATGCACACACATTGCAAGGAGCTCTGGACCCTCCAGGGAGGGTTCGGACCTCCCAACAGCCAGTCTACTACATCAATGAGGTCCTCCATGAAGCAAAACAAGATATCTGGAGGTACACAAACTGTTGTATGCAGTGCTCATAGCGTCGAGGAAGCTCCGACAGTACTTCCAGGCCCACCGGGTTTCAGTGGTCACCTCTTTCCCACTAAAGACAATTTTCCACAGCCCCAACTCGACTGGCAACGTCGCAAAGTGGGCAGCGGAGCTGCCGGAGTTCGAGCTAGAGTTCCTACCTCGACATGCAGTCAAGAGCCAAGCACTGGCATACTTCTTACCAGAATGGACTCCATCGCCAAGCAACCCAGGGGATCCGTACAACGGAGAAACGGTGCCCAAAGCCCCAGTTTTCACCGAAACCCCCTGGCCACTCTACTTCGACGGCTCCTCGCGGAAGCAGGGGGCCGGAGCCGGGGTCCTGCTCCTCACCCCGACTGGGGAGCACTTCAAGTACATGGTGCGCCTCGACTTCAAGGCGACTAACAACATGGCGGAATACGAGGCCCTAATCTTTGGGCTGAAAACTGCCCTGACTCTCAACGTCCGTCAGCTTCTGGCTAAAGGTGATTCTTAGCTGATCATCAAGCAAGCCAAAGGGGAGTGCAGCTACAACGACCCTCAGTTGGCAGCATACTTGCTGCATGTCCGGAAGCTGGAGAAGGACTTTGAAGTCTTGGACCTGTGCCATGTACCCCGAGCCGACAACTCAATCGCAGACGACCTGTCAACGAAGGCCTCCACAAGGGCCCCCGTGCCCGAAGGAGTCTTTGCAAGGACGTTACCGCGACCAACCGCCCGGCCAGCCAAACCGGGCGAAGGGGGCAAGCCAGCACCTCGAAGCTGGCAGTCCCAGCGGCCCTGCTACCATGGAGTCCACCAAGGATCGTATGCGCCACCAGGGGCTCTGAGCTATCGGGCGCCCAAGATCCAGAGGCTCAAGCAAGTCCCGATGCATGGATCTTGGAGGTCCGGGACTACTTGAAAGACAACATCCTTCCCGAAGAACATGTCCTGGCAGAAAGGATAGTCCGCATGGCTAAGAGGTACATGCTGGTGGAAGGGGATCTCTACCGGCGTGGTGCCAACGACATCCTGCTGCGATGCATTACCCGGGAGGAGGGCTACGACTTGCTTGCAGAGATCCATGGAGGCGAGTGTTGGAACCACACGTCATCCCGCATGCTGGTCGGTAAAGCCTTTCGGCATGGCTTTTACTGGCCGACAGCACTCCAGGATGCCGCCGAGATTGTCAGGAGATGAAAGGCGTGCCAGTTTCATGCCAAGCAGATCCACACACCAGCTCAAGCGCTGCAGATGATCCCTCCCTCATGGCCATTCGCTGTATGGGGGTTGGATATCTTGGGACCCTTTCCCAGAGCCATCGGAGGATTTCAGCACCTCTACGCAGCCGTAGACAAGTTCACCAAGTGGCCAGAAGCCGCCCTAGTTGTCGCCATCAACAAGCAGTCAATAGTCAAATTCATCAAGTCGATCGTCTGCCGGTTCGGGGTTCCAAACAGAATCATCACTGATAACGGGACCCAGTTCACAAGCGCAACGTTCCAGGAATACTGCAAGGACCTTGGGATCCAAGTCTGCTATGCATCTGTTGCCCATCCAGAGAGCAATGGACAGGTCGAGAGGGCCAATGCAGAGATCCTCAAGGGCCTCAAGACTCGCACATTCTCACACCTTGAGAAGCATGGTGCAAATTGGGTAGATGAACTTCCTTGTGTGCTATGGGCTAGCCGGACATCAACCAACCGGGCTACGGGGGAAACACCTTTCTTCCTGGTGTACGGGGCAGTGGCCGTCCTCCCCCCAGAAATCACCAGGGGCTCCCCCCGTGTCCGGGTGTACGACGAAGCCGCGCAGGACCAGCTCCGGCGTGAAGACGTGGACCTCGTCGACGAGGGACGAGTTGAGAGCGGCACTCCGAAATGCATGGTACAGGCAGGCGCTCCGGCGCTACCACCAGAGGACCGTGCGGAGTAGGGAGCTAAATGTAGACGACCTGGTGTTGCGTTGCATACTCTCTCGAGAAGGGGCTAACAAACTCTCCCCCACATGGGAGGGCCCCTTTCGGGTTACGGAGGTATGCCGCCCAGGGTGCGTCCGCATAGCTACGGAGGATGAAGAGCGACTTCCCAACCCCTGGAACATCGAGCACCTCCATAAGTTCTACCCCTAGACCAGTGTTAGGACAATTTTCTTTCATTGTAAAAGGTACATGGTGCCTAGGAACAGTACTTAGGGTCACTAAGGCTACGGAGATGGGGCTCTGAGTGCACATTTCGCTTAGCCTGGTCCAAAACCCTAAGTAGGTGCACTCGACTTCCTTTGTCGCCCGGGTCAGGTCGTTCCCCTTGTAAAATCTGTCCCATCATATGGGAAACCGCAATGAAAGAATGTTGTCCTGCCCTGTATAGGGTTTGTCATTCAAAAAATTATCTTTAATTTTTTATGACATTGCTGTACGTTCGCTGTAGCTCGTGATATATCATGGGCGCTGTCATTTTTTCCCTGCTTTAGCAATAGTGGGAGCCTTGCTGTCTGGTTGCAGATGGGGTTACTTGAGGTACCTGCAATGTGCCTGGGGCCTCGGATGTTCCCATACTCGGGGGTCTGTGTCTCCAGATGGTCTCCCGCGGGAAAGGCTTACGCCGAGCGGGAGGTCCAGGGCCACAACCTGCTTAGCCTGGTCCTGTACCCTAAGCCTGTGCACCCTGCCTCCCCAGCGCTGCAACTGGGTACTGGGGGCCAGATGGACCACCCTTAAGTAGTATGGATAGCGAGCCCTAGGTGCAGATGCACTGAATTACACAAGCCCATGAGTCAGATCGTAAGTCAAGCGACACTAAAAAAGAGTAGGGAAGAAATGACCAGTGGACAAAATTACTTCTACTATTTTTGATCTATACGCAGGTCTTCCAGGAGTTATCCCGGTGATAACCGTCAGAGTACCCACGAAGATGGTGGGCACCGCTGGACTGAGGCTCTGGTGGCACCCCAGGGGGCCCGCTGTTGATGTTTCACCGGAGATGGTGGGCACCGCCGGACCGAAGCTCCGGTGGCACCCCCAGGGGGCCCGCCATTGAAGTTTTACCGAGGATGGTGGGCACTGCTGGACCAAAGCCCCGGCGGCATCCCCAGGGGCCCCGCCATCGATGTCCCTGCATACTCAGTTACAACAATGCTACCTACGCACCCTAAGCTCCCATGCAACCGTCTGCCCTAAGTTCTAGGTATTTGAAAGGTGTGCCTATAGCATCTGGCCACACCTGCCAGGGGGCCATACTCCGGGGGACGGCAGGTCCTGGAAGCTAAGGAACAACAGGCAACTAGAAGATATTGCTGAAAAGTAAAACATGCTAAGTATGAGGGGCACTCCAAGCAGAATTTTTGTTCCAAAATAAAGGTATGTCATAAAAAATAACTACAAAGAAAAACTGAAAGAAACAAAAGATACAAGCAGTGCATGGGGAGCCCTCAGCCGCTCCGCTGGAATCTCGAGGTGATGAGCGCCACGGCATCTGAGACTTCAGACTTGGCGGCCTCCTCCCTCTTGGCATTGGGCCCTTCGAGGACCGGTTGAAGAGGGACATCAGGGTACCAGCTCCGGTAGCAGGATAGGATGTGCTTCGCCACCTCCTTCACCAGCATCCTCCCTTTTGCCTTCAGCTGGTTGTCGATGATGGCCCCCAGCGAACGCATCCTCGAGCTGGTGGAGTCAAGGGCTGGGAACACCTGACTCACCTCCTGTGCTGGTTCCCCCACACGCACCAGGCTAAAGCCGAGCGGCACCAGAGATGAGTCGGCGCCGCCCAGGAACTCACAGACCTTCGGGGCCTCAGCAGAACGCGACACCCAGAGCTCTTGCACCTCCTGTTGGGCTGCCGCCAGCGCCCGGGGACCGCCGTTCAGGAACCGCTCCTCCTTGGCTACCAGGGCCCTCTCGCGCTCGCTGACCTCCATCTCGCGGCGGCTCAATTCACCCTCCTTGAGGGTGATGTTGAACTCGCAGTCCAGGAGAGCCTGGCGCTCAGCGAACTGGGCTCGCTCCACCTCAGCCAGGGCAGCATTCCGGCGGTCTAGCTCGGCGGCACGGACTCTCGCCCCTTCCTACTGGAGGATGAGCCGGCGGGAGGTCGCCTCCACCTCAGCCTGCTTCACCGCCAACTCCTGCTCCCGTTCGGCAAGAGCAGCCTCCCGGCAAGATAACGGCTGCTGGAGCTCCTCGCAGGACTGGAGGCAGGAGCTGGCCTCAGCACGGATCGCCGCGGCGTCCGCCTTCAGCTCCTGGGTGACAGCATCCAGACGAACGATAAGCTCGCGCTCCTGGTCGAGGATTTTCATCTCCTCCCGGACGACTGCCTCCCGCTGCGCCACCCGACTCTTCGCCAACTGGGTCTGGGCTTCCAAGGTCCTCGCCCATTCCCGGAGCCGGTCCTCCTCGTCCTCAAGCCTCCCCCTCTCCCGGTTGAGGGCCGCCCGAGCCTGCCGAAAGCCGGAGTAGGATACGACCATGGCTTTAGACAGGGGGAGGGGCTCCACCGTAGCCGCGGGTCCCTGCCTCCCCACCTCTTCAATATCGTCCTTGATTTGGAGGACCACCGGGGAGACGGGGACCAGAGCTCCCCTAGTCAGAGAAGGCGGGAGGGAACCGCCCCTGGGAGCAGGCGTGTTGTTTGCAGGGGCCCCCTCCCCATCGGAGGCTCCAGCACTGCTGACGGCTCCTAAGTTGGCTCCGGGAGCTCCACCCGGGGCGGTGGCGCCAGCCGACGTAGCAGTGTCAGTCGGTGCGGTAGCATCGGCCGGTGCGGAGTACCAGACGTCGGCGCACACTGCAGACCCTCAGCAGCCGCTGTAGGGGCCTCGGGCATGAAGGCCCGGGGCACCTCGGTGGCAGCAGGCCGGTGCGCCCGAGTAGGGTCCGAGGCTGCGGAGGAGCCCCATGAGCTGGCTGGAGCAGCATGCCCACCAGGGAAAGGGCGCACGGGTGGAGGAGTAGCCGCAGTTGCGCTGAAAATAGACAAACCCGAATCATAAGGATATTATAGGGTGAGCACACAGCAAAGAACATCCAAGATGAAATTTATGCAGACTTACTGGGGAACGTTGAAGCTCCACCGCTTCTCGAAAGGGTTGGGGGGGGGGGGGGTCCAGACCCCCGAAACCCGCGGCGGGGGCCGCTGCGCGTGCTGGGGGCCCTGAGATGGAGGAGTTGGCGGCATCCCCGAAGTCTGGCGCTCCTCTGAAAGGCGAGTGAACGCTGTGGTCCCATCGGCATTGAGGAGCCTCCCCTTCTAGCGCGTCGAGGACTCAGGCGGCAAAGTGGCACCGCTGGCACCCCCTGACACCGAGTACGGCAGCGACCGGGCGCGCTTCTTGGGGGTTGGGTCCGACACCGGCACTCGTGCTTTTCCTTTCCCCTTATCAGCAGAGGTGCCGACGCCTCCCCGCTGACGGAGGTGGAGCCCACTCGATGGGTCATCACTCGAGGGATCTTCGTCGCTTGAGGGATCTCCGCCTCCCTCAGCATCGTCGGCAATGTCGACCCCCTCGGCATCGTCGACAATCTCGACCCCCTGAAACGGGTCTCCAATCTGGTGCCGCACCAGCCCGGACTCGTCGAGCATTGGCATCGCCTTCAGCAGCCGCCTCTTTAGCTCGGAGTCTGAGCACAGGGGGCGGCAGGCCACCGGAAGGGCCAGTCCCTCAGGGGAAATGTCGTCGGGGTAGACACGGACCAGCATATCATGTAGCAGCTGCTCGTCTGGGTTGGAGTCGGAGCCGGTCTCGAGCCGGGTGCAGTCCATTGGACCGATGTACATCCATGCCGGGCGGACGTGGCGTTGGAGTGGAGCCATGCGTCAGGACATGAAGTCCCTCAACACCATCGCAGACGTCATCCCGTGGTCTGCCAGCATCTGGATCCTCTCCAACACCGGGTCGAACGGACTCTCCATATCTGGGCGCTCCTCCCAGAATGACCGCTCGGAGTAGGGCTCCCGATGGGGAGGCACATCCGATCGTGAGCCTCGACCTTCACGATCATCCAAACTTCGCGCCATTGATCCCACTGTGCAGAGTTGAAGGAAGCAATGTACCTAGAAGGGGCCTTGGTTCGGCGCTGGAAGTAGTAGGCGCCGAGCTGATCCTTCGAGCTTTTACCGGTGGCCCTCAGTACAATGAAGTACCTGAAGAGCTTCACCGACGGCATCACCCCCATGAACATCTCGCAGAGGTAAGCAAAGACCGCCATCAAGGCGATCGAGTTCGGCGGGAGGTGGTGAAGTTGGAGGCCGAAGGTCTCCAGAAGCATTACCAGGAAGGCGGATGCTGGCGGAACGAAGCCGGCCAGCACGTACAACGAGAACAGCAGCATCTCCCCGTCGGTGAGGTTAAGTGGGAGCTCCCCGCGACGGAGCCACTCCTCCTGTTCAAGGGCTCACCAGCCGAAAAGCCGGCGCACGGGGGCCAGATCATCAGACCTGGATAGCCGGGACCTGGGCAGGATGCTCGCCATGAGGTTGAAGGAGGAGGCGCCGGAAGGGGAGATCGGGAACTAGAGCGCAAGAACTGGGCTTGGGGCAAGAGGCACGAGCACAAAGATGCAGAAGCGGAAGAAAGGACCCTTAGGGGGAAAGGTATCTTTTTATTCACCTCTGCAAGCCAACAGATGCGGCGTGTGAATCGCCACAGCCTCGGTAGAAGAGCAACATACCCGCATAGGCAATGACATGAGGGCCCGAGTCGCTCGACAAAGAAGGCGAGTCGGGTGGCCAACTATGCGGGAGGTAACTCAACGGTTTCTTAAAAGGCAAAAGCAGCGGAAGTGCAGGAGCCAGCTTGGGAACCACCGCAGTTAAAGCACGATTGAAAGTAGAAGTCATGTCGCACGGCGCACGTCCCGCGCCTCCGCTTACCAGAGGGAGATGCGTCGCCACGATGACAGGGACGTGCCGCTCGGGGAACCGCCCCGAATTGGAATCGAAAGAGTTGCGCGGGAAGATAAGGAAGAAACCCCACCTGCAGTATCGACGACTCTCCCGAGGTGGGCTCGGGGGCCACTGTCGGTACCCCGCAGATCGGGTGTGTACATAGCATGACATACATGATGGATCCAATAGTCGAAGCATAAGGAATCACTCTCATCCTCTTTTGCTCATTAGGTGTCGAAGGACACTGACTCTTGCTTAGAGTAATGTCATGTGACATTGTCAAGAAACCTTTATTGGAATTTTTCATATTGAACCGATTCAATATCTTGTCAATATATGTATCTTAACTTAATCCAATTAGCCTTTTAGATCTATCTCTATAGATCTTTATGCCCAAAAGGTACGCTGCCTCTCCTAAATTCTTCATTGAGAAACTTTTTCTTCATGAGGATTTAACATCATCAAGCATTGGAATGTCATTTCCGATCAATAATATGTCATCTACATATAGGACCAGAAATACATGTGCGCTCCCACTAAACTTCTTGTAAATACAAGGTTCTTCTACGTTCTTGATGAAACCAAACCCTTTGATTACTTCATCAAAACGTAGATTCCAACTCCGAGATGCTTGCTTTAGTCCACAAATGGACTTTTGTAGCTTGCATATTTTATTAGCACTTTTAGGATCGACAAAACCCTCAGGTTGTGTCATGTACACATCCTCAATCAGACTTATATTATGAAAGGCTGTTTTGACATCCATCTGCCATATTTCATAATCAAAATATGTAGCAATTGCTAGAAGAATCCGAACAGACTTAAGCATTGCAACGGGTGAGAAAGTTTCATCATAATCAACACCTTGAATTTGTTTGAAATCTTTCGCCACCAATCACGCTTTATAGATGTTAACATTTCCATCCATATCAGTCTTTTTCTTGAAAATCCATTTACAATCGATAGGTCTCACACATTCAATTGGATCAACCAAGTTCCAAACTTGATTTTCATGCATGGATTCAATTTCGGATTCCATGGCTCCAAGCCACTTCTCAGAGTCGGGTCCCATCATTGCTTCGGTATAGGTCGTGGGATCATAATTGTCCAGCAATACCATGTATGCTGCTCTGTGGTTAGAAGCTTTAACTTTTCAGTCGCACGATGTACCCTCGTAGACCTTCGTGGGGCTGGTGTTTCATCAACTGGTTGCACAATATCTTGTACATCCTGTATAGGATCAGTGGATGCTGAAACATTTTCAGGTATTTCTTGAACTTCTTCAAGATGCACCTTGCTCCCACTAACTCCTTTCGAGAGAAACGGTTTCTTCAAGAAGACACCATTGCGAGCGGTAAACACTTTACCCTCTATTTTATTATAAAAATAATTTCCTTTGGTTTCTCTAAGATATCCCACAAAGAAGCATTTGTTTGATTTTGGAGTGAGTTTGTCTGACGTCAAACGTTTGACATAAACATCACATCCCCAAACTTTGAGGAAAGACAATCCGGGACGTTTTCCGGTCCACATCTCATATGGTGTATTCTCAACAGACTTAGTTGAGACTCTGTTTAGTGTAAACGCAGCAGTTTCAAGACCATAACCCCAAAAGGATAGTGGAAGATCTGCTTGGCTCATCATCAACCTAACCATGCCCAACAAGGTTCGGTTCCTCCGCTCGGACACCCCATTCCATTGAGGCGTTCCAGGTGGAGTCCATTGTGAAACAATTCCACATTGTTTTAAATGATCATAAAATTCATGGCTCAAATATTCACCCCCACGATCTGATCGTAGAAGTTTAATTGTCTTGCCCAATTGATTTTGTACTTCATTCTAAAATTCTTTGAACTTTTCAAAGGATTCAGACTTGTGCCTCAGTATGTAGACATAACCATATCTTGTAAAGTCATTGGTAAATGTGATGAAGTACTGAAAACCACCTCTGGCAATTGAACTCATTGGTCCATATACATCTGTATGTATAAGTCCCAACAAGTCAGTCGCCCTCTCACTTTGACTAGTGAAGGGTGCTTTGTTCATTTTCCCAAGAAAACAATATTCGCATGTGTCAAGTGATTCAAAATCAAATGAGCTTAGTAAACCATCTTTATGGAGTTTTTCAATGCGTTTCTCATTTATATGACCTAAGCGACAATGCCAAATAAAAGTGGGATTTAGATTATTTTGTCGAGCCCTTTTGGTATTAATGTTATAGACAGTTTTATCCTGAAGATCAAGAACATATAATCCATTCACCAATGGACATTGAGCATAAAAAATATTATTGTAATAAATAGAACAACATTTGTTCTTTATTACAATCTCATAACCATAAAAAACATGAAGAAGAGATAATATTTGTAACACCCTAAATTTTCGCATCATGCATTGCATACATGATCATGCATTAAACACTAGTAGAATAAAAGAAAAATAATAAAACATATATATACAAATGTATGTAGCAAAAGAAGAAATAGAAAATAATAATTATAGCCTAAAACTTGTAATAGGGAATAAGTATAAATATAATAATAAATATATATATAAATATATATATATAAATAATATATATAACAATATATAAAAATAGAAAAAAAATATTAATAATATATGTTATAAAAATAATAAATAATAAATATATAATATTAATGATATATATAAAAAATATATATATAATAAATTATATAATAAAAGAAAAGGGAAGTAAAAAAAGAAAAAGAAAAAAAAGAAAAAGGCCAACCCGACGGCCAGGCCAAGCGGCCCAGCCGACCGAGCGGCCTCGCCCCAGCCCCGCCCGCGCCAAGGCCGCGACCCCGCTCCCGGCCGCCGTACGCGCCGACCCCGCTGGATCCCGCCCGGCTCGGCCTCCCGTCCCGCCCCGACTCCCCACCCCGACGCCGTAACGCCCCTCCGCCACGGACTCCCTCCCGCGTACGCGCAGATCCCGCTCCCGCGCCGTACGCACCCGCCCCCGATTTTCTGGAACCGATTCCCGATCCTGTCCCGCCGTGCCTATAAAAGAAGCACCGAAGCCCCACGATCCCAGCCGCCAAAACGCCCAGGAAAGACCCTAGCCGCCGGTACAAAAGCAAAAAGGGAGTCCAGAGAGCTGCACCCAGGGAAGAAAAAGGAGGAAAAGAAGGGGAAGAAGAGGAAGAAAAAGAGGAGGGCCCCACCGTTCGCCGGAGATCGACGTCGACATCGCGCCGCCGTCGTCGTGCCGCCGGAGAATGCATCTACTTCGTCTACGCTTCATCCCCATCCCGCGATCATCGAAGCCATCGCATCTACGGTAGGCCATGTTCCCGATGCGAATTTTAGCGATCATATTGAATCTAATAGGCGTAAATTGATTTTAGTTGCACCATAATTTTTTTTCAGCAGCATTAATCCACCCTAAAACCCCCGTAAACTCTTATGAACACGTATGAACTAGTCGCATCTAGTTAATAAACAACCGTAGTTAATTAATTATTGAATTGTGCATGCATACATGTCATTGCATGTTGATTATTTTGTGTGCATCATGTTGATTGTATATGTTCTCTTGTATGTATGATCACACGTAGAGGAACGTGCTCAAGAGGCTGCATACGAGGATTTCCAGAACCAAGACTTCGAAGCGCTTGAGCAACCCCATCCGCCGGAGCAAGGAAAGTGCCCTTGAAACATATTGATCCTATTTTAAATTAAATGTTTTGTTTGCGAACTTGCATGCTTGTGTCAAATTGATGGGAATCCTATGGTAGGAAGTTTACTAGTTTTGTTTGACCACCCTTGTCACCTGGAATTTATGGTAGAGAGTCGGGAAGGGTTTTTACCTTTTTGCTTCGCTTAATTAATTGGGATGGCAAACAACACTGCACATTTAATTATGCATCAATGATATTCTGGTTAATGTGAACTGGTCAATATGATGGGTGATCTAAGCAAGCATGGTTATGTGGATGGGTTGGTTGTTATGGTGGTTTGCTTGCCTTAGATCTAAGGACCGGTTCATGCGAGAATATGCCAGGTCAACAGTGCCACCACAAGGCTAAGTATGGGTGCGGCGTAGCTGAATAATTAGGAGCGCTGCTAGTATTGTATGGACCATTGGATGGCGCGGGGAATGGGAGTCGAGGAGGACTGCCCTGGGATCCGCATGGCACACGAGGGGGCCCGTGGGTGGGAGAATAGAGATTCAAGCCTGCCGGTGAAACCTTAGTGGGCCCGTACATACTAGTAGTCCCTTTTGAAAGGCTATTTTGTGATCTCTTGGCCACACACCTACGGAAGTGTGAGAGGGCATAATGGAGGTTTCTTAGTCATCGAAAGGTGATGAAATCACAAACATGTGGGTAAAGTGGTACAACCTCTGTAGAGTGTTAAAAACTATCATGATAGCCGTGCTCCCGGTTATGAGCGCCTGGATGACCTACATGATTAGAGTTGGAAATTGGGATTTGGGATGTTTATGGTTATGGTTTGGTAATGGGTATGGTTTATGGATTATGGTCATGGACATGAAATTGAGTTATGGTAATTGGACATGGATAATGGTGATGTTGGTAATAATTGGATATGGTTTATATTTTGTTAATATGATGGTTATGATGGGATTGTTTCACATAGACATAGTATAATGCTTTTCAAATGTTTTACTGTACTTTTCAGCACTTAGCCATTATTACATTCGTCATTTGAATAAGCCACATGTCATACTTTCCACACTTGCTGAGTACGACATGTACTCACCCTTGCAATCCCCCCAACAGCTACTGGAGACAATTGGGAGTACCCTGAGGATCACGTGGAGTACTAGGTTGCGTACCGCCGTCAATTGCCTGTGGATTGGAGTCGTATTGCTTAGTTTATTTTCCGCTGCAATTATTTAGAGTTTTATCATTCGTGAACTATTGGATTATTGTAATAAAGTACTTATTTATTAGTTAAGACGTGGTTAAATTCTGTATATCGTTTGTGATGCAACCGTATATGTGTGATGAACTTCCTGGGCACACATATGCGTTATGCTTGGTTCATATTCAGAACCGGGTGCCACAAATTGGTATCAGAGCCGCGTTGACCGTAGGACGCAAGCCTAGGTAGAATGGACACTCTAGAGCACTTAGGAACACTCTTCTAACCTGCTATTTTCGAAAATTTTTGCTGCTGTTTTGTTTCCCTTATTTTCAGCTGCAAAAAGTATTGATCACTGCTGCGTTTTTGATAAAAATTTTCAGAAGTGAGCAATATTAAGTGCTGCTGTTTGCTGCGTGAATTTTCGCGGAAAAAGTGTGTTTTGCCGCTGTTATGTGTGGGTAAAAGTATTGTGTTGGTTTCTGTATTTTTTTTCTCTTTATTTTTCGTTCTTTTGGAACCGCTGCACCGCTCTTTTTCCGCCGTTTTAGCTGCTGAAATTTTCAGATTTGTATTTTGTTATTTTCTTTTTTCTCTAATGTATTCTTGTTTTCTGTAGATGGCCCGCACCAAGACAACCCCTCGTAAGTCGACCGGTGGACTTGTGCCCCCGCGTAGGTTGGCAAGTCGCTCTCCGGCCATCGACCCCCGTCACCCCGTGGTGATCCGTTCTGACGGCAGAGCCGCAGGACAACTGCGTCACCGTCTCCGTGCCCTACTCCGTGAGGCTGGCTACCGTCACCACAGCCTCTCGCTCTCCTACCACACCACTGGAGTGCAGCGCCCCGGCAGGAAGGAGTGGAGCTGCAAGATCTATATCTACTATGGTGATGAGTTGGTGAAGACCCACAGCAGTCCTGCTTGGAGGAGCTCCCGCCGATCTGCGGAGCAGGATGCTAGCTGGGAAGCAGCCACTTTTTGGAGCCACGCCCGCCGTTTCCGTCTGGAGGACACGGTGCACGCCTTCGTTCCGCAACGTCCCAGTGGCACTGCGCGCTTCGTCTCCAGGCACGTGGAGGGACCCCTGGACCTCCCGCAGTCTCGTCAGACTGTTGACGACGTGGCCCAGCTCAGTGCCCAACTTCAGAGGGCGCAGCAGGAGATTCAGGATGGGCGTGACCTCGCCCAGCGCCACGAGGCGATAATCAGGAGGTATCGTCGGATCACCGACGAGGACCCGAACAACTACGCGTCCGACACCCCGACGTGGACCCCAGACTCTCCAGACCGTCACAACGGTCAGCGTGAGTCGTCTTCTGAGGAGTCCTCTGACGAGGAGCCTTCCAGTGTGGCGTTGCACCACTGCCGCCTGCTGCCTCACCACCACAGGACCCCGAGGACCCCGAGGACCCCGACGACGACGACTACGACGAGGACCCGGATGAGTTCCCGCTCGACGACGAGTAGTCCTCGACCTATGCCACGACTCAAGGATAGGCACACCCCATTAGTTAAATAAGAGCGACGTAGACATACTTGTGTGACCTTGAGTTGTGTTACTTCTTTTAGGATTTTTGTCAACTCTGTTTGGTGCTTGTTTGAGTGCTTGTTTGCTTAGTAGAGAGTTGTGGAATGCTTCAGCAATTGTCCACATCCTCATAATATAGGTCTATATTAATAAAGGATTATTTAGTGTCACATACCTTGATGCATATAGTTGGGACGTTTCTTTCCAAATTCTGAATCCTTCTGTCCCCACCTTTCTTTCGCCAACAGATGGTGAGAACTCGTAACCAGAGGGATGCCAACGATGAGGAGGAGCGCAATGAAGTACCTTAGAACAACCAGGGACATGCTCATGGAGCTATCAATATTGAACAACTATTAGCTATGCAGAACCAGCTCATGCAGACCATGATACAAACCATGGGACAGCTGCAAGCTGGCAACAACAATCAGTCCCACCTGCCTCCACCGCCACCCCCGCCACATCACAATCATTTGGGAGAGTTCATGACGACCAGACCGCCTACCTTTGCACAAGCCACAGACCCAATGGAAGCTGATGATTGGCTGAAGTCCGTTGAGAAGAAACTTGCTATTGTCCAGTGCACTGATAGGGAGAAGGTTCTCTTTGCATCACATCAGCTAGTTGGAGCAGCCGCTGACTGGTGGGAAGCTCTTTGCAACGCTCATGATAATCAGAAGGCAATCACTTGGGCTGAGTTTAAACAGAGTTTCTGTTCCCACTATGTACCTGAAGGAGTTATGATACTGAGGAGACAAGATTTTCAAAATCTCAGGCAAGGAAGGATGAGCGTGAGTGAGTATCTCAACAAATTCACTCAATTATCAAGATATGCTCCAGAAGACATCAAAACTGATAGTAGGAAGCAGTATCTGTTTATGAGGGGTCTCAACAATGAAATTCAAGTCCAGTTACTCAATACTGATTATCCAAACTTCCAAAAGCTGGTTGACAAGGCTATTGTGGTTGAGAACAAGATTCGTGAGATGGAGCAGGACAACAAAAGGAAGATGTCACATCATGGACCGCAACAAGGAAGTAATGTTCGCCCCCGCTATGCACCACCTACTGCACCACAATACAACCCATCTGCTCCCGTATACCGCGCTGCTTATCCACCCCGCCCAAATCAGCCACCGCAGCAACGCCCCGCCATGCAAGCGCCTCGCAATCCTGTGCCACCTGCGCCGCGTCCTAACATGGCGGCAAATGCTCAAAACCAGTTGCGCCCAAACTTCCCTAATGCTACGGGTGGTAAGACATGCTATGCGTGTGGAGAACCCGGACACATTGCAAGTCAATGCCCCAAGAGAAACTATGGACCTATGAACAATGCACCAAGGCCAAATCACCCGCGACCAAATGGAGGAGCACCACAAGGCAACCGTGGACAGCAGAATTTTGCTCGTGGCAATGTGAATCATGTCTCTACTGAGGAAGCCCAGCAAGCTGATGACGTCGTGATTGGTATGTTTCTTGCCAACTCCAACCCCGCGACTGTTTTATTTGATTCAGGAGCATCTCATTCTTTCATCTCGTCAAAGTATGTTGCCAAGTACAATTTGCCTATATCTCATATGAAGCAAACTATGCTAGTAAGTTCTCCTGGCGGAGAGATGAGGACAAATATAGTATGTCCGAAAGTAAGCATTAAAATAAGGGGGGTAGACTTTCTCGCAAACCTCATAGTATTGGACTCCCAAGGAATAGACATAATACTTGGAATGGACTAGTTGAGCAAGCATAATGGAGTCATTCAATGTGCCGAGAGGATTGTGCAGTTGACAAGTGAACATGGTACACGCATTGAAGTTGAAGCAGCCCAACCTGCAAGAGAGAAAGCAATGCTGAATCACGTGGAAGAAGTGACATTGGAAAGCATTCCGATCATTTGCGAGTACCCGGACGTGTTTCCAGATGAGTTGTCAGGTATGCCACCTGATCGTAACATAGAATTCGCTATTGAGTTGATACCCGGAACTGCACCTATAGCTAAGAGGCCGTATAGGATGCCTCCTAAGGAATTAGCAGAGCTCAAGAAGCAAATTCAAGAGCAGCTAGAGAAGGGTTTTATACGCCCCAGCTCATCCCCGTGGGGAGCCCCAGTGCTCTTCGTAGATAAGAAGGATGGAACCCAGAGGATGTGTGTGGACTATAGGTCTCTCAACGAAGTGACAATTAAGAACAAGTACTCACTGCCCCGTATAGAGGATTTGTTCGACCAAATGAAGGGTGCTTGTATCTTCTCCAAGATCGACTTGCGGTCAGGATACTTCCAAATGAACATTAGACCATCGGATATACCCAAGACAGCATTTCGGACACGACATGGATCTTATGAGTACACCGTCATTTCATTTGGATTGACAAATGCGCCTGCGTACTTTATGTATCTCATGAATAAGGTCTTCATGGAATATCTGGATAAGTTCATTGTATTGTTCATCGATGATATTATGATCTACTCGAAGGATGAGAAGGAACATGAGGAACACTTGAGGCTTACGCTGCAGAAATTGAGGGAGCATCAATTGTATGCCAAGTTCAGTAAATGTCAATTTTGGTTACGGGAAGTTTCTTTCTTAGGCCATATTATTTCCGGAGGAGGAGTATGAGTTGACCCAGGGAAAGTGAGAGATGTGCTTAAGTGGGAACCACCACAGAATGTCAAGGAAATTCGGAGTTTCCTTGGAATGGCTGGATATTGCCGCCGATTCATTAAGGATTTCTCCAAAATAGCCAAGCCTATGACCGAATTACTCATGAAGGGAAAGGCATTCCGATGGACTCAAGCTTGTCAGGATAGCTTTGAGGAGTTAAAGAAAAGGTTGACAACCGCGCCGGTGTTAGTATTACCAGACGTGAGCAAGAGTTTTGATATATACTGTGATGCATCAAGACAAGGATTAGGGTGTGTGCTCATGCAAGAAGGCCAAGTGGTAGCTTATGCATCGAGGCAACTAAAGAAACATGAGTTGAATTATCCTACACACGACCTTGAACTCGCAGCCGTAGTACACGCCTTGAAGATATGGAGACACTATGTTTTTGGTCAACAATGTGAGATTTATACGATCACAAGAGTCTCAAGTACATATTTACGCAAACGGATCTGAATCTGAGGCAACGCCGATGGTTGGAGCTCATCAAGGATTATGACGTGGCAATCAACTATCACCCTGGAAAGGCCAATGTAGTGGCCGATGCTTTGAGCTGAAAAGGAGTAAGTCATCAACTCACAGTTCGAGAGCTGCCATCCGAGTTATGCAAGGAGTTTGAACGGTTGAACCTTGGATTCATAAATGAGATGGGAACGATGGAAGTCAACCCAACATTAGAGCAGGAAATACGGGAAGGACAGACAAAGTACAAGGAAATACAGGAAATCAAGGAAAGGACCCAAGAAGGAAAAGAGTTCAGGTTTGATGAGGACGAATAGGGTACCTTATGGCTTGGAAAGAGGATTGTGGTACCTAATGTTAGGCACATTCGGGAAACAATATTGAAGGAGGCACATGACTCGCCTTACTCAATTCATCCTGGCTGTACGAAGATGTACAAGGACTTAAAGACATGCTATTGGTGGGCCAGCATGAAAAAGGACATAGCCGAATATGTTGCACTTTGTGATGTGTGCCAACGAGTTAAGGCTGAACATCAAAGGCCAGCCGGATTGTTACAACCATTGAAGATCCCGGAGTGGAAGTGGGAAGAGATTGGTATGGATTTTATAGTTGGATTACCGCGAACTCAGTCTGGCTATGATTCAACATGGGTTATTGTGGACCGGTTGACAAAATCAGCTCATTTCATCCCTGTCAAGACCACATATACCACCGCGAAGCTAGCAGAATTGTATATGGAACATATTGTGTGTTGACATGGAGTACCGAAGAAGATAGTCTCGGATAGAGGTTCCCAATTTACCTCCAGATTTTGGCAGAAATTGCATGAAGCAATGGGAACAAGGTTGAACTTCAGTTCGGCGTATCACCCTCAAACAGATGGACAAACCGAGAGGACCAACCAAATTTCGGAAGACATGTTAAGAGCATGTGCTTTAAAGCATAGGAAAAGTTGGGATAAAAGTTTGCCGTATGCTGAATTCTCGTACAACAATAGTTACCAAGCAAGTTTGAAAATGTCACCCTATGAAGCATTATACGGAAGGAAATGTAGGACACCCTTGTTTTGGAATGAAACCGGAGAGAATCAAGTGTTTGGTCCCGACGTGTTAAAAGAAGCTGAAAGGCAAGTCCAAATAATATGCGAAAACTTAAAGGCTGCCCAGTCTCGACAGAAAGGTTATGCTGATAATAGGCGAAGGAGTCTGACTTTTGAAGTTGGAGATTTTGTATACCTCAAAGTGTCACCTATCAGAGGTCAGCGACGGTTTAACGTCAAAGGAAAACTGGCACCACGTTACATCGGACCATTTAAGATTCTGGACAAGCGAGGAGAGGTAGCTTATCGACTTGAGCTGCCGACGTATCTCTCCGATGTACACGACGTATTTCACGTCTCTCAACTCAAGAAGTGTCTCAGGGTACCGGAAGAACAAGTGCCGATGGACGAGTTAGAACTTCAAGAGGATTTGTCCTATGTCGAACAACCTATCAAGATTTGGGATATGAAGGAAAGGGTCACGAGAAATAAGAGGATCCGTTGGTGCAAAGTGCAATGGAAACACCTTACAGAAGCCGAAGCTACATGGGAACGTGAAGAAGACCTGAAGGCAGAATTCCCTCATCTTTTCTCCACGCTATCGAATCTCGAGGGCGAGATTCACTTTAAGGGGGGTAGGTTTGTAACACCCTAAATTTTCGCATCATGCATTGCATACATGATCATGCATTAAACACTAGTAGAATAAAAGAAAAATAATAAAACATATATATACAAACGTATGTAGCAAAAGAAGAAATAGAAAATAATAATTATAGCCTAAAACTTGTAATAGGGAATAAGTATAAAAACAATAATAAATATATATATATATATAAATAATATATATAACAATATATAAAAATAGAAAAAAATATTAATAATATATGTTATAAAAATAATAAATAATAAATAATAAATATATAATATTAATGATATATATAAAAATATATATATAATAAATTATATAATAAAAGAAAAGGGAAGTAAAAAAAGAAAAAGAAAAAAAAAAGAAAAAGGCCAACCCGGCGGCCAGGCCAAGCGGCCCAGCCGACCGAGCGGCCTCGCCCCAGCCCCGCCCGCGCCAAGGCCGCGACCCCGCTCCCGGCCGCCGTACGCGCCGGCCCCGCTGGATCCCGCCCGGCTGGGCCTCCCGTCCCGCCCCGACTCCCCACCCCGACGCCGTAACGCCCCTCCGCCACGGACTCCCTCCCGCGTACGCGCAGATCCCGCTCCCGCGCCGTACGCACCCGCCCCCGATTTTCCGGAACCGGTTCCCGATCCTGTCCCGCTGCGCCTATAAATGAAGCACCGAAGCCCCACGATCCCAGCCGCCAAAACGCCCAGGAAAGACCCTAGCCGCCGGTACAGAAGCAAAAAGGGAGTCCAGAGAGCTGCGCCCAGGGAAGAAAAAGGAGGAAAAGAAGGGGAAGAAGAGGAAGAAAAAGAGGAGGGCCCCACCGTTCGCCGGAGATCGACGTCGACATCGCGCCGCCGTCGTCGTGCCGCCGGAGAATGCATCTACTTCGTCTACGCTTCGTCCCCATCCCGCGATCATTGAAGCCATCACATCTACGGTAGGTCATGTTCCCGATGCGAATTTTAGCGATCATATTGAATCTAATAGGCGTAAATTGATTTTAGTTGCACCATAATTTTATTTTCAGCAGCATTAATCCACCCTAAAACCCCCGTAAACTCTTATGAACACGTATGAACTAGTCGCATCTAGTTAATAAACAACCGTAGTTAATTAATTATTGAATTGTGCACGCATACATGTCATTGCATGTTGATTATTTTGTGTGCATCATGTTGATTGTATATGTTCTCTTGTATGTATGATCACGCATAGAGGAACGTGCTCAAGAGGCTGCATACGAGGATTTCCAGAACCAAGACTTCGAAGCGCTTGAGCAACCCCATCCGCCGGAGCAAGGCAAGTGTCCTTGAAGCATATTGATCCTATTTTAAATTAAATGTTTTGTTTGCAAACTTGCATGCTTGTGTCAAATTGATGGGAATCCTATGGTAGGAAGTTTACTAGTTTTGTTTGACCACCCTTGTCACCTGGAATTTATGGTAGAGAGTCGGGAAGGGTTTTTACCTTTTTGCTTCGCTTAATTAATTGGGATGGCAAACAACACTACACATTTAATTATGCATCAATGATATTCTGGTTAATGTGAACTGGTCAATACGATGGGTGATCTAAGCAAGCATGGTTATGTGGATGGATTGGTTGTTATGGTGGTTTGCTTGCCTTAGATCTAAGGACCGGTTCATGCGAGAATATGCCAGGTCAACAGTGCCACCACAAGGCCAAGTATGGGTGCGGCGTAGCTGAATAATTAGGAGCGCTGCTAGTATTGTATGGACCATTGGATGGCGCGGGGAATGGGAGTCGAGGAGGACTGCCCTGGGATCCGCATGGCACACGAGGGTGGCCGTGGGTGGGAGAATAGAGATTCAAGCCTGCCGGTGAAACCTTAGTGGGCCCGTACATACTAGTAGTCCCTTTTGAAAGGCTATTTTGTGATCTCTTGGCCACACACCTACGGAAGTGTGAGAGGGCATAATGGAGGTTTCTTAGACATCGAAAGGTGATGAAATCACAAACATGTGGGTAAAGTGGTACAACCTCTGCAGAGTGTTAAAAACTATCATGATAGCCGTGCTCCCGGTTATGAGCGCCTGGATGACCTACATGATTAGAGTTGGAAATTGGGATTTGGGATGTTTATGGTTATGGTTTGGTAATGGGTATGGTTTATGGATTATGGTCATGGACATGAAATTGAGTTATGGTAATTGGACATGGATAATGGTGATGTTGGTAATAATTGGATATGGTTTATATTTTGTTAATATGATGGTTATGATGGGATTGTTTCACATAGACATAGTATAATGCTTTTCAAATGTTTTACTGTACTTTTCAGCACTTAGACATTATTACATTCGTCATTTGAATAAGCCACATGTCATACTTTCCACACTTGCTGAGTACGACATGTACTCACCCTTGCAATCCCCCCAACAGCTATTGGAGACAATTGGGAGTACCCTGAGGATCACGTGGAGTACTAGGTTGCGTACCGCCATCAATTGCCTGTGGATTGGAGTCGTATTGCTTAGTTTATTTTCCGCTGCAATTATTTAGAGTTTTATCATTCGTGAACTATTGGATTATTGTAATAAAGTACTTATTTATTAGTTAAGACGTGGTTAAATTCTGTATATCGTTTGTGATGCAACCGTATATGTGTGATGAACTTCCTGGGCACACATATGCGTTACGCTTGGTTCATATTCAGAACCGGGTGCCACAATATTCTTGCTCAAAGTAGGAATGCAATAACAATTATTCAATTCCAAAACTAATCCTGAGGGTAATAACAAGTGGTAAGTTCTGACAGCTATGACCGCAACCTTTGCTCTATTGTCGACACGAACATCCAACTCGCCTTTTGCAAATCTTCTAGTCTCACTTAGACCCTGCAACGATTTGCAAGTGTAGATCATCGATCCGGTATCAAATACTCATGATTCACTAGAAGATAATGCAATGTTAGTTTCTATAACATTTATACTTGAAGTGGAAGTCTTACTTCCCTTCTTCTTCTTATCCTCCAAGTACTTCTTGCAGTTCCTAGACCAGTGCCCCTTACCATGACAGTGAAAGCATTCATCATCAGGAGAAGGGCCAAATTTGCCCTTTAGTTTAGACTTTGAGCTTGAGGGCTCATCGGGAACCTTTCTCTTACCTTTAACTTTAGGATGCGCCACACGCTTCCTCTTTTTATTCTCCTTTTGCACCATCGTCACTTGAGTGACATTTTTCTTAATGCTTTCTTTGACTGTTTTAAGCATCCCATGCAATTCAGTCAAAGTTTTCTCCGTGCCATTCATTTGAAAATTCAATATGAATGGCTCGTAGCTCAGTGGGAGCGACTGGAGAACAACGTCAATAGCCAGGTCATCCTTGAGTTCAGAACCAAGTTTTCCCAAAGTTTCAATGTAACCAATCATCTTGATTACATGAGGGATGACCGGGCTACCCTAAGCCAGCTTACATGAGAACAAAGACTTTGAGATGTTGTATCTCTCAGCCCTTACTTGATTCTCAAACATTCCACACAATCACTCAATCATATAATAAGAATCTGTATGCTCATACTGTTGTTGTAGATCAGGGGACATAGTGGCGAGCATGAGGCATCTTACATTAAGTGCATCATCGCAGTGCTTCGTATAAGCTCTACGTGCTGCATTAGTTGCATGAGCTGGGAGATCATCAGGGTAAGGCTGCAGAACAACGTACTCGGTTTTCTCTTGCCTAGGAACGATTCTCAGGTTGCGGTACCAATTGATAAAGTTAGCTCCATTGAGCTTTTCCTTTTCAAGCACTGATCACAAATTAAACCGAAATTGTTACTAACAGACATTATCTACAATAGAAAATAAATATGCAAGGTTTAGCATTATGTTATGTACTAATCTTCTATTATTAGTTTAATAAAAGATATCACCACTATATGATCATCGTCTTCCCTCTAACGACATATAGTGGTTCAAGATCCATATTTACTAATTTCTAATGAGCTTTGGCTTCACTGCTAGGAAAGTAGTGACATAGGTAAACAACTATTATTAATCATATCCCTATATGACTCTTGTTTGTTGGGTGACATCCAATGCCCCGACTCTCAACTCTATGCCCTAAAGCCCAAAACCGTTTTGATAGCTTTGTTGAGTAAACCAACACTATGCATGTGAATGTCTAACACAATGGTACTTTGCTTGGGCAAACCTACCACACAATGATCAAAATAACATAGGTGCAGCTATTGATAAATGGTATCAAATGCTCAACTTTTGTGAGGCAAGCTATTCTATCATGACAAAATATCCACCATATGAAAAGCATGAAAGAATAGTAATAAGCATCACAGTAATATGATCATATCATATTATAAATAGTATTGGCCTCTAGAATCAAAATGGTATCCAGCGCTATGGTTCCATCAAGATCTGAGCTGCCATGCCTCCCTTCTTATGGTGATCTCCATCTCCACCATGCTTGAAGACATATCCATGATAATAAAAGAAGCTAATACAACTAATAGCTACCAAATAAATTACATAAGAGATCAAGCATCACAGGTCGACACACATGTCGTTAAACAATTATGTGACAACCTTAATCCGATTGTGTTAAATTTGCAACACGCAGGCTGCACAAATTTACACACAGATCATCACATCATATTAAGGCCATACCATTCACATCATTCCCTGCAAAAACGAGTTAAGCGTAGAACGATTTCTAGCGCGAAACTATATTATGTAATCGCTATAGCAGACAGCAAAACGGCGGTCCCAGGGGGTCGAGGGGGGAGCCGTCCCCGCGGGTTTCAGGACAGCGCCCTGAACACCAAACAGAATTACATAGATCACATCTATAAAATCACTATGAAAATCTCATCGGATTGATCAAATCAACCCGAATCCGAGCAATTCAAAATGCCTCAATTTTCAATGTGACCGGTTATTCATGAGTAGATCGCGACTCATGACCATGGCTGTTGGCTCAATCTGTTAGCTATGTACGTGATTAGTCCCGATGATGATTCCAACCGGTAGGGACATGTTGCGCACACAACAGAGAAGGAGCACGATCTGACCCTTTAGTCATATACGATCACAATCTACTCTAACCAATTCAAAACCCCAAAAATCGTGCGATAAAATTCATCGTATGAATATGTCTGCAGTAGATCCTATCTACTAACAAGATCCAGACCAAAAATAACGCAAGTCGGCTCTGATACCGCTGATGGAAATCAGTGGTACGCTACTCAAGCAACTCTACCACATCACTCAAGAAACATGCGAGTACAGAGGTTATGAATCGTCAACACTAGACGCGCAGCGCAGTGAAACGTAAACACGCGTCGGTGTAGGAGAAGTAGACGATCCCGTTCGTCTTCTCCTCGCCCTCTTCTCAACAGCAGTAGACGAACAAGTTCGTCGTAGCCGATCAGCGTAGCAGTAGCAGCAACGCCTCCACGGAGTCCACACGTATGGAGAGGAACGCCGTGCGCTGGTGTGCTAGCACCTTGCGCGCGGCAAGGGTCTCGGCGTGAGGCCTTCGAGGGGTGGCGGCTAGAGCTGTCACGTGGTCGAGTGATTAGCCCCTAACCCTATCCCTCATATTTATATGTGTACTAATGGGCTTTTAGGTTGCAGACCCATTAATACCCTAGTTGTTTATGGATCAAATATCCAATAGGCCTTAACCCTAATTGTTATGATTGCCTCTTGGACACATCATCAACACTAAAATCATTAATATACTTTCACATTTCAATATGCACTTGGTTCATGGCACATGCTTTACTTAGTCCACCATCGAAATACGATTCCAATGAGATCTACTTAGTTAGTACTTCCTCTATCTCAAATTATTTGTCTCTCTAATTAAAAATGAACTATAGAATAACAAGTAATTTGAGATAGTAGTTAAACAAGAATGGTTCTTGTATCTATCCTGTTCTACCTCTGGACTTAGTACTTAAAGTAGCATTGAGCTTGGATCTAAGACCGACCGCAGCGGTCCCTCTAAAGGCACCGCTATAGCCGCATAGAGGTGGGAGGCCGGCGCACTGGTGCCTCTAAAGGCACCCCTATTTTCCAGATTGCTACAGTATTACACTAAACATAGGGGCATCTCTATGTGGAGAGAGAACGAAAGGAAGGGAAATAAAAGAAGGGAAAAAAAGAAAGAAAAGGGAAAGAAAGGAATAAAATAAGTAGGAAATGGTATAGAGGTCTAATTTAGAGGTGAACGAGTGGGGGAAACAAAACTGTAAAGAGAGAATCTTTTTAGATATGAGATATAGAGGTGAGATATAGAGGTGAACGAGTGCAAGTAGTCTAAGCAGCTGCTGCTGCGTAGCACCCCACTACGCAGCAAGACTTAGCACATTTACATGTGTAACAAATTCATTAGCAGACTCTGTAATACATGTTGAAGCTTTAAGCATGCTATTTGGAATGATCATCACTAATGATCTGTAGATCAAGAAGTGTATATTTTCCTTTTGTACTGCTTCCCTCCGCACGTTGCAATCTGTACAGCGGTTTAGATGAAACCGGAATGAACACCCGGTGCTATGTCCGTTTTACGCTAAAAAATATGGACGAAAAAGGTCAGATATGTATGACTCGGGTGCTCTTTATTAGTCAAAGCGTCCTGTCTGCCGGTACAGTGCGGGGCGTGGCCAAAGGGATCTTGTTTTTTTTTTCTTTTAATTTTGTAGAAATGATTTGCCTTTGCTGAACATAGACGATGTTTTGGTTCCTTGTCTCTTAGATCTTGGGCCTTGTGCGACCAATCGTGGGAGGAAGTCGTAGAATCTGGTCACGGATAATTTTGGCCCAGCACCCGGCTTTATAGTCCCGTGGGCCGGCCTATTCTGGTCTTCTCACTTTGGCGCGCTCGATGGCAGCGGCTTCTGGAATTTTTTTTTTTAAATTTTAGCAATATTAATTTATTATTTAATATTAATAGCATCCGATTTTTTTTTGCAAAACTAGTAGCCGTTTACCTCGACGACTTGCCACGTGGCAGGACATGTGGCAGTCTCAAAAATTCTGATTTTTATTCACTTTTGGACACCTATTTTAAAATACATTAAGACATATTTTGTAAATATTGTTATCGAGAAAAATGTAGTATACAATGTGTACTACAAATTTTACAATAACAATATTTCCAAAAAAATATGTCTCTAGTTATTTCAAAATAGACGTTCAAAATTGAATAAAATTTAGCAAAGTTGGGCTGCAGAGACAAATTTGCTGAGTTCAATCACTTTCCGACGACTATTTTAAAATAACTAGGTACATATTCATAAATTTTAATATTGGATAACTGTAAAACAATCTTTACTACATTTTATTCAATAACAATATTTCAAAAATATGTTTCTAGGTATTTTAAAATAGGTGTCCAAAAGTGAATGAAACTAAGAAAATTCGGGTTGCAAAGGCAAATTTGCTGTGTTTAGTCACTTTTGAATGGGTATTTTAATATACTTAGGGATATATTTATGAAATGTGGTTATGGAATAAAATGTAGTCCATATTGTTTTCTACAGTTATTTCAGTATCATTATTTTCTAAATTTGTATCTATGTATTTTAAAAGGGCCGTTGAAAAGTGATTGAACTCAGCAAATTTGCCTCTGCAACCCAATTTTGCTGAGTTTTATTCAATTTTGAACGGCTATTTTGAAATACCTAGAGACATATTTTAGAAATATTATTATTGAAGAATTTGTAATACACACATTTTTCTCAATAACAATATTTCCAAAATATGTCTCTAAGTATTTTACAATGAGCGCCCAAAAGTAAACAAAAAACAGAATTTTTTCAACACCGTGGACGGTAGGAATGCTAATTTTGTAAAAAAAATTCAGATGCTATTAATATTAAATAATAAATTAATAATGATAAAATTAAAAAAAAATCGCGGCTTCTGCTTCTCTCTCCTTTCACCAATTCATTCCCACAACAAACCAACAAACTCCAGGGCCCAGGCCGCTGTCGTCTTTCGTTTTTGCAGCCGTTCTTCGTCCTTCGCACGGCAGTAGCGGTGGCTTCCTCGTCTTCCCAGGGGTCTGGGGAGGATGGCTGTCCCGTTACGTCGATTCCACGGATGACGATGTGTCACATCCGGTGGCCCTCGATTTGTTGGACTGGGGCGTGAGCGCGCGAGCAACTTCGCAGGAGATGGTGGATAAACGGCAAAGACGCGAAGGAGACGATGATTGTCGACGAATTTCTGTTCTGTTCTCTTGTCCGTGTGGAACCAGGTCTTAATCCGGTTACAACGGGCCTCCGACCGCACTCACGGCCCACACCGGCCCACACATGCACTGGTTCCACCACGGGCGTGACAGGATGGCTCGGAGCTATACCAGCGGCTCCGTCCGGAGGCGTTCACCAGTCACCACGACTCGCGCTCCTCCATACAACCATTGTAACTTAATTCGATTCCATTTTCCCAGTATGTGCTTTCGTTTGGATTCTTAAGGGTTGCCATCAGGAGGTCATCAGGGGCATCAATCTCAAGTTGTTCGACCAGGTGCTGCACTGGGTACAGGAGTCCTCTCGATGCGTGCCATCGATCGCGAAACCCTGCCACACTGAAATCCAGCAGCCGTACCCTCTCCTAACTTATGTGATCTGCAGAACGCGACGTTTGTTCTCACCAGTGAGCACCGCTGTCAAATTCCCAATTAATAATTGTTTCTACCGTGGAAGATTTATGGGTTTGTAGTTCTTTTTTTTTGCAGAGAATGCTGAGTTTGTTGATGACATCACAACATTTCGAGCATCTTGAGTCCAAAATGGATGTTACCTGGCCAAACTTTCAGCCGATGAATTGTTGCCGAAACATGGAGACGTTGGTTGTTTCAGGAACTTATGGAGGCAGCTGCTATCAGAAGTTCCAGATGTGAATGACTTAGGCTTAAATGTGTTATGTTTTAGTTTAAATCTGACTAGAGTGTTTGCATTCTAACTTCATTGTATCTGTTGTGGCTTTCTCCTCTACGAAAGGTAGCTGATCTATCTGCACTGGCAGCATGGTATTGTGACACCGACAACTATGACCAACCTATCATTATTATTATTGATGATTTGGAGCAATGTTCTGGCGGTCTGCTGGGAGAGTTTGTAATGATGCTGAGGTAATTTATCCTTATAGCATTTGTTTGATTGGCTCAATCTTGTGAGCATGTGCATCTGCCTTCCATTCTGACCCATGTATTAGCTAACAGAAGCATTTTGTGTGATACTCAAACTCAACTATATCAGCAACCAATGATCTTCCATACTAGCAGTAAGAATAGCAGCAACACGAGCATCTTCATACAACCATATCTTATGCACACTGAACTGAGACTGCCAACGAGTCTCATAATCTGCAAGTAGCTTTCGCTTCTCATCATTAGTAGTATTCTCTTGAATGACAAACTGTGTGGGACCAACAGGACAAGACGGGTATTTGAGATCATCCGTGAGGAATTTCTAAAAATGCAGGCCACACATATGTACATGTATGCATAGAATTCAATTATGATAGTTGGTGCCATTGAAAAGCACTAGACAATGCAAGACTGAAACCTGCCAAAAAAAAGTTATCCTGATAGAACGACCGGCGATGGCGAGAGCGTAAACAATGCAGCGGCGGGCAACGACGAGAGCGCAAAAGTGAAAGTGGCGCAAGCTGCAATTTTTTAGAGTTTTTTTTTCTAAAATTATTATTTACCATTTACGATACCCTTTAAAAGATTATCTACACTATCGATACACTGTATCCTTTCATACCATAAGAAGACGCGTTGAGTTCCATCTTTCAGTATTATGGACTTCCGGAGGCAACACATGTCCCGCAATGTCGGACCTGTCTCCCTCCATAGTTTGGCTCTGGTGCTGCCACGTGTACCGCAGTGCCAGAACAGCCCCCCTCCTTAGGGTGGCTCCGGTGCTGCAACATGTCTCGCAGTGCCAGACCTGCCTCCCCGCTGAGAGAAGCTCCGGTGCTGCCAGGTGTCTCGCAGTGTCGGACCTGCCTCCCCGCTGAGGGATGCTCCAGTGCTGCAACGTGTCCCGCAGTGCCAGAGCTGCTTCCCCGCTGAGAGAAGCTCCGATGTTGCCACGTGTCCTATAACATCGGACCTGCCTCCCATCCGAGGGAAGTTCCGGTATTAACACGTGTCAGGTGTCCGGATCTACGTCTACAATGGGAGGATTCTGGGATCTTCAATGGCATAGACATTTAAGGGCAATAAAACTGCCATTACAAGACTTGGTTAACGTGTCTTTAACTCTGTGTTAATGATGCATAATCAGAAGGCTATAAAACTGGCAACGCTGCCATCAAGACACAATAACACGCTATAAACCACCATTATGCCCGTAGATCGTGTATAGGGTGGTTAATACGGTCGGGGCCACCTGTCAAGCCCTAGCGCACTGTAACAGCCAGTCCTTGGTGTATAAAAAGGCTGCGCTACACGATAGAAAGGCAACTGATCTCGGCTGGTCACATACACAACTTAGCTCAGGTTTACGCATTCCAATACAAACAACACACATCCTGTGGAGTAGGGTATTACTCTCAGGCGGTCTGAACCACATAAAATTCTTGTGTCACCTCGCTCTTGGGTCTTGTTTAGCGCCCTGCCTAAATACGAACCTTCGCGGACTACTCCTAAGTAGTACCGGTAGATGTGTCATTACAACACTTTGACATTTGGCGCGCCAGGAAGGAGGGCCTCAAGATCTCCAAGATGGTGAACTTTGTTGCCGCTTTGACCGGACCGGCTGGACAAGCAGTTGGTAGAAATCCCGCCAATGCTCAGCAGCTGGCGAACGTCGTCCCACCACCACCACCACTTACTGCAGCAGCAAACAATCCACAATAGTATGGTGTCCTTGCGTCGGTCACAGAATCAACCAGCAACCCTAGGAACACACTGAACGTAGCGCATACTCTGCTCCAGTGTCCCCCAGTGTCAGGAGCTCTTCCGACCGCGCTGGAACAATGGCGTGCTGACGTTGAGCATCTGGTTGTAGCTGCAGCCACAATGCTCAACAATCAGGGTCTACCCGATACAGGACAGGCACCTTCTCGTAACAGGACCTTGTTTGGAAGACTTGGTCCATTGGCGTTTCAACACACAAGACGTGCGCCCTCCCAGCAAGCGACGTCGCATACTCCTGCTGTGACTTATCGCACTCACACGATGCCAAGGCTCCCGACTCAAGATCTCCGCCTGAAGCTCAACCGTCGGTGCATGAGGCAGGATGCCCGCGCCAACATCGAGTGTAGTCACGAGAGGCGACTTGCTCATGAAAACCCTTTTTCTCTGGGAGTTGGAGGCGGCTGTTCGGCCCTCTCCTTACATCTCCGCATGGTGGAGTGGCCACCCAGTTCCGCCATCATTTGCCAGAGAAGTATGACAGAACAATCAACCTCGTTGAATTTCTTCAAATCTACTCCACCGCTATCTTCGCTGCAGGAGGGAATGAGGCCGTCATGGCCAATTACTTCCTAGTGATTTTGATCAGGACTGCTAGGTCCTGGTTTGTGAGCCTACCCTCTAACTCCATCTACAATTGGGGGAAATTACACCGCCAGTTCACTGCCAACTTCGAGAGTTCCTACACCCGACCAGACACGGAACTAGACCTCTTTGTTGTACAACAGAAGTCGAGAGAGTCACTACGATCCTTCATCCAACGATTCTCTTAGGTACGGAACGCCATCCATTCTATCTCCAACACTTCTATCGTTGTTGCATTCCGACAGGGAGTTCGAGATAAGAAGATGTTGGAGAAGCTGACGACCAAAAATGTCAGTAGCATCACGGAACTCTTCAGCCCGCCTGATAAATGTGCCAGGACTGTTGAGGGCCGAGAGATGCACTCCAAACCAGCTTTGGAGGTCAAGCAGTCTACCTCCAAAGATGGAGCTACTGCCGTCCAAGGTAGTGGCAAAAATAAAAACAAGAAGTCAAGTGGCAAGAACAAGTCATTTGTCGGAACACCTACTGCTGCATAGCGGCAACACCTAGGGGTCGGGGGCCACGCCCCGGCAAACGACCTCGACCATCGTTCGAAGATGGTGACAAGATGTGGTGCCTGATATACAAATCCACGAGCCAAAATCTTGAAGACTACCACGAGGTCAAAAAGCTCGCTGAACGCCAGAGCAAGCGTCAAGATGACGCACATTTTCGTCAGCGGGAAGGCAAACATAAGGTTGTCGAAGCTTCATCTGATCAGGATCTAGGCTTCCAAGACACCAAGAAGGCATTAAAGGTGGTCTACAACACCGTTGATGACTCCAACACCAACTCCGACAATGAATGTCGAAAGACTCTCCATATGATATATGGATGGTCTTGGGACATTACCTCTTGACGCGTAGTTAATACTTTGCATCGAGAGATGATGTCTGCTGCTCCTACCTTGAAGGTGGAGCCTCATCAGAAGTGGATGAACAATCCTATCATTTTTGATGCTTCTGACTGTCCGAAGAACATGGCTGGAGCTGGCCAATTGCCTTTGATAGTTTCTTCGAGTATCAACATGTAACACCCTCATTTTCATGCATAATGCCTTGCATACACTCATATACATGTTTAACATTAACCCACATAAAGAGGAACGAGTTTAAAATTGATTTGGAACATTTAAAATTGATTTGGAATAAAACCGCACTTAAAATGAAGGAAAGTGCGGACTAGTCCGATCTTACTGAGGACTAGTCTGATTTCTCTCTGACTAAAAATGGACTTGTCTGTTTTTGCTGCAGACTAGTCCGATTTTGCCTCTAGAAACTTTCAGACTTGTCCGATTTTGTGCGGACTAGTCCGATATTCCAAGAATCCTTGAAAATTTGCTAAGTCCCTGGCCTTTTCCGGACTAGTCCGGTGTTCCAACGGACTTGTCCGTTTTCCTCTCTGACTAAAGTCGGACTTGTCTGAATTTAGGCCAGACTTGTCCAATTTTCTCTCTGGACAACTTCGGACTAGTCTGGTCCTTTCCAGACTTGTCCGATATTTCGCGACTCCGAGTTGATCTTTTGTTTTGCGACTTGTTTCTTGGGGTTCACATTAAGTGGGCCTAGGGACGTCGTGCCTAACTCTTTTAGAGCCCATGTGGGACTCTAAACCAGCCTCTACTCCTCTCAAACTCGAAATCCATCTAACCCTAGCCTCCACCTCTATATAAACAAACCCACCCCTTGGCTTGACATCTATTTGCCACTTTTTCACCCCACCCAAACCCTAGTTCGTGGAGAGCCACCATCAAGGAGGGAGGAGAAGATACGAAGCAAGAAGGAGAGGAGGAAATGAAGGAGGATCAAGATCTCCATCAAGTTTCGTTCTTCATCACCAATTCATCTCCAAGTTCATCACCAACCCTAGATCATCAAGATCCAAGTGTTACCTCCAAGTTTCTTGATTCATTGGAGTTCTAAACACCTTGTATACCTTCTATTCTCTTTTCCTTACGTGAATTCAACCCCTAATCTCCAAGTTTACGTTGATCTAGAAAATCCTAGTTTGCTAGTTCTGCGAAGTGCGGACTAGTCCGGCCTTCTACAGACTAGTCCGATTTTCCTGGTTAAATTGCATCAAATTAATTCTAAAATTGATTTGAATCAACTCCAAACATGTATAAACTTGTTAAAATCTATTAGAACTAATTAGTGATCATTAAAGGCAATCTATTAACAAGTTCTACATAGCATTTGCATCAATCATGCATGTCATGTCATATTGAGTAATATTTGTGCACTCTTTGATTGTGTTTCTTGTCTTGTATGTTTATTGTGTGGATTAAACGGATTTGCGCTAGAGAGTGCCGTGGAGGATCTACAGCACCAAGAGTCTGAAGGCATTGACCCTAATCAACAGCAAGAGCAAGGCAAGTGTCCTCGAAGCATATTCATCCCGTTTTAAAATAAATGTTTTGTTTGCAAAACTTCATGCTTGTGTCAATTTTGATGGGAATCCTATGGTAGGAAGTTTACTAGTTTTGTTGACCACCCTTGTCACCTGGAATATATGGTAGAGAGTCAGAAAGGGCTTTTTACCTTTTTGCTTCGCTTAATCAACTGGGATGGGAAAACGACTATACCACTCAATTTAATTATGCATGGATGAGATTATGGTTGAGATAAACTAGTTAATATGATATGGTAATGGGTGATCTAAGCAAGCCTGGTATGTGGATGGGTTGGATGTTATTGTGGTTTGCTTGCTTTAGATCTAAGGACCGGTTCGCGGAGAGACCATCCAGGATTTATAGTGCCACCACGAGGCCAAGTATGGGTGTGGCGTAGCTGATTAATTAGGGCTTTGCAGTGCTATTTGGACCATTAAGGATGCTCGGGGAAGGGGTAGTTGGATTGGGTTTGTTGATGATTAGTGGGACTACCCTGTGATCCGAATGGCTCAATAGGGGGCCCTTGGTTGAAGATGTGCTCAGTTGGAGGCATCACCACCGGTGAAACATCAGTGAGGTCTAAATAGGCTAGTAACCCCTTTGTAAAGGCTATTTTGTTATATCTTGGCCACACACCTAAGGAAGTGTGAGACGGCGTAATTGAGATTCTATAGTCATCGAAAGGTGATGAAATCACAAACACGTGGGTAAAGCGGTACAACCTCTGCAGAGTGTGTCTAAAACTATCATGATAGCCGTGCTCCCGGTTATGAGCAACCTGGACCCTCACATGATTAGAGGAAATTGGGATGGTGTTTTGGGATGGTTATGGTTTGGTAATGGTTATGGTTGGTTATGGATTAATTTCTAGTATTGAATATGGTTATTGACAAATGGTGAAATCTCGAATTATTGATGATGGTAGTGAATTTAGACTGGTATTATGACATTACTTATGTTTATGATGGGTTTACTTTACATACATATAATATATTGCTTTTCAAATGTTTTTATGTACTTTTCAGTACTCAACCATTATTATTGTCGTCATTTGAATCAGCCACATGTCATACTTTCCACACTTGCTGAGTACAACATGTACTCACTCTTGCAATCCCCCCCCCCCCAACAGTTGCAGGTCAGGATTGGGAGTTTAATGGTGATAATGCGGAGTTCTAGGCCGTGTCTATCGTCAGCTTTGCCTGTGGTGTTTATTGGAGCTGCGCTACCCTATTGCTTATGCTGCCTAGCTATTTAATTTGCTTATTAGTCTATTTCCGCTGCATTAGTGAACTTGTCATTAATATTCATTAGAGTTTGTATTCAAGAATAATATGGTTTGTGCAATAAAATTTGGTTAATTAATCTTGTTCTATGGTAATTTTCTGTATACTCTTTGTGAATGCACTCGTGTATGTGTGTTGAACATCCTGGACACACATATGCGTTCACTTGGTTTATTTTCGGAACCGGGTGTCACAGATTGGTATCAGAGCCACAAGTTGACCGTAGGATGCAACCTAGATAGAATGGACACTTAGAGCACATAGGAGCACTCAGGGACCGATGTGTTTTGTTTGGTGTGCTGTTGCTATATATTGTTTGCTTGTGTGCTTAATAGAGGATTTTAGGGTGCTTTAGCATTGCCATGTCCACCTAGGCTAGTATAGTTAGTTGTCTAGTTTCATATCCCTTGATGCATATAGTTGGGGGCGTTTTCTAATTCTTACCTATTGCTTTTCTTCAGATGGTGAGGACTCACAACGAGAGGGATGGAAATGATGAGGAGGTGAACCATGGAGTACCTCAGAGCAACAATGGACAAGGACCTGCTCATGGAGCTATCAACATTGAGCAGCTATTGGCTATGCAAAACCAGCTCATGTAGACCATGATACAAACAATGGGACAGCTGCAGGCTGGCAACATCAATAATCAGCTTTACATGCCTCCGCTGCCACCCCCACCTCCTCATAACCGGTTGGGAGAGTTTATGAGGACTAGGCCGCCAACCTTTGCTCAGGCTGCTGACCCTATGGATGCTGATGATTGGCTCAAGTCCGTGGAGAAGAAACTTGCTATTGTCCAACGCAGTGACCGGGAGAAGGTGCTTTTCGCTTCTCATCAACTAGTTGGAGCAGCTGCGGATTGGTGGGATTCATATTGCAATGCTCATGAGAACCAAGAGAGGATTACTTGGGCCGAATTCAAAGAGAGCTTCCGTTCTCATTATGTGCCGGAAGAAGTTATAATCTTGAAGAGGCAAGAATTTGAGAACTTGAGGCATGGAAGATCAAGCGTGAGTGAATATCTCAATAAGTTCACTTAACTCTCAAGATATGCCCCAGAGGATGTGAGTTGGGACAGCCGGAAGCAATATTTGTTCATGAGAGGCTTGAACAATGAAATTCAAGTGCAATTGTTCAATTGTGATTATGCCAACTTTCAGAAGCTTGTGGACAAAGCAATCGTAGTTTAGAACAAGATCCGTGAGATGGAGCAAGACAATAAGAGGAAGGTGCCATATCAAGGACAGCAACAAGGAAGTAATGTGCGCCCTCGCGTTGCACCTCCTAATGCGCCATATTACAGCTCTTCTTCTCCTATACAGCGCCCTGGTTATGCACCGCGCCCAACTCAGTTTGTGACACAGCGCCCTATTATGCAAGCACCCAGGCCTCCAATGTCTTATGCACCTCGCCAATTTTCCTGGTGCAAAAGTTCATAACCAAGCTCGCCCCAATAATTCTGGTGGAGTTAAGAAGTGTTATACTTGTGGAGAAGTTGGACACTTTGCGCATCAATGTCCTATGTCAGGCCTTGGTCAAGGAAGTAATGCACCGAGGCAAAACCCAAGACCCAATGGAGGACAGCCACAAGGGAACCAGGGACAACATAATTTCGCTCGTGGCAATGTGAACCATCTCTACAGAGGATGCTCAACAAGCGGATGACGTGGTCATTGGTATGTTTCTCGCCAACTCCAACCCCGTAACTATGTTGTTTAATTCTGGAGCATCGCATTCATTCATTGCATCGAAGTATGTTGCCAAGTATAGTTTTCCTATCTCTCATATGAAGTTTACTCTATTGGTTAAGTCTCCTGAAGGAGAGATGTGGACAAATATAGTATGTCCAAAAGTAAGCCTTAAAATAAGGGGGGTAGACTTCACCGCCAACCTCATTGTTTTGGATTCTCAAGAATTGGACATTATAATTGGTATGGACTGGTTGAGGAAGCACAATGGAGTTATTGAGTGTTCCACGAAGACGGTGAAGTTGACCAATGAGGAAGGGATCACCGTAGAATTTGAAGCATCTCAAACCGCACCGAAGCAGTTGGAGCTGAATCATATGGACGGTGCCGCAATTGAGGAGATTCCGGTGGTGTGTGAATTTTTGGATGTTTTTCCGGACGAGTTGCCAGGTATGCCACCTGATCGAGACATTGAGTTTGTTATTGATTTAATACCTGGAACTGCACCTATGGCTAAGAGGCCGTATAAGATGCCTCCTATGGAATTAGCGGAGCTCAAGAAGCAAATTCAAGAGCAACTAGAGAAGGGTTTCATTCGCCCTAGTTCTTCACCTTGGGGAGCGCCTGTGCTGTTTGTGGACAAGAAGGATGAACCCAAAGGATGTGTGTGGATTACCGAGCTCTCAACAAGGTAACAATCAAGAACAAGTACACCTTGCCACACATAGAAGACTTGTTTGATCAGATGAAGGGTGCTTGTGTCTTCTCTAAGATTGATTTGAGGTCGGATACTTTCAAATGAAGATTAGACCATCAGACATACCCAAGACAGCTTTTAGGACACAGTATGGATCTTATGAGTACACCGTGATGTCTTTTGGATTGACAAATGCGCCTGGCTACTTCATGTACCTCATGAATAAGGTCTTCATGGAGTACTTGGATAAGTTCGTTGCGGTATTTATTCATGACATTATGATCTACTCGAAGGATGAGAAGGAACATGAGGAACACTTGAGGCTTACGTTGCATAAATTGAAGGAGCATCAATTGTATGCCAAGTTCAACAAGTGTCAGTTTTGGTTGAGAGAGGTGTCGTTTTTGGGTCATATAATCTCAGGAGGAGGAGTATCGGTTGACCTCGAAAAGGTGAGAGACGTGTTGAAATGGGAGCCCCCGCAAAATGTAAAGGAAATAAAGAGTTTTCTTGGGATGGCTGGATATTACCGTCGGTTCATCAATGACTTTTCCAAGATAGCCAAGCCAATGACAGAATTGCTAATGAAGGGAAAGGCATTCCAAGGGACTCAAGCTTGTCGAAACAGTTTTGAGGAGTTGAAGAAGAGGTTAACAACAACCCCAATTTTGGTACTGCCGGATGTAAGCAAGAGTTTTGACATATATTGCGACGCATCAAGACAAGGAATTGGATGTGTGCTCATGCAAGAAGGTCAAGTGGTCGCCTATGCATCGAGACAATTGAAGAAACATGAACAGAATTATCCAACGCATGATCTTGAACTAGCAGCTGTGATACATGCATTGAAGATTTGGAGACACTATATTCTTGGACATAGGTGTGAAATTTATACGGATCATAAGAGTTTGAAGTATATCTTCACACAAACGGATCTGAATTTGAGGCAACGAAGATGGTTGGAGCTCATCAAAGATTATGATTTGAGTATCAACTATCATCCGGGAAAAGCCAATGTAGTGGCCGATGCTTTGAGCAAAAAAGGAGTAAGTCATCAACTCACAGTTCGAGAGTTACCATCCGAGTTATGTAAGGAGTTCGAACGGTTGAACCTCGGATTTGTGAATGAGATGGGAATAATGGAGTTAAATCAAACCCTAGAGCAAGAAATTTGGGAAGGTCAAACAAAGGATGAGGAAATTCAAGAAATCAAGGAAAGGACCCTAGAGGGGAGAGAATTCAGATTTGATGAGGATGAACATGGTACTCTCTGGCTTGGTAAGAGGATTGTCATGCCCAATGTGAAGCATATTCAGGAGATGATATTAAATGAGGCACATGACTCACCTTACTCAATCCACCTCGGTTGTACGAAGATATACAAAGACTTGAAGACTTGTTATTGGTGGGATAGCATGAAGAAGGACATAACTAAATACGTAGCATTGTGTGATGTGTGCCAACGAGTCAAGGCGGAACATCAAAGGCCAGCTGGACTATTACAACTATTAAAGATTCTGGAACGGAAGTGGGAAGAAATCGGTATGGACTTCATAGTTGGTTTACCGCGTACCCAGTCTGGGTATGACTCAATTCGGATAATTGTGGATCGATTGACCAAGTCAGCCCACTTTATTTCCGTCAAGACCACCTATAATGGAGAGAAATTGGCGGAACTGTACATGGGAAGAATAGTATGTTTGCATGGAGTTCCAAAGAAGAAAGTCTCGGATAGAGGTTCACAATTCACTTCCAGATTTTGGCAAAAGTTACATGAAGCATTGGGAACAAGGTTGAATTTTAGTTCAGCATACCACCCTCAAACGGATGGACAAACCGAGAGGACCAATCAGATTTTAGAGGACATGTTAAGAGTTTGTGCTTTAAAGCATGGGAAAATTTGGGACAAAAGCTTGCCATACGCGGAATTTTCATACAAAAATAGCTACCAAGCAAGCTTGAAAATGTCACCATATGAAGCGCTTTATGGAAGGAAGTGTAGGGCACCTTTATTCTGGAATGAGGCAGGAGAAACTCAAGTATTTGGTCCGGATGTGTTGCAAGAAGTCGAAAAGCAAGTACAAATAATTCGTGAAAACTTGAGGGCTACCCAATCAAGACAAAAGGGCTATGCGGACAATAGGAGAAGGAAATTAACCTTTGAAGTGGGAGATTTTGTTTACCTCAAGGTGTCACCGATGAGAGGTCATAAGAGATTCGACATAAAAGGCAAGCTAGCACCTCGCTACATTGGACCATTCAAGATTTTGGACAAAAGAGGAGAAGTAGCGTATAAGTTGGAGATGCCAACTCATCTTTCAGATGTCCATGATGTCTTTCATGTTTCGCAGCTCAAGAAATGCTTGAGAGTACCGGAAGAACAAGTGCCCATGGAAGGATTGGAACTAGAGGAAGATTTGACTTATGCCGAGGAAACAGTCAAGATCTTGGAAACCAAGGAGAGAGTCACAAGGAACAAGGTCATCAGATGGTGTAAAGTTCAATGGAAGCACCACGTAGAAAAAGAAGCAACGTGGGAATTGGAGGATGATCTCAAGAAGGAATTTCCCTATCTCTTCTCTTTCGCGTTGAATCTCGAGGGCGATATTCATTTTAAGGGGGTAGGTTTGTAACACCCTCATTTTCATGCATCATGCCCTGTACCCATCATTAAACATGTCTAACATTAATCCACATAAAAAGGAATAAGTTTAAAATGAATTTAGAGTTTAATTGCACTTAAGAATTCTGGAAAGTGCAGACTAGCCCGATTTTGGTGCGGACTAGTCTGATTTCTCTCTGACTTGTCCGATTTTGTGCGGACTAGTCCGATATTCCAAGAATCCTTGAAAATTTGCTAAGTCCCTGGACTTTTCCGGACTAGTCCGGTGTTCCAGCGGACTTGTCTGTTTTCCTCTCTGACTAAAGTCGGACTTGTCCGATTTTAGGCCACACTTGTCCGATTTTCTCTCTGGACCACTTCGGACTAGTCCGGTCCTTTCCGAACTTGTTCGATATTCGCGACTCCAAGTTGATCTTTTGTTTTACGACTTGTTTCTTGGGGTTCACGTTAAGTGGGCCTAGGGACGTCGTGCCTAACTCTTTTAGAGCCCATGTGGGACTCTAAACCGGCCTCTACTCCTCTCAAACTCGAAATCCATCTAACCCTAGCCTCCACCTCTATATAAACAACCCTTGGCTTGACATCTATTTCCACTTTTTCACCCCACCCAAACCCTAGTTCGTGGAGAGCCACCGTCAAGGAGGGAGGAGAAGATCCCAAGCAAGAAGGAGAGGAGGAAACGGAGGAGGATCAAGATCTCCATCAAGTTTCGTTCTTCATCACCAATTCATCTCCAAGTTCATCACCAACCCTAGATCATCAAGATCCAAGTGTTACCTCAAAGTTTCTTGATTCATTGGAGTTCTAAACACCTAGTATACCTTTTATTCTCTTTTCCTTACGTGAATTCAACCCATAAACTCCAAGTTTATGTCGATCTAGAAAACCCTAGTTCGCTAGTTCTGCGAAGTGTGGACTAGTTCGGCCTTCTACAGACTAGTCCGATTTTCCTAATTAAATTGCATCAAATTAATTCTAAAATTGATTAGAATCAACTCCAAACCTGTATAAACTTGTTAAAATCTGTTAGAACTAATTAGTGATCATTAAAGGCAATCTATTAACAAGTTATACCTTGCATTTGTATGAATCATGCATGTCATGTCATAGTGAGTAATATTTGTGCACTCTTTGATTGTGTTTCTTGTCTTCTATGTTTATTGTGTGGATTAGACGGATTTGCGCTAGAGAGTGCCGCGGAGAATCTACATCACCAAGAGTTTGAAGGCTTTGATTCTAATCAACAGCAAGAGCAAGGCAAGTGTCCTTGAAGCTATTGATTCTGCTTTGAAATAAATGTTTTGTTTGCAAAACTGCATGCTTGTGTCAATTTTGATGGGAATCCTATGGTAGGAAGTTTACTAGTTTTGTTGACCACCCTTGTCACCTGGAATATATGGTAGAGAGTCGAGAAGGGCTTTTTACCTTTTTGCTTCACTTAATCAACTGGGATGGGAAAACAACTATACCACTCAATTTAATTATGCATGGATGAGATTATGGTTGACATGAACTAGTTAATATGATATGGTAATGGGTGAGCTAAGCAAGCCTAGTATGTGGATGGGTTGGATGTTACGGTGGTTTGCTTGCTTTAGATCTAAGGGCCGGTTCGTCGAGCGACCATCCATGATTTATAGTGCCGCCACGAGGCCAAGTATTGGTGCGGTGTAGCTGATTAATTAGGGCTTTGCCAGTGCTATTTGGACCATTAAGGATGCTCGGGGAAGGGGTAGTCGGATTGGGTTCGTTGATGATTGGTGGGACTACCCTGGGATCCGAATGGCTCAAGAGGGGTCCCTTGGTTGAAGATGTGCTCAGTTGGAGGCATCACCACCGGTGAAACCTCAGTGGGGTCTAAATAGGCTAGTAATCCCTTTGTAAAGGCTATTTTGTGATCTCTTGGCCACACACCTAAGGAAGTGTGAGACGGCATAATTGAGATTCTATAGTCATCGAAAGTGATGAAATCACAAACATGTGGGTAAAGCGGTACAACCTCTGCAGAGTGTGTCTAAAACTATCATGATAGCCGTGCTCCCGGTTATGAGCAACCTGGAACCTCACATGACTAGAGGAAATTGGGATGGTGTTTTGGGATGGTTATGGTTTGGTAATGGTTATGGTTGATTAAGCAATAATTTCTGGTATTGAATATGATTATTGGCAAATAGTGAAATCTGGAATTATTGATGATGGTAGTGAATTTAGACTGGTATTATGATATTACTTATGATTATGATGGGTTTACTTCACATACATATAATATAATGCTTTTCAAACGTTTTTATGTACTTTTCAGCACTCAACCATTATTATTGTCGTCATTTGAATCAGCCACATGTCATACTTTCCACACTTGCTGAGTACGACATGTACTCACTCTTGCAATCCCCCCAATAGTTGTAGGTTAGGATTGTGAGTTTAATGGTGATAATGCAGAGTTCTAGGCCGTGTCTACCGTTAGCTTTGCTTGTGGTGTTGATTGGAGCTGCGCTACCCTATTGCTTATGCTGCCTAGCTGTTTAGTTTGCTTATTAGTCTATTTCCGCTGCATTAGTGAACTTGTCATTAATATTCATTAGAGTTTGTATTCGAGAATAATATGATTTTTGCAATAAAATTTGGTTAATTAATCTTGTTCTGTGGTAATTTTCTGTATACTCTTTGTGAATGCACTCGTGTATGTGTGTTGAACATCCTGGGCACACATATGCGTTCACTTGGTTCATTTTCGGAACCGGGTGTCACACAACAATGTCCAGCTCTTCCACGTCTTGGTTTATGGTGGGGCAGCACTCAACCTCATTAGCTTCGCCACCTTGGTGCAACTTCGACTCAACCTCTCGGGCCTTAGGCCCTCATGACCATTCTCCGGAGTGGGACCGAGAGCTATCATACCACTTGGATCAGTCTCTTTGCCAATTATCTTTGGAACTCCAGAGAACTACTGGTCGGAGAAGCTGATTTTGATGTAGCACACATCAACCTTCCCTTCAACGCCATCCTTTGCAGGCCAGCCCTGTACAGGTTCATGGCGGCCGCCCACTACGACTACCTGGTGTTGAAGATGCCAACTCGGTCAGGTGTCCTCCAGATCTGAGGGGACCGCACTGCTGGAGTCACAACGTTGGAGAATCTTCATGCGCTCATAGCAGCGCAAGAAGCTGAAACCGACAAGGAGAAGACTGCTCAACAACCTTCGAGCTCGCGCCAACGTAGCTCAAAATCTTCACCTCAAGTGCAATCAAGCAGCAACACCAACGTTCCCGTCAAAGTCGTCCAAATCGGTTCTGATACCACTTAGACCACTCGTATATCAAGAGGTCTAGGTGACAAATAGGAACTCGTGCTCGTCACTTTCCTCCAGGCAAATGTCCACGTGTTTGCTTGACAACCGTCACAAATGCCTCGGATCCCTTGGGAGGTGATCGAGCATTATATGAAGATCTACCCTGACGCACGGCCTATACAAAAAAAATCCCCAGAAGCAATCTATTTAGTGGCAGAACTTCATACGAGAAGAAATCAAGAAGCTTCTTGACATTGGATTCATTCGGGAGGTACATCATCCAGATAGCTAGGAAACCCAATCATCGTGCCAAAGGCCGACGGAAAGCTCTGGATGTGCATCGACTACACCACTTTAAAATAAGCATGCCCAAAAGACCCCTTTCCACTACCAAGAATAGATCAGATAGTGGATTCTACCTCTGGTTGTGAGCTACTTTGTTTCCTAGACCCATATGCTGGTTTCCATCAAATTCCAATGTCTAAGTAAGATGAAGAGCACACTGGTTTTATTACAGTAGATGGTCTATACTGTTACACAACAATGCCTTATGGTCTCAAAAATGCTCTCTCCACCTTTGTGCGAGCTATGCACAAAACCTTTGGGGAGCTTATTCGGGACCTAGTGGAAGTCTACATCGACACATCATTGTCAAAGTGAAGAACAAAGACTCACTGCTAGACAACCTTCAATCTGTCTTTGACAAGTTGCGCCTGAAGCGCACGAAGCTCAACCCTGACAAGTGTGTCTTCAGGGTTTCCTCTAGAAAGCTTCTTGGATACTTGGTTATACACCAAGGAATTGAAGTGAAATCGGCCAAGCCATCATAGTGATGCGGCCTCCTGATCGTGTCAAGGACGTCCAGAAGCTTATTGGATGCCTAGCCTCCCTCAGCCGGTTCATCTCAAGGTTAGCTGAGCGAGCACTTCCCTTCTTCAAGCTATTGAAGAAGTCTAGACCTTTCTATTGGTCCAAAGAAGCAGAGAATGCCTTCCAGGAGCTGAAACAATCTCTTACTACATTGTCGATCATGGTCGCTCTGGAACCTGGTGAGTCTCTTCTGCTTTACATTGCTGCAATAACAGAAGTTGTCAGCATAGTTCTGGTTGCGAAAAGGCCAAACATATCTCAAAGCTCCTCTACAGAGAAGCTCAGACCCCTCCGGGAGGGTCCGGATCTATCTAGAGGAGAAGATCATCAATGTCAGCCTTGGTCCCAGCTCCCAGACACGAATCCTAAAAGCAAGTTGCGTGTGGATCAAGCTCTCCCCTTCGGGAGTTCTGACTGCTCAAGAAGAAGAAGGTTCGAACCCCTCCGGGAGGGTTTGGACTGTCCAAAAACCAGTCTACTTCATCAGTGAAGTATTCCACGATGCTATGCCATGATATATTGAGGTGCATAAGCTACTGTACGCAGTACTTATTGCCTCAAGGATGCTATGCCACTACTTCCAAGCCCACAAGATTTCAATAGTAACTTCTTACCCACTATAGGCAATTCTGCATAATCCCAATTCAGCAGGAAACATTGCCGAGTGGGCTGTGGAACTGGCAGAGATCGAGCTTGACTTCCAACTTCGACACGCCATCAAGAGTCAGACACTAGATGACTTTGTCGCGGAATGGACCCCATATTCCTCTTGTTTGGGAGCACTTGATCCTGAGGTGCCAAAACCTAAGGTCTCGATCTTCACCGAGTCCCATTGGACTCTCTTCTTCGACGGCTCTGTACAGAAGTAGAGGGCCGGAGCTAGAATTCTTCTCCTCGCACTGACCGGAAAAAGTCAAGTACATGGTCCCCCTTGACTTCAAGGCGACCAATAACATGGCGGAGTACGAAGCTCTCATTTTTGGACCGAAGGCGTCGTTATCATTCAGTGTTCAATAACTGCTGGTGAAGGGAGATTCACAGCTCGTCATCAAACAAGTCAAAGGTGAATGTAGTTTCAATAACCCACATCTAGTAGCATATCTACTTGATGTCCAGAAGTTGCAGAAAGACCTTGATGTCCTGGACGTCTCCCATGTCCAGCGTCTCAACAACGCTGAAGCTGATAACCTCTCAACGAAGACTTCTACTAGGGCTTCGGTGTCCAAAGGAGTTTTTGTCAGGAGATTACCAGCACCGGCCGCTCAGCCTGCCGAGCTGGGTGATGGGGGCAAGACCAGCACCCCGAAGCTGGCGGTTCTAGTGGCCCTGTTACCATGGCATCCACCAAGGATCATAGGCGCTGCAGGAAGCTTCGAGCAACCTAGTGCGCAAGATCCACAAGCTCAAGTCATTCCCGATGCATGGATCTCGGAGGTCTGGGACTAATTGAAAGACAACATCCTTTCTGAAGACGGTGTTTTCGCTGAACGGATTGTCAGATTGGATAAAAGATACACGTTGGTAGAAGGTGACCTCTATCGACATGGTGCCAATGACATCCTATTGCGATGCATTTCTCAAGAAGAAGGTTGCGAGCTCCTCGTATAAATCCATGGAGGTGAGTGTGGGAATCACGCATCATCCCACACGCTGGTCGGTAATGCCATTCAGCATGGTTTTTACTGGCCTACAGCTCTCCAAGATGCAGTTGAGCTGGTCTAGAGATGCAAAGCGTGCTAGTTCTACGCAAAGCAGATCCACACACCGGCGCAGTCACTGCAAATGATTCCTCCCTCATGGCCATTCTCTACTGGGGGATGGATATTTTAGTACCTTTCCCAATAGCCGTCGGAGGGTACAAGTTCACGAAGTGGCCGGAAGCAACTCCAATTGTGACAATCACCAAGCAGATAGCTATCAAGTTCTTGAAGTCCATAGTCTATAGATTTGGAGTTCCAAACAAAATTATCATTGATAATGGGACCCAATTCACCAGTGCAGTATTTCAAGAGTGTTGCGAAGACCTCGACATTAATCTCAGCTTTGCATCAATAGCACATCCGACAAGTAATGGCCAAGCTGAGAGAGAAACACAGAAATTCTTAGAGGACTCAAGACTCGTACCTATGGACACTTGAAAAAATATGGCACCAACTGGATTGAAGAACTTCCATTCATGTTGTGAGCTAGACGGACAATGCCCAAACGAGCTACAGGAGAAACTCCATTCTTCTTGGTGTACAATGCTGAATCAGTCCTTCCTCCGGAGATCGCCATGGGTTCTCTCCGAGTCCGGACCTACAACGAAGCCGTGTAGGACCAGTTCCGGTGCGATGACCTAGACCTTGTCGACGAGGTAAGATGCCGAGCAGCTGTCAGAAACATGCGATATCGCCAGGCGCTCCAGTGATATCACCAATAGCATGTCCACAATCGGCAGTTGGAAGAAGGCGATCTGATGCTGCAGCGAATACTATCTCGAGAAGAGATGAACAAACTCTCACCCAGCTGGGAGGGTCCCTTCCGAGTCATCAAGGTTTTCCGCTTTGGATGCATTTGCTTGGCAACAGAGGATGGGACATCGCTTCCTAATTCTTGGAATATAAATCATCTCCGTAAGTTGTACACTTAGCACGGAGGTGAGTCTGTTATTATATAGAGTATTTCACAGAGTATATGAACAGAGTCGGGTTGGTCCAAGATGTATAGCACACTTAACTTGGTCCTGTACTTTAAGTGTTTCCTTACCTTCCCCCGTTATTCGGACCTGCAATGAAATATATTTATATAAAAGCAGACTCTACGTGCATTTATTTTGCGCAAGCTTCTAATTTTTCCTTCCTTTACCTTCCTACCAATAGTGGAATTGTGCAATCCTTTTGGAATTTGGTCTCTATGAATTCATGTGATATTGTCTTGGTGTTACTGGTAGACTTTTTGGGATCTAGTGTTAGCTGAATGGTCTACTCGCCTGAAAAACAATGCCAATGACAGGTGTTGATGGTTCCTACGCACTAATAACAATTCGTTCCTAGCGGTGGTGCCATAAATGCTTGTTAACAGATTTTAGATTATACATGTAAATCCGCAAGCGCTTGAAAACTATCGATGTAGCATTTGCCCTCTAAGAGTATTCCCAAAGGTTTTCATTTATATTCCCCGAATGAAAGGCCAGATGGAAGTAAAGCAATCATCAAGTGGAGAGTCTAGGGGTATCTAGGTAAGGTTCTAGCAAGGATGGATAAATGATAGTTGGAGTAGTGTGACACACATAAGAGCATTCTATCCTAAGGGGGTAAATGAGGTAAAGAGGGACTAGGCTAAGGGTTAGGTAGAGACTCCTACTATGCTTCCAATGTACATATACATAGACTAATTTAGTTACTAATGATTATATTAATTATGAATTCTCATGCTAAGTGGATTAACACACCAGGCACGGGTTTACCCCTAACAATACTAGGACGACTCCCGCCAAGAGCTTGTGGCATAGCCGAATGTGGAGGATTACAAAGGATCGATAGGGATGTCACCACCTACTGCCTACCTCTTCAATCTGTGGGTCTATGAGACATTCAACGCTACTCTCTATCCTAGCACCATGCTAGCATATTAAGTAATTACCTTAAGAGCCTAGGCACAAGCCATCCTAAGGCAATGAACTAAATAATCATTGAACCAATGTTAATTCATAGCACAAGTGATTCATGTTAACATAATCATGTCAAAGCTAATTAGACTATAGTGGAGGTTTGTAGTGTTGATGATGATATAATGACAATGGTATAGCATAATTATAAATACTACTCCTACCACATATATTAAATCCACAATCAAACAAGAAAAGCTTCATCCAAGTATATGAATAATAGAAGACTAAAGATAATATTTTTATTAAGAGCAAAGTTATAAATAGAAATAGGAATATAAGAGCCATACCTTTCCCAATTAGGAATTGGGAAGAGACTCCTTCTACTCCTCTCCTACTTGGACTATGGACTAGAAACTCTCCTCTCTACATCTTATACTCCTCTAAACCTATGGAGAGTAGTGGATACAATGGATGAATACTCAAGTGGTGTGTTTTGAAGTGAGGGATGAGGGGTGTAGGATCAAAGAGCACGTGAAAAGCTACCAGAGGGGGGATGAATGGTACATTAAAACTTTTTCAGTGGAAGCAATGAAAACCCCTCAGCAGAAAAATGATCTGTTAAAGAAATTGTGTGTGATACTAATCTAAACGTGTTTCACTGTGACAAAAGTGATACATATGGGAGAGAATCAAGTCACGAAGATGACACAACAAGAATCACTCAAATCCGACGAGAGAAACTCAAGTTACGATCGAAAGATCGAACAAAGGTCAATCTGTTCTACTAAGTAAAAAACATATTTGCAATACTGCAAAGAAACTCGTGTAGATCAAAAACCACGAACCCAATTACCGTAAAATTATGAAAAATGATAAATAATCAAGCTGTGAAGACAACCCTAAAAGAATCATGTCAATCGGATCTGTAAAACTCGAGTTATGATAAAACCACCAAAGAAAGGTAGTGTTGTGCAGAAACTCGACGAGAAAGACTTGACGAAAACAAGTCGGACGAACAAGGCACAAAAGTTCCTTCAAACTACAAATTTTATTGATCAAACCACAAGAGGAACATCCCCAAAGTCGTCTTCACGAGCTCTGGACTCCCTTGTTTATATAACCAACCCGAAGGCCAACTCAACTCAAACGAGGACTCTAATGCTACTCAAATCACAAATCGAAACTTTCCATAACCGCTCAAGATCTTCCTATTCGCAGATAGAAATAATCTCGAGACTCCCTAACAAAACAGAAACACATGCCGTATTCCTAAACAACTTGACTTTCGTGCGGCACGCGAAAACTACCATAACCAACTCAATACTTTCCATATTGAGCCATAACCGACTAAGTCAGCGGCCGAAGTCATCATGCGATACGATCTAGTTCTTCCAACCAGATTTTTCCTTCCTTAGCCCATCTTCAGAACCATGTTGCCATGTCATGCACCGCATGCATACGTGCGAACACCTTCCTTTGACGTCCAGTAACCTTCATATGCACTGCCCTTCATTCAATCATCCTGCGTGACCTTCTGACCTGCTCAACCACAATTCATCCTGAATTTGGTTGTTGGAACCTCATCTCCCCCCTGAGACTAGTCAAAAGGATCCTGTCACCAGCCATGACTTGAATTCAAGCAACACCTGCACATGAACAAACAACCAATTCATACGAGCCCAAGTCTGCAACTTGACTCAAGTGAGTTCCGAACACAACACCTTACGTGAGCACCTCATATAAGCATGTTGCAAAACCACAGTAAAACGATATCAGCCATATCGACCAAAACGCACCAAAAACATAGCAAATGAATACTAAGCAATCTTTCCAACAATGTAAAGCAAGTTCAAAACACTTCACAATAAAAACAGGAACATTGCTATCAAACTCCGAATCTTGCCAAAGCTAACCGGATCTTGAGCCGAAGCTTACCAAAGATAGTACAACCTAGCGCTGGAGCTTACCAAAGCTAGTACAACCTAGCGCCGAAGCTTACCAAAGCTAGTACAACCTAGCGTCGAAGCTAGAAAAACATGTCGGAGCTAACCAACATAAGTCGGTCCTAACAAAACATATCGGAGCTTAACAAAGACATGCCGGAGCTATCAAAGACATGCTGGAGATAAAGACAAAGCTCACCGGAGCTATCCAAAAATATGTTGGACCTTGACAAGCAAGTCAGACCTATTGTCGGGCCTTGCAGAAGCTCGAAGTTAGAGTCGGACCTTGCTAAAAAGGCTGTTTTGGGAGAATTTTAGAACTTATATTATCAAAGCTAATGTATTCAATACAAGCTAATGTATTCAGCACACATAGGTCTCACAATCTCCCCCTTGATGAATGCATTGGCAACACCACTTAAAATTCGAACATTAGCTTATTTACATGAAAAGTTTTGAAAAAAATCCCCCCCCTTTGTAAAACAGAAATAAAATGAGAAGAAAAACAAATTCTCCCCCTGAGAAGAATCGTGCCAAAATAATTGTGAATATGTGCAATGTGTAATCAATTTCTCCTCCTTATCTTTAAAAATTCACATATTATCTATTACCTCTCCCCCTTTGATAATGTATTCAGCAAGGTTCAAAAGAGAAATTTCAAATGTTATGAGCATATTATAACATATACATATAAAAAAAGCTCATCCAAGTCATACGATCAAGTAACTTATACTATCACATCAATGAGATACATAAAGTAGTGTAAGCCATGCTAGAGATCAAATGTAATTTTCAATTTAAGAAAGTCATGATCTCACAAACTTAACTATTTCAAAACCTGAAAGCATGACACTTGTTGCTGCATTTTATTATTTTCAAAGCATATATTTAGATCATATGATATTTGCAAGAGACTATATGTGCATCTGCCTTATTCTAACCAACCAAGCCAAACCTATGTCATTTGACAATCAGAATCTTAAGGACATGGTTTTACTCATACACAACTTCTTCCAAGTTCATATCTAAGTGCAATGATAAGTCATCTCAAAAGAAGAAGTGTGATGCATGCATATTCTCTTGACCTTTTCTCAATTTTTCATTTGATCATAAAAACTCAACATGTGAGTTGATTACTTGATTAAATGTTTATGATTAAAAGCACTTGTGAGCATGCAACAAGTTCAAAACAGCAAGAAAGTTTGACCATGACCAGATAGTGTAAGTAATTATTCCAATTACTAGACATGGCAAAAACTACAAAATGCATAACACGAGTAATGTAGTAAGAACTTTCAGCATGTAAAAGGAATCACAAAGTCATATATGTATGAAATACTATGATCATATTATTTTAATTTCAGATTCACACATAAACTTCTCAAGTTTTGAAACCCCCCTCAATTTAAGCCATGAAGATGCATAACCCCTATTTCACTATGAATGTAACAAAAATGAGTGAAATCCAAAGGTTTTGTGAAAATGTCAGCCAATTCTTGTTCGGTATCTGCATGGTGAAGCACAATGTTTCCTTTTTCAACATTATCATGGAGAAAGTGATATCTAATATCAATGTGCTTAGTTCTAGAATGTTGCACGGTATTTTTAGCAATGCAAATGGCACGAGTGTCATCAGAAAACAGTGGAACACTATCTAGATAAACCCCATAGTCTTTAAGTGTTTGAACAACCCAAAGAATTTGTGAACAAGTGCTAGCAGCAACTACATATTCAGATTCGGCTATGGATTGTGCAACTGAACTTTGTTTTCTAGAGGACCAAGCAACAAGTGAATTACCAAGAAAATGACAAGCACCGGAAGTACTTTTCCTATCAATCCTACAACCCCCAAAATCAGCATCCGAAAAAGCTTTCAAAGTTACGGTTGACGAAGAAGGAAGAAAAATGCCAAATTCTTGAGTTCCATGTAAGTACCTGAGAATCCTTTTGATGGCTTGATGATGTGAAGCACGTGAGGAGGCTTGAAACCATGCACAAAGACATACGCTGAATTGTATGTCCGGTCTTGATGCTGTGAGGTACAAAAGTGATCCGATCATGCTCCTATATTCTTTTTTATCCATGGGTTCACCATCTTCATCAAGTTCAAGTGTTGTTGCTGTTCCCATTGGTCTCCGAAGAGTCTTGCTTTTGTCCTTGCTTTGCTTGATTTGCAGCCCCAGAAAGTACGTGAGTTCTCCCATCATACTCATCTCAAATTTTGAACTCATCATAGCTGAAAACTTGGACACAAGATCATGAGAAGCACAACCAAAGATAATATCATCCACATACACTTGAACGAATAATGAGTCATTGCCATGCTTAAGCACAAAAATAGTTTTATCAACCTTGGCCATGGTAAACCCCTTTTCAATTAAGAATGTTTTTAACCTATCATACCATGCTCTAGGGGCTTGTTTGAGATCGTACAAGGCTTTTGACAGTTTGTAAACATGATTAGGACAATCTGGATTTTCAAAACCGGGTGGTTGTTTGACATAAACCTCCTCATATATGTAGCCATTAAGAAATGAACTTTTAACATCCATTTGATATAGCTTAAAACCTTTAGATGCAGCAAAAGCTAACAAAGTTCTTATGGCTTCTAGTCTAGCAACAAGAGCAAAAGTTTCATCAAAATCTAGATCTTCAACTTGAGTGAAACCTTGAGCAACCAACCTAGCCTTATTCCTAACCACAACCCCATCCTCACTTTGTTTATTTTTAAACACCCATTTAGTTCCAATTAAAGTGTGACCTTGAGGTGGAGGTACAAGTTTCCAAACATTATTTCTTTCAAAATTTTCTAACTCTTCTTGCATGGCAATAATCCAAGATTCATTAGTGAGTGCGTGTGATATATCTTTGGGTTCAAAAGAATCAACAAAAGCAGAATGAGCATGAGAGTTTGGATCACAAAACCTGGACCGTGTGACTCGTTCGTGCAAGCTTCCAATAATTTGTTGTGGGGGATGATTTTTGAGAACCCAGAGGGGAGTGGACACTTCACAAGTTTCTACTCCTTCATGTTCATCACAAATCGATGAGCTTGTGACTTGAGAAGGATCTAGACCAGCAATGGTGGTCGTCGGTGCTTGTTCAAAGTTCGGAGCTGGACACGTGTCAGCTTTGAAGCCATCAGACAATATCACCAACTCCTCCTCCTCCTCCTCCTCTTGAGGATAGGATCTGGTCCTGCAATATTGGAGCTAGTACTTGGGCTAGCTTCATCAAAAGAAACTTCACAAGTCTCTACAATTTTATTAGTTCCAAGTAAAAACACACGGTATCCTCTAGTATGAGATGGGTAACCAAGAAACATGCCATCTTCAGATCTGGCTTCAAATTCATCAAGATTTCCATGTTTCTTGACAAAGTATTTGCAACCAAAAACCCTAAAGTGTGAAACACGGGGCCTATGTCCAAACCGAAGTTCATAAGGTGTTTTACCAAGCTTAGTGCGCAAGTAAATACAGTTTGAAACATAACAAGCTGTTGCAATTGCATCTGCCCAAAATTTTCTATGAGTTTGATATTCATCAAGCATAGTCCTAGCCATCTCAATTAAGGTTCTGATTTTCCTTTCTACAACACCATTTTGTTGAGGATCATAAGGTGAATAAAATTGATGTTCTATTCCATGTTCAGTGCAAAAGTGATTAAATGATTGATTTTTAAATTCAGTTCCATTATCACTTTGATTGCTTTTAACGACCCTGGGTGATCAATTAATAGTATAAGAAATAAAGTCCTAAAATGAGTAAAAGCTTCATTCTTAGATGCCATAAAATAGACCCAAGAGTACTTGGAATAGTCATCAACAATTACAAGCACATACCATTTACCTCCAAAGGATTGTACACGTGCCAGACCAACGGTGTCAAGGTGCAAAAGTTGACCAGGTTCAGTTGTCATTATCATCGTAAGAGGGGCATGTGAACCTGCAACCATCTTAGGATGTCTACACGAAGAGCATACAATATCTATGTCCCCTTTGAGTTTAGGTAAACCACGTATGCGATCAAGAGCACTAACATGAGTGAGGTGATCAAAGCCTACGTGACCAAGTCTACGATGCCATAAGAATAAATCTTTTAAATCATTGTCAACTAGACACCTATGCTCAGAAGTTGACATATCAAAATCAGGTTTAAAAACTCTTCCTAAGCGAAACATGTTAAAAAACTCACTATTTGAATTTACAACTTTGCAGCAGCTTTTAGAGAAAATTATTTCTAAATTCTCATCAAGCAATTGAGAAACAGAAAGCAAGTTGTATTTCAAATTTTTAACAAGTGCCACATCTTTTAATGTGTAGTGATTATTTACTCTAACAGATCCTTTAGCAATAATAGCAGTTGAAGAATTATCGACAAAAGTAACATTCTCTACACGTGACACAAAAGAGAGGGAGGAGAACCATTCTTTGTTTTTGGTCATGTGGCGTGAGCAACCTAAATCCACAATCCATATGTTCTTCTTCCTCAAGCGTGAAACCTACACAGCATCACAATACATCGATGACTCAATACTAGGTTAGTCAAAAAGTATTTGGGAATCCAGTACTGAGCCATGCGATGTCCAGTAGGAACAACACGCGAAAGCTGAGACAAAACAACAGGTTTATGAGTCAAGAACTTAGGTTTTCTGTTCTTAACCACTGATTCAAAAGTTGTTACTCGTGTAGCACGAAAACCAGTAGCTCCGGAGGTAAACGCAGAAGTTCTAGTAGAAAAAGCTAAAGCTTCGGATGTAAAAACTGAAGTTCTGGAGGAAACAACAGAAGGTTCGGGAGCTCTTGGAGCTATTGGAACTACTGGAGCTACCTTTGCAAATTTGTTACCAGAAGGTCCCGATGCTACCTTTGCAAATTTCTGACTCATTAAAGTAGGTTGCATGTTTCTATTTTTCTGTTTAGCAAGCATGGTAGATTTATCATGAAAGTTATGAGATCTAGCAGACATTTTATCCTTTTTAATTTGTTTAGCTAGTATATAACAGAAATCTACGACATGACCATCTTTATCACAGTAAGTACAATGAAATTTAATTTTGTAGTAATGTTTAGATGAGCATCCAACATTAGAAACATAATTAGAAAGCACTCCTGAAGATTTAAAAATCACATCCTTTTTTTTAGGGATAGTTTTGATTAAACCTCTTCCAAATGTTTTTACAACGTGGGGTGGATGTGTTTTAAAATAAGCATGGGAATCAAAACCTAAACCAGTTTTATCATTGCAAGGTTTACAAGAATTCAACAGCAAGTCTAGATTCTTATTCCCATTACTAAATCGCTCTAGTGTCCTATTCATGTCATCAAGCTTTTTAGACAAGTCTAGACAGTTTTCACATGAAGCTTTACCCTTAAGTTTGTAGTTAGAACAATTTTTAACTTCATGCGTTCGTAAAGCATTGTTCAGAATGGAAATTTCATTGAATCTTTTAGTTTCTTATCAAGGTTATCACATGCAGAACAATGCAAATCATCTGTAGAACAACAAGCATTTTTTTAGTGTTTAACATTAAAATCAGACAACTTTTTGTTCTTTTCAATTTCTTCATCAAGTCTATCTAGAGTGGAGGAGTGTGCACTTCTTAATGTAGACAATTGTTCATAGATTAAGTCACATTAGCGACATGAATCATCACTAGTAATAAAGGTTTTCAAACGGTTGATTTCAGATTCTAGTGATTCAATTTTAGCAGCATTATCCCTAAGTTTTTGTCCTTTTTCTTGACAATAATAGTTGCACGAGAAATTGCATCACACATTTCATTACATGTAGAACATACCTCATCGTCGTCACTATTGTGTTCTGCATCCTCCTGACTTGATCTTGATTTTGTTTTGCCCATCATAAAGCATAAGTTGGCCAGATTGTCATCACCTTCATCACTTTCAAAGTCTACATCACTTGAACTGAGCTCTTGAAGTGCGGTGATGAAGCTGTTTATCATCTTGCATCCTATGGTACCCTTGTTTTTCTTGTTGGAGTTTCTAGAGATGGTATTGACCTTATTCTTCTTCTCATCACGGGTAGTACGACCTGAAAGATTAGGGCATTCTATATGGAAGTGTCCTATATTACCACATTCAAAGAACTGTTGTGGTCCAGAGCTTCCTCTCCTTCTAGTTCTCACATTTTGCAATGCTTTTGAGAATCTAGTAGAGATGAGTGCTAGTTCTTCTTCTGGAAAATCTTCAATCTGCTCCAGGATTAGTGAGGACAACAAAGCAAGAGTATTGCAAGATGATGATTGGTCGGAGCTAGGCATATCACGTTGTAAGACAAATGCAATAGACGTATTTGCATTCTTACATGATAAGATGTCAATTTCATGAGTTTTTAGTTTAGAGTAAAGAACATCTAATGTAAGAGAACTAATGACAGTTGATTCACGAATAGATGTAACTTTCATCTCCCAAATTGACATGTCTAATGCACTAAGAAGTTGCCTAGCATTCTCAGCATTAGAAAAGTTAACATTGACACTATGCAGGTTGCTAAGAATTTTATTAAATCGAGCAAAAAGGTCATCGATAGACTCACCAGGTTGCATCTCGAAACACATGTATTCCTTTTTGAACATATCTTGTCTCAACTCCTTGATCGTGTTGGATCCTTCATGATAGTCACAAAGGGCTCTCCACACATCGTATGCCGATCGGAGGTGTGCAACGCGGTCGAAGTCGCTCTGAGTGAGTCCTTGGATGATCAAGTTTCGGGCTTTGTTGTTGTCGTCGATGTCCCGTAGGTTTGTAGCCATAACTTGATCGTTTGGTGGCACTTCATAAGGTTTGTATAACTTTTCCCATATGCCGAAGCCTTGCACCTGGATAAAAGCTTCCATGTGTGCTTTCCAAACCTGAAAATCAATGCCAACAAACACACAAGGTTTTGCAGAGTACTTCTCCATGAGGATTAGTAAAAAACACGTGCAAATCACAAATATTAGAGCAACCTCGCTCTGATACCAATTGTAGGATCGAAGAGCACGTGAAAAGCTACTAGATGGGGGGGGGGGTGAATGATAGATTAAAACTTTTTCAGCAGAAGCAACGAAAACCCCTTAGCAGAAAAATGATCTCTTAAAGAAATCATGTGTGAGACTAATCTAAACGTGTTTCTCCATGAAAAAAGGGATAGATATCAGATATAATCAAGTTACGAAGACAACACAACAAGAATCACTCAAATCCGTCGAGAGAAACTCAAGTTACGATCGAAAGATCGAACAAAGGTCAATCTATTCTACCGAGTAAAAAACAGATCTGCAATACTACAAAGAAACTTTTGTAGATCAAAAACCACAAATCCAATTACCGTCAAATTTTGACAAATGATAAATAATCAAGTTGTGAAGACAACCCAAAAATAATCAAATCAATCGTATCTGTAAAACTCGAGTTATGATAAAACCACCAAAGAAAGGTAGTGCTGTGCAGAAACTCGACGAGAAAGACTTGACCAAAACAAGTCGGATGAACAAGGCACAAAAGTTCCTGCAAACTACGAATTTTATTGATCAAACCACAAGAGGAACAACCCCAAAGTCGTCTTCACAAGCTCTGGTCTCCCTTGCTTATATAACCAGTCCGAAGGCCAACTCAACTCAAACGAGGACTCTAATCCTACTCAAATCACAAATCGAAACTTTCCATAACCGCTCAAGATCTTCCTATCCGCAGATAGAAACAATCTTGAGACTCCCTAAAAAACCAGGAACACATCCTGTATTCCTAAACAACTTGACTTACGTGCAGCACACGAAGACTACCATAACCAACTCAATACTTTCCATATTGAGCCATAACCGACTCAGCCAGCAGTCGGAGTCATCATGCAATACGATCTAATTCTTCCAACCAGATCTTTCCTTCCTTAGCCCATCTTCGGAACCATGTTACCACGTCATGCACTGCATTCATACGTGCGCACACCTTCCTTCGACGTCCAGTAACCTTCATATGCACTGCCCTTGATTCAATCATTCTGCGCGACCTCCTAACCCGCTCAACCACAATTCCTCCTGAATTTGGTTGTTGGAACCTCATCTGCTCCCTGAGAGTAGTCCAAAGGATCCTGTCACCAGCCATGAGTTGAACTCAAGCAACACCTGCAGATGAACAAACAACCAATTCGTACGAGCCCAAGTCCGCGACTTGACTCAAGTTAGTTTCGAACACAACACCTTACGTGAGCACCTCACATAAGCATGTTGCAAAACCACAGTAAAACAATATCAGCCATATCAACCAAAATGCACCAAAAACATAGCAAATGAATACTAAGCAATCTTTCTAACAATGTAAAGCAAGTTCAAAACATTTCACAGTAAAAGTAGGAACATTGCTATCAAGATCCAAATCTTGCCAAAGCTAACCGGAGCTTGAGTCGGAGCTTACCAAAGCTAGTACAACCTAGTGCCAGAGCTTACGAAAGCTAGTACAACCTAGCGCCAGAGCTTACCAAAGCTAGTACAACCTAGCGCCAGAGCTAGAAAAACATGTCAGAGCTAACCAACATAAGTTGGACCTAGCAAAACATATCAGACCTTAACAAAGACATGCTAGAGCTATCAAAGTCATGCCGAAGCTAAAGACAAAGCTCACCGGAGCTATCCAAAAACATGTTGGACCTTGACAAAGCAAGTTGGACCTATTGTTGGGCCTTGCAGAAGCTCGGAGCTAGAGTCAAACATTGCTAAAAAGGGTGTTTTGGGAAAATTTTAGAACTTATATTATCAAAGCCAATGTATTCAATACAAGCCAATGTATTCAGCACACATATGTCTCACAAGGGGTCCTATTTATAGCTTGGAGAAGGGTCGGTTCTAGCCACCAAAAGCACGCGAGTCAATCACCCATGACGTCTTCAAGTTGGGGGGAGCCAACACGTGGCATTTGATTGGGTTTGGCGCCACTCCCTAGTCGACCGACCTGGTCTCAACCCCGTTGGGGTTGTGCTTCCTCCAGGTCTCTGCCAGGTGGGTCCTATCCCCTTATATGGATGCTACACTATTGTATGACCTCGGATACTTCTGTTTGTGGGCCATTTGATCTATGTGGTGCCATATTTCATTGCTTGATTGGCTGGAATGATATTTTATAGGATCTATCCCCTTGCTTCACTTCAATTATGCATAAAATGCCTGCATGCACTACTTTCTCCAAGGACAAGTGGAAATAGGTTAAATAGAAATGTGATGTGTGCAATAAATGATATTTTCTTCACATAATTGAGTTATATTGACGGGTGAAATTGGTATATAACAGGCGTAAACAAACTCCCCCAAGCTTATCCTCTGCTCGTCCCGAGCAAAGTCAAGACTTTAGGTTGATGATCAGGAGTTGCTACAATGTTCTACTTTTCAAAAGTAACATGTGCACAACAAAATAATCTACCTAGTATTGCAAAAATTGACATGGTACTTCACCCATCTCAAGTCATTATGGGGCTTATGCCATCTCCTATTCATGGGTGGTTGAAAGATAGAACAACAAATGGAGCACACATATCCTAGGAATCAAGTTCCACTCAAATTCCAAATAGTTCAATTTAGATTTTAAGTATCTCAATTTGATTTTCTCGGTATCTCCTTTATGTGTAGTGGAAATATACCCTCACCATGTCATTTTGCCTAAATTCATCCTACCTCTACATAAGTCTTGTATGTGGATCTTGGTAGGGAATATAGTAGGCATATTTGCAACACATAATATTGCTAAGTCAAAAGAGCAAGCCTTAGGAGAAATAAATTCAAAACAATTTGATTCAAGACTTGTGCATGTGTGATGAAATGAAGTGGATGTGGATATTTGAGATGACTCCTTTTTGAGTGGACTCTCTTGTTTTGCCGGGATGAAACATGACTACTTTTCTCTCTTTTTTATCTCATGCTTATGATGTTAGCATGCATTTTATTTTTGTTTTACTTTTTCTTGTAGCCATGTGTTCTACTCCCTTTTTATGCAATAAATTTTGGGGAGAGTACTAAGCATGAATGATATGGAGTTTCTCTTTTTATTGTGCAATGGTGGTATGGTGGATTTTGCTTACTTCTAGTGTAGAAGTATAGCATGTGCAAGTGAAGTCTTGAATTTAAAAAGTAATGAATGAAATCTCACATAGGTCTATACTAGTTTGACACAGCTCAATGTGAAGACAAATAGCATATGCATAAGGTCTACCAATGTGATATATAATATGGCTTTGGTAGGTATTTCCAATCAAATAAGAGTAACTCAAATCTTTTTAGAATTTTTACGGAAATCTAAGTTTCACTTTCAAACTAGGATAGCAACCCTATCACTATATCATATCTCACAACAACTTAGAATGGATTAAGCTTTTACCACCCACAATTTCGCAATCAAGGCAAAAGAAATTTTAGCCAATGAGAGAAATATGTTGGAGAGTAGTAAGTTGTAAACTAGGGACTTAGGAAAATTAAAACAGAGCAACTATTCATCATTTCATCTATGTGAATTTGTGAGACCTATGTGTGTTGAATACATTGGCTTGTAGTGAATACATTGGCTTTGATGATAAAAGTTCTGAAATTCTGCTAAAACACCTTTTTAGCAAAGTCCGACTCTAGCTCCGAGCTTTTGCAAGTTCAAAAAATAGGTCCGACTTTCATTGTCTAGGTCCGACATGTTTTTGGGTAGCTCCGGTGAGCTTTGTCTTTAACTCCGGCACGTCTTTGATAGCTCAAACATGTTGTTGTTAAGCTCCGATATGTTTTGATAGGTCCGACTTATGTTCGTTAGCTCTGACATGTTTTTCTAGCTCCGACTTTTGGGTTGACTAGTTCCGATTAGCTTTGGCAAGCTCCTGCTCTAGGTTGTACTAGCTTTGATAAGCTCTGGCGCTATATTGTACTAGCTTTGGTAAGCTCCGGCTCAAGCTCCGGTTAGCTTTGGCAAGGTCTGGTGCTTGATCGCAGTGTTTCTCCTTTTATCTTGCAATGTCTCGAACTTGCTTTACATTATTGGAAAGATTGCTTAGTATTAATTTGCTAAGTTTTTGATGCGTTTTTGTTGATATGGATGATATCGTTTTTGCTATGCTTTGCAACATGCTTATGTGAGGTGCTCACGTAAGGTGTTGTGTTCGAAACTAATTTGAGTCAAGTCACGGACTTGGACTCGTACAGATTGGTTGTTTATTCATGTGCCGGTGTTGCTTGAGTTCAAGACATGGCTGGTGATGTGATCCATTGAACTAGTCTTAGGGAGAAGATGAGGTTCAACAACCAAGTTCGGGAGGAATTGTGGTTGAGTTGATCGGGAGGTTGCGCAACATGTTTGAATCAAGAACAATGCATATGAAGGTATCGTGAATGTCATTGGAAGATGTTTGCACGTATGCAAGGAGTGCATGAACGTGGCTACATGGTTTCGAGGCGTGATGAAGAGATGTGGACGTAAAGAATTTGTCGGAAAGGTCCAACTGACTAGGTTATGGACTCAAGCTGCGGCTGAGTCGTGTTTGACTCAAATATGGAAAGATTTGAGTTGGTTATGATAGGATTTCATGTGAGTTACGAATTTGAGTTGTTTTAGGAATGTGGGATACGTTCCTAAGGTGTTTGAAAGTCTTAATATTGCTTCTATCTGCGTATAGAAGAGTCCTAAGCAGTTATGGAAAGTTTCGATTCGTGATTTTGGTAGGATTAGAGTCCTCGTTTGAGTTGAGTTGGCCTTCGGGCTGGTTATATAAGCAAGGGAGGCCAGAGATCGTGTTAGAAGACTTTGGGGCTGTTCCTCTTGTGTTCTATTGAATAAAATTCTTAGTTTAAAAGAACTTTTGTGCCTTGTTCGTCTGACTTGTTCCAGACAAGTTTTACTCGTTGAGTTTCTGCACAACACTACCTTTCGTTGGTGGTTTTATCATAACTCGAGTTTTACAGATCCTATTGACGTGATTATTTTTGGGTTGTCTTCAAAACTTGATTATCTACCATCTGTCAAAATTTCACGTTCATCGGATTTGTGGTTTTTGATCTACACGATTTTCTTTGCAGTGTTTCAGAACTGTTTTTCTCGGGTAGGACAGATTGATCTTTGTTCGATCTTTCGATCATAACTTGAGTTTCTCTTGACGGATTTTAGTGATTCTTGTTGTGTCATCTTTGTGACTTGATTCTCTCTGATATCTATCACTTTTGTCATGATGAAACACATTTAGATTAGTCTCATTTCACGATTTCTTTAACGAATTGTTTTTCTGCCAAAGGGGTTGGGATTTAATTGTTTCCGCTGCGTAAGATTTTTTAATCTACCATTCACCCCCCTATGGTAGCTTTTCACGTCCTGTTCGATCCTACAATTGGTATCAGAGCCACGGTGCTCTAATATTTGTGATTTGCACGTGTTTTTGACTAATCATAATGGAGAAATACTCTGCCAAACCTTGTGTGTTTAGTGGTATTGATTTTCTAGTTTAGAAGGCACGTATGGAAGTCTTCATCCAGGCTCAAGGCTTTGTAATATGGGAGAAGGTATACAAGCCTTACGAAGTGCCGTCAAACGATCAAGTTACAGCTTGAAATCTGAGAGACGTCGACAACAACAACAAGGCTCGGAACTTGATCATACAAGGTTAACTCAAAGCGACTTCAACCGTGTTGCACACCTCCGATCTGCATACGATGTGTGGAAAGCACTCTGTGACAACCACGAAGGATCCAACACGATCAAGGAGGTAAGGCATGACATGTCAAGAAATAATACATGCGCTTCGAGATGCAACCCGGTGAGTCTATTGATAACCTTTTTACTGGCTTTAATAAAATTCTCAGCAACTTGCGTAGTGTCAATGTTAATTTTTCAGATGCTGAAAATGCTAGGCAATTGTTAAGTGCATTAGATATGTCAATCTGGGAGATGAAAGTCACATATATTCGTGAATGTACTATCATGAGTACACTTACTTTAGATGTGCTATATTCCAAGTTAAAAACTCATGAAATTGACATAATATCACGTAAGAACCCCAACAAGTCTCTTGCATTTGTTTCTCAACATGATATGCCTAGCTCCAACCAATCTCATCTTGTGGTACACTTGCTTTGTTGTCCTACTTGCGAAGATTGAGGAGTTTCTACAGGAGGAGCTAGTACTTCCCTCTACTAAGTTCACAAAAGTATTGCAAAATGTGAGAACTAGAAGGAGAGGAAGCTCCGGACCACAATGATGTTTTGAATGTGGTAAGACAGGAGATTTTTGTTCACATTGCCCTAACCTTGTAGGTTCTGCTTTCCGGATGAAAAGCAAACAAGGACGAAGCACTCCTCTGCAAAAGATACGAAGAAAAAGAAGGGTTTTACAGGACGTCAATTGGTGAGCAGTTTTATTTCCGCACTTCAAGAACTTGGCTCAAGCGATGTGGACATTGTAAGTGACGAAGATGAAGATGATTTGGCAAACTTGTGCTTCATGGCGGGCAAGTCAAGATCAAGTATGGAGGAGGCTGAACACAACGGCAACAATGAAGAGGTATGTCCTACTTGCGAAGAAATGTGTGATGATATTTCTCGTGCCACTATTATAGTTAAGAAAAAGGACAAAAAGCTTAGGGATGGTGCCGCTAAAATTGAATCACTAGAATCTGAAATCAACCATTTAAAAACTTTGATTCCTAGTGATGATGCATGTCCCTCATGTGATTTAATATATGAACAATTGTCCCCATTAAGAAGTGCACACACCTCCACAATTGATAAACTTGAGTTAGAAATTGAAAAGAATAGAGAGCTTGCTGCACTTAATGATAAAAACTTGAAAGATGCTAGCTGTTCTACATTTGATTTGCATTGTTCTACTTGTGATGATCTTGATAAGAAACTACAAGATGCTATGAATGAAATTTCTATATTGAACAATTCTTTACGTTCTCATGAAGTTAATTTTTTTTCCAATTGCAAATTAAAAGGAAAAACTTCATCTGAAAATTGCCTTGATCTGTCCAATAAACTTGATAACATGCATAGGACATTAGATCAGTTTTGTAATGGGAATAAGAACGTAAACTTGCTGCTGAGTTCTTCCAAGTCTTGCAATGATAAAACCGGTTTAGGTTTTGATTCTCATGCTCATTCTAAGGCACATCCACCTAAAATTGTAAATTCATTAGGAAGTGGTTTGATTCAAACAGTTCTAAACAAAAAGAAGTGGTTTTCAAATCTGCAGGAGTGTTGTCTCATTTGGTTTCAAATAAAATGTTGCTTGTTCATCTAGACATGAACACAAAGTTATTTCATTGTACCTACTGTGGTAGAGATGGTCATGTCATAGATTTTTGTTATACACTAGCTAAACAACAGAAAAAGTAAAGAATGATTGCTAGATCTCATAACTTTCATGCAAAATTTGCTGCACTTGCTAAACCGAATGATAGGAACATGCAATCTGCTGTAATGAGTCAAAAACTTGCAAAGTTTGCTCCCAAACCTACTGTTTTTCGTGCTACACATGTAACATCTTGTAGGACAGTAGTTGTGTACAAAAATCCTCAAGTTTTGGCTCATAAACTTGCTGTTTATCTCAGCTTTCGCATGTTATTCCTGCTGCACGTCGTGTGACTTAGTACTGGATTCCTAAATGTCTTTTGACTAACCCCAGTATTGAGTCATCGATGTATTGTGATTCTATGTAGGTTACACGCATGAGGAAGGAGAACTTTTGGATTGTGGATTCAGGTTGCTCACGCCACATGACCGCTAACAAAGAATGGTTCTCCTCCCTCTCTTTTGTGTCACGTGTAGAGAATGTTACTTTTGACGATAATTCTTCAACTCCTATAATTGCTAATGGTTCGGTTAGAGTAAAAGATCATTACACTTTGAAGGATGTGGCACCTGTTAAAAATTTGAAATACAACTTGCTTTCTGTTTCACAACAGCTAGATGAAAATTTGGAAATTATTTTCACTAAAAATTGCTGCAAAGTTAAAAAATCAAACAGTGAGCTTATTTTTAACATGTCAAGGTTTTGAAGAGTTTTTAAAGCTGATTTTGATATGTCTTCCTCTAAACATAGGTGTCTAGTTGCTAATGACTCTAAGGACTTATATTTTTGGCATCATAGACTTGGTCACGTAGGCTCTGATCATCTAACACGTGTTAGTGCTCTTGATCGCATATGTGGGCTGCCTAAGCTTAAAGGGGACAAAGAAATTGTGTGCTATTCTTGTAGACATGCTAAGTTGGTTGCAGGTTCACATACTCCTCTCACAATGATCATGACAACTGAACCGGGTCAACTTTTGCACATTGACACCGTAGGACCTTCATATGTTCAATCCTTCAGGGGTAAATGGTATGTTCTTGTGATAGTTGATGATTATGCTTGATACTCTTGGGTTTACTTTATGGCATCCAAGAATGAAGCTTTTAGTCACTTTAGAACTTTATTTCTTAGATTATCAATTGATCACCCAGGATCTTTAAAAGCAATTAGAAGTGATAACGGAACCGAATTTAAAAATCAATCTTTTGATCACTTTTGTGCTGACAATGGGATAGATCATCAATTTTCTTCACCATATGTACTTAACAAAATGGTGTTGTAGAAAGAAAGAACAAAACCTTAGTTGAGATGGCTAGGACTATGCTTGATGAATATCAAACTCCTAGGAAATTTTGGGCTGATGCGATTGCAACTGCTTGTTATGTCTCAAATCGTGTTTTCTTGCGTGCTAAGCTAGGAAAAACACCATATGAGCTCCGGTTTGGACATAGGCCTAGTGTTACACACTTTCGTGTCTTTGGTTGCAAATGCTTTGTTAAGAAACATGGTAATCTTGATAAATTTGAACCTAGATCTGTTGATGGCATGTTTCTTGGTTATCCATCTCATACTACAGGCTACTGTGTGCTTTTACTTAACACTAACAAAATTATGGAGACTTGTGAGGTGTCTTTTGATGAAGATAGCCCAGGTACTAGCTCAAACAATGCAGGTCCAGATCCATATCTGCAGGGGGAGAGCATTTACGTTGAAGATGAGGAAGAGGTGGAGCTGCTGCCCGAAAATTCTGCAGCTAATGACATTGTTCTAGCTCCTGATTTTGATTCACAGCCAGCACCGACGACCACCATTGCTGGTCTAGATACTCCTCATGTCATAAGCTCATCGATTTGTGATGAACATGAAGAAGAATCTTGTGAAGTGTCCACTCTCCCCCGGGTTCTCAAAAGTCATCCTCCACAACAAATTATTAGAAGCTTGCACGAATGAGTCACACGGTCCAGGTTTTGCGATCCAAACTCTCATGCTCATTCTGCTTTTGTTGCTTCTTTTGAACACAAAGATATATCACACACACGCACTAATGAATCTTGGATTCTTGCCATGCAAGAAGAGTTAGAAAATCTTAAAAGAAATATTGTTTGGAAACTTGTACCTCCACCTCAAGGTCACACTTTAATTGGAACTAAATGGGTGTTTAAAAATAAACAAAGTGAGGATGGGGTTGTGGTTAGGAATAAGGCTAGGTTGATTGCTAAAGGTTTCACTCAAGTTGAAGGTCTAGATTTTGATGAAACTTCTGCTCTTGTTGCTAGATTAGAAGCCATAAGAATTTTGTTAACTTTTGCTGCATCTAAAGGTTTTATGCTTTATCAAATGGATGTTAAAAGTGCTTTTCTTAATGGCTACATAGATGAGGAGGTTTATGTCAGACAACCACCGGGTTTTGAAAATCCAGATTTTCCTAATCATGTTTACAAACTGTCCAAAGCCTTGTACGGTCTCAAACAAGCCCCTAGAGCATGGTACGATAGGTTAAAAACATTCTTACTTGAAAAGGGGTTTACCATGGGCAAGGTTGATAAAACTCTTTTTGTGCTTAAGCATGGCAATGACTCGTTATTCGTTCAAGTGTATGTGGATGATATTATCTGGTTGTGCTTCTCATGATCTTGTGTCCAAGTTTTCAGCTATGATGAGTTCAGAATTTGAGATGAGTATGATGGGAGAACTCACGTACTTTTTGGGGCTTCAAATCAAGCAAATCAAGGAGGGTACCTTTGTGCATCAAACGAAGTATACAAAAGACCTCCTAAGGTGCTTCAACATGGACAAAAGCAAGCCTCTTCAGACACCAATGGGAACAGCAACAACACTTGAACTTGATGAACATGGTGAACCCATGGATAAAATAATATAGGAGCATGATCGGATCACTTTCGTACCTCACGGCATCAAGACCGGACATACAATTCAGCGTATGTCTTTGTGCACGGTTTCAAGCCTCCCCACGTGCTTCACATCGTCAAGCCCTCAAAAGGATTCTCAGGTACTTACATGGAACTCAAGAATTTGACATTTTTCTTCCTTCTTCCTCAACCATTACTTTGAAAGCTTTTTTTCCGATGCTGATTTTAGAGGTTGTAGGATTGATAGGAAAAGTACTTCCGGTGCTTGTCATTTTCTTGGTAATTCACTAGTTGCTTGGTCCTCTAAAAAACAAAACTCAGTTGCACAATCCACAACCGAATCTGAATATGTACCTGCTGCTAGTGCTTGCACACAAATTCTTTGGATTGTTCAAACACTTAAGGACTATGGGATTGATCTAGATAGTGTTCCACTATTTTTGATAACAGTAGTGCCATTTGCATTGCTAAAAACCCCGTGCAACATTCTAGAACTAAGCACATTGACATTAGGTATCACTTTCTCCGTGATAATGTTGAAAAAGGAAACATTGTGCTTCACCATCTAGATACCGAACAACAATTGGCTAATATTTTTACAAAACCTTTGGATTTCACTCGTTTTTGTTTTATTCGTAGTGAAATAGGGGTTACGCATGCTCATGGCTTACATTGAGGGGGAGTTTTGAAACTTGAGAAATATATATGTGAATCTGAAATTAAAATAATATGAGCATAGTATTTCATACATATATGACTTTGTGATTCCTTTTACATGCTGAAAGTTCATACTACATTACTCGTGTTATACATTATGTAGTTTTTGCCATGAGTAGTAACTGGAATAATTACTTACACTAAATCTGGTCATGGTCGAACTTTCTTGAAGTTTTGACCTTGTTGCATGCTCACAAGTGCTTTTAATCATAAAGAATTAATCAAGTACTCAACTCACATGTTAAGTTTAGTTGAACAAATATAAGTTGAGAAAAGATCAAGAGAATATGCATGCATCACACTTCTTCTTTTGAGATGGCTTATCATTGCACATAGATATGAACTTGGAAGAAGTTGTGTATGACTAAAACTATGTCCTTAAGCTTCTGGTTGTCAAATGACATAGGCTTGGCTTGGTTGGTTAGAATAAGACAGATGCGCATATAATCTCTTGCAAATATCATATGATCTAAATTTGTGCTTTGAAAAATAATAAAATGCAGAAACAAGTATCATGCTTTCAGGTTTTGAAATATTTAAGTTTGTGAGATCATGACTTGCTAAATTGGAAATTAGATTTGATCTCTAGCATGGCTTACAATACTTCATGTATTTCAATTATGTAATAGTGTAAGTTACTTGATAGTATGACTTGGATGAGCTTTGTTTTATATGTATATGTTATAATATGCTCATAACAATTAAAATTTGTCTTATAAACCTTGTTGAATACATTGTCAAAGGGGGAGAGATAATATGTGAATTTTTAAAGATAAGTATGCAAGGGGTAGAAATTACACATTGCACATATTCACAATTGTTTTGACACAATTCTTCTAAGAAGAAGACTTTCTTTTTCTCCTTATTTTATTTCTATTTTACAAAGGAGGATAATTTTTTTTCAAAACTTTTATACTGAACAAGCTAATGTTTTCAAGCCTCCCCACGTGCTTCACATCGTCAAGCCGTCAAAAGGATTCTCAGGTACTTACATGGAACTCAAGAATTTGGTATTTTTCTTCCTTCTTCCTCAACCGTTACTTTGAAAGCTTTTTTGGATGCTGATTTCGGGGGTTGTAGGATTGATAGGAAAAGAACTTCCGGTGCTTGTCATTTTCTTGGTAATTCTCTTGTTGCATGGTCCTCTAGAAAACAAAGCTCAATTGCACAATCCACGACTGAATCTAAATATGTAGCTGCTGCTAGTGCATGCTCACAAATTATTTGGATTGTTCAAATACTTAAGGACTATGGGGTTGATCTATATAGTGTTCCACTTTTTTGTGATAACACTAGTTCCATTTGCATTGCTAAAAACCCCGTGCAACATTCTAGAACTAAGCACATTGACATTAGGTATCACTTTCTTTGTGATAATATTGAAAAAGGAAACATTGTGCTTCACCATGTAGATACCGAACAACAATTGGCTGACATTTTTACAAAACCTTTGGATTTCACTCATTTTTGTTACATTCGTAGTGAAATAGGGGTTATGCATCCTCATGGCTTAAATTGAGGGGGAGTTTTTGAAACTTGGAAGTCTATGTGTGAATCTGAACTAAAATAATACGAGCATAGTATTTCATACATATATGACTTGTGATTCCTTTCACATGCTGAAAGTTCTTACTACATTACTCATGTTATACATTTTGTAGTTTTTGCCATGACTAGTAATTGGAATTATTACATACACTAAATCTGGTCATGATCGAACTTTCTTCCTGTTTTGAACTTGTTGCATGCTCACAAGTGCTTTTAATCATAAAGAACTAATCAAGTAATCAACTCACATGTTGAGTTTTATGAACAAATATAAATTGAGAAAAGATCAAGTGAATATGCATGCATCACACTTCTTCTTTTGAGATGGCTTATCATTGCACTTAGGTATGAACTTGGAAGAAGTTGTGTATGACTAAAACCATGTCCTTAAGCCTCTGATTGTCAAATGACATAGGCTTGGCTTGGTTGGTTAGAATAAGGCAGATGCGCATATAATCTCTTGCAAATATCATATGATCTAAATTTATGCTTTGAAAAATAATAAAATGCAGCAACTAGTGTCATGCTTTCAGGTTTTGAAATAGTTAAGTTTGTGAGATCTTGACTTGCTTAAATTGAAAATTACATTTGATCTCTAGCATGGCTTACACTACTTTATGTATCTCATTGATGTGATAGTGTAAGTTACTTGATAGTATGACTTGGATGAGCTTTGTTTATATGTATATGTTATAATATGCTCATAACATTTGAAATTTCTCTTTTGAACCTTGCTGAATACATTGTCAATGGGGGAGAGATAATATGTGAATTTGAATTTTTAAAGATAAGTATGCAAGGGGAAGAAACTGATTACACATTGCACATATTCACAATTGTTTTGGCACAATTTTTCTCAGGGTGGAGAATTTGTTTTTTCTTCTCATTTTATTTTTGTTTTACAAAGGGGGAGAAATTGTTTTCAAAACCTTTAATATGAATAAGCCAATGTTCGAATTTTAAGTGGTATTACCAATGCATTCATCAAGGGGGAGATTGTGAGACCTATGTGTGCTGAATACATTGGCTTGTAGTGAATACATTGACTTCGATGATAAAATTTCTGAAATTCTGCTAAAACACCTTTTTTAGCAAAATCCGACTCTAGCTCCGAGCTTCTGCAAGGTCCGAAAATAGGTCGAACTTTCTTTGTCTAGGTTCAACATGTTTTTGGGTAGCTCCGGTGAGCTTTCTCTTTAGCTCCGGCATGTCTTTGATAGCTCTGGCATGTCGTTGTTAAGCTCCGATATGTTTTGATAGGTCCGACTTATGTTGGTTAGCTCCGACATGTTTTTCTAGCTCCGGCTTTTGGGTTGACTAGTTCCGACTAGCTTTGGCAAGCTCCGACGCTAGGTTGTACTAGCTTTGATAAGCTCCGGCACTAGGTTGTACTAGCTTTGGTATGCTCCAGCTCAAGCTCCGGTTAGCTTTGGCAAGGTCCGGTGCTTGATCACAGTGTTTCTGCTTTTACCTTGCAATGTTTTGAACTTGCTTTACATTGTTGGAAAGATTGCTTAGTATTCATTTGCTAAGTTTTTGATGCGTTTTGGTTGATATGGATGATATCGTTTTTGCTATGCTTTGCAACATGCTTATGTGAGGTGCTCACGTAAGGTGTTTTGTTTAGAACTAATTTGAGTCAAGTCGCGGACTTGGGCTCGTTTGGATTGGTTGTTTATTCATGTGCAGGTGTTGCTTGAGTTCGAGACATGGCTGGTGACAGGATCCATTGAACTAGTCTTAGGAGAAGATGAGGTTCAACAACCATGTTCGGGAGGAGTTGTGGTTGAGTTGATCGGGAGGTTGCACAACATGTTTGAATCAAGAACAATGCATATGAAGGTATCGTGGACGTCGTTGGAACATGTCTGCACGTATGCAAGGAGTGCATGGACGTGGCTACATGTTTCCGATGCATGATGCAGAGATGTGGACGTAAATAATTGGTCGGAAAGGTCCAACCGACTAGGTTATGGACTCAAGCTGCGGCTGAGTCGTGTTTGACTCAAGTATGGAAAGATTTGAGTTGGTTATGATAGGATTTCGTGTGGGTCACAAATTTGAGTTGTTTTAGGAATGTGGGATACATTCCTATGGTGTTTGGAAGTCTTAAGATTGCTTCTATCTGCGTATAGAAGAGTCCTAAGCAGTTATGGAATATTTCGATTCATAATTTGAGTAGGATTAGAGTCCTCGTTTGAGTTGAGTTGGCCTTCGGGCTGGTTATATAAGCAAGGGAGGCCAGAGCTTGTGTTAGAATACTTTGGGGCTGTTCCTCTTTTGTTCTATTGAATAAAATTTGTAGTTGAAAGGAACTTTTGTGCCTTGTTCGTCCGACTTGTTCCAGACATGTTTTACTCATCGAGTTTCTACACAGCACTACCATTCGTCGGTGGTTTTATCATAACTCGAGTTTTACAGATCCTATTGATGTGATTCTTTTTGGGTTGTCTTCACAACTTGATTATCTACCATATGTAAAAAAATTACGTTCATTGAATTTGTGGTTTTTGATCTACACGAGTTTCTTTGCAGTGTTTTGGAACTATTTTTCTCGGGTAGGACAGATTGACCTTTGTTCGATCTTTCGATCATAACATAAGTTTCTCTCGACGGATTTGAGTGATTCTTGTCGTGTCGTCTTCATTACTTGATTCCCTCTGATATATATCAATTTTGTCATGATGAAACACATTTAGATTAGTTCCACACACGATTTCTTTAACGAATCATTTTTCTGCTGAAGGGGTTGGGATTTAATTTTTTCCGCTGCGTAAGATTTTTTAATCTACCATTCACCCCCTCTGGTAGCTTTTCACGTGCTCTTCGATCCTACAAAATTCCAAGTCATTCTTACCGCACATATTTATTTTATTTGAAAACAAATCTATCCTACTTACTATTTATATTTTTTATATGCAAGATGAATGATGGTTGAATGGAAATAAAATATGCAAAGGGTTTGATACAATTGACCTCAAATGGGAGTCCTCCCCAAGCTTGTTCTTCACTCACCTCCATGATGAGGGTTAAACCCTTGATGACGGAAGTATGCCACGAGATCGGCTTGTTCTTGTTGTAGCGTGCAGTTGAAGTTGCTGAATTGAGCGTCCATGTGTTGTTACCAATCTTGGGTACCTTGGAAATTCCCTTGGAGAGTGTTGTAGATGTCACCCGTTCTCACTTCAAGCTCTCTCATACGTCTAGTGAGATCCATCATTCCTTGGCTATAGTCATGATGACTTCTAGTAGAAGAGGAACGACACCTTCTCATGGACGTTGGAGGCAAGCTGCTAGAGCTTGAAGTGGATAGGGGTGGCTCCCATGTGGCACTTGGCCATCCATACCAATACGGACCTTTGGTCTCATACGATGGAGGTTGATTCCATCCGAGTGCATCACCCGTTGGGTTCTCTTCCTCTTTGTACTCATGGACCGTGGAGGTTGACGAAGGCATGGCAGATCTCCTTGCACGGCTTCTGGTTACCCTGCCAGAGACATTACTCCTTTGTGCTTCTTCGATGGGAAGAAGGTCAATAGTTAGCCTCCGACATTTGTACAACTGATAATTCCGGTTAGCTAACCGAATTTCATTGACAAAGCCGGGATAATAAAATGACAAAGAGCCATCTTTATCATGCTTAAGGGTATGTCCTTGCACTAAATAATATTCATCAATTAATTCTCTTTCATTTTCAATATACTCAAATGAAGAATATTCTAGTACTTCTACCCTAGTAGCAATACGAGTAATCAATGAAGTGCATTCATTTGGCTATGTTCTTGGAATGTAATCTAACCATTGTGTCATCATGGCAACAACTGGAGAAACTTTTATCTTTTTAATCATGGCAAATAAATTTCTCAGCTCATCATCACGCACTACCCTTACGTCTCCTCTAGGGAACATAGTCATAGCCACCCATCTATGCATGAAGCGTAAAGTACGGTTGTGTAAGTGTGTGAGACCTATGTGTGCTGAATACATTGGCTTGTACTGAATACATTAGCTTTGATGATAAAAGTTCTGAAATTCTACTAAAACACCTTTTTAGCAAGGTCCGACTCTAGCTTCGAGCTTCTCAAGGTCCGACGTAAGATCCGACTTACTTTGTCTAGGTCCGACATGTTTTTTGGTAGCTCCGATGAGCTTTGTCTTTAGCTCCGGCATGTCTTTGATAGCTCCAACATGTCTTTGTTAAGCTCCGATATGTTTTTGCTAGGTCTGACTTATGTTGGTTAGCTCTGACATGTTTTTCTAGCTCCGACTTTTGGGTTGACTAGTTCCGACTAGTTTTGGTTATCTCCGGCACTAGGTACAACTAGCTTTGGTAAGCTCCGGTGCTAGGTAGTGCTAGCTTTGGTAAGCTCCAGCTCAAGCTCCAGTTAGCTTTGGCAAGGCCCGGAGCTAGATCGCAATGTTCCTTTTTGTACTGTGAAATGTTTCAAACTTGCTTTATATTCTTGGAAAGTTTGCTTAGTATTCATTTGCTAAGTTTTTGGTGCGTTTTGGTTGATATGGATGATATCGTTTTGCTATGCTTTGCAACATGCTTATGTGAGGTGCTCACGTAAGGTGTTGTGTTCGGAACTAACTTGAGTCAAGTCGAGGACTTGGGCTCGTACGGATTGGTTGTTTATTCATGTGCAAGTGTTGCTTGAGTTCAAGACATGGCTGGTGACGGGATCCTTTGGACTAGTCTCAGGGAGGAGATGAGGTTCCAACAACCAAGTTCAGGAGGAATTGTGGTTGAGCGGGTCAGGAGGTCGCGCAGGATGATTGAATCAAGGGCAGTGCATATGAAGGTTACTGGACGTCAAAGGAAGGTGTTCGCACGTATGCATGCGGTGCATGACGTGGCAACATGCTTCCAAAGATGGGCTAAGGAAAGAAAGATCTGGTTGGAAGGATCAGATAGTATCGGTTGATGACTTCGGCTGCGGCGGAGTCGGTTATGGCTCGGTATGGAAAGTATCGAGTTGGTTATGATAGGATTTCGTGTGGGTCACGAATTTGAGTTGTTTTAGGAATGTGGGATACGTTCCTAAGGTGTTTGGAAGTCTTAAGATTGCTTCTAATTGCGTATAGAAGAGTCCTAAGCAGTTATGGAAAGTTTTGATTCGTGAACAGAGTAGGATTAGAGTCCTGATTCGAGTTGAGTTGGCTTTCGAGCTGGTTATATAAGCAAGGAAGGCCAGAGCTCGTGGTAGACGACTTTGGGGCTGTTCCTCTTGTTTTCTATTGAATAAAATTCGTAGTTTGAAGGAATTTTTGTGCCTTGTTCGTCCGACTTGTTCCAGACAAGTTTTACTCATCGAGTTTCTGGACAGCACTACCTTTTGTCGGTGGTTTTATCATAAATCGAGCTTTACAGATCCATTTGACGTGATTCTTTTTGTGTTGTCTTCAAAACTTGATTATCTATCATCTGTCAAAATTTCACGGTCATTGGATTTGTGGTTTCTGATCTACACTAGTTTCTTTGCAACGTTCCAGAACTGTTTTTTCTCGGGTTGGACACATTGACCTTTGTTCGATCTTTCGATCATAACTTGAGTTTCTCTCGATGGATTTGAGTGATTCTTCTTGTGTTTTCTTTGTGACTTGATTATCTCTGATATATATCACTTTTTTCATGGTGAAACACGCTTAGATTTGTCTCACACACGATTTCTTTAACAAATCGTTTTTCTGCCGAAGGGGTTGGGATTTAATTGTTTCCGCAGCGTAAGATTTTTAAATGTACCATTCACCCCCCTCTGGTAGCTTTTCACGTGCTATTCGATCCTGCAAAGTGGCTACTTCTAGGTGCACTACATATAACCTCACAAGTTAAATCTTGCCAAAAACTATGTTTGTTAAACTTAGGCAAAGTGTCTAAATCTAGCAAACATCATCTATGGAAGCCTAGGATTTCACTTAATTCTTTCCATAGGACATTGTATTCTTTTTGAAATAATCTAAAAGTAATACCATCAAATCCTATTTTAAGTGCGAAGGAATTGTATGGAGAGAAGGCGTGAACCTCTCTCCTCTATGTGAGCAAAGTCTTCCCATCCTAGTGCACGCCAAATGGAAAAGAATTCGGAATCCATACCTATTTTTGATATCAAATCCGGATCATGAGCTTTCGTATGAGAAAACTCACGATCTTGGAGGAGCTTGCGAGCTTGATCTTCAACTTTAAATTGTATGTCGAGGTCGTTGTCATGAAGAAGTTGATGAGGGTTGCTCCTCTAACCCATGGGAGTGTCCTCACCTACACTCCTCCTTTGTGAACTTGGTGTAGAAATGGAAGAGAGGCATGCACTTGAGTCTCCACCATGGCTTGAGCTTGCAGCCTCCTTCCTCTTTCCAAACAACCTCTTCATCTCCTTCATAGCCATAACAAACAAGAACAACAACAAGGCAAAAGCTCAAAAGAGGTGATGTTAGCAAAAGAAAAACCCCTCGACGAATTTTCCCTTGAAGAACTTGAGAGCAAATTGCACATGCAAGCAAAAGCGAATCTTTTTGGGTTGTGAATTGATCAAGAGCTGTTCAACGAAGAGCAAGAAAAACAATGTGAGCAAGAGTGACTTTGAGGAGGTATGACACGAGGTGAAGTGTGAGAAGAAATGCCCCTCACGGCCACCATTTATAGTGTGCACTCCCCAATGGTCACTAGGGTACCAAATGTAGTCGTTGGAGGAGAGAGAGCAACAATGGCTCCTTCCCCTAGTCGGTCGAACAGGGGGTCGGCTGCACTGACAAGTGGGCCCCCTATTCTTCCTTTTGGCAGGTGACTCCCCAACGGCTATGGGATTAGCATGTTGGTGAATTACCACTTTTTCAGCTTAGAAAAATTATTTTCCGAATAAAAACTCTTTATTCAAAACCCAACAATTTTCATTTTTTGAAAATAAAGAAATAAAAATGATAGTTGAGAATATACGATTCTCAACTTACTAAGAAAAGCCAAATATGCAGTGGGGAAAATAGACCAAAATGGGGAAAACTAAATAAAGAGAAAGGAAAAACAAAGAAAAAAGATAACTACCAATTTAACCTATTGGCTAGTTCTCACCATCGTCCGATGAGATGGACATATCCTTCTTCATTTCTTGACATCCGAGCCCAGAGGGATGGGCTCGGATGGCTTGTCTTGCTTCCTCCGCCATACCTTCTTTGGTAGCTTGGTGGACTTGGGCCTTTGGGGAGGCCCGGACTTCTCCGTATTCTTGGGGTGTCGGCGTGGACGATAAGACATGTTTTCTGCATAGATCAAATTCCTCATGAATGCAATGAGAGGGTCCACCTTTGGACATGTGATTTTGACCTCTTGGATGTGCCTAACATTCGACCATACTTGATACGTATCATGGAGCATTGCTCCAACTTTGGCCGAAAGTTAAACATCTCCTCCTTGCCATTGATATGGAAGTGGATTTCTCCAGCTCCAACGTCTATGCGAGCCTTCGCGGTGGTTAGGAATGGTAATCATAGAATGAGCGACGTATCCTTCTTGACCTCCATGTCGAGCACCACGAAATCCACGGGTATGAAGCAATTCTTGATTTTCACCGGAACATCTTTAGCGATACCCGTCGGATAACGAATTGAAGAATCAGCTAGTTGGAGCTGCATTGGTGTTTGAGTAAGTTCCGTGAAGTTTAGCTGGTCAAGAACCACCTTGGGCATCACATTCATACTTGCTCCAAGGTCACAAAGGGCCTTATCAAAGTGGTGAGCCCCAATTGAGCATGAAATTTTAGGACATGCAGGGTCCTTTAGCCAGTTGCCTCCTTGTAGAGAAATCATATTGGAACTTTCCACAGGATGTTCATGTTGTCCTGGCATCTTGCCATTCTCCACTGGAGGAACAACAGCTGCTAGTTGAGCCAACTAAGTTTCCAACATCTTGTTGAAACTCAATTGATTCTTGAAGGCTGAGGATGGTCCTTCAATCTTGGCACTAATGCTCTCCAGGGTCTTGTCATTGGCCAACAACTTCTTGGATATAGCCTCATTGATCTTCAGCTGGCCAATGGCAAGTTCTCTCAAGTTGGGTTGATTTCCATTACTGCCATTGTTGTTATACCCTCCTTGAATGAATGGGCGTGGTTGGCCTCACCCTTGACCTCCTGGACGATAGCCATTGTTGTTTCCATTGTTGGCTACGTATAAGGCATCCTCATGGATTTCTGGGCAGTCATTGCCCAAATGGCCCGTGTTGCCACAGACTTCACATGTGATGTGAGAGTCTAGGGCATAGGCATTGCCACATACCTCACCATTGCCTTGTCCATCAATCTTTTTCATAAGGAGGTCCGATTTGGCAGCGATCATTCCCACCTCCTTCAAGGTGTGCATGCCTTGTTGGGGGTATGGAGACGCTCGTCGCTCCAACCCATGTTTGACACCATCTTCTAAATCAAATATTTGGATTTGGGCACCGTCAATGAGAAGAAGGCACCTCTAGCAGCAGCATCAACATGGTCACGGGCAGAAGGGATCAGCCTGTTGTAGAAGTTTTGTATGCTATGCCAGTCATTCATCCCATGGTGGGGACATGCTATGATGTACTCTTGAAGCCTTTACCCATGTGTTTGTAATTTCATCACGTGTCGGTGACTAAAGAACCTCCCTTACGCCAATTACACTTCCTTTTGTGTATGGCCAAGAGATCACAAAATAGCCTTTGCAAAGGGATTACTAGCCTATTTAGACCCCACTGAGGTTTCACCGGTGGCGATGCCTCCAACTGAGCACATCTTCAACCAAGGGCCCCCTCTTGAGCCATTCGGATCCCAGGGTAGTCCCACCGATCATCAAGAAACCCAATCTGACTATCCCTTCCCCGAGCATCCTTAATGGTCCAAATAGCACTGGCAAAGCCCTAATTAATCAGCTACGCCGCACCCATACTTGGCCGCATGGTGGCACTGTAGTCTTGGCTTATTCTCGCATGAACTGGTCCAAAGCAAGCAAACCACCATGACATCATGAATGTGGCCTAGAGGGGGGGGGGGGTGAATAGGCCTTTTTGTATTTTGTCGGAACATGCAACACTTAACAACCAGATCAAAACTCGAGATATCGAACTAGTTCGGTCAAGTGTGGACTAGTCTGGTGTGTACCGACTAGGTTAATCAAGTTTGATCGATTAATTTGATTCTAGGATGTATGCAGCAGAAATATACTTGTAATTGAAGTGTTACACGATTATGAACTAGGCTATACCACAAGTCAATCTTATATTTGTATTTCAACGTAAAGTAAGCAAGATTGATTGAAACTCTAGATTGATATGATGTATAAGAACGATGAACGCAAACTAAGAACACAGAAATTTATCCCGTGGTTCGGTTCCCATAGAGGTAACCCACATCCACATTGAGGAGTCCACAAAAGGACCGGGTTTTCTCCAACCCTACCCTCGTCGGATCGCCATGAAGGCCAATCCTCTTCACTTATCACAAAGGGTAAATAACCAAATTCAAGGGGCCTTCTCACACGTTGAGGCCCCCCTAGATTACAACAAGAACTCTACCAAGAACACACTCGAAAGATTACAATGAAATTCATAGGAGTGTATTAGGGAATCAAACCAAGAGCTCAATGAGTGATGAATCATGTCTCTCCAATGTTCCAAAGTGTATTTTCAAGGGATTGATCTTTTTGGCTTTTGATTTCGTGGAGAGATGTGTTTTTGAGGCTCTTGGGTGGTGTGACGGCGCAGGGATTCGAGAGATATGAAGTATGGGCCGTGTGCACCTATTTATATGAGGTTTCTAAAAGTGACCGTTAGGGTTTAGGAAGATCAAACTAGTCCGTGGTGGACACCGTACTAGTCCGGTGTGCTGTGTGTAGCAAACCCTAGGTGTCCCTGAAATATCGGACTAGTCCGGCTATAAGCGGACTTGTCCAATTTCGCTTCTGGAAATCTTCGGACTAGTCCGATATTCATCGGACTTGTCTGGATAGGTGAAACCCTAAGTGAATTGGGTGACAAGTCTGCACTTGGAGGACTTGTCCGATTTAGGTCAGAGGGTTTTCAGACTAGTCCGTGCCAATATTGGACTTGTCCGATTTTCATCAGAACGATATCAGACTAGTCCTTTGTGTGATCGGACTTGTCCGATTTTGTGCAACTTGTGAATTGTTTTGAGTACTAGTCCGCACTGGGGAGGACTAGTCCGATTCTAGTCAGAGAGATATCGGACTAGTCCGTGGTGATATCGGACTTGTCCGATCTTGTACAGAAAGATATCGGACTAGTCCGGTGTCAGTCGGACTAGTCCGGTCCTGTATAAACTTGTGCAATGTGTGTGTTTATTTGTGTTTGAGCTCTTGGGGTGTTTCCTTAACACACTCCATACACAATGATCTACTACACTTGTTCCTTGAGCTCTTGTCCACATTGCTCCTCATTCTTCCTTCTTTTTGGCTCTTTGCTCATTTTCTCATTAAAACCTATGCTCATCTCAACAAGGTGGTTAGGATCTCATTTGCTTGTCATAAATCATCCAAAACCCACAAGGGATTCCTAGATGCACTTTCAATCTCCCCCTATTTGGTGATTGATGACAACCAATTGAGATTTCACAAAATATGATAAAAGTTGAGATTTTCATAAAGTATGCACATATGAGTTTAAAATACATTAAGCAATGAAAACATGATCCATATGTGCATTCTTTATGGTGGGATGCATAACTAAGTGCATAGAAACAATAATCATGATGAGAATGACATAATTGACACTAACACACAAACAACAAGCATATATGTCATTCTAGGAGCAAAATCACAAATTTCATCAATTACTTCACAAGTAGGTCAAAGCATTGCATCACAGGACCATAAGTAACATAAGAGCATATTAAACAATTTACAACCCACAAAATAGCATAAAAGGACAAAGGAAGCTCTCTCCTCGCATCCTACAGCTAAGACCTAAGACCTAAGACTCCCCCTCAATCTCTCCTCCTTTGGCATCAAGACACCAAAAATAAGGAGAGGAGGGACCTAAAGTCTTCATGCCTCACTGTCGGTCCTCTCATCGTATTCATCTTCGTCTTTGGGCTGATGATGAGGAGGAGGAGGTACAGAGCCACTCGAGCCCCCAATGCCAAAATAGGCAAGCTCAGAGGGAGTCAAGGGCCCGAGCTCGGTGTAGTTAGAATCAAAATCTTCAGAGATTACTGGAGATCCAATGGGCTCGATCTCCAGTTTTTGACAAATTTGGTTCACATTTGCCTTGACATACTTCATGTCTTCCTTTCTTCTCTTGTTAAGCTTGTGGGCCTTCACCTCGGCCTTTCTGCAGGAGGCAAAGATAGCAGCAAAGTACTTGAAGATACCACTTGCAGATCCCTTTTGAGGAGCTGCCCTTGTGGCAGGGGCAGCCCTGACATCTCCACTTCCTCTTGCTGGAGCCTCAAGACTGGAGGCTTGAGATGGAGCAGCCTGTATGCTTGGCTTTTGAGGCATCTGGGGCCTCAAGGGAAGGTGCTCCACATCTTTGACGAATTCAATGCCAGTGACCTTCTCAATCATGAACATCAGATAGGGAGCATAGCCACATGACCTGTTGGGTGTGCAAGAGATGTTGACCATATCGTTCCAGATATAGTCAACCACATCAAACTTGCGGTCCTTGCTTATGACCCTCATCAAGGTCCGGAGATAACCTTGCACATTCCCAGCATCCCCATCCTTGGGGGAAATTTTCTTCCTCAAAACTCTGTTCAAGACCGCAAAGAAACGCTTCATGTTCTTTGTGGAGGGAGAATTGAACTTGGAGTTGGGCTCATAGAAGAATTTCATCTTGTCCTTTTCAATGACACCTATGTTGTGGATGATCAAGTTGTCATGGCTTGAGGTGTCAAGGTGTAGCAGTCTTGCAAATTCTTCATAAGTTATAATGTACTTGGATCCGTGAGTCATCCAAGTAACACTCTCTTCCTCATCACTTGAGAAATAGCAAGTCTCAAAGAACTGCGCTATGACCTCATCATTCCAATTGTTCCTGAAGGCAAAGAGATCCTTCAAGCCATGCCTCTCGACTGCCTCCACCACTTCGACAAATGGTGAGCAGCCCTTCTTCTCAAAGTGTGCCCAATCAATCCATTGGCTACGCACTACAGGTGTCTTCATGGGGGGTAGACAGACTTGTAAAAGTCTGCATGCACACGAAAAATCGGACAAGTTTGGAAAAGTTCGGACTTGTAAAAGTCTGCATGCACACGAAAAATCGGACAAGTTTGGAACAGTTCTGACTAGTCCGAACTTTTCCAGAGGCTATATCGGACTAGTCCGTGGTCTGCCGGATAGTCCGGCCTAACCAGCACTCTGCGGACTAGTCTGCATGTGCGGACTAGTCCGGGTAACCACGGACTAGTCCGTGGTCACCAGACAAGAAATTCTTAGCCCATTCGTATATATTCGAAGGTACTTATTTAGAAAATAGGGAGGCAAATCAAATCAAATAATCTTGATGTATATTATCAGTAAGCATACAACAATCAAGCAATGATCATAATTCATCAAAATCTAGTAATTTACATAGTTTTCCGGAAAAATTGAGAGAGATGATTTTCACAACACAATCAATAAAATTTGAAGATTGCATTCAGGTATACAATTTCAAGCCACACTCCGAGAATCAAGGATATTTAGTTCATTTCGGAGTTTGCAAAAGCGTTTTTCATCAAGTGGCTTGGTGAAGATATTGGCTAATTGCTTTTGGGTATTGACATGTGAAATGGCTATATCTCCCTTCATTGAATGGTCTCTCAAAAAGTGATGCCGGATGTCCATGTGTTTGGTCCTAGAGTGCTCAACTGGATTATGGGCAATTTTGATGGCACTCTCATTGCCACAAAGGAGCCGAATACGGTTCATATTGTAACCGTAATCCCTTAGAGTTTGTCGCATCCGAAGGAGTTGTGCACAACAACTCCTGGCTGCAACATATGCTGCTTTGGCCGTGGATAGGGCAATGGAGTCTTGTTTCTTGGAGGACCAAGAAACTAGGGATCTCCCTAGGAATTGGCATGTACCGGAGGTACTTTTTCTATCTACCTTGCATCTAGCATAATCTGCATTGGAGTAGCCAATGAGATTAAATTTGGAACCTTTGGGTACGAAAGGCCTATGTTTGGTGTATGAACTAAATACCGCAAGATTCTCTTAACGGCTGTCAAATGACACTCTTTTGGGTTGGCTTGAAATCTTGCACACAAACATACACTCAACACAATGTCTGGCCTAGATGCACATAAATAGAGTAGAGATCCAATCATGGCGCGATATACCTTTTGATCGACGCTAGGACCATCTTCATTGAGATCCAAGTGGCCATTCGTTGCCATGGGAGTCTTCATAGGCTTTTTGTCCATTCCAAACTTCTTGAGTATGTCTTGTGTGTACTTAGTTTGGCTTATGAACGTCCCTTCCTTTTGTTGCCGCACTTGGAATCCCAAGAAGTACTTTAGCTCTCCCATCATTGACATCTCAAACCTATCTGTCATAATCTTACTAAATTCCTCACAAAAAGATTCGTTAGTTGAACCAAAGATTATATCATCAACATAAATTTGACAAATAAAGAGATCATTGTCAAAGTTCTTTATAAACAATGTATAGTCTACTTTACCTATCTTAAAACCATTTTCAATCAAGAAATCTCTAAGGCACTCATACCAAGCTCTAGGTGCTTGTTTGAGGCCATAGAGAGCCTTACGCAATTTAAATACGTGGTTGGGGAACTCTTCATCTTCAAACCCGGGGGGTTGCTCCACATACACCTCCTCCTTGATTAGTCCACTGAAAAAGGCATTTTTCACGTCCATTTGATAGAGCTTGAAATCATGGTGAGTAGCATATGCAAGTAATATTCTAATAGATTCAAGTCTAGCTAAGGGAGCAAAGGTTTCATTGAAATCCAAACCTTCGACTTGTGAGTACCCTTTGGCCACAAGTTGTGCCTTGTTCCTTGTCACCACCCGGTGTTCATCTTGTTTGTTGCGGAAGACCCACTTGGTGCCAACAATGTTCGCGTTGGGTCTTGCGACGAGTTCCCACACCTCGTTCCGCTTGAAGTTGTTCAATTCTTCTTGCATTGCCACCATCCAATCTGGATCCTTCAATGCATCCTCAACCCTATGCGGTTCCAAAAAGGATACAAACGAATAAAGCTCACAAAAGTTAGCTATGCGAGATCTAGAAGTTACTCCCTTTTGGATGTCACCGATGATGTTGTCAATTGGGTGATCCCTTTGGACGCATTGGTGCACTCTTGGGTGTGGTACTTGCTGTCTTGAATCTTCATGATCATTTTCTTCTCCCCCTAAGTGGTTACTCTCATTGACTTGTTGATCATCATCACTTTCTTGAGGTTGATCTTGTATGGAAACCCTGCCCTGATCATTGGCCTCCTCTTGTGGTTCATTTTCCTCATGCATATGTAGAGGTGACTCTTGTGGTCGAACTTCACCTAACGCCATTATTCTCAATGCTTGACAAGAAGCTTCTTCTTTATCTAGCACACATGGATCAACTTGCTCCTTTTGGGAGCCATTAGTTTCATCGAACACTACGTCACGTGCTACTTCAACAAGTCCGGAGGTCTTGTTGTAGACACGATAGGCGTAAGTGTTCAAATCATATCCAAGCAAGAAACCTTCATCGAACTTCGAAGCGAACTTTGAAGTCCTAGGCTTCTTGTTCAAAATATAGCATTTGGAATAGAAAACTCGAAAATATGAAATATTAGGCTTGTTACCGGTGAGTAGCTCATAGGATGTTTTCTTGAGTAGTCGATGAAGATAAAGTTTATTTATGGCGTGGCAAGCGGTGTTGACCGCTTCCACCCAAAATCGATCTGAGGTCTTGTACTCATCGAGCATTGTTCTCGCCATCTCTATGAGGGTTCGGTTCTTTCTTTCAGCAACTCCGTTTTGTTGAGGGGGGTACGGTGCTAAAAACTCGTGCTTTATGCCTTCTTCATCTAGGTACTCCTCCACTTGTGTGTTCTCGAAATCTGTGCCATTGTCGCTTTGAATGTTCTTGATTGTCAATGAGAATTCATTTTGAGCTCGCTTGAAGAACTTCTTGAGTATTCCTTGTGTTTCTGACTTATCATGTAAAAAGAAAACCCAAGTGAAGCGAGAAAAATCATCAACAACTACTAAACCATATTTGTTACCGCCGATGCTTATGTAGGCAATTGGACCGAATAAGTCCATGTGAAGTAGCTCGAGCGGTCTTGTTGTAGTCATGAAATTCTTCGGGGATGAGGTGCTCCAACTTGCTTCCCGGCTTGGAACGCGCTACAAGGCTTGTCTTTCTCAAAAACAACATCCTTCAAACCTCGGATGTGATCGCCCTTGAGGATTTTTTAACGATTCCTCATACCAACGTGCGCTAGCCGTCTATGCCACAGCCAACCCATGTTGGTCTTTGCAATCAAGCATGTGTCAAGTTCGGCTTTATCCTTGTTGAAGTCAACAAGATAAAGCTTTCCCTTTAACATACCCTTGAATGCAATGGAACCATCACTCCTCCTAGAGACGGTCACACCCTCGTTAGTGAACAAGCAATTACAACCTTTGTCACATAACTGAGATATGGATAGCATGTTATAATCTAAGGAATCAACATGCAATACGTGAGAAAGAGTGTGTTTAGATGATATGGCAATTTTACCGGTACCGAGCACCTTTCCTTGACTATTGTTTCCAAAATAGATGTCCTCGCTTGGATCCTCATTCGCTTCATACTCAACGAACATTCTTCTTTCTCCGGTCATATGGTTGGTGCAGCCACTGTCTAGCACCCATTTAGATCCACCGGAGGAGTAGGCCTGCAAAAAACAAATTATGCCTTGGTTTTAGGGACCCAAGCAAGCTTGGGTCCTTTTATGTTAGTCACAAGGGATTTGGGCACCCACACATGAGATTTGGTGTTCTCATGGCGTGGCCCAGCATAATGAGCACAAACTTTTCCATAATCACTTCTCATTAAGACATAAGATGCATCGAAAGTTCTAAACAACAACTGTTGTTGTTTATACACAGGACTAGTTTGGGGGATCGGACTTGTCCGGAGCACCGGACTTGTCCGGATCCCTACCGGACTAGTCTAGTGATCATGCGTGTTGTATTCATTAATTTTGGATTTTCCAATTTGAGAGGGTCTTCCTTTTACAAAAACATTGCTCTCCTTGTTATTCTTATGGTTTCTAGCATGGTGCTTTTAACCATAAGAGTAACCAATGCCATATTTCACATTTGGAGGTCTTGTGACCAAGTATGCACTACGTGCATATTTGATCTTCTCCTTGTCAAATATGCCATTTTGTGAAGGATGCTTGTCCTTGGTAGAGGTTGACTTGTCTTTCAAACTGGTGTCAACTTTACCACATGTACAAGTAGAAGCAACTTCAGTTTTAATGGGTTGAGAAGGTGAACTTGAAGAGGATGAGGGGTCACCTTGCATGAGTGACTCAACTTGCACTTCAAGGATCTTGTTAACCTTGATTAGGTTAGCAAGTTCATCCTTGATTGTAGCATTTGAGTCGCTTAACTCCAAGCAAGTTTCCTTGATTGAAGCTAATTCAAGCTCTAGTGTCTTGCTTTGCTCCTTTTCAAGTTCTAGAATCTTGTCAAGTTCGACATATTCCTCCTTTTGGGAGATAATCATGTCTTCTTGACGATGTATCAACTTCTCCTTCTCAACAAGTTGATCAAGCAAAAATTTTATTTTAGTGGCTGTTTTCTTGTCTAACCCAATGAGCATATCTTCATTATCACTATTAATATCACTATCACTGGAATAGGAAAGCACGAAAGTGGGTTTTGTTATTACCTTGTGTTTATCTTCCTTTGCCATGAGGCAAGTGTCGTTCCCCTTCCATGCGCCGAGTGTAGGGAAGAGAGTGGACTTCTTGGATGTCTTCTCGATGGCTATGCTAGCCATCTCTTCTTATTCTTCCGATGAGGACTCATCATTTGAGTCCTACTCTTTCCCTATATGCGCTTGTTCGGCTAGTTTCTTCTTCTTGAAGAATTTCATGGGTTGAGGCTTGGCTTCTTTGGTCTTCTTCTTGTTCTCTTCATATGGGCAATCAACTATAAAGTGGATATACTCACCATAATTATAGCATGCCCGCCTCAATTTTGACTTTGATCTTTCCTTGTACTTCCCTTCACTTGATTTAGCGCCTTGTCTCTTCTTCATCATCTTCTTGATTTTCTTCATGAACAATATCATGTCATCTTCATCCAAGTCACTGCTTTCATCATCGTCGTCTTCTTCTAGTTGAGCTTCTTTAGACAAGGGCTTAAGGGTGGACTTCAGAGCGACCCCTTTCTTCTTTGCCAAGGTGAGGTCAACAACTTCTTTAACATGTTTAGCTTGTTTTTCCATCGTCTCAAAGTTTATAATTTTCCCAAGTAGCTCATCCGGGGTCATCCTCTTGTATCCGGGGCTTTCTCGTATCATTGAACACAAGGTGACATTGCGAGGCATGAATGCTCTAAGGATGAGCTTCACTACCTCGTGGTCGTTCCACTTCTTGCTTCCGTATGCTTGCACCTTGTTGATGAGTGTCTTTAATTGGTTGTACATATCTTGTGGCGACTTATGTTCTTCGATTTTCAACCTTCCTAGCTCGCCTTCAATCATCTCGATCTTCGCTTCTCGCACATGACGATCACCTTCATGAGCGGTTTGCAACGTATCCCATATCTCCTTCGCGATCTCGAGTCCATCCACCTTTGTAAATTCATCCCGACTGAGAGATGAAGTAATGATTGCAGCAGCTTGAGCATTTCAATGGATGGCTTACTCTTGGCTCTGTGTGAGCTCCTCATCATCATCCGGGATATCTATTCCTGTGCATTCAATATGCCACAAACTTGGATTGAGGGAAATTAGATGCATTTTCATATTTTGCTTCCACATTGAGTAATAACTTCCATTGAAGTGTGGGGCTTTTCCTAGAGGGATAGACAAATAATGATTATTGCTAGAATTAAGACGATCGTAATTGAAAGGATATCGGGAGTAGTCGGTGTGACTACTCCCCTTCTTCTTCTTCTTCTTCTCATCTTCAACCTTCACTTTCCCTTTGGAAAGAGTTTTCTTTCTGAGGAGCGCCTTTAGTTCCAGCGTCTCCTCATCGTCATCCTCGAAGTCTTGAATGGCTTCGAGGAGCTTCTCCAATTTTTGGTTCTTGTCTTCATCAACCTTCTCTTGGTTGTTGCTCTTGTGTACGTCCTTCATGTCCGACATGATCTCTTCGAGCGGTTAGTCTCCTTCTTGAAGAACCTTGCTCTGATACCAATTGAATGTGGCCTAGAGGGGGGGGTGAATAGGCCTTTTTGAATTTTGTCGGAACCTGCAACACTTAACAACCAAATCATAACTCGTGATATCGGACTAGTCCGATCAAGTGCGGACTAGTACGGTGTGTACCGACTAGGTTAATCAAGTTTGATCGATTAATTTGATTCTAGGATGTATGCAGCGGAAATATACTTGTAATTGAAGTGTTACACGATTATGAACTAGGGTATACCACAAGTCAATCTTATATTTGTGTTTCAACGTAAAGTAAGCAAGATTGATTGAAACCCTAGATTGATATGATGTATAAGAATGATGAACGCAAAGTAAGAACACAAGCAATTTATCCCGTGGTTCGGTTCCCACAGAGGCAACCTACATCCATGTTGAGGAGTCCACAAAAGGACCGAGTCTTCTCCAACCCTACCCTCGTTGGATCGCCACGAAGGTCAATCCTCTTCACTTATCACAAAGGGTAAATAACTAAATTCAATGGGCCTTCTCACACGTTGAGGGCTCCCCTAGATTACAACAAGAACTCCACCAAGAACACACTCAAAAGATTACAATGAAAATCACAAGAGTGTGTTAGGGAATCAAACCAAGAGCTCAATGAGTGATGAATCATGTCTCTCCAATGTTCCAAAGTGTATCCTCAAGGGATTGATCTTTTTGGCTTTTGATTTCATGGAGAGATGTGTTTTTGAGGCTCTTGGGAGGTGTGACGGCGCAGGGATTCGAGAGATATGAAGTATGGGCCGTGTACACCTATTTATATGAGGTTTGTAAAAGTGACTGTTAGGGTTTAGGAAGATCGGACTAGTCCATGGTGGACACCGGACTAGTCCGGTGTGTTGTGTGTATCAAACCCTAGGTGTCCCCGAAATATCGGACTAGTCCGGCTATAGGCGGACTTGTCCGATTTCGCTTCTGGAAATCTTCAGACTAGTCCGATAGTCAGCGGACTTGTCCTGATAGGTGAAACCCTAAGTGAATTGGGTGACAAGTATGCACTTGGAGGACTTGTCCGATTTAGGTTAGAGGGTATTCAGACTAGTCTGTGGCAATATTGGACTTGTCCGATTTCCATCGGAACGATATCGGACTAGTCCATTGTGTGATCGGACTTGTCCGATTTTGTGCAACTTGTGAATTGTTTTGAGGACTAGTCCGCACTGGGGAGGACTAGTCCGATTCTAGTCAGAGAGATATCGGACTAATCCGTGGTGATATCGGACTTGTACGATCTTGTGCAGAAAGATATCAGACTAGTTCGGTGTCAGTCGGACTAGTCCGGTCCTGTATAAACTTGTGCAATGTGTGTGTTTATTTGTGTTTGAGATATTGGGGTTCGTTTCCTTAACACACTCCAAACACAATGATCTACTACACTTGTTCCTTGAGCTCTTGTCCACATTGCTCCTCATTCTTCCTTCTTTTTGGCTCTTTGCTCATTTTCTCATTAAAACCTGTGCTCATCTCAACAAGGTGGTTAGGATCTCATTTGCTTGTCATAAATCATACAAAACCCATAAGGGATTCCTAGATGCACTTTCACATCCAACCCATCCACATACCAGGCTTGCTTAGATCACCCATTACCACATCATATTAACTAGTTCATGTTAATCATAATCTCATAAACGCATAATTATGTTAAGTGGTATAGTTGTCTTCCCATCCCAATAATTAAGCGAAGAAAAAGGATAAAAAGCCCATACTAATTCTCTACCATGAATTCCATGTGACAAGGGTGGTTATACAACGCTAGTAAACTTCCTATCATAGGATTCCAATCAAATTGACACAAGAATGCAGTTTTGCAAACAAAATATTTATTTCAAAACAGGATCAATATGCTTCAAGGACACTTGCCTTCCTCTTGGGATTGGTTCGAGTCAAATCCTTGAAACTCTTGGTGCTGTAGATCCTCTGCGACACTCTCTAGCACAAATCCGTCTAATCCACACAATAAACATACAAGACAAGAATTACAATCAAAAAGTGCACAAATATTACTCAATATGACATGACATGCGTGATTAATGCAAATGCAAGGTGGAACTTGTTAATGAGTTGCTTTTAATGATCACTAACTAGTTCTAATAGATTTTAACAAGTTTATACAGGTTTGGATTTGATTTGAAGCAATTTTAGAACTAATTCGACACAATTTAACCAGGAAAATCAGACTAGTCCGCCAGGGACTGGACAAGTCCGCACTTTGCAGAACTGGCGAACTAGGGTTTTCTAGATCGACGTGGATTTGGAGATTCTGGGCTGAATTCACGTAAGGAAAACAGAATAGAAGGTATACCAGGTGTTTAGAACTCCAATGAATCAAGGATCTTGGAGGCAACACTTGGATCTTGGCGATCTAGGGTTGATGAGGAACATGATGGTGAATTGTTGATGAAGAACGCGAAGTTGATGGAGATATTGATCCTCTTCCGTTTCCTCCTCTTCTTCTTCTTTCTCTAGATCTCCTTCTCCCTCCTTGGTGGTGGCTATTCACGAGCTAGGGTTTGGGTGAGGTTGGAAAAGTGGTAAATAGATGTCAAGCCAGGGGTGGGGTTGTTTATATAGAGGTGGAGGCTAGGGTTTCAATGAATTCGAGTTTGGAATGAGTAGATGCCAGTTTGGAGTCCCATATGGGCTCTAAAAGAGTTAGGCACGACATCCCTAGGCCCACTTAACGTAAAACCCAAGAAACAAGTCGTGAAACAAAAGATCAACTCGGAGTCGCGATTTATCGAACACGTCCGAGAAGGACCGAACTAGTCCGAAGTTATACAAAGAGAAATCAGACAAGTCCGGACTGGACATCGGACAACCCGAACTTATCCAGCGGAAAATCAGACAAGTCTATCCAAAATCGGACAAGTCCAATTTTAGTCAGAGGAAAAATGGACAAGTCCACTGGAACACCGGACAAGTCCAGGGACTTAGCAAATTTTCAAGGAATCAGAACAACAAACTAGTCCGTAGCAAAACGAAGAAGTCCGATGGAAGTCAGAGAGAAATCCGACTAGTCCGCACTTCCTAGAATTCTTAAGTGTATTTTTGTTTCTAATTCATTTTAAACTTGTTCCTTTTTATGTGGATTAATGTTAGACATATTTAATGATGGATGCTGAGCATGAAGCATGAAAATGAGGGCGTTACAAACCCACGCCCCCTTAAAATGAATCTCGCCCTCGAGATTCGATGCAGAAGAGAAGAGATAGAGAAATTCCTTCTTGAGTTCATCCTCCAACTCCCATGTTGCCTCTAATTCTATGTGATGCTTCCATTTAACTTTATACAATCTAATAATCTTGTTCCTTGTGACTCTCTTCTTGGTTTCCAAGATTTTGACCATTTGCTCGGCATACGTCAAATCTGCCTCTTGTTGCAACTCTTCCATTGGCACTTGTTCTTCCGGTACTCTCAAGCATTTCTTGAGCTGGGAAACATGAAACACATCATGAACATCTGATAAGTGAGCTGGCATCTCCAACTTATATGATACTTCTCCTCTTTTGTCCAAAATCTTGAATGGTCCAATGTATCGAGGTACTAACTTCCCTCTTATGTTAAACCTCTTATGACCTCTCATTGGTGACACCTTGAGGTAAATGAAGTCTCCCACTTCAAAGGTTAGTTTCCTTCTCCCATTGTTCGCATAGCCTTTTTGCCTTGATTGAGCATGCCTCAAGTTCTCGCGAATAACCTAAACTTGTTTTTCAGCTTCCTGCAACATGTCAGGTCCAAATACTTGACTCTCCCCTGTCTCGTTCTAGAACAAAGCTGTCCTACACTTCCTTCCATAAATTGCTTCATAGGGTGACATTTTCAAACTTGCTTGGTAACTATTGTTGTATAAAAATTCTGCATATGACAAGCTCTTGTCCCAACTTTTCCCATGCTTCAGAACACAAGTTCTTAACATATCCTCTAAAATCTGATTGGTTCTCTCAATTTGTCCATCCGTTTGAGGGTGATATGCTAAACTGAAATTCAACTTTGTTCCCAATGCTTCATGCAATTTCTGCCAAAACCTGGAGGTAAATTGAGAACCTCTATCCGATACTATCTTCTTTGGAACCCCATGTCGACATACAATGTGCTCCATATATAGCTCTGCCAGCTTCGCTGTGGTGTAGGTGGTCATGACAGGAACAAAATGAGCTGACTTGGTTAAATGATCCACAACTACCCAAATTGAGTCATAACCGGACTGTGTACGTGGCAATCCAACTATAAATCCAAACCGTTTTCTTCTCACTTCCATTCCAGAATCTTCAATGGCTGCAATAATCCAGCGGGCCTTTGATGTCCCGCCTTGACTCGTTGGCACACATCGCATAAGGCTACATATTCAGATATGTCCTTTTCATGCTAGCCCACCAATAACATGTCTTCAAGTCTTTGTACATCTTTGTACAACTGGGGTGAATTGAGTATGGCGAGTCATGTGCCTCTTTTAGGTATTGTCGCCCGAATATGCTTCGCATTAGGCATGATAATCCTTTTTCCGAGCCATAAGGTACCATGTTCATCCTCATCGAACCTGAATTCCCTTCCTTCTTGGGTCCTTTACTTGATTTCTTGGATTTCCTCATCCTTCGTTTGGTCCTCTCGAAATTCTTGCTCCAAGGTCGGATTTAACTCCATTATTCCCATCTTATTCACAAATCGAAGATTCAACCGTTCAAACTCCTTACATAGCTCGGATGACAGCTTTGGAAGTGTGAGTCGGTGACTTATTCCTTTTCTACTCAAGGCATCAGCCACTACATTGGCTTTTCCCGGGTGATAATTGATTCCCACATCATAATCTTTGATGAGCTCCAACCATCTCCGTTGCCTCAAATTTAGACCCGTTTGTGTGAATATGTACTTGAGGCTCTTATGATCCATATAAATTTCACACCTATGTCCAAGGATATAATGTCTCCAAATCTTCAATGCATGTACCACGACTGCAAGTTCCAAAGCATGTGTTGGGTAATTCTGTTCACGTTTCTTCAATTGTCTTGATGCATATGCATCCACTTGACCTTCTTGCATGAGCACGCATCCGAGTCCTTGTCTCGATGCATCATAATATATATCAAAACTCTTGCTTATGTCCAGCAAAACCAAAACTGGGGTTGTTGTTAACCTTTTCTTCAACTCCTCAAAACTTTCTTGACAAGCTTGGGTCCATTGGAAAGCCTTCCCCTTCACTAACAATTCCGACATGGGCTTGACTACCTTGGAAAAGTCCTTCATGAACCGATGGTAATATCCAGCCATTCCATGGAAACTCCTTATTTCCTTTTTGTTTTGCAGTGGCTCCCACTTTAGCACATCCCTCACCTTTTCGGGGTCGACGATACTCCTCCTCCAGAGTTGATATGACCCAAAAACGACACCTCTTTCAACCAAAACTGACACTTGCTGAACTTGGCATACAATTGGTGCTCTCTCTACTTCTGCAACGTAAGCCTCAAGTGTTCCTCATGTTCCTTCTCATCCTTCGAGTAGATCATAATGTCATCAATGAACACCATAACAAACTTATCCAAGTACTCCATGAAGACCTTATTCATGAGGTACATAAAGTATGCAGGCGCATTTGTCAATCCAAAGGACATCACGGTATATTCATAGGATCTATATCGTGTCCTAAAAGTTGTCATGGGTATGTCCATGGTATAATTTTCATTTGAAAGTATCCCAACCTCAAATCAATCTTGGAGAAGACACAAGCACCCTTCATCAGATCGAACTAATCTTCTATGCGTGGCAAGGTGTACTTATTCTTGATTGTTACCTCGTTGAGAGCTTGGTAATCTACACACATCTTTTGTGATCCATCCTTCTTATCCATGAAAAGAACAGGCGCTCCCCAAGGTGAAGAACTAGGGTGAATGAAACCCTTCTCTAGTTGATGTTCAATCTGCTTCTTGTGATCTGCTAATTCCTTAGGAATCATCCTATATGGCTTCTTAGCTATAGGTGCAGTTCCAGGTATTAACTCAATAACAAATTCAATATCTCGATCAGGTGGCATACCTGACAACTCATCCGGAAACACATCCAAAAATTCACACACCACAGGAATCTCCTCAATTGAGGCACCGTCCATGTGATTCAGCTCTAATTGCTTCGGTTTGTGTTGAGATGCTTCAAATTCTATGGTCATCCCTTCCTCATTGGTCAACTTCACCGTCTTCATGGCACATTCTATGACTCAATTGTGCTTCCTCAACCAGTCCATTGCAAGTATAATGTCCAATCCTTGAGAATCCAAAACAATGAGGTTGACGGAGAAGTCTACCCCCTTTATTCTAAGGCTTACATTTGGACATACTATATTTGTATTCATCTCTCCTCCAGGAGACTTAACCAATAGAGTAAACTTCATATGAGAGATAGGCAAACTATACTTGGCAACATATTTTGATGCAATGAATGAATGCAATGAATGAATGCAATGCTCCAGAATCAAATAACATAGTCGTCAGGTTGGAGTGTGCGAGAAATATACCAATCACCACGTCATACGCTTGTTGAGCATCCACCGTAGAGACATGGTTCACGTTGCCACGAGCAAAATTATGCTGTCCACGGTTCCCTTACGGTTGTCCTCCATTGGGTCTTGAATTCTGTCTTCGAGCATTGCTTCCTTGACCAAGGCCTGACTTAGGACATTGATGCGCAAACTATCCAACTTCTCCACAAGTATATCACTTCTTAACTCCACCAGAATTATTGGGACGAGCTTGGTTTTGAACATTTGCACCAGGAAAATTAGCACAAGGTTCAAAAGGCATTGGAGGCCTAGGTGCTTGCATGACAGGGCACTGCTGCACAATCTGAGTCGGGCGAGGTGCATATCCAGGGCGATGAGCAGGCACAGAGGAGCTGAAATAAGACACATTTGGCGGTGCAAAGCGAGGGAACACATTACTTCCTTATTGTTGTCCTTGATATGGCGCCTTCCTCTTGTTGTCTTGCTCCATCTCACGAACCTTGTTCTCCACAACAGTTGCTTTGTCCACAAGCTTCTGGAAGTTGGCATAATCAAAATTCAGCAATGGCACTTGGATCTCATTGTTCAAGCCCCTCATGAACAAGTATTGCTTCCGGCTGTCCCGACTAACATCATCAGGCGTATATCTTGAAAGTTGAGTGAATTTATTGAGATATTCACCCACACTCGATCTTCCTTGTCTCAAGTTCTCAAATTTTTGCCTCTTCAAGCTCATAACACCTTCCGGCACATAATGAGAACAGAAGCTCTCCTTGAATTCGGCCCAGGTAATCCTCTTCGGATTCTCGTGAGCATTACATAAGGAATCCCACCAATTGACACCTGCTCCAACTAGTTGATGAGACGCAAATAGATCCTTCTCCTGATCACTGCATTGAACAATATCAAGCTTCTTCTCCACAGACTTGAGCCAATCATTAGCATCCATAGGCTCAACAGCTTGATCAAAAATTGGTGGCCTAGTCCTCATGAACTCTCCCAATCGGTTATGAGGAGGTGGGGGTGGCGGTGGAAGCATGTGGGGTTGATTGTTGGTGTTACCAGCCTGCAGCTGTCCCATAGTTTGTATCATGGTCTGCATGAGCTGGTTTTGCATAGCCATTAGCTGCTCAATACTGATAGCTCCATGAGCAGGTCCTTGTCCATTGTTATTCTGAGGTGCTCCATTGTTCTCCTCCTCATCGTTGCCATCCCTCTGGTTGCGAGTTCTCACCATCTGAAGAAAAGCAAGAGATAAGAACTTAGAAGACGTCCCCAACTATATGCATCAAGGGATATGAAATAAAAAAACTTGCTATACTATCCTATGTGGACATGGCAATGCTAAAGCATCCCAAAATCCTCTATTAAGCACACAAGCAAACAATATACAACACACCAACTGAAAACACATCGATTCCTGAGTGCTCCATGTGCTCTAAAGTGTCTATTCTATCTAGGCCGCATCCTATGGTCAACCTGTGGCTCTGATACCAATTTGTGACACCCGGTTCTGAAAATGAACCATGTGGACGCATATGTGTGCCCAGGATGTTCAACACATATACACGAGTGCATTCACAAAATGATATACAGAAAATTACCACAAAACAAGATTAATTAACCATTTTTATTACATAATTTATAATATCCTCGAATACAAGCTCTAGAGAATAATAATGACAAGTTGAACTATGTAGGATCGAAGAGCACGTGAAAAGCTACCAGAGGGGGGGTGAATGGTAGATTTAAAAATCTTACGCAGCGGAAACAATTAAACCCCAAACCCTTTCGGCAGAAAAACGATCTGTTAAAGAAATCGTGTGTGAGACTAATCTAAACGTGTTTCACCGTGACAAAAGTGATAGATATCAGAGAGAATCAAGTCACGAAGACAACACAAAAAGAATCACTCAAATCCATCGAGAAAAACTCAAGTTATGATCGAAAGATCAAACAAAGGTCAATCTGCCCTACCCGAGAAAAAACAGTTCTCGAACGCTGCAAAGAAACTCGTGTAGATCAGAAAACACAAATCCAATGACCGTGAAATTTTGACATATGATAGATAATCAAGTTGTGAAGACAACCCAAAAAGAATCACGTCAATTGGATCTGTAAAACTCGAGTTATGATAAAACCACCGACGAAAGGTAGTGCTGTCCAGAAACTGGACGAGTAAAACTTGTCTGGAACAAGTCTGACGAACAAGGCACAAAAATTCCTTCAAACTACGAATTTTATTCAATAGAACATAAGAGGAACAGCCCTAAAGTCGTGCACCACGAGCTCTGGGCTCCCTTGCTTATATAACCATCCCTTAGGCCAACCCAATATCAACTAGGATTCCAATCCTACTCAGATCACGAACCGTAACTTTCCATAACTGCTCAAGATTCTTCTATACGCAGATAGAAGCAATCTTAAGACTTCCAAACACCTTAGGAACATATCCCACATTCCTAAACAACTCAAATTCGTGACCCACACGAAATCCTATCACAACCAACTCAAATCTTTCCATATTTGAGTCAAACCCGACTCAGCCACAGCCTGAGTCCATAACCTAGTCGGTTGGACCTTTCCCACTAACTCTTTATGTCCACATCTCTTCATCACGTCTCGGAACCATGTAGCCACGTACATGCACTTCTTGCACACGTGCAAACATCTTCCAATGACGTCCACGATACCTTCATATGCATTGTTCTTGATTCAATAATGCTGCGCAACCTCCTGATCAGCTCAACCACAATTCCTCCTGAATTTGGTTGTTCGACCTCATCTCCTCCCTGAGACTAGTCCAATGGATCCCGTTACCAGCCATGTCTTGAACTCAAGCAACACCTGCACATGAATAAACAACCAATCCATACGAGCTCAAGTCCTTGACTTGACTCAAGTTAGTTCCGAACACAACACCTTACGTGAGAACCTCACATAAGCATGTTGCAAAACATAGCAAAACGATATCAGCCATATCATCCAAAACGCACCAAAAACTTAGTAAAAGAATACTAAGCAAACTTTCCAACAATGTAAAGCAAGTACGAATCATTGCAAATGAAGAGCAGAAGCACTACGGTCAAGTTCCAAACCTTGCCAGAGCAACCCGGACCTTGAGCCGGAGCTAACAAAAGCCAGCAGAACCTAGCGCTGGAGCTTACCAGAACTAGTATAACCAAGCTCCCGCCGGAGCTTACAAAACTAGCAGGACCTAGCACCGGAGCTAACCAGAACTAGTCGAAACTAGTAAACCCAAAAGCCGGAGCTAGAAAAATCAACCCGGAGCTTAGCAAAAACACGCCGGAGCTAAAGACAAAACTCACCCGAGCTGACCAAAGCTAGTCGGACCTTGCATCGAACGTAACCGGAGCTACCCAAACCAAGCCGGACCTACCGTCGGACCCTGCTGTAGCTCAGAGCTAGAGTCGGACCTTGATAAAAAGGTGTTTTGGTAATATTCAAAACTTTTATCGTCAAAGAAAGTGTATTCACTACAAGCCAATGTATTCAGCACATATAGGTCTTACAATCTCCCCCTTGATGAATGCATTGGCAACACTATTTAAAATCCGAACATTGGCTTATTCACATAAAAAGTTTTGAAGGAAATTTTTCCCCCTTTGTAAATCAAAAGTAAAATGAGAAGAAAATAGAAAATCTCTCCCCCTTTTATTATCTCTCCTTATGCACATATTCTCTTTCTCTTCATGCTTATCTCTCCCCCTTTGTCAATGTATTCAGCAAGTCATGAACATATAAACAAATTATCTCTCCCCCTTTAGTTGTTATGAGCATATTATAACATATACATATAAACAAAGCTCATCCAGTCATACTATCAAGTACGTTACATTATCACATCAATGAAATACATAAAGTAGTGTAAGCCATGCTAGAGATCAAATGTAATTTCCAATTTAAGTAAGTCATGATCTCACAAACTTAACTATTTCAAAACATGAAAGCATGACACTAGTTGCTGCATTTTATTATTTTTCAAAGCATAAATTAAGATCATATGATATTTGCAAGAGATTATATGTGCATCTGCCTTATTCTAACCAACCAAGCCAAGCCTATGTCATTTGACAATCAGAAGGTTAAGGACATTGTTTTAGTCATACACAACTTCTTCCAAGTTCATATCTAAGTGCAATGACAAGCCATCTCAAAAGAAGAAGTGCGATGCATGCATATTCTCTTGATCTTTTCTCAATTTATATTTGTTCATAAAAACTCAACATGTGAGTTGATTACTTGATGAATTCTGAATGATTAAAAGCACTTGTGAACATGTAACAAGTTCAAAACAGCAAGAAAGTTCGACCATGACCAGTTTTAGTGTAACTAATTATTCCAATTACTAGACATGGCAAAAACTACAAAATGTATAACACGAGTAATGTAGTAAGAACTTTCAGCATGTAAAAGGAATCACAAAGTCATATATGTATGAAATACTATGCTCATATTATTTTAATTTCAGATTCACACATAGACTTCCCAAGTTTCAAAACTCCCCCTCAATTTAAGCCATGAGGATGCATAACCCCTATTTCACTACGAATGTAACAAAAACGAGTGAAACCCAAAGGTTTTGCAAAAATGTCAGCCAATTGTTGTTCGATATCTACATGGTGAAGCACAATGTTTCCTTTTTCAACATTATCTCGAAGAAAGTGATACCTAATGTCAATGTGCTTAGTTCTAGAATGTTGCACGGGTTTTTTAGCAATGCAAATGGCACTAGTGTTATCACAGAATAGTGGAACACTATCTAGATCAACCCCATAGTCCTTAAGTGTTTGAACAATCCAAAGAATTTGTGAGCAAGCACTAGCAGCAGCTACATATTCAGATTCAGCTGTGGATTGTGCAACTGAATTTTGTTTTCTAGAGGACCAAGCAACAAGAGAATTACCAAGAAAATGACAAGCACCGGAAGTACTTTTCCTATCAATCCTACAACCCCCAAAATCAGCATCCGAAAAAGCTTTCAAAGTAACGGTTGAGGAAGAAGGAAGAAAAATTCCAAATTCTTGTGTTCCATGTAAGTACCTGATAATCCTTTTGATGGCTTGATGATGTGAAGCACGTGGGGAAGCTTGAAACCGTGCACAAAGACATACGCTGAATTGTATGTCCGGTCTTGATGCCGTGAGGTACAAAAGTGATCCAATCATGCTTCTATATTCTTTTTGATCCACGGGTTCACCATCTTCATCAAGTTCAAGTGTTGTTGCTGTTCCCATTGGTGTCCGAAGAGGCTTGCTTTTGTCCATGTTGAAGCACCTTAGGAGGTCTTTGGTATACTTCGTTTGATGCACAAAGGTACCCTCCTTGGTTTGCTTGATTTGCAGCCCCAAAAAGTGAGTTCACCCATCATACTCATTTCAAATTTGGAACTCATCATTGCTGAAAACTTGGACACAAGATCATGAGAAGCACAACCAAAGATAATATCATCCACATACACTTGAACGAATAATGAGTCATTGCCATGTTTAAGCACAAAAAGATTTTTATCAACTTTGCCCATGGTAAACCCATTTTCAAGTAAGAATGTTTTTAACCTATCATACAATGCTCTAGGGGCTTGTTTGAGACCGTATAAGTCTTTGGACAGTTTGTAAACATGATTAAGAAAATCTGGATTTTCAAAACCCGGTGGTTGTTTGACATAAACCTCCTCATCTATGTAGCCATTAAGAAAAGCACTTTTAACATCCATTTGATATAGCTTAAAGCCTTTAGATGCTGCAAAAGCTAACAAAATTCTTATGGCTTCTAATCTAGTGACAGGAGCAAAAGTTTCATCAAAATCTAGACCTTCAACTTGAGTGAAACCTTGAGCAACCAACCTAGCCTTATTCCTAACCACAACCCCATCCTCACTTTGTTTATTTATAAATACCCATTTAGTTCCAATTAAAGTGTGACCTTGAGGTGGAGGTACAAGTTTCCAAACATTATTTCTTTCAAAATTTTCTAACTCTTCTTGCATGGCAATAATCCAAGATTCATTAGTGAGTGCGTGTGATATATCTTTGGGTTCAAAAGAAGCAACAAAAGCAGAATGAGCATGAGAGTTTGGATCGCAAAACCTGGACCATGTGACTCGTTCGTGCAAGCTTCCAATCATCTGTTGTGGGGGATGATCTTTGTAAAATTGTAGGGGAACAGATGTCTCACAAGCTTCTTCTTCATTAGGTTCAACGTAGATTGATGAGCTTGTGACTTATGGACGATCAGGACCAGCATAGGTGATAGCCGGAGCTTGTTCAATGTCCGGAGATGGACACGTGTCAAGTTCGGAACTACCAGGCAGTATCACCGGCTCTTCTTCATCTTCGAAAATACCCTCCCCCTGAGGATACGGATCTGGTCCTGCAACACCGAAGCTAGTACCTGGGCTAGCTTCATCAAAAGACACTTCACAAGTCTCCACAATTTTGTTAGTGTCAAGTAAAAGCACACGGTAGCCTCCAGTATGAGATGGATAACCAAGAAACATGCCATCAAAGGATCTAGGTTCAAATTTATCAAGATTACCATGTTTCTTAACAAAGCATTTGCAACCAAAGACCCGAAAGTGTGTAACACTAGGCCTATGTACAAACCGGAGCTCATATGGTGTTTTACCTAGCTTAGCACGCAAGAAAACACGGTTTGAGACATAACAAGCGATTGCTAACGCATCAGCCCAGAATTTCCTAGGAGTTTGATATTCATCAAGCATAGTCCTAGCCATCTCAACTAAGGTTCTGTTCTTTCTTTCTACAACACCGTTTTGTGGAGGTACATATGGTGAAGAGAATTGATGATCTATTCTATTTTCAGCACAAAAGTGATCAAAGGATTGTTTTTTAAATTCAGTTCCATTATCACTTCTAATTGCTTTTAAAGATCCTGGGTAATCATTTGATAATCTAAGAAATAAAGTTCTAAAGTGACTAAAAACTTCATTCTTAGACGCCATAAAGTAAACCCAAGAGTATCTAGAATAATCATCAACGATAACAAGAACATACCATTTACCTCCGAAGGATTGAACACGTGAAGGTCCTACGGTGTCAAGATGCAAAAGTTGACATGGTTCAGTTGCCATGATCATTGTGAGAGGAGTATGTGAACCTGCAACCATCTTAGCATGTCTACAAGAAGAGCACACAATTTCTTTGTCTCCTTTAAGATTAGGCAGCCCACGTATGCGATCAAGAGCACTAACACGCGTTAGGTGATCAAAGCCTACGCGACCAAGTCTACGATGCCAAAAATATAAGTCCTTTGAATAATTAGCAACTAGACACCTATGCTTAGAGGAAGACATATCAAAATCAGATTTAAAAACTCTTCCAAACCGAGACATGTTAAAAATAAGCTCAATATTTGAACCTACAACTTTGCAGCAATTTTTATTGAAAATAATTTCTAGATTTTCATCTAGCAATTGTGCAACAGAAAGCAAGTTGTATTTCAAATTTTTGACAAGTGCCACATCCTTCAAAGTGTAGTGATCATTTACTCTAACCGAACCCTTAGCAATTATAGGAGTTGAAGAATTATCTGCAAAAGTAACATTCTCTACACATGACACAAAAGAGAGGGAGGAGAACCAATCTTTGTTACCGGTCATGTGGCGTGAGCAACCTGAATCCACAATCCAAATTTTCTCCTTCCTCAAACATGTCACCTACATAGAAGCACAATACGTCGATGACTCAATATTGGGGTTAGTCTAAAGGCATTTAGGAATCCAGTACTGAGTCACGCGACGTGCAGTAGGAAAAACACGCGAAAGCTGAGACAATACAGCAGGTTTATGAGTCAAAGTTTGAGATTTTTTATTCTTAACTATTGACCTATAAGGTGTTACTTGTGTAGCACAAAAATCAGTAGCTCCGGAGGCAAAAACAGAAGGTCCGGAGGTAAACTTTGAATGTTTTTGACTCAAAACAGCAGGTTGTACATTCGCTTCAATGTGTGCAGCAAATTTTGCATGAAAGTTATGGGATCTAGCAACCATTCTTTCCCTTTTCTGTTGTTTAGCTAGTATATAACAAAAATCTATGACATGACCATCTCTACCACAGAAGGTACAATGAAATTTAACTTTGTGTTCATGTCTAGATGAGCAAGCAATATTTTTATTTGAAACCGAATGAGACAACACTCCTGCAGATTTGAAAACCACTCCTTTTTGTTTAGGAACTATTTGAATCAAACCACTTCCTAATGACTTTACAATTTTAGGTGGATGTGCCTTAGCATGAGCATGAGAATCAAAACCTAAACCAGTTTTATCATTGCAAGACTTGGAAGAATTCAGCAGTAAGTTTAGGTTCTTATTCCTATTACAAAACCGATCTAATGTCCTATGCATGTCATCAAGTTTATTGGACAGATCAAGGCAATTTTCACATGAAGTTTTTCTTTTTAGTTTGCAATTGGAAAAAAATTTAACTTCATGAGAACGTAAAGCATTGTTCAATATAGAAATTTCATTCATAGCATCCTGTAGTTTCTTATCAAGATCATCACAAGTAGAACAATGCAAATCAATTGTAGAACAACTAGCATCTTTCAAGTTTTTATCATTAAGTGCAGCAAGCTCTTTGTTCTTTTCAATTTCTAACTCAAGTTTATCAAGTGTGGAGGTGTGCGCACTTCTTAATGAGGACAACTGTTCATATATTAAATCACATGAGGAACATGCATCATCACTAGGAATCAAAGTTTTTAAACGGTTGATTTCTGATTCTAGTGATTCAATTTTAACAGCACTATTCCTAAGCTTTCTGTCCTTTTTCTTAACAATAATAGTGGCACGAGAAATAGCATCACACATTTCTTCGCAAGTAGGACATACCTCTTCATTATCGCTGTTGTGTTCTGCTTCCTCCATACTTGATCTTGACTTGCCCGCCATAAAGCACAAGTTTGCCAAATCATCTTCATCTTCATCACTTCCAATGTCCACATCACTTGAACTGAACTCTTGAAGCGCGGTGATGAAACTGTTGATCATCTTGCGTCCTATGGTACCTTTCTACTTCTTGTTGGAATTTCCAGAGGAGGTCCGGACCTTGCTTTGTTTTTCTTCCCAGGTGGTCGGACCTGAAAGGTTAGGGCATTCTGTACGAAAGTGTCCTGTTTTACCACATTCAAAACAGCGTTGAGGTCCGGAGCTTCCTCTCCTTCTAGTTCTCACATTTTGCAATGCTTTTGAGAATCTAGTAGAGATGAGTGCTAGTTCTTCTTCTGGAAAATCTTCAATCTGCTCCAAGGTTAGTGAGGACAACAAAGCAAGAGTATTGCAAGATGATGATTGGCCGAAGCTAGACATATCACGTTGTGAAACAAATGCAATAGACTTATTTGAGTTCTTACGTGCTAGGATGTCAATTTCATGAGTTTTTAGTTTAGAATAGAGTACATCTAATGTAAGAGAACTCATAACAGTAGATTCACGAATAGATGTGACTTTCATCTCCCAAATTGACATATCTAATGCACTTAGCAATTGCCTAGCATTTTAGCATCTGAAAAATTAACATTTACACTACGCAAGTTGCTGAGAATTTTATTAAAGCGAGCAAAAAGGTCATCAATAGACTCATCGGGTTGCATCTCAAAGCGCATGTATTCCTTTTTGAACATGTCTTGCCTTACCTCTTTGATCGTGTTGGATCCTTCGTGGTAGTCACAATGTGCTTTCCACACATCGTATGCAGATCGGAGGTGTGCAACACGGTCGAAGTCGCTTTGAGTTAATCCTTGTTTGATCAAGTTCCGAGCCTTGTTGTTGTTGTCGACATCTCTCAGATTTGTAGTTGTAACTTGATCGTTTGATGGCACTTCGTAAGGCTTGTATACCTTCTCCCATATTGCAAAGCCTTGTGTCTGGATGAAAGCCTCCATGCGTGCCTTCTAAACCTGGAAATCAATACCAGCAAACACACAAGGTTTGGCGGAGTACTTCTCCATGATGATTAGTCAAAAACATGTGCAAATCACAAAGATTAGAGAACCGTGGCTCTGATACCAATTGTAGGATCTAAGAGCATGCGAAAAGCTACCAAAGGGGGGTGAATGGTAGATTTAAAAATCTTACGCAGCGGAAACAATTAAACCCCAAACCCTTTCGGCAGAAAAACGATCTATTAAAGAAATCGTGTGTGAAACTAATCTAAACGTGTTTCACCGTGACAAAAGTGATAGGTATCAAAGAGAATCAAGTCACGAAGACAACACAAAAATAATCACTCAAATCCGTCGAGAAAAACTCAAGTTATGATTGAAAGATCAAACAAAGGTCAATCTGCCCTACCCGAGAAAAAACAGTTCTGGAACGCTGCAAAAAAACTCGTGTAGTTCATAAACCACAAATCCAATGACTGAAATTTTGAAAGATGATAGATAATCAAGTTTTGAAGACAACCCAGAAAGAGTCACATCAATTGGATCTGTAAAACTCGAATTATGATAAAACCACCGACGAAAGGTAGTGCTGTCCAGAAACTCAACGAGTAAAACTTGTCTAGACAAGTCTGACGAACAAGGCACAAAAGTTCCTTCAAACTACGAATTTTATTCAATAGAACATAAGAGGAACAGCCCCAAAGTCGTGCACCACGAGCTCTGGGCTCCCTTGCTTATATAACCATCCCTTAGACCAACCCAATATCAACTAGGACTCCAATCCTACTCAGAACACGAATTGTAACTTTCCATGACTGCTCAAGATTCTTCTATACGCAGATAGAAGCAATCTTAAAACTTCCAAACACCTTAGGAACGTATCCCAAATTCCTAAACAACTCAAATTCGTGACCCACACGAAATCCTATCATAACCAACTCAAATCTTTCCATATTTGAGTCAAACCCGACTCAGCCGCAGCCTGAGTCCATAACCTAGTCGGTTGGACCTTTCCGACCAACTCTTTACGTCCACATCTCTTCATAACGTCTCGGAACCATGTATCCACGTCCATGCACCCCTTGCACACGTGCAAACATCTTCCAATGACGTCCATGATACCTTCATATGCATTGTTCTTGATTCAATCATGTTGCGCAACCTCCTGATCAGCTCAACCACAATTCCTCCTGAATTTGGTTGTTGGAACCTCATCTCCTCCCTGAGACTAGTCCAATGGATCCTGTTACCAGCCATGTCTTGAAATCAAGCAACACCTGCACATGAATAAACAACCAATCCATACGAGCCCAAGTCCTTGACTTGACTCAAGTTAGTTCTGAACACAACACCTTACGTGAGAACCTCACATAAGCATGTTGCAAAACATAGCAAAACGATATCAGCCATATCATCCAAAACGCACGAAAAACTTAGTAAAAGAATACTAAGCAAACTTTCCAACAATGTAAAGCAAGTACGAATCATTGCAAATGAAGAGCAGAAGCACTACGGTCAAGTTCCGGACCTTGCCAGAGCAACCCGGACCTTGAGCTGGAGCTAACAAAAGCTAGTAGAACCTAGCGCTGGAGCTTACCAGAACTAGTATAACCAAGCTCCCGCTGGAGCTTACAAAACTAGCAGGACCTAGCGCCGGAGCTAACCAGAACTAGTCGAAACTAGTAAACCCAAAAGCCGGAGCTAGAAAAATCAACTCAGAGCTTAGCAAAAACACGCCGGAGCTAAAGACAAAACTCACCGGAGCTGACCAAAGCTAGTCGGACCTAGCATCAAACGTAACCGGAGCTACCCAAACCAAGCCGGACCTACCGTCGTACCTTGCTGTAGCTCAGAGCTAGAGTCGGACCTTGATAAAAAGGTGTTTTGGTGATATTCAAAACTTTTATCGTCAAAGCAAGTGTATTCACTACAAGCCAATGTATTAAGCACATATAGGTCTTACAAACTAATGCAGCGGAAATAAACTAAATAAGCAAACTAAGCAACTAAGCAAATAGGGTATAGTGCAGCTCCAATCAACACCACAGGCAAAGCTGACGGCAGACACGGCCTAGAACTCCGCATTATCATCGTTAAACTCCCAATCCTGACCTGCAACTATTGGTGGGGGAATTGCATGGGTCAGTACATGTCGTACTCAGTAAGTGTGGAAAGTATGATATGTAGCTAATTCAAATGATGAATATAATAATGGCTAAGTGCTGAAAAGTACATTAAAACATTTGAAAAGCAACATAATATATGTATGTGAAATAATCCCATCATATCCATCATATTGACATAATATGAAATCATATCCAATTATTGCTATCATCACCATTATCCATGTCCAGTTACCATAACTCAAATTCATATCCATGAACATAAGCCATAAACCAACCATAACCATCCCGAATCCCAAGTACCCTCTAATCATGGAAGTTTTCCAGATGTTCATAACCGGGAGCACAACAATCATGATAGTTTTATTAGACTCTACAGAGTTTGTACCACTTTACCCACATGTTTGTGATTTCATCACCCGTCGGCAACTAAAGAACCTCCCTTACGCCAATTGCACTTCCTTTGGTGTATGGCCAAGAGATCACAAAATAGCCTTTACAAAGGGATCACTAGCCTATTTAGACCCCACTGAGGTTTCACCGGTGGCGATGCCTCCAACTGAGCACATCTTCAACCAAGGGCCCCCTCTTGAGCCATTCAGATCCCAGGGTAGTCCCACCAATCATCAACAAACCCAATCTGACCACCCCTTCCCCAAGCATCCTTAGTGGTCCAAATAGAACTAGCAAAGCCCTAATTAATCAGCTACGCCGCACCCATACTTGGCCTCGTGGTGGCATTGTAGTCCTGGCTTATTCTCGCATGAACCGGTCATTAGATCTAAAGCAAGCAAACCACCATGACATCCAACCCATCCACATACCAGGCTTGCTTAGATCACCCATTACCACATCATATTAACCAGTTCATGTTAATCGTAATCTCATAAATGCATAATTAAGTTAAGTGGTATAGTTGTCTTCCCATCCCAATTAATTAAGCGAAGCAAAAAGGATAAAAAGGCCATCCCGACTCTCTACCATGCATTCCAGGTGACAAGGGTGGTTATACAATGCTAGTAAACTTCCTATCATAGGATTTCCATCAAATTGACACAAGCATGCAGTTTTCCAAACAAAACATTTATTTCAAAATAGGATCAATATGCGTTAGGGACATTTGCCTTGCTCTTGGGATTGGTTCGGGTGAAAGCCTTCAAACTATTGGTGATGTAGATCCTCCACGACACCCTCTAGCGCAAATCCGTCTAATCTGCACAATAAACATACAAGACAAGAATCACAATCAAAAAGTGCATAAATATTACTCAATATGACATGACATGCGTGATTAATGCAAATGCAAAGGTGGAACTTGTTAATGAGTTGCTTTTAATGATCACTAACTAGTTCTAATAGATTTTAACAAGTTTATACAGGTGGTGATTTGATTCGAAGCAATTTTAGAACTAATTTGACACAATTTAACCAGGAAAATCGGACTAGTCTGCCAGGGACCGAACAAGTCCGCACTTCACAGAACTAGCGAACTAGGGTTTTCTAGATTGATGTGAATTTGGAGGTTCTGGGTTGAAATCACGTAATAAAAAGAGAGTAGAAGGTATACCAGGTGTCTAGAACTCCAATGAATCAAGGATCTTGGAGGCAACACATGGATCTTGGTGATCTAGGGTTGATGAAGAACTTGATGGTGAATTGTTGACGAAGAACACGTAGTTGATGGAGATCTTGATCCTCTTTAGTTTCCTCCTCTTCTTCTTCTTGCTCTATATCTCCTTCTCCCTCCTTGGTGGTGGCAGCTATTCACGAGCTAGGGTTTGGGTGAGGTTGGAAAAGTGGCAAATAGATGTCAAGCCAAGGGGTGGGGTTGTTTATATAGAGGTGGAGGCTAGAGTTTCAATGAATTCGAGTTTGGGATGAGTAGAGGCCGGTTTGGAGTCCCACATGGGCTCTAAAAGAGTTAGGCACGACATCCCTAGGCCCACTTAACGTAAAACCCAACAAACATGTCGTGAAACAAAAGATCAACTCGAAGTCGTGATTTATCGGACAAGTCCGAAAAGGGCCGGATTAGTCCGAAGTTAGACAGAGAATAATCAGAAAAGTCCGGAATAGACATCGGACAAGTCCGAACTTATCCAGAGGAAAATCAGACAAGTCTGACCAAAACCGGACAAGTCCGATTGTAGTGAGAGGAAAAACGGACAAGTCCGCTGGAACACCGGACAAGTCGGACTAGTCCAGGGACTTAGCAAAATTTCAAGGAATTGGAACACCGGACTAGTCCGCACAAGACCGGACAAGTCTGAAAGTGTCCAGAGAGAAAAACAGACTAGTGCGCGGCAAAACGGACAAGTTCGATTGAAGTCAGACAGAAATCAGACTAGTCCGCAACAAAATCGGACTAGTCCGCACTTCCTAGAATTCTTAAGTGCGGTTTTGTTTCTAATTCATTTTAAACTTGTTCCTTTTTATGTGGATTAATGTTAGACATGTTTAATGATGGATGCAGATCAAGATGCATGAAAATGAGGGTGTTGTAGTCTACAACACTTCAGTTTGCGTAGAACCACTGTTTCCCTATCCCAAGAAGAAAGAACGGAAATAGCCTAAGATGGACAGCATCAAGAGGTACGTCATTGATCTTAAAAGTGTTGCAGATCTCAAGGAACTGTTGTAGAAAGACTTTGATGTTATGGACCTCTGCCATGTCCAGCGTCTCAACAATGCTGAAGCTGATGACCTCTCAACAAAGGCTTCTACCGGGGCTCCAGCGCCCAGAGGAATTTTTGTTAGAAGATTACTAGCACCTACCGCTCAGCCTGCCGAGCTGGGTGATGGGGGCGAGATCAGCACCTCGAAGCTGGTGGTCCCAGTGGCCCTGTTACCATGGCATCCACCAAGGATCATAGGTGCTGCAGAAAGCTCCGAGCAACCTAGTGCGCAAGATCTAGAAGCTCAAGTCATTCCCGATGCATGGATCTCGGAGGTCCGGGACTACTTGAAAGACAACATCCTTCCTGAAGATGGTGTTTCCGCTAAGCGGATTGTCAAATTAGCTAAAAGATACACGTTGGTAGAAGGGGATCTCTATCGACGTGGCGCCAATGACATCCTATTGCAGTCCATTTCCCGAGAAGAAGGTTGCGAGCTCCTCGTAGAAATCCATGGAGGCGAGTGTAGGAATCACACATCATCCGCACGCTGGTCGATAAGGCCTTTCAGCGTGGTTTTTACTGGCCTACAACTCTCTAGGATGCAGTCCAGCTGGTCTAGAGATGCGAAGTGTGCCAGTTACACGCAAAGCAGATTCACACATCGGCGCGGTCACTGCAATGATTCCTCCCTCATGGACATTTGCTGTTGGGGGTGGAAATTTTAGGATCTTTCCCAATAGCCGTCTGAGGGTACAAGTTAACGAAGTGGCCAGAAGCAACTCCAGTTGTGACAATCACCAAGCAGAAAGATATCAATTCTTTGAAGTCCATAGTCTGTAGATTTGGAGTTCTAAACAAAATTATCATTGAGAATGGGACCCAATTCATCAATGCAGCATTTCAAGAGTGTTGCGAAGACCTCGACATTAATCTCATCTACGCATCAGTAGCACATCCGGCAAGTAATGGCCAAGCTGAGAGAGAAACACAGAAATTCTTAGAGGACTCAAGACTCACACCTATGGAAGCTTGAAAAAACATGGTGCCAACTGGATTGAAGAGCTTCAATTCGCATTGTGGGCTGGTTGGACAACACCCAATCGGGCTACAAGAGAAGCTCCATTCTTCTTGGTGTACGGAGCTGAAGCAGTCTTTCCTCCAGAGATTGCCATAGGTTCTCTCCAAGTCCGGACCTACGACAAGGCCGCGCAGGACCAGTTCTGGCGTGATGACCTAGACCTCATCGACAAGGTAAGATGCCGAGCAGCTGTCTGAAATGCGCGATACCGTCAGGCGCTCCGGCGCTATCACCAAACGAATGTCCGCAACCGACAATTGGAAGAAGGTGATCCGGTGCTGCGACGAATACTATTTCAAGAAGGGATGAACAAACTCTCACCCAGCTGGGAGGGTCCCTTCTGAGTCATCAAGGTTTTCCTCTTCGGATGCGTTTGCTTGTCAACAGAGGATGGGACACCACTTCATTATCCTTGGAATATAGAGCACCTTCGTAAGTTGTACACTTAGCGTGGAGGTAAGATTGTTACTATGTAGAATATTTCATAGAGTATATGAACAGAGTCGGGTTGGTCCAAGATGTATAGCACACTTAACTTGGTCCTGTACTTTAAGTGTGTCCTTAACTTCCCGTGTTATTCGGACCGACAATGAAATATATTTATATGAAACCAGACTCTACGTGCATTTATTTTGTGCAAGCTCATAATTTTTCCTTCCTTTTACCTTCCTGCCAATAGTGGAACTGTGCAATCCTTTTGGAATTTGGTCTGTAAGAATTCATGTGACATGTCTTGGTGTTACTGGTAGACTTTTTTGGTATCTTGTGTTAGCTAAATGGTCTACTCGCCTGAAAAATAATACCAATGACAGGTGTTGACGGTTCCTATGCACTACTAACAATTCATTCCTAGCATTGGTGCCAAAAATGCTTGTTAATAGATTTTACATTATACATGTAAATCCGCAAGCGCACGAAAAGTATCGATGTAGCATTCCCCCCCTAAGAGTATTCCCAAAGGTATCATTTATATTCTCCCAAAGGAAGGCTAGATGGAAGTAAATCAATAATCAAGTGGAGAGGCTAGGATGATCTAGGTAAGGTTCTAGCAAGGATGGATAAATGATAGTTGGAGTAGTGTGACACACACAAGAGCATTCTTGTGACGCCCGGTTCCGAAAAATGAACCAAGCTAACGCATATGTGTGCCCAGGATGTTCAACACACATACACGAGTGCAATCACAAAAGAACATACAGAAAATTACCACAGAACAAAATTAATTAACCAAATTTTATTACACAACCCAGATTATCCTCGAATACAAGCTCTAATGAATATTTATGACAAGTTCAACTAATGCAGTGGAAATAATCCAATTAAGCAAACTAAACATCTAGGCGGCATAAGCAATAGGATATAGCACAGCTCCAATAACACCACAGGCAAAGCTGACGGTAGACACGGCCTAGAACTCCGCATTATCACCATTAAACTCCCAAGCCTGACCTGCAACTGTTGGGGGGGGGATTGCAAAAGTGAGTACATGTCGTACTCAGCAAGTGTGGAAAGTATGACATGTGGCTGATTCAAATGACGACAATAATAACGACAAAGTGCTGAAAAGTACATTAAAAACATGTGAAAAGCAATATATTACATGTATGTGAAGTATACCCATCATAATCATAAGTAATATTATAATACCAAATCTGAATTCATTACCATCATCAATAATTCCATATTTCACCATTTTCCAATAACCATATTCAATACCAGAAATTAATCCATAACCATAATACCAACCATAACCATTACCAAACCATAACCATCCCAAATACCATCCCAATACCGAGTTCCCTCTAATCATGGAAGTTGTCCAGGTGCTCATAACTAGGAGCACGGCTAGCATGATAGTTTTAGACACACTCTGCAGAGGTTGTACCACTTTACCCACGTGTTTGTGATTTCATCACCCGTCGGCGACTAAAAAACCTCCCTTATGCCAATTACACTTCCTTTGGTGTATGGACAAGAGATCACAAAATAGCCTTTACAAAGGGATTACTAGCCTATTTAGACCCCACTGAGGTTTCACCGGTGGCGATGTCTCCCGCAGAGCACATCTTCCACCAAGGGCCCCCTCTTGAGCCATTCGGATCCCAGGGTAGTCCCACCAATCATCAACAAACCCAATCCGACTACCCCTTCCCCGAGCATCCATAATGGTCCAAACAGTGCTAGCAAAGCCCTAATTAATCAGCTACGCCGCACCCATACTTGGCCTCGTGGTGGCACTGTAGTCCTGGCTTATTCTCGCATGAACCGGTTCTTAGATATAAAGCAAGCAAACCACCATATCGCCAACCCATCCACATACCAGGCTTGCTTAGATCACCCATTACCATACCGTATTGACCAGTTCACATTAACCAGAATATCATTAATGCATAATTAAATTTGTAGTGTTGTTTTCCCATCCCAGTTAATTTAGCGAAGCAAAAGGTAAAAAGCCCTTCCCGACTCTCTACCATAATTCCAGGTGACAAGGGTGGTTAAACAATTCTAGTAAACTTCCTATCATAGGATTCCCATCAAAATTGACACAAGCATGCAGTTTTGCAAACAAAACAATTATTTTAAAAATAGGATCAATATGCTTCAAGGACACTTGCCTTGCTCTTGCTGTTGATTAGGATCAAAGCCTTCAAACTCTTGGTGTTGTAGATCCTCCGCGGCACTCTCTAGCGCAAATCCGTCTAATCCACACAATAAACATACAAGACAAGAAACACAATCAAAGAGTGCACAAATATTACTCAACATGTCATGACATGCATGATTAATGCAAATACAAGGTAGAACTTGTTAATAGATTGCTTTTAATGATCACTAACTAGTTCTAATAGCTTTTAACAAGTTTATACAGGTTTGGATTCGATTAGATCAAATTTTAGAATTAATTCAACACAATTTAACCAGAAAGATCGGACTAGTCCGCTAGGGACCGGACAAGTCCGCACTCTGCGAGATCAGCAGATTAGGGTTTTCTAGATCGACGTGAATTTGGAGTTTAGGGGTTGAATTCTCGTAAGGAAAAGAGAATAGAAGGTATACCAGGTGTTTAGAACTCCAATGAATCAAGAAACTTGGAGGTAGCACTTAGATCTTGATGATCTAGGGTTGGTGATGAACTTGGGGATGAATTGGTGGTGAAGGACAAAACTTGGTGGAGATCTTGATCCTCCTTCGTTTCCTCCTCTTCTTCTTCTTGCTTGGGATCTTCTCCTCCCTCCTTGTTGGTGGCTCCCCACGAACTAGTGTTTGGGTGGGTGGAAAAGTGACAAATAGATGTCAAACCAAGGGGTGGGGCTGTTTATATAGAGGTGGAGGCTAGGGTTAGATGGATTTCGAGTTTGGGATGAGTAGAGGCCGGTTTAGAGTCCCACATGGGCTCTAAAAGAGTTGGGCACGACGTCCCCAGGCCCACTTAACGTGAAACCCATGAAACAAGTCGTAAAACAAAAGATCAACTCGGAGTCACGAAATATCCGACAAGTCCGGACAGGATCGGACTAGTCCGAAGTCGTCCAGAGAGAAAATCGGACAAGTCTGGCAAAACATCGGACAAGTCCGAAGTTGAACAGAAAGGAAAACGGACAAGTCCGCTGGAACACCGGACTAGTCCGGAGAAGTCCAAGGACTTAGCAATTATTCAAGGATTCATGGAATATCGGACTAGTCCGCACAAAATCGGACAAGTCCATTTTTAGTCAGAGAGAAATCGGACTAGTCCTCAGCAAAATCGGACTAGTCCGCACTTTCCTGCGTTTCAAGTGCAGTTTTGTTCCAAAACAATTTTAAATGCTCTAAATCAATTTTAAACTAGTTTCTCTTTCTGTGGGTTTATGTTAAACATGTATCTGAGTGTATGTAGGGCATGATGCATGAAAATGAGGGTGTTACAAACCTACCCCCCTTAAAATGAATCTCGCCCTCAAGATTCGACGCGAAAGAGAGAAGATAGGGAAATTCCTTCTTGAGATCATCTTCCAATTCCCACGTCGCTTCTTTTTCTATGTGGTGCTTCCATTGAACTTTACACCATCTAATGCCTTTGTTCCTTGTGACTCTCTCCTTATGTTCCAAGATTTTGACCGGTTGTTTAGCATAAGCCAAATCTTCCTCTAGTTCCAATTCTTCCATTGGCACTTGTTCTTCCGGTACTCTCAAGCACTTCTTGAGCTGGGAAACATGAAAGACATCATGCACGTCTGAAAGATGAGCTGGCATCTCCAACTTATACGCTACTTCTCCCCTTTGTCCAAAATCTTGAATGGTCCAATATAACGAGGTGCGAGCTTTCCTATTATGTTAAACCTCTTATGACCTCTCATTGGTGACACCTTGAGGTAAACAAAATCTCCCACTTCAAAGGCTAGTTTCCTTCTTCTATTGTCCGCTAGCCTTTTTGCCTTGATTGGGCAGCCCTCAAGTTTTCACGAATTATTTGGACTTGCTTTTCGGCTTCTTGCAACACATCCGGACCAAATACTTGAGTTTCTCCTGCCTCATTCCAGAACAAAGGTGTCCTACACTTCGTCCCATAAAGTGCTTCATACGATGACATCCTCAAACTTGCTTGGTAATTATTGTTGTATGAAAATTCCGCGTATGGCAAGCTTTTGTCCCAACTCTTCCCATGCTTTAAAGCACAAGCTCTTAACATCTCTAAAATCTGGTTGGTCCTCTCGGTTTGCCCATCCGTTTGAGGATGATATGCTGAACTAAAATTTAACCTCGTTCCCAATGCTTCATGCAATTTTTGCCAAAATCTGGAGGTAAATTGAAAACCTCTATCCGACACTATCTTCTTAGGGACTCCATGTCGACACACAATATGCTCCATGTATATTTCGGCCAATTGTGCATCTGTATACTTGGTCTTCACAGGGACAAAATGAGCTAACTTGGTTAAGCGATCCACAATTACCCAAAATGAGTCATACCCGGACTGAGTACGTGGTAACCCAACTATGAAGTCCATTCCAATTTCTTCCCACTTCCATTCTGGAATCTTTAATGGTTGTGGTAGTCCGGCTGACCTTTGATGTTCCGCCTTCACTCATTGACACACATCACACAATGCCACATATTCAGCTATGTCCTTCTTCATGCTATCCCACCAATAGCAGGTCTTCAAGTCTTTGTACATCTTTGTACAACCAGGATGAATTGAGTAAGGTGAGTCATGTGCCTCCTTTAATATTGTCTCCCGAATATGCTTTACATTAGGCACAATGATCCTCTTTCCAAGCCATAAGGTACCATGTTCGTCCTCATCAAATCTGAATTCTCTCCCTTCTTCGGTTCTTTCCTTGATTTCCTTGATCTCCTCATCTGCGGTTTGTGCCTCTCGAATTTCTTGCTCCAAGGTTGGGTTTAACTCCATCATCTCCATCTCACTTACAAACCCGAGGTTCAACCGTTCAAACTCCTTACATAACTCGGATGGTAACTCTCGAACCGTGAGTTGATGACTTACTCCTTTTCTACTCAAAGCATCGACCACTACATTGGCTTTTCCCGGATGATAGTTGATCCCCAAATCATAATCTTTGATGAGCTCCAACCATCTTCGTTGCCTCAAGTTCAGATCCTTTTGTGTTAAAATATACTTCAAACTCTTATGATCCGTATAAATTTCACACCTATGTCCAAGAATATAGTGCCTCCAAATCTTCAATGCGTGTACCATGGCTGCAAGTTCCAAATCGTGCGTGGGGTAATTCTGCTCATGTTTCTTCAATTGTCTTGATGCATAGGCGACAACTGGACCCTCTTGCATCAATACACATCCAAGTCCTTGTCTCGATGCGTCGTACAAATCCAAACTTCTTGCTCACGTCTAGTAATACCAGCACCGGTGCGGTTATAAATCTCTTCTTCACCTTCTCAATGTCGTCCAAGCAAGATAGAGTCCATTTGAGAAGATTTCCCCTTGTTAGCAACTCAGCCATGCGCTTCACTACATTGGAGTAGTCCATGATGATTGGTTAGCTTTGACATTTATTGCGACGCATCAACTCCAATGTTGACTTCCTTATCATCTGTCGATTGCTTTGTCCTTGTGGCATATTGGACCACTCCATTATGCTTCCGTAGTCAATCCATTCCAAGCATCATGTCCGATCCTTGTGAATCCAAAACAATAAGGTTGGCGAAGGATTCTACCCACCCTTATTTTAAAACTTGCTCTTGGACATACCATATTTCTTCTCATCTTCCATACAACTTCATCTAAGACAGTTGATCTTCTGGTTGTGTCCTTCTTCCATTGAAGTAGAGATCGAGCGAGAAAGAAAAGAGAGGTAGAACGAATTCCCAACTATATGCATCAAGGAATATGAAACTAAACAGTTAGCTACACTAGCCTAGGTGGACATGGCAATGCTAAAGCACCCCAAAATCCTCTATTAAGCACACAAGCAAGCAATATATATAGCAAACAGCATACCAAGCAGAAACACATCGATTCCTAAGTGCTCCTAGGTGCTCTAAAGTGTCCATTCTATCTAGGCTGCATCCTACGGTCAACCTATGGCTCTAATACCAATCTGTGACGCCCAGTTCCGAAAAATGAACCAAGCTAACGCATATATGTGCCCAGGATGTTCAACACACATACACGAGTGCAATCACAAAAGAGTATACAGAAAATTACCACAGAACAAAATTAATTAACCAAATTATATTACACAACCCAGATTATCCTCGAATACAAGCTCTAATGAATATTTATGACAAGTTCAACTAATGCAGCGGAAATAAACTAATTAAGCAAACTAACCATCTAGGCGGCATAAGCAATAGGGTATAGCACAGCTCCAATAACACCACAGGCAAAGCTGACGGTAGACACGGCCTAGAACTCCGCATTATCACCATTAAACTCCCAATCCTAACCTGCAATAGTTGGGTGGGATTGCAAGAGTGAGTACATGTCGTACTCAGCAAGTGTGGAAAGTATGACATGTGGCTGATTCAAATGACGACAATAATAACGACAAAGTGCTGAAAAGTACATTAAAAACATGTGAAAAGCAATATATTACATGTATGTGAAGTATACCCATCATAATCATAAGTAATATTATAATACCAAATCTGAATTCATTACCATCATCAATAATTCCATATTTCACCATTTTCCAATAACCATATTCAATACCAGAAATTAATCCATAACCATAATACCAACCATAACCATTACCAAACCATAACCATCCCAAATACCATCCCAATACCGAGTTCCCTCTAATCATGGAAGTTGTCCAGGTGCTCATAACTAGGAGCACGGCTAGCATGATAGTTTTAGACACACTCTGCAGAGGTTGTACCACTTTACCCACGTGTTTGTGATTTCATCACCCGTCGGCGACTAAAAAACCTCCCTTATGCCAATTACACTTCCTTTGGTGTATGGACAAGAGATCACAAAATAGCCTTTACAAAGGGATTACTAGCCTATTTAGACCCCACTGAGGTTTCACCGGTGGCGATGTCTCCCGCAGAGCACATCTTCCACCAAGGGCCCCCTCTTGAGCCATTCGGATCCCAGGGTAGTCCCACCAATCATCAACAAACCCAATCCGACTACCCCTTCCCCGAGCATCCATAATGGTCCAAACAGTGCTAGCAAAGCCCTAATTAATCAGCTACGCCGCACCCATACTTGGCCTCGTGGTGGCACTGTAGTCCTGGCTTATTCTCGCATGAACCGGTTCTTAGATATAAAGCAAGCAAACCACCATATCGCCAACCCATCCACATACCAGGCTTGCTTAGATCACCCATTACCATACCGTATTGACCAGTTCACATTAACCAGAATATCATTAATGCATAATTAAATTTGTAGTGTTGTTTTCCCATCCCAGTTAATTTAGCGAAGCAAAAGGTAAAAAGCCCTTCCCGACTCTCTACCATAATTCCAGGTGACAAGGGTGGTTAAACAATTCTAGTAAACTTCCTATCATAGGATTCCCATCAAAATTGACACAAGCATGCAGTTTTGCAAACAAAACAATTATTTTAAAAATAGGATCAATATGCTTCAAGGACACTTGCCTTGCTCTTGCTGTTGATTAGGATCAAAGCCTTCAAACTCTTGGTGTTGTAGATCCTCCGCGGCACTCTCTAGCGCAAATCCGTCTAATCCACACAATAAACATACAAGACAAGAAACACAATCAAAGAGTGCACAAATATTACTCAACATGTCATGACATGCATGATTAATGCAAATACAAGGTAGAACTTGTTAATAGATTGCTTTTAATGATCACTAACTAGTTCTAATAGCTTTTAACAAGTTTATACAGGTTTGGATTCGATTAGATCAAATTTTAGAATTAATTCAACACAATTTAACCAGAAAGATCGGACTAGTCCGCTAGGGACCGGACAAGTCCGCACTCTGCGAGATCAGCAGATTAGGGTTTTCTAGATCGACGTGAATTTGGAGTTTAGGGGTTGAATTCTCGTAAGGAAAAGAGAATAGAAGGTATACCAGGTGTTTAGAACTCCAATGAATCAAGAAACTTGGAGGTAGCACTTAGATCTTGATGATCTAGGGTTGGTGATGAACTTGGGGATGAATTGGTGGTGAAGGACAAAACTTGGTGGAGATCTTGATCCTCCTTCGTTTCCTCCTCTTCTTCTTCTTGCTTGGGATCTTCTCCTCCCTCCTTGTTGGTGGCTCCCCACGAACTAGTGTTTGGGTGGGTGGAAAAGTGACAAATAGATGTCAAACCAAGGGGTGGGGCTGTTTATATAGAGGTGGAGGCTAGGGTTAGATGGATTTCGAGTTTGGGATGAGTTGAGGCCGGTTTAGAGTCCCACATGGGCTCTAAAAGAGTTGGGCACGACGTTCCTAGGCCCACTTAACGTGAAACCCAAGAAACAAGTCGTAAAACAAAAGATCAACTCAGGGTCACGAAATATCGGACAAGTCCAGACAGGATCGGACTAGTCCGAAGTCATCCAGAGAGAAAATCGGACAAGTTTGGCCAAACATCGGACAAGTCCGAAGTTGAACAGAAAGGAAAACGGACAAGTCCGCTGGAACACCGGACTAGTCCGGAGAAGTCCAAGGACTTAGCTATTATTCAAGGATTCATGGAATATCAGACTAGTCCGCACAAAATCGGAAAAGTCCGTTTTTAGTCAGAGAGAAATCGGACTAGTCCTCAGCAAAATCGGACTAGTCCGCGCTTTCCTGCGTTTTAAGTGCGATTTTGTTCCAAAACAATTTTAAATGCTGCGAATCAATTTTAAACTCGTTCCTCTTTATGTGGGTTAATGTTAAACATGTATATGAGTGTATCTATGGCATGATGCATGAAAATGAGGGTGTTACAATTCTATCCAAAGGGGGTAAATGAGGTAAAGAGGGACTAGGCGAAGGGTTAGGTAGAGACTCCTACTATGCTTCTAATGAACATATACATAGCCTAAGTTAGTTACTAATGATTATATTAATTACGAATTATCATGCTAAGTGGATTAACACATCGGTCATGGCTTTACCCCTAGCAATACTAGGACGACTCCCGCCAAGAGCCTGTGACATAGCCGAACGTGGAGGATTACAAAGGACGGATAGGGCTGTCACCACCTACTGCCTACCTCTTCAATCTATGTGTCTACGAGACATTCAACGCTACTCTCTATCCTAGCAACATGCTAGCATATTAAGTAATTACCTTAAGAGCCTAGGCACAAGCCATCCTAAGGCAATGAACTAAATAATCGTTGAACCAATGTTAATTCATAGCATAAGTGATTCATGTTAACATAATCATGTCATAGCTAATTAGACTATAGCGGAAGTTTGTAGTGTTTATGATGATATAATGACAATGGTATGGCATAATCATAAATACAACTCATACCACATACATGGAATACACAATCAAACAAGAACTGCTTCATCCAAGTATATGAACGATAGAAGACTAAAGATAACATCTTTATTAAAAGCAAAGTCACAAATACAAATAGGAATATAAGAGCCATACCTTTCCCAATTAGGAATTGGGAAGAGACTCCTTCTACTCCTTTCCTACTTGGACTATGGACTAGATACTCCCCTCTCTACAACATATACTCCTCTAAACCTATGGAGAGTAGTGGATACAATGGATGAATACTCAAGTGGTGTGTGTTGAAGTGAGGGATGAGGGGTCCTATTTATAGCATGGAGAAGGGTTAGTTCCCGCCACCAAAAGTGCGCTAATCAAGTACCCATGACTTCTTCAAGACTGGAGGAGCAAACATGTGGCATTTGACCGGGTTTGGAGCTACTCCCTAGTCGGTCGACTAGGGAGGTCAGTCGACCTGGTCTCAGCCCCGTTGGGACTGTGCTTCCTCCAGGTCTCTGCCATGTGGGCCCTATCCCCTTATATGGGTGCTACATCGTTATATCGCCTCAGATACTTCTTAGTGTGCCATTTGATCCATGTGGTGCCACATGTCGTTGTTTGATTGGCTAGAATGATATTTTATAGGATTCATCCCCTTGTTTCACTTCAATTCTGCATAAAATGAATGCATGAAATATTTCTCCAAGGACAAGTGGAAATAGGTTAAATAGAAAGGTGATGTGTGCAAGAAATTATATTTCTTTCACATAATTGAGTTATATTGACGGGTGAAATTGGTATATAACATCCATCAACAAGAGATCTAGAGTCAACTAAAGACATAGCCTGGTCCAACACCCTAAGTACACCACTCTACTATTCTGGTGTTGTGTCACAGTAAGGTGGGTCCGGACAGCACAAAAACTTATAAAAGCACAAGAAATATACTAAGTATATCACATTGAGTTGGTTAGGACCTAAATTTTAATTAAGGAGAATAAGCCACAACTAAGCTATAAGCAAGAAGATGTACTTTACTACTTTTCTTGTCTCATGTGCAGAACAAATGATTTTCACGCTCATTCTGGGAGTTTCGACGTACCTAGAGGGCCCGACGTCGAGGTTTCACACATTGATGATGGGTGCCATCGAAGTAGCTAGCTCCAAAGCCTCCCAAGGGGCCCGACATCGATGTTTCACACGTTGATAAAGGGCGCCACCGGAGCATCTAGCTTTGGCATCACCTAGGGGGGCCCGTGGTCGATGTTACGTACGTTGATAAGGGGTTCTCGGAGCTCTCGGAGGCCAAACTCGGAGCTACTACAACATATTCAAGACATTTCTAAGATCCTTATGGTACATGTCCTCAATCATTGAGCACATCTACTAGGGGCCAACAAGACTAAGGCAATTATAATATTGAAGAAAAAAATAGAATTCGAGAGGATTTGATTCAAAAAGTTCAAAAGATTATGCAAGATGAGGATAAAAAGGGAAGAAAAAAATCCTAACTACTAGTTAAAGTTCCACCGGAACAACGCGGCAACCTTCTCGGCAGCTTCTAGGATACTTTCTTTGGCAGTTTCTTCTATCAACTATGGGTCCATCAGTCACCGAAGCTAGAGACATCGAGAGATCTCGACTGCGAAGCAAGTCACCACATATTTTGCGACTGACTTGGACAGAGACTTTACCTCATTCTAAAGCTGGTCCTAGATTATATCTTCCAGTTTTCCCAGCTTGTCTCCGATAGAATTTAGAGCTGTCAAGGCTTTGTCCATTTTAGGCTCCAGGTCAACCGATATAACCGGACTGAAACCCAGAGTTACCGTGCTTCTTCCTCATGCCCTAGGAAGTCCCATATCTGATGAGCTTCAATCTTCCAAGAGGTAAGGAGCTCCTCTAGAGATCTCCTAGCAGTTGAAAGTTCCACAAAGACTTCTTTAGAGAACCGCTCGACCTCCTTGGCATGTTGCTGAATTCGTTTAGCTAACTGCCTTTCTTGGTCAACAATCCGTTTCTCTCGGAGGTTCAGATGGTCCTTCTTATCTGTTAGCTCCTTCTCTTTGGCCTTCACCTTGTTTTCCCTGGCAGAGATAGCACTTTCCCACTTGCTGACTCTTTCTCCTGCCAGCCATACTTGGTGCTTTTCTCTATCGCACTAGGACTTCAATTTCTCATCGCGTTCAGCCATGTCCTGCTCATCGTGCTCCTACCTTTCAGAGATGTCAACATCTCTCATTTGGAGCTCTTGCTCCTTACTGTCAATAGCTTCCTAGTGCTTGAGGAGCGTATCCCTCAGCTTCTCTAGGGTCTCAAAGCAAGCATCCGCCAAATTGTTGGCTTCTGTCGCCTTGTCATAGATCTAGCGAGTCTTCTCGCTTAGACCTTCTATGGTAGCCCACCTGTCATCTAGCAGCTCATCCATCTGTTTCAGACGTGTCTTCTCGGTTGCAAATAGGTCCCTCCAGTTGGCCAGACGAGTCTGTGTCAACTTCGACTTGAAGTTGAGAAGCTTCCACCACCGTCGCAGAGTCTCCTATTCTACTACTAGAGCACTTCGCTCATAGACGAAGATGATTTCAACTTGGCGAAGGCTTGAGCAAGCATTCAGATCGATCAACTCCAGAGCTTTTTGAGGATCCGTCGTAGCTCCCATAGCCTCTGGGAAAGTTGTTGGAGACTAGAACAACTAGACATCAACTGCACTGAGTTATGGGAGCTCATCAACCTCCGGTGCAGACGTTGAAGGTCCCGCAGCTAGATCTTCAGGTGTCGACTCTACCACCATTGTGCTGTTAGCTGGCTGCTCTGCTGCAACATTGACAGAAGACTCCTTTGCAGGCGCATGCTCAGCTGCCACCTCGATGTCTACCTCCAGTGCTAACATTATCTCTAAATCCGAGGTTGGCTCTACCGTGGCATCAATTGTGGGCGTCAGTATCTCTGGAGCTTCAACAGGTATCTCTGGCACTAGCTTCGTTATCTCCACAGCTTGCTCTAGTGCTTCTTCTATGTGGTTCGGCGCAACCAAGGCATCTTCGACTGCTAGCCCTGAGCTAGTCTCGGTGCCAGTTGACTCCGGAACCGTTGTGTCGCCTGCCATGACCATATGAGAGGCCACACGATCAACAGGAGCTTTGGCTGGCGTGGTCTCCACGGCTGCAACACTGACCTGGTTGGTTGCTGGTGCTGGAGTAGCGACAAATCTCAACACAATGGAAATAGAGGAAAAACAAATTCAACAAAATGCAATAAGTAAGAGGAAAACACAAGTTCAAGTGCCGATCATTACCTAGGGATGCTGCAGCTCCAGTTGGCACAAAACCTCTTCCTTGGATGGCCAAATTCAGAATCCACCGTCACCGGTGAGGCAGAAGCTCCATACTTCATCCCAGGAAGTGTGGCAGCCACCGGCATCACTACAGCCGGGATCTTCGGAGCAGGTGTTGTACTGTTTCCCGCACCCGAAGCTATCTTCTAATAAGACACTTCGGACCTGGAGCCCGCCGTTGGCACCATAAGTGGAGTAGAAGACCTGCTGAACCTAGTGCCCATTGCAGGTCCTGGGTTCAATGATTATTTCCCGAGTCTGGAGCCCACCTTGGCCGCCGAAGCTGGGGTTGCCGTTGCAAGAGGGACAACCAGCACTGACTTGAGGTTCTGGCGAGGCGGTGGCACCGCTGTCGTCAGAGCTGCTCTGATAGAGCTGCCATCAGCTCACGTCAACTTCCTCTTCCGACTGGAGGTGTCAACGAGCTCTTTTCCTTTGGCCCGACTTGAGTCAGACTTCTTTTTACTTGGTTCTACAGGAGCCTTGTCCTTCCCACTAACGAATGCAGGTGCGGATCCTCCCTGTGGGTAGGGGGCCGAAGCTCTGGGGATCACAATCCCTGCTGGCGGAATGCTCCTTTGTTGCATCGCAAGACCTATATCGTCAAGGAGCGACATCACCTTCTGCAGCTCCCTCCTGACCTCTGAAACTACACACAGAGGCAAGAACTTTGCCAGAGGTACAAGGTTATCTCTTGATAAAGTGCCACTGCACGACTTCTGCAGATGGAGCTTCAAGGCATTTTCTTCTAAGTTGGTTCCCAGACCAACATCAATCTGGATGAAGTCCACTTCTCTGGAGTATGACCAAGCTGCAAACTCCCGCTCCTTGAGTTGAGCCCAGCAGCTGGTCAGGAAGTTGCCGAGGACCATCAGAGACATGAAACCTCCTTCGACCAAGTTTTGTATTCTTGTTAGCACGGGGTTGTACTCTTCTGTCAGCTTTGGAAGCACCTCCCAGGAGTCGAACTCCATCATCGGGAATCCTTCTGGCAGCTCCAACCGGTCGTGATGGTCCACCTAGATAACCACCCAATCAGTTTTCCAGGTCTCCCACTGGAAGGAAAAGACCTGATGTTCTTGTATGGGGGATTTCTACGTCTTACAAAGTAGTAGAATCCCAAGAGGCTGTTACCTTTGCCTGTTGCCCGAAGTGTGAAGAAGGTCCAAAATAGCAGCACGCAGGGTGGCACGCCTACCCACATCTCGTAGAAGTGGACGAAGATCACCACCAGCAAGATCGAGTGAGGGCTGAGATGCTGCAGCTGGAGCCCGTATGACTCATGTAGCATCAGCGGGAAGCTGGACACTGGCGGAACTAGACCAACCATGGCATATGCTGAGGAGTATACAATGTTGATGGGGAACTCCATCTTGAACGGGAGCTTTCCACAACGAATAGCATTGTTGAAAGAGTCGCTGTGCCAACCCATCAGCTTTTGGACTCTTGTAAGATCCCTCTCGCTCGCAATCTTGTTGGGGGGGGGGGGGGGGGGGAGTCCTAGTTCCATCGCTGCAAAGTGGAGCAAAAGTAGGAGTGCGATGAAAGGGTTCAAGCGGAGAACTCTATGTGCAAGACAAAATCGATGTGTAAGAGTTCTTTCCCCTTGCAAAGACCCTCCTTTTATTAAGCCTCTGCAACACTTGGACCGAAACTGCATCTGGACCTTGATCACGCTCAACAAAGATACATCGACAATGACAAACGAGGCCCGAGACCACTATGCTAAAGAAGTCACACCAAATGAACCATTGTCATGATGAGAAGATGGAAATCCAAGGGTGGCAGCCTATCAAGGCTACAAAACTTGCGCTGGGAACCGATATGAAAATTGTATTGGGAATCGGTGTCCTTCAATTGCGTGAGATCCGCATGTCATGTATCTCACCCGCCAAATCGAGAAGGGCCACGTGTCCTAATAGGAAAGCTGAAGTAGCAGTGCAGGAGAGATAATGGCCTCACCTCCGGCATCGAAACTTCACAATCTCACCATAGGTGGGCTCGGGGGCCACTGTCAATACCCTGCATACCACGTATCCCTTCGTACCAGAAGAAGACGTGTTGAGTTCCACCTTTTAGTATTGTGGACTTCTGACGGCAACATGTGTCCGCAGTGCCGGACATGTCTCCCTCCTTAGGGTGGCTCCAGCGCTGCCACGTGTCCCACAGGGCCATACCACCCCCCCTCCTTACGGTGGCTTCGGCATTGTGATGTGTCCCGCAGTGCTGGACCTGCCTACCCACTGAGGGAAGCTCTGGTGTTGCCATGTGTCCTGCAGTGCCTGACCTGCCTCCCCACTGAGTTAAGCTTCGGTGCTGCCATGTGTCCCGCAGAGCTGGAGCTGCCTCCGTGTTGAGAGAAGCTCCAATGCTGCCACGTGTCCTATAACACAAGACGTGTCTCCCCACTGAGGGAAGCTCCAGTATTGACACGCATCAGGTGTCCGAATCTAGGTCTACAATGGGAGGATTCCGGGATCTTCAATGGCACAAACATTTAAGGGCAATAAAACTACCATTAAAGACATGGTTAATGTGTCTTTAACTCCGTGTTAATGACGCATAATCAGGAGGCTATCAAGACTGGTAACGCTGCCATCAAGGCACGTTAACACCCTATTAACCACCATTATGCCTCTAGATCAAGTATAGGGTGGTTAATACGGTCGGGGCCACCTGTCAGGCCCTAGCGCACTATAACAACCATTCCTTGGCGTATAAAAGGGATGCGCTACACAATAGAAAGGCATCTGATCTCATCTGGTCACATACACAACTAAGGTCAAGCTTACGCATTCCAATACAAACAACACACATCCTGTGGAGTAGGGTATTATGGTCAGGTGGCTCGAACCACGTAAAATTCTTGTGTCACCTCGCTCTTGGGTCTTGTTTAGCACCCTGCCTAAATACGAACCTCCGCAGACTACTTCTAAGTAGTATTGGGGGAAGTGTTGTTGAAACACTTCGACATTTGGCGCACCATGTAGGGGAGTTGAGATGAATCAAAGTAGAAGAGACTCACCAGGTTCTGGAGCTACCATGAACGGCAGCATAGTACGAGATTGTTTCAGCTCCTGGAAGGCCTTCTCTGCTCTGTCGGACCATACAAAGGTTCAAACTTCCTTAATAGCTTGAAGAAGGGAAGTGCTCGCTCAACCAACCTTGAGATGAACCGGCTGGCGGAGGCTAGGTATCTAGAAAGCTTCTGGACGTCCTTGACACCGGCAACAACCCGCATCGCTTTGATAGCTTTTATCTTGGCTGTATTTGATTCAATTCCTCGGTGGGTCACCAAGTATCCAAGAAGCTTTTCGGAGGAAACCCCAAAGACACACTTGTCAGGGTTGAGCTTCGTGTGCATCAGGCCCAACTTGTTAAAGCGGATTAAAGATTGTCCAACAGTTAGTCTTTGTTTTTCACTTTGACAACGGTGTGATCGACATAGACTTCCACTAGGTCTCGAATAAGCTCCCCAAAAGTTTTGTGCATAGCTCGCACATAGGTGGAGAAAGCATTTTTGAGACCATAAGGCATTGCTGTGTAACAGTATAACCCATCTACTGTGATAAAAGCAGTGTGCTCTTCATCTTCCTTAGATATTGGAATTTGATGGAAACCAGAATGTGCGTCTAGGAAACAAAGTAGCTCACATCCAGAGGTAGAATCCACTATCTGATCTATTCTTGGCAGTGGAAAGGGGTCTTTTGGGCATGCCTTATTTAATGTGGATTAGTTGATGCACATCCGAAGCTTCCTGCCAGCCTTTGGCACGACGACTGGGTTTGCCAGCCATCATGGATGCGGTACAATGAATCCAGCATCAAGCAACTTCTTGATTTCTTCTCGGATGAAGTTCTGCCGCCCAACAGATTGCTTTTGGAGCTTTTGTTGTATAGGTTGTGCATCAGGGTAGATCTTCAGATGATGCTCGATCACCTCCATAGGGCTACAAGACATTTGTGATGGTTGCCAAGCAAACACGACGATATTTGCTCGGAGGAAAGTGCGAGCGCGAGTTCCTATTTGTCACCTAGAATTCCCGATATACGAGTGGTCTGAGTGGCATCAGAATCAATTTGGACGACTTTGACGGGAGTTGGTTGCACACGAGGTGCAGATTTGAGCTGCGTTGGCGTGAGCTCGAAGGTTGTTGAGCAGTATGCTCCTTGCCGGTTTCAGCTTCTTGCGCTGATGCGAGCGCATGAAGCTTCTCCAAGTTGTGACTCCAGCAGTGCGGTCCCCTCGGATTCGGAGGACACCTGCCGGCATTGACATCTTCAACACCAGGTAGCTGTAGTGGGTCACCGCCATGACCCTGTACAGGGCTAACCTGCCAAAGATGGCGTTGAAGGGAAAGTTTATGTGTGCTACATGAAAAATCAGCTTCTCCTACCGGTAGTTCTCCGGAGTTCCAAAAGTAACTGATCCAAGCGGTATGATAGCTCCCGGACCCACTGCAGAGAATGGTCGCGAGGGCCCAAGGTCTGAAAGGTTAATACTACTGAAGGGGATATATACTCACATGTTAATTAGTGTTGACGGATCCTATGATATACTAACAAATCATCCCCGGCAACGGCGCTAGAAATACTTGTTGGTATTTCTTAACACCACAGATCATCTCCGGTAAAGAGAAGAGATCCGCAAGCGCACGAAAGATACTGTTGTAGCATTTCACTCATGAGTATTCCCAAGAGTATCGTATTTATCCCAAAGGAAGGCATTGGAGTAAAATATATACTACTCTTATGGTCAAGCTATGGGATACTAATCAATTATCCGGACAAGGGGTAAGCTGATAATAGGGGTAGTGTGACACATACCTAGGCAATATATTCTAAAGGGTAAATGGGTCCTAGAGGGAGATTGGATTAAGAGTTAGAGAGTTGCTCCTACAATGCTCCGAATACATATACATAGCCTAAGGTAGATAATAATTGTCATGTGAACAATGAATTACTATGCAATGCTATTCAACATATCGGGCACGGGCTTACCCCTAGCAATACTAGGGCGACTCCCGCCAAGAGCCTGTGGCATAGCCGAACGTGGAGGATTACAAAGGACAGATAGGGCTATCACCACCTACTGCCTACCTCTTGAATCCGTGGGTCTACGAGACATCCAACGCTACTTAAATACCCTAGCACCATGCTAGCATACTAAGCAAATACCTTAAGAGCTGCAGCACAAGCCATCCTAAGGCAATGAACTAAATCATCGTTGAACCAATGTTGATTGCATAGCATAGTTATTCATATTAACATAATCATATCATAACTACATAGACTATAGTGGGGGTATATAGTGTTTATGACCATAAGATGTGATCATGAGAGTACAATCATAAAGACTATACCTTCCACTTACATGGACTCCACAATCAAACAAGAAACGCTTTGTCCAAGTATACATATAAAAGAAGAAAGATAATATCTTTACTGAGCACAAAGTCACAAATACAAGAAGGAATACATGAGACATACCTTTCCCAATGTGGAATTAGGAAGAGAGACTCCTTCTACTCTTTTCCCAATTTGGACTTGGGACTAGAGGATCTCCTCTCTACATCCTAACTCCTCTAAGGACTATGGAAGATAGTGTATACAATAGAATGATGCCCAAGTGGTGTGTGTTGAAGTGAGGGGTATGGGGTCCTATTTATACTAGTGTTGAGGTTGGTTCCCGCCACCAAAAGCGCGCGAATCAGTCGTCATTGACTCCAGGGAGCCGGGAGGAGCCAACACGTGGAAGTTGATCGTGTTTGGCGCTAGGACCAGGTCGGTCGACCCCCTGGTTTGGCCGACCTGGTCAGGGCTCCAAACGACCTGTACTTCCTCTAGGTGGCTTCCAGGTGGGTCTCATTGACTGATATTGGTGCTACACCGTTGGATGGCCTCGGATACTTCTGTTTGTGGGCCATTTGATCCATGTGGTGCCATGTGTCATCGCCTAATTGGCTGGGATGATATTTTATAGGATTGCTCTCCATACTTTTCCTCAATTCCTGTATAAATATCTGCATACACATATTTCTCCAAGTACAAGTGGAAATAGGTCAAGTAGAAAGGTGATGTGTGCAAGAAATGATCAATCCTTCACATAATTGAGCTATATTGATGGCTGAAATTGGTATAGAACAGCCGTCAACAAACTCCCCCAAGCTTATCCTTTGCTCGTCCCGAGCAAAGTCAAGACTTTAGGTTGATGATCAGGAGTTGCTACAATATTCTACCTTTCAAAAGTACCAAGTGCACAACAAAATACTCTATCTTGTATTGCAACAAGTGGCTATGGTACTTCACCCTTCTTAAGTCATCATGGGAGTTATGCCTTCTCCTATTCATGGGTAATTGAAAGATAGAACAACAAATGGAGGAAGCATAGCCTAGATATCAAGTTCCACTTAAATTCTGAAGAGATTAAAATTAGATTATAAGTACCTAATTGATTCTCTCAATCACTCCTTTGTGTATAGTGGAAATATGTCATCACCAAGGCATTATGCCTATAATATTCATACTCTTTGAATATGGTTTGTATGTGGAGCTTGGTAGGGAAAGTAAGTAGGCATATTTGCAACACATAATATTGCTATGTCAAAAGGGCAAGCCTTACGAGAAATCAATTCAAACTTTTGAATCAAGACTTGTGCATGTGTGATGGAATGGCGGTGGATGTGGAAACATTGAGATGACTCCTTTTGATGTGGACTATCTTTATTGCAAGGATGAAACATGGCTACCCTTTTTTTTATGCTTATGGAGTAAGCATATTATTTCTTCTCTTTTTTCTCATGCTTATGATATAAGCATGCATTTCCTTTTTTGTTTTTCTTGTAGCCATGTCTTCTACTCCTTTTTATGCAATAACTTGAAGATAGTGCTAACTATGAATAGCATGGAGTTTCTCTTTTTATTGTGGAATGGTGGATATGATGGAATTTTGCTTCCTTCTAGTGTAGAAGTATAGCATGTGCAAGTGAGTCTTGAATTAAAAAAGAATTGAATGATTTCTCACATAGGTCTATACTAGTTTGACTAGGCTCATTGTGAAATCAAATAGAATATGCATAAGGTGTTGTCTATGTATGAATATCGTATGGCTTTGGTAGGTATTTCCAATCAAATGAGGGAAACTTAAATCTTGATAGAATTTCTCTACAAATCTAAGTTTAACTTTCAAAATAGGAATAGCAGCCCTATTACTAATTTAAATCTCCCAACAACCTAGAAGTAGATTAAGCTTTTGCTACCCACAATTTCTAAATCAAGGCAAAGTTAATTTTAGCCAATTTAAGCAATATTCAGAGAGTAGAAAGTTGTAAACTAGGGACTTAGGAAAAATAAAACAGAGCAACTATTCATCATTTCATCTATGTGAATTCTAAATCATTCTTACCGCACATCTTTATTTGATAAGCAAAGCAAATCTAAGTTCCCATTTTTTTAGATGCATGGTGGATAGTGGATGAATGGAAAGTAAATATGCAATGGATGATTTGAAATAAAAATGCAGTGGGAGTGATACAAGTTACCTCAAGTGGGGGTCCTCCCCCAAGCTTATTCTTGATCAAGGTCCGTTATAGGGGTTGAAACCCTAACGACGGAGGTAGGCCATGAGTTCGCCTATCCTTGTTGCAGCGTGGCTTTGACAATGGAGGGTTGAGTGTTGATTGTTGTGTTTCTTCCCATGGACACCATGAGTGTGGTTGAATAGAGTGTTTTCGATGTTGATCGTCCGCACATCAGGGTCTCCATGTGTTGGGTGTGATTTGTCGTTCCTTGGCTTCTAGCCACATAGGAACAACTTGCACCCAATGAGGGTGGCAAATCCCTTGAGCTTGAATGAGTGCATAGAATAGTTGAGAGCATAATGCTCTCACCCATTTGTGGCAGCCCATTGGTTGCTCATGGAGGGTTCCCATTTCAAATCTCTAGCCTTGTATAGTTATGATTGACCTTCGGGCATAATTTCCGATAGGTAGCAACCATCCTCATTTACTCTTTGGCCAAGAGATGTTGAAATGGGATCCTCTAGGGATCCCAACAATCAGCTTCTTGAATGCCTGCATAGTAATATTACTCCTGCAAACTTCCTCTCTTGAATAGAGAGGGATGGTTAGCTCCTGATACTTGTACAAATGAACGTTCAGGTTAGGTAACCGAAGTTTCATTTGTACATACGAGGAAGAACAAAATCAAAGATGCATTGGTTCCAATGTCAAGTGTATCCATGATCAATTGTTATTCATTGATAAGAGTGGAGCTTTATGGATAATTCATGTTGCATATTTTCAAAAGCTCCTACTCATAGCAATGCATGTGATAGAAATATACTATATGGATCCTTACATCTTTTAAAGTTTCTAACCATCTTAACATTCAAGAGCAAATTTTATCATTTAGACCATGACAAACAAGATTCTCAATTTTATCCTCCTGAACTTCACTAGGAAATTAAAATTTAGTAACAACTCCAAAAAATGCAATTCAATTTTAGAGCAAGGATATCACTTATTCCTAGGAGTTTGAAACCTAGTGACACCATCTATGCATGAAGCTCAATTAAAAATTATGGCTGTCACTATGCCCAAGTTTCTATATGCAAATTCACCAATTAAGTCATGCCCAAAAGTTTTATTTTCTAAACCTAGACAAAAATGACTAAGTCTACAAAACAATGCTTAAAGGATTATAGGTACTTGTTTTAGATTTTTCCAAGTAAGGTGGGATTTCCTTTTGGAGATCCAAAAGTCAATACCCACACTTACTCTTGTGAGGATGCATGAGAATTAAATGATGAGGAAGTGTCAACCTTCCTCACAAATGCAAGCAAATACATTCAATTCTATGGCAAACCAAACAATGAAAAATTCTAAACTCATACCTCATTTGAAGAGCAGTTGGTGACGAAGGTCTTTGTGTGAGAAACTCACAACATTAATTTCGGCGTAGGCATGATGGTTGATGTCAAATGCCAAGTTGAGATTGGATTTGGCAATGGATTTGGTTCTGGCTTCTCCATTGGGTCATCATCTTGAACATTTCTCTTCCTCAAACTCAAAATGAGTTTGAAGGGGAGAAGTGTTCCCAAATCCTCCCAATGGTGACTTGAGCTTGATGAAACCTTCCACTTTCTTTCCATACCACCTCTTCACAATTTTGACCTAGCTGCACTTTAATCAAGAACACACAAAACAACTCGAAAACGGGTTATGTTAGCCAAAAGCAAATTGAACCCAATTTTCAAATTGTCTTGCCCAGCTTGAAATAACATGCAATGAGGGTCAAAGCAAATCTTTTTGGTTTGAACTAGGAAGATAAATTCAAGTGGTCATGCACGTAGTTCATATCCAATTAAATTTCTTCCCTAATTCAAATTTTTAGTTTTATGATGGTTGGAAATTTTACTTTCCAACATGCAAGTGTGGAATTTCAAACATGCAAATGCAAGGGTTGTTGCAATTTGGAAAACAAATGAGATAACTACCAATTAACCTATTGGCGAGGACTCACCGAATTTTTGAAGTCCGATGAGTAGGACTTACCTCCGTTCTGTTCAGCACGATGATTTTCTATCCAATCCCGGAGTTGAAGATGTGGACGATTTCTTGTGTTTTGACATGCCAAACTCATTTGGCTGTCATTTGGACATGTGGGGCACATGGTGGCCCTAGCCTCTCCCCGTTGTATTTATATAGATATGTTGTTGCAGCGATGGGTTCTCCCACTTGAATGTATTCCTTCATGAGCATGGTGAGGCTTTGTCCTTCTTAGGGGTGCCACTCTGACCATATTGATATTCCATTGAATCAACCCATACCTTGATCATGGATCAAAGGATTTCTTGGGCATGATGACATGTGGACTCCACAATCAAACAGGAAACGCTTCATCCACAATGTCACTTTCCCTAGGTTGAATGGGTTTGGTCGAAGTGTGGGAATCCCAACAAGTGATGTGGGATATGTTGGACTTTGAATGCTCCTTATGTTCTTGTCCTTGGCCAAGATATTCATGTGAATGTTATCTTGATTTCTGCTTGGCCAAGATACTTCAAGGTAGGCTAGTTGAACTTAAATCCCTTGGAAAGCCATAGCGTCCTTGAATACAACGGTGATGTTAATTTCACCCTCAATCTCCTTGTGAATGGTAGCCATTGGAGTTGTTGTTTGAAAAAGGTCCTCATGGGTCTTAGGGAAATAATTCCCACGCGTCCCATGATGACATATATTTTCACAAATCATGTGAATATCCACGATTTGGATATTCATGACAGTTCAATGGGAGGTGTAGTTCCATTACTAGCATATCCACCTTGTGAAGTGGTGTGCATGACAAGCTATGGAAACTCGAGCATTCTTCAATCCACCCCTTGAGGGGAGACCTTCTTCTCATCCATGATGAACGAGAATAGGACTCCTTCAGCTCCAACATGAATGTGGTCATGGATTGGTGGAGCCAACCCATGACACGAGTGTTGGATGAAGAGCCAACTATCCACCCCATGGTGGAGGCAAACCAAGAAGAACTTCTTGGAGCCTTCCCCAAGCTTGGGTATGGATGACTTTGGCTCGTACTGAAAGCTGAAACTCTCCCGCAAAAGGCAATGGTGTTGCCTAGCGGACATTTGTTGAGGTACACCTTGAATCATCTTGCAGTTTAGCACTTGTGTCCTCGTTGGCCATCCCATACAATGGGTTGGCCAACACTACCCTGTTTTCACACAAAGGAGAAAACAAACAAGGGTAATCCTGTCTAATAACTATTAGTACCTATAGCTTAATCACAAGTGATAGCTATCCTTCACTTCCTTTGCCTTCCTCGACAACGGCGCCAGAAATGCTTGTTGACGGCTCCTAAGATATACTAACAAATCATCCCCGGCAACGGCGCCAGAAATGCTTGTTGGTATTTCTTAACACCACAGATCATCTCCGGTAAAGAGATGAGATCCGCAAGCGCACGGAAGATACCGTTGTAGCATTTCACCCATGAGTATTCCCAAGGGTATCGTATTAAAAGGAAGGCATTGGAGTAAAGTATATACTACTCTTATGGTCAAGCTATGGGATACTAATCAATTTTCCGAACAGGGGGTAAGTTGATAATAGGGGTAGTGTGACACACAATCTATTCTAAAGGGTAAATGGGTCCTAGAGGGAGATTGGATTAAGAGCTAGAGAGTTGCTCCTACAATGCTCCTAATACATATACATAGCCTAAGGTAGATACTAATAGTCATGTCAATGATGAATTCTTATGCAATGCTATTCAACACATCGGTCACGGGCTTATCCCTAGCAATACTAGGGCGACTCCCGCCAAGAGCCTGTGGCATAGCCGAACGTGGAGGATTACAAATGACAGGTAGGGTTGTCACCACCTACTACCTACCTCTTCAATCTGTGGGTCTACGAGACATCCAATGCTACATAAATACCCTAGCACCATGCTAGCATACTAAGCAAATACCTTAAGAGCTGCAGTACGAGCCATCCTAAGGCAATGAACTAAATCATTATTGAACCAATGTTGATTGCATAGCATAGTTATTCATATTAACATAATCATATCATAACTACATAGACTATAGTGGGGGTCTATAGTGTTTATGACCATAAGATGTGATCATGAGAGTAAAATCATAAAGACTATACCTTCCACTTACATGGACTCCACAATCAAACAAGAAGCGCGTTGTCCAAGTATATGTATAAAAGAAGACTAAAGATAATATCTTTATTGAGCACAAAGTTACAAATACAAGAAGGAATACATGAGACATACCTTTTCCAATGTGGAATTGGGAAGAGAGACTCCTTCTACTCCTTTCCCAATTTGTACTTGGTACTAGAGGCTCTCCTCTCTACATCCTAACTCCTCTAAGGACTATGGAAGATAGTGTATACAATAGAATGATGTCCAAGTGGTGTGTGTTGAAGTGAGGGGTATGGAGTCCTATTTATACTAGTGTTGAGGTCGGTTACCGCCACCAAAAGTGCGCGAATTAGTCTTCATTGACTCCAGGGAGCCGGGAGGAGCCAACACGTGGATGTTGACCGTGTTTGGCGCCAGGACCAGGTTAGTCGACCCCCTGGTTTGGCCGACCTGGTCAGGGTTCCAAACAGCTCATACTTCCTCCAGGTGGCTGCCAGGTGGGTCCCATTGACTGATATTGGTGCTACACCGTTGGATGGCCTCGAATACTTCTGTTTGTGGGTCATTTGATCCATGTGGTGCCACGTGTCGTCGCCTGATTGGCTGGGATGGTATTTTATAGGATTACTCTCCATACTTTTCCTCAATTCCTATATAAATATTTGCATACACATATTTCTCCAAGTACAAGTGGAAATAGGTCAAGTAGAAAGGTGATGTGTGCAAGAAATGATCAATCCTTCATATAATTGAGTTATATTGACAGCTGAAATTGGTATATAACAGCCATCAACAATTAGCGAGGCTGCAACAAATTCAAAAAGTGGAAATGAGATTTAGCAAGACCAGAACATAATCTTACTCAGAACGTAACAGGTTTGTTGTCATAACAATAGCAAAAAAGTGACTTTGATCAAACTAAAAAAAAATATGTGGACATAAAGAGTTTTAGGTTTCCGCGTTTTTTCCATTTCCATATCAATCCATGTTTTGCCGGCGGCCACTACTCGGCTGGCCAGACAACGATGCGGCCCGGCTACGCGAGCGGCTGGCGGCTCTGCGCCTGTAGCTCCCTGCCTTTACTGAAGAGTGAAGACGAAGCCGTCGTGCTCCGACAGCGAGGTGACAGGCGGAAAGTACGATCGAGCACGCTCAAGCTCCGAAATATTCTTCCTATATTTGTCACCGTGGATGGGGATCTGTGTTGCGTCGCCACTGCCCTTTGAGCTCTAGACCTGTCGCTCATCCATGCGGATGCTTTGGACAGGCTCAGCCTTGACTTTCGACCTTGATCATCTGCTTTCTGGTTCCTCAAGATGCCAAACTGCAGGCTCGTCGAGATGCCATCAGTTCACGTTGCAGCTCAATTGTTTTTGTGAAAATTCTTAAAGAACAATTGGCGGATTCCTCACGAATGCTAAAAACAAATTCCAGCAAAATCCAGCTCTCTAAAGAGGGAAGTTCCGCGGCATCACAGGACGCCGGATCCCTGGCTCTGGTAACTCGCTGATTAATTACTCACCCGACGAAGACGACTACGACCACCGAAAAGCATTTAGGCTATCTGCACTCGTTTACTTTAAAGCATACTTTATATATTATTTTCTTTCTAATTTTTTTATCTACCTCTAAAATCTTCTAAATTTATACCTATCCAGTACGTTTTACAGAATGTTTCTGAGGACAGCCTTAGGATCACTAGCAGACCGGCATCATTTGCCTTCCTTTGGCACGTCGTCGGCGGGTCACGGCTGAGCGATGATGCTTCTCTCGTGCAGCAGCAGACAAGGCGTGTGCACGCGTCCCACTCAGGTCTCCTCCCCTGGATCTGCCTTTGCCTAGCTTCGATTCACTTTGTTGCTACTTTAGTACGGTGCTAACAATTGCATGCTAGCGTTCTTAGCAACAGTTAATGTTATTCACTTACCTTTTTAGTTGTCTCTTTTAGACATAGTAGTAACTATCTTTGATACAAAACTTATATGCTATTCGTTCTTAAATTATTTATAGTTAGAAGAAACAAGATTAGCATAGTAGTAACTAGTCTTTGATATAAAGCTTATATGCTATTCGTTCTTAAATTATTATTGTTAGAAGAAACAAGATTAGTTCAGTTTTAAACTATAATTGTTATCCTGACAACACCAATTTAAAAATGAAGCTGATAAGTGACAGTGAGGTTAAAAAATAGAATTCTGGATGATTTCACTTTACTCCCAAAAATATTTTTTTAGATAATGGAAAAAAATTGTCTAGCCTTCACCTCAATGAGGATATGACCTACGTGAACAGATTGTAATTCTTTCAGCACGCATGAAGAAAAAATAGAGGAAAATAAAAATGCAGTCTTTGGGATTTATCCCTACACAGAGGTGTAAAATTATTCAAAATCCAATTCTATTATAAAAACGCCATCCATTATTGTAGAAGATATGCATGATGAGGGCCTCCATAGTCTGGGATACCTCCATCAACAGCTTTATGTGCTCCTCATGCCTTTGCAGTGCCGCCCACTTTCTGCCCCAGTGGGTCCTTCTGAAAACCATCTGCATATATATATTTTCATCGGATACTTGTCAAATACGATATCATTCCAGGAAATCTATATAGTCCAAAAAAAAACAGCAGTACTCACAACCAGAATCACTTTCCTATCCCTGGGCTTAAGCATGTACAACCAAGAATTAAAAAAGTTTGCAATAGCGAATGGTACAGTAATATTAAAGGCAATTCCAATTGATCTCCATATGAACTTTGCATAATGGCAATTAAAAAGAAGATGTTGAATAGATTCATCCTGCGAATAAAATACACATTTCTTATCACCTTTTCAGTTCCTCTTTAATAGATTATCTTTTGTTAGTACCACTCTCTTCTTTAAATACCATAAGAACACCTTAACTTTTAGAGGAATGTGCAATTTTCATAACAACTTATCATAACGAATATTATCATTAGTTATAATAACTTTATACATGGACTGTACAGTAAACGAACCATTATGGGAAAAGGGACCATCTAAACCGTCCTTTCTCTCAACCAATCTGTTCCAATTCAGTAAATTATGACCCGTTAACCCTCTTCTGAAGGTTATATTCAAAGGTACAGAACTGAACACATTGGCCACAGTCACATGTTTTCTACATGCAGTGTTATATAAGGCAGGATATCTCATTTTTAGAGACGTATTTCCTAGCCACCTATACTCTTAGAATCTAGTATTTGTTCAACTATTTACCTGGAAGTAACCAAGACCAATTTTTTTCTTTTACTGACACTAAACTAGACCAAAAATGTCAGTCCTCTACTGTCCTTTGTACTTGTCCCATCATTTTGTTAGACAAATATTTCCTTCTAAGAAGATTTTACCATACACCATTTTTGTTGATGAATTTAAAAATTCATTTGCTCAATGAACATTGGTTCTGTACACCTAGGTTGAGAATGCCCCCCCCCCCACATTCCTTAGGTTGACATAGTATACTCTACTTTGCCAACCTATATATCTTCTCGTGTCCACCCCCCTGGCAGAAAAATCTTGACCTATAATAGTCAAGTTTTTCTAGCACACCTTTTGGGATCTCAAAAAAAGACAACATAAACATGGCTATACTTGTAAGCACTGAGTTAATTAGTACTAGATGCTCACCTACAGACAAAAGTTTTCCTTTCCAAGTACGAAGCTTCTTCTCAAACTTCTCTTCAATCGCTCTCCAGTCATTGTTACTTAATTTCATAAGATGCATGGGTAGTCCCAGATATCTAAGCGGGTATGTACAGATTTTGCATCGAAACAGGCGCGAGTATTGGTATTCATGCCGTTGAGCTTCCCCAAAGCATAATAATTAGCTCTTATGGAAATTAATTTTCAATATCGATAATTCAATGTGGCCTAGAGGGGGGTGAATAAGCTTTGAAAACTTTTCCTGCAACACTAAATCAAAATGTCAAATCCAGGATGGACCGGACTTGTCCGATGCGGTATACGGACTAGTCCGGTGTGCTTGATATACTATGATTAGGTTAAGTGTGTATATAGATTTTATGAACGATATAGCAGCAGAATGTAAACAACTATCCTGACAACTTTAGTGAACAATTAGGATAGGAGAGTTGTCTGTGAAATACGAAATTAAATGGGATTACAAGATTGATTAACTTTATACCCTAGATGATGGTAATTGCAAAAGTAAAAGAATGGAACACGAGAGACAAGGATTTTTACTGAGGTTCAATCTCACCAAAGAGATCTACGTTCTCGCTGAGGAAGCCCACAAAGAGCCCGGTCCCTTCAAACCCTTTTCCCTCGTTAAATCACCACACAAGGCCAACTTGAGTTCCTCTATCACGGGTAATCACCAAGTTGGTGGGGCAACCTCACAAGCTAAGCGCTCCCACAAAATTACAGCAAAAAAGATGATCTAATACACCCAAGAAGATTACAAGTAGTGCACGAGTGTATAAGAGATCAAATCACAAGAGCTCAATGATGCATAGACGACGATTTCCCTATCCCAAATATGGATACCCAAAATATTTAACTCTTTAGGCTTTTAGATGTGTGGGGAGATGTGTTTTTGTGCTCTTGGGATGAGTGGCAGTGCTAGGATTTACGTTCTTGACAGTAGAGTATGGTTGTTGTATTTGTGGGGCCGTGGATCACCTATTTATAGTGTTTCCAGAAGTATTACCATTAGGGATCCCGACGGCCTGACTAGTCCGCTCTGGTTATCGGACTTGTCCGGTGTGCTGTGTAAAATTTGCATGGAATGTCCAACACACTAAAAAGCCTAATTTGTGTGAGGTATACCAGACTTATCCGTATTGGAACAGAAAGTTCATTGGACTAGTCCGTTGTGATTAAAGAAAGTTGATCGGACTAGTCCGCAATATGATGGACTTGTCCGGTGCAATGTAAATTGTGTTTCTCCAACTTGTTTGAGTGAAACATCAGAATGTTGAACGGACTTGTCCGGTTAGTGTCTGGACTTGTGCGGTGCAAGGTAAATTGAAACATCATAAAGTTGAATGGACTTGTCCAGTTAGTGTTCAGACTTGTCTGGTGCTCAGTGAATTATGACATCAAAAAGTTAAACGGACTAGTCCGCTTAGTGCGAACTTGTCCGGTCCTCAGTGAATTACTTAGATTGATTCTATCCCTTACCCTCTACGCATAGACCTAAGCTCTGGGAACATTTCACTCACACACATGTTCTACAGTTATATCTACTTTGCGCTTCCTTGATCAATTGGCTTTTCCTTTTCTTCACTCCTCATTTTTTCACCTTTTTTAGTGCACCAAAATATCTAATCTTTGTTGACCTGCATTCATCTCAATGAATTCATTAGGATCTCATTTGTTTGTCACTAATCATCCAAAACCCACAAAGGAATGCCTAGATGCACTTTCAATCTCCTCCTTTGTGACACCTGATTCCGAAAAATGAACCAAGTGTAGTATATGTGTGCCCAGGATGTTTAACACACATACACAGGTGATTAATAAATGATAAACAGCTAATTACCATAGCACGAGTTAATTAATAAGGTACTTTTATTACAATATTCAAACAATCCTCAAATTACAATTCTAATGATCATTAATGATAACACTACTACAGCGGAAATAATCTAATTAAGCAACTAAGCAAACTAAGCAAATAGGGTAGCGCGGCTCCAAGCAACACCACATGCAAGTCAACGGCAGCACACAACCTAGTACTCCGCAGGATACTGCCAAACATCACCTGAAACTGTTGGTGGGGGAATTGCAAGGGTGAGTACATGTCGTACTCAGCAAGTGTGGGAAAGTATGACATGTAGCTTAAACCAAAAATGATAATAAACAATGGCTAATTGCTGAAAAGTACATTTAAAACATGTAAAAAACATACTAAGATGTCTATGTGAATTAACCCCATCATAACCCAAATAATTACCAATAACGAGTCCATTACCATCAATTACCATTATATCACATCCAACAATGATTATCCATTCAAATACCAAGTTCTTTCCATTATCATCGACCATATTCAATTATCAAAACTTAGACCATAACCATAACCAATACCGAACCATAACCCAACCATAACCATCCCAAATTCCAAGTTTCCTCTAATCATGGAAGTTGTGGAAGTGCTCTAATCGGTAGCAAAACTATCATGACAGTTTTTAACACACTCTGCAGAGGTTGTACCACTTTACCCACAAGTTCGTGATTTCGTCCCCGTCGGCGGCTAAAGAAACCTCCCATATGCCAATTAATCTTCCTTAGGTGTATGGCCAAGAGATCACAAAATAGCCTTAACAAAGGGACTCTACCAGCATATTCAGACCCACTAAGGTTTCACCGGTGGTGATGCCTCCAACTGAGCACATCCAACCAAGGGCACCTCTTCTCCTGTTCGGATCCCAGGGCTGTCCCACCACTATTGCAAACCCAACCGACTCCCATTCCCTGCTCCTCCAAATGATCAAAATCGATGTTGGTAATACTCCTAATTAATTGGCTATGTCGCACCCATATTTGGCCTTGTGTTGGCATTGTTGTCCTGGCTTATTCTCGCATGAACCGGTCCTTAGATCCAAGGAAAGAAACCACCATATCATCCAACCCAATCCACCAACCATGCTTGCATAGATCTCCCAAGTCCCATGTTACCAATTAACCATATTCATCAATTCTCATCATATACATGTTCTTTAATTAATAATTAAGACATTTGGTTGTTTTCCCATCCCAATTAATTTGAGCAAAGCAAAAAGGTAAAAAACCCTTCCCGACACTCTACAACATATTCCAAGCGACAAGGATGGTGAAACAAGACTAGTAAACTCCTATCTTGGGTTTCCCATCAACTTGACACAAGGATGCAATTTGCAAACAAAACATTTAAAAACAGGATCAAAATGATCAAGGACACTTGCCTTGCTCCTATGCTTGGTTAGGATCGAAAGCTTCGAAGTTCTGGTGCTGGACGTCCTCGACAACACTCTCTAGATCAAAACCTTCTATTCCACACGACAAACATGCAAAACACATATTACAATCAAAGAATGCTCATATAGTACTCGATATGCCATGATATGCATGATTAATGCAATTATGAGGTAAAACTTGTTAATGAGTTGGTATTAATGTTTACTAACTAGTTCTAAGAGTTTTTAACAAGTTGGGACAAGTTTGGAATTGATTTGAGTCAAATTGGAATTAATTCAGCACCCAACAAATTCACATACCGGACTAGTCCGGTTTCAGGGGTTGAACTAGTCCGCCCTGGTCAAAACTTGTGAACTAGGGTTTTCTTGATCAACGAGAATTGAGGTTGAATTGACGTAGAAACTTGGATGTAGAGGGTGTACCACGTGTTTAGAGATCCAAAGATCAAGAATTGGGTGCAACACTTGGATCTTGACGATTAGGGCTTGATGAAGACAAGTTGAGGGTGAATTGGTAATGAAGAACGAAAAGTCGATGAAAATCTTGCTTGATTGATCCTCCTTCGTGTTCTCCTCCTACTCCTTGCTGTTGGATCCTCTCTTGATGGTGGCTTCCACGAACTAGGGTTGAGGGTTTCTTCAATTGTGGCAAAGAAATGAAAAGTTGGGATGGTGGGGTGTTTATATAGAAGTGGAGAGGTAGGGTTCGATTGATTTTGAGTCTAAGGTGGGTGGAGGCCGGGATCCACTTGGGATAGTCTAAGGTTAGGCAAGAAGTTCTTGGGCTCAATTAAGGCAATTACCCAAAAACCCATCGTGGAGAATTAACAGAACCCGAATCGATTTCCGAAGGTCGGACTAGTCCGCAATAAGGACCGGACTAGTCTGTTTGGAAACAGAGTAAAAATAAGACAAGTCCGACTGGACAAGTCTGCCCAGCAACAAAGAAGAAATCGGACAAGTCAGATTGGCATGGACGAACAAGTCCGGAATGGCCAGAAAAAGGTTTCCCGGACTAAAAATTTAACAAGAACGTACTAGTTGCTGACAATAGAACAAGTCCGGGAAACTTAAGAGGCTCAACCGGACTAGTCCGCACATTGTGTCGGACAAGTCCAAACTATGAAGAATTGAACTTTTATGAATGAAAATGGGAACACCGAATCAATCCGGTTAAGAGGCCGGAGAAGTCTGCACCCTGACAGACTGAAATTTCTTGATTAAGCCTAAATTGATTTTTATCTTGTTCCTTTTTACATGGCTTAATGTTAAACATGTATGAGAATGAATGCAATGCATTATGCATTAAAATGAGGGTGTTACAAACCTACCCCCCTTAAAATGAATCTCGCCCTCGAGGTTCCACGTGAAAGGAAAGAGATAGGGAAATTCCTTTGTGAGATCATACTCTCGCTCCCAAGTTGATTCTGACTCTGTATGATGCTTCCATTGCACTTTGCACCATCGAATCACCTTGTTCCTCGTGACCCTTTCCTTGGTATCCAAAATTTTGATAGGTTGCTTAACGTAAGTCAAATCTACCTCCAACTCCAATTCTTCCAATGGGACTTGTTCTTCTGGTACCCTTAAGCACATTTTGAGCTGAAAAACATGAACATCAGCAAGATGCGCTGGCATCTCCAACTTATATGCCACTTCTCCATGTTTTCCCAAAATCCTGAATGGTCCAATATAGCGAGGTGCAAAGTTGCCTCTGACATTAAACCGCTTATGACCTCGCATAGGTGACACTTTGAGATATACGAAGTCTCCCACTTCAAAGGCTAAGTTTCTCTGCCAATTATTCGCATAGCCCTTTTGTCTTGTTTGAGCATACTTCAAATTCTCGCGGATTATCTAAACTTGCTTTTCAGCTTCTTGCAACACATCAGGTCCTAAAACTTGGGTTTCTCCTGTCTCATTCCATAACAAGGGTGTCCTACACTTCCTTCCATATAATGCTTCATATGGTGACATCTTCAAACTTGCTTGGTAATTGTTATTGTAAGAAAACTCAACATACGGCCAGCTTTTGTCCCAGCTGTGTCCATGCTTCAGGGCGCACACTCTTAACATATCTTCCAATATTTGGTTGGTCCTCTCGGTTTGTCCATCGGTTTGTGGATGATATGTTGAACTAAATTTAACCTTGTACCCATAGCTTCATGCAGTTTCTGCTAGAACCTAGAGGTGAACTGAGAACCTCGATCGGACAGTATTTTCTTGTGTACTCCATGTTTGCATACTTCTCCATATACGACTCAGCTAACTGTGCAGCAGTATACTTAGTCTTGACAGTAATGAAATGAGCGGATTTGGTCAACTGATCCATAATGACCCATATTGAGTTATAACCGGACTGAGTTCGCGGTAATCCAACTATGAAGTCCATACCGATTTCTTCCCACTTCCATTCCGGAACCTTCAATGGCTGCAATAATCCAGCTGGCCTTTGATGTTCAACTTTGACTCATTGGCATACATCACATAGTGCAACGTACTCTGCTACGTCCTTCTTCATGCTGGCCTACCGATAACAAGTCTTCAAGTCTTTGTACATCTTTGTACAACCAGGATGGATTGAGTAAGGTGAGTCATGTGCCTCCTTCAATATTGTCTCCCGAATATGCTTAACATTGGGCACAACAATCCTCTTTCCAAGCCATAAAGTACCATGTTCATCTTCATCAAATCTGAATTCTCTCCCTTCCTGGGTCCTTTCCTTGATTTCCTGAATTTCCTCGTCCTGGGTCTGTCCTTCTCGAATTTCATGCTCCAAGGTCGAATTTAACTCCATTATCCCCATCTCATTCACAAACCCAAGATTCAACCATTCAAACTCCTTGCATAACTCGAATGGCAGCTCTCGGACTGTGAGTTGGTGGCTTACTCCTTTCCGACTCAAAGCATGGGCCACTACATTAGCCTTCTCTGGATGATAATTGATCCCCACATCATAATCCTTGATGAGCTCCAACCATCTTCTTTGCCTCAAATTCAGATCCGTTTGTGTGAATATGTACTTGAGGCTCTTGTGGTCCGTGTAAATCTCGCACTGGTGACCAAGAATATAGTGTCTCCAAATCTTCAAGGCATGCTTTACGGCTGCAAGTTCGAGATCATGTGTAGGATAGTTCTGCTCATGTTTCTTCAACTACCTCGATGCATAAGCTACCACTTGACCTTCTTCCATAAGCACACATCCAAGTCATTGTCTTGATGCATCACAATAGATATCAAAGCTTTTGCTCACATCTGGCAAAACCAACACATGTGCTGTTGTTAACCTCTTCTTAAGCTCCTCAAAACTGTCTTGACAAGCTTGAGTCCATTGGAAAGCTTTCCCCTTCATCAACAACTCAGTCATGGCCTTGGCTATTTTGGAGAAATCCTTGATGAATCAACATTAATATCCAGGCATTCCAAGGAAACTCCTTATTTCCTTCACATTTTGCGGCGGTTCCCATTTTATCACATCTCTTACTTTTCCTGGATCAACCGATACTCCTCCGAAGATGATATGTCCGAAAAATGACACTTCCCTTAACCAAAAATGGCACTTGCTGAATTTGGCATATAATTTGTGTTCCCTCAATTTATGCAATGTGAGCCTCAAATGCTCTTCATGCTCCTCTTCACTCTTCGAGTAGATCATAATATCATCAATGAACACCACAATGAATTTATCCAAGTATTCTATGAAAACCTTATTCATGAGGTACATGAAGTATGCAAGTGCATTCGTCAACCCAAAAGACATCACGGTGTACTCATAGGATCCATAATGTGTTCGAAGAGCTGTCTTGGGTATATCCGACGATCTAATCCTCATTTGAAAGTAGCCTGACCTCAAATCAATCTTGTAGAAAACACAAGCACCTTTCATCTGATCGAACAAATCCTCTATACGAGGCAATGTGTACTTGTTCTTGATTGTCACCTCGTTGAGGGCTCGGTAATCCACACAAATCCTTTGGGACCCATCTTTCTTATCTACAAAAAGCACTGCTGCTCCCCAAGGCGAAGAGCATGGACGAATGAAACCCTTCTCTAGCTGCTCTCGAATTTGCTTCTTAAGCTCCGTTAACTCCATAGGAGGCACCCTATATGTCCCCCAAGTATTAATTCAATAACAAACTCTATGTCGCGATCAGGTGTCATACCTGGCAACTCATCCAGAAACACATCTGAAAACTCGCACACCACCGGAATCTCCTCAATTGTTGCACTGTCCATTTGATTCAGCTCCACTTGCTTTGGTGTGGGTTGAGATGCTTCAAATTCTATGCTGACCCCTGCTTCATTTGTCAACTTCGCCATCTTTATGGCACATTGAATGATCCCATTATGCTTCCTTAACTAGTCCATACCAAGTATTATGTCCAGTCCTTGCGAATCCAAAACAATGAGGTTGGCGAAGAAGTCTACCCCCCTTATTCTAAGGCATACTTTTGGACATACTATATTTGTCCTCATCTCCCCTTCAGGAGACTTAACCAACCAAGTATACTTCATGTGAGATATGGGCAAACTATACTTGGCAACATACTTTGATGCAATGAACGAATGTGATGCTCCAAAATCAAATAACATAGTCATTGGGTTGGAGTTTAAAAGAAACATACCAATCACCATGTCATACGCTTGTTGGGCTTCCTCCGTAAAGATATGGTTCACATTGCCATGAACAAAATTTTGCGGTCCCCGGTTGCCTTGTGGCGCTATTCCATTTGGTCTTGGGTTCTGTCTCAGAGCATTTTTTTTCTTGACCATGGCCTAACTTAGGACATTTTGATGCAAAGTGTCCCACCTCACCACAAGTATAGCATGACCTTGTTGTACCAGAATTGTTTGGACGGGCTTGGTTTTGAGCATTAGCAGGAAAGTTGGCGCAGGGCGCATGAGGCATTGGAGGGCGAGGGGCTTGCATAGTGGGGCGTTGCTGCATAGGTTGAGCTGGGCGTGAAGGAGTAGCAGCGCGATCTGCAGGAGCAGGGGGGTTGTAGTATGATGCATTTGGTGGTGCAAAGCGGGGGCGAACATTGCTTCCTTGTGGTTGTCCTTGATACGTCACCTTCCTCTTATTGCCTTGCTCCATCTCACGAACCTTGTTCTCAACCACAATAGCTTTGTCCACAAGTTTCTGGAAATTTGCATAGTCATAATTGAGCAATTGAACTTGAATCTCATTGTTTAGGCCTCTCATGAATAAATACTGCTTGCGGCTGTCCCGATTTACATCTTCTGGAGCATACCTTGAGAGTTGAGTGAATTTATTGAGATACTCACACTTGACTTTGCCTGCCTTAGGTTCTCAATTTCCTGCCTCTTTAGGATCATAACGCCTTCCCCAACAAAGTGCGAATGGAAACTCTCCTTGAATTCAGCCCAAGTGATCCTCACTTGATTTTCATGGGCGTTGCATAGCGAGTCCCACCAATCCGCAGCTGCTCCAACTAGCTGATGGGAAGCAAAGAGAGAACCTTCTCCCTGTCATTGCACTGGACAATAGCGAGCTTCTTCTCCACAGATTTCAACCAATCATCATCTTCCATATGATCATTGGCTTCAGCAAAAGTAGGCGGTCTGGTCCTCATAAACTCTCCCAACATGTTATGAGGCGGTGGGGGTGGCAGTGGAGGCATGTGGGGCTGATTCTGATTATTGGCCTGCAGCTGTCCTAAAGTCTGCATCACGGTCTGCATCAGCTAATTTTGCGTAGCCAACATCTGCTGAAGGTTCACAGCCTCAAGTCCAGGTCCATTATTGTTGTTCTGAGGTGCCCCATTGTTCTTCTCATTCCCATTTGTTGCGGGTCCTCGGCATCTGAAGGAAAGAGCATTAGATAGAAGAATTTAGAAAATGTCCCCAACCATATGCATTGAGGGATATGAATTAAGCAACTACCTATACTAGCCTATATGGATGTGGCAAACGCTAAAGCATCCCACAATCCTCTATCAAGCACACAAGCAACATTACATAGCAACCAGCACACCAAACAATCCACAACGTTTCCTGAGTGTTCCTATGTGCTCTAAAGTGTCCATTCTATCTAGGCTGCATCCTATGGTCAACATGTGGCTCTGATACCAATTTGTAACACCCGGTTCTGAAAAATGAACCAAGTGCAGTATATGTGTGCCCAGGATGTTTAACACACATACACAGGTGATTCACAAATGATAAACATATAATTACCACATCACAAGTTAATTAAGAAGGTACTTTTATTACAACATTCAAATAATCCACAAATTACAACACTAATGATCATTAATGATAACACTACTGCTGCAGAAATAATCTAATTAAGCAACTAAGCAAACTAAGCAAATAGGGTAGCATGGCTCCAAGCAATACCATGGGCAAGTCGACGGCAGCACACAACCTAGTACTCCGCATTATCCTCAGGATACTCCCAAACATCACCGGAAACTGTTGGTGGGGGAACTGCAATGGTGAGTACATGTCGTACTCAGAAAGTGTGGGAATGCATGACATGTAGCTTAAACAAGGAATGATAATAAACAATGGCTAATTTCTAAAAGGTACATTTAAAACATGTAAAAAGCATACTAAGATGTCTATGTGAATTAATCCCAGCACAACCCAAATAATTACCAATAACGAGTCCATTACCATCAATTACCATTATATCACATCCAACAATGATTATCCATCCAAATACCAAGTTCTTACCTGTGACACCCGATTCCAAAAATGAACCAAGTGAGCGCATATGTGTTCCCAGGACGTTCAACATACATACATGAGTGCATTCACAAAAGGATAACCAGATAATTACCACAAGACAAGATTAATTAACCACTTTTATTATAGAATTCAGAATATTTTCAAACAAGCTCTAATGAATATTAATGACAAGTTTGAACTAATGCAGCAAAAATCATCTAATAAAGTAATTATGCCATCTAAGCAGAATAAGCATATAGGGTATAGCGCAACTCAAAGCAACACCACAGGCAAAGCTGATGGCAGCACACAGCCTAGGACTCCTCATTAACATCGTGATACTCCCAATCTTGACCTAAAACAGTTGGTGGGGGAATTACAAGGGTGAGTACATGTCGTACTCAGCAAGTGTGGGAAAGTATGACATGTAGCTGATACAAATGACGACAATAATAAAGGTTAAGTACTGAAAAAGTACATTAAAATATTTGAAAAGCAATATATTGTATGTATGTGAAGTAAACTCATCATAAACCATGTAGTTATTATAATACCAGTCCATATTTTATTACCGTCATCCATATTCCAGATTTCTCATTACCATTAACCATATCTATTGCCATAAACCATAATACCATCCCATAGCCAGTACCAAACCATCCCAATCCAAAACCTCTCTAATCATATAGGTCATCCAGGTTCTCTTAAATGGGAGCACGGATATAATGATAGTTTTAATACACTCTGCAGAGTTTGTAGCACCTTACCCATGTGTCTGTGATTTCATCACCCATCGGCGACTAAAGAACCTCCCTTATACCAATTACACTTCCTTTGGTGTATGGCCAAGATATCACAAAATAGCCTTTACAAAGGCACTACTAGCATATACGGACCCATTGAGGTTTCACCAGTGGTGATGCCTCCAACTGAGCACATCTTCAGTCAAGGGCCCCCTCTTGTGCCATTCGGATCCCAGGGAGTCCAGCCACAAACCCAAGCCCAATCCAACTCCCCTTCCCCGGTGTGTCAAATGATCCGCGCAGTACTAGCAATACCCTAATTAATCAGCTACGCCACACCCATATTTGGCCTCATGGTGGCACTGTTGTCCTGACATATTCTCGCATGAACTGGTCCTTAGATCTAAAGCAAGCAACCACCATGTCTACCAACCCATCCACATATCAGACTTGCTTAGATCACCCATTACCATATCATGTTAACCAGTTCATATTAACCATAATCTCATTATTGCATAATTAAATGATATAGTTGTTTTCCCATCCCAATTAATTAAGCGAAGAAAAGGTAAAAAGCCCTCCCCTACTCTCTACCATGTATTGTAGGTGACAAGGGTGGTTAAACAAAGCTAGTAAACTTCCTGTCATAGGATTCCCTTCAAATTGACACAAGCATGCAGTTTTGAAAACAAAACATTTATTGTAAAAACAGGATCAATATGTTCAAGGGCACTTGCCTTGCTCTTGGGCTTGGTTCAGGTCAAAGTCTTCAAATTCCTGGTGCTAGAGGTCCTCCGCAGCATCCTCTAGCGCAAATCCATCTAAACCACATAATAAACATACAAGACAAGAATTACAATCAATAAGTGCACATATATTACTCAATATGCCATGACATGCATGATTAATGCAAATGCAAAGTGAAACTTGTTAATGAGTTGCTTTTAATGTTTACTAATCAATTACAATGGTTCTTAACGAGTTTATAAAGGTTCATGTTGATATTACAATGGAATTAGTTCATTATTAAACGAATCTGGAGACCTGACAAGTCCACTAGGGTCGGACTAGTCTACCCTACGCAGAACCAATGAGTTAGGGTTTTCTAGATCGACGTGAATTTGGAGAAACGGGGTTGAGTTCACGTGAGAAAGAGGAAGTAGAAGGTATACCAGGTGTTTAGAATTCCAATGAATCAAGGGTTTTGGAGGCAACACTTGGATCTCGATGATCTAGGGTTGATGAAGAATCTTAAAGGTGACTTGTTGATGAAGAACAAAAACTTGATGGAGATCTTGATCACTTGATCCTCTTTCGTTTCCTCCTCTTCTTCTTCTCCCTTGGGATATCCTTCTTCTCCTCGGTGGCGGCTCCCATGAACTAGGGTTTTGGGTGTGTTTCAAAAGTGGCAAAGAGATGTAAAGTTGAGGGGTGGGGTTGTTTATATAGGGGTGGAGGGCTAGGGTTTCAATGGATTTCGAGTTTAAGGTGTTGGAGGTCGGGGTAGGGGACCCACATGGGCTCCAAACGGGTCAGACACGATTTCATTAGGCCCACTTAAGGTAAAACCCAAAAACACATCGTGGGACAAAGTATCAACTCGGAATCGCAATCACCGGACAAGTCTGTGCAAGGCCGAACTAGTCCAAAGTTAGTTAGAGAGAAATCGGATAAGTCTGGACCAAATCGGACAAGTCCGAACTTAGTGAGAGAGGAAAACGGACAAGTCCACTAGATATCAGACAAGTCCAGAAAAGTCTAGGGACTTGGCAAAATTTCAAGGAATTGGAATACCGGACTAGTCCGCAATATTTCGGACAAGTCTGAAAATGGTACAGAGAGAAAAACGGACTAGTCTGCAGCAAAAACGGACATGTCCGAGGGAGGTCAGAGAGAAATCAGACTAGTCCGCACTTCTCAGAACTTTTTAGTGCAGTTTTGCTTAAATTCATATTAAACTCATTCCTTTTTATGTGGATTAATGTTAAACATGTATGTGGACTTATGCAATGCATGATGCTTGAAAATGAGGGTGTTACAAACATACCCCCCTTAAAATGAATCTCTCCCTCGAGATTCGATGTAGAAGGAAAGGGAGACGGAAAATCCTTCTTGAGATCATTCTCCAACTCCCATTTTGCTTCTTTTTCGGTATGATGCTTCCATTGAACTTTACACCATCTAATAATCTTATTTCTCATGACCCTCTCCTCGGCTTCCAAGATTTTGACCGGTTGCTCGGCATAAGTCAAATCTGCCTCTATTTCCAATTCTTCCATTAGCACTTGTTCTTCCGATACCCTTAAACACTTTTTGAGCTGGGAAACATGAAACACATCATGCACATCTCAAATATGAGCTGGCATCTCCAATTTATATGCTAGTTCTCCTCTTTTGTCTAAAATCTTGATCTGTCCAATATAGCGAGGTGCTAACTTGCCTCTGATATTAAACCTTTTATGACCTCACATGGGTGACACCTTAAGATAGATGAAGTCTCCCACTTCAAAGGCTAGTTTTCTTCTACTATTGTCCGAATATCCCTTTTGCCTTGATTTAGAAGCTTTCAAATTTTTACGGATAATCTGAACTTGTTTCTCAGCTTCCTGCAGGACGTCACGTCCAAACAATTAATTTTCTCTTGTCTCGTTCCAGAACAAAGGTGTCCTACACTTCCTCCCATATAGTGTTTCATAGGGTGACATTTTCAAGCTTGTTTGGTAACTATTGTTGTATGAAAATTCTGCATATGGCAAGCTCTTGTCCTAACATTTTCCATGCTTCAAAGCACAAACTCTTAACATGTCCTCCAAAATCTGATTGGTCCTCTCAGTTTGTCCATCCGTTTGAGGGTGATATGCTGAGCTGAATTTCGACCTTGTTTCCAATGCTTCATGTAGTTTCTCCCAGAACCTAAAGGTAAATTGAGAACCTCTATCTGATACTATCTTCTTTGGTACTTCATTTCGACACACAATATGCTCCATATACAACTCTACCAGCTTCGCGGCGGTATATGTGGTCTTGACAGGAATAAAGTGAGCTGACTTGGTCAAACGATCCACAATTACCCAAATCGAGTCATAACCGGACTGGGTACGCGGTAAACCAACTATAAAGTCCATCCCGATTTCTTCCCACTCCCATTCTGGAATCTTCAATGGCTGCAATAATTCCGCTGGCCTTTGGTGTTCAGCTTTGACTCGTTGGCACACATCGTACAAAGCTACAATTCGGCTATGTCCTTTTTCATGCTATCCCACCAATAACATGTCTTCGAGTCCTTGTACATCTTTGTACAACCGGGATGAATTGAGTATGGTGAGTCATGTGCCTCTTTTAGTATTGTCTCCCTAATATGCTTCACATTAGACACGACAATCTTTTTTCCAAGCCATAAGGTACCATGATAATCCTCATCAAACATGGATTCTCTTCCCTCTTGGGTTCTTTTCTTGATCTCCTGAATCTCCTCATCCTTTGTTTGAACCTCTCGAATCTCCTGCACCAAGGTTGGATTTAACTCCATTATCCCCATCTCATTCAAAAATCCAAGATTCAACCGTTCAAACTCCTTACATAACTCAGATGAAAATTCTCGAACCATGAGCTGGTGACTTACTCCTTTCTGACTCAAAGCATCGGCCACTACATTAGCCTTCCCTGGATGATAGTTGATCCCCACATCATAATCCTTGATGAGCTCCAACCATCTTTATTGCCTCAAATTTAGGTTTATTTGTGTGAATATGTACTTGGGACTCTTATGATTCGTATAAATTTCACACCTATGTCCAAGGATATAGTATTTCCAAATCTTCAATGTGTGTACCACGGCTGCAAGTTCCAAAACATGCATTGGATAATTCTGCTCATGTCTCTTCAATTGTCTCGATGCACAGGCAACAACATGACCTTCTTGCATGAGCACACATCCAAGTCCCTGTCTTGATGCATCACAGTATATATCAAAGCTTTTACTCACATCCGTCAAAACAAACACAGCTGTGATGGTTAGCCTCTTCTTTAGTTCCTCGAAGCTGTCTTGACAAGCTTGAGTCCATTGAAAAGCCTTTCTCTTCATCAACAACTCGGCCATGGGCTTGGCTATCTTAGAAAAGTCCTTGATGAACCAGCAGTAATATCCAGCCATCCCAAGGAAACTCCTTATTTCCTTTACGTTTTGTGGTGGCTCCCATTTCAACACGTCCCTCACTTATCCGGCGTCGACCGATACTCCTCCTCCAGAGATGATATGGATCAAAAATAATACTTCTCTTAAATAAAATTGGCACTTGCTGAACTTGGCATATAATTGGTCTTCCCTCAATTTCTGCAACGTGAGCCTCAAGTGTTCCTCATGTTCCTCCTCGCTCCTCGATTGTTCATCATGTTCCTCCTCGCTCCTCGAGTAGATCATAATATCATCAATGAACACCACAACGGGCATATCCAAGTACTCCATGAAGACCTTATTCATGAGGTACATAAAATAGGCAGGTGCATTTGTCAATCCAAAGGACATAACCGTATACTTATAAGATCCATACCGTGTCCTGAAAGCTATCCTGGGCATGTCTGATGGTCTAACATTCATTTTAAAGTATCCCGACCTCAAGTCAATCTTGGAGAAGACACAAGCACCCTTCATCTTATCAAACAAGTCTTTTATGTGTGGCAAGGTGTACTTGTTATTGATGGTCACCTCATTGAGAGCTCAGTAATCCACACACATCCTTTGTGATCCATCCTTCTTATCCATGAATAGATCTGGTGCTCTCCAAGGTGAAGAGCATGGGCGAATAAAACCCTTCTCTAGTTTCTCTTGAATCTACTTCTTGAGCTCTGCTAACTCCTTAGGAGGCATCCTATAGGGCCTCTTAGCTATAGGTGCAGTTCCAGGTATTAAATCAATTACAAACTCTATGTCTCGATCAGGTGGCATACCTAGCAACTCATCCAAAAACACGTCCAAAAATTCATGTACCACTGGGATCTCCTCAATTGCAGCACCATCTATGTGATTCAGTTTCACTTGTTTTGGTGCATGTTGAGTTGTTTCAACCTCTCTGTTGATCCCTTCCTCATTGTTCAACTTCACCGTATTTGTGGCACATTCAATGACTCCATTATGCTTCCTCAACCAGTCCATACCAAGTATAATGTTCAATCCATAAGAATCCAAGATAATGAGGTTGGCAAAGAAGTCTACCCCCTTATTCTAAGGCTTATTTTTGGACATACTATATTTGTCCTCATCTCTCCTCAAGACTTAACCAATATTGTATACTTCATATGAGGTATAGGCAAACTATACTTGGCAACATACTTTGATAAAATGAATGAATGCGATGCTCCAGAATTAAATAACATAGTTGTCGGGTTGGAGTTTGCGAGAAACAAACCAATAACCACATCATATGTTTGTTGTGCTTCCTCCGTAGAGACATGGTTCACGTTGCCACGGGCAAAATTTTGCTGTCCACGGTTGCCTTGTGGCGCTCCTCCATTCGGTCATGGGTTCTGTCTTGGAGCATTGCTTCCTTGACCAAGGCCTGACTGAGGATATTAAATTGCAAAGTGTCCTGCTTCTCCACATGTATAGCACTTCCTAACTGCACCAGAATTATTGGGACAAACTTGATTCTGAACATTTGCACAAGGAAAGTTGGCACGAGGTGCAAAAGGCATTGGAGGCCTAGGTGCTTGCATGACATGGCATTGCTACACAAACTGAGCTGGGCACGGTGCATAACCAGGGCGTTGTACAGGAGCAAATGAGCTGTAATAGGGCGCATTAGGTGGTGCAAAGCGAGGGTGCACATTACTTCATTGTTGTTGTCCCTGATATGGCTCCTTCCTCTTATTATCTAGCTCCATCTCACAGACTTTATTCTCCACAAAAATTGATTTGTCCACTAGCTTCTGTAAGTTGGCATAATCACAATTCAGCAATTGTACATGGATCTCATTATTCAATCCCCTCATGAACAAGTATTGTTTCTGGCTGTCCCGACTCACATCCTTAGGTGCATATCTTGAGAGTTGAGTGAATTTATTGAGATATTCACCCACACTCGATCATCCTTGCCTCAAGTTCTCAAATTCTTGTCTCTTCAAGATCATAACACCCTCGGGCACATAATGAGAACAGAATCCCTGCTTGAATTCAGCCCAAGTAATCCTCTCTTGATTCTCATGAGCATTGCATAAGGAATCCCACCAATCCGCGGCTGCTCCAACTAGTTGATGAGATGCAAATAGCACCTTCTCCCGGTCACTGCATTGGACTATTGCAAGTTTCTTCTCCATGGACTTGAGCCAATCATCGGCATCCATAGGGTCAGCAGCTTTAGCAAAAGTCGGCGGCCTGGTTCTCATGAATTATCCCAACCGGTTATGAGGCGGTGGGGGTGGCGGCGGTGGAAGCATGTGGGGCTGATTGTTGTTGTTACCAGCCTACAACTGTCCCATAGTCTGTATCATGGTCTGCATGAGCTGGTTTTGCATAGCCAATAGCCGCTCAAGGTTGATAGCTCCTTGGGCAGGTCCCTGGTTGTTCTGAGGTTCTCCATTGTTCTCCTCCTCATAATTGGCATCCCTCTGGTTGCGAGTCCTCACCATCTGAAGAAAAGCAAGAGATAAGAATTTAGAAAACGTCCCCAACTATATGCATCAAGGGATATGAAAATAACCAACTAACTATACAAGCATATGTGGACATGGCAATGCTAAAGTATACCAAAATCCTCTACTAAGCACACAAGCAGCAATACATAGCAATCAGCACACCAAACAAACCACAACGCTTCCTGAGTGCTCCAATGTGCTCTAAAGCGTCCATTCTATCTAGGCCGCGTCCTACGGTCAACTTGTGGCTATGATACTAATTTGTGACACCCGGTTCCGAAAATAAACCAAGTGAGCGCATATGTGTGCCCAGGACGTTCAACACACATACATGAGTGCATTCACAAAAGGATAACCAGATAATTACCACAAGACAAGATTAATTAACCACTTTTATTACAGAATTCAGAATATCCTCAAATACAAGCTCTAATGAATATTAATGACAAGTTTGAACTAATGCAACGGAAATCATTTAATAAAGCAACTATGCAATCTAAGTAGAATATGTATATAGGGTATAACGCGGCTCCAAGCAACACCACAGGCAAGGCTGACGGCAGCACACAACCTAGAACTCCTCATTAACATCGTGATACTCCTAATCCTGACCTAAAATTGTTGGTGGGGAAATTGCAAGGGTGAGTACATGTCATACTCAGCAAGTGTTGGAAAGTATGACATGTAGCTGATACAAATGACGATAATAATAAAGGATAAGTGCTGAAAAGTACATTAAAACATTTGAAAAGCAATACATTCTATGTATTTGAAGTAAATCCATCATAAACCATGTAGTTATCATAATACCAGTCCATATTTCATTACCATCATCCATATTCCAGATTTCTCATTACCATTAACCATATACATTGCCATAAACTATAATACCATCCCATAACCAGTACCAAACCACCCCAATCCAAAACCCCTCTAATCATGTAGGTCATACAGGTGCTCTTAACCAGGAGCACGACTATCATGATAGTTGTAATACACTCTGCAAAGTTTATACCGCCTTACCCACGTGTTTGTGATTTCATCACCCATCAGCGACTAAAGAACCTACCTTATGCCAATTACACTTCCTTTGATGTATGGCCAAGAGATCACAAAATGGCATTTACAAAGGGACTACTAGCATGTACGGACCCACTGAGGTTTCACCGGTGGCGATGCCTCCAACTGAGCATATCTTCAACCAAGGGCCCCCTCTTGTGCCATTTGGATCCTAGGGAGTCCCGCCAAAAATCCAAACCCAATCCAACTCCCCTTCCCCGGTTTGCCAAATGATCCGCGCAGTACTAGCAATACCCTAATTAATCAGCTACATCGCACCCATATTTAGCCTCGTGGTGGCCCTATTGTCCTGGCATATTCTCGCATGAACCAGTCCTTAGATCTAAAGCAAGCAAGCACCATGTCTACCAACCCATCCACATACCAGGCTTGCTTAGATCACCCATTAACATATCATATTAACCAGTTCATATTAACCATAATCTCATTAATGCATAATTAAATGATATAGTTGTTTTCCAATGCCAATTAATTAAGAGAAGCAAAGGTAAAAAAAGCCCTTCCCGACTATCTACCATGTATTCCAAGTGACAAGGGTGGTTAAAAAAATCTAGTAAACTTCCTATCATAGGATTCCCATCAAATTGACACAAGCATGCAATTTTCAAAACAAAACATTTATTGTAAAAACGGGATCAATATGTTCAAGGGCACTTGCCTTGTTGTTGGCTTGGTTCGGGTCAAAGTCTTCAAATTCTTGGTGCTGGAGGTCGTCCCCAGCACCATCTAGCGCAAATCCGTGTAAACCGCGCAATAAACATACAAGACAAGAATTACAATCAATAAGTGCACATATATTACTCAATATGCCATGACATGCATGATTAATGCAAATGCAAAGTGAAACTTGTTAATGAGTTGCTTTTAATGTTTACTAATCAATTACAATGGTTCTTAACGAGTTTATATTGGTTCATGTTGATATTACAACAAATTGGAATTAGTTCATTATTAAACGAATCTGGAGACCGAACAAGTCCGCTAGGGGCCAGACTAGTTCGCCCTATGCAGAACCAGCTAGTTAGGATTTTCTAAATCAACGTGAATTTGGAGGAATGAGGTTGAATTCACGTGAGAAAGAGGAAGTAGAAGGTATATCAGGTGTTTAGAACTCCAATGAATCAAGGGTTCTAGAGGCAACACTTGGATCTCGACGATCTAGGGTTGATGAAGAATCTTGAAGGTGACTTGTTGATGAAGAACGAAAACTTGATGGAGATCTTGATCACTTGATCCTCTTTCATTTCCTCCTCTTCTTCTTCTCTCTCGGATCTCCTTCTCCACCTCGATGGTGGCTCCCACTAACTAGGGTTTTGGGTGTGTTTCAAAAGTGGCAAAGAGATGTAATATTGAGGGGTGGGGTTGTTTATATAGGGGTGGAGGGCTAGGGTTTCAATGGATTTAAAGTTTAAGGTGTTGGAGGTTGGGGTAGGGGTCCCACATGGGCTCCAAACGGGTTAGACATGACATCCTTAGGCCCATTTAAGGTAAAACCCAAAATCACGTCGTGGGACAAAAGATCAACTCGGAATCGCGATCATCGGACAAGTCCGCGCAAGGCCTGACTAGTTCGAAGTTAGTTAGAGCGAAATCGGATAAGTACGGACCAAATCGGACAAGTCCAAACTTAGTTAGAGAGGAAAACGAACAATTCTAGGGACTTGGCAAATTTCAAGGAAATGGAATACGGGACTAGTCCGCAATATACCGGACAAGTCCGAAAACGGTACGGAGAGAAAAACAGACTAGTCCACAGCAAAAACGGACATGTCCGAGGGAGGTCAGAGAGAAATCGGACTAGTCCGCACCAAAAACGGACCAGTCCGCACTTCTCAAAACTTTTTAGTACGTTTTTGCTTTGAATTCATTTTAAACTCATTCCTTTTTATGTGGATTAATGTTAAACATGTATGTGAACTTATGCAATGCATGATGCATGAAAATGAGGGTGTTACATTACCATTATCATCAACCATATTCAATTATCACAACTCAGACCATAACCATAACCAATATCGAACTATAACCCAACCATATCCTGGGCACACATATACTGCACTTAGTTCATTTTTCGGAATCGGGTCTCACAAATGATAAACAGATAATTACAACAGCACAAGATAGTTAAGAAGGTACTTTTGTTACAATATCCAAATAATCCTCAAATTACAACTATAAAGATCATTAATGATAACACTACTGTAGAGAAAATAATCTAATTAAGCAACTAAGCAAACTAAGCAAATACGGTAGCGCAGCTCCAAGCAACACCACAGGCAAGTTGACGGCAGCACACAGCCTAGTATTCCGCATTATCCTTGGGATACTCCCAAACATCATCTGAAACTGTTGGTGGGGGAATTGCAAGGGTGAGTACATGTCATACTCAGCATATGTGGGAAAGTATGTCATGTAGCTTAAACAAGGAATGATAATAAACAATGGCTAATTGCTGAGAAGTACATAAAAAACATGTAAAAAGCATACTAAGATGTCTATGTGAATTAATCCCAAGATAACCCAAATAATTACCAATAACGAGTCCATTACCATTAATTACAATTATATCACACCCAACAATGATTATACATCCAAATACCAAGTTCTTACCATTATAATCGACCATATTCAATTATCACAACTCAGACCATAATCATAACCAATACCAAACCATAAACCAACCATAACCTTCCCAAATCCCAAGTTTCCTCTAATCATGGAAGTTGTCCAGGTGCTCTTAACCGGGAGCATGACTATCATGATAGTTTTTAACACACTCTGTAGAGGTTGTACCACTTTACGCACAAGTTCGTGATTTCGTCACCCGTCAGCGACTAAAGAAACCTCCCTTATGCCAATTACACTTCCTTAGGTGCATGGCCAAGAGATCACAAAATAGCCTTTACAAAGGGACTAAAGAAACCTCTGTTATGCCAATTGCACTTCCTTGATGCCTCCAACTGAGCACATCCAACAAAAGGCCCCCTCTTGTGCCGTTCAGATCCCAGCGCAGTTCCCCCACTATTGCAAACCCAACCGACTCCCATTCCCCGCTCCTCCAAATGATCCAAATCGATGTTGGTAACACTCCTAATTAATTGGCTAAGACGCACCCATACTTGGCCTTGTGGTGGCACTGTTGTCCTGGCTTATTCTTGCATGAATCTGTCCTTAGATCAAAGGCAAGCGACCACCATATCATCCGACCCAATCCACCAACCATGCTTGCTTAGATCTCCCAAGTCACATGTTGCCAATTAACCATATTCATCAATTATCATCATATACATGTTCATTAATTCATAATTAATCCATTTGGTTGTTTTCCTATCCCAATAAATTAGAGCAAAGCAAAAAGATAAAAATCCCTTCTCGACACTCTACAATGTATTCCAAGCAACAAGGGTTGTCAAAAGACTAGTAAAGTCCTATCTTGGGTTTCCCATGAATTTGACACGAGCATGCAGTTTTGCAAACAAAACATTTAAAAACGGGATCAAAATGATCAAGGACACTTTCCTTGCTCCCGAGCTTGGTTAGGATCGAAAGCTTCAAAGTTCTGTTGCTTGAGGTCCTCGACGGCACTCTCTAGAACAAAACCTTCTATTCCGCGCGACGAACATGCAAAACACACATTATAATCAAATAACGCCCATATAGTACTCGATATGCCATGATATGCATTATTAATGCAATCATGAGGTAAAAATTTTTAATGAGTTGCTATTAATGTTTACTAACTAGTTCTAATAGTTTTTAAGAAGTTTGGAATTGATTTGAGTCAAATTGGAATTAATTCAGGACCCAACAGATTCAGATACCGGACTAGTCCGATTTCAGGGGCCGGACTAGTCCGCCCTGTTCAGAACCTGTGAACTAGGGTTTTCTTGATCAACGAGAATTAGGTTGAATTGACATAGAAACTTGGATGTAGAGGGTGTACCATGTGTTTGGAGATCCAAAGATCATGAATTGGGTGCAACACTTGGACCTTGACGATTAGGGCTCGATGAAGATGAGTTCAGGGTGAAATGGTGATGAAGAACGAAAAGTCGATGAAGGTCTTGCTTGATTGATCCTCCTTCGTGTTCTCCTCCTCCTCCTTGCTGTTGGATCCTCTCTTGATGGCGGCTCCCACGAACTAGGGTTGAGGGTTTCTTCAATTATGGCAAAGAGATGAAAAGTTGGGATGGTAGGGTGTTTATATAGAGGTGGAGAGGTAGGGTTCGATGGATTTCCAGTCTAAGGTGGCTGGAGGCCGGGGTCGGGTCCACTTGGGCTCCTCTGAGGCTAGGCACGAAGTTCTTGGGCCCAATTAAGGAAATTACCCAAAAACCCATCATAGAGAATTAAGAGAACCCGAATTGGTTTCCGAAGGTCGGACTAGTCCGTAGTAAGGACCAAACTAGTCCGTTTTGCAACAGAGTAAAAATCAGACAAGTAAGACCAGACAAGTTCGCTTGGTAGCAAATAAGAAATCATACAAGTCCGGTTGGCATGGCCGACAAGTCCGAAATGGCCTAAAAAAAGTTTTCCAGACTGAAAAATTTAACAAGAACGGACTAGTCCGCTGACAATAGGACAAGTTCGGGAAACTTCAGAGCCTCAACCGGGCTAGTCTGCACATTGTGCCGGACAAGTCTGGACTCTGAAGAATTGAACTTTTCTGAATGAAAATGGAAACACCGGACTAGTCCGGTTCAGAGGTCGGACAAGCCCGCACCCTAATAGACTTAAATTTCCTGATTAAGCCTAAATTCATTTTAATCTTAATCCTTTTTCATGGCTTAATGTTAAACATATATGAGAATGTTTTCAATGCATTATGCAATAAAATGAGGGTGTTACACCCTTTTTGGTGATTGATGACAACCAATTGAGATTTCACAATTAAGAGTAAAGATTGATTTTCATAAAGTGGGCATATATGAGAATGCAAATTGAACAATAAAAACTTCTCACATATATGCACTCTTAGTGGTGGGGTCCCTATAAAGTGTGTGTGATCAATTAATGTGATGCGCAAAATTAAGAGCATAGCAATTATAGCAGCAACTATCACAGTAATATTAAAATAAGCATCACACATTCATATTAAATAAAATAGGCACATCCAAAAGAGATTGCAATAATTTGAAATTAAGATACATGTCCATGATCACTAGTCTTTAAGGCTTACAACTAAATACTACTAGTCTCAATCTCTCCCCCTTTGGCATCAAGGCACCAAAAAGAAAAAACTGAGGGGAATCACGCATCGCCACTCCCTCCCTCACTCCTTGTCCTGTAGGATCGAAGAGCATGTGAAAATCAATCAGAGGGGATGAATGGTAGATTCAAACTTTTTCAGCGAAAGCAACAAAAACCCCTCGGCAGAAAAATGATCTGTTTAAGAAACTGTGTGTGCAACTAATATAAATGTTTTCAATGTAACAAAAGTGATAGATATTATGGAGAATCAAGTCACGAAGATGGCACAACAAGAATCACAAAAAATCGTCGAGAAAAACTCAAGTTACGATTGAAAGATCGAACAAAGGTCAATCTGTTCTACCTGAATAAAAACAGATCTGCAACACTGCAAAGAAACTCGTGTATATCAGAAACCACAAATCCAATGACTGTGGAATTTTCACAGATGATAGAGAATCATGTTGTGAAGACAACCCAGAACGAATCACGTCAATTGGATCTGTAAAACTGGAGTTATGATAAAACCACCGATTAAAGGTAGTGTTGTGCAGAAACTCGACGAGAAAAACTTGCCTGAAACAAGTCGGACGAACAAGGCACAAAAAGTTTGTTTCAACTACGAATTTATTCAATAGAACACAAGATGAACAGCCCAAAAGTCATCTACCATGAGCTCTGGCCTCCCCTGCTTATATAACTAGCTCGAAGTCCAACTCAACTCAAACTAGGACTCTAATCCTACTCAAATCACAATCAAAATTTTCCATAACTACTCAAGACTCTTCTATACGCAAATAGAAGCAATCTTAAGACTTCCAAACACTTTAGGAATGTATCCCACATTTCTAAAACAACCCAACTTCATGACCCACACGAAAATCTATCATAACCAACTCAAATCTTTCCATAACTGATTCAAACACAACTCAGCCGCAGCATAAGTCCATAACCTAGTCAGTTGGACCTTTCTGACCAATTATTTATGTCCACATATCTTCATCACACCTCAAAACCATGTAGCCACATCCATGCACTCCTTGCACACGTGCAAACATCTTCAAACGACATCCATGATACGTTCATATGCAATGTTCTTGATGCAAACATGTTGCACAACCTCCCGATCAACTCAACCACAATTCCTCCCGAACTTGGTTGTTGAACCTCATCTTCTCCCTAAGACTAGTTCAATGGATCCCATCACCAGCCATGTATTGAACTCAAGCAACACCTGCACATCAATAAACAACTGATACTTCTGAGCACAAGTCCTCGACTTGACTCACGTTAGTTCCGAAACCACAACACCTTGCGTGAGCACCTCACATAAGCATGTTGCAAACCGTAGCAAAAAGATATCAGCCATAACCACCAAAACAAACCAAAAACTTAGTAAAAGAATATTGAGCAACCTTTCTATAAGTGTAAAGCAAGTTTGAAACATTGCAAGATAAAAGCAGAACCAATGCGATCAAGCTCCGGACCTTGCCAAAGCTAACCTGACCTTGAACCGGAGCTTACCAAAGCTAGCAGGACCTAGCGCCGAAAGTTACCAAAACTAGCAAGACCTAGTGCCAGAACTTACTAAAGCTAGTAGGTGAAAGTGCATCTAGCACTCCCTTGTGGGTTTTGGATGATTTATGACAAGCAATTGGGATCCTAATCCGTTTGTTGAGATGAATGCAGGAAAATGATGGAAAATGAGTAAAATGCCAAAAAGTGGGAAATTAAGAAGGAGAATGAATTTGAGCTCAAGAAGAAGAAATTAGTAGATTAGTATGTATGGAGTGTGTTAAGGAAACACACCCAAGAGCTCAATCTCACTTTATCACACACACACAATGCACAAAACCATACAGGACCGGACTAGTCCGATATCAACCGGACTAGTCCGATATCACATTCTGCACAAGATCGGACAAGTCCGGTCCCCACCGGACTAGTCCGATATCTTTCTGTTCCACTTCGGACTAGTCCTCCCCAGTGCGGACTAGTCCTCAACACAATGCACAAGTCACTAGATCGGACAAGTCCGGTCACTACCGGACTAGTCCGATTCCCTTTCTGATCCACTTCGGACAAGTCCGGTGACTACACGGACTAGTCCGATTTACACTCTGTTCTAAATCGGACAAGTCCTCCAAGTGCGGACTTGTCGTTCAAAACACTTAGGGTTTCACAGGTCCGGACAAGTCCGATGTCAACCGGACAAGTCCGAAGATTTCCAGCAGCGAAATCGGACAAGTCCGTTTTTCAATCGGACTAGTCCGATATTCCTGGACACTTAGGGTTTGCTTCACACAGCACACCGGACTAGTCCGGTCTCCACCACGGACTAGTCCGATCTTTCTAAACCCTAACGGTAATGTCTAGAAACCCCATATAAATAGAGGTGGATGGCCCACTTTTAAACTCTCTCGAACCCTAGCACCGTCACACTTCCCAAGAGACTCAAAAACCATCTCTCTCCACGAAGTTGAGTGCAAAATCGATCAATCCTTTGAAGATCACTTGTAGATCATTGGAGAGGCACTTTGCACACGATTGAGCTCTTGGTTTGAATCTCTAACACACTCTTGCATCTCAATTTGTATATTTCGAAGTGTGTTATTGGTGGTTTTGAAACTTGTAATCAAGGGAGCTCTCAACTTGTGAGATCGCCCCTTCAACTTGGTGATTTACCCCTGTGTGATTAGTGGAAGAGGATTGGCCTTCGTGGCGATCCGACGAGGGAAGGGTTGGTAAAGACCCGGTCCTTTTGTGGGCTCCTCAACGTGGACGTAGGCTGCCTTCGTGGTAACCGAACCACGGGATAAATCTTGTGTCTTGTTCGTTTGTGTTCATCATTCTAGTTGATCAACATTATCTAGGGTTTGATTCATTTTGTTGAATTGAAGTTAAATAGTGAACAAGAATCATACTTGCAATAAAACTTAACATACAACTATTGAACTGTTATTATAGTTTATATTTCCGCTGCAAACGACAACGAAACAATCAAATTGACCTAACTTGATCAACCTAGCCCGTGAAATCCGGACTAGTCCGCACTTTACCGGACTAGTCCGATATATCTGGATTTAACCTTTTTGTTGAAGTGCCACAGGAACCGAAAAATTCAAGAAGGCCTATTCACCCCCCCTCTAGGCCTACATTCAATTGGTATCAGAGCAGGTTCTTCAAGAAAGAGTGCAACCACTCGAAGAGATCATGTCGGACATGAAGGAAGTCCAGAAAATCAACACCCAGGAAGAAATGAACAATGACAAGCACCAAAAGCTAGAAAGGTATCTCGAAGCCATCCAAGACTTCGATGATGATGATGAGGAGACATTGGAGCTGAAAGCACTGCTCCGAAAGAAAGCACTTTCCAAAGGGAAAGCTAAAGTTGAAGAAAAGAAGAAGGGGAGTAGTCACACCGACTACTCCCGATATCCTTTTAATTATGACCGTTTAAACTCTAACAGCAGTCATTATCTATCTATTCCTCTCGGAAAAGCCCCACACTTCGATGGGAGTGATTACTCCATGTGGAGGCAAAACATGAAGATGCACTTGATTTCCCTTAACCCAAGTTTATGGCATATTGTGTGCACAGGAATAAACATCCCTGATGACGATGAAGAACTCACGCCAAGTCAAGAGCAAGCCATCCACAGGAATGCCCAAGCCGCAGCCGTTATCACCTCATCTCTAAGTAGAGATGAATTCACAAAGGTGGACGGATTGGAAATTGCCAAAGAAATCTGGGACACGCTACAGACAGCACATGAAGGTGACCGGCATGTGCGGGAGGCAAAGATTGAAATGATTGAAGGCGAACTAGGAAGGTTCGCGATTGAGGAAGATGAATCTCCCCAGGACATGTACAACAGACTAAAGACTCTTGTGAACAAGGTTCGATCGTATGGTAGCAAAAAGTGGAATGACCACGAGGTTGTAAAGCTCATCCTTAGAGCCTTTATGCCTCGCAACGTCACACTCTGTTCTATGATCCGAGAAAGTCCCGGGTACAAGAAAATGACTCCGGATGAACTGCTTGGCAAAATCATCAACTTTGAGATGATGGAGAAGCAAGCCAAGCATGTCAAAGAAATAGCTGACCTCACATCGGCCAAGAAGAAAGGAGTTGCCTTAAAATCCACACTCAAACCTCTATCCAAAGAAGCAAGAGAAGCTCAGTTTGAGGAGGACAGCGATGATGAAAGTAGCGAGCTGGACGAAGAAGATATGATTCTGTTCATGAAGAAATTCAAAAGAATTATGAAGAAAAGACAAGGAGCAAAATCGAGTGAAGGAAAATACAAGGAGAAGACAAAACCAAAGATGAGGCGGGCATGCTATAATTGTGGTGAGTACAATCACTTTATAGTTGATTGCCCATATGAGGACAACAAGAAGAAGAGTAAAGAATCCAAGCCTCAACCGAAAAAATTCTTCAAGAAGAAGAAACAAGCTGAACAAGCACACATCGGAAAGGAGTGGGACTCAAACGATGAGTCCTCATCGTCCGATGAAGAAGAAATGGCTAGCATAGCCATTGAAAGCATGCCCAAGAAACTCACACTCTTCCCCACGCTCGGTGCAAAGAAGGCAAATGGAACTTGCCTCATGGCTAAGGAAGGTAAACGCAAGGTAAACATCAAAACTCCTTCCTCGCATTCTTACTCAAGTGATGATGATCTAGATAGTGATGATGAAGATATGCTAATTGGGTTAGATAGAAAAACTGCTGCCAAAATGAAATTCTTGCTTAACCAACTTATTGAGAAGGAAGAGCTAATTGATCGTCAAGAAGACATGATTATCTCCCAAAAGGAGAAGCATGTCGAACTTGACAATCTCCTAGTTCTTGAAAAGGAGAAAAATCACTCACTAGAGCTTGAGCTAGCTTCAAGCAAGAAAACTTGCTTGGAGCTAACCAACTCAAATGTTGCAATCAAGAATCAGCTTGATGACCAAATCAAGGTCAACAAGATCCTTGAAGTGCAGGTTGAGTCACTCAAGCTTAGTGAACCTTCCTCCTCTTCAACCCCACCTTCTCAACCCACTTTAACTAATATCGCTCATGTTTGCAAATGTGATAAAACTAACATCAGGTTGAAGGAAAACCCTACCTCCACGAAGGACAAAAATCCTACCCAATGTGTAATATTTGACAAGGAGAGGATCAACTATGCACGTAGTGCATATATGGTCCAAAGACCTCCAAATGTCAAGTATGGCATTGGTTACTTTTGTGATGGAAAGCAAAGAGCTGGAAATCATAAGAATAACAAGGGAAGGATCACCTTTGTGAAGGGAGGACCCTCACAACCTGGTAACTCGAAAACTAAAAATCTGAACTCTCATGAAAATCGGACTAGTCCGGTTGTGGTTCGGACAAGTCCGGTCACACAGACTAGTCCGACCCATAATCAACAGCAGCTTCTGTTTAAAACATTTGATGCATCCTATGTTTTAATGAAAAATAATGTTGGTAAAGTGTATGCTTATTATGCTGGGCCACGCCATGGGAACACAAAATCCCATGTGTGGGTGCCCAAATGTATTGTCACTAACCTCCAAGGACCCAAGCAAGCTTGGGTACCTAAAACCAAGGCGTAATTTGTTTTTGCAGGCCTACTCCTCCGGTGGATCCAAATGGGTGCTAGACAGTGGATGCACCAACCACATGACCGGAGAAAGGAGGATGTTTGTGGAGTATGAAGTGAACCAGGACCCAAACGAAGGCATCTACTTTGGGGATAACAGTCAAGGAAGGGTCCTTGGTACCGTGATGGTTCCATTGCATTCAAGGGTATGTTAAAGGGAAAGCTTTATCTTGTTGACTTCAACAAGGATAAAGCCGAACTCGACACATGCTTGATTGCAAAAACCAACATGGGTTGGTTGTGGCATAGACGGCTAGCACATGTCGGTATGAGAAACCTTCAAAAACTCCTCAAGGGCGATCACATCCGAGGTTTGAAAGATGTTGTGTTTGAGAAAGACAGGCCTTGTAGCGCGTGCCAAGCAGGAAAGCAAGTTGGAGCACAACATCCCGCAAAGAACATCATGACCACGACAAGACCGCTCGAACTACTTCATATGGACCTCTTCGGTCCAATTGCTTACATAAGCATAGGCGGTAACAAATACGGTTTAGTCATTATTGATGATTTTTCCCGCTTCACTTGGGTGTTCTTTTTGCATGACAAGTCAGAAACACAAGGAACACTCAAGAAATTCTTCAAGCGAGCACAAAACGAGTTTTCGCTATCAATCAAGAGTATTCGGAGCGACAATGGCACGGAGTTCAAGAACATACAAGTGGAGGAGTACCTTGATGAGGAAGGAATCAAGCACGAATTCTCAGCGCCATACTCTCCACAACAAAACGGAGTTGCCGAAAGGAAGAATCGAACGCTCATAGAGATGGCAAGAACAATGCTCGATGAATACAAGACTTCGGATCGATTTTGGGCGGAAGCAATCAACACCGCCTGCCATGCCACAAATCGACTCTATCTTCATCGACTACTAAAGAAGACCCCCTATGAGCTACTCACCGGTAACAAACCGAACATTTCATATTTTCGAGTTTTCGGTTCTCCTTGCTATATTTTGAACAAGAAGCCCAGGACCTCAAAGTTCGCTTCGAAGTCCGATGAAGGTTTCTTGCTTGGTTATGATTCGAACACTTACGCCTATCGTGTTTTCAACAAGGCCTCCGGACTTGTTGAAGTGGCACGTGACGTAGTGTTCGATGAAACTAATGGCTCCCAAAAGGAGCAAGTTGATCAATGTGAATTAGGTAATGAGGAAGCCCCCTATCAAGCAATAAAGAGGATGGCCCTAGGCGAAGTACGACCACAAGAGTCATCGACACAAATACAAGAGGAAAGTGAACCACAAGAGGAGATCAACAATCAAGGGGGAGCCTCGATACAAGATCAATCACAAGAATATGAACATGATCAACAAATCATTGAGGACAACAACTCAGGGGGAGAAGAAGATGATCACCAACATACGACCCCCCAAGTGCCACACCCAAGAGTACACCAATGCATTCAAAGGGATCATCCAATCGACAACATCATCGGCGACATCCAAAAAGGAGTAACCACTAGATCTCGTATAGCAAATTTTTGTGAACATTACTCGTTTGTCTCCTTTTTGGAACCCCGCAGGACTGAGGATGCATTAAAGGATCCGGACTGGGTGGTGGCAATGCAAGAAGAGTTGAACAATTTCAAGAGAAACGAGGTTTGGGAACTTGTGGAAAGACCCAATGCAAACATAGTCGGCACAAAGTGGGTCTTCCGCAACAAACAAGATGAACACGGGGTGGTGACAAGAAACAAGGCACGACTTGTGGCCAAAGGTTACTCACAAGTCGAAGGTTTGGATTTTGATGAGACCTTTGCTCCAGTAGCTAGGCTTGAATCAATTAGAATATTACTTGCATATGCTACTCACCATGATTTCAAGCTGTACCAAATGGACGTAAAAAGCGCCTTCCTCAACGGACCGATCAAGGAAGAGGTGTACGTGGAGCAACCACCCGGATTTGAAGACGAAGAGTTCCCCGACCACGTGTATAAACTGCGTAAGGCTCTCTATGGCCTCAAACAAGCTCCTAGAGCTTGGTATGAGTGTCTTAGAGATTTTTTAATTGATAATGGCTTTCAAATTGGCAAAGTAGATTATACACTATTCACGAAAAATCTGAATAATGATCTTTTCATTTGCCAAATCTATGTTGATGATATAATTTTTGGATCAACTAATCAATCTTTCTGTGAAGAGTTTAGTAAAATTATGACAGACAGATTTGAAATGTCAATGATGGGAGAATTAAAGTACTTCTTGGGATTCCAAGTGCGGCAACAAAGGGAAGGAACGTTCATAAGCCAAACCAAGTACACACAGGACATCCTCAAGAAGTTTGGCATGGACAAGGCAAAGCCCATTAAGACTCCCATGGCAACGAATGGTCACTTGGATCTCAATGAAGATGGACCGAGCGTCGACCAAAAGGTATATCGCTCTATGATTGGATCTTTACTTTACTTATGTGCATCTAGGCCAGACATTATGTTGAGTGTATGTTTGTGTGCAAGATTTCAAGCCAACCCTAAGGAATGTCATTTGACAGCCGTAAAGAGAATCCTAAGATATTTAGTTCATACACCCAACCTTGGTCTTTGGTACCCAAAAGGTTCAAAATTCAATCTCATTGGGTATTCCGATGCAGATTATGCCGGGTGCAAAGTTGATAGAAAAAGCACTTCTGGCACTTGCCAATTCCTAGGAAGATCCTTAGTTTCTTGGTCATCCAAGAAACAGAATTCCATTGCATTATCCACAGCCGAAGCGGAGTATGTTGCAGCCGGGAGTTGTTGTGCACAACTCCTTTGGATGCGACAAACTCTAAGGGATTACGGTTACAATATGAACCGTATTCCTCTTCTTTGTGACAATGAGAGTGCCATTAAAATAGCCCACAATCCAGTTGAGCACTCTAGAACTAAACACATTGACATAAGACACCATTTCTTGAGAGACCATTCCATGAAAGGAGACATATCCATCTCTCATGTCAACACCCAAAAACAATTGGCCGACATATTCACCAAGCCACTTGATGAAAAACGTTTTTGCGAACTCCGAAATGAGCTAAACATCCTTGATTCTCGGAGTGTGGCTTGAAAAGTTGCATACCTGTATGATTGCTTCAAAATATTGATTGAATTATGAAAATTTTTCCTCCCCATTTTTCTCTCGAAAAACTATGTCAATTATTAGATCTTGATGAATTTTTGATCATAGTATGATTGTTGTTTGCTTACTGATCAAATTCATCAGGATTATTTGAATTGTTTTGCCTCTCTCTCTCTCTTTTTGGTGTCTTGATGCCAAAGGGGGAGAGATTGAGGGGGAGCCTCTAGTCTAAGCTTTAGCTGAATAGGATGCGAGGAGAGAGCTCTCTATGTTTTTTGCTCTCTATGTTTTTATTGTGATTGTATTTGCTTAACTCTCTTTTCATATCATGTTTGGTCCTGTGATGAATTGCTCAATTAATTTGTAAGTGTGTGATGAAATCTGAGCTTTTGCTCCTGAAGTGCCATATTCACTTGATATTAGTTGGTAAATGAAAATTCTGTCATTCTTAATGCAATCATGCTCTTAGTATGCATCCCACCATAAAGAATGCACATATGAATAATTATCTTGTTGCCTGAAGCATTTTTGAGTCATATGTGCATACTTTATGAAAATCTCATTTTATACCTCATTTTGTGAAATCTCAATTGGTTGTCATCAATCACCATAAAGGGGGAGATTGAAAGTGCATCTAGGACTCCCTTGTGGGTTTTGGATGATTTATGACAAGCAATTGGGATCCTAATCCGTTTGTTGAGATGAATGCAGGAAAATGATGGAAAATGAGTAAAATGCCAAAAAGTGGGAAATTAAGAAGGAGAATGAATTTGAGCTCAAGAAGAAGAAATTAGTAGATTAGTATGTATGGAGTGTGTTAAGGAAACACACCCAAGAGCTCAATCTCACTTTATCACACACACACAATGCACAAAACCATACAGGACCGGACTAGTCCGATATCAACCGGACTAGTCCGATATCACATTCTGCACAAGATCGGACAAGTCCGGTCCCCACCGGACTAGTCCGATATCTTTCTGTTCCACTTCGGACTAGTCCTCCCCAGTGCGGACTAGTCCTCAACACAATGCACAAGTCACTAGATCGGACAAGTCCGGTCACTACCGGACTAGTCCGATTCCCTTTCTGATCCACTTCGGACAAGTCCGGTGACTACACGGACTAGTCCGATTTACACTCTGTTCTAAATCGGACAAGTCCTCCAAGTGCGGACTTGTCGTTCAAAACACTTAGGGTTTCACAGGTCCGGACAAGTCCGATGTCAACCGGACAAGTCCGAAGATTTCCAGCAGCGAAATCGGACAAGTCCGTTTTTCAATCGGACTAGTCCGATATTCCTGGACACTTAGGGTTTGCTTCACACAGCACACCGGACTAGTCCGGTCTCCACCACGGACTAGTCCGATCTTTCTAAACCCTAACGGTAATGTCTAGAAACCCCATATAAATAGAGGTGGATGGCCCACTTTTAAACTCTCTCGAACCCTAGCGCCGTCACACTTCCCAAGAGACTCAAAAACCATCTCTCTCCACGAAGTTGAGTGCAAAATCGATCAATCCTTTGAAGATCACTTGTAGATCATTGGAGAGGCACTTTGCACACGATTGAGCTCTTGGTTTGAATCTCTAACACACTCTTGCATCTCAATTTGTATATTTCGAAGTGTGTTATTGGTGGTTTTGAAACTTGTAATCAAGGGAGCTCTCAACTTGTGAGATCGCCCCTTCAACTTGGTGATTTACCCCTGTGTGATTAGTGGAAGAGGATTGGCCTTCGTGGCGATCCGACGAGGGAAGGGTTGGTAAAGACCCGGTCCTTTTGTGGGCTCCTCAACGTGGACGTAGGCTGCCTTCGTGGTAACCGAACCACGGGATAAATCTTGTGTCTTGTTCGTTTGTGTTCATCATTCTAGTTGATCAACATTATCTAGGGTTTGATTCATTTTGTTGAATTGAAGTTAAATAGTGAACAAGAATCATACTTGCAATAAAACTTAACATACAACTATTGAACTGTTATTATAGTTTATATTTCCGCTGCAAACGACAACGAAACAATCAAATTGACCTAACTTGATCAACCTAGCCCGTGAAATCCGGACTAGTCCGCACTTTACCGGACTAGTCCGATATATCTGGATTTAACCTTTTTGTTGAAGTGCCACAGGAACCGAAAAATTCAAGAAGGCCTATTCACCCCCCCTCTAGGCCTACATTCAGTAGGACCTTACGTTGGAGCTTATTAAAACTAGTCGGACCTAGCTAGTGGCGGAGCTAACCAAAACTTAGACGAACCTTGCGTCGGGCCTAGCAAAAAAAAACATGTCAAGCCTAGCCACAATGAGTCAGACCTATCCAAAATAAGTCGGACCTAGACAAAGAAATCAGACTATCCAAAATAAGTCGGACCTTGCATCAGACCTTGCTGAGGCTATCCAAAACAAGTCGGACCTTGAGTCAGACCTTGTTAAAAAGGTGTTTTGGTAGTATTCAAAACTTTTATCGTCAAAGCCAATGTATTCAACATACATAGGTCTCACAAGTCCTATCTTCATCTTCATCTTAATTATCATGTGCATGCTGAGGGGGGGGAGCAGAAATACCTGCTAGTTCAAAGGATGCTAATTCTTGCTCCGTGAGAGGTGCCAAAATGAATGTGAGAGGAAGAAGAAGATGTCCTGAAGGCTGGCTAGGGTTTAAGCCCGATAAATACAGACTAGTCTGAACACGGGCCGGACTAGTTCGGTAAAGATCACAGACTAGTCTGAGTCTGGTGGACAGAATTGGATTAGAAACAAAGTGATTTTTGGATGTTTGATATAAGCGTGATCTAAAGGACATCAATTCACAAATTATCTTGATGAACATGACCAGTAAGCAATCAACAATCATACAATAGCCATAATTCACCAAGATTCAATAATTGAAATAGTTTTTGAGAGAAAATCGAGATAACAGATATTTTTTTGCAAAAATGAGTATACTTTAAAATTACAATCAGGTATGTAGTGTCTCAAGCCACATTTCGAGAGTCAAGTATATTTAATTCATTAATGAGCTCACAAAATCTCTTTTCATCTAGTGGCTTTGTGAATATTTCTGCTAGTTGTTTTTCAATTCTAACATGTGAAATTTCTATGTCACCTTTTAGTGAATGATATCTTAGAAAATGATGACGAATGTCTATGTTCTTAGTTCTTGAGTGCTCTACTGGATTGTGTGCAATTTTTATGACACTTTTATTATCATATAGGAGTAGAATATGGCTTAGATTGTAACCATAATCCCTTAGAGTTTGTCGCATCCAAAGTAGTTATGCGCAACAACTACCGCAGCAACATACTCCGCTTCGGCTATGAAAAGAGCAATGGAATTTTGTTTCTTTGGTGACCATGAAACTAAGGATTTGCCAAGAAATTGGCAGGTTTTTGAGGTCCTCTTCCTGTTGACTTTGCAGCCTGCATAGTCGGCATCAGAATGTCCTATAAGGTTAAACTTGGATCCTTTATGATACCAAAGGCCCAAGTTAGGTGTGTGCACAAGGTATATTAAAATTCTTTTTACAGCTGTTAAATGATACTTTTTAGGTGCAGCTTGAAAACTTGCACACATACACACACTAACCATAATATTAGGCCTAGATGCACACAAAAAAAGCAGTGAACCAATCATAGACCGATATACCTTTTGATCACATCTGGACCATATTCATTTAGGTCGAGATGTTCATTAGTTGCCATGGATGTCTTCATGGGCTTGGCTTTGTCCATATTGAACTTTTTGAGAATGTCTTGCGTGTACTTAGTTTGGCAAATAAAAGTGCCCTCTTTCAGGTGGTTCACTTGAAATCCCAAAAAGAACTTCAATTCGCCCATCATTTACATCTTGAATCTATCTGTCATAATTTTACTAAATTCTTCACAAAAAAGATTCATTAGTTGAACCAAAAATGGTGTCATCAAAATAAATTTGACACACAAATAGATGAACATCGAAAAGTTTGGTAAACAAAGTATAATCAGCTTTTCCTATTTTAAAACCATTTTGAGTCAGAAAATCTCTAAGGCACTCATGCCAAGCTCGGGGAGCTTGTTTGAGGCCATAGAGATCCTTACGCAGTTTGTACACATGGTTGGGGTACTCTTGATCATCAAATCCTGGTGGCTGCTCCACGTAAACTTCCTCCTTGATGGGACCGTTGAGGAATGCGCTTTTGATGTCCATTTGATACAGCTTAAAATTATGGTGAGTAGCATAAGCTAATAAAATACGAATGGACTCAAGTCTAGCTACAGGAGCAAAAGTTTCATCGAAATCCAAACCTTCGACTTGTCAGTAACCCAAGTCGTGCCTTATTTCTTGTTACAACTCCATGTTCGTCTTGCTTGTTCCGAAAGACCCATTTGGTGCCTACGATATTTGCTTTTGGTCTTTCCACAAGCTCCTATAATTCATTTCTCTTGAAGTTGTTCAGCTTCTCTTGCATTGCAATCAGCCCTTCTAGATCTTTTAGTGCTTCATCAAACCTGTATAGTTCCAGAAACGAGACAAAAGAGTAATGTTCACAGAAATTAGTGATACGAGATCTAGTGGTTACTCCCTTTGCAGTATCTCTAATGATGTTGTCAAAGGGATGATCTCTTTGTATACTCTGATGTACTCTTCGGTAAGGCACTTGTGAGGTCATTTGTTCTTCATTATCTTCATTGTTAGTGTCTCCCCCTAGATTATTGCTTCCATGATTAAATTGACCTTCTTGATCCTGCTGGTGTTGATCATGTGCAGAAGCTCCCCCTTGATTGTTGCTATCCTGTTGAGGTACGTCTTGAGCACTTGAGTCTTCTGATTTCTCTTGAGGTCGAATATCACCAAGTTCCATTCTCCTCAATGCTTGACATGCGGCTTCTTCTTGATGTAGCACACACTTATCAACTTGCTCCACTTGGGAGCCATTAGTATCATCAAACACTACGTCACGTGCTACTTCAACAATGCCATAGTGTGTGTTGAGAGGAAATTTCCTTTCCCATGAAGTCATTTTCTGGTGGCCGTTTGTTGCGCTGCATTGGTGACTTCATCTTAAGCAGACCAACGGGACCACTTGTGAGTCCTTTTCCCTTGTTGGTGCTCCTTCTAGGTACGGTTGAGCTGGCACCAGTACCATCCTTGCTCAATGCTTTCTTTACTACCACTTTCCTCTTTTTTGAAAGAGCATCATCGAGAGGAGGGGAGTGGGCATTGAAGTCACAACTCTTCTTGCTTAGCCTTTCTTTTGCCCTTACAACTCTCGCACGTTCACGCTCGACTTCATAGTCAAACATGATGTCATCTGAGGCGGACGACATCGTGCCTTACACGGAGAATACAAGGAGTATTAAGAATGAAATGTAGAACTGTGGAGATAAGAATTTAGTTATTCAAACATTCAGGGGACCGAACTTGTCTGTTTTCAGAGTGCGGACTTGTCCGATGCACCCGACTTGTCCGCGCCGAGAACCGGACTAATCCGGTCTGATGTATGAACCCTAACTTCCTATTCCAGCAAATCTAACAAAGATTGATGCAACAAGGATAGGAATACAGTAGGAGTACATTCAACAATGTAATGTATGCCCTAGTAATCAAGAAAAAGAAGCAAGTTTTAAGGAAAGATGAGAACTAGGGTTAAGTGAGATTTTTACTGAAAAACGAAGATTTGAGGTTGGAGGAGAGGAGCATAGTCTGGATTAGTTCAGAGAGGGACGCTCCGTGCCGAGGAAAAGAGTTCACGTGGAGGAACCTTTGACTTTGGCTGCAAAAGTGAAAATTGCCTTGGGAGCTAGGGTTTGAGGAGAGAGAGTGTCAGGACAATTGTGAGAGGAAGAAGAGGGTGTCCTGGCGGCTGGCAGGGGTTTAAGACCGATAAATATGGACTAGTCCGCACTGGTGGCTAGACTAGTCCGGTATGCCGGACCAGAGCCGGACTAGTCAGTAGCAACAGAATAGTCTGGTGCTGACCGCAGACTAGTCCGGGTCAGCTAGATAGATCAAAGTTAGAAACAGAGTGATTTTTGGAAGTTTCACCTAATAGTGATCTAAAGGACATCAATTCACAAATAATCTTAATGAACATGACCAGTAAGCAATCAACAATCATACAAGGGCCATAATTCACCAAGATTCAATAATTGAAATAGTTTTCGAGAGAAATTTGAGATAAGGGATAAGTTTTTGCAAAAATGAGTCAACTTTGAAGAATCAATTAGGTATGCACTGTTTCAAGCCACATTTCGAGAGTCAAGTATATTTAATTCATTTCTTAGCTCACAAAATCTCTTTTCATCTAGTGGCTTTGTGAATATATCTGCTAGTTGTTTTTTAGTTCTAATATGTCAAATTTCTATGTCACCTTATAGTGAATGATCTCTTAGAAAATGATGACCAATGTTTATATGCTTAGTTCTTGAGTGCTCTACTAGATTGTGTGCAATTTTTATGACACTTTCATTATCACACAAGAGTGGAATATGACTTAGATTGTAACCATAATCCCTTATAGTTTGTCGTATCCAAAGTAGTTGTGTGCAATAACTACCAGCTGCAACATACTCTGCTTCGGCTGTGGAAAGAGCAATGAAGTTTTGCATTTTAGATGACCATGAAACTAAGGATCTGCCAAGAAATTGGCAAGGTCCTGATGTGCTCTTTCTATCGACTTTGCAGCCTGCATAGTCGGCATCGGAATATACTATAAGGTTAAACTTGGATCCTTTGAGATACCAAAGGCCCAAGTTGGGTGTGTGCACAAGGTATCTTAAAATCCTTTTCACACCTATTAAATTGCACTCTTTAGGTGCAGCTTGAAACCTTGCATACATACAAAGACTAAGCATGATATCTAGCCTAGATGCACATAAATAGAGCAGTGAACCAATCATAGACCGATATACCTTTTGATCCACATCTGGACCATCTTCGTTGAGATCGAGATGTCCATTAGTTGCCATGGGAATCTTAATGGGATTAGCTTTGTCCATATTGAATTTTTTGAGGATGTCCTGCGTGTACTTAGTTTGGCGAATGAAAGTGCCTTCTTTCAATTGCTTCACTTGGAATCCCAAAAAGAACTTCAATTCGCCAATCATAGACATCTCGAATCTGTCTGTCATAATTTGACTAAATTCTTCACAAAAGGATTTATTAGTAGAACCAAAAATGATGTCATCAACATAAATTTGACATACGAATAGATGACCATCAAAATTTCTTGTAAACAAGGTATAATCATCTTTTCCTATTTTAAAACCATTTTGAGTGAGGAAATCTCTAAGGCGCTCATACCAAGCTCGGGGAGCATGTTTGACGCCATAGAGAGCCTTACGCAGTTTGTACACATGGTTGGGGTACTCTTGGTCTTCAAATCCTGGTGGCTGCTCTAGGTATACTTCCTCCTTGATAGGACCGTTGAGGAATGCAATTTTGACGTCTATTTGGTATAACTTAAAATTGTGGTGAATAGCATAGGCTAATAAAATATGAATGGACTCAAGTCTAGCTATAGGAGCAAAAGTTTTGTCAAAATCCAAATGTTCAACTTGTGAGTAACATTTTGCCACAAGTCTTGCCTTGTACAACTCCATTTTCATCTTGCTTGTTCCGAAAGACCCATTTGGTGCCTATGATGTTTGCCTTTGGGCTTTCCACCAGCCCCCATACCCCATACCGCATTGCAATCACCCAATCTAGATCTTTTAGTGCTTTGTCAACCCTGTATGGTTCCATAAATGAGACAAAAGAGTAATGTTCACAAAAACTAGCAATACGAGATCTAGTGGTTACTCCTTTTGCAATATCTCCAATGATGTTGTTGACAGGATGATCACTTTGTATACTCTGATGTACTCTTGGTTGAGGAACTCTTGAGGTCACTTGTTCTTCATTATCTTCATTGTCAGTCTCTCCCCCTAGATCATTACTTCCATGATTAAATTGACCTTCTTGATCCTGCTTCTGTTGATCCTGTGCAGAGGCTCCCCCTTGATTGTTGCTATCATTTAGAGGTATATATTGAGCACATGGGTCTTGTGATTGCTCTTGCGGTCAAATATCACCAAGTGCCATCCTTGTCAATGCTTTACATGGGGCTTCTTCTGGATCTAGAACACACTTATAAACTTGCTCCACTTGGGAGCCATTAGTTTCATCGAACACTATGTCATGTGCTACTTCAACAGTGCCAGAGACATTGTTGAAGACACGATCGGTGTAGGCGTTCGAATCATAACCAAGCAAGAACCCTTCATCAGATTTTGAAGCGAAGTTCGAAGTCCTCGGTTTCTTGTTTAGAATAAAGCATTTACTTCCAAATACTCTGAAATATGAAACATTAGGTTTGTTACCAGTGAGGAGCTCATATGGCGTTTACTTCAGAAGTCGGTGAAGATATAGCCGGTTTTGTGGCGTGACAAGCGGTGTATATGACTTCGGCCCAAAACCGGTCCAAAGTCGTATATTCATCCAACATTGTCCTCGACATCTCGATGAGTGTCCTATTCTTCCTTTTGGCCACCCCATTTTGTTGAGGGGAGTAGGGTGCCAAAAACTCATGTTTTATTCCTTCTTCGTCTAGGTACTCCTCAACTTGAGTATTCTTGAACTCCGTTCGGTTGTCACTTCTAATGTTCTTGACAGTTGAGGAGAATTTATTTTGCGCTCTTTTCAAAAATTTATTGAGGATCCCCTGGGTTTCTGATTTATCATACAAGAAAAACACCCAGTTAAATCTTAAAAAATCATCAACAATTACTAAATCATATTTGTTACCGCTGATGCTTATATAAGCAGTTGAACCAAAGAGGTCCATATGAAGAAGTTCTAGCAATTTTGATGTAGTCATCACATTCTTTGCAAAGTGTGGTGCTCCAACTTATTTTCCCGTCTGGCATGCGTTGCACGACCTGTCTTTCTCAAACACAACATCTTTTAAACCTCGGATGTGACCACCTTTTAAAAGCTTTTGCAAACTCCTCACTCCAACATGGGCTAACCATCTATGTCACAACCATACCATGTTAGTTTTTGCAACCAAGCAAGTGTGGAGTTCAACTTTATATTTTTTGAAGTCAACAAGATAAAGTTTTCCCTTCAACATTTCCTTGAATGCAATTGAGTTATCACTTTTTCTAAATACTGTCACACCCTCATTAGTGAACAAACAGTTGTAAACTTTGACATATAGCTGAGATATGTACAAAAGATTATAATCTAAATAATCAACATGTAAAATATTTGAAAGTGTGTGTTAAGAGGAAATTTCAATTTTACCGCTGCCAAGGACCTTTCCTTGGCTGTCGTCTCAAAAATAAATTCCTTCACTTGGATCCGCGTTCTGCTCATACTCCATGATCATACTCCTCTCTCCGGTCATGTGATTGGTGCATCTACTGTCCAACACCCATTTGGATCCTCCGGAGGAGTACGCCTGCAAAACAAAATTATTTCTTGGTTTTATGTACCCAAGCTTGCTTGGGTACTTGGAGGTTAGTCACAAGTGTGTTGGGCACCCACACACAAGTCTTTAGGTTCTTGTGGCGTGGCCTTTGATATTTTACATAAACATGTCCAGATTTTTTCTCATAAGTACATAAGAAGCATGAAAAGTATGAAATAATGTTTGCAATTCAGATTCATGTGATTTTTCTTTAACAAATGTAATATGATTCTTAATCTGAACATTAGTAGGCAACTTTTTATTATTTGTGTACCCAAGACCATCTTTGACATTAGGAGGTCTTGTGACCATATATGCACTTTGTGCATATTTAATCTTTTCCTTGTCAAAGATGCCACTTTGTGATGGATGTCAAACATATGAAACAGAGTATTCATCTTTTAGAATATCCTTCTTACTAGAGTATCTGCAAGTTTTAGTTATTGTCGACTTGACATCTTGAGAGGGTGAGCTCTTTTAAGAGGAAGTGCCACTTTGCTTTAGTGACTCAACTTGCACTTCAAGGATTTTGTTAACTTTCGTCAAGTTAGGATGTTCGTCCTTGACTGCAATATGTGAGTCTTCTAATTTTGAGTAAGTTTTCTTACTCAAAGCTAGGTCAATCTCAAGTGCCTTGCTTTTCTCCTTTTCAAGCTCAAGAAGCTTTTCAACCTCTTGATATCTCTTCCTTTCACTAATGAGCATATCTTCTTAGCGGTTGACAAGCTCCACATTCTCAAAGATTTCATCCGACAGCAGTTTCATTTTTCATAGTGCAGTTTTGCTCAATCCTTTAAACATTTCCTCATTTTCACTAGAGCTATCAAAATCTTCATTAGAGGAATGCAAGGAGGGGGTGCAAGTCGAACCTTCTTCTTGCCTTCCTTAGCCATGAGGCAAGTGTGGTTGTGGTTCTCCCTTCCTCCCATGTTTGGGAAGAGTATAGACTTCTTGGTTGGCTTCTTGATGTCAATTGTTTCCATCTCATCTTCATCATCCGAGGAGGACTCGTCGTTTGAGTCCCATTCCTTGCCGATGTGCGCTTGATGTACCTGCTTCTTTTTCTTGAAAGTTTTCTTCTCTTGTGACTTCACTTCTTTATGCTTCTTATTTTCCTCATATGTATAGTCAACCATATAGTGTCCATATTAGCCGCAGTTGTAGCAAGTACGTCAAGCCTTGGATTTCCCTTTTTCCTTATTCTTTCCTTCACTAGAGTTGCTTCTTTTTCTTCTGGTCATCATGCGCTTGAATCTTTTCATGAAGAGTACCATCTCTTTTCATCATCCATATCTGTTCTTACATCATCAGTGTCTTCTTCTTCATGAGTCTCACGAGTCTCCTTCCCTTTGGACTTGCAAGTTGCCTTGAGGGCGACTCCCATCTTCTTGGATGAGGTAAGTTCAGCTAAGCCTTTGACATATTTGGCTTCTTTTTCCAACATCTCCTGATTGATAATTTTACCAAGGACTTCATCGGGGGTCATTTTGTGAAACCCCAGCCTTTCTCTAAGGAACACAAGGTGATATTCCAAGGCATAAAGGCTCTTATAATTCTCTTCATAACCTCATGATCAGTCCACTTCTTGCTTCCATAAGCACAGATCTTGTTGATGAGTGTCTTCAAGCGGTTGTATATTTCTTGAGGGGATTCACCATTTTCAATGGCAAATCTCCCAATTCCCCTTCAAGCATTTCAATCTTCGCTTCTCGGACGGAGCAGTTCCCTTCATGAGTAGTCTTAAGTGTATCCTAAATGTCTTTGGCAACTTCAAGTCCATCCACCTTGGTGAATTCTTCTCGGCTCAAGGATGAAGTGATCATCGCAACAGCTTGTGCATTGCGATGAATTGCTTGTTCTTGCCCTGAGATGAGTTCATCGTTGGTGTCTGGGATATCTATACGTGTACACACTATATGCCAAAGACTAGGATTAAGTGAAATTAAATGCATCTTCATATATTTCCACATTGAGTAATCATTGCCATCAAACTGTGTAGATCTTCCCATGGGAATAGAAAGATAATGGTTGTATTTGTTAAGCTTTTCAAAATTAAAAGGATATCGGGAGTAGTCTTGATGACTACCCCCTTTTGGCTTTTCATCCTCCTTCTTGCCCTTCTGGCTTAGGAGCTTCTTCCTGAGAAGCGCCTTGAGTTCACGTACTTCTTCATGATCGTGTTCGTGCTCCTTGAGCACATCGAATGCCTAGGAGTCTTGTTTGTCTCCAATGATGGGCATCTCCGGGACCTCATTGTTCTTGTCCGTGGCCATTTGTCTCTCCGAGCGGTGAGTCTCGTAAAAGGAGAGCTTGCTCTGATACCAATTCAATGTGGCCTAGAGGGGGGTGAATAGGCATTGAAAACTTTTCCTGCAATACTTAATCAAAATGTCAAATCCAGGATGGACCGGACTTGTTCGGTGCAGTATACGGACTAGTCCGCTATGCTTGATATACTATTATTAGATTAAGTATGTATAAAGATTTTATAAACGATATAGCAGCGGAATATAAAAAACTATCCTAACAACTTTAGTGAACAATTAGGATAGGTGATTTGTACGTGAAATACAAAATTAACATGAATTACAAGATTGATTAACTTTATACCCTAGATGATGGTAATTACAAAAATAAAAGAATGGAACACGAGAGACAAAGATTTTTACCGAGGTTTGATGTCCCAAAGAGATCTACATCCTCGTTGAGGAATTCCACACAGAGTCGGGTCTTTTCAAGCCCCTTTCCCTCGTTAAGTCACCACACAAGGCCGACTTGAGTTCCACTATCATGGATAATCACCAAGATGGTGGGGCAACCAAACACGCTGAGGGCTCCCACAAATTTACAGCGAAAAAATGATCTAATACAATCAAAAAGATTACAAGTAATGCACGAGTGTATAAGAGATCAAACCTCAGGAGCTCAACGATGCGTAGACGACGATTTCCCTATCCCAAATCTCGATACTCTAAAGATTTAACTCTTTAGGCCCTTAGATGTGTGAGGAGATGTGTTTTTGTGCTCTTGGGATGAGTGGCGATGCTAGGGTTTATGTTCTTGACAGTAGAGTATGGTTGTTGTATTTGTGGGGTCGTGGATCACCTATTTATATTGTTTCCAAAAATATTACCGTTAGGGATCCTGACGGTCGGACTAGTTCGCTCTGGTGACTGGACTTGTCCGGCGTGCTGTGTAAAATTTGCATGGAATGTGCAACATAATAAAAACCCTAATTTGTGTGAGGTATACCAGACTTTCCATATTGGAACAGAAAGTTCATCGGACTAGTACGTTGTGATTACAAAAAATTGATCGGACTAGTCCGCAATATGACGGACTTGTCGGGTTCAATGTGAATTGTGTTTTTCCAACTTGTCTGAGTGAAACATTAGAAATTTGAAGGAACTTGTCCGGTTAGTTTTTGGACGTGTTCGGTGCAAGGTGAATTGAAACATCAGAAAGTTTAATGGACTTGTTCGGTTAGTGTCTCGACTTGTCTGGTGCTTAGTGGACATTTGGAAGTTAAACAGACTAGTCCGCTTAGTGAACTGACTTGTCCGATGCTTAGTGAAATACTTAGATTGATTTTAGCCCTTACCCTCTACGCAAAGATCTAAGCTCTTGGAACGTATCTCTCACACACATCCTCTACAGTTATATCTACTTTGCGCTTCCTTGATCAATTTGGCTTTTTCTTTTCTTCACTCCTCATTTTTTTCACCTTTTTAAGTGCACCAAAATATCTAATCTTTGTTGACCTGCATTCATCTCAATGAATTCATTAGGATCTCATTTTTTTGTCATCAATCATCCAAAACCCACAAAGGGAATTAATGCCTAGATACACTTTCAATAATTCCTCGAACGCACACAAAAGCAGTTTCAGGTTTGTCGCCCGCTCTAGACATGATCAAAGAAAATGATAGTGTCATCCGCATATTGTAGGATTGATAGACCATCATCAACCAAATGTGGAACCAACCCTCTAATAAGTCCTACCCTTTTTGCCCTATTTATTAATATATTAAGCATATCCGTACAATATTGAACAAAATAGGTGATAAAGGGTCACCCTGTCTTAAACTGTTGGACTGTATACTTGTGTGTGTTGGGCCAGACCCATGTACCAGCCCTCCTATGGGGCTATATATATGTATTATACCTCTAGGGAATAATTAATCAGCTAATTACCCAGTTAACATGGTAGCAGACAGGTAACCCTACCCTAATAATGCCCAGCAGGCACCCATGTCCCAGCCGCCGCAGGCCACCGATGCGCCACCGCAGGCGTGCCTTCTCCCCCTAGCTGCACCAATATCCCCTCCTTTTGGAGCGCCTCCCCTCCCCCTGATTGGCGCCGCCTAGCACTCAGCAGCTGCCGGCGCGCCGATCCCGATCGCCGTCGTGTTGATCCCAATCGCCAACGCATTGATCCTGGTCGTCGGTGCGTCGTTCCCGACCGTTGGCGCGCTAATCCTGGCTGCAACCGCTGGTGGCCCCTACAGTGAGTGGCCTGGCCGTAGCCTCTCTATTTGGCACAACCATTGCCTCTGGTGGGCCCGCAGCCGCTGGGATCTGGCACCCAGCCATGCCAACGCCGACCGCCAGTGCGCTGCACGGCCCTGGCCCCACCTGGTCGAGCGCTGGTGCCTCCTCGATGGGCGGTGGAGCGGTTGCTCCATAGATGACTGTCGGGCTGGTTGTCGTTCTCGGATCTACCTCTCTCGTGACTGGTCCGACCACCAGCGAGCCTCTTGCTGCCGCAGCTAGTCATGCGACCCCCGTTCCCCGCCCGTACAGTACAGCGACTGGTTTTGCCATCAGCGGCTCACTAGCCAGCGCTGCTGCCGTTTCCTTCATGATCAACTCCGGGTTAGACGGTCCTGCTACCACTACTGCTCGGCTTGCGCAATCATCACATTATACATTGTCGGACTCAAGTCCCTGTCGTACGGGCTCAACGTGGGAACCACTGCAACCATATTGCCGCCTCTGGCTGCCGCTGTTGTTGGTGCCACCGCTGCTCATAGCGCGGTCGCTGCCCCCCCCCCCCTACAACAGCGACATCACGACCACGGCAGCCATGGATACCTCCGACGTCATCACAGCTCTGACTGCCTCTCACGAGCGCGGGCACGAGCGGGCACTCGCTCTCGCCCTGGAGAAGAAGTGTGCTTTTGTGGCTGCTCTATCTGACCAGCTCGAGGAGAGTGCTCACAGATAGTTAAGTGCTACCTACGAGCCTTCCTCCAATGCTAGTGCCCACTCCGCGTACTCATCGTCCCTCGTCATTGCTCTCCACCTTAGGATGCTAGGGTTCAGAACATCTGGATGCTTGTGCCGATTGTCCTCAGTTCTCACTCCACCTCATACACCAGATGGCATAAACTGCTTCTCACGTTGAGGTGGTTCCTTCTCGACGACCACATCCTCTGGGAGGGCTTCCCGTCGGATGACTCCTGGATCGGTATGGACAACCTCGTCCTAGCCCAGATCCTTGGGTCCCTGTAAGACGAGCTACATGACATCGTCGAGCAGAGCAGTAATGGTACCGCGCACTGGTCATCGCTGGTCCTCTAGCAGCACTTCTTGGAGAATTGTGCGACTCAAGCTCTCAACATCAACATGCGGTTCGAGAACACTCTCCAGGGCGACCGCTCCATCTCTGCTTACTTCAAGGAGATGAAGGGCATGGTTGACACCTTGCGTGACCATGGCGAATCGGTTGCTCACAGCATGCTCGTCCTTCGTATTCTTCAGGTCCTGAACGAGTGCTTCTACCATTTTTGTTCGTGGATTCTTCAAGTGGAGCCACCCCCGACCTTCGAGAAGGTCTGGTCCGTCCTTGAGCTTGAGGAGATCACTTCTAGTTGCCCTAGTGGCTCCGGGCCTGCCACAGCTTTCTACAGCCCTAGGCAGTCCCCACGGCCACCTGCTTCTGGTGGACTACCACTGTGACCACATGCTCCGCCTACTACCCTAGGTGCTCCTGCAGCCTCTAGGGTGGTAAACATTGCTTCCGTGGTAAGCGCGGTGGTCGAGATGGTGGCGCTGACGGTAATTCTGCTCCTTCTACTGGAGGTGGTAGTGGTGGCATCGACAGGGGAGGTGCGCCCTGGCCCACACTCTACAACCCATGATATGGCCAGATCTCTATGTGGTCTAGGCCGTCTTTGGGTCTTTCGCCTCCCGCTCGCCTCGTCCTCAGCCGATGTACGTGGCCCACGCGGGCTACGATGGGTCGTCGACTCAAGCATACAACGGGTCTGGCTACTCTGTTGGTGAACAGTCAGCCTTGACCTATGGGGGCATCGACTACCCTGTTGGGTACTAGGAGTTGCCGACACCATTCCAGGAGCCGCCCTGGTTTGGGACTGCTAGTCACTGGCTTCTTTGTTCAGCACCATGCACCTGACGCCACGTGCTGCTGACTGGGTGACTGATTCCGGAGCTCCGTACCATACCACACTTTATGTTGGTATACTCTCTTCTACCCACCCTCCCCACCCTTATTTTCATTCATATATCATTATCGGGAATGGGTCTGTTATTCCAATCACCTCAGTAGGTGATTGGGGATCTTCGGGTTCTATCCAACTCAGCAATATTCTTGTCGCTCCGGATATAATTCAAGATTTGCATTGTATTCACTGGTTTACCATTGATAATAATATTTCTGTTGAGTTTGATACTTTTGGTTTATCTATGAAGTATCTTTCCACTTGGTGTCTTCTTCCTCGATGTGATAGCCCAGGGCCTCTTTACACGCTTCAATTTCCTACTTCCGCTGCGTCTCCGCCTTTTGCTCTGACTACGACAGCTTCATCCACCTCTTGGCACCATTGGCTTGGCCATCATAGCGTAGATGTTATGTCCAAGTTGTATAGTAGTTCAGTTATCTCGTGTACTAGGGGCACACATGAGTATTTATTCAGTTATCTTGTGTACTAGGGGAACACATGAGTCTTTATGTCATGCATGTCAGCTTGGTTGCCATGTTCGGCTTCCGTTTCCAACATATGTGACTCATGTTGAGCACATTTTCATCTTATTCATTGTGTTTTGTGGACATCTTACTCATGATTCGCACAACCAATGATGTTATGCGCTCCCTGATGTTTCGTGCCTCTATTCCTACTCGATACTGGGTAGAGGCCTTTCACGCTGCCACTTTCCTCATTAATCGCCTTTCCACCAAGGCATTCGTGCACCTAGCCCTTACTTTGCCTTGTACGGCACCACACCTCTTTACGACCACCTTCGTGTTTTTGGGTGCGCTTTCTACCCTAACCTTTCTGCTATGGCCCCACATAAGCTTGCGCCTCGCTCTACTCGTTATGTCTTTCTTGGGTACTCTCTCGATCATAAGGGGTACCGTCGTTTGGACCTCACCACTCATTATATATTGATTTCTCGACACGTCATATTTATTGAGTCCTCTTTTACATTCTCCACTTCCTCCTCTGCTTCCGCCGCAGAGTCGGATTCCCTATTTTCTAATCGCACCGAGGCTACTCCACTATAGCTCGCTAGGCCCTTTTCTGCAGGTAGGATACCCGTCGCGCCACATGTGGCCCCTACGTCCCCGACGTCACCCGTAGCTTCTCGTGTGGCCTTAACGTCCTCGACGTCGCTCGCTGCGCCACGCGTGGCTCCAGCGATTCCGACGTCGACTGTTGCGCCCTGCGCTATATCGGTTCCTCAGGCGCCACTGGCTCCTCCTCCTGCAGCCCTGGCGTCTCGGTTCACTGACCCAACTCTAGTCTACCAGCGACGAGCGCAGGTTGGTGCTCATGCACCAGTAGCTCAGGCGTCCCCGACCCCTACTGCTTCGCCACACGGGGTCCCTGCGTTTCCAATATCCTCAGCTGCACCATGTGCAGCTTCAGCGTCTCCGACCTGTTCAGTTGTGCCACGTGTGGCCCCATCGTCTCTGACCTCTACTGTCGTGTCACGCGGGGCCCTGGTGTCCCCGATGTCACTCGCTGCGTCAGGCGCGGCCACAGTACCGCAGTTTGCCAACCCTGCTCTTGTCTATTGGCGACGAGAGTGGGTTGGTGGTCTGACTCTTGCTCACCACGATCCCGGTGTACCACCCGCCTCTGCTCCACCGGGACCCAGGTCATGTCCACCCGATGGTGACTCAACATGCAGCAGGGGTCCTTCAGCCGGTTGAGTGTTTCTTTGGGGTCGTCCTCTCATCGATGACGCCTCCACCGTTTGTCTCCTCTTCGGTATCTCCTATGACTTCTTTTGTCTGTAGCACCCTCGCCGACCCCCACTGGCACCGCGCTATGGAGGAAGAGTATGCGGTCCTGCTTGCCAACCAGACATGGGACCTGGTGCTCCATCCAAATCATCGCATTGTTGTCGCGGGCAAGTGGGTTTTCATGCATAAGAAGAAGGTGAATGATTCTCTAGAGAGATATAAGGCTCGGTGGGTACTTCGGGGCTCTACTCAGTGCCCCAGAGTTGACTACAATGAGACCTTCTATCCAGTGGTGAAGTCGGAGACGGTTCATACCATTCTGTCGCTGGCTCTCTTGCATTCTTGGCCCATCTACTAGCTAGACGTCAAGAACGCCTTCCTCCACGACACTTTGACAAAGACGGTGTTCTGCAATGAGATGACCGGGTTTGTTGATTCATCTCATCCAGACATGGTTTGCAAGCTGAACAAGTCCTTGTACGGTCTGAAGCAGGCACCTCGAGCCTGGTACAACCGGTTTGCCTCCTTCCTGGTCTCGTTGGGCTTTGTTGAGGCCAAGTCAGACACGTCGCTATTTGTCAATCGACACGAGAGTGACACTGCCTACCTTCTCCTGTACGTCGATGACATTGTACTGATGGCGTCCAGTCTGGCTCTCCTTCAGCGCACTATCTCTGCCTTACAACATAAGTTTGCTATGAAGGACTTGGGCCAGCTTCACCACTTCTTGGGTATTGCGTTCGAGAACCGTCCAGGTGGCTTGTTCCTTGACCAGCGGTAGTACTGCCTGGATACCCTCGAGAGAGCGGGCATGGCTGAGTGTAAGTCGTGTTCCACACCGGTGGATAACCAAGCAAAGGTCTCCTCTGCCAATGGGACACCCGTTAGTGACCCGATTGCCTACAGGAGTCTTGCGAGTGCCCTTCAGTACCTCACCTTCACCAGGGCGGATATCTCCTATGCGGTTCAGCAAGTGTGCCTTCACATGCATGACCTGCGGGAGCTACACCTTACCACTGTGAAGATAATCCTTCAGTACCTCCATGGCACCCTCGACTATGACCTCCTCCTTCTGTGTGACTCGGCTTTCGAGCTGGTCGCCTAGACTAACGCTGACTGGGTAGGATGCCCAGACACCCCATCGGTCTACCTCCGTCTACGATGTCTTCCTAGACGAGAACCTCGTATCCTGGTCCTCAAAGAGACAGCATGTGGAGTCACGCTCGATTGCCGAGGCAGAGTATCGCGCCGTGGGTAACGGCGTGGTTGAGGCTTCCTAGCTTCAGTAGCTGCTTCAGGAGCTCCACTCTCCCGTTGCCCAAAGCACATTGGTCTATAGCGACAACATCAGTGCCGTCTACCTCTCCACCAATCCCGTCGAGCATCAGCACACAAAGCATGTGTAGATCGAACACCATTTCGTTAATGAGAGGGTTGCACGTGGCGAGGTCTGGGTTCTCCACGTCCTGGCGATGTTCGCCAGTTCACCAACATCTTCACGAAGGGGCTCCTGTCACCGCAGTTCTTGGAGTTTCAGTCCAGTCTCAACATCTGCCGTGGCTAGATGTTGGGACTGTGCGGGGGGGGGGGGGGGGGGGGAGGTGGGTTGGACTGTATACTTGTGTGTGTTGGGGTAGGCCATGTACCGGCCCTCCTATAGGGATATATATGTGTACTCTACCCCTAGGTGTTAATTAATCCACTAATTACCCAGTGAACATAAACCTTTTTTGTCATAAAGTTTTTCCCAACTTGGTCATTAATTTTAATTCCTACATGTCCACCTTGAATATACGCGTCAATCCATTGACACCACCGTTCAGAAAAATCTTTCATTAGCAGAGTTTCTCTCACAAAGGACCACCTCACTTTGTCGTATTCTTTCTCAAAATCTAACTTAATAATCACTCCGCTCATTTTTTTCCTATGCAACTCATGAATCGTTTCATGCAAAATATAGCCCCATCCATTATATTCTTCCCAGGTATGAACGCGGTTTGCATTGGTTTAATCACCTTGGGAGCGACTGACATCACTCTGTGCTGTGAATCATGGTGGGGTAGTGCCACCGGGGCTAGGCGCCCGGTGACCAAAGTTAGGAACAACCCAATAGAGGAAATTCCTTTATTCTTTGATGCTTATTACAGGGGGTAGGGGTTGACCTATATAGTGTCCAGGATCCCTGCCGCGTGCCCCCTGGGGCTGCTGCTGCGCCCAGGAGGTTGGGATCCTTCCTAACCACCTTAATCCTTTATTTCCTAGATTACATTATCTCTATCTATTATTTCCTTTATTACAGATTCAATCTACTAATTCTATCTATAATAGATCCAAATCCTCTATTTATATCTCTAAAGATTTATTCTATCTTTTATGAAATCTTCTAGAAGCTGGGCTTTGGGTTGCGGCCATATGTGGGCCCTGCCACATGTGGGCCCAGTCCACATCATTTCCTCCCTCCCCAACATCAGCTTGTCCTCGAGCTGAGTATTCAGGGCGGTGAGATGGAGCATCGAGGACCTTGCCAATGACATCCTCGAGCAGGGTGTTTCCCATGGCGATGTAAGTGTTCAAGCCTTCCAGTTTGATGTCGAGGAGGAAGCACAAGGAAGTCAGGTGCTGGTAGAGGTCGTGACTTCGGGTGGTCGTAGTGCGTGCGCCCGACCACGCGATGAACGTTGGCCGTGGCGGTGACACGGTTCAACCCTCCGTGTATGCCTTCCCTGTAGGACGGAGAAAAACACTTGATGTTGAGCATCTTGACGAGTCATGCGAGGTCTTAGGAGCCTCACGACGTAGCCCAGCTGAGGTTGCTGCAGCCGAGGTGCCCCTCGAGGGCCTTGAGGCCATCGACGGTATGAAGGTCAGAGAAGGTCACAACCATCGGATCCGGCAAGGATAGCAACTTCTCGAGGATGTTAGGTGCAGCGGCTTGAACTTGAGTAGCCAGCGCGACTCGAAGAGCTTGATCAGGATGGGCATGAGCCCCGTTGGGTGGACCTGCCCCATGAACTTGGGCTGCTGGACGTTGAAGCGCTGGAAACTCTGGGGGCAGAAGTCCACGCTTGACCCGCGCATCTGGCCACCATGGTTGTAGTCGCCTGTTGCGATGGCGAAGGTGGAGTAGTGGTGGCAGCGACGATGCGGATCTCAACCAACGCTGACTGATTGAAAGCAGTTCCCGGCGTGATTCGGTTAGGGATCGAGGATATGGAGGACCGCGCCCGTACGGACCGAATGCGGCCAACGCAGATCGATGTCGGCTGCACGAATCCATCAAAGCTTGATAAAGATCTGGTGCAGCTTGGGCGAAATCTGTCGTAGCTTGTTTGGATCGTGGCGTCGCGCATCCAAGTCCGGACGACGAGGTCAATAGACGGGATTTGCATCACGGACGGCGTGTTAGTAGCTCGTCGTAGATTTTGGACACCAGCAAATCTCGGGCACCGGCCGAATCAGGTGGCAGAAGAGGAGGGTCGTATGTCACCACGGCCACGGGGATCTGATCTAATCTTCCCTTCTCCAGTCGCGTAAGTCGCTCCTCATGATCGCCGAGGATGTGATTTGTGGTGTCCAACTGCGCCATCATGCGCATCATCATGAAATCGAGGTCTTGAAGGGTGAAGGCCCTAGGATCTTGTACAGCGGCGGCCATGACGACCATCTGCTGTGTGGTTCCTGATACCAATTGCTGTGAATCGTGGTGGGGTAGTGCCACCGTGCTGGACTACCGGTGACCGAAGGTAGAAACAGCCCAATGGGAAAATTCCTTCGGTACTGATTACAGTGGGTAGAGGGCGACTTATATAGGGTCCAGGACCCTTGCCGCGCGCCCCCTGGGGCTGTTGCTGCGCCCAGGTGGTTGAGATCCTCCGCAACCATCTTAATCCTTTATTTCCTAAATTACATTATCTCTCTCTATTATTTCTTTTATAATAGATTCAATATACTAAGTTTGTCTATAATAGATCCAAATACTCTATTTCTATCTTTAAAAATTTATTCTATCTTTTATAAAATCTTCTAGAAGTTGGGTTGTGTGTTGCGACCATATGTGGGCCCTACCACGCGTGGGTCTAGTCCACAACACTGTGGTAGTTGCAACTTTAATGAGTATCTTAAAACTCACGTTTAAAGACATAGATCTGTTCTGATGCTAGCATCACCCATTTTGTAACAGTATGATTGTACCAAAATTATGTTTGTACAATTGTAATGACCCTACGTGAAACTCTCTGAAAATGTGAAAAGGTCCATAAGATCTTTCTGGATTAAATCCGAGAGAGTCTGATAAAATTGGTCGAGAAAACCGTCAGGACCTTGGGCTTTGTTAATTACAATAATAGTTTCGTTCGGGCTAACAACCAAAAACATAGTTGTCGAGTTAAATTAGTAAGATGAAGAGCTGGACTCACAACCATAAAACTCACATGTTTTTTTTATCATGTCTACATTTCAAGTGTCTGGAATTTAAGAAAATTTCAAGCATCAGATAATTAGCTACTAATTACTATGATTAAGCACTAATCTTTCTAATTAATCATTAACCCTTAATTCTATATGTTAGTCAATCAAAAATTATTTCATTTTGATTATTTTATAATTAACATAATTCTTACAAATACAAATTAACTAAACTAGTTGTTAATTGTCATGTGCTGCCCTGATGCCGCGGCCGCGCACTACATTCGCGTCGCCTGAACCCACGGCCGCTTTTCAGGCGCATGTAAATTGGTGTTTCCGTATTTTTGTTTCGATTTCTCTGGTCTGGTGGAAACGTAATGCAATACATAAATTTCCACAGATCAGTACGATATACTATTCAAATTTAACTTCTTCATTCATGGATGTTGTTCTATGAATTACAGTACTTGACAACTCTGGCAGCTCATCCCATACACCGGCAGCTCATCCCCGCACGCGCGCGGATGACCTCCCCCGTCGCCAGCCGAACAAAAGGCAGCCAGGTTCTCAAGCTCAAACAGGTCGGAGCTGGCGTCGCTGCTCTCCTCCCCGACGTCGCTGTCGGCTGGCGGGAACAGTACCTCCTCGACCTCTACCACTGGAATTAGTCGGCGACCCGCCACCGCAGCAGCTACGGCTACCTCGCCGTCGATGTCCAAGAACCGCACGGTCTTGCTCCGGCTCCGGATCGCCGGCGCGGACGGCGGCGGTGTCTTGGCGAAGCAGGGCCGCGCGGTCGACGGCGCCGTGGAGCACGTCGACTCGTCCCCCGGCGGAGCCGGTTGCTGCCGCGCCGAGTGCCGCTTGCCGGTGAACATAGCGTTGAGCAGGCTCGCGAGCCGCGCGCTGGGGGAGGCCGGTCTGCGGGAGCCGCCACGGGCAGGGCCGTTCGACAGCTTCCTGGCTCTCCTTTCCTTCTCCGTCGCCGGCTGCTGCTGCTGCTGCCTTCCCGATTGAGGCGCGGCGACCACTCCGCCGCCGGCTCGAGAGGTGCAGATGGAGCGGAGGCGGCGGAGGGAGTACTCGACCTCGGACGACGTCGACGAGAAGTATCCGCGGCCGTTGCAGTCGTCCGCGCCGGCCCCTGGCGCCTCCGCAACCCGCGCTGCGCGGTGGCTGGCGGCCAAGGAGGGCTTGTAGTAGTAGTAGCAATGCAGCGCCGCTTCCCGCTGCTTCTTTGCGGCGCCCGTCGTGACAGCTCGTTCGGTGGCCGTGTCAAGCACCGCTCCTGTTCTTGTGCCTCCAGGATGCTCGTCCATGGCGTCGCAGATGGCGTCGAGCAGCGTGGACGAGAACGACGGCTGGCCAGGCCGCCGTCCGGGCCTCTCCCGCGCCGGCGCTGGCGCCCACCTTTCCATTAATTGTTCGCGCGGTGGTGAGTCGAGACGAACAGAGCGGATCAGAGCGGCCTGCGGTGCCGGGCAATGATGATATAGGAGAGCTAGGTAGCCGTGGAAGGGGGACAGAGAGAGGTGGCGAGAAAGCGAAGGGCAGTAATGGTGGGCGCGCTCGCTTGTGAGCCGGGGGGAAGCGAAGTGAACGGGACTGTGGAGGAGTAGAGCGCGGGCGTGGGGGGCGAGGGGGATCTTGCTGTCCGGGCTATCCCGGCCTGTTGCTTTCCTCCTGCCGTCTTTCTTTCATGTCCTTCGCTTTCCCTTTTGCTTTGTCGGCGCCAGCACAGGAATGTGCCCTCCTGCTTAGGCTATCCGCACCAGGTACTCTAAAACATACTCTATACACTATTCTTCATCTAAATTTGTAATACGTACTCTAAATTTTTACTACGTTACATAGTATACAATAAGCTTTACAGTATGCTACTGCGGACGATATTACCACTCCTGCCCACTTGGTTCACCATTTTACCACGGGATTTCTAAAGGACACTCGAGTGTTTTATGCCATGTCGACAACTGATTTCTTACGCCTGCATGTGTCCATTCGATCAGTAAAGAAAAAACATGTGTTTCTATATAGATCCTCCAACACTGAATGCTTATTCAGACCATAACTACATTTAATTCACAATTTAGTTACAGGTACAGTGCAATTATGTTCATGTCTGTTTAGGAAAAAAAAAAAAGATGTCTAAATTTCAGCTGTCTGAAATTTGAGAAAATTTTAGGCACCATGTAATTAAGTAGCTAATTACTATCATTAACCACTAATATTTGTAATTAACTATTAATCTGTGATTATATAAGTTGATCAATTACAAAATTATTTTGTTTGATTATTTTACAATTTACATAATCTTTACAAATTACGAGTTAACAATTAACAAAATAAAAAAAATTATCTTCATTCTCACTTTGACGCCTGTACTGGTCTGGCGTGTCTGTCGCCTGAAATCAACCGTGGATTTAGGCGCCTGTCATCCAGTGTTTCTGAGAAAAATGTAGCTACGTTCATGCGCAATCGAATTTATAGAAGACGTGACATGCGAAGAACATTGCAACAACTATGAGAGGCGAGCACAACTCCACCTTGAGAGACAGAGACGGTGCCGGTTCACTAAGCAGGCACTCTCTGGCGGGTTTCACTACTCCGGCAAGCGAGGAGTGACATCACAGGATGCCGGCCATTAGGTGAACCCCCAGATGGGGGAATAGCAGGAAGCAGTAGCCACGTTTGGATCGGCGCCGCTGGCCATGCACACATTACCACGGTAGCACACACCCAAATGGTGTCGTTGTGAGCAGGCGTACGGGCCGACCCGCCATGCGCCGCGAGATCAGCTGGGTTGGTGCTGCGCATTTACACAGTTATTGAATCTACCCGGAGATCTAGTTCATCGTGTCTGCCGGTTGGACCGACTCGCAGATGGAATTATTATCAATTCAAGGAAATTGTTGGACCGATTGAGACGGTGCCACTGTGCGCTCAGCCATTCAGGACATCTCGCGATAGAAACAACGCTTCACAACATGAGCAGGTTCTGTCCAGTCGAGTTCACTTTCTTGGGATCAGCTCGGATGCTGGGCATGCACAGCCTGCTAAAAACAAAAGCAAAGTGGTAAGCTATCGCTTTGTCGGGACAAGCGGCGATCAATAGACAGATCCAAAAGGAAGATCAGGTCATCGGTGCATGCACACAGAGCCTGAATTACAAAAGCAAAGGGCTTCACCCACCTAGGGATCAGCGCGTTGCGTTCGGTGCGGTAAAGACGCGGCCGCGGTGGATCATCCGAAGCCAAAAGTTCCAACGTACGACGACCCACAAGAATTTTGACGAGGATTAGCGCCACTGTAGGCAGGCAGCGTTACTGTTAAGCACATCTTCCATGATCGTCTTCGGCAACGGACTCCACTACGAACGCGTCACTCCAATAGCTTCCGCACCTGCATGCAAGGCATGGCCCACTAATCACGCGCGCCCTTCGCTGCACCAATCTTGCACGATCTCCGCTCCGCCAACAACGTCACTCCCATGTACCCGCGCCCTTCGTGCGTATGTACTCCCCTGGTTTCTAGGATCGACAATTCTACTCGTGTGTATATGTACCGATCCAATGTACTGAATACAAACGTCGTTGCTTCTTCTACATGGTATCAGTGACCAGTTCATCCTTCACTCCGTGATCATGGATTTTAATCCAACTTTCTCACCCTCCAATAGATCTTCTTCCAGCTCCACTGCCGCCGGAGGTCCTCTGATGATCGGCCGTCCTTCCCCACCCCTATGTTCTACAGACTGTAAACATCAAGTCCCACGTCCGGGAACTCACCACATTGTCCTAGAACTCACCACACCCAACTACTCCGATTGGCGGCTCTTCTTCGACTCTACATTGGGCAAATTCGGCATCGACCATGACGTCTCTTCGGCGACGCCCATCACAAACTGTGACGTTGACTGATACCGCATAGATCAATGTTAGCAAATCAATGCGTAAACAAGATCGAACACGAGACACAGATTTTACGTGGAAAACCCTTGCGGGAAAAAACCACGGGCGCTGACCGGCGATCTTCACTATATGATGAGAGTTTTACAATGGGGATTACAATGAGGGTCTCCTCTCTCTTGCTCTCCCTCAACAGCCTACAAGATGTATTTATAGGGGTGGCTTACAAAAGGAAATAAATCCCTCAAAATAAATATGACCCGTAACGTGGGAGGACTACATCTCTCACATCCCCTAGGCGTCCCCAGCGAGATCAGAATTTGGATCATATTCCAACAAACTCCACCTTGACACAAATTCCATCTTGTAGCCAATGAAAGGATCATCAATCAACTCCCTTTAATAATAAATAACACCGCGCGCCCATAAGTCACTAGGACTAAAATTGTAATGCCAACCAAACTTGAGCATAGCTCAAACTTGTTAGTAGGAACTGACTTTGTCATCATATCAGCAGGATTATAATGAGTACTGATCTTGCACACTTTAATATCACCATGAGCTATAACATCTCGAATAAAGTGATACCTGATATCAATATGTTTTGTTCTCTCATGAAACATTTGATCTTTGGTAAGGTGAATAGCACTCTGGCTATCACAGAATATAGTAGTGCAAGAATCATCTCCACAAAGCTCAATATATAAACCTCTAAGCCAAATAGCTTCTTTGCAAGCTTCAGAAATAGCCATGTATTCAGCTTCTGTAGTTGATAAAGCAACAGTAGACTGCAAACAAGCTTTCCAACTAACAGCACAACCACCAATGGTGAAAACAAAACCCGTGAGAGACCTCCATTTGTCCAAGTCACCAGCATAATCTGAGTCAACATAACCAACAAGTCCATCTCCAGATTTTCCAAACTGCAAACAAGCATTAGAGGTACCGCTCACGTATCTCAAAATCCATTGAACTACTTTCCAATGCTCTCTACCAGGATTAGACATGTATCTACTGACAACACTTAACGCATATGAAAAATTAGGACGAGAGCAAACCATAGCATACATAAGAGATCCAACTGCGCTAGTATACGGAACTCTAGACATGTACTCAATATCATAATCTGACTCAGGACATAAAACTGAAGATAATCTAAAATGTGGAGCTAATGGAGTACTCACTGGTTTAGCATCATGCATACTGAAACGATGAAGGACCTTTACAATATAACTTTGCTGACTAAGATATAACTTGCCAACTTGTCTCTCTCTAATATTCTCCATGCCAAGAATTTTCTTTGCTGCACCCAAATCCTTCATCTCAAATTCACTACTCAATTGAGCTTTTAATTTGGCTATTTCTGACTTATCTTTTGCAGCAATCAACATATCATCGACATAGAGAAGTAAATAAATAGTTGAATTATCAACAGTCTTCAAATAAACACAGCTATCATAAGATGACTGCTTAAAGTTTTGAGAGAGCATAAAGGAGTCAAACCTCTTATACAACTGTCTAGGAGATTGCTTCAAGCCATAAAGAGATTTCTTCAACTTACAGACAAGATGTTCCGAGCCTTGAACAATAAAGCCTTCAGGTTGATCCATATAAATATCTTCATCTAATTCTCTATGTAAGAATGCAGTTTTAACATCGAGTTGCTCCAACTCATAATCATGCATAGCAACAATACTGAGTAAACAGCGAATAGAGCTATGCTTAACAACAGGAGAAAAGACATCATTATAGTCAATACCTGCAATCTGACTATAACCTTTAGCAACCAACCTTGCTTTATACCTAATAGTCTCATTAGGAGAAATAGGCTCTTTCTTCTTGAAAATCCACTTACAACGAACAGGTTTCTTCTCTTTAGGCAATGACACTAAATCCCAAGTACCATTCTTTTTAAGTGACTCCCTCTCATCTTGCATAGCGGCAACCCAATTATTGCAGTCCGAAGAAGTAATAGCCTCAGAATAATTAGAAGGTTCAGCACTACCTTCAACATCTTTTGCACAACTCAAAGCATAAGCAACAACATTGCATTCCTCAATTAACCTCTTGGGTCGAATATGAGACCTCCTAGACCTGTCAACTGCAACAGAATGTTGTGGAGGCTGCACAACAGGAGAATGTGGGATAACAAATGAATCATCATCAATAAGTACATCTGAGTCATCAGTATCTGGTGTATGTGCTGAATCAATTAAATGCTCTACTTGCACACTAGAGGTCTGAGAACTCTGAGGAGGAGCATTAGTATTCATAGTATTAGTGGTCATAGCAGATTCATTAAAGACAACACTGTCGGTACCCTGGGTACCATATACTCCTTGGGATTGCAAAGATCTCAAGGAGAAGTCATCTACTTGATTTGAAGACCTTCGGAGGCCCACATGTCAGACATAACCGGACCCGCTTCTCCAACATGGTTAGTCCTAGGGTCGCCACGTGTACTATTAAACCGGAGCTACTGCCCACAAGGGGGAAGCTCCGGGCTATGTACCGAAATGGTACCCCCGGACCTAACCCCAGACCGAGGGAAGCTCCAGAACTGACACGTGTCAGGTGGCGCCGGACCTATCTGTTCCCCATAGTGAGCTCCGGCGCTGCCACGTGTCCAACTGTCGGATCTTCAGCCTCTAACCTCCGGAAGACTCCACAACGGCTCCGGATCTTCAAAGGGGAATCAAGGACTTCAAGACCCGGTTAAGTGTCATTAATACTATATTAATGACACACGATCGGACGACCTTAATTACCAGTAACGATGCTGTCAAAGCCCATAACTCGATCATTAAGGGTAATTAAACGTGTTGAATGTGTATCAATATCAGTAACCGCCAGGGCCACATGTCGGGCCAGGCTAACTTGTAACGGCCTGCCCTTGTACTATAAAAGGACAGGCCGACGATACATAGGGGGACTCTCTGGACAGACTCTCCGGAGACATACTCACGAGAGACTCACTAGAGACACGCTCACTCTACATTCTCAACTGACGTTGAGATCATACCTCCAAAACAACATCAACACACTCCGTGGAGTAGGGTATTACGCTCAGGCGGCCCGAACCACGTAAATCTTCGTGTCTCTTGTGTCATTTACACTTCACCTTCTTGAATCTCCGCGCGCCCACACCGAACCTCAAACTCCTCTAACACTTTAGTAGTGTCGGGAGATCTGCCGGATCAAAACCATCGACAGTTGGCGCGCCAGGTAGGGGCGCCTGAGATTTCAAGAATGGTGAACTCAGCCGCTGGATCATCCAATGGTCATCCCGCTATTCAAGCTGTTGGGGGTAATCCCTCCAATATGCAGCCACCAGCAGGAACCACGGTTCCAGCAGGAGTCACACTTCCACCACCGCCGCCTCCACCAGCAAATCAAGCTGGGCAACGCGATGGTGCATCGGCGTCAATCACTGCGTCGGCGAATCTTGACAACCCGGAACACACACTTCATGTAGCACGTGCTCTTCTTCAGCGCCCACCACCTCTGGACGCATCCCGAGATGCAATGGAGCAGTGGAGGGCCGATGTGGAACACTTGGTTGCAGCAGCAGCCGACCGCATCAGCAACCAGGGTCCTCCTCCTTCAGGACGGGCCCCGTCGCAGCGACGGACCTTGTCTGGCAGACTTGGCCCGCATGTTTCCAACAATAGGAGACGTGCTGCATCACAGCAGGTGACGTCATTGCCCTCCGGGGCACGACGCACTCACACGGTATCAAGGCTTTCAACTCATGACCTCCGGGCGGAGCTTGATCGCCGATATCGCCAACAAGACGGCCGAGTCCATATTGAGCGTGCTCGTGAAAGACGAGAAGCTCAAGACATTCCCGCTCCTGAAGGAGTAGGAGGAGGTTGTTCAGCCCTGGCCATGCATCTGCGTATGGTCAGGTGGCCACAGAAGTTCCGGCCTCACCTGCCGGAGAAGTTCGATGGGACCGTTAATCCTGCCGAATTTCTTCAGATTTACTCCACTGCTATCTTGGCAACTGGAGGAAATGAGGCCGTAATGGCCAATTACTTCCCAGTGGCTTTAACTGGGACCGCCAGGTCCTGGTTTATGAGCCTTCCACCCAACTCCATCAGCAGTTGGGAGGAGTTGTGCCGGCAGTTCACCGCCAACTTCGAGAGCTCTTACACCCGACCAGGCACCAAGCTGGACCTTTTTGCAGTTGTGCAAAAAGGAGGAGAATCCCTGCGATCATTCATCCAGAGATTTTCTCAGGTACGAAACACTATCCCTTCTATCTCTAGCGCCTCTGTCATCGTGGCATTTAGACAGGGAGTGCGAGATAAGAAGATGCTGGAGAAACTGGTGATCAAGGAGATTACCAGTGTCACGGAACTCTTCAGCTTGGCTGACAAATGTGCCAGAGCTACGGAGGGCCGTGAAATGCACTCCAAACCAACTCCGGAGGATCACAAGAAATTCTCCAAAGAAGAAGCCGCTACCTCCGGGAGTGGCAAGAAGAAGAAAAAGACCAACGGCAAGAAGAAGCCGTCGGCCGGTGCATCCAATGCTGCAGCTGCTGCAGCTCCGGGTGGCCGGGGGCCACGCCATGAGAAGCGACCCCGACCGTCTTCTGAAGACGGTGGCAAACCCAAGGTGTGGTGTCTAATTCACAAAACGGACAGCCACAGTTTGGAAGACTGCCGGGAGGTCCAAAACCTTGCCGAGCGCTACAACAAGCGCCGGGAAGAAGCTCCTTTCCGACAGAGGGAAGGAAAACAAAAAGTTGACAAAGCTCTGGCTGAAGAGGAGTTAGGTTTTCAGGATCCCAAAAAGGTCCTGAAGGCCGTCTACACCTCCGTCGACAACGATTCTGACATCTCTGACAACGAGCGTCGGAAGACCATGAACACCATTTTTGGTGGATCATGGGACATCACCTCCCGCCGCGTCATCAAGACTATGCGTCGGGACATGGCTGTTGTAGCTCCTACAGCCAGGGCGGAGCCTCATCGAAAGTGGATGAACACAGCCATCACTTTTGATGCTTCGGACTGCCCTCGAAGCATGGTTGGAGCAGGTCAGCTACCTTTGATGGTATCTCCTACCATCAATAACATCCAGCTCCACCATGTCATGGTAGACGGAGGTTCGAGGCTCAACCTCATAAGCTTCGAAGCTTTTACCAAGCTTCAGCTCCGACCTTCGGATCTCCACCCCTCCCGACCTTTCTCCGGAGTAGGTCTGGGAGCCATTACCCCACTCGGAGCTATTACCCTCCCTGTTACCTTCGGGACCCGGGAGAAGTATCGCACCGAGAAGTTGGTCTTTGACATTGCTCAAATCAACTTAGCCTTCAATGCCATCTTGGGTAGGCCAGCCTTCTACAAATTCATGGCAGCTGCTCATTATGGTTACCTGGTGTTAAAGATGCCAACACCAGTAGGCGTTCTCCGGATCCATGGAGATCGTACTGCCAGAGTAACTGCTTTGGAAGAACTCCATGCGCTTACTACGGCGCAAGAGGAGGACTCCAGGCAGGAGCAAGCTCCAAAACCCTCGAGCATTCGCCAGCGAGGCTCGACTTCTGCACCTCGTGTGCAGCGCAGCGACACCGACATTCCCGTCAAAGTCGTCCAAATCGGTTCCGATGCCGCTCAGACCACCCGTATATCAGGGGGATTGAACGACAAATAGGAACTCACGCTCATCGCTTTCCTCCGGGCTAATGTCGACGTGTTTGCCTGGCAACCGTCACAAATGCCTGGGATCCCCAGGGAAGTGATTGAGCACAATCTGAAGATCTACCCCGACGCCCGGCCTGTGCATCAGAAGCCCCGGAAGCAATCCGTAGAACGACAGAACTTCATTCGACAAGAAGTGAAGAAGTTGCTCGAAGCTGGATTCATCCGAGAAGTCTTCCATCCAAAATGGCTGGCAAACTCAGTCGTTGTGCCCAAGGCCGGCGGGAAGCTTCGGATGTGTATCGACTACACAACACTAAATAAGGCATGTCCAAAAGATCCATTCCCATTACCTAGAATAGATCAGATAGTGGATTCCACCTCTGGGTGTGAATTACTGTGTTTCCTAGACGCATATTCTGGGTATCATCAAATCGGAATGTCTAGGGAAGATGAAGAGCATACCTCTTTCATCACAGTAGATGGATTGTACTGTTATATAGCCATGTCATTTGGTCTCAAGAATGCAGCTTCAACCTTTGTACGAGCTATGTACAAAACCTTTGAAGAACTCATTAGAGACATAGTGGAAGTGTATGTCGACGACATCGTGGTCAAGGTCAAGAACAAGGAGTCACTCCTTGACACCTTGCAGGCTGTCTTCGACAAGCTGCGGGTCACCCGCACAAAGCTAAATCTAGAAAAGTGTGTCTTCAGAGTTAGCTCTGGAAAACTTCTTGGTTTCCTGGTAAGTCACCGGGGCATAGAAGCTAATCCGGCGAAGATCAAAGCCATTGAAGACATGCGGCCACCAGCCCGCATCAAAGATGTCCAAATGCTAACTGGATGTCTAGCAGTCCTCAGCCGGTTCATTTCAAGACTGGCGGAACGGGCACTCCCCTTCTTCAAGTTATTAAGGAAGTCCGGACCATTCCAATGGTCTGAAGAAGCAGAAAAGGCATTCCAGGAGCTAAAACAGCTCCTCACCACCCTACCAATTCTGGTAGCTCCGAACCCTGGTGAGCCTTTACTGCTTTACATTTCAGCCACTGACGAAGTCGTCAGTATGGTCATGGTTGCGGAGAGACCAGAACCATCCCATACTTAGGAGTCCAGACCCCTTAGGGAGGGTCTGGAGGTTCCTGAAAGCGAGTCTGGGTCCCGGCTCCCAGACTTGAATCCACAAGAAGTTACTTCAGAAGACCCAGACCCCTCCGGGAGGGTCCAGGTCGCTTCTGAAGAAGCTCCGGGTTCCTCCAGCATGGACCCGAAAGTCCCCGAAGAAAATCTGGATCCCTCCGGGAGGATCCGGATCAATGAAGAGGAAGCTCCGGGCCCCTCCGGGAGGGTCCGGACCATCCAGCGCCCAGTGTACTTCATTAGCGAAGTACTTCATGACGCCAAGACTCGATACCTAGAAGTGCATAAGCTGCTCTATGTAGTTCTTATTGCCTCCAGGAAGCTTCGCCATTATTTCCAAGCTCACAAGATCTCAGTGGTGACTTCTTACCCACTTCGAGCAATCTTTCATAATCCCAACTCAACTAGGAATATTGCAAAGTGGGCAGCAGAATTGGCCGAATTCGATCTCAAATTCATCTCAAGGCAAGCAATCAAGAGTCAAGCATTGGTAGACTTCATGGCGGAATAGACTCCCTCTCCATCAAACCCTGGGGGCCCCAGCGAGCAGAAGCCAGAACACAAACCTCCGGTCTTCACCAAGCCTCACTGGACCCTCTACTTCGACGGCTCCATGCAAAAGCAGGGGGTCGGAGCTGGAATCCTTCTCCTCGCACCAACCGGAGAGAAGGTAAAATATATGGTACACCTTGACTTCAAGGCGACCAACAACATGGCGGAATATGAAGCACTCATTTACGGACTAAGGGTGGCACTGTCATACGGTGTCAAGCAACTGCTGGTCAAAGGAGATTCACAGCTCATCATTAAGCAAGTGAAGGGTGAATTCTCCTGCAACAATCACCAGCTAGTTGCTTACCTCCTTGAAGTCCAGAGGCTTCAGAAGGACTTCAAAGTCCTAGATCTCCACCATGTCCAGCGTGCCCACAACGCTGAAGCCGACAAACTCTCAATGAAAGCGTCAACCGGACCTCCGGCTCCTGACGGAACTTTTGTCCGGAGGTTGTCAAAACCCACAGCTCAGCCTGCCGAACTGAGCGAAGGGGGCGAGCTCAGCATCCCGAAGCTGACGGTCCCGATGGCCCTGTTACCATGGCAGCCATCAAGGGTCGTAGGTGTTGCCGGAAGCTCTGAGCAACCCAGCACGCAAGACTCAAATGCTCAAGTTAGTTTTGATGCATGGATCTCGGAGATCCGGAAGTACTTGAAAGACAACATCCTTCCTGACGATGATGTATCCGCTGACCGGGTAGTCAGATTGGCTAAAAGATACACGTTGGTAGAAGGGGATCTCTACCGGTGCGGTGCCAATGGCATCCTAATGCGGTGCATCACAAGGGAAGAAGGCTGCGAGCTCCTCGCAGAAATCCATGGAGGCGAGTGTGGGAACCACGCGTCTTCTCGCACGCTGGTTGGTAAAGCCTTTCGACATGGCTTCTACTAGCCTACAGCACTCCAGGATGCAACTGAGCTGGTGAAGAAATGCGAAGCATGTCAATTTCATGCAAAGCAGATTCACACACCGGCTCAACCCCTACAAATGATACCTCCTACATGGCCCTTCGCTGTGTGGGGGATGGATATCTTAGGACCTTTCCCAAGAGCCGTCGGAGGTTACAAGTTCCTGTACATCACCATTGACAAGTTCACCAAGTGGCCGGAAGCAACTCCATTTGTGACAATCAACAAGCAATCTACCATCAACTTTTTGCAGTCCATTGTATGCAGATTTGGAGTCCCAAACAATATCATCACTGATAATGGGACCTAATTCACAAGCTCTGCATTTCAAGGATATTGCGAAGACCTCGGCATTCAAGTTTGCTACGCCTCCGTAGCTCACCCGGCAAGCAATGGCCAGGCCGAGAGAGCAAATGCTGAAATCCTTAAAGGACTCAAAATGCGCACCTATGAGCGCTTGAAAAAAAATGGATCCAACTGGATTGAAGAGCTTCCGCCCACTCTATGGGCCAACAGGACAACTCCAAACCGGTCAACTGGAGAGACACCCTTCTTCCTGGTGTACGGAGCCGAAGCAATCCTTCCTCCGGAAATCACCTTGGGGTCACTCCGGGTCCGGATCTTCGACGAAGCCACGCAGGACCAGCTCCGGGGTGAAGACCTAGACCTCCTTGAGGAGGGAAGGTGCCAAGCAGCTGTTCGGAATGCCCGATACCGCCAAGCCCTTCGGCACTATCATCAGCGGCATGTACACAACCGACAGCTTGAGGAAGGCGATCTGGTGCTACGAAGAATACAATCCAGAGAAGGGTTAAACAAACTCTCCCCCAGCTGGGAGGGACCCTTCCGAGTGATTAAAGTATCCCGTCCTGGAAGCGTTCGCTTGGCTACCGAGGATGGGACACCTCTCCCAAATCCTTGGAACATTGAGCACCTCTGTAAGTTCACACGTAATATCACGGAGGTGAGTCTATAGTAACTTGAGGTGTATGTTATAGAGTCATTGTACAGAGTCAGGTAGTTCCTCCGGGAGAACAGCCGGACCTTTCCCGGAAGGTCCGCAAAGTTCATGCAACACTTGTCACAGTCTCAGGACTAAAAGTGTGGCTAGCTACCCTGGGTCAAATGAGAAATTAAACACGCTTAGCATGGTTCCGTACCGTAAGAGTGTACTCGTTTCCCCTGTACCCCGAACCTATAATGAAAGACATCTTCATGTGAAACAGACTCCACGTGCATTTATTTTGTACAGGCTCAACATTTTTTATTTTTCTCTTTCTTGTCTATAACAAAGTTGTGCAATTCTTAAAAAATTTTAGTCCGACCAGTTCATGTACAATTCGAGCTGTCTTGTCAATTCTTTTGGATTCAAATATTGTTCATGGCTCACTCGCCTGAATGCTGCCAAGCCAATCTAGGGCCGAAGTGTGCTATCGACTTAGCCTAGTCAAGCACCCTAAGTACGCCACTCTACCTACACCCCGGCAGGCCGAAGTAAGGCGGGTCCAAGTACAATTGGATCCAGAAGAAATAAGGCAACGCATTCGGTTGTATTCAGAATTGTGTTTGACCTAAAATTTTCTTGGGAATCGTAAGCCGCGACGAAGTTATAGGCAAGGAGTGAATTTTACTATTTTTCTTGGCTTCAGTGTGCAAGAAAAATAAAGAATCCACGTTGATGGAGAAAAGCCGGAGCTAACAAAGCTCCGACTCCCCCTAGGTGGCTTGTAATCAATGTTAAACATTGAAAACGAGCATCACAGGAGCAACCAAGCTCTGGTAAAGCTAGGGGGGCCAACGTCGACACAGAATAAAAGATGGTGAGAAGACTCTACAAACGGAGCCTGCTGCCGACAAACTACGCGTTGACAAAGGTCACTGCCGGAGCTTCTAAGCTCCGACACTCCGGAGGGCGAACTATCGATGCTCTGCGCGTTGATAGGAACTATTGCCGGAGCTACTAAGCTCCGACGGTAGTCAATGCCGGAGCTTCTGAGTTCCGACAACCTCAGGGGGCCTTCACTATCGAATACTTCAGACCTACACTCTACAAGTTTGAAGCAAATGAGTCTTCAACAAAACACAATATCCTCTTGGTACATGTTCACAATCAAATTGTGTACATCTACCAGGGGGCCAAGTGAAGACAAAAGTGTTGAAGACAAATAGTGAAATTCACAAAAATTTGGGGATTTCATTCATCTGGAGACAAGGGATTACAAAATTGAGGAAGAAAAAGAGAGAATACAAGTGGGAGCTATGGAGATGGTCCTAGACCCTATGGAAGAACTGGGCGACCTTTTGAGCAACCTCTGACACATTGGCTCGGGCGGCTTCACCTTCTCCTTCGACGAGACCTTCAAGCACCGGGTCCAAAGGGAATTGGGGATTCCGGCTGGTGTAGCACGTCAGCACATACTCTGTGACATTCTTTGCCAGGGATTGCCCCTCAACCTCCAACTGGTCCGCGATGACATCGCCCACCTTGGAGAGTTTGCTACCCGCCGAGCTCAGCGCTTGCAACGCCAAGTCTGGCTCCGACTCCAGATCATCCGGACGCACGGGACTGAAGCCCATCGGTGTCAGCACGTCGTTGGCCTTGCCCAGGAACTCCCAAACCTATAGGGAGTCCGCAGCCCTCAAGCCCTTCAGTTCTTCCAAGGATCTTTTGGCCGCCACCAGTTCAGAATTCTCGCGAGCGAGGCGCTCAACTTCTTTGGTGTTTTGCTGAATCTTTTCAGCAACTCGCTTTTCGAGTTTTCCGAGCTCCTCCTCCTGGAGGTGGATCTTGTTCCGGCGGTCAACCAGGTCCTTCTCCCAGCCCCTTACTTTCTTCTCCCTGGCAGCGATGGCACACTCTTGCTCGTAGAGTTCCTGCCCTCGCACCCAGGCCTTCTCCTCCTCCTCAGCACAGCGCTCTTCCAATTTCTTGGCGCGCTCTTCGAGGCCCTTGTTAGCCAGAGCCACCCTTTCGGTGAGCTCCTCCTCCCTCCTTAAGACGTCACCCCGCAGCTCTAGGAGTTTCTGCTCTTCATCTTCGAGCCTTTTCTCCCTCTTTTCAAGTGCCTCCCGACGCTTGATGAGAGTAGTGTTAATGGCCTCAAGCCTTTCTTGGCGTTCATTGGCCGCACTATTAGCTGCTTTGGTCTACTCATAAATGGTCCGAGATTGAGCGTTGAGGGCGCGAGTCATACTCTCCCTGTCATCCAATAATTTGCCCCAGTATTCCAGGCGGACCTTCTCCCGCTTGATCCACTCTTTGTCATCTGCCAGCCTTGACTGCGCCAGCTTGGTCTCGAAGTAGAGCCGGTTACGCCACCGCCTAAGGGTTTGGCGCTCCTCCTCAAGAGCCTTGCTGTCGTGGAAGAAGGCCAGTTGAACTTGACGCAGACTGGAACAGGCCTTGTCATTAGACAATGACAACGGGATAGGTTCCGGACCTGCAGGGGTCTCCTCCGCTAGTTCCAGTGGGTTTTCAGTTACAAAAATTGGGTCCCACTGCACAAGAGTGGTCCTCTGAGCCTCTATGGCACTAGGGCTGTCCTCCAGGATGCCCTCAGTTGCCATCGAGGAAGGTCCCGCTGATGAAGTTCCGACCTCCGGAAGTGGTTCCAAAGGCCCCGCCACCAGGTCTTCATTTGTCCCCTCAGGCAGGGGGCCAGCAACCACTTCTGGGCACTCCAGCTCAGCCGTGGGAACCTCCGGTATCGTCATTCCCGGAGCAGGGGCTGCTTCTGGCTCCAGCCTGGGCACCTCCTCTACTGGGGGCTTGAGCACCGACGCCTCTGCAACAACCGGCTCGGGAGCCAGAAGGTCTTCAACATCAACCGGCCCTGCGGCCGGAGCTCTAACAACGATCGGCTCTGCGGCCGGTGCTTCAGAGGTAGCCAGCCCAACCGCCAGGACTTCCTCAACATCCGGCGCGCACGCCGAGACTTCAATTACCTCCGGTTCAACCGCCGGGGCTTCGACAATTTCCGGCTCTGGAGCCGGAATTACTGCTTCCTCCGGCTCAACGGCCGGAGCTTCCATCATCTCTGCACCAGGACCCGGAGCTTCAACCTCCGGGGCAGGTGCCGCTGGCACATCTTCTCTCCCGCGGTCCGGCGCTACCACGGGAGTCTCTGGGGATGAGTCGAGGTCCATGACCACGACAGCTGGCGCCGGAGCTGTCGCAGCTTCAGCCACCACTTGGGGCGGCACCGGAACATGAGCATAAACTTCTATCCTCACAGCTTCAGCTGCTGTGGCTGAGGGTGGAGCCTCACTCCTCTTCTTGGGAATGCTACTGATGATGGATGAAGAAACTTAAAAAACAGTTACTACAATAAAACTACTGTCTGAGGTAAATATTAAAAATTACCTTGGGAGGCTTCCGCACCAGCTTGCGCGGAACCTCTTTCCCGGGCGTTCTGGGCTGACCATAGCCGCCGCCGGCGTGGAAGCTCCGGAAAGCCCCCCCGAAACTCGTTGCAGCCACGGGCATTTCCCTAGTCGAGGCCCCCTTCGATCGGGAAGAACCTCCGGACCTAGAGGCCTCAATCGGCCCCGGTGCTGGAGTCGCATGCCCGGAGCTAGCACCCCGGGAGGACGCCGCTGCGGGAACAACCGCCGCAGTTGTAGAAGACCTCCCCCTCCGGGGAGAAGGAGCTGATGCAGAGGTGGCATGCCTGATGGACCTTCCGTCGGCATGCTGCAACTTCCTCTTCCGGCTCAAGGGTTCGTCTGCCGGCTCCTTGCCCTTGCTGATGACTTCGATCCTTGGCTTCGGGGCAGGGTCGAAACCACCTTCGGAAGCCCCAGGGATCACCACCCTGGAGGTCGATCTTCTCTCGATGACACCAAGGTCGTCAAGCACAGACATCTTCCGCCGGAGCTCCCTGCTGAACTCTACTTCCATGTTCAGAGGGAGAAAAGCTGATGGCGGAGTCAATTCGTCACCCGCGACGTCGATGCCGTGCTGGAACTTCTTGATATGGAACTCCAAGGTTGTCCCCGACATGTTGTACTTCAGCCTAGTCTCGACCCGATCATCGTCCATCACACTGTTGAGGGCCCAAGCGAGTTTTTCTCTCCTCTTCAGCGGTGCCCACCTGTTGACCAGGAAGTTGCAAAACACTGCCTGAGGAGTTAATCCTCCCTCCACGCACTGGCGGATCCTTGTCAGAGCAGGGTTGAAGGCTTCCGCCAGCACCAGAGCTTCACTCCAGACTGCAATGTCGATGTTGGGGAGGCCTTCGGGCAGCTCCAGCTTCTCGTGCTCCTCCACCCGGTTGACTACCCAGTCCTTCTTCCAATCATCCCACTTCCCACAGGGAAACGACCGGAGGTACTTGAATGGACACTTCTTGCGCTTCACGATGTAGTAGACGCCAAGGCACTCATTGCTCCTACCGGTGGTATGAACGGTGTAGAAGGTCCGAAAGAGTTCAATGCAGGGGGGGATGCCCACCCACATCTCACAGAAGTGGACGAAGACAGACACAAGAAGAATGGAGTGGGGGCCAAGGTGGTACAGCTGCAGACCATAGAAGTCTAGCAGCATCAAGAAAAAGGAGGAAAAAGGTGGGATCAACCCCACCATGGTGTACGAAGAGAAGTACACCACCTCGCCGGCGTGCTCCTTTTCGAACGGGAGCTCTCCTCCGGCGCGGACCAGATGGTTGAAGAAGTCCGGGGACCATCCCATGAGGGCTCGAACCTTCTTCAGGTCACCTTCGGTCTTCAAACGACTCTCGCGGAGACCCAACTCCATCGCAGCACAACAAGGCAAGAGAGGAAAAGCGAGCACAAGTTGGGAATTTGAGCACAAGATCAGATGAGAGGCGTAAAGAACTCCAGACGGTGCGCGCTTTCCTCCTTAAGTAAGCCCTCGCAACACTTGGATGGAAACCGCAAGGAAGTCAAAGATACTACTCAAAAATTCCACCAGTCGATGACAAGAGGGCCCGGGACCTCCTCGACGATCAAGTCGAGATTCTTACCCAGGCGAACGGTTGTCATCATGAGGCGGGAAGCCCAAAGGTGGCGGCCTGACAAGGCGCGCGGAACCGATACAATTTTCATATCGGGAACTGGCGACCTTCAATTGCGTGAGATCCGCACACCAATGGTCTCATTTGCTGCACACGAGATATGCCACACGGCGAGGATTTAACTCCAAACTATCGCCAACGGCACATCCGAAGACCTTTGAAGACTCAGTTCAAAAGTCGAAGGATGGACCCACCTCCGGCGGAATGACTTCACCCAAGGGGTCTTCCCCAGAGGTGGGCCCAGGGGGCCACTGTCGGTACCCTGGGTACCATATACTCCTTGGGATTGCAAAGATCTCAAGGAGAAGTCATCTACTTGATTTGAGGACCTTCGGAGGCCCACATGTCAGACATAACCGGACCCGCTTCTCCAACATGGTTAGTCCCAGGGTCGCCACGTGTACTATTAAACCGGAGCTACTGCCCACAAGGGGGAAGCTCTGGGCTATGTACCAAAATGGTACCACCGGACCTAACCCCAGACCGAGGGAAGCTCCGGAACTGACACGTGTCAGGTGGCACCTGACCTATCTGTTCCCCACAGTGAGCTCCGGCGCTGCCACGTGTCCAACCGTCGGATCTTCAGCCTCTAACCTCGGGAAGACTCCACAACAGCTCCGGATCTTCAAAGGGGAAACAAGGACTTCAAGACCGATTAAGTGTCATTAATACTATATTAATGACACACGATCGGACGACCTTAATTACCAGTAACGGTGCTGTCAAAGCCCATAACTCGGTCATTAAGGGCAATTAAACGTGTTGAATGTGTATCAATATCAGTAACCGCCAGGGCCACATGTTGGGCCAGGCTAACTTGTAACGGCCTGCCCTTGTACTATAAAAGGACAGGCCAACGATACATAGGGGGACTCTCTGGACAGACTCTCCGGAGACATACTCACGAGAGACTCACTAGAGACACGCTCACTCTACATTCTCAACTGACGTTGAGCTCATACCTCCAATACAACATCAACACACTCCGTGGAGTAGGGTATTACGCTCAGGCGGCCCGAACCACGTAAATCTTCGTGTCTCTTGTGTCATTTACACTTCACCTTCTTGAATCTCCGCGCGCCCACACCGAACCTCAAACTCCTCTAACACTTTAGTAGTGTCGGGAGATCTGCCGGATCAAAACCGCCGACAAACACTTCTGCTAGTTATAACTTTCTTTGATTCAGGATCCCACAATTTATAACCTTTAACACCAGAACCATAACCAAGAAAAATGCACTTAATAGCTCTAGGCTCCAATTTTCCATTATCAACATGAGCATAAGCAGGACAACCAAATATCCTCAACTCAGAATAATTAGCTGGAGAACCAGACCATACCTCAATTGGAGTCTTTTTATCAATAGCAATAGAGGGAGAATGATTAATAAGATAACAAGCAGTGGAAGCAGCCTCAGCCCAAAACCGTCTGTTAAGACCAGCATTAGACAACATGCAACGGGCCTTGGAGATGATAGTTCTGTTCATACGCTCAGCCACAGCGTTCTGCTGAGGTGTGTGAGCAACAGTGCGATGTCTCACAATGCCATGAGACTTACAATAAGAATTAAATTCATTAGAACAGAATTCCATCCCATTATCAGTACGAAGAACCTTCACCTTTTTCTCAGTTTGATTCTCCACCATAGCCTTCCACTCTTTAAATGCAGAAAATGCTTCTGATTTATGCTTTAAGAAATAAGGCCATACCTTTATCGAATAATCATCAATAATAGTCAACATAAAACGAGCACCTCCAATAGATGTATTACGAGACGGTCCCCATAAATCAGAATGCACATAATCAAGAATACCTTCTGTTGTATGAACCGAAGTGTTGAATTTCACCCTCTTATGCTTGCCAAACACACAATGCTCACAAAAGTCCAATTTACTGATGTTGTGCCCATCAAGAAGACCTCTCTTGCTCAAAATCGATAAACCAAGTTCACTCATATGACCAAGACGCATATGCCATAAACTTGTAGCATCAAAATCAGGTGACTTAGAAGAAACAACAACATTACCGATAATAGTAACGCCTTGTAGAATATATAAATTTGATTTTAACAAGTCACCTTTGATAACAATAAGAGATCCTTTAGTTACCTTCATAACTCCACCTTCAGCAGAATACTTATAACCTTTGAGATCAAGAGTACTCAAAGAAATAAGATTTCTCGTCATAGTTGGAACATGTCTCACATCTGTCAATGTCCTTACAATACCATCAGACATCTTAATCTGAACGGACCCAATGCCTACAACCTTGCGAGGTGTGTTATCACCCATCAAAATGGAACCTCCACTCTGGACAGATTCATAAGTGGAGAACCAATCTCTATTAATGCAAATATGAAACGTGCAGGTAGAATCAAGAACCCATTCATCATTAATTTTAGCACATCCAGCAAAAGCAACGAGAACATCACTATTAGAACTGCCATCGAAAGAGACAATAGAAGCACTACCATCATCATTGGATTTATTTGTAGACTTTTGATTAGCCTTTCTCTTTTCTTTATTCTGCAGCTTGTAACATTCAGAGATATCATGATTATCACGCTTGCAATATCTGCAGAACTTATCTTTACCTTTGGATTTAGAGCGGTGTTTCCAACCACTCGAATTTTTATTTGATTTCTTCTCTGTTCTACCACGAACAGACAAGCCTTCTCCATCAGAACTGGCAGCAGAATCAGTAGACACAATCTGTTTCATCTTTTCTTTAGCATGCAAAGCATCATAAACCTTTTGTACAGTAAGAGTATCATGACTGTATAATATAGTGTCTCTAAAATTTGAATAAGACGGGGGCAACGAACACAAGAGCATAAGAGCTAAATCCTCATCATCATATTTTACCTCCACGGACGCTAGGTCCGAAATAATCTCCTTGAAGACTTGAACATGAGAGGACATTGAACCACCCTCTTGCAACTTGTGAGTAAACAATTTTATCTTCAAATGCATCTTGCTGGTAAGATCCTTGGACATGCAGATCGATTCCAGCTTGAACTATAAAGCAGCAGCGGTTTTCTGTTCCAAAACCTCTTGCAAAATATTATTAGATAAATGAAGATGAATTTGTGAAAGAGCCTTACGATCACGACGCTTTTCATCGTCGGTCCAATTCTCCTACTTCTTGGAGAATCCATCAAGCGCATCATCTAAATCGGTGTGCGCTAATATTGCCCGCATCTTGACTTGCCATAGAGTGAACCGTGTATCACGGTCTAGGAGTGGAATATCATACTTGAGAGAAGCCATACCGAAGAAAATCCAAAAAATAACTGATCTGCAAATTTCCTGGTAGACTTTCGTGTGGCTGCAGCAAAGAGAAACCAGAAACCAATACCCGTGTAGATTGACATGTACGTATAGCAAAGATGTCAATTTGTTTTCACCTGGCTGGAATCTTCTTCACCCCACGGCAAGGCAAAGACCAAGTCACGGGCAAGACCTGCACACGGATAGAAAACCTCGATCCTTGTATAGGGTTTGTTGATGTGACTGGTCACAAGGAGCAGCGGGCTGATTTGATGCGTTTCAGGAAGGCACCAGCGCTCCTCACGGCCAGGCAACGAGAATCTCCTTCAGCCTTTCCTTGCGGCGCGGGAGCCAAGGCCGAACAGAAAACGGGCGTCCAGATGCGCGTGCGTACGAATACGGCGACCGGAAAAACACCCGACGGGACCCCCTGTACGTGCGCTGCTGCTGAACATAGCGACGGGCGGCCAAATCGTCGGAAGACGTGTAGCAGATCGAATCGATTTGTGGCAGCCAAAAATCGATCTCCTATGGCGGCCGATGAATCCGATTTGTCGGCGGCGGGTGCAGCCTGGCGGCGCACGAACAGGACTTAAACCCTAACTTTTTTTTTCAATCTCGTGTCTAACTCTGGTACCACTTGTTAGCAAATCAATGCGTAAACAAGATCGAACACGAGACACAAATTTTACGTGGAAAACCCTTGCGGGAAAAAACCACGGGCGCCGACCGACGATCTTCACTATATGATGAGAGTTTTACAATGGGGATTACAATGAGGGTCTCCTCTCTCTTGCTCTCCCTCAACAGCCTACAAGATGTATTTATAGGGGTGGCTTACAAAAGGAAATAAATCCTTCAAAATAAATATGACCCGTAACGTGGGAGGACTCCACCTCTCACATCCCCTAGGCGTCCCCAGCGAGATCAGAATTTGGATCATATTCCAACAATCAATGTGTGGTAAATTGGATCTATTCTACCTGCGCTCTTGAAGTCTTGCGGATTATTTGTCAAAGGAAGACCGACACATTCACGCTTTGGAATGAAATCGCTCTTCCATGATAATCAACTGCAACACCCAGTTTTCTTTGAAGCAGAGTTTCGAAACTTGGTTCAGGGTGACATGTCTATCAGCAACTATTGTGCGAAGCTGAAGAATCTCGCCAATAGTTTGCGAGATATTGGGCAACCGTTCTCTGAGTCTAGCCAGGTGCTAAACTTTCTGCGGGGACTCAATGCCAAATACCGTCACGCAATCTCTGCGATTACGTCACGGCAACTCCCACACACGTTCTTAAGTGCCCGTTCTCATCTTCTTATGGAGGAGCTGTTTGATTCTCAGAGGGGGCCGCCGTTGTGGCCAATCAAGCCATGTTTGCCGGCGCCAACACTGGGAACAACAACAATAATCAGAAGCAGCCCCAGACTCAGCAGCACTCCAACCAAGTTCCAGGCTCTGGAAGTGGTAGTCACGGCAACCAAGGAGGACGAGGCCGTGGCCGATGCGGTCCTGGCCGCGGCAACTACAACAACTCCGGGACTTCCTCACAGTCAGCTCCACTTCCACCAGCGCCCGGACAGTGGCAGCCGACATTAAACCCTTGGACTGGTATGGTTCAAGCGTGGCCTATGCCATTCCGGCCGCCGACGGCAGGAGTTCTTGGACCTCTCGTCCTGGTTCCAATCCACACCAGGCGATGTTTGCTGCTCCTGGTGCACAAGACGCCTTCGGCACGGCCCCTACAGCGTTCGCGTATGTTGTTGCTGCTTCACCCTGGGATAATCAGGCCCTCATGAGTGCACTTCAAAGCGCCTCGCAAGGACCAGTTGGCACCTCAGACTGGTTTATGGATTCTGGATCTACCTCACACATGGCCGGTACTCATACCTCTTTGCCTTCCATACATCCGTTCCCATATAACTCTTCTGTTACTTTTGGAAATGGAACAAAACTGCCAATTACACACACTTCGTCGTCCACCTTCCCTACCACCAGGCATAATCTTTCACTAAAAAAATATTCTATTATCTCCTGGTATCGTTCAGAATTTGATCTCTGTTTGGCAATTAACTCGCGACAATTTGGTTTCCATTGAGTTTGATCCATTTGGTTTTTCTATTAAGGATATACAAACCAGAACGGTGATTCTCCGATGTGATTTCGACGGTGATTTATATCCTCTTCGGCTGTGACCACCACAAGCTCTACATGCATCCGCAGATTCTATTGAACTTTGGCACAGGCGACTCGGACATCCTGGCCGAGCACCTCTTCTTCAGGCTTTACAAGGCTATTCATTTTCTTGTAATAAAACAGCCCCTCATGTGGGTCACGCATGCCAACAGGGGAAGCACATTCGTTTGCGTTTCAATCTTCCAACTCAGTTACTTATTTTCCTTTCCAAATAATACATGCGAATGTGCTGTCTTGAGCTGCTCTGGATATCAATTTTATTTGGTTTTGCTTGATGACTTCTCGCATTACGTTTGGACGTTTCTGCTTCGCCACAAAAATGAGGTTTTTCCTATTCTAGTTTCTTTTCATTCGCATGTCTCAACTCAGTTTCACATGCCTATAGTTGCCTTGCAAACTGATAATGGTCGTGAGTTCGACAACCACACCATGCGTGCTTTCTTCTCCATCCATGGGATTCACTTCTGACTCTCCTGCCCCTAAACCTCACCACAAAATGGCAAAGCTGAACGAATACTCCGCACGCTCGACAATTCCATTCCTACCATGCTTGTGCAAGCACACGCACCACCTCATTACTGGCCGAAGCGCTAAACACGGCTACCTACCTTATAAACAGACTCCCCTGTCGCACTACAGGTCTCCTGATCCCATACCAAATCCTGTTCGGCACCCCACCAACATACTCTCACCTGCGCATGTTTGGGTGCCTCTACTACCCGAACCTCACAGCCTGCACGGTGAACAAACTAAGCCTCAAATCAACTGCATGCATTTTTCTAGGCTATCCCGGCGATCACAAGGGATATAGATGTATGGACCTATCCACCAGAAAATTAATCCTCTCCCGCCATGTCGTCTTTGACGAAAGCCAATTTCCCATCTCGGCACAACCGGCCAACAACCTGCTTACACGTTCTGCATCGCAAGCCACCACCAATGACACTGATATTCTTCCACACCGTCCACCAAGACACGCCCCAAACACTCCCAGACACGTCTCTCCGTCATCCACAAACACCCTCGTGCCACACGCACCTACTTCCATGCAGAAAACATCCACTGATGTCCACATGCCATCCACATCCTCCTCTACATCCTCCGAACAGACTTCACCCTATGCAGACAGACCTCCACAAAATGTCTTACACCTGCCACAACATCACAACACCCTGTAGGATTGAAGAGCACGTGAAAAGCTACCATAGGGGGGTGAATGGTAGATTTAAAAAATCTTACGCAGCAGAAATAATTAAATCCCAACCCCTTCGGCAGAAAAACGATTTGTTAAAGAAATCATGTGTGAGACTAATCTAAACATGTTTCATCAGGACAAAAGTGAAATATATCAGAGAGAATTAAGACACAAAGAAAACACAAGAAGAATCACTCAAATCCGTCGAGACAAACTCAAGTTATGATCGAAAGATCGAACAAAGATCAATCTGTCCTACCTGAGAAAAACAGTTCTGGAACACTGCAAAGAAACTCGTGTAGATCAGAAACCACAAATCCAATGACCGTTTGACAGATGATATATAATAAAGTTGTGAAGACAACCCAAAAAGAATCGCATCAATTGGATCAGTAAAACTCGAGTTATGATAAAACCACCGACAAAAGGTAGTGCTGTCCAGAAACTCGACAAGTAAAACTTGTCTGGAACAAGTCGGACGAAGAAGGCACAAAAGTTCCTTCAAACCACGAATTTTATTCAATAGAAAACAAGAGGAACAGCCCCAATGTCGTGTACCACGAGATCTGGTCTTCTCTTGCTTATATAACCAGCTCTTAGGCCAACCCAATCTCAACTAGGACTCTAATCCTACTCAGATCACGAATCGAAACTTTCCATAACTGCTTAGGACTCTTCCATACGTAGATAGAAGCAATCTTAAGACTTCCAAACACCTTAGGAACGTATCCCACATTCCTAAAACAACTCAAATTCGTGACCCACACAAAATCCTATCATAACCAACTCGATACTTTTCATACCGAGCCATAACCGACTCCGCCGCAGCCAAAGTCATCAACTGATACGATCTGATCCTTCCAACCAGATCTTTCCATCTATAAACCATCTTCAGAACCATGTTGCCACGTCATGCACCGCATGCATACGTGCATACACCTTTCTTCGACTTTCAGGAACCTTCATATGCACTGCCCTTGATTCAACCATCCTGCGCGACCTCCTGACCCGCTCAACCACAATTCCTCCTGAATTTGGTTGTTGGAACCTCATCTCCTCCCTGAGACTAGTCCAAATGATCCTGTCACCAGCCATGACTTGAACTCAAGCAACACCTGCACATGAATAAACAACCAATCCGTACGAGCCCAAGTCCGCGACTTGACTCAAGTCAGTTCCGAACACAACACCTTACGTGAGCACCTCACATAAGCATGTTGCAAAGCATATCAAAATGATATCAACCATATCAACCAAAATGCACCAAAAACTTAGTAAAAGAATACTAAGCAACCTTTCCATAAGTGTAATTCAAGTTCGAAACATTTCACATGAAAATTTGGAACATTACGATCAAGCTCTGAACCTTGCCAAAGCTAATCGGAGCTTACCAAAGCTAGTACAACCTAGCGTCAGAGCTTACCAAAGCTAGTAGAACCTAGCGCCGGAGCTTACCAAAGCTAGTACAATCTAGCAGTGGAGCTTACCAAAGCTAGTTCAACCTAGCGCCAGAGCTTACCAGAGCTAGTCGGATCTAGCGAAACATATCGGAGCTTAACAAAGACATGCCAGAGCTATCAAAGACATTCCGGAGCTAAAGACAAAGCTCACCGGAGATACCCAAAAACATGTCAGATCTAGACAAAGAAAGTCGGACCTATTGTCGGACCTTGCAGAAGCTCGGAACTAGGGTCAGACCTTGCTAAAAAGATGTTCTGGCAGCATTCAAAACTTTTATTGTCAAAGCCAATGTATTCAATACAAGCCAATGTATTGATCACACATAGGTCTCACACACCCACCCCGTGCTCACACATGCTAAGGCTGGCATTTATCGTCCCAACCTACGATACGCCATGCTCAGCACACAAACCAAGTCTGGTGCCTCTCCCATCTCTCCTATTCCAAAGTCTGTGCGTAGTGCCATGAAGGACGTCAATTGGTTCAAGGCCATGCAGGAAGAGTACCAGGCCTTACGTGCAAACAATACATGGCCTCTGGTGGAGAAACCTTCCAATTGCAATGTCATCTCTGGTAAATAGGTGTTCAAGCTCAAATATCGTCCTGATGGAACATTTGATAAATATAAGGTCAGGTGGGTGGTCCAAGGATTTAATCAAAAGGCAGGCATTGACTTTGGAGAAAACTTTGCACCAGTAATTAAACCCACAACAGTTCACATTGTTTTGACGATTGCCACAAGCAAGAATTGGTGCACTCGTCAACTTGACGTCTCTAATGCGTCTCTTCATGGTCACCTCCATGAAAAGGTATATTGCTCTCGACCCACAGGATTCATTGATGAGTCTATGCTAAATGGAGTTTGTCTTCTCTCCATGGCACTTTACGGTTGGAAACAAGCACCTCGGGCTTGGTTCCATCGATTTGCTGCTTTTGCAAAGAAGATCGGTTTTCACCCTACCAGATCGGATTCTTCCCTGTTTGTTCACCATCATGGCACCACCATTGCATACTTGCTCCTTTATGTAGATGACATGATTCTTACATCGTCATCCAAAGCACATCTCAAGCTGATCATCACGGCTCTCCAATCTGAATTTTCTATGAAAGGTCTTGGCCCCCTTCGGTTTTTCTTGGGCATCTGAATTACAAGGTCTTCCTCAGGATTTTTCCTTAGACAAGCACAGTACGCAGAAGAGCTTCTTCAACATGCTGGGGTGACATCCTGTAAAGCAGTCACCACACCAGTGGATACTAAGAGCAAGCTATCAGCCACAGGAGGTGCCAAAGTGGACGACGCTTCTGAGTTCAGGCATCTTGCAGGAGCTCTGCAGTACTTAACCATCACGAGACCTGACATATCCTACGCCGTGCAACAGATATGTCTACATATGCATGATCCTCATTAGTGTCATCTTGCCTCTCTCAAGCGCATACTGAGATATATCCGAGGCATTATGAAGCTTGGTCTTCACGTCCATGCTTCTCCTTCAACGGATAATATGGCATACTCCGATGCCGACTGGGCTGGGTGTCCTGATACTCGGCGATCGACATCGGGATATTGCATCTTTCTTGGTAATTCTCTTGTCTCATGGTCCAGCAAAAGACAGACCAACAGTCTTGCGATCTAGCGCCGAGGCAGAGTATTGCGGGGTTGAAAACACCACTTCTGAATGTCTCCGGTTAGAACAGCTCATGCATGAATTACATCAACCATCAGGAAAGGCAACTATTATCTATTGTGACAATGTTTCCTCAGTCTACATGTCACACAACCCCGTGCATCATCGGAGGACAAACCATATTGAGATTGACATCCATTTTGTGAGGGAAAAAGTTGCTCTTGGTGCCTTGCACGTTCAACATGTTCCAAGCAAGCACCAGTTTGCTGACCTGATGACTAAAGGACTGCCGACACCTCTGTTCAATGATTTTCGTGACAGCCTCAGTGTTGGTCCTCCCACCGATGAGCCTGCGGGGGGGGGGGGGGGGGGGGGTTAAGCACATCTTCCATGATCATCTTCGGCAACGGACTCCACTACGGACGCGTCATCTCCAACAGCTTCCGCACCCGCATGCAAGGCATGGCCCACTAATCAGGCGCGCCCTTTGCTGCACCAATCTTGCGCGATATCCGCTCCACCAACAACGTCACTCCGATCTACATGTACACGCGCCCTTCATGCGCATGTACTCCCCTGGTTTCTAGGATCGACAGTTGTACTCGTGTATGTATATGTACCAATCCAATGTGCTGAATACAAACGTCGTTGCTTGCCTAATACTATTCTACAGTTACGATGACGGTCAAGTAGTGCAACTGCAAGTGACTGGCAAGGCAAGTCGTGTTTGAACAAACCAACCAATCGTTGGACACATAGGCTGGATGGCAGCCATCCGCCGCAACTTCAACCACAAGGCAGGAATCTGATCATGTCACCATCAGGAGATATTTGAATCAATGGAGAACAGAGACTGTGGAAGGGTGAATGTGGCCTAGAAGGGGTGAATAGGTGTTGAATAACTTTTTCTGCAGCACTTAACAAATTCATCAAATACAGGAGGGACCAAACTTGTCCGGTGTCATATACGGACTAGTCCGGTGTGATTGATGTGTTGCGAAGATTAAATGTTTATGGAGATATCACAAACGTTGCAGCACCGGAATGTAATTAACTACCCTAACAACCTGAGTGAGCAATGAGGATAGCTTGCACGTGGAATACGAAGTTAACACGAATTGCAAGGTAGATCAACTTTATACCCAAGATGATGGTAATTGTAAAAGTAAAAAAATGAAACACGCGAGACAATGATTTTTACCGAGGTTCAATCTCACCAAAGAGATCTACTCGTTGAGGAAGCCCACACAGAGCCGAGTCTCTTCAAACCCTTTTTCCTCGTCAAGTCACCACACAAGACCGACTTGATTTCAACTATCACCGGGTAATCACCAAGTTGGTGGGGCAACCTCACACGCTGAGGGCTCCCACAAAATTACAACGAGAAAGATGATTGAATACACTCAAAAAGATTACAAGTAATGCACGAGAGAATAAGAGATCAAATCCCAAGAGCTCAATGATGCGAAGATGACGATCTCCCTATCCTAAATCTGGATACCCAAAAGATTTAACTCTTTAGGCCGTTAGATGTATGGGGAGATGTGTTTTTGTGCTCTTGGGAAGAGTGGCGGTGCTAGGGTTTTTTTTTGACAGTTGTGTGCCGTTCTTGTGTTTGTGAGGTCATGGATCACCTATTTATAGTGTTTCCAAAAATATTACCGTTGGGGATCCTGACGGCCGGACTAGTCCGCTCTGGTGACCGGACTTGTCTGGTGTGTTGTGTAAAAATCGCGTGGAATGTGCAACACACTAAAAATCCTAATTTGTGTGAGGTATACCGGACTCGTCCGGTTATATTTGAATTGTGTTTTTCAACTTGTTTGAGTGAAACATCAGAAATAGAACTGACTTGTCCGGTGCATGGTGAATTGAAGCATCAGAGAGTTTAACAGACTTGTTCCCTGTGTGTCCGGACTTGTCCGGTGCTGTGACACCCGGTTCCTATAACACCCTCATTTTCATCCATCTTGCATTGCATACATTTTGATACATGTCTAACATTAATCCACATAAAAAGCAATAAGTTTAAAATAAATTAGAAACAAAACCACAGTTAAGAATTCTGGGAAGTGCGGACTAGTCCGATTTTGGTGCGGACTAGTCCGATTTCTCTCTGACTTCCTTCAGACTTGTCCATTTTACTGCAGGCTAGTTTTTTTCTCTGAATATTTTTGGACTTGTTTGACCCATAGAGGACTAGTCAGGTATCCCAATTTTCCCCTTGACTAAAGTCGGACTTGTTCGATTCTGGCTAGACTTGTCTGTTTTTCCCCACTGGATAAGTTCGGACTTGTCCGATGTTCAGTCCATACTTGTCTGGTTTCCCTCTGTCTAACTTCGGACTAGTCCGTCCCTTTTACGCACTTGTCTGATTAATCGCAACTCCGAGTTGATCTCTTGTTTCACGACTTGTTTCTTGGGTTTTACGTTAAGTGGGCCTAGGGACGTTGTGCCTAACTCTTTTAGAGCCCATGTGGGACTCCAAACCGGCCTCTACTCATCTCAAACTCGAAATCCATCCAAACCTAGCCTCCATCTCTATATAAACAACCCCACCCTTAGCTTGACATCTATTTGCCACTTTTTCGCCTCACCCAAACCCTAGCTCGTGGATAGCCGGCACCAAGGAGGGAGAAGGAGATCTAGAGCAAGAAGAATAAGAGGAGGAATGAAAGAGGTTCAAGATCTCCATCAACTTCGTGTTCTTGGTCAACAATTCACCATCAAGTTATCCATCAACCCTAGATCTTCAAGATCGAAGTGTTGTCTCCAAAACTCTTGATTCCTTGGAGTTTTAGACACCTGGTATACCTTCTATTCTCTTTTCCTTATGTGAATTTAACCTTGTTTCCCCAAATTCACGTCGATCTAGAAACCCCTAGTTTGCCAGTTCTGCGAGGTGCGGACTTGTCTGGTCCCAAGTGGACTAGTCTGATTTTCCTGGTTAATCTCTGTTCAATTAATTCTAAATTTACTCGAATCAACTCCAAACTCATGTAGACTTCTTAATAACCATTGTAATTGATTAATAAACATTATTAGCAACTTATTAACTAGTTTTGCTTTGCATTTGCATTAATCATGCATGTCATGTCATATTGAGTAATGTTTGTGCACTCTTTGATTGTGTTTCTTGTCTTGTATGTTATTTGTGCGGATTAGACAATTTTGCGCTAGAGAGTGTCGCGGAGGATCTCTAACACCAAGAGTTTGAAGGCTTTGACTCGAACTAGTCCCAAGAGCAAGGCAAGTGTCCTTGACCATATTGATCCTTTTTTTAAAATAAATGTTTTGTTTGCAAAATTGCATGTTTGTGTCAATTAGATGGGAAATCCTATGATAGGAAGTTTACTAGCGTTGTTTAGCCACCCTTGTCGCCTGGAATTCATGGTAGAGAGTCGGCATGGGCTTTTTACTTTTTTGCTTTGCTTACTTAATTGGGATGGGAAGACAACTATACCAGTTAACATAATTATGCATTTATGAGATTATGATTAATATGGACTGATTAATATGATGTGGTAATTGGTGATCTAAGCAAGCTTGGTATGTGGATGGGTCGGATGTTACGGTGGTTTGCTTGCTTTAGATATAAGGACCGGTTCATGCGAGAATAAGCCAGGACAACAGTGCCACCATGAGGCCAAATATGGGTGCGGCATAGCTGATTAATGAGGGCTTTGCTCGTGCTATTTGGAACATTAAGGATGCTCGGGGAAGGGATAGTCAGATTGGGTTTCTTGATGATTGCTGGGACTACCCTGGGATCCGAATGGCTCAAGAGGGGGCTCTTGGTTGATGATGTGCTCCGTAGGAGACATCGCCACCGGTGAAACCTCAGTGGGGTCTAAATAGGCTAGTAATCTCTTTGCAAAGGCTATTTTGTGATCTCTTGCCATACACCAAAGGAAGTGTAATTGGCGTAAGGGAGGTTCTTCACTCGCCGACGGGTGATGAAATCACAAACACGTGGGTAAAGTGGTACAAACTCTGCAGAGTCTAATAAAACTATCATGATAGCTGTGCTCCCGGCTACGAGCACTTGGACAACTTCCATGATTAGAGGGAAATTGGGATTTTGGATGGTTATGATTTGTACTCATTATGGGTGGTATTATGGTTCATGGCGATGAATATGGTTAATGTTAATGAGAAATCTGGAATTTGGATGATGGTAATGAAATATGGACCGGAGTTATGATAATTACATATGTTATGATGGGATTATCTCACATGGACATAGTATAATGCTTGTTACTTGTTTTAACGTACTTTTCAGCACTTAGCCTTTATTATATTTGTCATTTGAATAAGCTACATGTCATACTTTCCATACTTGCTGAGTACATTATGTACTCACCCTTGTAATTTCTGCCACCACCAGTTGCAGGTCAGGATTGGGACTATAACGATTATAATGCGGAGTTCTAGGCCGTGTCTGCCGTCAGCTTTGCCTCTAGAGTGTTGGAGCTACGCTATACCCTTTGCTTATTTTGCTTAGTTGCTTGTTTAGTTTATTTCCGCTGCATTAGTTGAACTTGTCATTAAAATTTCATTAGTGCTTGTATTTGAGGATATTATGCATTGTGTAATAAAAGAGTTTAATTAATCTTGTCTGTGGTAATTTTCTGTACATCCTTTTGTGAATGCAATCGTGTATGTGTGTTGAACGTCCTGGGAACACATATGCATTCACTTGGTTCTTTTTCGGAGCCGGGTGTCACAAATTGGTATCAGAGCCACAGGTTGACCGTAGGACGCAACCTAGATAGAATGGACACTTTAGAGCACATAGGAACACTCAAGGATCGAGGTGTTTTTGCTTGGTGTGTTCTTTGCTATATATTGGTTGCTTGTGTTCTTAATAGAGGATTTTGGGATGCTTTAGCATTGCGATGTCCATGTAGGCTAGTGTAGCTAGTTGCTTAGTTTCATATCCCTTGATGCATATAGTTGGGGACGTCTTCTGAATTCATATCTCTTGCTTTTCTTCAAATGGTGAGGACTTGCAACTAGAGGGATGGCAATGATGAGGAGGAGAAATTTGGAGCACCTCAGAACAACAATGGACAAGGACCTGCTCATGGAGCTATCAACATTGAGTAGCTATTGGCTATGCAGAACCAGCTCATGCAGACCATGATACAAACTATAGGACAGCTGCAGGCTGGTAACATCAACAACCAGCCCCACATGCCGCTACCGCCACCCCCACCTCCTCATAATCGGTTGGGAGAGTTTATGAGGACTAGACCACCGACTTTTGCTCAAAGCTGCTGACCCTATGGATGTCGATGATTGGCTCAAGTCTATGGAGAAGAAGCTAGCTATTGTCCAATGTAGTGACCAGGAGAAGGTGCTATTTACATCTCATCAACTTTTTGGAGCAGCTACGGATTGGTGGGATGCTTATTGCAATGCTCATGAGAACCAAGAGAGGATTTCTTGGGCCGAATTCAAGGAGAGCTTTCGTTATCATTATGTGCCAGAAGGTGTTATGATTTTGAAGAGGCAAGAGTTTGAAAATTTGAGGCAAGTAAGATCGAGTGTGGGTGAATACCTCAATAAATTCACTCAACTCTCAAGATATGCGCCTGAGGATGTGAGCCGGGACAGTCGAAAACAGTACTTATTCATAAGGGGCTTGAACAATGAGATCCAAGTGCAATTGCTGAATTGTGACCATGCAAACTTCTAGAAGCTTGTGGACAAAGCAATTATTGTGGAAAACAAGGTCCGTGAGATGGAGCAAGACAACAAGAGGAATGCGCCAAACCAAGGACAACAACAAGGAAGTAATGTGCGCCCTCGCTTAGCACTGCCAAATGCTCCTTACTACAGTTCTTCTGCACCTGCTCATTGCCCTGGATATGCACCACACACAGCTCAGTTTGTGCAGCAGCGCCTTGTTATGCAAGCACCTAGGCCTCCAATGACTTTTTCACCTCGTGCTAATTTTCCTGGTGCAAACGTTCAGAATCAAGTCCGTCCAAATTCTGGTGCAGCAAAGAAGTGCTATACTTGTGGAGAAGCTGGACACTTTGCACATCAATGTCCTAAGTCGGGCCTTGGTCAGGGAAGCAATGCGCCAAGACAGAACCCATGACCCAATGGAGGACAGCCGCAAGGAAACCGTGGACAACAAAATTTCACTCATGAAAACGTGAACCATGTCTCTACGGAGGATGCTCAACAAGCGGATGACGTGGTGATTGGTATGTTTCTCGCAAACTCCAACTCGACGACTATGTTATTTGATTCTGGAGCATCACATTCATTCATTGCATCAAAATATGCTGCCAAGTATAGTTTGCCTATATCTCATATGAAGTTTACTCTATTGGTTAAGTATCCTAGAGGAGAGATGAGGACAAATATAGTATGTCCAAAAGTAAACCTCAGAATAAGGGGGGGGGTAGACTTCTTTGCCAACCTCATTATCTTGGATTCTCAAGGATTGGACATTATACTTGGTATGGACTGGTTGAGGAAGCACAATGGAGTCATTGAGTGTGCCATGAAGACAGTGAAGTTGACCAATGAGAAAGGGATCACCGTAGAATTTGAAGCATCTCAACACGCACCGAAGCAATTTGAGCTGAATCACATGGACGGTGCCGCAATTGAGGAGATTCCAGTGGTGTGCAAATTTTTGGATGTGTTTCCAGATGAGTTGCCAGGTATGCCACCTGATCAAGACATTGAGTTTGTTATTTATTTAATACCTGGAACTGCACCTATAGATAAGAGGCCATATAGGATGCCTACTAAGGAATTAACGGAGCTCAAGAAGCAGATTCAAGAGCAACTAGAGAAGGGTTTCATTCGTCCAAGCTGTTCACCTTGGGGAGCGCCCGTTCTATTTGTGGATAAGAAGGATGGATCCCATAGAATGTGTGTGGATTACCGAGCTCTCAACGAGGTGAGCATCAAGAACAAGTACACCTTGCCACGGATAGAAGATTCGTTCAATCAGATGAAGGGTGCTTGTGTCTTCTCTAAGATTGATTTGAGGTCAGGATACTTTCAAATGAAGACTAGACAATTGGACATACCCAAGACAGCTTTCAGGAGACGATATGGATCTTATGAGTACACTGTGATGTCCTTTGGATTGACAAATGACCCTGCCTATTTTATGTACCTCATGAATAAGGTCTTCATAGAGTACTTGGATAAGTTCGTTGTGGTGTTCATTGATGACATTATGATCTACTCCAAGGATGAGAAGGAACATGAGGAACACTTGAGGCTCACATTGCATAAATTGAGGGAGCATCAATTGTATGCTAAATTCAGCAAATGCCAGTTTTGGTTGAAAGAGGTGTCGTTTTTGGATCATATCATCTCGGGAGGAGGAGTATCGGTCGACCCCGGAAAAGTTAGGGATGTGCTAAAGTGCGAGCCACCGCAAAACGTAAAGGAAATAAGGAGTTTCCTTGGAATGGCTGGATATTAGCATCGATTCATCAAGGACTTTTCCAAGATAGCCAAGCCAATGAAGGAATTGCTAATGAAGGGAAAGCCTTTCTGATGAACTGAAGCTTGTCAAAATAGTTTTGAGGAGCTAAAGAAGAGGTTAACTACAACCTTGGTTTTGGTTTTGCCGGATGTAAGCAAAAGTTTCGACATATATTGCGATGCATCGAAACAAGGAGTTGGATGTGTGCTCATGCAAGAAGGTCAAGTGGTTTCATATGCATCGAGAGAATTGTAGAAACATGAGCAGAATTACCCAATGCATGATTTGGAACTTGCAGCTATTGTACACGCATTGAAGATTTGGAGACACTACATCCTTGGTCATAGGTGTGAAATTTATACGGATCATAAGAGTCTCAAGTACATATTCACACAAACGGATCTGAATTTGAGGCAACGAAGATGGTTGGAGCTCATCAAGGATTATGACTTGGGAATTAATTATCACCCGGGAAAGGCTAATGTAGTGGTCAATGCCTTGAGTAGAAATGGAGTAAGTCACCAACTCACAGTCGAGAGTTGCCATCCAAGCTACGCAAGGAGTTCGAAAGGTTGAAACTCGGATTCATCAATGAGATGGGGATGATGGAGTTAAATCCGACTTTGGAGCAAGAAATTTGAGAGGACCAAACAAAGGATGAGGAAATCCAAGAAATCAAGGAAAGGACCCAAGAGGGAAGATAATTCAGGTTTGATGAGTATGAACTCGGAAAAAGGATTGTCGTGCCTAATGTGAAGCATATTCAGGAGACAATACCTAAGGAGGCACATGACTCAACATACTCAATTCACCCCGGTTGTACCAAGATGTACAAAGACTTGAAGACATTTTATTGTGGGCTAGCATGAAAAAGGACATAGCTGAATACGTAGCCTTATGCGATGTGTGCCAACGAGTTAAGGCGGAAACATCAAAGGCTAGCTGGATTTTTGCAGCCATTGAAGATCCCAAAATGGAAGTGGGAAGAGATCGGTATGGACTATATAGGTTGATTGCCACGTACTCAGTACGATTATGACTCAATTTGGGTAATTGTGGATCGGTTGACTGAGTCGGCTCATTTTATCCCTGTCAAGACCAAGTATACAGCTGTACAATTAGCCAAATTATACATGGAGCATATTGTGTATCGACATAGAGTCCCAAAGAAGATAGTGTCGGATAGAGGTTCTCAGTTTACCTCCAGGTTTTGGCAAAAATTGCATGAAGCAATGGGAACAAGGTTGAATTTTAGCTCAGCATATCACCCCAAAACGGATGGACAAATTGAGAGGACCAACCAAATTTTGGAGGACATGTTAAGAGCTTGTGCCTTGAAGCATGGGAAGAGTTGGGACAAGAGCTTGCCATATGCAGAATTTTCTTACAACATTAACTACCAAGCAAGTTTGAAGATGTCACCATACGAAGCACTATATGGAAGGAAGTGTAGAACACCTTTGTTCTGGAATGAGACATGAGAAACTCAAGTATTTGGTCTGGATGTGTTGCAAGAAGCTGAAAAACATGTCCAGATTATTCGCGACAATTTGAGGGCTGCTCAATCAAGACAAAAAGGCTATGCGGACAATAGGAGGAGAAAACTAGCCTTGGAAGTAGGAGACTTCGTTAACCTCAAGGTGTCACCAATGAGAGGTCATCAGAGATTTAACATAAGAGGCAAGCTAGCACCTAGATATATTGGGCCATTCAAGATTTTGGACAAAAGAGGAGAAGTAGCATATAAGCTGGAGATGCCAACTCATCTTTCAAATGTCCATAATGTGTTTCATGTTTCCCAGCTCAAGAAGTGCTTGAGAGTACCGGAAGAGCAAGTGCCAATGGAAGAATTGGAATTAGAGGCGGATTTGACTTATGCCAAGCAACCGGTCAAAATTTTGGAAACCAAGGAGAGAGTTACAAGTAACAAGGTCATCAGACGGTGCAAAGTGCAATGGAAGCATCACACAGAATCGGAAGCAACATGGGAAATGGAGGGAGATCTTAAGAAGGAATTTCCCTATCTTTTCTCTTCCGCGTCGAATATCGAGGGCGAGATTCATTTTGAAGGGGGTAGGTTTGTAACACCCTCATTTTCATCCATCATGCATTGCATACATTCTAATACATGTGTACATTAATCCACATAAAAAAGGAATAAGTTTAAAATAAATTAGAAACAAAACCGCACTTAAGAATTCTGGGAAGTGCGGACTAGTCTGATTTTGTTGCGGACTAGTCCGATTTCTCTCTGACTTCCATTAGACTTGTCCGTTTTGTTGCGGACTAGTCTGTTTTTCCCTTTGAATATTTTCGGACTTGTCCGGCCCATAGCGGACTAGTTCGGTATCCCAATTTCCTTGGAAATTTTGCTAAGTCCCTGGACTTGTGCGGACTAGTCCGGTATTCCATCGGACTTGTCTGTTTCCCCCTGACTAAAGTCAGACTTGTCCGATTTTGGTCATACTTGTCTGTTTGTTCCCTCTAGATAAGTTCAGACTTGTTCGATGTCCAGTCCAGACTTGTACGGTTTCCCTCTTTCTAACTTTGGACTAGTCTTACCCTTTTGCAGACTTGTCCGATAAATCACGACTCTGAGTTGATCTTTTATTTCACAACTTGTTTCTTGGGTTTTACGTTAAGTGGGCCTAGGAACGTCGTGCCTAACTCTTTTAGAGCCCATGTGGGACTCCAAATCGGCCTCTACTTATCTCAAACTCAAAATCCGTCCAACCCTAGCCTCCACCTCTATATAAACAACCCCACCCTTGGCTTGACATCTATTTGCCACTTTTTCAACTCGCCCAAACCCTAGCTCATGGATAGCCACCACTAAGGAGGGAGAAGGAGATCTAGAGCAAGAAGAAGAAAAGGAGGAAATGAAAGAGGGTCAAGATCTCCATCAACTTCATGTTCTTCATCAACAATTCACCATCATGTTCTCCATCGACCCTAGATCTTCAAGATCCAAGTGTTGTCTGCAAAACTCTTGATTCCTTGGAGTCTTAGACACATGGTATACCTTCTATTCTCTTTTTTCATAAATGAATTCAACCCTGTTTCCCCAAATTCATGTCGATCTAGAAAACCCTAGTTCGCCAGTTCTGCGAAGTGCGGACTTGTCCGGTCCCCAGCGGACTAGTCTAATTTCAAGGTTAATCTCTATTGAATTACTTCTAAATTGACTCGAATCAACTCCAAACCTGTGTAGACTTCTTAATAACCATTGTAATTGATTAATAAACATTATTAGCAACTTATTAACTAGTTTTGCTTCGCATTTGCATTAATCAAGCATGTCATGTCATATTGAGTAATGTTTGTGCACTCTTTGATTGTGTTTATTGTCTTGTATGTTATTTGTGAGGATTAGATGGTTTTGTGATAGAGAGTGCCACAGAGGATCTCCAACACCAAGAGTTTGAAGGCTTTGACCCGAACCAATCCCGTGAGCAAGGCAAGTGTCCTTGACCATATTGATCATGTTTCTAAAATAAATGTTTTGCTTGCAAAACTACATGCTTGTGTCAATTTGATGGGAAATCCTATGATAGGAAGTTTACTAGCATTGTTTAACCACACTTGTCACCTGGAATTCATGGCAGAGTCGGGATGGGCTTTTTACCTTTTTGCTTCGCTTAATTAATCAGGATGGGAAGACAACTATACCACTTAACTAAATTATGCATTTATGAGATTATGATTAACATGAACTGATTAATATGATGTGGTAATGGGTGATCTAAGCAAGCCTAGTATGTGGATGGGTTGGAAGTTACGGTGGTTTGCTTGCTTTGGATCTAATGACCGGTTCATGCGAGAATAAGCCAGGACAACAGTGCCACCATGAGGCCAAGTATGGGTGCGATGTAGCTGATTAATTAGGGCTTTGCTAGTGCTATTTGGACCATTAAGGATGCTCGGGAAAGGGGTAGTCGGATTGGGTTTGTTGATGTTTGCTGGGACTACCCTGGGATCCGAATGTCTCAAGAGGGGGCCCTTGGTTGAAGATGTGCTCTGTAGGAGACATCGCCACCGGTGAAATCTCAGTGGGGTCTAAATAGGCTAATAATCCCTTTGTAAAGGCTATTTTTTGATCTCTTGGCCATACACCAAAGGAAGTGTAATTGGCATAAGAGATGTTCTTCGGTCGCTGACGGGTGATGAAATCACAAACACATGGGTAAAGTGGTACAAACTCTATAGAGTTTAATAAAACTATCATGACAGCCGTGCTCCCGGTTACGAGCACCTGGACAACTTCCATTATAAGAGGGAAATTGAGATTTATGATGGTTATGGTTTGGTACTGGTTATGGGGTGGTATTATGGTTCATGGCGATGAATATGGTTAATGTTAATGAGAAATCTGGAATTTGGATGATGGTAATGAAATATGGACTGGAATTATGATAATTACATGGGTTATGATGGGATTATCTCACATAGACATAGTATAATGCCTTTTACTTGTTTTAATGAATTTTCAACGCTTAGCCTTTATTATATTCATCATTTGAATCAGCTACATGTCATACTTTCCACACTTGCTGAGTACGACATGTACTCACCCTTACAATTTCCCCCACCAACAGTTGCAGGTCAGGATTGGGAGTATAACGATGATAATGTGGAGTTCTAGGCCGTGTTTGCCATCAGCTTTGGCTGTGGAGTGTTGGAGCTGCGCTATATCCTTTGCTTATGCTGCTTAGTTGCTTATTTAGTTTATTTCCGCTACATTAGTTGAACTTGTCATTAAAATTTCATTAGTGTTTGTATTCGAGGATATTATGAATTGTGTAATAAAAGAGTTTAATTAATCTTGTCTGTGGTAATTTTCTATATATCTTTTTGTGAATGCACTCGTGTATGTGTGTTGAATGTCCTGAGAACACAAATGCGTTCACTTGGTTCTTTTTCGGAGCTGGGTGTCACATTCCGAAAAAGAATCAAGTGCAATGCATATATGTGCCCAGGGCGTTGATGACACATACACGAGTGCATCACAAACGATATACAGAAAATTACCACAACACAAATTAATTAAAAAGGTACTTTTATTACAATATTTAAATAATCATAAATTACAATTCTAATGATCATTATTGATAGTGAAACTAAAACTGCATCGAAAATAAACTAAGCACCTAAGCAAAGTGAGCAAAGCTAAGCAAACTAAGCATAGGGGATAGCGCGGCTCAAAGCAACACCACAGGCAAGCCAACGGCAGCACACAACCTAGTACTCTGCATTATCCTCAGGGTACTCTCAAACATCACCTGAAACTGTCAGTAGGGGAAATTCAAGGATGAGCACATGTTGTACTCAGCAAGTGTGGTAAAATAATAAAATGTAGCTTGAACAAGGAATCAACAATAAATAATAGCTATTTGTTGAAAAGTACATTTAAAACATGTAAAAAGCATCTTACAATGTCTATGTGAAATTTATCCCATCAAAATCCAAATAAACATGATAATTCATATCCATCATTCACTATCTATTCATATACCATATTCTTACCATCATCATTAACCATAACCATTTATCACCATCCAATCCATAACCATAACGAATACCGAACCATAACCCAACCATAACCATCCTAGATACCAAGTTTCACTCTAACAATGGAAGTTGTCCAGGTGCTCATAACCAAGAGCGCAACTATCATGATAGTTTTTAACACTCCACAGAGGTTGTACCACTTTACCCATAAGTTCGTGATTTCCTCACCCGTCGACGACTAAAGAAACATGCCTTATGCCAATTACACTTCCTTAGGTGTATGGCCAAGAGATCACAAAATAGCCTTTACAAAGAGATTACCAGCATATTTAGACCCACCGAGGTTTCACGGGTGGTGATGCCTCCAACTTAGCACATCCAACCAAGGGTCCCCTCTTGTGCCGTTCGGATCCCAGGGCAGTCCTGCCACTATTGCAAACCCAACCGAACCTCATTCCCCGCTCTCCCAAATGATCCGAACAATGCTGACAGTGCATCTAATTAATTGGCTAAACCGCGCCTATACTTGGCCTTGTGGTGGCACTGTTGTCCTGGCATATTCTCGCATGAACCGATCCTTAGATCCAAGGCAAGCAAACCACCATATCATTCAACCCAGTCCACAAACCATGCTTGCTTAGATTACCTAAGTTCCATGTTACAAATTAGCCATGTTCATCAATTCTCATCATCTATAAGTTCATTAATTCATAGTTAAGCCATTTGGTTGTTTTCCCATCCCAATTAATTAGAACAAAGCAAAAAAGTAAAATACCCTTCCCGACTCTCTACAATGTATTCCAAGCGACAACGATGGTCAAACTAGACTAGAAAACACCTATTTTGGGTTTCCCATCAAATTGACACAAGCATGCAGTTTTGTAAACAAAACATTTAAAAATAGGATCAAAATTTTCAAGGACACTTGTCTTGCTCTTGAGATTGGTTAGGATCCAAAGCTTCAAAGTTCTGGTGCTGGAGTTCCTCGAGAGCACCTTCTAGCGCAACACCTTCTATTCTGCGCAATAAATATAAAAACAAACATTTCAATCAATAAATGCTCGTATATTACTCAATATGCAATGAAATGCATGAATAATGCAATTATGTGGTAAAACTTATTAATGAGTTGCTATTAATGCTTACTAACTAGCTACAGTGGGTTTTAACAAGTTTGAACAGGTTTCGAGTTTACTTTAGTCAAATAGGATTCAATTCAACAATTTCAGATTCAGGTGGCTGGACAAGTCCGTACTGGGGACCGGACTAGTCCGCCCTTGTCGGTACCCTGCGTACCGGGTACCCCATGATACCACAAGAAAAGCTAAGGAGTTCCACCCTTTCATGTTGAAGATTTCTGAAGGCCACACGTGTTGCACAATAGTGGACCCGCCTCCCACGTTTGGGTAGCTCCGACACTGACACGTGAATCACAAGGCCGGACCTAACTCCCTTCATAGGGAAGCTCCGGTCTTGCCATGTGTCCATTGACCCCGGACCTAACCCCCAGTAGAGGGAAACTCCAATGCTACCACGTTTATAGTGGCTCCAGACCTGCCTCCCCACGATGGGAAGCTCTGGAGCCGCCACGTGTCGAACCTCCGGAGCTAGGACTTTAACGGAAGATAGAGAGATCTCCAACAGCTCAGACCTTCAAGGGACAGTTAAAGCGACAGTTACAAGACCTGATTACGTGTCATTCATGCCACATTAATGACATGCGATTAGTAGACTATTAATAGGGTAACGCCATCATTAAGGCGCATTACCACCCCATTAACCACACTTAATATTCAGCATCGTGTATTCGACAGTTAACTATGCTAGGGCCACATGTCGGGCTAGGCAAGTGATGCAACGGCCAGTCCTTAGACTATACAAGGGTTGCATCACACGATACACAGGGAGGCATGCTCATATGCTCACAGCGCCACAAATATTCATACATATAAAATACACAACCTGTGTAGTAGGGTGTTACGCTCAGGCAGCCCGAACCACGTAAATCCCTCGTGTCATTATCTTGTTCAAATCTCACGCGCCCCAACCAATCAAGAACCTCCACGGGCTATGATCTAGTAGTACCGGGGGAAGTGTCGATCGCACACTTCGACATTTGGCACGCCAAGTAGGGGGCAACTGAGATTTTAAGATGGTGAACTCCACCGCAGGATCATCCAACGGCAATGCTGCGCAACTTGCTGGGGCAAATCCCTCCAATGAGCAACAACCAGTAGGCGTTGTTGTCCCGACAAACGTCACACCACCTCCACCTGCTCAAGCTAACAATGTTGGGCAATAGGATGGAGTCCTTGTGTCGGTCACTGCATCGACACACAACAACCTTGAGAACACGGTGATTGATGCGCGTACTCTTCTAGAGCATCCACCAGCACCTGGAGCACCTTAGGGTGCGATGGAGCAGTGGTGCGCTGATGTGCAACATCTGGTTGCGGCCGCAGTCAATGCCATGAGCAACCAAGGTCCTCCCCCATCCGGGCAGGCCCCTTCTTAGCATAGGACCTTGTCTGGAAGACTTGGTCCTCATGCATCACAGCACCGAAGGCGTGCTGTGTCTCAGCGGGTGACTTCACACCCCTCTGGGGCGCGTCGCACCCACACTGTGTCGAGACTCTCAACACAGACAGCAGGACAACCGTGTCCACATCGAGCGTGCTCGCAAAAGGCGGGAGGCTCACAAAAACTCTCTTCCTTCGGAAGTGGGGGGCAGTTGTTTAGCCCTGGCCATGCACTTGCGCATGGTTCGGTGGCCCCAGAAGTTCCAGCCTCATCTGTCGGAGAAATTTGACGGGCCTTTCAACCCCGCCGAGTTCCTCCAGATATACTCCTCCGCCATTCTAGCGGCGGGTGGCAATGAGGCCATGATGGCCAACTACTTCCCAGAGGCTCTGACTGGGACTGCCAGGTCCTGCTTCATGAGTCTACCTCCCGACTCTATCAACAGTTGGGCGGAGCTATGCCAAAAGTTCACTGCCAACTTTGGTAGCTCTTATACCCGACCAGGTACCGAACTGGACCTTTTTGCTATGAAGCAAACATCAAGAGAATTGCTGCGGTCCTTCATCCAGTGATTTTCTCAGGTACGCAACACCATTCCCTCCATCTCCAATGCATCTGTCTTCGTGGCATTCAGACAGGGTGTCAAAAATAAGAAGATGCTCGAGAAACAGGCGACGAAGGAAGTCACCAACGTCACATAGTTATTCAGCCTGGCCAATAAGTGCACCCGGGCCGCATAGGGCCGGGAAATGCGTTCTAAGCCAGCTCCGGAGGCTAATAAAAAGCCCTCCAAAGCTGAAGCCTCTACCTCCAGCGGTGGCAAATAAAAGAAAAATACCAACAACAAGAAAAACCTGTCGGCTGGCACACCTACTGCTGCGGCGGTTGTAGCTCCGGATGGCCGGGGGCCACACCCCGAAAAGCGACCTTGACCTTCGCCAGAAGCTAACGGTGATTCAAAGGTGTGGTGTCCAGTCCACAAAACGGACAAACACAGCCTAGAAGACTGTCAGGAGGTCCAAAACCTTGTCAAGCGCTACAACAAGCACCGAGAAGAAGCTCCTTTCTGTCAACGAGAAGGAAAACAAAAAGTCAACAAAGCTCCGACTAAAATGGAGTTAGGTTTTCAGGACCCCAAGAAGGTCCTGAATGCTGTGTATAACATAGTCGACAACGATTCTGACGTCTGTAAAAACGAGTGTCGGAAGACCCTCAACACCATCTATGGTGGGTCCTGGGACATTACATCTCGTCGCGTCCTCAAGGCAATGCAGCGGGAAATGGCTGTCGTAGCTCCTGCTGCTAGGGAAGAACTGCGTCGAATGTGGATGGACACTCCCATCACTTTTGATGCAACAGACTGCTCAAGTAACATGGTCGGAGCTGGCCAACTGCCACTGATGGTATCTCCCACCATCAACAACGTTCAGCTCTACAATGTCTTGGTATATGGAGGTGCGGCGCTCAATCTCTTGAGTTTTTAAGCGTTCATGAAGATCCAGCTTCAACTCTCGGACGTTCGCCCCACAAGACCATTCTTTGGGGTAGGTATTGGGGCCATCAGCCCTCTCGGATCCATTACATTCCCAGTGACCTTCGAGACTCGAGAGAAGTACAGGATCGAGAAGCTGGTCTTCGACGTCACACACATCAGTCTGCCCTTCAACACCATCCTGGGCAGGCTCACCTTGTACAGGTTAATGGCCACAGCTCACTATGGCTACCTGGTGTTGAAGATGCCAACACCTTTGAACGTTCTCTGGATCCGCGGAGATCGCACTGCAGGAGTTACCGCTCTGGAGCAACTCCATGCACTTGCCACGGATCAGGAAGGAACCTCCGGCATAGAGCTAGTTGCCCAAACTCTGAGCACTCGTCATCGAGGCTCAACCTCTGCACCACGCGTGCAACCAAGCGGCAACCCTGACGTTCCCATGAAAGTCGTCCCAATCGGGTCCGATGCTGCCCAAACCACCCATATATCAGGAGGCCTAGACAACAAATTAGAACTTGCGCTCATCACTTTCCTCTGGGCGAATGTTGACGTGTTTTCTTGGCAACCGTAAAAAATGTCTGGGGTACCTAGGGAGGTGATTGAGCACAATATGAAGATTTATCCCGACGCACGACCAGTAAACCAGAAGCCATGAAAGCAATCAGATGAGTGGCAAAACTTCATCTGTCAAGAAATCAAGAAGCTGCTCGAAGCTGGTTTCATCAGGGAGGTTCATCACCCAAAATGGCTGGCAAACCCAATCGTTGTACCCAAGGCCGGTGGGAAGATTCGTATGTGTATTGACTACACCACCTTGAATAAGGCATGTCCAAAAGATCCATTTCCACTACCTAGAATAGATCAGACAGTGGACTCCACCTCCGCGTGTGAGCTATTGTGTTTCCTAGATGCCTACTATGGATATCATCAAATCCAGATGTCTAGGGAAGATGAAGAGCAGACTGCCTTCATAACAGTAGATGGATTGTATTGTTATACTGCCATGCCATTTGGTCTCAAAAATGCTGCTTCAACTTTTGTGCGAGCTATGCACAAAACCTTTGGAGAACTAATCAAGGACTTGGTGGAGGTGTATGTCGACGACATCGTCGTGAAGGTCAATAACAAGGAGTCACTACTTGACAACCTACAAGCTATCTTCAACAAGCTGCGCATCACACGCACCAAGCTGAACCCGGACAAGTGTGTCTTCGGGGTTAGCTCTGGGAAGCTCCTCGGTTTCTTGGTGACTCACTGAGGAATTGAGGCGAATCTGGCGAAGATCAAGGCTATTGAAGATATGCGGCCCCCAACCAGCATCAAGGATGTCCAGAAGCTACCTGGATGTCTAGCTGCGCTCAGCCGGTTCATCTCAAGACTGGCGGAGCGGGCACTTCCCTTCTTCAAGCTATTGAGGAAGACCGGGCCTTTCCATTGGTCCGAAGAAGCATAAAAGGCGTTCCAAGAGCTCAAGCAGCTCCTCACCACACTACCAATCTTGGTAGCTCTGAACCCTAATGAGCCTCTACTGCTTTACATTTCTGCAACTACAGAGGTTGTCAGCATGGTTTTGGTCGCGGAAAGACCGGAGCTACTTTCAGTTTAGGATCCTAGACCCCTCCGGGAGGGTCCAGAGCTACCTGAAGGCGAGTCTGGGTCCCAGCACCCAGGCACGGATCTTCAAGGCAAAATGCTAGAGGATCAACCTCTCTCATCTGAGGGAGTTCACACGGCTGATCAGGAAGATCTGGACCCCTCCGATAGGGTTTGGATTGAATAAGAAGAAGTTTCGGACCTCTCTGGGAGGGTCCAGAAAAATCAACAAGAAGGTCTGGACCCCTCTGGGAGGGTCCGGATCAATGGAGAAGAAGCTTCGAGCCTCTCTGAGAGGGTTCAGACCGTCTAGCCGCTAGTGTACTTCATCAGTGAAGTACTCCATGATGCCAAGACTAGATACATTGAAGTCCATAAGCTGCTATACGCAATTCTTATTGCCTCAAGGAAACTTCACCATTACTTCCAAGCCCACAAGATATCAGTGTTAACTTCTTATCCACTGCGTGGTATTCTGCATAATCCTAATTCTACTGGGAACATCGCCAAGTGGGCAGTGGAGTAAGTAGAATTCGATCTTGAATTGCTGCCGCGACAAGGTATCAAGAGTCAAGCCTTGGCTGATTTTGTGGTGGAGTGGAATCCTTCTCCATCAAATCCTGGGGGCCCCAGTGAGTAGAAGCTGGAACCCAAGGTCCTGGTCTTCATCGAGCCTCATTGGACCCTCTATTTCGATGGCTCCGTGCAGAAGTAGGGGGCCGAAGATGGAATACTGCTCCTCGCTCCGACCGGTGAGAATGTTAAATATATGGTGCACCTTGATTTCAAGGCAACCAATAACATGGTGGAATATGAAGCTCTCGTCTATGGGCTCAAGGTGGCACTATCTTATGGCATCAAGCAAATGCTTGTGAAGGGCGACTCGCATCTCATCATCAAGCAAGTCAAAGGCGAATGCAGCTGCAATAACCCTCAACTCGCAGCTTATCTCCTTGATGTACAGAAGCTCCATATAAACTTCCACGTCCTGGACCTCTGCCATGTCCAGCATCTCAACAACGCAGAAGCTGACGAACTCTTGACAAAGACTTCAACCAAAGTTCCGGCTCTCGACGGAGTCTTTGTCCGGAGATTGTCAAGACCAACCGCTAAGCCCGCCGAACTGAGTGAAGGGGGTGAGACCAGCACCTCGAAGCTGGCGGTCCCGGTGGCTCTGTTACCATGACATCCACCAAGAGTGTTGCAGGAAGCTCTGAGCAACTTGGCATGCAAGATTAAGAAGATCAAGTTAGCCCTGATGCATGGATCTCGGAGATCCGGAGCTACTTGAAAGACAACCACCTTCCTGAAGACGGTGTACCCACTAACCAGGTCATCAGATTGGCTAAAAGATACACGCTGGTAGAAGGGGATCTCTACCGGTGTGGTGCCAACGGCGTTCTAATGCGGTGCATTGCAAGGGAAGAAGGCTGCGAGCTCCTCGCGGAGATCCATGGAGGCAAGTGTGGGAACCACGCATCTTCTCGCACATTTGTCGACAAAGCCTTTTTGGCATGGCTTATACTGGCCTACAACACTCCAAGATGCAGTAGAGCTGGTGAGAAAGGGTGAAGTGTGCCAGTTCCAAGCAAAACAAATTCACACACCAGCTCAGTCACTGCAAATGATTCTTCCTACATGCCATTCACTGTGTGGGGCATGAACATCTTGGGACCTTTCCCAAAAGCCGTCGGAGGTTACAGGTTCCTGTATGTCGCCATCGACAAGTTCACCAAGTGGCCGGAAGCTACTCCAGTTGTGACTATCAATAAGCAATCAGCAACCAAGTTATTGAAGTCCATAGTCTGCAAATTTGGAGTTCCGAACAGAGTCATCACTGAGAATGGAATCCAATTGACAAGTGCAACATTCAAAGAGTATTGCGAAGACCTCAACATTCAAGTCAGCTACGCATCAGTAGCTCACCCGACAAGTAATGGCCAAGCCGAGAGAGAAAATGCATAAATTTTAAAAGGACTCAAGACGCACACTTATGAGTGCCTAAAAATGAAAACAGAGCCAAATGGATGGAGGAGATTCCGTCCGCACTGTGGGCAAGCAGGACAACACCTAACCGGTCTACTGGAGAGACACCCATCTTCCTGGTGTACGGAGCTGAAGCAGTCCTTCCTCCAGAGATCACCATGGGGTCACTCCGGGTCCGGACCTTCGACGAAGCCACGCAGGACCAGCTCCGACGTGAAGACCTTGACCTCTTCGACGAGGGAAGGTGTCAAGCAGCGGTTCGGAATGCACGTTATCGCCAGTCGCTTCGGCGGTATCATCAAAGGCATGTGCTTAACCGACAGCTCGAGGAAGGCGATCTGGTGCTCCGGAAAATACTGACTCGAGACGGGATGAACAAACTTTCCCCCAGCTAGGAAGGTCCCTTCCAAGTGATCAAAGTATCCCGTCCCGGATGCGTTCGCTTGGCAACTGAGGATAGGACCCCACTTCCTAACCTTGGAAGATCGAGCACCTCCGTAAGTTTTGCGCTTAGTATCACGGAGGTGAGTCTATAAGTATATACAATGTAAATTATAGAGTCTACAAATAGAATCAGGTAGATCCTCCAGGAGAACATCTGGACCCCTATGGGAGGGTCCGAGAACTTCAAGCAACACTTGACATAGTCGCAACACTAAAAGTGTAGCTACCTGCCCTGGGTTAGTACAAGATGTATAGCACAATTAGCTTGGTTCCGTACCCTAAGTGTATCCATGTCTCCCCTGTAATCCGGACCTATAATGAAATACATTGTTGTATAAAAGCAGACTCCACATGCATTAATTTTGTGCAGGCTCATTCTATTTTATTTACCGTTCTCCTTCTTGTCTATAATGAAGTTGTGCAATTCTTTTTGACCTTTAGTTCAAGTTACTCATATGTTGTACAAGTTACATTGTGTTTTTTTCGGATCCTAGCATTGCTAGATGGTCTACTCTCCTGAACACCAAGCCAACACAGGTTCGGAGTGTGCTATTGACTTAGCCTGGTCTTGCAGCCTAAGTACGCCACTCTACCTACATTCCGGCAGACCTTAGTTGGGCGAGTCCTAAAAGCATTCGGATCTGGAAATATTACATCAATGTGCTTGTTATCATATCGAGTTCCTTCAGAGCTAAAATTCAAATAAGAACAGTAAGTCACAAAGGACTTATAGATGAGAAGATGAATTTTACTGTTTTTCTTGTCATTGATGCACAGGAAAAATTGAAACACATGACGATGGTAGATGATGCTGGAGCTACCAAGCTCCGACATCCCCCAAGGGGGCCTCTCGTCGATGTTTTAAATGTTGAAAGTGGGCGCCATCGGAGCTAACAAGCTCCAACAACCCCCATGGGGGCCCGCCTTCGACGTGGAGCATAATGGAAATTGAAGTGAAGATGGTGAAACCACCCTGGGGGATCCGTTGATGTATTCTACGATTGATGGTGGATATCTTCGAAGCCGAGAAGCTCTGACAACCCCAGGGGGCCCGCCGTTGATGTTTTACGCGTTGACAGTGGGCACTATCGGACCTACCAAGCTTCGACAACCCCAGGAGGCCCACCGTCGACTTTTTTACACGTTGACAGTGGGTGCCGTCGGACCTAAGAAGCTCTGACAACCCAAGGGGGCCTGCCATCAATGTCTTACGCATTGAAAGTGGATGCCGTCGGACCTATCAAGCTCCGACAACTCCCGGGGGGCCCGCCGTCGATGCAACAAAGCTTTCTGGAGAAGTCAAAAATAAAATTGAACCTAAAAACTACAAGTTTGAAGTGTCCAATTCATCAACACATCATCATATCCTTTTGGTACCTGCTCGCAATCAAATTGTGTACATCTACTAGGGGCAAAAAAGATAAAGGACAATGTATTGAAGACAAAGACAAAATGGAATTCATTTCGGAAAGATTGAATTTCATTCATCCGAGGATTGCAGATTATAGAATTGGAGAGTTACAAGTGGGAGCAAAAGAGAAAAGGCCTAGGTTCTGCAAAAGTATGAGGCAACCTTCTGGGCAACCTCCAGAACGCTGGCCTTGGTGGCGTCTTCCTCTTCATCAACGGACCCTTCAAGTACCGGATCCAGAGATAATTGGGGGTCTCAGCTCTTGTAACACGTTAGCAAATATTTTGTGATGTTCTTGGCCAGAGGTTTCCCATCCATCTCCAGCTGGTCCACGATGATGTCACCCATCGCGTCGAGTTTGCTGCCAGCGGAGCTGTGCCACCAGCGCTTGGTCTAGCTCCAGCTCTGGATTGTCCAGACGTACTGGACTGAAGCTCAGCGGCATCAAAGCGTCATTGGCTCGCCCCAAGAAGTCCCATACCTATTGGGACTCAGTCTCCCTCAAACTCCGCAGCTCCTCTAGTGACCCCCTGGTGGCCGCAAGTTCCAAGCCTTCCCGGGCAAGGTGCTCAACCTCTTTGGCAGGCTGCTGAATGCTTTCAGCAACTTACTTTTCGCGTTTGGTGAGCTCCGACTCCCAGAGGTGGATGCGGTTCTGCCAGTTGGCCAGGTCTTTCTCCCTGCCCCGCAATTTTTCCTCTCAGTTGGAGACTTTGAGCTCTCTTTTCTCGAGGTCTTATCCCCTCTGCAAGAGCTTCTCTTCCTTCTCCTTGCACTGTAGATCAAGCTTTTTCGTGCGGTCAACCATGTTTTGCTCTCCCAGAGATAGTTTCTGGGCGAGCTCCAGGCTATCGTGACGTTCGTCAGCAGCATCATTGCTTTTCTTGGCATGCTCGAGAATCTCCCAAGAATTAGCGTCGAGGGCCCTGATGGAGGCCTCCCTTTCATCCAGTAGCTTGCCCCAATATTCCATCCGGGATTTCTCTTTCTCAACCCACTCCTTCTGATCAGCAAGCCTCGTGTTTGCAAGCTTGGTCTCGAAGTGAAGCCTATTGCGCCAACACCTTATGGTGTGGCGCTCTTCTTCGAGGACCTTGTTGTCGTGGTCGAAGGCGAGCTAAACCTGACAAAGACTCGAGCAGGCATTGTCAATAGACAGCACCAAGGGAATAGGCTCCGGACCTGCAGAGGTCATCTCTGCTGGCTCCACAGGGTCTTCAATAACAAAAATCAGGACCCACACTACAAGCATGGTCCCCTGTGGTCTTGCAGTACTAGGGCCGCCCTCAGGAAGTACTTCACCCTCCACTGTCGCCGAGGACTACGGGCACGTCCAGCTCGATTGCTGGTTCTTCAACAACTTTCGGCACAAGTGTTGGAGCTTCAGTTGCCTCCGGCTCAACTGTAAGATCTCCCGCCATCTCCGTGTCTTGCACCGGAGCTTCAGCCACCAGTGCTACCGTTACTGATGCGTCTTCACAAATGTCTTCCCTATGGTCCGGTGCTACCAGGGGAGCCTCTAGTGTCGCTTCAGCATCCTGATCTACGAGAGTCGGCACCGGAGCTGTAGTGACCTCAACCACCACTTGGGGAGGTGTAGGGGACGGAGCTGGAACTTCCACCTGCACAACCTTAGTTTAGGGGCGGGTGTTGGAGATTCCATGCCCTTCCTTGTTGCTCTACAAACAAAGAATTGAAAGATTCAATACATGACAAAAAATAAAAATAGCAATTCAAGGTGCGGGCGCAATGTCTACCTTGGAAGGTTACCGCTCAAACTGGTGCAAAACTTTTTCACTGGTCGATCGGAGCCAGAGCCCACTGTGGTTGGTGTGGCTAAAGCTCCAGATTGGTGCCCGGAACTTGTCACTATCTTCGGCATTGCCTCAACTGGGACCTCCCTCAGCTGTGAAGGACCTTCAGACCTAGAGCCCATGCCCGGCACTCGGACCGGTGTTGATCTGCTAGACCTAGCGCCCTTGAGGACGCCTGCACCGGGGGATGCGTGGCCGTTGAAGATCTACCTCACCGGGGAGAAGAGGCAGTTGTAGTCGGAGCTGGCCTGATGTGGCTCCCGTCAACATGCCTAAACTTTCTCTTCTGGCTAGAGGATTCGGCCGGCTCCTTGCCTTTGCCCTTGCCCTTGCTGACATCATCGACTTTCTGGCTCGCGGCAGGGGTAACCACCCTCTCAGAAGCTCCGGGGATCGCAACCCCGGAGACAGGGCACCTCTCGACCACGCCAAGGTCATCCAATGAGCACCTGGACAACTTCCATGATTAGAGGGAAATTGGGATTTGGGATGGTTATGGTTGGTATCATGGTTATGGATTAATTTCTGATATTGAATATGGTTATTGGCAAATGGTGAAATCTGGAATTATGGATGAGGATGGTGAATTATGGATTGGTATCGTGATATTACTTATGATTATGATGGGTTTACTTCCCATACATGTAATATATTGCTTTTCAAATGTTTTAATGTACTTTTCAGCACTTAGCAATTATTATTGTCGTCATTTGAATCATCCACATGTCATACTTTCCACACTTGTAGAGTACGACATAAACTCACTCTTGCAATCCCCCCCCGCCCCAACAGTTGCAGGTCAGGATTGGGAGTATAATGGCGATAATGCGGAGTTCTAGGCCGTGTCTATTGTCAGTTTTGCCTATGGTGTTATTGGAGCTGCGCTATCCCTTTTGCTTAGTTTGCTTAGTTTGCTTAATTAGTTTATTTCTGCTGCATTAGTTGAACTTGTCGTTAATATACATTGGAGCTTGTATTCGAGGATAATATGGTTTGTTTAATAAAATTTGGTTAATTAATCTTGTCTTGTGGTAATTTTCTGTATACTCTTTTGTGAATGCGCTTGTGTATGTGTGTTGAACATCCTGGGCACACATATGTGTTAGCTTGGTTCATTTTTCGGAACCGGGCGTCACAGATTGGTATCAGAGCCACAGGTTTGACCGTAGGATGCAGCCTAGATAGAATGGACACTTTAGAGCACATAGGGGCACTTAGGAATCAATTTGATTTTGTTGGCTTGCTGTGTGCTATATATATATTGTTTGCTTGTGTGCTTAATAGAGGATTTTGGGGTGCTTTAGCATTGCCATGTCCACCTAGGCTAGTGTAGCTAGTTGTTTAGTTTCATATCCCTTGATGCATATAGTTGGGGACGTTTTCTAAATCTTACCTATTGCTTTCCTCCAGATGGCCAGGACTCACAACCAGAGGGATGGCAACGGTGAGGAGGAGAACAATGGAGTGCCTCAGAACAACATTGGACAAGGATCTACTCAGGGAGCTATCAACATCGAGCAGCTATTGGCTATGCAAAACCAGCTCATGCAGACCATGATACAAACAATGGGACAACTACAGGCTGGCAACATCAACAATCAGCCCCACATGCCTCCACCGCCCCCCGCCTCCTCATAATCGGTTGGGAGAGTTCATGAGGACTAGGCCGCCAACCTTCACTCAAGCCGCTGACCCTATGGATGCGGATGATTGGCTCAAGTCCGTGGAGAAGAAACTTGCTATTGTCCAATGCAGTGACCGGGAGAAGGTCTTGTTTGCTTCTCATCAACTAGTTGGAGCAGCTGCGGATTGGTGGGATTCTTATTGCAATGCTCATGAGAACCAAGAGAGAATTACATGGGCCGAATTCAAGGAGAATTTCCATTCTCATTATGTGCCGGAGGGAGTTATGATCTTGAAGAGGCAAGAATTTGAGAATTTAAGGCAAGGAAGATCAAGCGTGAGTGAATATCTCAATAAGTTCACTCAACTCTCAAGGTATGCGCCTGAGGATGTTAGTCGGGATATTCGGAAGCAATACTTATTCATGAGGGGCTTGAACAATGAGATCCAAGTGCAATTGCTCAATTGTGACAATGCAAATTTTCAGAAGTCTGTGGACAAAGCAATCGTGGTTGAAAACAAGATTCATGAGATGGAGCAAGACCATAAGAGGAAGGCGCCATATCAAGGACAGTAACAAGGAAGTAATGTGCGCCCTTGCTTTGCGCCGCCCAATGCGCCTTATTACAGCTCATCTATTCCTGCTCAGCGCCCTAGTTATGCACCACGCCTAACTCAGTTTGTGCAGCAGCGCCCTGTCATGCAAGCACCTAGGCCTCCAATGCCTTATGCGCCTCGTGCTAATTTTCCTGGTGCAAATGTTGAAAACCAAGCTGGTCCCAATAATTCTGGTGGAGTTAAGAAGTGTTATACTTGTGGAGAAGCTGGACACTTTGCGCATCAATGTCCTAAGTCAGGCCTTGGTCAAGGAAGCAATGCGCCGAGACAAAACACAAGACCCAATGGAGGACAGCCACAAGGGAACCGTGGACAGCAGAATTTTGCTCATGGCAACGTGAACCATGTCTCTACGGAGGATGCTCAACAAGCGGATGATGTGGTCATTGGTATGTTTCTCGCCAACTCAAACCCCGCGACTATGTTATTTGATTCTGGAGCATCGCATTCATTCATTGCATCGAAGTATGTTGCCAAGTATAGTTTGCCTATCTCTCATATGAAGTTTACTCTATTGGTTAAGTCTCCTGGAGGAGAGATGAGGACAAATATAGTATGTCTAAAAGTAAGCCTTAGAATAAGGGGGGTAGACTTCTCCGCCAACCTCATTGTTTTGGATTCCCAAGGATTGGACATTATACTTGGTATGGACTGGTTGAGGAAGCACAATGGAGTTATTGAGTGTGCCACGAAGATCGTGAAGTTTACCAATGAGAAAGGGATCACCGTAGAATTTGAAGCATCTCAAACCGCACCGAAGCAATTGGAGCTGAATCATATGGACGGTGCCGCAATTGAGGAGATTCCGGTGGTGTATGAATTTTTGGATGTTTTTCCAGACGAGTTGTCAGGTATGCCACCTGATCGAGACATTGAGTTTGTTATTGATTTAATACCTAGAATTGCACCTATAGCTAAGAGGCCGTATAGGATGCCTCCTATGGAATTAGTGGAGCTTAAGAAGCAAATTCAAGAGCAACTAGAGAAAGGTTTTATTCGGCCGAGCTCTTCACCTTGGGGAGCGCCCATGCTGTTTGTGGACAAGAAGGATGGATCCCAAAGGATGTGTGTGGATTACCGAGCTCTCAACGAGGTAACAATCAAGAACAAGTACACCTTGCCGCGCATAGAAGACTTGTTTGATCAGATGAAGGGTGCTTGTGTTTTCTCTAAGATTGATTTGAGGTCGGGATACTTTCAAATGAAGATTAGACCATCGAACATACCCAAGACAGCTTTTAGAAAACGGTATGGATCTTATGAGTACACCGTGATGTCTTTTGGATTGACAAATGCGCCTGCCTACTTTATGTACCTCATGAATAAGGTCTTCATGGAGTACTTGGATAAGTTCGTTGTGGTGTTTATTGATGACATTATGATCTACTCGAAGGATGAGAAGGAACATGAGGAACACTTGAGGCTTACATTGCAGAAATTGAGGCAGCATCAATTGTATGCCAAGTTCAACAAGTGTCAGTTTTGGTTGAAAGAGGTGTCGTTTTTGGGTCATATAATCTCGGGAGGAGGAGTTTCGGTTGACCCCGGAAAGGTGAGAGACATGTTGAAATGGGAACCGCCGCAAATGTAAAGGAGATAAGGAGTTTTCTTGGGATGACTGGATATTACCGTCGGTTACTCAAGGACTATTTCCAAAATATCCAAGCCTATGACGGAGTTGATAATGAAGGGAAATGCTTTCCAATGGACTCAAGCTTGTCAAAATAGTTTCGAGGAGTTGAAAAAGAGGTTAACAACAGCTCCAGTTTTGGTACTGCCGGATGTGAGCAAGAGTTTTGATATTTATTACGATGCATCGAGACAAGGACTTGGATGTGTATTGATGCAAGAAGGTCAAGTGGTTGCATATGCTTCAAGACAACTGAAGAAACATGAGCAGAATTACCCAACACATGATTTAGAACTTGCAGCCGTGGTACATGCATTGAAAATTTGGAGACACTATATCCTTGGACATAGGTGTGAAATTTATACGGATCATAAGAGTTTGAAGTATAATTTCACACAAACGGATCTGAATTTGAGGCAACGGAGATGGTTGGAGCTCATCAAAGATTATGATTTGGGGATCAACTATCATCTGGGAAAAGCCAATGTAGTGGCCGATGCATTGAGTAGGAAGGGAGTAAGTCACCAACTCACAACTCGAGAGTTACCATTCGAGTTATGTAAGGAGTTTGAAAGGTTGAACCTGGATTTGTAAATGAGATGGATATGATGGAGTTAAACCCAACCTTGGAGCAAGAAATTCGAATGGCACAAACCGCAGACGAAGAGATCAAGGAAATCAAGGACAGGACCGAAGAAGGGAGAGAATTCAGATTTGATGAAGACGAACATGGTACCTTATGGCTTGGAAAGAGAATTGTTGTGCCTAAGGTGAAGCATATTCAGGAGACAATATTAAAGGAAGCACATGACTCACCTTACTCAATTCATACTTGCTGTACAAAGATGTACAAAGACTTGAAGACTTGCTATTGGTGGGGTAGCATGAAGAAGGACATAGCTGAATATGTGGGCATTGTGTGATGTGTGCCAACGAGTGAAGGCGGAACATCAAAGGCCAGCTGGATTATTTCAACCATTGAATATCCCGGAATGGAAGTGGGAAGAAATCGGTATGGACTTGATAGTTGGGTTACCACTACTCAGTCCGGGTATGACTCAATTTGGGTAATTATGGATCGCTTAACCAAGTCAGCTCATTTTGTCCCTGTGAAGACCAAATATACAGCTGCACGATTGGCCGAAATATACATGGAGCATATTGTGTGTCGACATGGTGTCCCTAAGAAGATAGTCTCGGATAGAGGTTCTCAATTTACATCCAGGTTTTGGCAAAAAATTGCATGAAGCTTTGGGAACGAGGTTGAAATTTAGTTCGGCGTATCATCCTCAAACGGATGGACAAACCGAGAGGACCAATCAGATTTTGGAGGACATGTTAAGAGCTTGTGCTTTAAAGCATGGGAAAAGTTGGGACAAAAGCTTGCCATACGCAGAATTTTCATACAACAATAGTTACCAAGCAAGCTTGAAAATGTCACCGTATGAAGCACTTTATGGGAGGAAGTGTAGGACACCTTTATTCTGGAATGAGGCAGGAGAAACTCAAGTATTTGGTCCGGATGTGTTGCAAGAAGCCGAAAAGCAAGTCCAAATAATTCGTGAAAACTTGAGGGCTGCCCAATCAAGACAAAAGGGCTATGCGGACAATAGGAGAAGAAATTTAGCCTTTGAAGTGGAAGATTTTGTTTACCTCAAGGTGTCACCAATGAGAGGTCATAAGAGGTTTAACATAAGAGGCAAGCTAGCACCTCGTTATATTGGACCATTCAAGATTTTGGACAAAAGAGGAGAAGTAGCGTATAAGTTGGAGATGCCAACTCATCTTTTGGATGTCCATGATGTCTTTCATGTTTCCCAACTCAAGAAGTGCTTGAGGGTATCGGAAGAACAAGTGCCAATTGAAGAATTAGAACTAGATAAAGATTTGACTTATGCCGAACAACCGGTCAAAATCTTGGAAACTAAGGAGAGGGTCACAAGGAACAAGGTTATTAGATGGTGTAAAGTTCAATGGAAGCACCACACAGAAAAAGAAGCGACGTGGGAATTGGAGGATGATCTCAAGAGGGAATTTCCCTATCTCTTCTCTTCCGCATCGAATCTCGAGGGCGAGATTCATTTTAAGGGGGGTAGGTTTGTAACACCCTCATTTTCATGCATCATGCCCTACATACACTTATATACATGCTTGACATCTATTTGTCACTTTTCCACCCCACCCAAACCCTAGTTCGTGGAGAGCCACCATCAAGGAGGGAGGAGAAGATCCCAAGCAAGAATAAGAAGAGGAGGAAACGAAAGAGGATCAAGATCTCCACCAAGTTTCGTTCTTCATCACCAATTCATCCCCAAGTTCATCACCAACCCTAGATCACCAATATCCAAGTGTTACCTCCATGTTTCTTGATTCATTGGAGTTCTAAACACCTCGTATACCTTCTATTCTCTTTTTCTTATGTGAATTCAACCCCTAATCTCTGAATTTACGTCGATCTAGAAAACCCTAATATGCTGATCTCGCAGAGTGCGGACTTGTCCGGTCCCTAGCGGACTAGTCTGATCTTTCTGGTTAAATTGTGTTAAATTGATTCTAAAATTTGATCTAATCAAATACAAACCTGTATAAACTTGTTAAAAGCTATTAGAACTAGTTAGTGATCATTAAAAGCAATCTATTAACAAGTTCTACCTTGCATTTGCATCAATCATGCATGTCATGTCATATTGAGTAATATATGTGCACTCTTTTATTGTGTTTCTTGTCTTGTACGTTTATTGTGTGGATTAGACGGATTTGCGCTAGAGAGTGCCGCGGAGGATCTACAGCACCAATAGTTTAAAGGCTTTGACCCTAATCAACAGCAAGAGCAAGGCAAGTGTCCTTGAAGCATATTGATCCTATTTTTAAATAAATGTTTTGTTTGCAAAACAACATGCTTGTGTCAAATTGATGGGAATCCTATGGTAGGAAGTTTATAGTTTTGTTGACCACCCTTGTCACCTGGATTACATGGTAGGGAGTCGGGAAGGGTTTTTACCTTTTGCTTCACTTAATCAACTGGGATGGGAAACAACTATACCACTCAATTTAGTTATACAGTTATGAGATTTGATTAACATGGACTGGTTAAATATGATATAGTAATGGGTGATCTAAGCAATCTGGTATGTGGATGGGTTGGATGTCATGGTGGTTTGCTTGCTTTAGATCTAAGGACCAGTTCATGCGAGAATAAGCCAAGACTACAGTGCCACCACGAGGCCAAGTATGGGTGCGGCGTAGCTGATTAATTAGGGCTTTGATAGTGCTGTTTGGACCATTGTGGATGCTCGTGGAAGGGGTAGTCGGATTGGGTTTGTTGATGATTGGTGGGACTACTCTGGGATCCGAATGGCTCAAGAGGGGGCCCTTGGTTGAAGATGTGCTCTGTAGGAGACATCGCCACCGGTGAAACCTCAGTGGGGTCTAAATAGGCTAGTAATCCCTTTGTAAAGGCTATTTTGTGATCTCTTGGCCACACACCGATGGAAGTGTGAGACGGCATAATAGAGGTTCTAGTCATCGAAAGGTGATGAAATCACAAACACGTGGGTAAAGAGGTACAAACTCTGCAGAGTGTGTCTAAAACTATCATGATAGTCGTGCTCCCGGTTATGAGCACCTGGACAACTTCCATGATTAGAGGGAAATTGGGATTTGGGATGGTTATGGTTGGTATCATGGTTATGGATTAATTTCTGGTATTGAATATGGTTATTGGCAAATGGTGAAATTTGGAATTATGGATGAGGATGGGGAATTATCGATTGGTATCGTGATATTACTTATGATTATGATGGGTTTACTTCCCATACATGTAATATATTGTTTTTCAAATGTTTTAATGTACTTTTCAGCACTTAGCCATTGTTATTGTCGTCATTTGAATCAGCCACATGTCATACTTTCCACACTTGCTGAGTACGACATGTACACACTCTTGCAATCCCCCCAACAGTTGTAGGTCAGGATTGGGAGTTTAATGGCGATAATGCGGAGTTCTAGGCCGTGTCTACCGTCAGTTTTGCCTGTGGTGTTATTGGAGCTGCGCTATCCCTTTTGCTTAGTTTGCTTAGTTTGCTTAATTAGTTTATTTCCGCTGCATTAGTTGAACTTGTCGTTAATATACATTGGAGCTTGTATTCGAGGATAATATGGTTTGTTTAATAAAATTTGGTTAATTAATCTTGTCTTGTGGTAATTTTCTGTATACTCTTTTGTGAATGCACTCGTGTATGTGTGTTGAACATCCTGGGCACACATATGCGTTAGCTTGGTTCATTTTTCAGAACCGGGCATCACATCCACAAAGACATGGTAGAGCTGGATATTGTTGATAGTCGTGGAGACCATCATGGGCAATTGTCCAGCTCCCACCATGTTCTTCGGACAATCTGAAGCATCTAAGGTGATAGAAGTATCCATCCACTTCTGATGTGGCTCCGCCCTGGCAGCAGGAACACAGCAGCCATCTCTCGACGCATAGTCTTCAAGAGCGTCGGGAGATGATGTCCCATGACACTCCATACATCATATGGAGAGTCCTCTCATACTCATTGTTGGAGATGTCGAAGCCATCATAAAAGGTGTTGTAGACCGCCTTCAATTCCTTCTTGGCGTCTTGGAAGCCTAGATCCTGATCAGACGGAGCTTCATCGACTTTCTGCTTCCCTTCCCGCTGGCAGAAAGGGTCTCGTCTTGGCGCTTTCTATTGCATTCAGCAAGCTTCTTGACCTCGTGACAGTATTCAAGATTGTGAGTCGTCGATTTGTGGATCGGACTCCACATCTTTTCACCGTTGCCGTCTTCAGATGATGGTTGAGGTCGCTTGTCGGGGCGTGGCCCCCGGCCTCCCGAAGCATCAGTAGCAGTTGGTGTGCCGCCAAGTGACTTCTTCCTCTCACTTGACTTTTTATTCTTCTTTTATCCACTACTAGAGGCAGTAGCTTTAGCTTTGGAGGATTGCCTTGCCTCTGCAGCTGGTTTGGAGTGCACTTCACGGCCCTCTGCAGCTCTAGTGCATTTGTCAGTCAGGCTAAAAAGCTCCATGACGCTGCTGACATTCTTAGTTGCTATCTTCTCCAGCATCTTCTTGTCTCTAACCCCAAAATGCAACAATGATGGAAGCGTTGGAGATAGAAGGAATGGTGTTCCGTACCTTAGAGAATTGTTGGATGAAGGATCGCAGTGACTCCCCCGACTTCTATTGTACGACGAAGAGGTCCAGCTCGGTGCTAGGTCGGGTGTAGGAGATCCCGAAGCTGGAGGTGAACAGGCGATAGAGTTCTGCCCAACCATATATGATTTCTGGCGGTAAGATCATGAACCAGGACCTTGTAGTCCCAGTCAAGGCCACATGGAAGTAGTTGGCCATTACGGCTTCATTGCCTCCGGCCGAGAGGATGGCGGTGGAGTGAATCTGAAGAAACTCGACGGGGTTGACTGTCTCGTCGTATTTCTCTGGTAGATGAGGCCGGAACTTGGGTGGCCACTCAACCATGCAGAGGTGCATGGAAAAGGCCGAACATCCGCCCCCGACCCCCAGAGGAGAAGGGTTTTCTCTAGCAATGCGCCTCTCGCGAGCACGCTCGATGTTGACACGATCATCTTGCCGCATGTAGCGGCTATTGTTGACAGCTGTCATATACAAATTTCACCTGTCAATATAACCCAACTATGTGAAGGAAATATAATTTCTTGCACACATCACCTTTTCTATTAAACCTTGTTGGTAATCTACGTACCGTATACCCCTTGGTACTGCAAAAATACCAAAGGAACTTCACCTGTCTAAGTTGAAGACCTCTCAAGGCCCTACGTGTCAGCGGGACCGGACCTGCCTCCCTTCTATGGTTAGTCCCGGTGCTGGCACGTGTATACTGCAACCGGAGCTACGTCCCACACATGGGAAAGCTCCGGGCTAAATACCTGCGTGGCACACCCGGACCTAACCCTGACAGAGGGAAGCTCCAGTACCGACACGTGTACAACTGCACCGGACCTTCCCGTCCCAGACCGTAAGCTCAGGAGCTGCCACATGTCCAACCGCCGGACCTTCAGCCTCAAAAATGAGACTGGTGGACCCCCAACGGCTCAGACCTTCATGGGACAATCAAAGACTTCAAGACCCGATTAAGTGTCATTAATACCATCTTAATGACACACGATCGGAGGGTCCTTAATACCAGTAACAGCTCTATCAGGGCGCGTTACTACACTATTAAGGGTAATTAAGCTCATTAATTGTGTATTAAGCATAAGTAACCGCCAGGGCCACATGTCGGGTCAGGCTAACGATGTAACGACCAGTACTTGTACTATAAAAGGGTTGGTCGAGTGATACATAGGGGGACTTCTTCCAGACTCAGCTCTGACACACGCTCCCAAGTGCTCAGACGCTCTATATGACAACTACACACCCTGTGGAGTAGGGTATTACGCTTAGGCGGCCCGAACCACGTAAATCCTCGTGTCAACTTGCCATCGTGTTCTGAATCTCTGCGGGCCCAATACCGAACTACAAACTCCGCGGGCTACCAACAGTAGTACCGGGAGAATTGCCGGAAACAGACTCCAACACTTGGCGCGCCAGGTAGGGGCGCCCGAGATTCAAGGATGGTGAACTCTGCTGCTGGATCGTCCAATGGCAACCCTGCTGCGCAACCTACTGGAGGCAATCCCTCCAACATGCAGCAGCCAACAGATGATGTGGCTCCAGCAAGAGTCATGCCACCGCCGCCACCGTCCGCACCAGCGAATCAAGCTGGACAGCGAGATGGGGCATTTGCGTTGGTCACAGCATCGGCAAACAACAACCCTGAACACGGGCTCCATGCCGCGCGTGCTCTTCTCCAACATCCACCACCTCCAGGTTCTGGTTCATGAGCCTCCTGCCCGACTTCATCAACAGTTGGGCAAAACTATGCCAACAGTTCACTGCCAATTTCTGGAGTTCATACACCCGACCAGGCACTGAACTAGACCTTTTTGCTGTCAAGCAAAAGTGGGGAGAGTCCCTGTGATCCTTCATCCAGAGGTTCTCCCAGGTACGAAACACTATTCCTTCTATCTCAAGCGCCTCTGTTATTGTGGCATTTAGACAGGGCGTACGAGACAAGAAGATGCTGGAGAAGCTGGCGACCAAAGAAGTCACCAGCGTCACGAAACTCTTCAGCTTGGCAAACAAGTGCGCCAAAGCTACGGAGGGACGTGAAATGCACTCCCAACCACCTCCGGAGGACAACAAAAGGTCCTCCAAGGGTGAAGCCACTACCTCCGGGAGTGGCAAGAAGAAGAAAAAGTCCAACGGCAAGAAAAAGCCGTCGGCCGGCACACCTACAGCCGCTGCTGCCGCAGCTCTGGGTGGTTGGGGCCACGCCCTGAAAAATGACCCCGGCTGTCGTCTGAAGACAGAGGCAACTCCAAGATGTGGTGTGCTATACACAAGACAAACAGCCACAACCTGGAAGACTGCCGAGAGGTCCAAAACCCTGCCGACCGCTACAACAAGCGCCGAGAAGAAGTTCCTTTCTGTCAAAGGGAAGGAAAATAGAAAGTCGACGAAGCTCTGGCTGAAGATGAGTTAGGCTTTCAGGACTCTAAAAAGGTCTTGAAGGCTATTTACACCTCCGTCGACGATGACTCCGTCGTCTCCGACAACGAGCGTCGGAAGACCATGAACACCATCTTTGGTGGTTCATGGGACATCACCTCCCGCCGTGTCCTCAAGACCATGCGGCGGAACATGGCCTCAGTAGCTCCCGTCGCCAGGGCGGAGCCTCACCAGAAGTGGATGGACACTGCCATCACTTTTGATGCTTCAGACTGCCCTCGGAACATGATCGAAGCTGGCCAACTTCCGTTGATTGTATCTCCGACCATCAACAACATCCAGCTCCACCATGTGATGGTGGACGGAGGTTCGGGGTTGAACCTCATAAGATTCGAAGATTTTGTCAAGCTTCAGCTCCGACCTTCGGATCTTTGCCCCTCCCGACCTTTCTCCGGAGTAGGTCCGGGGTCCATAACCCCACTCGGTGCTATTACTCTTCCGGTGACCTTCGAAACTCGGGAGAATTACCGCACTGAGAAGTTGGTCCTCGACGTGGCGCAGATCAACTTAACATTCAACGCCATCTTGGGCAGGCCAGCCTTGTACAAGTTCATGGCTGCTGCTCATTATGGCTACTTGGTGTTGAGGATGCCAACACAAGCAGGTGTTCTCTGGATCCGTGGAGATCGCACTGTCGGAGTGACTGCTCTGGAAGAACTCCATGCGCTTGCTACAGCGCAGGAGGAAGAATCTTGAAAGGAGCAAGCTCTGAAACCCCCGAGCATTCGTCATCGAGGCTCAACCTCTGCACCTTGCGTGCAACCAAGCGGTGACACTGACATTCCCGTCAAAGTCGTCCAAATAGGTTTCAATGCTGCTCAGAGCACCAGTATATCGGGAGGTCTGAATGACAAATAGGAACTCGCGGTCGTCACTTTCCTCTGGGATAATGTCGACGTGTTTGCCTGGCAACCGTCACAAATGCCTGGGATCCCTAGGAAAGTGATCGAGCACAATCTGAAGATCTATCCCAACGCTCGGCCTGTACATTTGAAGCCTCGGAAGCAATTAGCAGAGCGACAAAAATGCATACGTCAAGAAGTGAAGAAGTTGCTTGAAGCTGGATTCATCCGAGAAGTCTTCCACCCAAAATGGCTGGCAAACCTAGTCATTGTACCCAAGGCCGGCAGGAAGCTTCAGATGTGTATCGACTACACTACACTGAATAAGGGATGTCCAAAAGATCCATTCCCACTACCTAGAATAGATCAGATAGTGGATTCCACCTCCGGGTGTGAATTACTGTGTTTCCTAGACGCATATTCTGGGTATCATCAAATCAAAATGTCTAGGGAAGATGAAGAAAATACTTCCTTCATCACAGTAGATGGATTATATTGTTACATTGCCATGCCATTTAGTCTCGAAAATGCTGCTTCAACGTCTGTACGAGCTATGAACAAAACATTTGGAGATCTTATCAGAGATGTAGTGGAAGTGTATGTTGATGACATCGTCGTCAAGATCAAGAACAAGGAGTCATTCCCTGACACCTTGCAAGCTGTCTTCGACAAGTTGCGAGTCACACGCACAAAGCTAAACCTGGACAAGTGTGTCTTTGGGGTTAGCTCCGAAAAGCTTCTTGGATTCTTGGTGAACCACCGAGGAATAGAAGCGAATCCAGCGAAGATTAAAGCTATTGAAGACATGCAACCACCAGCTCGCATCAAGGACATCCAGAAGCTAACTGAATGTCTAGCTGCCCTCAGCCGGTTCATCTCAAGACTGGCAGAACGGGTGCTACCCTTCTTCAAGTTATTGAGGAAGTCCGGACCATTCCAATGGTCTGAAGAAGCAGAAAAAGCATTCTAGGAGCTGAAGCAGCTCCTCACCACTCTACCAACCTTGGTAGCTCCGAATCCTGGTGAGCCACTTCTTCTTTACATTTTGGCAACTGACAAAGTTGTCAGCATGGTCCTAGTTGCAAAAAGACCAGAACCATCTCTAGTTCAAGAATCGAGACCCCTTCAGGAGGGTCTAGAGCTAACTGAAGACGAGTCTGTGTCCCATCTCCCAGACCCTGATCCTCAAGGCGAGATGCGAGAGGATCAACCTCCTTCAAATGAAGAAGTTGCTGTTGCTGAGTAACAAGAACCGGACCCCTCCGGGAAGGTCCAGGTCACTATAGAGGAAGCTCCGGGTTCCTCCAACCGGAACTCGGAGGTACCCAAACAAGATCGGGACCCCTCCGGGAGGGTCTAAGTTGATGTGGAGGAAGCTCCGGACCCTTTCGGGAGGGTCCGGATGGTCCAGCGCCCGGTGTACTTCATCAGTGAAGTACTACACGATGCCAAGACTTGGTACTTGGAGGTGCATAAGCTGCTCTATGCAGTTCTTATTGCTTCTAGGAAGCTCCGACACTACTTCCAAACTCACAAGATTTCAGTGGTAACTTCTTATCCACTGCACGCAATCTTGCATAATCCCAACTCTACTGGGATCATTTCAAAGTGGGCAGCGGAACTGGCCGAGTTCGATCTTGAATTCGTCCCAAGACAAGCAATTAAGAGTCAAGCACTAGCGGACTTCATGGCGGAATGGACCCCCTCCCCATCAAATCCTGGGGGCCCCAGTGAGCAGAAGCCAGAACCCAAGGTTCCAGTTTTCGCCGAGCCTCACTGGACTCTCTATTTTGATGGCTCCATGCAAAAGGAGGGAGCCGGAGCTGGAGTCCTTCTCCTCGCTCTGACCGGGGAGAAGGTCAAATACTTAGTTCTCCTTGACTTCAAGGCGACCAACAATATGGCGGAGTATGAAGCCCTAATTTATGGGCTCAAGGTGGCACTATCATATGGTGTCAAGCAGCTGTTAGTAAAGGGTGACTCGCAACTCGTCATAAAACAAGTCAAAGGTGAATGCTGCTGCAACAACCCTGAACTAGCTGCATACCTACTGGAAGTCCAGAAGCTTCAGAAGGACTTCGACGTCCTGGATCTTTGCCATGTCCAGAGTCTCAACAACGCTGATGCCGAAGAACTCTCGACGAAAGCTTCAACCGGTGCTCCGGTTCCTAACGGAACCTTCGTCTGGAGATTGTCAAGACCAACAGCTCAGCCTGCCGAACTGAGCGAAGGGGGCGAGACCAGCACCTCGAAGTTGGCGCTCCCGATGGCCCTGTTACCATGGCGTCCATCAAGGGTCGTAGGTGCTGCAGGAAGCTCTGAGCAACCCAGCACACAAGACTCAAATCCTCAAGTTAGCTCCGATGCATGGATCTCAAAGATCCGGAGCTACTTGAAAGACAATTTCCTTCCTGAAGATAATGTATCCGTTAACCGAATAGTCAGATTGGATAAAAGATACATACTGGTAGAAGGGGATCTCTACCGGCGTTGTGCCAACGGCGTCCTAATGCGGTGCATTACAAGGGAAGAAGGTCGCGAGCTCCTCGCAGAAATCCATGGAGGCGAGTGTGGGAACCACGCGTCTTCCTGCACGCTGGTCGGTAAAGCCTCTCGACACAGTTTTTACTGGCCTACAGCACTCTAGGATGCAACCGAGCTAGTGAAGAAATGCGAAACATGCCAGTTCCATGCAAAGCAAATTCACACACCAGCTCCACCTCGACAAATGATACCTTCTACATGGCCCTTCGCTGTGTGGGTGATGGATATCTTGGGACCTTTCCCAAGAGCCATCGGAGGTTACAAGTTCCTATACGTTGCCATTGACAAGTTCACCAAATGGCCGGAAGCAACACCAGTTGTGACAATAAACAAGCAATCAGCTATCAACTTCTTGCGGTCTATCGTATGCAGATTTGGAGTCCCAAACAAGATCATAACTGATAACGGGACCCAATTCACAAGCTCTACATTCCAAGGATATTGAGAAAACCTCGACATTCAAGTCAGCTACGCCTCAGTAGCTCACCCGGCAAGTAATGGCCAAGCCAAGAGAGCAAATGCAGAAATCCTAAAAGGACTCAAGACGTGCACATATGAGCGCCTGAAAAACATGGAGCCAACTGGATCGAAGAGCTTCCGCCCACACTGTGGGCCAACAGGACAACTCCAAACCGGTCAACTGGAGAGACACCCTTCTTCATGCTGTACGGAGCTGAAGCAGTTTTTCCTCTAGAAATCACCTTGCGGCCGCTCTGGGTCCGGACCTTCAACGATGCCATGCAGGACAAGCTCCGGTGTGAAGACCTTGACCTCCTTGAAGAGGGAAGGTGTCGAGAAGCTGTTCGGAATGCCCGATACCGCCAAGCTCTTCGGCGCTATCACCAAAGGCATATTCATAGCCGACAGCTCAAGGAAGGCGATCTGGTGCTACGGAGAATAGAAACACGAGAAGGTTAAACAAACTCTCCCCCAGCTGGGAAGGACCCTTCCGAGTGATCAAAGTATCCCGTCCCGGATGCGTTTGTTTTGGCAACCGAGGATGGGACACCTCTCCCTAATCCTTGGAACATTGAGCACCTCCGTAAGTTCTACGCTTAATATCACGGTGGTGAGTCTGTAGTTACATGTGATGTATGTTATAGAGTCATTGTTCAGAGTCGGGTAGCTCCTTCGGGAGAACAGCCGGACCTTCCCCGGAAGGTCCGCAAAGTTTAGGCAACACTTGTCACAGTCTCAGAACTAAAAGTGTAGCTAGCTACCTTGGGTCAAACGAGAAATGCAACACACTTAGCCTGGTTCCGTACCCTAAGAGTGTACTTGTTTCCCCTGTACCCCGGACCTATAATGAAAGACATCATTATGTGAAAACAGACTCTATGTGGATTTATTTTGTACAGGCTAAATATTTTTTTTATTTTTCCCTTTCTTGTCTATAAAAAATTTGTGCAATTCTTAAAAAAATTTAGCTCGACCAATTCATATATAATTCAAGTTGCATTGTCAATTCTTCCGGGTCTAAACATTGTTAATGGTCTACTCGTCTGAATGCTGCCAAGCCAATCTAGGTCCGGAGTGCGCTATCGACTTAGCCTGGTCCTACACCCTAAGTACGCCACTCTACCTACACCCCGGCAGGCCGAAGTAAGGCGAGTCCAGAAACGATCGGGCCTGGAGAAAACAAGCCAGTGCACTTGATTGTATTTAGAATTGTGTTCGACTTAAAATTTTCTCGGGAATAGTAAGTCGCAATTGAGTTATAGATAGGGAATGGATTTTACTGTTTTTCTTGACTTCAATGTGCAGGAAAAATAAGAATCTCGTGATGATGGTGGACAATACCGGATCTACCAAAGCTCCAACATCCCCTAAAGTGGCTTGTTGTCGATGTTTTAAACATTGATAGTGAGTGTCGTTGGAGCTACTAAATTCCGGCAAATCTAGGGGGCCATCTGTCAACGTGAAGAAAAGATGATGGAAGAATACTCCCCGCCATTGAACCTCTACGTGTTAACAGTGGTTGATGTTGGAGCTACCAAGCTTCGACAACCCCAGAGGACTTGCTATCAACACTCTACGTGTTGATGGTGGCTACTGCCAGAGCTACTAAGCTCCGGCGATGGTCGGTACCGGAGCTACTAAGCTCCGACAACCTCGAGGGTCTCTACTGTCAACACAATGAGACTTCGGACCTATGCTCTACAAGTTTGTAGCACACAAGTCTTCAAAAATTGTTACGTCCTTTTGGTACATGTTCACAATCAAATTGTGTACATCTACCAGTGGGCCAAGTGAGACAAAGATGTTGAAGACAACAAATGAAATTCATAAAATTCTTGGATTTCATTAATCTGGAGACAAGAGATTACAAAATTGGAGAAAAAGAAGATAAGATACAAGCGGGAGCTACAAAGAGAGAGTCCTAGACCCTATGGAAGAACGAGGCGACCTTCTAGGCAACCTCCGACACACTGGCTTTGGCGGCTTCTCCCTCTCCGTCGATGGGGCCTTCAAGCACCGGGTCCAGTGGGAAGTGAGGGTCCCGGCTTGTGTAGCATGTCAGCATGAACTCTGCGATGTTGTTCGCTAGGGATTGTCCTTCGGTTTCAAGCTGGTCCGCGATGACATCGCCCATCTTGGTGAGCTTGTTGCCCGCCGAGCTCAAAGCTTGCAACGCCTGGTCTAGCTCTGGCTCTGGATCATCCAGACGCATGGGACTAAAACCCATCGGTGTCAGCGCGTCGTTGGCTTTGCCCAAGAAGTCCTAAACTTGTTGGGACTCTGCAGCCCTTGAGCCTCGCATCTCTTCCAAGGATCTTCTGGTCGCTGCAAGCTCCGAATTCTCCCGGGAAAGGCGTTCAACCTCTTTGGCATTCTGCTAAATCTTTTTAGCAACCTGCCTTTCGAGTTTACCAAGCTCCTCCTCTCGAAGGTGGATCCTGTTCTGCCGGTCGACCAGGTCCTTCTCCAGGCCCTGCACTTTCTTCTCCCTGGCAGCAATTTCATTCTCCCTCTTGTGGAGGTCCTATCCTTGCTTCCAAGCCTTCTTCTCCTCTTTCTCGTAGCGCTCCTCCAGCTTCTTGGTGCGCTCCACGAGACTCTTGTCACCCAAAGTCAGCCTCTGAGTAAGCTCCTCCTCCCTCTTCACGAGGTCATCCCGCAGCTCCAAAAGTTTTTGCTCTTCATCCTCGAGCTTTTTGTCCCGCTCCTCAAGGGCCTCTCGGCACTTGACGAGGCTGTCATGGATGGCGCTGAGGTTCTCTTGGCGTTCACTCGCTGCATTATTAGCAGCTACAGCCTGTTCGTGGATGGCTCGGGACTGGTTATCGAGGGATCGCACCATGCTTTGCCCCTCGTCCAGTAGCTGACCCCAGTACTCCAACCGGACCTTCTACCTCTTCACCCACTCCCTATCGTCAGCTAGACTATTTGTGCCAGCTTGGTCTCGAATTGGAGCCAGTTGAGCCACCTCCTAAGGGTTTGGCGCTCCTCCTCGAGGGCCTTGCTGTCATGGTACAAGGCCAGCTACACTTGATGAAGGCTGGAGCAGGCATTGTCGATAGACAATGACAGAGGGATCGGCTCCAGACCTGCCGGGGTCCTCTCTGCTGGTTCCAACGGGTTCTCCATAACAAAAATCAGGTCCCACTCTACAAGAGCGGTCCCCTGAGCTTCCACGGCACTAGAGCCGCCCTCCGGGATAGCCTCAGCCGCCGCCGAGGAAGGTCCTGCAGCAGAAGTTTCCACTTCCGAAGTCGGCTCTGAAGGTCCTGTCGCCTGGTCATCAGCAACTGGTCCCTCAGGCGGGTGACCGGCAGCTTCATCTTGGCACCCTGGCTCAAGTGCAGGCACCTCCGGAACTAGTACCTCCGGGACCGGCGTTGAAGGTTCAGCCGGAGCTGAAGCCACTTCTGGCTCTAACGCTGGCGCCTCCTCCACCGCTGGTTTAGGCGCTGGTGCCTCGACTGCCATTGTCTCGGGTGCTGTCACTTCCTCGACAACCGGCGCCTACAACCGAAACTTCATCAACCACCGGCTCAACCGCCGAGGCTTCATCAACCATCGGCTCTACCGCCGGGGCTTCATCAACCAACGGCTCCGCTACCGGGGCTTCAACAACATCCGGCTCTGGGGCCAGGACTACAGCTACCTCCGGATCTGAGGCCGGAGCGTCCATCATCTCAGCATCCAAACCTGGAGCTTCAACCTCCAGGGTTGGTGCCACTGGTACGTCTTCATTCCCGTGGTCCAGCGCTACCATGGGAGCTTCAGGGGATGACTTGAGGTCAAGAACCACGACAGCTGGCGCTAGAGCTGCCGCGGCCTCATCCACCTCTTGGGGCGGTGCCAGAACTGAAGTCGGAGCTTCCGTCTGTGAAGCATCAGTTGCTGCTGCAGGAACTAGAGCTTCAGCCCCCTTTTTGGTCACTCAGTGGGTGAAGGACAGAGAAACTCAAAACATAGTTACAACAAAAAACAATCAACTGAGGTAAAAAAATCAAACTTACCTTGGAAGACTTCCGCTCCCGCTAGCTCGGAACCTCTTCACCGGATGCTCAGGACTGGACCCTGTCGCCACTGGCATGGTAGCTCCGGAAGGTTCCCCGGAGCTTGCCCCCGCCATCAGCGACATCTTGGTTGAGGCCGCCCTTGACCGGGAAGGACCTTCGGACCTAGAGCCCTCAGCTGGCCCTGGTACTAGAGCCACATGGCCGGAGCTAGCACCGTGAGGAGATGCTGATGATGGAGTGGTTACCGCCACGGAAGACCTCCTCTGCCGCGGAGAAGGAGCTGCTGCGGAAGGAGCCGGTCTGACAGACCTCCTGTCAGCGTGCTTCAACTTCCTCTTGCGGCTCGAGGGCTCGGCCAACTCCTTGCCCTTGCCTATGACTTTAGTTCTTGGCTTTGGGGCGGGAATGGAGCCATCCTCCGAAGCTCCGGTGATCGCCACCCCGGAGGTTGATCGCCTCTCCACCAGGCCCAAGTCGTCCAACAGCGGCATCTTCCTCTGGAGCTCTCTGCACTCCTCTGGTATCATGTTTAGAGGCACGAAGGCCGCCGGTGGAGAGACGTTGCCAGGGCCGATGTTCCCAGGCTGGAACTTCTTGAGATGGGTCTTCAAGGCTTCACCAGCCAAGTTGGTGTCCAAGCCGACTTCAATGCGGTTGGTATCCATCTCACTGTTGAAGGCCTACGCAGGCCGGCTCCTAGGCCTCAGCGGGGCCCACCTGTTTGTCAAGAAGTTGCCGAAGACCATCTGCGGGGTCACCCCACCTTCGACACATTTTTGGATTCTGTCCAGAATGGGCCTATACTCCCTCGACAACTCCGGCACGTCACTTCAAGTGTCGGTGTCGACGCGAGGAAGGCCTTTAGGCAGCTCCAGCCTCTCGTGTCCCTCGACGGTGATGACCACCAAGTATTTCTTCCAGTCGTCCCATTTGCCGGAAGGGAAGGACATCAAGTACTTTAGGGGAGAGTTTTTTCGCTTCAAGAAGTAGTAGAAGCCGATGAACAAATCACTCTTCCCGGTCGGGTGGAAAATGAAGAAAGTTCGGAACAACTCCACGCAAGGAGGCACGCCCACCCACATCTCGCAAAAGTGGACGAAAGTCGCCACTAGCAAGATGGAGTGGGGGCCCAGATGGTGGAGCTGCAGACCATAGAAATCCAGCAACATCAGAAAGAAAGTGGAGAAAGGCGGGATCAAACCCACCATGGCATACTCAAGGAAGTACACCATATCTCCGGCTTGCTCCTTCTCGAAGGGAAGCTTGCTGCAGCGAATGTCGTTGTCAAAGGAGTCGCTAGACCATCCCATGTAGGTCCGGAACCTAGACAACTCCTTCTTGCTCCCGATGCGGATCTTGGGAAGTCCCAACATCATCGCAGCACAGCGTGGCGAGAGAGGAAAATCGAGCGAAAGTTTGGAGGGTTTGAGCACAAGTTCGAATGAAGGCATAAAGAACCCCCAAAAGGTGCGCGTTTTCCTTCTTAAGTAAGCCCCCACAGCGCTTGGATGGAAACCACAGAGGAGCCGACGACACAGTTCAAAAAACTTCACCCTGCCAATGACAAGGGGGCCCGGGGCCACCCTGACGATCAAGTCGAGGTCCTTACCCCAGGCGAATGGTTGTCATCATGAGAGGCGAGAAGCCCAAGGGCGGTGGCTTGAATGGCGCGTGGAACCGATACAGTTTTTTATCGGGGACCGGCGCCCTTCAATTGCATGAGATCTCCACGCTCAGATCTCACCTGCCGCATCCTGGATATGCCACACAACGTTAGTTTAACTGCGGACTATCGCCAATGGCACATCCAAAGATCCTTGAAGACACGACACAAAAAAGGAAGGATGGACCCACCTCTGGCAGAATGACTTCATCCAAAAGTTCTCTCCCAGAGGTGGGCCCAAGGGGCCACTGTCGGTACCCTGCGTATCGTATACCCCTTGGGACTGCAAAAAGACCAAAGGAACTTCACCTGTCTAAGTTGAAGACCTCTGAAGTCCCCACGTGTCAGGCGAGACTGGACCTGCCTCCCTTCTATGGTTAGTCCCGGTGCTACCACATGTATACTGCAACCGAAGCTACGTCCCACACATTGGAAAGCTCCGGGCTAAATACCTGTGCGGCACCCCCGGACCTAACCCCTGACAGAGAGAAGCTCCGGTACCGACACGTGTACAACTGCACCGGACCTACCCGTCCAAGACGGTAAGCTCCGGAGCTGCCACATGTCCAACCGCGAGACCTTCAGCCTCAATAATCGGACTGGTGGATCCCCAACGGCTCGGACCTTCAAGGGACAATCAAAGACTTCGAGACCCGATTAAGTGTCATTAATACCATCTTAATGAAACACGATCGAAGGGTCCTTAATACCAGTAACGTCACTATCAGGGCGTGTTACTACACTATTAAGGGTAATTAAGCTCATTAATTGTGTATTAAGCATCAGTAACCGCCAGGGCCACATGTCGGCCCAGGCTAACGACGTAATGACCAGTCCTTGTACTATAAATGGACTGGTCGAGTGATACACAGGGGGACTTCTTCCAGACTCGCCTCGGACACACGCTCACAAGTGCTCAGACGCTCAATACGACAACTACACACCCCGTGGAGTAGGGTATTATGCTTAGGCGGCCCGAACCACGTAAATCCTCGTGTCAACATGCCATTGTGTTCTGAATCTCTGCGCGCCCAATACAGAACTACAAACTCCGCGGGCTACCAACAGTCCAGAGTGCCCAATAAAGACTTCGACAAACCTATTTCCACATGTCTTCGGAGAAAGTAGTGCATGCAGGGATTCTATGCAGAACTGAGGTGAAACAAGGGGATGGATGCTATAAAATATCATTGCAACCAATCAAGCTACAACATATGGCACCACATTGATCAAATGGGCCACAAACAGAAGTAATTGAGGCCATCCAACATTGTAGCACAAATATCAGTCAATGGGATCCACCTGGCAAAGACCTCGTGAAAGAACACCGCAAAAGGAGCCAAGACCAGATCGGTCGACCCCCTTAGTCGGCCGACTAGGTCCTGGCGCCAAATGTAGTCAGACGCCACGTGTTGGCTCCTCCCGACTAGAAGAGGTCATGTGTGACTGATTGACACGCTTTTGGTTGTGGGGACCGACCCTTCTCCAACCTATAAATAGGACCCCTCACTTCAACACACACTACTTGAGTATTGATCCATTGTATCCACTACTCTCCAGAGGTTTAGAGGAGTATAGGCTGTAGAGAGGAGAGTATCTAGTCCATAGTCCAACTAGGAGAGGAGTAGAAGGAGTCTCTTCCCAATTCCTAATTGGGAAAGGTATTGCTCTCATATTCCTATTAGTATTTGTGACTTTATTCTTAATAAAGATGTATCTTTTGTCTTCTATTGTTCATATACTTGGATGAGGCACTTCTTGTTTGATTATGGATTCCATGCATGTGGTAGGAGTAGTATTTATGATTATGCTATGTCATTATCATTATATCATCATAAACACAACAAACCTCCACTATAGTCTAGTGAGCTATGACCATATTATGTTAACATGAATCACTTATGCTATGAATTAACATTGGTTCAACGATGATTTAGTCCATTGCCTTAGGATGGCTTGTGCCTAGGCTTCTAAGGTAATTACTTAATATGCTAGCATGGTGCTAGGATAGAGAGTAGCGTTGAATGTCTCGTAGACCCAAGGATTGAAGAGGTAGGTAGTAGGTGGTGACAACCCTATCCGTCCTTGTAGATGGCCACAAGCTCTTGGCGGAAGTCGTCCTAGTATTGTTAGGGGTAAACCTGTGCCCGATGTGCTAATCCACTTAGCATGAGAATTCATAATTGACATGATCATTAGTGACTACCTTAGGCTATGTATATGTACATTAGAAGCATAGTTGGAGTCTCTACCAAATCCTTAGCCTATTCCCTCTTTACCTCATTTATCCACTTCGGATAGAATGCTCATGTGTGTGTCACACTAGTCCAACTATAATTTTTCCATCCTTGCTAGAACCCTACATAGGTCAACCTAGCCCCTCCACTTGATGATTGCTTTAATTCCATCTAGCCTTCCTTTGGGAGAATATAAATGACACCCTTTGGGAATACTCTTAGAGGGGAAATGCTACATCGATAGTTTCCGTGCACTTGCGAATTTATATGTATAATCTATAATCTATTAACAAGCATTTCTGGCACCACTTCTAGATATGAATTGTTAGTAGTGCGTAGGAACTGTGAACAAGCATTTATGGTGCCATTGCCGAGGAAGGCAGCTGAAGTATTGCATGATTGAGTGAATAGGATAGGACCCTGGTAGGTTTTAGTAGGATGGACCTTCTTGTTTTTGCATTCTATGTAAAAACACGGTAGTGTATGTCTGGTTTCCGCTTCTGGAAAACTGTGTTGAATATCTCAAATCCTTTCTAAGAGATCAACCTCATGTTGTTATTCCTCAGAAGCTTCGAGCGGTAGAGCAAGACAACGCAACTGCACCAACAATCAAAACGCTAATGGCCCAGAAGACCCTTCGTGAGTTTTCGGCTCCCTCTGCTAACAATGTGCCTGTTGGGCCCACTGTTAACACGGGAGACATAAACTTTGAAATTGAGACTGGCCTTATCACTATGGTGCAAGCCAACCCATTTTTGGGAAGGCTAACAATATGCAAGTGCTCACCTGCAACAGTTCCATGAGATCTGCAACACTTTTAAGATCAATGATGTCTCTCTTGATGTTGTCAATCATAGGCTGTTTCCGTTCTCTCTTCTTGGGAGAGCATAATAGTGGTTCTACGCGAACCAAAGTGTTGTAGACACTTGGGATAAATGTTCTATGGCATTCCTCACAAAGTTTTTCTGTTGGCCAAGACCAATGTCATACGTGGAAGAATTCTAGCTTCTAGAAAGATGCCAAGGAATCTATTCCCGAGGATTGGGAAAGGCTTTAGGAGTACATCCTAGCATGTCCCCACCATGGGATGGATGATTGGCTCATCATCCAAAAATTTTACAACGGGTTGATCCCTTCTACCTATGACCATGTTGATGCTGCTGCCGGAGGTGCCTTCTTCTCATTAATGGTGCCCAAAGCCAAATATTTGATTGAGAAGATAGTATCAAACATGGGACGAAGCGACGAGCATCTCCATACCAGCCAGCGAGGCATGCACACCTTGAAGGAGGTGGACATGATTGCTGCCAAATCAGACCTCCTTAGGAAGAAGATTGATGGACAAAGCAATTGTGAGGTATGTGGCCATGACTATGCCTTAGACTCTCACATCACTTGTGAAGTCTGTGGAAACACGGTCCATTTGGGTAATGATTGCCCAGAAACCCGTGAGAATGCCCTATACATAGCCAACAATGGAAACAACAATGGCTATCGTCTAGGAGGTCAACGGTGGGGCCAACCATGCTCGTTTATTCAAGGAGGGTACACCAACAATGGAAACGATGGAAATCAACCCAACATGAGAGAACTTTCCATTGGCCAGCTGAAGATCGATGAGGCTATATCCAAGAAGCTGTCGGCCAATGACAATACCCTAGAGAGCATTAATGCCAAGATTGAAGGACTATCCTCAGCCTTCAAGAATCAATTGAGTTTTAACAAGATGTTGGAAACTCTGTTGGCTCAACTGGCAGCTGTTCTTCCTCCAGTGGAGAATGGCAAGATCCCAAGACATCCCAAACCTCCCTAGGAGAGTGCCAACATGATTTCGCTACAAGGAGGCAACTGGCTGAAGGACCCTTGATGTCCTACAATTTCATGCTCAATTGGGGCTCACCACTTTGACAAGGCCCTTTTTGACCTTGGAGCAAGTGTGAGTGTGATGCCCAAGGTGGTTTTTGACCAGATGAACTTTACGGAACTTACTCCAACACCAATGCAGCTTGGCTGATTCTTCAGTCCATTATACGGAGGGTATCGCTGAAGATGTTCTTGTGAAAATCCAGAATTGCTTCATACCTGTGGATTTTGTGGTGATCGACATGGAGGTCGAGAAGGATACGTCACTCATTCTTGGGTGACCATTCCTAAGCACCGCGAAGGCTCTCATAGATGTGGGAGCTAGAGAAATCCATTTCCATATCAATGGCAAGGAGGAGAAGTTTAACTTTCACCCAAAGTTGTAGCAATGCTCCATGATCCATATCAAGTATGAGCCAAATGTTAAGCACATTCAAGAGGTCGAAATCACACCTCCAAAGGTGAACCTGCTCATCTCATTCTTGAGGAATTTGATCTATGCAGAAAACCCGTCTTATTGTCCACGCCGACACCACAAGAAGACACAAAGTTCGGGCCTCCCCAAAGGCCCAAGTCCACCAAGCTGCCAAAGAAGGTATGGCGGAAGAAGCAAGACAAGCCATTCGAGCCCATCCCTCCGGGCCCGGATGACAAGAAATTAAGAAGGAGGAATGTCCATCTCATCAGACGGTGGTGAGACCTAGCCAATAGGTTAAATTGGTAGTTATCCTTTTCATTATTTTTTCTCTCTATTTGGTTCTCCCCATTTGATTTGATTTTCACCACTGCATTTTTTGATTTTCTTAGTAAGCTAAGAATCTTATATCTCAACTATCATTTTTATTTCTTTATTTTCACAAAAAGAAATTTTTTGTATTTTTTAAAAGTTTTTAATCGGAAAACAATTTTTCTGAGCTACAAAAGTGGTAATTCACAAACGTGCTAATCCCATAGCCGTTGGGGAGCCACCTGGCAAAAGGGAGAACAGGGGGCTGTGAGGACCGGGTCCACACATTCCAGGAATCACGGAGGGTGGTGCCGTGCGATGCGGCACCTAACAGCACACACGAAAAGAATACAAGAAAATACAAAGTTTAATTTATAGAAACACCAGAAGTCTTTTACAATACTTAATATACAGTGAAAGTCATACTCATAGCTAAACTCTCAGCCTAGCTATGCAAAAGTGCAACCATCTAGTTCGGAGACACTACACACTAGCAGCACACAACAGATTACGGCGGCATGCTGGGCTCTCACTTGGCGGTATACCCCGACGGGGGCATCGCCCCATCTTCGGACCCTTCCTCATACGTCTCACCTGCAAACAACTTAATATTGCAACCGTGAGCACGAAGGCTCAGCAAGACTTAACTGTCTCACCTAAGCATGAAACTCTACATGCAAAGATACACTAAACATAGGCAATGATATTGCATAAACGACTTGCCTACTGTAAAATCTCAGTTTTCCTTATTATCAAGTTCAGTACCAGTTGTCAACAATAGTGAAGATCAATTATGGTTGTACACATAAACTTGATATCATCAATAATCTTTCTTTTACTCATACTGAAATTTTAGTAACAGAAGGAATGAACTTCACCAATGACCTTAGAATAATTTAAGTGACCTTTCTATAAATTTTGGAAGTTATTGAATAAAAATTTATGGGGAAAATTACTATGCAATACTAATACATTCAAATTAATTTGAATATAGCACTGTACATTTAGGCCCTGCCAAAATATTCAAATCTGAGGCTACAAATTTTTTCATGACCTCATAATATTCCCAATAGACTTCCTACCAAGTTTCAAGATTTTTGAATTCCATTTGCTGTTTTATTTGAGACGCTTAGCAAATTCAAGCCATATTTAGAGCTCAAATTTTGAATTCTGTTCAACTCATTTGAACATCAAGATTTGAACACACCATCATGGTCACCATGACTTGCTTGACTTCTTCCCCAAGTTTCACAATTTTTGAAACACATTTGCTATTTAATTCAGTGGCCCCATTGAATTTCATTCAATTTCAAATTCAAATTTGAAATTCAAATGAAACTTGTTCCAATTCGAAATACAATTTCTGAATCAAGTTCCAGATATTTATTTGAGCCTCTCCACAAAAATCTGGAATTTTTGGATCAAGTTTGGTAGGAGAATTGATGTTGCAGAAAAGTGCAGGGGATAAGAACAGTGGGACCCACCAGTCAGTGGCACATCTACGGTACTGCTCTGCACGCCGCAATTTTGACGCCGCCCCGCTCGACACGTCGCGCGCCTTAAATCCCCGGCCGCCGTCACCGCCTCACACCACTCCGCTCCCGTCTTCCTCTTTGCTCTTCTTCGCGCCGCCGTCGCACAGCACCGTTGCCTCCGTTCTCCACCGGTGAGTGCCTCCTCTGTGCTTTATTTCACTTCGATGCAAATGGCAAACATGAAGCCCAGAATGTGCTATACCATCCTCAACCTTTGGCTCATCGTGTTGTCCCTTGTTTGGCTCTTATTTTGAAGTTCCGCCATCGTCATCGTCGGGCCGCCGAGGACATCACTCTCTATCAACCATGGTGCCAGCAGCCTAGGCCGTCTCGCGCTTCGACGTCAAAATACAAACTGAGCGCCAGGACACCACCTTGCTCACGGTACAAACCATTCCCAAGCTAATCTTTTATCGAGCACGAAATCATCTTTTCCTTTTCAGCATGCTTTATATGCTTTTCCTGGGTTCACCTCACAATTCGTTTTCTAGGTGTAACTATCATTTAATCCAGTTACATATTAGTTTGCTAGCCTCCTTGCGGTTCAGTATGAACAAAAAGCAAAAAGAATCATCGAGGAATGGCTATGTTATGCCAGTTTTCGTAGCCGCCATGTAAAAACCATTGGCACACCGTCGAACTCAGCTTTGCCGGCGATGTCACCCCTTTCTAACCCCCAAATCATCATCCTGGTGCTCCCAGGAACATTCCCGATCTTTTCCCAAGCTTATTACACTATTTCTGAGCGTTTCTGACGATCGCCGAAACCCTAGCTCCGCCGCCGCCGTCGCACCGCTGTCTCCGACCATCGCCGCCATGATTGGACCCCACCATCGGCTTGCGTGGTTGATTTTATGGTTGAGCGGTCAAGGCGAGGCCGGAAGGAGGTCGACGCAACCTAGTCCGGCGAAGCGCCGCCGCGATTCCGGCGAGGAACGCCGCCGCGTCGGGAGGTAGACGAAGACCCCCCTGGGTCCTGCCTGTCAGCGACTTCCCTCTCGCGCGGGATCAGCTATGATCGCAGATCCGGTGCGGTGCGCGGGTTAACCCCGTGGCCCCCGGTGTGGCCCTGCTGCGATTGGTTGGTTTTAAACCAGTGGGACCGGCTGTTTTATTTAAATGTTTCCCTTTAAAAAATAATTCCAGGATTTAACCAAACTTGGAAAATCCATAACTCCTAGTAGAATTGTCCAAAATTTCCTAAATAAATTTTTTAGAACCAGCATAAAGAATACCTTCCAGTGGTGCAGTTAGATTTGTATGAAAGTCCATAAGTAAAATGCTTATAGAATTCATTCCTACAGTTCTGATTTTTAGAAAATTCCCAAACTCGGGTAGGACACTCTCCAAAATTCACTTGATATGCAGTACAAATATCAGGTTCATTGGACAATTTACTGGATTGATCAGTATCCCAATTCTCTTTGAAGTTTAAAAATTGGAAAAAAAATACAAAAATCAATTTCAGCTTTTCCCCCAAACTTTTAAAATAAATTTCTCCCTATAGGAAGCTTAGAAAATTATGAAACCAATTTTCCTAGAACTAGTGAAACCTCCTCTACATGGTACAACCACTAGTAGCCATGATAGATCTCCCGAAATTCAACCATAATTCAGAGAAGGTTATGGCTTGCTATAATTTTTGAAGTAACAAACTCTCTTGATCATCTTCTGTTCCTTGCATAAGTCTCCATCATAATCCTTAGTATCTACCCTAAAAGTCCTAAAGCTAATTAAGATCATTATCTTATTTTGATCACAAGATATTAGCTTGTGACCTTAAACATAATTTTATTTTCAAAGTCATTCATATATAGTATATGCATATCGTGTAGTAACTGAAGTCAAGGAGCAGTCGGAAGCTTTGGAAGTCCAGCTGCCGGAGACTAACATAGACTCAGACTCGCATTCAGGCAAGCCCCGGTTTGCATTTAAGTTCCTTATAGTGTCTTTGCAGTTTTCATTCACTTTTTGTCTTCAGATGTTGTGCATTACGTTTAAGGTGTTTGACATCCACTTGCATGACCCACAAATCCCATAGAATCTTGGGTAGGTCTACAGCTCATTGAGTAGAAACTTCTATGCTTATGTTCATAGAAATCCGGTAGAAGTCGAGTAGTTGAAATCTACTCGCGAGATAGGATTTTATCACACGGGATGAATTGGATCACAAAATGGTTTATAAATATGAAATTGAGACCGAGCAACTGGTAGGATGCAGTGAGATGTTGTCTCACGTGCGTAGCCCTACATGTGTTGATTGAGGATCGAGCCGTGTGCGGCCCTGCTGGACAAGCTTGAATTGTACCGACGACATACTGGAGAAATGGGATCCAGCAAACTGACGTAGCTTAATACTGGTTTGTCGAGGCATTCCGTTCTGTTTTATAGGCGTGGGTTGAGGGCAGCAAGGTGTAAATCAGCTGGTGGGCACGTCAGAGTACGCCCCACGCAATGACCTCTTACTTGTGATGGATCGACCGGTTCAACATTCGAGTGTTTAGTGAAAGGTGACCATATACGACTAGTACTGAAGTGTTATGTAGGTCTTGCTGTAAGTACTCGCTGACATTTCTGAAAGTGCGTATGTGTCGTGTTGTTCCAGGTGTGTCCTGATTGCAATCATCGTCCCTCGCGGTAATAGAGTACCACTTGTGCACTGCGCTGTGACGTAGTAAATACTGAAGAAGTAAGGAAAATACGATGTCTTGAATTATAATTGTTTTGCAACCTTGTATGGCTTAGAAATAGTACAATTAAAAGTTTACAGTTTCCCCAGTTTCCCCATACTTTACCTGTAATAGCATTATGTGCTTTGTTCATGTCATATCATCGGCAAAACGTTTCTTGTTTGATTATGGATTCTATGATGTGTCGTGCCTGAAGAATGTCATGTGCTACTTAAAACATGATTATAAGGATCCACTTCTAGGTGAGTTCTTTATGCTATTCCTTACCTATGCTTGGTAATAGCCCTGCATATGTCTAATGAGACAGGTTGTTCATGCTGAGCCTTAAGCTCACATTTGCAGTTAACAAGTTTTTGCAGATTATACGACTGATGATGGGTTCGATGACGAGGCTTCACCCCCTCTAGGGTTTCCAGCCGAGTGGGAACCTTGCACGCCGCCGTAAGTTGGGTGATGCTAGTGCAAAGTATCCAGGGCATGGATGACTTTGCTTTTGCATAGCTAGTGCCGAGAGCGTAGCTATGATGTATAGTTCTCTTTCCTTTTCGCTTAGTATTGTAAAACTTCTGTTGTGCTATAAATAAAGACTTGGTATTGCATTCTATTCTCGTTCTTTTCTCGTATACTGTTGGGTGTCGCATCGCACGACACCACCCAATGTGATCCTTGGAGGTCAGGATTCCGGTCCCCACACCTACAAGTGGATCCTTACTTTCAATTTATTAGCAACAAGTTAATGGTTCAGAAATACAACTTTAATGAGTATATACTACAGCAGGCATGGTTGCAAAACAATTATAATTCAATACATCATATTCTTCTGGCTTCTTCAATATTTACTACGTCATGACACAGTGAACAAGCGGTGCTCTAACCGTGAGGGACGGTGATTGCAATCAGTAGACACCCAGATAACACGTCACGTACACCTGTGCATAAGGAGCGTGATGTGCTCCTCACGACGTCTTACGCAGCAACCTTTCACAAGAAACTCAAACGCCGAACTGGTCCCACCATCACATGCATAAGGTCCCCGTATGCAGCGTGTCTGTGCCCGCCGGCAGATTTACACCTTGCTGCCCTCAACCCACCCCTATCAACAGTGAGCTATGCCCCGACGTCTAAGTTATCAAGTTACATCGGTTTCCTGGGTTCCATATACCCAGTTTGCATTCGGTGCAGTTCAAACTTGCTCAATGGGGCCGCACATGGATCGGTCCTCAATTGACACAGGCAGCGCTATGCACATGAGACCATGTCTCGCTGCTTCCTACGCCGCTGCCCGGTCTCATATTAATACTCATATGCCATCACATGAACCAATCCCGTGTAACGGTGTAACTATCTCGCGAGTAGATTACAACTACTCGACTTCTACCGGATTCCATATAACATTAGCATGTCAATTCTACATGTCGAGCTATACAGTTACCCAAATACTCCATGGGATTGTGGGGAATGCAATTGGAGTATCAATACACCTTAGACATAATGCAATTCAAACTATAGACTTAATAGTGATACAAATGAAAACTTTGAAAAATCTCTTAAATGCAAACTGGGGCTTGCCTGGCTGCGATTTAGAGAGGAAGTTAGCTTCTGGTGATATACTCTCCAAGTTCTCCTGCTCCTCTTCGATCTCGATCACTATATGATATGCAATATATACAGTACATGAGTGATATTAAAACTATATAAAAGGATTTCTAATCAATGATAAGGTATGCAGATGATTTTAATTGGCTTTGGGATTTTTACAGTGGATTCTAGGTTCTATGAGGAAGAATTGGACCAAGAATTGGAGATGTTCAAGGAAGCTTGTCGTCTCTAAAATTCCAACAAGTAAAAGCCTTCTCTGAAATTTGGTATTAAATATAGAGCTTTGTCATGGCTAACAGAGGATGATTATGGTAGAGGAGGTCTCACGGTTCTAGGAAATTTTTTTTCATGATTTTATGAGCTTCCTACAGGGAGAAACTGGTTTTACAAGTTTGGGATAAAATCGGAAATGTTTCTGTACATTTCTGAATTTTCTATGGACATTGGGGATTTGCACACTGTTTGGACCAGTAAATTTAGTCCAATAAACTTGAAATGTTTACTGGAGTTCAAGTGTATTAGAATAAACATTCTGACCAAAATTGGAAATTTTCCAATTAGCAGAATATGAGTAATTAATTTCTCAAGCAGTTCGCTCAAAAGAATTAATTATTAAATTTCTGGGATTTTCGTGTCCAACAAATTGTACCACTGTAAAATTGGTATCAAGATGAGTCTACCATAATTTATAGGGAATTATTTGAGCAAGTCTACTAGGAGTAATTGAATTTAGAAGTTTGCTCAAAATCTGGATTTATTTTCTTATTGAAAAATTTGAATTAACCCGCCTGGCCCCATCCATTAAAAAGGGCCAATCATAACTGGGCCACACCAAGGGCCACGGTTTAACCAACACAGCCACACCAGATCTGATGGCCACAGCAGATCCGAGGGAGTGAAATAGATGCTGACCGGTGGGACCTGCCCCATCTTCTTCAACCGCTGGCTCGGGGCAGCGCTTCTCGCCGGAGCAGCGGTGGCGCCCCGCCTGGCTTGCTGCACCAAGCTCCTCCCGGCACGGTTTTGGATGCCTGGCCCTAAAATCGGCCACGCAACAAGATGGTGATGTCCAATTGAGGCGGCGACGGCCGGAGGCGAGCACACAACGGTGACGGCTGCGGTTAGGGTTCCGGCCATGACAGAACCACCTCCCCGTTGCTCAAACCACTCACAAATTGATCAGGAATGTTTCTAGTATCATGGGGAAGATGAAAATGTGGATGTAATTGGGTGAAATAGGCAGAAACGTCGACTTCGACGGTGGACCGATGGGATGTCCCATGGCGGCAGGAAAAACTCGAAATACTTCAGCTCTGGTCGATGGTTTTCACTGAGAATTGATTTAGGGGGTGCGCTAGGGGGTACAGAAACTAATATCTAGCTGGCTCAAGGGATTTCTCCACCTAGAAAACGAATTGTTCTCACGACCTAACATGAAGGGTAACCTTGTGCCGAAAGAAAAATGAGGAATACTCGCTCGATAAGGGATTAAACGGAGAACGGTTTTTACCTTGAGAAAGGTGGTGTTCCGGCGATCCTGTTTGCTTTTGGGAGCAGCTCGAGAGGTGGCTTGTAGCGCCGGCGCGACGGGGAGGCAGTGGGCTTCCTCGCGGTGGCAAAACGGCGGCGTCCGCAAAACTGCAAAATACCAACGTTGTAGCCGATGAAACACGGAACCATAAGCTGGATAAAGTAGAGGGAAGTCTTGTGCACCACTTTGCTGTGGGAGGATGAAGAAACTCGGCCAAACTCTTGGCTTGACATAACATAGAGGTGGCGATGGTGTGCGCTCGAGAGAGAAACAGAGGAAGGTACACAGGTGCTTTTCCACTTTGGTCAGGAACTGAAGATTGAGATGGGGAGGTGTAGGGAGCATGCCATGATGCAGCCAAGTAGGCAAGCAGCTAGCTGACATTGCATGCCGTGCGGTGTCGCACGGTGAACTGAAGCAGAGAGCTCACATATTTGTGCTTCTGACCAGTGGGTCCCACAGCTCCCTTCAACTCTATCTTACCTGGTCCTTCAATTCTCCCACCTACATTGCTCTAAAAATCCTAGATATTTTCTTGAAGACTAATTTGAAGGTGTAGAATTTGATTATGGACTCAGAACTTTGATTCAGTAAAGTTTCAATGAGGATTCAAATTTGAATTTGAATTTGAAAGAATTCAATGTTTCCATTGAATTGTATAGCAATTGTGCTTCAAAATTTTTGAAACATTGCATAGAGGCTATTTGGAACATTTGGAATTCATTAGTGAACTCAGATCTTTATTTTGACATGTTTGAGCAGTAGCTATCTTTAAATTTCTGAATTCCATCATATAGCATTTTAATTTATTTGCTTCCCCCTTTTATTAGTTAAATTAATGTTCTTCTTCTTGTTTTTGTTCCTCCTAATTGAAGTATTTGATTTGGAAATTAGGGCTTTTACATCCCCCCCCCCCCAAAAGTATCTCGCCCCGAGATTACAAATGAAAGAGATAGAGGTAAAAAGATTACCGGATATGAGATGATAACAAATCCGGATAATTGATCGGAGATAGTCCTCTCTTTCCCATGTCACTTCTTCAGCGGTATGGTTGCTCCACAAGACTTTGTAGAAGCACAAAGTCCAGTTTCTTATGGTGCGAGTCTTTTCATCAATAATCCGGATCGGATGCTCCAACTATGTGAGATCCGGTTGGAGATCTTCCATGTTTTTGTTGCAGATTTCAGCTGGGGATTTAAGGCACTTTCATAGCTGAGAGATGTGAAATACATTATGAACACCAGCGAGCGACACCGGTAACTCCAAACGATAGGCCACAGGTCCACATTTTTCAATGACGGAGAACAGGTCGATGAATCATGAAGCAAGCTTTCCCTTCACTCCAGAGCGATGAATTCCTTTCATCGGAGAGACACGAAGGTAAACGTGGTCTCTGATGTCGAAGTGGAGAGGTCGACGTCTCTTATCCACATAACTATTCTGCCGAGATTGAGCAGCCTTGAGATTGGCTTGGATCACTCGCACTCGTTCCTCAACTTCATTTACAAGATCAATTCCATATATAACTTGTTTGCCGGATTCACACCAGTTCAGTGGTGTGCGACATTTCCGGCCGTAGAGAGCTTCATACAGCGCCCTCTTGATGCTAGCTTGATAGCCATTGTTATATGAGAACTCCGCCAATGGTAAATGATCATCCCAAATTTTACCGTGGTTGATGGCATAAGAGCGTAGCATATCGTCAAGAACTTGATTCACTCGCTCAGTTTTACCATCCGTTTGCGGGTGATATGCGGAGCTTCGGATCAGTTTGGTCCCCAATGATGTATGCAGCTGCTCCCAGAAGCGAGCAACAAACAATGCACCACGATATGAGATAATCGTCCGGGGAACTCCGTGCTAGCAAATAATTCATGCAATATATAACTCCGCATACTTCTGAGATGATAATTGGTATTCACTGGAATGAAGTGAGCTCATTTTGTTAGCCGATCAACTATCAACCAAATCGAATCATGCTTGTGAAACATGAGAGGTAATCTGACGATAAAATCTATACTAATGTCCTCCCATTTCCACGCTGGAATGTTCAAGGGTTGCAGCTGTCCGGCTTTCCTCATGTGGTCGACTTTCACTTGCCGACACGTATCACACTCGGATACGTACTTTGCAATTTCTCTTTTCATATGTGTCCACAAAAATCTGGTTTTCATATATTGATACATTTTGTTGCTGCCCGGACGAATAGAATACTTGGACAAATGAGCTTCGTCCAAGATTTTCTTCCAAAGTATTATGTCACGGGGTACCACTATATACAGTCTTTGAACCATAGAGTAACGTGTTCACCACTCCAGAAACACTTCATGTCCCCATTCTTCATTCTCATTTGAATGTGCGACATACCCTCGTCTTTCTTCGGAGATTCCATAATCCCCTCTCATATAGTAGGAATGAGAGCAAGATTATATAATGCTCCATATGGAACAAAGTATAAACTCGGTTCGTCCTCATCCATTGGAGTGATGGACAGATTATTGACGTGATACTTGTGGCTTAGCGCATCGGCAACCACATTTACCTTGCCGGGATGGTAGTGAATTTCAATCTCATAATCTTTGATCAGATCTAACCATTTTCGTTGTTGCATATTCAATTCCTTCTGAGTGAAGATATATTTTAGGCTCTTGTGATCAGTGTAGAGATGCACTAGATCTCCGAGTAAATAATGCCTCCACATTTTTAAAGCGAGCACCACGGCAGCGAGCTCAGGGTCATGAGTTGGATAATGCTGCTCATGATTTCGGAGCCGTCTTGAGCCATATGCGATCACGCGGCCTTCTTGCATTCACACGCAGTCGATACCAATGCCAGATGCATCACAATAAATGTTGAAAGATTTGATCGTATCCGGCTGAGCTAGCACTGGGGCTGTTGTGAGATGTTTCACTAATGCTTGAAATGCATCCTCACATGCCTTGCTCCAAATATATTTGGCCTCCTTTTTCAGCAGCTCCGACATTGGTTTAGCGATTTTTGAGAAGCTCAGAATGAACCTCTGATAATATCCCGCTAACTCGAGGAAGCTGCAAACTTCATGAATAGACTTTAGAGACTCTCATTTCAGCACTTGCACAATTTTTCTTGGATCAACAGCAATGCCCTCCGCTGAAATAATGTGACCAAGAAAGGGTACCTGGCTGATCCAAAATTCGCACTTGCTGAATTTTGCATAAAGCTTGTGATCTCGCAAATCGTTGGAGCGCGATATGCAAGTGTTTGGCGTGTTCTTTCTCTGATTTTGAATAAATCAGAATGTCATCGATGAAGAACACGACAAACTTGTCCAACTCCGGAATGAATACCGAATTCATGAGGTACATAAAGTAAGCCGGCGCATTGGTAAGTCCGAACGTCATGACGAGATATTCATAGAGCCTGTATCTCATGGAGAATGTCGTCTTCGGTATATCCTCCGGTCAGATTTTTATTTGATAATATAAGGACTGAAGATCCATATTAGAAAATACCTTAGCACCGACTAATTGATCGAATAAAATATTGATGCACGGTAGTGGATACTTATTCTTGATCGTCACAGCATTGAGCGGACGATAATCCACACATACATGTAACGTCTTGTCCTTCTTCTTCACAAATAATATGAAGCAGCCCCAAGGTGATGAACTTGGGCGTATGAGACCTTTGTCCAGCAAGTCCTTCAAATGCTTCTTTAAGTCCGCCAACTCATTTGGTGCGATCTTGTATAGCCTTCGAGAAATAGGCATTGTTCCCATAATAAGTTCAATCTTGAACACGATGTCCCTATCCGGTGGCATAACCGGAAGGTCGTCGGGAAACACATCCTTATATTCACAGACCACACCAATGTCCTCAAGCTTTGTGGCTTTCGTGTTGTATGTGGATGGAATTTCTTGGATAAGGTGGTCTAGAATTAGAGTGTGTGGTTCATGTAGTGGAGAGTTTAAATGGACCACACGTGGAACGATGTCGAGAACAACACCATGACGGTGTAGCCATGACATTCCTAAGATGACATCGAGCTTTTGACCCTCTAATATAATTAGAGAAGTTGGATAGATATTCTCACCCATCTTAAGTTGTGCTTTATGGACATTCATGTCCGCTGCTATCTTCCCACCCAGAGAGCAAATCAAATATGAACTTTATGTGGTAGTGATAGGTAATTGATGCTTGACAACATATGATTGGCTAATGAAGTTATGGGTGGCACCGGATTCAAAGAGTATGACTAGGGAGTGATCAAGTAGAGAAAATGTACCCGCGAGGATGGGTTCGCCTTCGGGCATGTCTTCCGGCATGCCTCTTTTTGGAACAGAGACATTTTTGGACCAGTCCGAGGTAATAGGCCGGACAAGTCCGTGATGGCAAAGAAAAGGTTTTACGGATTAAAATTCATCAAGGAATGTACTAGTCCTCTTAGACCACGGACAAGTCCAGACAACATCAGAGACAAAACCAGACTAGTCTATGCGTTGTGCCGGACAAGTCCGATCTCTGAAAGAAACTGAATTTTCTGAAGAAGAATAGGGTCATCGAACTAGTCTGGGGCTATGGTCGGATAAGTCCCCACCCTGACAATTTTAAATTGTTGTTTTGTCCTACATTCATTTTAATCTAGTTCTTTTATGTTACATAATGTTAAACATGTATAAGAATGTATGCAATACATGATGGATGAAAATGACAGTGTTACAAATCTACCCCCCTTAAAATTAATCTCGCCGTCGAGATTCGACATAGAAGGAAAGAGATAGGGAAATTCTTTCTTGAGATCATCTTCTAGCTTCAAAGTTGCTTCCGATTCTGCATGATGCTTCCATTGTACTTTGCACCATCGTATCACCTTGTTTCTTGTGACTCTCTCCTAGGTTTCCAAGATTTTGACCGGTTGCTCGGTTTAAGTCAAATCTGCCTCTAAGTCCAATTCTTCTTCCATTGGCACTTGTTCTTCCGATACCCTTAAGCAGTTCTTGGGTTGAGAAATGTGAAACACATCATGAACATCGGAAATATGTGTTGGCATCTCCAACTTATATGCCGCTTCTCCACGTTTGTCCAAAATCTTGAATGGCCCAATATAGTGAGGTGCTAACTTGCCTCTGACATTAAACCGCTTATGACCTCGCATAGGTGATACCTTCAGGTACACGAAGTCTCCCACTTCAAAGGCTAAGTTTCTCCAATTATCCGCATATCCCTTTTGTCTTGTTTGAGCGGCCCTCAAGTTGTTGCGGATTATCAGAACTTTCTTTTCAGCTTCTTGCAACACATCAGGTCCAAAAACTTGGGTTTCTCCTGTCTCATTCCAAAACAAGGGTGTCTGTAACACCGTAATTTTCATCTGTCATGCCCTGCAATCACCATTACACATGTCTAACATTAATCAACATAAAAAGGAACAAGTTTAAAATGTATTAGAAATAAAACCGCACTTAAGAATTCTCGGAAGTGCGGACTAGTCCGATTTTGGTGCGGACTAGTCCGATTTCAATCTAACCTCGCTCGGACTTGTCCATTTTTCCTACGGTGAAAGCATCTAGGCCCCCACGAGGTACGGTTTCGGTGATTAATGACAACCGTTAATTACCACTAATGAGTTTGTGGATGCGAGGTTTCATGTACAATGAATCAAACGTCGATCAATCACTCATAAATGTCATCTACTGCTCATTGGATGCAAAAGGAGACCCCTCAACGAACTAACCTAAGGGGTTAATCGGAAACAAATGAGGAACTCGTACAACGACGCAACCTTATCAAAATTGGCAACACAAGAAGCTTCATATCCATCAGAAGAGCCATACAAACAAGTGTTCAAGAGGTCACAAGTCCAAAATCCAAAAGATCAGTCCAACTCAACTCGAAGGAAACAAATTGTACACACCGGATCATCCGGTGATCTGAAGAATGACTGCATCGGTCGATTTGGACTCAACAGAAGAAGAAGACCTCAGAATGAAGTACACACCGAATCATCCGATGTGTATCAAGTGAACATCGGATGAATACAACAGTAAGCAAATTTTCTGAAGTGTTCTGAAGGACTGAACACCGGATCATCCGATGTTGAAGGCAGATGCACATCGGTCGATTACAACAGAAGCAAATTATCAGCTCAACCAGACTGAAGATCTATTCATCGGATCCTCCGATGATGAAGGAGGTGAAGCATCGGTCTAATAACGGTCATTTCTGACAGAATGACGTCAGCTAATCTAATTAGACCGATGCTCATAAAAGGGGGTCATCGGATCATCCGATGTACACAGAAAAAGTAATCAGCCCACTTTTCCAACGGCTAATTCGGTTGGGCTGAGTATTTAACCCCCTCCCACCAGTCATTTCGGTGTGGCTGGACAACAAGAGCACCACTACACATTCCCCAAGTGTCCAAGACTTAGAATACTCATTTTCACACTCTTGTAACCCTTTCACACCTCAAGATATAGGCTAGTTCCTCTTAGAGTTAAGCTTGTGTGCGTCCTCTCTGGGTGAGTGGAGACTCTAGAGTAGGGAGAGCCGTGAGAAAGTGCATTCTTGGTGATTGCACTCACCTTGTATCAAGAGGAGAGTGAAGAGATCGCTCCGGAGCTTGCCGAGACCATTGTGGAAGCCCGGAGGATCGAAGTTGTACAAGGCTTGAGCTCCACCTTGCCAAGGATGGTGAACGGAGGAAGTTAGTGGATTCCCTCGTCTCGGTGACTTGGGAGTGGCGATACCCTTAGGTGGGTGCCACAACGTGGACGTAGGTGGATCCTAGTGATCTCACCGAACCACGGGAAAAATCGACGTGTCCCCGTGTCTTCGAGCGTTTGCATTCCTCCTCCCTACTCCTTTACGATTACGCAATTCTCAATTCCGCACTTAATTCTCTTAATTGCACTGTTGGCTTGCTTAGAGAATTAGATTTCACTTAAGCTTTAAATTGACTTAAAATTTGAAGTAGCCCAATTCACCCCCCCCCCCTCTTGGGCATTCGATCCCTACAATTGGTATCAGAGCAAGGTTGCTCATTGGATCATTCTAGCTTCACCGCTAGAGTGCAAAAATGGCCAAGAATGGGGGTTCGGTTCCTACCTTCGAGGGCAAGAATTTTGCTTATTGGAAAGCACGCATGCGCGCTTACCTTGAGGCAATTTCTCCCGAAGTGTGGGAAGCGACCCATGCGGGGTTTGGCAACCATGAATATATTGGTGATCAACTAAAATGGGATGCTAAGGCTAGGAATGCTATTTATGAGTGCATTAGTCAAGATGTATTTGCTAGAATTGCTAGTAAGGAGAAAGCTTGTGAAATTTGGGCTTGCTTGATTGAGATCCATGAGGGTTCCTCTCGTGTCAAAGAGCTCAAATATCACTTGCTTAAATCCAAGTATGATGATTTTAAAATGCTTCCTCATGAGAATGTTAATCAAATGTTTTCTCGCTTAAATGTACTCATTGAGGAAATTAATGCTCTTGACATTGCTTCTCTTGGCAAGGGACTCATCAACCGCAAGATCCTCATGCTACTTCCCAAGCCCAAGTACAACATCATCAACTCAATGCTCCAAAAGGAGTCACTTGACAACATTGAGGTTTCGGAGCTCATTGGAGAGATACATGCTCATGAGATGAGTGTGCTTGGAATGATGGAGGAGTCATCATCATCAAAGACCATTGCTCTCAAGGCCTCAACCAAGAAGACACATACCAAAAGAAGAAAGTGGTTGAGCCTAGCTCAAGTGAGGAAGAACAAGCTACAAGTGAAGATGATGATGATGATGAGCTTGCATTGATGATGAGGAAGTTTTCACGTCTCAACTCAAAGATTGCCAAGAAGGGATACTCGTTTGATCCCAAGAAGAAAGCCTTCTTGCCAAGGAGAGATGAAAACAAGACGTGCTACAATTGTGGCGATCAAGGCCACATATCATATGATTGTCCAAGACCGGACAAGAGGAAGGACAAGGGCAAGCATCGCAAGCTAGAAGAGAGTGATGATGATGAAGATGCAAAGCCCAAGCGCACCTTTGGAAAGAAGAAACTTGACAAAGGCAAGAAGACCAAGCTCTTTCCAAAGAAGAGAAGAGGACCTCAAAAGGTCTTCATGTGCGAAGCAAATGAGTGGGTCACCGATGAAGAAACAAGTGATGATAGTGAAGATGAGGAAGAAAACTTGGCAAGCCTCGCTAAGGATGACTCACCCCTTCCTCCACCGCCTATGTGCCTCATGGCGAAAGGTAACACAAAGGTATGTGATGACTCAAGTGATGATGAACTTTCTCCCGATGAACTAGCATCTATGATTAATGAATATCATGCCATTATCAAAAGGGAAAAGGCTAAGGTTAAGGCACTTGAGCTAACTCGCGCTAAGCTAGAGGGTGCCAACCTCGATTTGCAAGACAAGTATGTCACCATACTTAATGAGCATGAAACGCTCAAGTCACATGTCAAGCAAATCGAGGAGGAGAAGACTCAAATCAAGCTTGAGTTCCATGAGCTTGACTTAGCTAACTCGGCACTATTGGCTAAGCATAACGAGTTAGTTCAAGAGCATGAGACACTTAGTCTTTCCTATGAAGCAATGGAACTAAAATTGAATAACTTGAAGAAAGAAACTCTTGATGGCAAAACACCCGCTAGTTCACATGCCACTAACAATTTGCATGAGTCTTTGCCATTGAAAGCTAATAGGGAGAAGGAGCTAATGGACGAGATCGAAAGTCTCCGCACTAGTGTGGCTAGACTTTCCAAGGGAGAGGACAAGCACAAGGAGATCCTCTTCCAACAAGCTAAAGGCTTCAACAAGAGGGGACTTGGGACCTTCCCTACACCCAACAAATGGAAGGTGCCCTCACCGGAGCTTAGGACAAGCTTCATCAAGGAAGTGGGATCCTATTGCCAACATTGTGAGGTCACCGGACATCACACTAGGGAGTGCCCTCTTCCCACTCGTCCTTCTCCAAAATTACCTCCTAACTATTCATCTACTTTCAATGATTGTCACTATCTATTGAGCAAAGTAGGTGGAAAGGTGAAGGCGAAATTCATTGGCAAAAACATCAAGGGCATGAAGGGGAAGCTCCCCAAGCAACTTTGGGTCCCAAAATCACTTGTATCACACATACAAGGACCTAAGTTGGCTTGGGTTCCTAAACTCAAAAACTAACTTCATGTGTGTAGGTGAACTACAAAGCCGGAGGAAAACATTGGGTACTCGATAGTGGGTGCACTCAACACATGACCGGCAATGATGGTATGTTCACCTCCATAGAAGACCCCGGCAATCATGAACAAGTCACCTTTGGTGATAACTCAAAGGGGAAGGTAATTGGTTTAGGTAAAATTGCAATTTCTAATGACTTGTCCATTTCGAATGTGCTTTACGTTAAGTCTCTTAGCTTTAATTTGCTCTCTATTGCTCAACTTTGTGATCTTGGACTAACGTGCACATTTGACAAAGATGGTGTTGTGGTGTCTAGTGTAGCTAGCAAAGAGCTAATATTCAAGGGCTTTAGGCATGGTCATCTATATTTGGTGGACTTCTCCAACAAGAGCGCAAGCCTAACCACTTGTCTTTTCACCAAGACAAGTTTGGGGTGCCTATGGCATCGGAGGATTGCTCACATAGGAATGAGCAAGCTCAAGAAGTCCTTCAAGCTAGGGATGGTGACCGGCGTAAAGGACGTGACGTTTGAAAAGAACAAGCTATGTAGCGCATGTCAAGCCGAGAAGCAAGTGGCTTCGCACCATCCGATGAAGACAATGGTGTCTACCTCCAAGCCGCTCGAACTACTTCACATGGACCTCTTCGGACCGTCCACCTACCAAAGCCTTGGCGGTAATCTCTATTGTCTCGTTATTGTTGATGATTACTCTCGCTATGCTTGGACTTTGTTTTTAGGTGACAAGGGTGAAACCCCGGAAGTCTTCAAGACCTTTTCAAAACGAGCTCAACGGGAATTCCAACTTCCCATCATCAAGGTCCGGAGTGACAACGACACCGAGTTCAAGAACTACAATATTGGGGAGTGGTGTGACCGTGAAGGAGTCAAGCACGAATTTTCGGCTACATACACCCCTCAACAAAACGGTGTTGTTGAGAGAAAGAACAAGACACTAATCACCCTCGCGAGAGCCATGCTTGATGATTATGGGACGTCGGAGAAGTTTTGGGCGGAAGCGATCAACACGGCATGCCATGCCGCAAATAGAGTCTACCTTCATCGACTTCTCCAAAAGACTCCCTACGAGCTCCTCATTGGGAGAAAGCCCAACATCTCCTACTTCCGGGTCTTCGGATGCAAGTGCTACATCTACCGCAAGAAAAGACTTGGTAAGTTTGAAAGAAGGTGCGATGTTGGTATTTTCCTTGGTTATGCGTCAAACTCAAAGGCATATCGAGTATTCAACCAAACCTCCGGGTTAGTTGAAGAAAGTTGTGACGTTGAGTTTGATGAGACTAATGGCTCCCAAGAGGAGAATTTTGGTCATGATGATATAGATGATGAGCCTCTACGAGAAGCTATGAAGAACATGACCATAGGAGACATCAAGCCCGAAGTTGAGAAGAGCCATGATCAAGGGGGAGCTTCAAGTCCGAACATCAACACCTCCATGGCGCCTCAAGTGGATGAAGAAGAAGACAAAGATGATCCATTGCCTATGCAAGACCAACAAGCCACACAACACCAAGAAGAAGATGAAGTCCAAGATGAAGTCCAACCACAAGACGAGCAAGATGCTTCACCACCACCAAGTGACTCACAACCGTTGATGAGACATGGGCGCATCTCCAAGGCACATCCAATGGATCAAATCATTGGAAGTCCTTCACGGGGAGTAAGTACTCGTTCACGTCATGTTGCATCTTTTTGTGAGCACTACTCTTTTGTGTCGTGTGTAGAACCCAAAAGCATTGAGGAAGCTCTCCAAGACTCCAATTGGGTGATGGCTATGCAAGAGGAACTCAACAACTTCACCCGCAATGAAGTTTGGGTGTTGGAGGAGCGACCCAAGGACAAGAATGTGATTGGAACGAAGTGGGTCTACCGCAACAAGCAAGATGAGAATGGCGTGGTGGTCCGCAACAAAGCTAGGCTTGTGGCGAAGGGATTTGCTCAAGTTGAAGGTTTGGATTTTGGGGAGACATTCGCCCCGGTAGCACGGTTAGAAGCTATCCGCATACTCCTTGCTTTTGCTTCTCATCATAATATCATGCTTTATCAAATGGATGTTAAGAGTGCATTTCTCAATGGCTATATTAATGAACTTGTGTTTGTTGAGCAACCTCCCGGGTTTGAGGACCCAAGAAACCCTAACCATGTCTATAGGCTAAACAAAGCACTCTATGGACTCAAGCAAGCTCCAAGGGCATGGTACGAGTGCTTAAGGGACTTCCTCGTTATGCAAGGTTTCAAGATTGGGAGGGTGGACACTACACTCTTCACCAAGGACATCGATGGAGACTTATTTCTTTGTCAAATTTATGTCGATGATATTATTTTTGGCTCAACTAACAAAGATCTTAGCCATGAGTTTGGCAAAATGATGTCTAGGGAATTCGAGATGTCAATGATTGGAGAGCTCAACTTCTTCCTAGGATTTCAAATCAAGCAACTTCAAGAGGGGACCTTCATCCATCAAGAGAAGTACACTAAGGACCTCTTGAAGAAATTTGAGATGGGAGATTGTAGCTCAAGAAGCACTCCAATGGCGACAAATTGTCATCTCGACGCGGACATGGACGGTAAATCTATTGATCAATCTCATTACCGTTCCATGATTGGTTCATTGCTATATCTTACCGCATCTAGGCCCGATATTATGTTTAGTGTGTGCTTGTGTGCTCGCTTTCAAGCGGCACCTAAAGAATCGCACAAGAAGGCGGTCTTTAGGATACTTCGGTATCTCAAGCATACCCCAAGTGTAGGTTTGTGGTACCCCAAGAACGCTAGTTTTCATCTCTTAGGTTACTCGGATTCGGACTTTGCCAGATGCCGTGTAGACCGCAAGAGTACCTCCGGGGGTTGCCACTTACTTGGGCGTTCCCTAGTTTCTTGGTCGAGCAAGAAGCAAAATTCCGTGGCTTTGTCCACCGCGGAGGCGGAGTATATAGCGGCCGGTGCATGTTGTGCCCAAATCCTATATATGAAGCAAACCCTCTTGGACTTTGGAATTAAGTTTGGTTGTGTGCCTCTCCTTTGTGACAATGAAAGTGCGGTTAAGATAGCTAGAAACCCCGTTCAACACTCCCGCACTAAGCACATTGATATTCGCCATCACTTCTTGCGGGACCATGAGGCTAAGGGAGAAATCTCTTTGCAAGGTGTTAGGTCCGAAGAACAATTGGCGGATATCTTCACCAAACCACTTGATGAGAAAACTTTTTCTAGGCTTAGAAGTGAGTTAAATGTGCTAGATGCATCTAACGTCATGTAAATTGCCATGTTCATGTAAGGTTGCATGTCATATAGGTCTTGCCTAACTCCCAAAGGATAGGGGCGAGCTAGAAATAGTTTTCCCTGAGTAAGCCTTTGGCAGGTTTAAACTTGGCAAGATAGATTTATTTTATGCCTTGCATGATTCCTGTCATATAGACTTGCATTCATCTAATATTTTGCATTATCTTGTTTGACATTGCATACGGTAGATTGTCACAAAGGGGAACCCACATCATGAGAAGGAGACTTGTTTGAAATGCAATATCTCAACTCATATGATGTGGAAAGAGCAAAATTCTAAAGGAACATGCTTTAATGAGATAGAAGTTTCCATACTCTAGCTCACAAAGCATGGGCCTACATTTTCGTGGTTTTTCCCTCCTAATTCTCTTTGTGTGCTCTATTTGCTTAAGGGCTTAGCCGATATGTGGCACTATATCGAAAAGCCTTATTAGGGTTAGGAGGTGCCCAAAAAGTCCTAAGACTCGTTTTATCTTTGTGTGTTTAAAGTCCAAGGACATATATGGGCAGTCTTAGGTTTTCTGTAGTCATCGGATTATCCGATGCTAAGGCCAGAACAGTCATCGGATCAGTTGGTGCTTCAGTTCAGAGTTCAGTTCAGCCAGCATCCAGAAATCGACCGATGAGTTCATTTCAGGAAACATCGGAGCATCCGATGTTCAATCTACTGGTGCCCTGCAGAATTCGACCGATGATCGACGAAGTGCACGTCGGATCATCCGGTGTTCAACGAGGGTTTTTGGACTAACTCTCTGTTGAGTTCGACCGATGCTTGCCACCAATGCACATCGGTCGATCCGGTGTGTTTGTAACGGTTAGGTCACGGGACCCTATTTAAGATCGTACGGCCGGTTTTCTTCGTCTCTTCCCGATCACCGCCGCCTCCATCGCCCCCTTCGCGCCCTCGCCGTCGGTCAGCCGCCGCCGCCGTCCCCAAGGGCGCCGCCGCCTCTCTCCCGACCGCCGCCGCCGCGCCTCCCCAGGCCGCGCCGCCGCCGTCGCCTCTGGTCGCCGCCGCCACCACCAGACATCACCTCCTTCACCAGCCTCCACCGCCGGCAGTTCTCCCTGCTAGGGTTTCTCGCCCGAGCCATCGATCGTCGCCGTTCGTCGCCTTTCATCGATCTCGTGTCTTTTCGTCGACGAGGTTTGTTCCGTGCAGCGCGACGTCCTTCATTGTTTCCCGTCATCTTTTCGCTAACCCTTGCTCTCGAATTTCTTGAAGATGGCCCGTGATCGCAAAGGCAAAGGCAAGGCTATCGAGGAGCCCGCCGCAAAAAAGCGGAAACTTTCGAAGGATGAGAAGAAGGCCTTGATGGCCGCTCGCGCCGCCGAGGAGCGTGAGCGTGGCCGAGGAGGGTCCTTGAGGATCCGTGAGGCCCGTCCGAGGCCGCCTCCAGTGGTCGACGACTCCGACGCCGAAGAGGAGCCAGTTGCGCCCCTCGTCCGCCGGCGCTCAGTCCGGACGCGTGGGGGTCACGTCGAGGCTGCTCCTCGTCCGAGACCGACGGCCGCCGACCGTCGTGAGGACAGGGAGGCTGAGAGGGACATCCATGAGGTGGACACGGCCGTCCGGGTCGGTGAAGGAGTCCGCCTTGCGGACTACCGGAAGATGAAGGCGAAGCAACTCCGGAAGCTCAGATGGAGTGTTCTTCTTGAGGAGTGGTTCCCACAGCCCCGAGAGCTTCTTGTTGACAGTCGCTTCTGGACTGTCACCCAGGCGTCTCTCTATGAGACCTACAAGCGTCGGGGGCACAAGCTCTTTCAGCACAACCACCTGGACTGGAGGCAGCTTGCAGTGGCCGCGGAAACTGATGTCCGCCCCTTCTTTGAGCGATACAGAGGCTTGGTGGAGCTATTGGACTATGAGAGAAGTGCGTATGTGGAAGAATGGGTCCGTGTCTTCTACGCGACCCTGTACATCTCAGAGGGCAGAAGATCAATTGCCTTCATGTTCAATGGTCAGCACTACCATCTCACGAGGCAGACTTTGGGGCACATCCTTGGCTTGGACCTGCACGACACTAGCATACACGAGAAGGTCTATGGGCAGGCAGATCCACCGAGGAGGCCACTTACTGGAGGGGTAGCACCTCAGCTGGACGAGATCCGCTCCTTGTTTGGCCCCACATTCTCTCCAGATCAGCCGAGAGTCCCAGCACTCCTGACCCCAGCTGCGCGCATTGTGCACCTCGCCTTGCGCCGCACGCTCCTGCCGAGGTCAGGTTACTTAGAGGGGTTCACGAGTCTCCAGCAGACCCTCCTGTTCTACATCATGAACGGGATGGACTTTGATATAGTGGATATCATTATCTGCGAGATGGAGGACGTTATTACAGATGGAGTGGGCATGATGAGGCAGATGGTCTATGGGCACTGGATCAGCTTTATCTGCTCTATGGTGGTGCCAGAGGGACATACAGCACAGACCCGGCTTGCTGACGAGAGCGTGACCCGCTTCGGTCACTACCGTGCGTCCGCTCCTGGAGACCGCCGTCTTGGTCGTCCAGTTGAGCGCCAGGTCAGGGCCCGCTTGTCTGAGGAGGATTGGTCTGACCTCGAGAAGGAGGACGAGAGACTTGCTGAGGCCGAGGCTCAGGGGGAGGACTTACAGCACGTCTGGTCCGAGAGCGACACAGACGACAGTGTCGAGGAGTACTTCCCTCCTCCTCCACCTTCACCGAGGCAGCACGACGCCGAGGCCGGAGGATCAGCTGCTCCGCCACCGACACCACCTCCTGTGTCCGAGGCGCAGGTGACGCAGCCGTCTGAGCTGACGTCGCTTCTTCAGCAGATGATCGAGCAGCAGCGCCAGGACAGGCTCGCTGCTGAGCAGGCCAGGGCAGGGCAGGCTGCGCGGCTCGCAGAGCTTCAGAGGCAGCAGACAGAGATGCAGCTAGAGATGGCCCGCCAGAGGCGCGAGGACACGGACCGGTTCACGAGTCTGGTGGACCAGATGCACCGGAGGACACTGGACCAGCAGCAGCAGACCCAGCAGGCGATGATGGGTATCCTGGGGTTGATCACCAACCTCTACCAGCAGACCGGGATAGCCCTTCCGCCACAGCACACCGGTCTCAGTCAGCCTCCAGCAGCACCTCCTCTGGCTCCAGCTTCAGTTCCAGCACCGGCGTCGCCGATCCCGAGCTACAGCATGTCTCCACTGCTGGCTTCGACGGTGCCGTTCCAGTTCTCGCCTCTCCCGGCCGTGCCTTCTCCACCAGCAGCTCCAGCTCCAGCGGACCCTCCAGCAGCTCCAGCTCCAGCCACGTCAGCACCTCCGGCTCCTCCCGCTCCAGCACCAGCTCCGGCGACGTCTACCTCGAGCAGCTCCGACACCGCCGACGTCGACCGCTTCACCGTCGCCCCGAGAGCTCCGGAGTCCTAGGTACTCCTCTTCCCTTTTTGGTGTCTTGATGCCAAAGGGGGAGAAGAGTTAGAGTTAGGGGGAGTGTCTTGGGCTTAGGGGGAGTGCTAGTTATCTATTTGCTTTCAGACTTGTTATTTGCTTCTACTTGAGACTTGATTGTTATCATTTGCTACTATTTGTAATTCAGTATGCTACTTCACTCTTATGATTTATATTTGATCACTGTTTGAGCCTTCGAGCTCCTTGTGTTGCATGTTGTTCCGATTACATTTCTTTATGAGCATTGCGTTTGCGTTTCAAATTCCATTACTTTTATGCTCTACTCGTTGTGTTGTCATCAATCACCAAAAAGGGGGAGATTGAAAGCATCTAGGCCCCCACGAGGTACGGTTTCGGTGATTAATGACAACCGTTAATTACCACTAATGAGTTTGTGGATGCGAGGTTTCATGTACAATGAATCAAACGTCGATCAATCACTCATAAATGTCATCTACTGCTCATTGGATGCAAAAGGAGACCCCTCAACGAACTAACCTAAGGGGTTAATCGGAAACAAATGAGGAACTCGTACAACGACGCAACCTTATCAAAATTGGCAACACAAGAAGCTTCATATCCATCAGAAGAGCCATACAAACAAGTGTTCAAGAGGTCACAAGTCCAAAATCCAAAAGATCAGTCCAACTCAACTCGAAGGAAACAAATTGTACACACCGGATCATCCGGTGATCTGAAGAATGACTGCATCGGTCGATTTGGACTCAACAGAAGAAGAAGACCTCAGAATGAAGTACACACCGGATCATCCGATGTGTATCAAGTGAACATCGGATGAATACAACAGTAAGCAAATTTTCTGAAGTGTTCTGAAGGACTGAACACCGGATCATCCGATGTTGAAGGCAGATGCACATCGGTCGATTACAACAGAAGCAAATTATCAGCTCAACCAGACTGAAGATCTATTCATCGGATCCTCCGATGATGAAGGAGGTGAAGCATCGGTCTAATAACGGTCATTTCTGACAGAATGACGTCAGCTAATCTAATTAGACCGATGCTCATAAAAGGGGGTCATCGGATCATCCGATGTACACAGAAAAAGTAATCAGCCCACTTTTCCAACGGCTAATTCGGTTGGGCTGAGTATTTAACCCCCTCCCACCAGTCATTTCGGTGTGGCTGGACAACAAGAGCACCACTACACATTCCCCAAGTGTCCAAGACTTAGAATACTCATTTTCACACTCTTGTAACCCTTTCACACCTCAAGATATAGGCTAGTTCCTCTTAGAGTTAAGCTTGTGTGCGTCCTCTCTGGGTGAGTGGAGACTCTAGAGTAGGGAGAGCCGTGAGAAAGTGCATTCTTGGTGATTGCACTCACCTTATATCAAGAGGAGAGTGAAGAGATCGCTCCGGAGCTTGCCGAGACCATTGTGGAAGCCCGGAGGATCGAAGTTGTACAAGGCTTGAGCTCCACCTTGCCAAGGATGGTGAACGGAGGAAGTTAGTGGATTCCCTCGTCTCGGTGACTTGGGAGTGGCGATACCCTTAGGTGGGTGCCACAACGTGGACGTAGGTGGATCCTAGTGATCTCACCGAACCACGGGAAAAATCGACGTGTCCCCGTGTCTTCGAGCGTTTGCATTCCTCCTCCCTACTCCTTTACGATTACGCAATTCTCAATTCCGCACTTAATTCTCTTAATTGCACTGTTGGCTTGCTTAGAGAATTAGATTTCACTTAAGCTTTAAATTGACTTAAAATTTGAAGTAGCCCAATTCACCCCCCCCCCTCTTGGGCATTCGATCCCTACATACGGACTAGTCTATTTTTCCCTCTGGACACTTTCGGACTTGTCCGGTCCTGTGCGGACTAGTCCGGTGTTCCAATTCCTTAAAAATTTTGCTAAGTCCCTGAACTTGTCCAGACTAGTCTGGAGTCCCAGCGGACTTGTCCGTTTTTCCCTCTGACTAAAGTCGGACTTGTCCAATTTTAGACCAGACTTGTCTTTTTTTCCCCTCTGGATAAGTTCGGACTTGTCTGATGTCTAGTCCATACTTGTCTGATTTCTCAGTGTCAAACTTCGGACTAGTCCGACCCTTTTCGGACTTGTCCGATATATCACGACTCCGAGTTGATCTTTTGTTTGAAGACTTGTTTCCCGGGTTTTATGTTAAGTGGGCCTAGGTACGTCATGCCTAACTCTTTTAGAGCCCATGAGGGACTCTAAACCGACCTCTACTCATCTCAAACTCGAAATCCATCTAACCCTAGCCTCCGCCTCTATATAAACAACCCCACCACTTGACTTGATATCTATTTGCCACTTTTCCTCCGCACCCAAACCCTAGCTCGTGATTAGCCACCACCAAGGAGGGAGAGGGAGATATAGAGCAAGGAGAAGAAGAGGAGGAAACGAAAGAGGATCAAGAACTCCATCAACTTCGTGTTCTTCGTCAACAATTCACCATCAAGTTCTTCATCAACCTTAGATCTTCAAGATCCAAGGGTTACCTCCAAGATCCTTGATTCATTTGAGTCCTAGACACCTGGTATACCTTCTATTCTCTTTTCCTTACGTGAATTCAACCCCAAATCTCCAAATTCACGTTAATCTAGAAAACCCTAATCTGCTGTTCTCGCGAAGTGCGGACTACTCCGGCCTCTTGCGGTCTTGTCCGATTTTCCTGGTTAAATTGTGTTCAATTAATTCTAAAATTTTATCGAATCAACTCCAAACATATATGAACATGTTAAAAACTATTAGAACAAGTTAGTGATCATTAAAAACAACTCATTAACATGTTCCGCCTTGCATTTGCATTAATCATACATGTCATGTCACATTGAGTAATATTTGTGCACTCTTTGACTGTGTTTCTTGTTTATATGTTTGTTGTGCGAATTAGACAGATTTGCGCTAGAGAGTGCCGTGGAGGATCTACAGCACCAAGAGTTTGAAGGCTTTGATCCGAACCAATCCCAAGAGCAAGGCAAGTGTCCTTGAAGCATATTGATCCTGTTTTTAAAGTAAATGTTTTATTTGCAAAACTGCATGCTTGTCACAACTTGATGGGAATCCTATGGTAGGAAGTTTACTGGATTTTTTAACCACCCTTGTCGCCCAAAAATTTTGGTAGAGTGTCGGGATGGGCTTTTTACCTTTTTGCTTCGCTTAATTAATTGGGATGGGAAAATAACTATACCATTTAATTATGCATTAATGAGATTATGGTTAACATGAACTGGTTAATATAATATGGTAATGGGTGATATAAGCAATCCTAGTATGTGGATGGGTTGGATGATATGGTGGTTGCTTGCTTTAGATCTAGGACCAGTTCATGCGAGAATAAGTCAGGACTACAGTGCCACCACGAGGCCAAGTATTGGTGCGGAGTAGCTGATTAAGTAGGGTTTTGCCAGTGCTATTTGGACCATTAGGGATGCTCGGGGAAGGGGTAGTCGGATTCGGTTTGTTGATGATTGGTGGGACTACTCTGGGTTCCGAATGGCTCAAGAGGGGGCTCTTGGTTGAAGATGTGCTTTATAGGAGACATCGCCACCACTGAAACCTCAATGGGTCTAAATAGGCTAGTAATCCCTTTGTAAAGGCTATTTTGTGATCTCTTGGCCATACACAAAAGGAAGTGTAATTGACATAAGGGAGGTTCTTTAGTCTCCGATGGGTGATGAAATCACAAACACGTGGGTAAAGTGGTACAAACTCTGCGGAGTCTAATAAAACTATCATGATAGCCGTGTTCCCAGTTACGAGCACCTGGAAAACTTCCATGATTAGAGGGAACTTGGTATTGGGATGGTTTTTGGGATGGTTATGGGTTGGTGATGGTTATAGCTGGTTATGAGTTAAATTCTGGCATTTAATATGGTTAATGGTAATGGTGAAATCAATAATTTGGATGATGGTAATGAATATGGATTGGTATTATGATGATTACATGGTTTATGATAGGTTGATTTCACATACATATAATATGTTACTTTTTAAATGTTTTACTGTACTTTTCAGCTCTTAGCCATTATTATATTCGTAATTTGAATCAGCTACATGTCATACTTTCCACGCTTGCAGAGTACGACATGTACTCACCCTTGCAATTCTCTCATCAACAATTGCATGTCAGGATTGGGTGTATAATGATAAAAATACGGAGTTCTAGGTCGTGTCTACCGTCAGCTTGCCTGTGGAGTGTTGGAGTTGCGATATACCCTTTGCTTTGCTGCATAGTTGCTTATTTGGTTATTTCCACTGCATTAGTTGAAACTTGTCATTAATATTCATTAGTGGTTGTATTCAAGGATAATATAGTTGTGTAATAAAAGTACTTAATTAATCTTGTCTTGTGGTAATTGTCTGTATATCCTTTTTGTGAATGCACTCGTGTATGTGTGTTGAACGTCCTGGGCACACATATGCATTCACTTGGTTCATTTTCGGAACCGGGTGTCATATTGTCCTACACTTCCTTCCACATAATGCTTCGTATGGCGACATCTTCAAACTTGCTCGGTAACTGTTATTGTAAGAAAACACAGCATACAGCAGGTTCTTGTCGCAGCTGCGTCCATGCTTCAAGGCACAAGCCCTCAACATATCTTCCTATATTTGGTTGGCCCTCTCGATTTGTCCATCAGTTCGCGAATGATATGCTGAACTAAAATTTAACCTTGTACCCATAGCTTCATGCAGTTTCTGCCATAACCTAGATGTGAATTGAAAACCTCGATCGGACCCTATTTTCTTGGGTACGCCGTGTCGGCTTACAATTTTCTCCATGTACAACTCGGCTAACTGTGCAACAGTATACTTAGTCTTGACAAGAATGAAATATGCTGATTTTATCAACCGATCCAAAATAACCCATATTGAGTCATAACCGGACTGGGTTCTCGGTAATCCAACTATGAAGTCCATAGCGATTTCTTCCCACTTCAACTTCAGAATATTTAATGGCTGCAATAATCCAGCTGCCCTTTGATGTTCAGCTTTGACTCGTTGGCATACATCACAGAAAGCAAGTCCTTGAACACATTGCTAAACACCTTGGCGAATATGTTGCATTATGTCCTCCGATGTTTACCGTGACGCATTAATTTCTAGGTTGACTCTCTCATCATTTGCCAGTTGCACGGTCTTGGTGGCACACTGAATTACTCCATCGTGCTTCTGCAGCAAATCCACCCCCCTTAGAACACCGACATCCTCGTCGGTCAACTCACAAGCTAGGAACATCCTCTCTTGTCCAATCCTTGTGAATCCAAAACAATTAGGTTGGTGAGGAATTCTACAACCATTATTTGAACACTTACTCTTGGACATACTATCTTTGTTCTCATCTTCCTTATAGCTTCATATGAAATGGTCAATCTTCTAGCTATGTCAATCTTCAATTGAAGTAAAGGTTGAACAAGATAGAAAAGAGAGATAGAATGAATCCCCAACTATATGCATCAAGGAATATGAAACTAAGCAACTACCTACACTAGCCTATATGAACGTGGCAAACGCTAAAGCATCCCACAATCTTCTACTAAGCACACAAGAAAACATTATATAGCAAACAACACACCAAATGACCTACAATGCTTACTGGGTGTTCCTATGTGCTCTAAAGTGTCCATTCTTTCTAGGCTGCATCCTACGGTCAACCCGTGGCTCTGATACCAATTTGTGACACCTGGTTCTAAAAATGAACCAAGTGCGACACGTATGTGTGTCCATGATGTTTAACACACATACACAAGTGCATCACAAATGATATACAAAAAATTACCACAACACAAGTTAATTAAGTACTTTTATTACAACATTCAAGTAACTCTCGAATTACAGCTCTAATGATCGATATTATTAGTTCTGAAAACTAATGCAGCGAAAATAATCTAAACTGAGCAAACTAAGCAAATAGGGTAGCGCGGCTCCAGCATGACCACAGGCAAGTCAACGGCAACACACAGCCTACTACTCCGCATTATCCTAAGGATACTCCGAAACATCACCTGAAACTATTGGTGGGGGACTGCAAGGGTGAGCACATGTCGTACTCAGCAAGTGTCGGAAAAAATGACATGTAGCTTAAACAAGGAATGATAATAAACAATGGCTATTTGCTGAAAAGTACATTTAAAACATATGAAAAGCATCTTACAATGTCTATGTGAAATAATCCCATCATCTTACAAGTACTTTTATTACAATATTCAAATAATCCTCAAATTACAAGTCTAATGATAAAAAATTGACTGTAACTGCAGCAGAAATAATCGATTTAATCAAATTAAGCATAAGGGATCGCGCGGCTCCTAGCAACACCACAGGCAAGTCGATGGCAACACACAACCTAGTACTCCGCATTATCCCCAGGGTACTCTCAACCATCACCTGAGACTGATGGTGGGGGAATTGCAAGAGTGAGTACGTGTCATACTCAGCAAGTGTGGGAAAGTATGACATGTAGCTTAAACAAGGAATTGACAATGAGTAATGACTAATTGCTGAAAAGTACATTCAAAACATGTAAAAAGCATACTATGATGTGTATGTGAATTAATCCAAGCATAACCCAGATACTTACAAATAACGAGTCCATTACCATCAGTTACCATTATGTCACATCCAACAATGATTATCCATCCAACTACCTAGTTCTTACCATTATCATCGACCATATTAAATTATCACAACTCATACCATGACCATGACCATTACCCAACCATAACCATAACCATGACCATTCCAAATCCCAAGTTTCTTCTAATAATGGAAGTTGTCCAGGTGCTCTTAACTAGTAGCATGACTATCATGATAGTTTTTAACACTCTGCAGAAGTTGTACCACTTTACCCACAAGTTCGTGATTTCGTTACCCGTTGGCGACTAAAGAAACCTCCCTTATGCCAATTACACTTCCTTAGGTGTATGGCCAAGAGATCACAATATAGCCTTTACAAAGGGACTACCAGCATATTCAGACCCACTGATGTTTCACCGGTGGTAATGCCTCCAACTGAGCACATCCAACCAAGAGCCCCCGCTTGTGCTGTTCAGATCCCACGGCAGTCCCGCCACTATTGCAAACCCAACCTTCTCACATTCCCCACTAATCCGAATGGTCTGAATCAATGTTGATAATACTCTTAATTAATCAGCCAAGCCACACCGATACTTGGCCTTGTGATGGCACTATTGTTCTGGCTTATTCTAGCATGAACCGGTCCTTAGATCCAAGGCAAGAAAAACTACCATAACATCCAACCCAATCCACAAACCATGCTTGCTTAGATCTCCCAAGTCTCATGTTACCAATTAACCATATTCATCAATTTATATCATCCATAGGTTCATTAAATCATGATTAAGCATTTTGGTAGGTTTCCCATCCCAACTAATTAGAGCGAAGCAAAAAGGTAAAAAGCCCTTTCTGACTCTCTATAATACAATTCAAGTGACAAGGATGGTCAATCAAGTATAGTAAACACCTATAAATGGGTTTCCCATCAAATTGATACAAGCATGCAGTTTTGCAAACAAAACATTTAAAAACAGGATCAATATGGTCAAGGACACTTGCCTTGTTCCTGAGCTTGGTTTGGGTCGAAACTTTGAAGTTTTGGTGCTGGATGTCCTCGACAGCACCCTCTAAAGCAAAACCCTCACATCTTTAGAGACACAAAGATCATGAATTGGGTGCAACACTTGGATTTTGACGATTAGGGCTTGAATAAGACAAGTCGAGGGTGAATTGGTGACGAAGAACAAAAAGTCGATGAAGATCTTGCTTGATTGATCCTCCTTCGTGTTCTCCCCCTCCTCCTTGCCGCTGGATCTTCTTTTGATGGCGGCTCCCACGAACTAGGGTTTGGGGTTCTTACAATTGTGGCAAATAGGTGAAAAGGTGAGGTGTTGGGTTGTTTATATAGAGGTGGAGAGGTAGGGTTTGAAGGATTTCGAGTCTAAGGTGGGTGGAGGACGTGTAGGGGTCCCACATGGGCTCCACAGGGATGGTCACGACATTCTTGGGACCAATTAAGGTAAATACCCAATAGCAAATCATGGGAAAATAACAAAATCCGAGAGGATTTCAACAGACCGGTCTAGTCCGGACTAGTCCGATATTGAACAGAGACATCAACGGACAAGTCCGGTGGGGTGGTACGTACGAGTCCATTTTGGAATTGAGACATTTTCGGACCAGTCCGGGATAATAGGCCAAACAAGTCCAGGATTGCCAAGAAAAGGTTTTCTGTACTAAAATTCAACAAGGAATGGACTAGTCCGCATAGACCACGAACAAGTCCGGACAAAATTAGAGATAAAACCGGACTAGTCCGTGCATTGCACCAGACAAGTCCGATCTCTGAAAGAAACTGAATTTTCTGAAGAAGAAGAATAGGGTTAGAGGACTAGTCCGGGGTTATGGCTAGACAAGTCCGCACTCTAACAGTTTTAAATTGTTGTTTTGTCCTAAATTCATTTTAATCTTGTTCCTTGTATGTTGCTTATGGTTAAACATGTATAAGAATGTATGCAATGCATGATGAATAAAAATGAGGTTGTTATAGCAACTTCACCACCTCGGCCCCGACTCCTTCTCGCTAGTGGTGACATTCGTCCACTTTTGCAAGATGTGGGTGGGTGTGCCGCCCTGCATCGAGCTTTTCTGTACCTTCTTCATGGTCCACGCAACCGGGAAGAGCAATAAGTTTCTTGGCTTCTACTACTTCATGAAGCACAAGAACTCGCCCCTAAAGTATCTAAAGATGTTTCCTTCGGGGAAGTGGGACGTCTAGAAGAAGGATTGGTTCGTCATTACGGTTGAAAGCATCTAGGCCCCCATGAGGTATGGTTTCGGTGATTAATGACAACCGTTGGATATCACTAATAAGTTTGTGGATGCAAGGTCCCTCATATAACTCATCACACTTAATGGACTCTATATTTATATCATCTACTGCTCATTGGATACAATTGGAGACCCCTCAACAAACTATTTTACGAGATCAATCGATTTTCATGAAGATTGAAAGAAAAAACATATATGTCAAAATTATTCGATCAAAATTGACAGCACACGAGACTTAGTCATCATCAAAAGAACATTTCAAACAATGTCTAAGAGGTCACTCGTACAAATGCCAAAAGAATCACTTAGAACAACTCGAAGCAGACAAAATCAACTCACTGAATCATCCTATGTATCCAAAAAAGACTACATCGGTTGAGTTGGCTCTGCAGCAGAAAAAAACCTTAGTCTTGGGTATACACCAGATCATCTGATGTTGAAGCATGTATTACATCGGTCGATCATTTTAGTAAGCAATTTCCCTAGACCAAGTAACACCGGACCATCCGATGTACAAATATGCCACATCGGTCGATCATTCCAGTAAGCATTATTTTTGAACCATCCTGGACCAAGTGTCACCGGATTATCTGATGTACAGGTGTATACAACATCGGTCGATCAACGGTCATATCTGACACAGTGACCTCAACTAATTTGTATTCGACCGATGACAGCTGAAGGGAGAACATCAGATCATCTGGTGTTTGCAGAACTGTGATGTCAGCCAACTTTTCCAACGGCTATCTCGTGGAAGTTGGCTATTTATACCCCTTCAACCAGTCATTTGGACAAATATTGATGCCTAGAGCTACTCTACACATTATCAAGCATTCAAGACGTTGAGCAACCAGTTCCACATCATTTACACCACTTGTACACCAAGAGATAGGCTAGAACTTACTAGAGATGATGCTTGTGAGCTTCCATTCTTGGTGATTGGAGTCTCTAGTCTAGTGAGAGCTGTAAGGGAGTGTCTCTTGGTGATTGCATTCACCATGTATCAGTCAGTGATTGTAGAGATCCTTTCGGAGCTTGCCATGTCAGTTGTGGAAGCCCGGAAGATCAAACTTGTACAAGGCTTGATCTCCACCTTGCCGGAGATGGCGAACAAAGACTTTTAGTGAGATCCCTGGTCTTGGTGACTTGGGAGTGGCTACACCCTTTGGTGGGTGCCACAACGTGGATGTAGGAAGGTCTTGATGATCTTGCCGAACCACAGGATAAATCACCGTGTCTTCGTGTCTTCTTGGGAGTTTGCATACTCTTCCTTTCCCATTATACTTATGCATTTCATGTACCACAAACTTATTATTCACTTGAATGCATAGGTTGTTTGCATAGGGAATTGGGCTTTTAGTAGTTGAGTTTTTATTGCTTTAGATTGTAAAAAGAAGCCCAATTGACCCCCCATCTTGGGCATTCGATCTTTACAATTGGTATCAGAGCAAGGTTGCTCATTGAATCATTCTAGCTTCATCGCTAGAGAGCCAAAATGGCCAAGATTGGGGGTTCGGTTCTCATCTTCGAGGGCAAGAACTTTGCCTATTGGAAAGCACGTATGCGTGCTTATCTAGAGGCTATTGCTCTCGAGGTATGGGAAGCAACCCATGCGGGGTTTGGTGAGCATAACTACATAGGTGATCAAATCAAGTGGGATGCTAAGGCTAGAAATGCTATTTACGAATGCATTAGTCAAGATGTGTTTGCTAGGATTGCTAGCAAAGAAAAAGCTTGTGAAATTTGGGCTTCCTTGATTGAAATTCATGAGGGTTCTTCTCGTGTTAAAGAACTAAAGTATCACATGCTTAAGGCCAAATATGATGAGTTCAAAATGCTACCTCATGAAAATGTCAATGAAATGTTTTCTCGCTTGAATGTTCTTATTGAGGAAATTAATGCTCTTGATATTGCTTCTTTTGGCAAGGGACTCATCAACCGCAAGATTCTTATGCTTCTTCCCAAGCCAAAGTACAAAATCATCAACTCAATGCTTCAAAAGGAATCTCTTGATCACATTGAAGTTTCTAAACTTATTGGAGAGTTTCGCGCTCATGAGATGAGTGTGCTTGGGATGATGGAGAAATCATCTTCAAAGACAATTGCTCTAAAGGCTTCCACCAAGTGAACAAATCTCAAGAAAAAGAAAGTGATCGAGCCTAGCTCAAGTGAAGAAGAGCAAGCATCAAGTGAATATGACGATGATGAGCTTGCATTGATGATGAGAAAATTCTCTCTCTTGAACTCCAAGATTGCCAAGAAGGGATACACCTTTGATCCCAAAAAGAAAGCATTTCTACCAAGGAAAGATGACAACAAGACCTGCTATAACTGTGGTGATCAAGGCCACATCTCCTATAATTTTCCAAAACCGGATAAAATAAGAGAGAACCACAAGGGCAAGCATCGCAAGCTTGAGGATAGTGAGGATGATGAAGAAGAGGTCAAGATCAAGCCAAGACTCTTTGGGAAGATGAAATATGACAAAGGAAAAAAGGCAAAACTCTTTCCAAAGAAGAGAAAGGTCCACAAAAAGTGTTCAAATATGAGGCAAATGAATGGATCACCGACGAAGAATCTAGTGTAGAAGAGAGTGAAGCTGAAGAAGAGAGCTTGGCCGGCCTTGCCATTGCCAACAATGATGATTCATCTCTTCGTCCACCTCCCATGTGCCTCATGGCAAAAGGTAACACCAAGGTATGTGATGACTCTAGCGATGATGAGCTTTCCCCTGATGACTTAGCTTCTATGATAAATGAATACCACACTATCATTAAAAGAGAAAAGAGTAAGGTCAAGTGTAACACCCTAAATTTTTGCATCATGCATTGCATACATGATCATGTTTTAAACATTAGTAGAATGAAAGAAAAATAATAAGACATAAAATATACAAATACAAATATGTGTAGCAAAAGAAGAAAAATAAATAAAAATAGCCTAAAACTAGTAATAAGGAATAAGTATAAAAATAATAATAAAAATATATATAAGTATATATATAAATAATAATATATAAGAATAAATAAAATATTAATATTAATAATATATATTATAATAATTAATAATAGATAATATATATATATAATATAAATAATAATATATATAAAATATATATATATATAATAAATTATATAATAAAAGAAAGTATAAAAAAAATAAAAAAATAAATATAAATTATAAAATAATAATACTAAATAAAAAAAGAAAAAGAGAAAAAAAAATAAAAAAAGGGGAACCGCCGGCCAGGCCGCCGAACGGCCCAGCCGAGCGACCCCGCCCCGGCCTGCTCCCGCAGCGCGGACGTCACCCCGCGCCCGACGCGACCGACGCGACCGCGCCCGGTCCCGCGCCTCGGCCCCCGAGTGCCTCCCGCGCCTCGGCTCCGCTCCCGCCCGCCGTACGCGCCCGACCCCGGCCTCCCGCCTCCCGCCCGGTCCCCCGAGTCCCGATCCCGCCCGATCCCGATTCCAGCGCCGATTCCCGCCTCCCGCCGAAAATCCCGCGCCCGACGCCTGATTCCCAGAAACCGACTCAGTACCGATCCCCTGTCCCACCCCTATATATACGACCGTAGACCCCACGATCCCAGTCGCCAGACGCCGCCGCCTTCGAGGAAAAACCGCCGGGAAAAGCACCAGGGACCAGAGAGCTGCGACCAGGGAAGAAAAAGGAGAAAAAGAAGGGGAAGAAGAGGAAGAAAAAGAGGAGGGCCCCACCGTTCGCCGGAGATCATCGTCGACATCGCGTCGCCGTCGTCGTGCCGCCGGAGAACGCATCTACTTCGTCTACGCATTGTCCCCATCCCGCGATCATCGAAGCCATCGCATCTACAATAGGCCATGTTCCCGATGCGAATTTTAGCGATCATGTTGAACCTAATAGGCGTAACTTGATCGTAGTTGTGTCATAATTTTATTTTCAGCAGCATTAATCCACCCTAAAACCCCCGTAAACTCATATGAACACGTATGAACTAGTTGCATCTAATTAATAAACAACCGTAGTTAATTAATTATTGAATTGTGCATGCATACATGTCATTGCATGTTGATTATTTTGTGTGCATCATGTTGATTGTATATGTTTTCTTGTATGTATGATCACGCGTAGAGGATCGTGCTCAAGAGGCCGCATACGAGGATTTCCAAAATCAAGACTTTGAAGCGCTTGAGCAACCCCATCCGCCGGAGCAAGGCAAGTGTCCTTGAAGCATATTGATCCTGTTTTATTAAATGTTTTGGTTGCGAACTTGCATGCTTGTGTCAAATTGATGGGAATCCTATGGTAGGAAGTTTACTAGTTTTGTTTGACCACCCTTGTCACCTGGGATATATGGTAGAGAGTCGGGAAGGGTTTTTACCTTTTCGCTTCGCTTAATTAATTGGGATGGCAAACACCACTACACATTAAATTATGCATCGATGATATTCTGGTTAATGTGAACTGGTCAATATGATGGGTGATCTAAGCAAGCATGGTTTTGTGGATGGGTTGGATGATATGGTGGTTGCTTGCCTTAGATCTAAGGACCGGTTCATGCGAGAATATGCCAGGTCAACAGTGCCACCACAAGGCCAAGTATGGGTGCAGTGTAGCTGAATAATTAGGAGCGCTGCTAGTATTGTATGGACCATTGGATGGCGCGGGGAATGGGAGTCGAGGAGGACTGCCCTGGGATCCGCATGGCACACGAGGGGGCCCGTGGGTGGGAGAATAGAGATTCAAGCCTGCCGGTGAAACCTTAGTGGGCCCGTACATACTAGTAGTCCCTTTTGAAAGGCTATTTTGTGATCTCTTGGCCACACACCTACGGAAGTGTGAGATGGCATAATGGAGGTTCCTTAGTCATCGAAAGGTGATGAAATCACAAACATGTGGGTAAAGTGGTACAACCTCTGCAGAGTGTTAAAAACTATCATGATAGCCGTGCTCCCAGTTATGAGCGCCTGGATGACCTACATGATTAGAGTTGGAATTGGGATTTGGGATGATTATGGTCTGGTAATGGTTATGGTCTGGCAATGGTTACAATTGGTTTATGGTTTATGGATTATGGTCATGGATATGAATTTGAGTTATGGTAATTAGACATGGATAATGGTGATGTTGGCAATAATTGGATATGGTTTATATTTTGCTAATATGATGGTTATGATGGGATTGTTCACATAGACATAGTATAATGCTTTTCAAATGTTTTACTGTACTTTTCAGCACTTAGCCATTATTACATTCGTCATTTGAATAAGCCACATGTCATACTTTCCACACTTGCTGAGTACTACATGTACTCACTCTTGCAATTCCCCCCAACAGCTACTGGAGACAATTAGGAGTACCCTAAGGATCACGTGGAGTACTAGGTTGTGTACGCCGTCAATTGCCTGTTGATTGGAGTCGTGCTGTTTAGTTTATTTTCCGCTGCAATTATTTAGAGTTTTATCATTCGTGAACTATTGGATTATTGTAATAAAGTACTTATTTATTAGTTAAGACGTGGTTAAATTCTGTATATCGTTTGTGATGAAATCGTATATGTGTGATGAACTTCCTGGGCACACATATGTGTTAAGCTTGGTTCATATTCGGAACTGGGTGTCACATCAAGGCTCTTGAACAAGCTCGTGCTAATGTTGAAAGTGCTAACCTCGATTTGCTTGACAAGTATGAAAGCATACTTAAGGAGCATGACACGCTTAAATCTCATGTAAAGCAAGTTGAGGAAGATAAGGCTCAAATCAAGCTAGATCATCATGAGCTTGACTTAGCACACAAAGCACTCTTGGGAAAGCACAATGAGTTAATCCAAGAGCATCAAGTACTTAACCTTGCCTATGAAGTCATTGATCAATAATTGAAAACCATAAAGAAAGAAACCCTTAATGATAAGGTATCCATTGTTTCACATGCCACTAATGCCTTGCATAAGTATTTGCCTTTGAAAGAAAATGCTAGGGAGAAGGATTTGATGGATGAAATTGAAAGTCTCCGCACTACTGTGGCAAGCTTATCTAAGGGAGAAGTCAAGCACAAAGAAATCCTCTTCCAACAAGCAAATTCCTTCAACAAGAGAGGACTTGGATCCTTCCCAGTGCCTAACAAAGGAAAGGTGCCCTCACCAGAGCTTAAAACAAGCTTCATCAAGGAAGTTGGTTATTATTGCCAACATTGCGAGGTCACCGGTCACCATACAAGGGAGTGTCCTCTTCCTAACCGGCCTTCTCCTAAATTGCCTACTAAATATAAGTCCACCTTTGATGATCACTATTACCTCTTGAGTAAAGTAGATGGCAAGGTGAAGGCAAGGTTCATTGGCAAGGACATGAAGGGCATGAAGGGGAAGCTTCCCAAGCAACTTTGGGTCCCAAAAACACTTGTATCACACATACAAGGACCTAAGTTCGCTTGGGTGCCTAAAATCAAAAACTGAATTCATGTGTGTAGGTGAACTACAACACCAGAGGAAAGCATTGGGTACTCGATAGCGGGTGCACTCAACACATGACCGGCAACGACGGTATGTTCACCTCCATAGAGAACCCCGACAATCATGTACAAGTCACCTTTGGTGACAACTCTAAAGGGAAGGTAATTGGGTTGGGTAAGATTGTAATTTCACCTTATTTATCTATTTCCAATGTGTTGTATGTTAAGTCACTTAGTTTCAATTTGCTTTCTATTGCACAATTATGTGATCTTGGACTAACGTGCACCTTTGGCAAGAATGATGTTGTTGTGACTAGTGAAACAAGCAAAGAACTAATCTTCAAAGGGTTTCGGCATGGACACCTCTACTTAGTAGACTTCTCCGACAAGGATGCTAGCTTGACCACTTGTCTTTTCACCAAGACGAGTTTGGGTTGGGTATGGCATCGACGCATCGCTCACATTGGAATGAGCAAGCTCAAGAAGTCATTCAAGCTGGGGATGGTGACTGGCGTGAAGGATGTCACATTTGAGAAGAACAAGCTCCGTAGTGCTTGTCAAGCCGGGAAACAAGTTGCTTCACACCACCCGATGAAAACAATGGTGTCAACCTACAAGCCGCTTGAGTTGCTCCACATGGATCTCTTCAGACCGTCCACATATCAAAGTCTTGGTTGTAATCTCTATTGTCTTGTTATAGTTGATGACTACTCTCGGTATGCTTGGACGATGTTTCTAGGTGACAAGAGTGAAACTCCGGAAGTGTTCAAGACCTTTGCTAAACGTGCTCAAAGGGAATTTCAACTTCCCATCATCAAGGTCCGGAGTGACAACGGCACCTAATTCAAGAACTACTACATTGGGGAGTGGTGTGATTGCGAAGGCGTGAAACATGAATTTTCAGCCACATATACTCCTCAACAAAATGGTGTCGTTGAAAGGAAGTACAAGACTCTCATCACTCTTGCACGAGCAATGCTTGATGACTATGGCACGACCGAAAAATTTTGGGCTGAAGCAATCAACACGGCGTGCCATGCCGCAAATCGGGTCTATCTGCATCGACTACTTCAAAAGACCCCGTACGAACTCCTCATTGGGAGAAAGCCCAACATCTCGTATTTCATAGTATTCGGGTGCAAGTGCTATATCTACCGCAAGAAAAGGCTCGGTATGTTTGAAAGAAGATGTGATGTTGGTGTATTTCTTTGTTATTCATCAAACTCAAAAGAATATCGAGTATTCAACCAAACCTCTGGTTTAGTTGAGGAAAGTTGTGATGTTGAGTTTGATGAAACTAATGGCTCCCAAGAGGAGAGTTTTGGTCATGATGAAATAGATGATGAGCCTCTACGAGAAGCTATGAAGAACATGACCACTGGATACATCAAGCCTAAAGTTTGGGAGAGCCATGATCAAGGGGGAGCTTCAAGTTCCAACATCAACACATCTATGGAACCTCAAGTTGACGAAGAAGAAAAAAGATGATCCATTGCTGACATAAGATTCACAAGCCGCACAACATCAAGAAGAAGAACAATTCCATGATCATGTCCAACCACAAGAAGAGCAACATGCATCACCACCGCCAAGTGCTTCACAACCACTTATGAGGCATGGACGCATCTCCAAGGCGCATCCGATTGATCAAATTATCGGTAGTCCGTCAAGGGGAGTAAGTACACTTTCTCGCCATTTCGCTATGTTTTGTGAGCACTGCTCATTTGTTTCATGTGTAGAACCCACTCACGTTGAGGAAGCACTCCAAGATCCAAATTGGGTAATGGCCATGCAAGAAGAAATCAACAAATTCTTTCGCAATGAAGTTTGGGTGTTGGAGGAGCGACCCAAGGACAAGAACATCATCGGGACAAAGTGGGTGTACCGCAACAAACAAGACGAGAACGTTGTTGTGATCCGCAACAAGGCAAGACTTGTGGCCAAGGGTTTCTCGCAAGTTGAAGGACTAGACTTTGGAGAAACATTTGCTCCGGTCGCTCGACTAGAAGCCATCTGTATACTTCTTGCTTTTGCATCACATCATAATATAAAGCTTTATCAAATGGATGTGAAAAGTGCATTTCTTAATGGTTACATTAGCGAGCTTGTCTATGTTGAACAACCTCCCGGGTTCTAAGATCCGAGGAATCCTAATCACGTGTATAGGTTGCACAAGGCGCTCTACGGGCTCAAGCAAACACCTAGAGCGTGGTATGAACGACTACGGGATTTCTTGATCATGCAAGGATTCAAGATCGGGGGGGGGGGGGGGGGGGTGGGGGGGGTGGACACTACACTCTTCACCAAAGACATCGATGGAGAACTACTTGTATGTCAAATTTATGTCGATGATATTATTTTTGGTTCAACTAACGAAGTTCTTAGCCATGAGTTTGGCAAAATGATGTCTAGGGAATTCGAGATGTCGATGATTGGAGAGTTAACTTCTTCCTTGGATTTTAAATCAAGCAACTTCGAGAGGGGACCTTCATCTATAAAGAAAAATATTCCAAGGACCTCCTGAAGAAATTTGAGATGGGAGATTGTAGCTCAAGATGTACTCCAATGGCAACAAATTGTCATCTCGATGCGGATAAGGACGGTAAACCTATTGACCAATCTAATTATCGTTCCATGATTGGTTCATTGCTTTATCTTACCGCATCTAGGCCCCATATCATGTTTAGTGTATTCTTGTGTGCTCGCTTTCAAGCGGCACCTAAAGAATTGCATCGGAAGGTGGTCTTTAGGATACTTCGATATCTCAAGCATACCCCAAGTGTAGGCCCGTGGTACCCCAAAGGTGCTAAATTCCATCTCTTAGGTTACTCGGATTCGGACTTTGCCAGATGCTGTGTGGATCGCAAGAGTACCTCTAGAGGGTGTCACTTGCTTGGGCGTTTCCTAGTATCTTGGTCTAGTAAGAAGCAAAACTCCGTTGCCCTGTCCACTGCGGAAGCGGAATATATAGCGGCTGGTGCATGTTGTGCCCAAATTATATATATGAAGCAAACCCTTTTGGACTTTGGTGTTAAATTTGGTTGTGTGCCTCTCCTTTGTGACAATGAAAGTGCGGTTAAGATTGCTAAAAACCCTGTTCAACACTCCCGCACTAAGCACATTGATATTCGCCATCATTTCTTGCAGGACCATGAAGATAAGGGAGACATCTCCTTGCAAGGTGTTAGGTCCGAAGAAAAATTGGCGGATATCTTCACTAAACCACTTGATGAGAAAACCTTTTCTAGACTAAGGAGTGAATTAAATGTGCTAGATGTATCAAACGTCATGTAAGTTGCCATGGTCATGTAAGAATGCATCACATATAGGTCTTTTCTAACTTTCAAAGGATAGGGGCGAGCAAGGGTTAGCTTGGGATGGCGGTTTTTTTTGGGTATCCCCAAGGCTTGTAGAATGGCTCTCCTTGAAGAAGCTTTTGAAAGGTTCAAATTTGGCAAGATAGATTTAATTTATGTCTTGCATGATGCCTGCCATATAGACTTGCACTCATGTTTAATATCCTGCATTTAAAATTGTTTGGCATTGCATATGGTAGATTGTCACAAAGGGGAACCCACTTCATGCGAAAGATACTTGTTTGAAATGCAATATCTCAACTCATATGATGTGGAAAGAACAAAGAGTTAAGCGTGTTAATGCCTAAAGGAACATGCTTTAAAAAGACAGAAGTCTTCATCCCCTAGCTCACAAAGCATGGGCCTTACATTTTGTTTGGATTTTTTCCTTGGTTTTTCTGGTGTTCTATTTGCTTTAGGGCTTAGCCAAGTTATTGGCAACTAGCGTTAAAGTATTTTTGAGGGGTTAAGGGTTGCCCAAAAAGTCCTAAGACTCGTGTTTCTCTTTGTTTGTTTAAGTCAAAGGACATATATGGGCTGTTGCTGATCTTTTATAGTTATCGGATTATCCGATGCTTAGGGCAAAAGCATCATCGGATTAGTTTGTGCTTAAGTACAAGGGTCAGCTCATACAGAAAGTCAAATCAACCGATGAGTTCATTCTGAGAAACATCGGAGCATCCGATGTTCACATTTCTGGAGTTATGCCAAATTCAACCGATGATAAACTTTTCCACGTCGGATCATGCGATGCTGAATGTGCCTCCAAAATAACCTTACTGTACCACTCGACCGATGCACCCTCTCAACTGACGTTAGATCATCCAATGTTAAAAATCGAGCTAGGGTTCGGGCCGCACCTATTTAGCGCGCCTCTACGTTTTCGTTTGTTTTTCTCTCTCCTCTCTCAGCCGATGCTGCACTGCGCCCCTCGCCCTGCCGCCGCCCTCCGGCTGCCGCCACACTCAGAGCCGCCGCTGCCACTCAGCGCCGCCGCCCTTAGCGACGCCGCCCTCAGCACCGCCACTCCACGCACCCGATCGCCGCGCTCCCCATCGCGCCACCGCCCTCCACGCCTCCGAGTCGTTGCTCCTCGCGCCCAGCCGCGTCGTACTTTGCGTCGCTGTCTCGTGCGCCCGGCATCGTCGTCCCGCGATCTCATCTTCGCTGTCGTCACTCTTCTCATCAAGATGGGTCATGACAAGAAAGGAAAGGGAAATGCCATTGTGGAGCCGGCAGCTAAGAAGCAAAAGCTGTCGAAAGAGATAAAAGAAGCTAGACAAGCTAAGATGGCCACTCGCGCAGCTGCGGAGCGTGAGTGTGGCCGAAGAGGATCCCTGAGGATTCGGGAGTCCCAGCAGAGGTAGCTACAGCCACAGCAGACAGAGGAGTCTGAGGAGCCGCTTGTTCGCCAGCGCACAGTCAGGACCCATGGAGGTCGTTCAGCTGCATCCCCGAGTCAAAGACCATCTGCAGCTAAGCCTCGAGAGGACATAGCGGACGAGAGAGCCGTCTATGAGATGGACACCAATGTTCGGGTTGGTGAGGGTGTCCGCCTGACTGACTACAGGAAGATGAAGGAAAAACAGCTCAGGAAGCTTCGATGGAGCATTCTGCTTGAGGAGTGGTTCCCGCAGCCCAGAGAGCCACTTGTGGACAGCCGTTTCTGGACCCTGACACAGGCGCCGCTGTATGAGACTTACAGACATTGGGGCCATAAACTTTTCCAGCACAACTTCCTTGACTGGGATCAGCTCACACTTGCAGTCGGCACTGGGATTCGCCCTTTCTTTGAGAGGTACAGAGGGCTAGTGGAGCTGATGTCTTTCCAGCGGGGTGCCTACATGGAGGAATGGGTCCGAGTTTTCTATGCCACACTCTACATTTCAGAGGGCCGCAGATCCATTGACTTTATGTTCATGGGCCAGCATCACCATATGACTAGACAGACCTTGGGACAGCTGCTAGGCGTGGATCTCCATGACACCTGCCTACACGAGTTAGTCTATGGAAAGGCTGACCCACCAAGGAGGCCGCTCACTAGAGGTGTGGCACCACCTTTTGAGGAGATTCAGTCACTCTTTGCTCGGCCCTTCTCACCTGACTAGGCTAGGGTACCTGCTCTACTCACTCCGGCAACACGTACTGTTCACCTTACCTTGCGCCGCACGCTACTACCCAGGTCAGGATACCTTGAGGGCTTTACCAGTTTGCAGCAGACCCTCCTGTTCTATCTCATGAACGGGATGCAGTTTGACATCATGGATATCCTCATCTGTGAGATGGAGGATGTCATCACAGATGGAGTTGGGATGATGAGACATCTCGTGTTTGGCCACTGGATCAGTCACCTGCTCTACCTGTTGGCTCCACAGGGATCCGCCATACGTGACAGTCTCACCGACGAGAGCGTCACTTGGTTCGGACACTACCGTGCTCCAGCCCCTGGAGACCGCCGCCTTGGTCGCCCAGTTGAGTATGAGGTCCAAGCTCAACTTTCAGAAGAAGACTGGTCAGACTTAGAAAAGGAAGACGAGATCCTAGCACAGGCTGAGGATCAGGGAGGGGACCTACAGCATATCAAGTCAGAGAGTGACACTAGTGACAGTGTTGAGGAGTACTTCCCACCTCCTCCCTCACCCAGGCAGCACGACGCGAAGGCTGGAGGCTCGACTGTACCGCCACCTCCTACCCCACCTCCGGTGTCCGAGGCACAGGTCTCTCATCCATCCGAGCTCACTTCTCTACTGCAGCAGATGATTGAGCAGCAGGGACAGGATTGGCTTACAGTTGAGCAGGCCAGAGCTGAGCAGGCTGCACATCTTGTGGAGCTCCACCACCAGCAGCAGCAGCAGGAGATGTAGCGTTAGATAGCCTGCAAGAGGACACTGACAGGCTCACTGGACTCATTGACCAGATGCATCAGCGTACTCTTGACCAGCAGCAGCAGATGCAGCAGGCCATGATGGGCATCCTGGGGTTGATCACCAACGTCTACACTCAGACCGAGATCGCCCTCCCTCACAGCTTCCTGGTCTAGCTCCAGGTCCACCTGTGCTAGCACCAATCTCAGCTCTAGTGCCGACCATGATGATACCGACTATGAGCATGTCACCACTGCTTGCCCCAGGTGCACCGATTCACTCTCCTGTGCCGGCTACGACCATTTTTCAGCAGACTCCAGCTTCGGTTGTCAGTGTCCCGCTACCGGCAGTCCCGACTCAGCAGGCACCCTCAGTACCGACAGCGGCTCCCACAGCCCCGGTCTCCTCCACTCCAGCCTCAGCAGCAGCAGGCAGCAGTTCCATCTCTCAAGGAGATGGGACCAACGACAGCACCCCCGACGCCGACCAGTTCGTCATTGCCCCAAGCGCTCAGGATCCTTAGGCACTCGACTTCCCTTTTTGGTGTCTTGATGCCAAAGGGGGAGAAGAGTCAGAGTCAGGGGAAGGGATAGCATAGTCTTAGGGGGAGTCCTAGTTGCACGGGGGTATTTTGGGAACTTTTGTAATTTGGGAGCTTTGCTATTCCTTTGCTATCCGTGAGTATCCGTGTGCTACTTAATTCTCTTATGTTTTATTGTACTTGTTACATATCTTTGTGCCTTCGAGCTTCGTGTTCTGGATCTTGTACTTGTTACATATATTTTTGAGTATCATATTCTTAATTTCATTACTATTATGCTTTACTTGTTGTGTTGTCATCAATCACCAAAAAGGGGGAGATTGAAAGCATCTAGGCCCCCATGAGGTATGGTTTCGGTGATTAATGACAACCGTTGGATATCACTAATAAGTTTGTGGATGCAATGTCTCTCATATAACTCATCAAACTTAATGGACTCTATATTTATATCATCTACTGCTCATAGAATACAATTGGAGACCCCTCAACAAACTATTTTACGAGATCAATCGATTTTCATGAAGACTGAAAGAAAAAACATACATGTCAAAATTATTCCATCAAAATTGACAGCACACGAGACTTAGTCATCATCAGAAGAACATTTCAAACAAATGTCTAAGAGGTCACTCGTACAAATTCCAAAAGAATCACTTAGAACAACTCGAAGAAGACAAAATCAACTCACTGGATCATCCGATGTATCCAGAAAAGACTACATTGGTCAAGTTGGCTCTGCAGTAGAAAAAGACCTCAGTCTTGGGTATACACTGGATCATCCGATGTTGAAGCATGTGTTACATCGGTCGATCATTCCAGTAAGCAATTTCCCTGGACCAAGTAACACCGGACCATCCGATGTACAAATATGCCACATCGGTCGATCATTCCAGTAAGCATTATTTCTGAACCATCCTGGACCAATTGTCACTGGATTATCCGATGTACAAGTGTATACAACATCGGTCGATCAACGGTCATATCTAACACAGTGACCTCAGGTAATTTTTATTCAACCGATGACAGCTGAAGGGAGAACATCGGATCATCCGGTGTTTGCAGAACTGTGATGTCAGCCTACTTTTCCAACGGATATCTCGTAGAAGCTGGCTATTTATACCCCTTCAACCAGTCATTTGGACTAGTCTTGATGCCCAGAGCTACTCTACACATTATCAAGCATTCAATACATTGAGCAACCATTTCCACATCATTTACACCACTTGTACACCAAGAGATAGGCTAGAACTTACTAGAGATGATGCTTGTGTGCTTCCATTCTTGGTGATTGGAGTCTCTAGTCTAGTGAGAGCTGTAAGGGATTGTCTCTTGGTGATTGCATTCACCGTGTATCAGTCGGTGATTGGAGAGATCCTTTCGGAGCTTGCCAAGTCGGCTGTGGAAGCCCGGAAGATCAAACTTATACAAGGCTTGAGCTCCACCTCGCCAGAGATGGCGAACGGAGACTTTTAGTGAGATCCCTGGTCTTGGTGACTTGGGTGTGGCTACACCCTTTGGTTGGTGCCACAACGTGGATGTAGGAAGTTTTTGATGATCTTGCCGAACCACGGGATAAATCATCGTGTCTTCGTGTCTTTTCGGTAGTATGCATACTTTTCCTTTCCCGTTATACTTATGCATTTCATATACTACAAACTTATTATTCACTTGAATGCATAGGTTGTTTGCATAGGGAATTGGGCTTTTAGTAGTTGAGTTTTTATTGCTTTAGTTTGTAAAAAGAAGCCCAATTCACCCCCCTCTTGGGCATTCGATCCTTACAACGGTGGACCGCCACGACATGCTGGAGCTGCCTGACAGCCTTTCGGCCTGACACCGAAGCCTGGGATGTGGTTCCGACGCTGTCAGAGGATTACAACCCGGTCTTGTCAAGGATCCATGAGTGCGTTGATGGAGGAGTGACTCCCATGATGGTCCTTTCCAACTACCTGACCAACCAGTGGGCTCCGCTGAAGAAGAGGGAATGGCTGGCGTGGGCATTTTGTGGTGAGATGGATCCATACCGGATTGAGGGTATCAGGTCCAATTTGGACGAAAAGGCTTTGAAGATTCATGTCCAAAAGTTGCACCATAGAACCATTCACCTAATGATTTGACACCTCTGGCTGACTTATGGTCCTTGAACATGGTACCAAAGTTCAGGAGGGAGCTGCGAAAGAAGATGCCAGCACTTGATGATTTGGGCCTCGTGGGTAAGCGTCGGAGCACTCCTCTGGCGGGGATTGTAATCCCCGGAGCTCCTTGCTCCCATGAAGGCTCCATACTTATGCCAGTCAGTGGCAAAGGCAAAGGTCCCACAGCTTCACCTCCAGGAAATCAACCTCCAGCCGAGGCAAAGAGAAAGCACCTGTCGAAGTTCCAAAAGGAGTGATGGGAGCAGTATGAGGGACGCTCCAAAAGGAGTGACCCCTGAGCTTCCGCTTAAGTCTGTGGTGGTCGTGCCCCCAACTCTGGCTGGTTCTTCGGCTCGAGTGCCCACAAGGGGCGCTGGCTCCAACAAGTCAACTCCGGCTCCGATGGCAGCAGAGGGCTCTAGGTCCAGAGCAATTCCTCCTTCGATAGAGGTACCAGACGTGGCAGCACCGGCGGCTACCTCAACACCTGGTTCGGGGCCTTGAGCATCCGTCACACCGACGACGGCGAGCTCTAGCTCCAAGCACACAAGTAAGAAGATTTGTGCCGATTGCAGCGGCAATACCCCTAGGTAAGGGACGACTCTTTAGGTTTTGTCTTAATTTTGTTTCTTTCATTGTCTTGAATTCCCTACTCTCTGCTTCTAGAACGTCGAGAACAAGTATAGCAGCTCTGGTACCTATTGCAGCTCTGGAGGTTGCATCGACTGAAGCTGTCGTCCCAACTTCTGCCTCTCGGCAAGTGGTGGTGGCGGATGACATGACAGCTCTAGCACTGACTATCGTGGAGGCAAGTACAGTGCCAATGCCAGAAGATCCCTTGGTAGCGCCGGTCCACGTGGAAGATATACTTGAGGAAGCTCTGACGGTTTCAGAGTCGGCGGCAGAAGCTCCAGCATGAATGCCAGAAGTGGCTGAAGCTTTTGTAGAAGCTTCGATCCCAGCACTGGAGGCGACAGGGCCGGAGGCGACCATGTACGTGCCGGCGCAACCAGAGGATCCGGCCACAAGTCCTCTGTCTTCAGAGCCGTTGATTGAATATTTGGCTGTGGGACCTTCCTCACATGCACTGGAGACAGATGAACTACCGGAGAGTGGCCCCACCGACGTCGAGTTGTTAGAGCCCATGCTCGTGCCATAGGCTCCAACGTCCGTCCCGGAAGATTTGGAGGAACCGGATGACGACCCTCAAGCAGTCCCAGAACCAGTCCCCTTGGAGCTGTCAATTGGCAATGCTTGCTCCAGCGTTTGACAGGTCCAGCTTGCCTTCGACTATGAGCGGAGGTCTCTTGAATAGGAGCGCACCATGCTATGGCGTTGGCGCCAAAATCCCTTCTTTGAGATGAAGCTGACGCAGTCTAGGGTCGCCGACCAGAAGAAGTGGGTGGCTTCTGACAAGGCCCGACAGTAGCACCTGAACAAGGCGTTGGATGAATGAGAGGCTGTTGTTAAGGCCCTCGACAAGAAGACTCAGGAGATCTATGAGCATGCGCAGAGGGCCTGTGAAATTGCCGACGGCCACTCAGAGAGTCTCGAGAAGTTGAGGGAAACACTCCTCAAGCGTCGGGAGGAGCTCAATATTAAGGAGGTCAACCTCCAAGAGAAGGATGAAAACCTCTTGAAGAGGGAGGATGAGATCTCCCATAAACTATCCCTGGGGTAGCAAAGCTCGGCTGATCGCACAGAAAAATTCAATCTGTGGTGCGAACAAGAGAAGGACCGTATATGGTCGGTGGGGGTAAACGTCTCCAAAACCGAGAATGACATTTCCATCATAGAGGAGAAGGTGAAGGCCAAGGAGAAGGACTTGGAAGATCGGGGTAGAACCACATTCACCTCTGAGAGAGGGAGCTCAGCGACCAAGAGAAGCAGGTGGCTGAAATGATCCAACAGCATCCTAAGGAAGTTGAGCGCTTCTCCAAGGAGGGTTCTACGAAACTCTCGGCTGCTAGGAGATCACGGGAGGAGCTTAAGAGCTTGAGAGCAACTTAGTCCCAGCAAGAATTGGATTTCTTGGGGCAAGCCAATGAAGCTCTGGTGCCATTTGGTTTCATCCCGATACGTCCGGCTGACCCGGAGCCGCAGATGGACAAGGCACTGGTGGCATTGAACTCCACCAGCAAGAAGTTGGAAGCTTTGGGAGACGTGGTCGTCGACCAACTGGTGACAGAAGGAAGGTCTTTGGGCAAGAACGTTGTCGAGTATGTGTTGACGTGTTTCAAGATATGAGACCAAGATGTCTTTAACTCCAGTGTTTGAAGGACCCGTTGCCGTGGAGGAATAAGTAGCCAGGGCTAGCATTCAGGAAGGTGCCCAGACAGTTGCCTCATTTTTCAATAGGAACTCTAGTAGTTAGCAGCTTTCCTTTTCTGCCTTCATCTTGTAGTCCTCTAATTTTGAATGAATGAAATACTTTTGAATTCTATTATCTGTGAGTTTTCAATGCATTGCCCTTTATATTGTTGGCCCCCTGGTAGATGTGTTCAATGAATTGAGGGCATCTACCATGAGGATTTAGACAATGTCTTGAAATCTTGATAGCTCAGAATTCATAGCCAGTATGATAGCTCCAAGTTCTGAGTCTTGCCTCCGATATCTCCAGGGACCCTTTTTTACATCAACAGCGGGCCCCTTGGGAGTTGTTGGGGCTTCATAGCTTCAACGGCGCCCACTTCCAATTTATAGAACGTCAACGTCGGGCTCCGTGGAAGTTGTTGGAGCTTGGTAGCTTTGACGGCGTCCACTATCAACTCTTAGAACATCGATGGCGAGTCCCCTGGGGGTTGTCAGAGCTTGGTAGTTTTGGCAGCACCCACTGTCATTGCTTAAAACGTCGACGGTGGGCTACCTAGGGTAGTTAGATCTTGGTAGATTCGACGACACCGACTATCAATGCTTAAAACGTCGAGGGCAGGGCCCCCTTAGGGTTGTCGGAGCTAAGTGCTCTGGTAGCATCCACCATCGTGAAGCAAATCTCCATTGAATATTCATTTTGCATGCACCTAAGAAATAAGAAAAGCAATAAAATATGTCCTCTTGTCTAAAACTTATTTGCGTCTTATTATCCTTCTTTGAACTTAAGTCCTAAGGAACTCAATGGAATAACATAATTGTATTGGTTAAATCCCTTTAGGTCCAAATTCTTTCTGGACCCGCCCTGCTGAGACCTGCCAGGATATAGGTAGAGTGGCATAATTAGGGTACCTGACCAGGCTAAGTCGATAGCGCACTCCGGACCTGTCATTGGCTTTTTGTTTTCATGCTTGTAGACCATCTAGCAATACTAGAACCCACAAGGAGATTACAATTCAACTTATATATCACATGAGTATCCAGGACTAAACTTCAAAGGGACTGCACAACATTGCTATAGAAAAGAAGGAAAAGATGATAAAAGTAACGAGCTTGAACAAAATTAATGCACGCGGAGTCTGCTTTCACACAAAAATGTATTTCATTATAGGTTCGATAACATGGGAGACAAGGACACACTTAAAGCACGGAACTAAGTTAAGTGTGCTATTCATCTTGTTCTAACCCATGGAAGGTAAAGACACACTTAAAGTACAATGACCAAGTTAAGTGTGCTTTTTAATTATGACCTACTCGGCTCTGTTCATAGACTCTATAAGGTACATTATGTGTAAATACAAACTCAACTCCATGAAACTAAGCGTAAAAATTATGGAGGTGCTCGATGTTCATGGACTGGGAAGTGGGTTCTCATCCTCTATTGCCAAGTGGACGCATCCAGGACAGGAAACTTTAATCACTCGGAACAGACCTTCCCAGCTGGGGGAGAGTTTGTTCATCCCTTCACGAGTTAATATTCTCCGCAGCACCAGATCACCTTCTTCTAGCTGCCGGTTGCGCACATGCCTTTGGTGATAGCACCAAAGCTAATAGCGGTATCGTGCATTTCAAACAGCTACTTGGCACCTTCCCTCACCAACTAGGTCCAGGTCTTCACACCGGAGCTTGTCCTACGCGGCTTCGTTGAAGGTCCAGACTCTGAGAGACCCTATAATGATATCCGTAGGAAGGACTGCTTCGGCTCCTTACACCAAAAAGAAAGGTGTCAATCCAGTAGCCTGACTAGGTGTTGTGCTGCTTGCCCACAAAGCGAACAGAAGTTCTTCAATCCAGTTGACGCTATGTTTCTTCAAACGCGCGTATGTGTGTGTCTTGAGTCCCTTGAGTATCTTTGCATTTGCTCTCTCAGCTTGGCCATTGGTTGCCGGGTGAGCTACTAAGGCGTAGCTTACTTGTATGCCGAGATCTTCACAATACTCTTGAAAGGTTGCACTTGTGAATTGGGTTCCGTTGTCAGTGATAACTCTGTTGGGAACTCCAAATCTGCAGACGATGGACTTCAAGAACTTGATCGCAGATTGCTTATTGATCATCACTACTTGAGTAGCTTCCGATCGTTTTATGAATTTGTTGATGGCGACGTACAGGAAACTGTAACCTCCGACGGCTTTTGGGAAAGGTCCCAAAATGTCCATCCCCCACACAGCGAATGGCCACGTGGGAGGTATCATCCGCAGTGATTGAGCTGGTGTGTGAATCTGTTTTGCATGAAACTGCCATGCTTCACACTTCTTTACCAACTCGACTACATCATGGAGTGTTGTAGGCCAATAAAAACCATGCTGAAAGGCATATCCAACCAACGTGTGGGGTCATGCATGATTCCCACACTCGCCTCCATGGATCTCCGCGAGTAGCTCATGGCCTTCTAACCAGAAAATGCACCGCAGTAGAACGCTGTTGCGACCATGTTGGTAGAGATCGCCTTCTACCAACATATATCTTTTATCCAATGTGACGACTCGCTCGGTGGAAGCGTCGTCTTCAGGAAGGATGTTGTCCTTGGAGATTCATGCATTGAAGCTAACTTGACCTTCTAGATCTTGCACGCTGGGTTGCCCAGAGCTTCCTGCAGTGCCTATGATCCTCGTGGGCACCATGGTAATAGGGCTACTGGGACTGCCAGCTTCGAAGTACTGGTCTCGCACCCATCTCTCAATTCAACAGGTTGAGCAGCAGGTGATTACAATCTCCTGACGAAAACCCCGTTGGGTGCTTGAGCCCCGGTTGAATCCTTCGTTGAGAGGTCGTCGGCTTCAGAGTTGTTGAGACACTGGACATGGCGGAGATCGAGGACGTGGAAGTCCTTCTGTAGCTTCTGGACTTCAAGTAGATATGAAGCAAGTTGAGGGTTGTTGCAACTGCATTCACCTTTGACTTTTTTGATGATGAGTTGCGAGTCACCCTTCACCAGCAGCTGTCGGACACCATATGATAGCGCCACCTTGAGTCCCTAGATGTGAGCTTCATACTCTGCAATGTTGTTGGTTGCCTTGAAGTCAGGGCACAACATGTTCTTGACCTTTTTCCCGGTTGGAGCGAGGGATTCCATCTCTGGCCCCCTACTTCTGCACAGAGCCGTCAAAGTAAAGATTCCAGTGAGGCTCAACGAAGACTGGGACCTTGGGATCCATCTTATGCTCTATAGGACCCACCAGACTTCATGAAGATGGAGTCCATTTCGCCCGATGTCTGCCAGCGCTTGACTCTTGATCACATGTCATGGCAGGAATTCAAGATCGAATTCTACCAACTATGCTGCCCACTTGGCAACATTTCCCGTAGAATTGGGATTGTGTAAAATAGCGCGCAGTGGATAAGAGGTTACTACTGATATCTTGTGGGCTTGGAAGTAGTGATGAAGCTTCCTTGAGGCAATAATAACTGCATATAGCAGCTTATGCACCTCAATGTACCGAGTCTTGGCGTTCTGGGGTACTTTGCTGATGAAGTACACCGACCGCTCGACAGTCCTGACCTTTTCGATGGGGCCCGAATCTTCCTCTTCATTAACCTGGACCCTACTGTAAGGTTCCAGAGCTGCTTTTTGTTCAGCACGGACCTTCCCGTAGGGGTCCATACCTTCTTCTTGAACTCCAGGAACTCCCTCGGTTGAGAGAGGTTGATCCACAGACATCTTGCCTTTGGGATCCGTGCCTGCGGCTGGGACCCAAACTCGCCTTCAGGTAGCTCTGTACCTTCTCGGAGGGGTCTATGCTCCTAAGCTGGTGATGGCTCTGGTCTCTCCACAACCATAACCATGCTGAAACCTCCGTAGTTGCCAAAATATAAAGAAGAAGAGGCTCACCAGGTTCCGGAGCTACCAAAACTGGTAGTGTGGTGAGGAGCTGCTTAAGCTCTTGAAATGCTTTCTTCGCTTCTTTAGAACGCTGAAATGGTCCAAACTTCCTCAATAATTTGAAGAAGGGAAGCACCCGCTCTGCCAGCCTTGAAATGGACCGACTGAGCGCAGCTAAACACCTAGTTAGCTTCTGGACGTCCTTGATGCGGGCTGGAGGCCGCATCTCTTCAATGGCCTTGATTTTGGACGGATTTGCCTCAATTCCTTGGTGAGTCACCAAGAAACCAAGGAGCTTTCCGGAGTTAACCTTGAAGATTCACTTGTCCGGGTTAAGCTTCGTACGCGTCAAGCACATCTCTTCAAAGACGGCTTGCAGATTGTCAAGGAGCGATTCCTTGTTCTTCAACTTCACGACGATGTCATCGACGTAGACCTCCACCAAGTCCCCGATGAGCTCTCCAAATGTTTCGTGCATGGCTCGCACAAAAGTTGAAGCAGAATTTTTGAGATCGAAAGGCATCGCAATGTAAAAGTTCAACTCATCTACTGTAATGAAAGTAGTATGCACTTCATCTTCCCTGGATATTTGAATCTGATGATATCTAGAATATGCATCTTGGAAACACATTAATTCACACACAGAGGTAGAATCCACTATCTGATCTATTTTGGGAAGTGGCAATGGGTCTTTTGGGCATGCCTTATTCAAGGTGGTGTAGTCGATGCACATACAAAGCTTACCGTTGGCCTTTGGTAAAGCGACTGGTTTGCCAGCCAGTGAGGATGGTGAACCTCCCAGATGAAACTAGCATCAAGAAGCTTCTTGATTTCTTGTCTGATTAAGTTCAGCTACTCGACAGATTGCTTCCGTGGCTTCTGATGTACTGGCCATGCATCGGGGTATATCTTCATGTTGTGCTCGATCACCTCTCTAGGGATCCCAGGCGTCTGTGATGGTTGCCATGAAACACGCCGACATTCGCTCGGAGGAAAGTGATGAGTGTGAGTTCCTATTTGTCGTCCAGACCTTCGGATATACAAGTGGTCTGGACAGCATCGGAACCAATTTGGACGACTTTGATGGAGATGTCGATGTTGCTGCTTGGTTGCACATGAGGTGCAGAGGCTGAGCCATGCTGACTCGAGCTCGAAGGTTGTTGAGCCGGTCGCTCCTTGCCAGATTGTTCTTCTTGTGGTGTTGCGAGCCCATGAAGTTCTTGTAGCGCAATGACTCCAGCAGTGCGATCTCCATGAATTTGAAGGATGCATGAAGGAGTCGACATCTTCAACACCAGATAGCCGTAATGGGCTACGTCCATGAACCTATACAGGGATGGCCTGCCTAGGATGGTATTGAAGGGAAGGCTGATTTGTACCATGTCAAAAACCAACTTCTTGGACTATAGTTATCGGGAGTGTGACTGATCCGAGAGGAGTGATGGCTCCCGGACCTACTCCTGAGAAAGGACGTGAAGGCCTAATGTTCGATAGGCTGATCTGGAGCTTCACAAATGCTGAAAAGCTGAGGATGTTGAGCGTCGCACCTCTGTCCACCAGGACATGGTAGAGTTGGATGTTGTTGATAGTAGGAGAACCCATCAAAGGAAATTGACCACCTCCGGTCATGTTCTTCGAGCAATCCGAAGCATTGAAGGTGATGGCAGTATCCATCCACTTCCGATGAGGTTCAGCCTCGGTGGTGGGAGCTACGGCAACCATCTCTCGACGCATTGTCGTGAGGATACGTCGCGAGGTAATATCCCAGGACCCTCCTATATCATATGGAGTGTCTTCCGACGCTCATTGTCAGTGATATTAGAGTCGTCGTCGATAGTGTTGTAGACGGCCTTTGTCCTAGAAGCCTAGCTCCTGATCAGAAAGATCTTTGTCGACTTTCTATTTCCCTTCCTGTTGGCGGAAAGGAGTTTCTTCTTGGCTCTTGTTGTTGCGTTGAACAGGCCGCTTGACCTTGCGACAGTCTTCAAGGTTATGGGTGTTCGTTTTATGGATCGGACACCACATCTTCTCACTATCGCCAGCCTCAAAAAATGGTCCGGGTCGTTTTTCGGGGCGTGGCCCCCGACCACCAGATGCTGCAGCTACAGCAGTAGTAGGTGTGGCGGCCAACAACTTCTTCTTGCTATCGGACTTCTTCTTCTTATTCCTTCCACTGTCGGAGGTAGTAGCTTCAGCCCTGTAGGAAGATTTACCAGCCTCCACAGTTGGTTTGGAGTGCATCTCTCGGCCTTTCGTAGCTCTAGCACATTTGTCTCCCAGGCTAAAGAGTTTTGTGACGCTGTTGACATCTTTGGTTGTCAGCTTCTCCAGCATCTTCTTATCTCGAACCCCTTGCCGAAATGCAACGACGACAAAAGCATTTGAGATTGAAGGAATTGTGTTCCATACATGAGAAAACCGCTGGATAAATGATCACATCGATTCTCCCCCTTCTGTTGTACGGCGAACAGGTACAGCTCAGTGTCGGGTCGGGTGTAGGAGCTCTCGAAGTTGGCAATGGACTGGTGACAGAGTTCCTCCCAACTATGAATGGAGTCAGGAGGTAGACTCATGAACCAGGATCTTGCTGTCTCGGTTCGGGCTACGGAGAAGTAGTTGGCCCTCACAGCCTCATTGCCTCCAGTTGCGAGAATGCAGTGGAGTAAATCCAAAGAAACTCGACAGGGTTGACTGTCCTATCATATTTCTCCGGCAGATGAGGTCAGAACTTAGGTTGGCAGTCGACCATGCGAAGATGCATGGCAACGGTCGAAAACCCGCCCCCACTCCTAGTACAATAGGGTTTCCTCGAGCCTCTCGCCTCTCATGAGCGCGCTCGATATAGATGCGGCTGTCTTGCCTCATGTATCAGCGGTCAAGCTCCGATCGGAGGTACTGCATTGATAGCCTCCATGCCGTATGAGTAAGACGAGCCCTGGAGGGCAGTTACATCACTTGATGGGAGTGCGCACGTCTCCTGCGCTGCAACGCCTGAGGATCAAGTCTAACAGACAATGTCCTATTCTTGAAGGTGCCTGCCCAGCATGGGGCAGACCTTGGTTGCTGATGGCATGGGCCGGAGCTACAACCAAATGCTCCACATCAGCGCACCATTTCCCCATGGCGACCGAAGGAGCTCCGGGCGCTGGGGGATGCTGAAGAAGAGTTCACGCTACATTCAGCGCATTCTTAGGGTTGTTGGTTGATGCAGTGACCGAGGCGAACACACCATCTTGCTGAGATGGTGGGGGCGGTGGTGGAACAACACCCGCCTAGACAACAGCGTTGGCTGGCTGCTGCATGTTAGAGGGATTTCCTCCAGCAGGCTGCTCAGCCAAACAGTTGGAGGAAGTTGTCGTGGAATTCATCATCTTGAGATCTTAGGCCCCCCTACCTGGCGTGCCAAATGTCGAAGTGTAGTAACGACACTTCCCCCATTACTACTAAAGCATAGTCTGCGGAGGTTCGTATTCGGTTGGGGCGCGCGTAAGATCAAGAGCAAGAGGTGAACACCAATGGTTTTTACGTGGTTCGGGACGCTTGAGCGTAATACCCTACTCCATAGGGTGGTTGTTGATTGTATGAGTGTGTAGCAAGTGTATGGGTTTGCTTGTATGCATTTCGGCTTGCTTTCTATTGTATGGTGCAACCCTTCTATTTGCTAAGGACTAGCCGTTACAGTGTATGCCTGTCCCAACAAGTGGCCCCAACTATCATTAACACACTATACATGATCTATTGGTGTTATGGGTGATTAACAGTGTGATAATGTGCCTTAATGGCAGTGTTACCAGTCTTTATAGACTTTTGATCGTGCATCATTAATAAAGCATTAATGTTGTGTTTACCATGTCTTGTATCAGCTGTTTAATAGCATCTTGAATGTCTGTGCCGTTGAACATCATGTTGTCTTCCTATTGCAGTCATAGTTCCGGAGGTCTGATATGTGGCAGCTCCGAAGCATCCCTCTTCGGGGAGGCAGGTCCGGAGCTACTTAATGTGTTGTAGCGCCGGAGCTTCCCTCTACTGGGAGTTAGATCTGGAGCTACTGGACACGTAGCAGCACCGGAGCTTCCCTCTCCTGGGGTTTAGGTCCGGAGCTACTGGACACGTGGCAGCACTAGAGCTTCCCTATGGAGGGAGGTTGATCCAGTCCTGCTGGACACGTGGTAGCTCCAGAGCTACCCAAACGAGGGAGGCAGGTCCAATGCTGCGGGACACGTGTTGCCTTCGGAACTCTTGAATATTGCAAGGCGGAACTCCATGACTTATCCACAGTATCAGGGGGTACCTGCTATCCAAGGTACTGATAGCAACCCTGCAACCGTGGGGTCCGTCGAGGTTCTTATGCATCACCGGGACCCATAGCACCCGACACCAAGTTCCAGAAGCTTAGAAGAATCCCGATACATGGATCTCGAGGTCTGAGACTACCTGAAGGATAGCATCCTTCCCGAGGAACATGTATTCGCTAAGCAAATCGTCACCGTGGCAAAATGCTAAACGCTGGTAGAGGGAAACCTCTGCCGGCATGGTGCCAACGGTGTTCTATTACGATGCGTAACCCAGGAGGAGGGCTGCGACTTGCTCGGAGAGATCCACGAAGGAGAGTGGGGGAATCACGCAGTTTCTTGCATGCTGGTTGGTAAGGACTTCTGGCATGGCTTCAACTGGCTGACAGCACTCCAAGATGCCGTCAAGCTGGTGAAAAGGTGTAAGACATGCCAGTTCCACGCCAAGCAGATTGACACACCGGCGCAAAAACTGCACATGATCCCACCCTCCTGTCCGTTTGCGGTCTGGAGCATGATATCTTGGGACCCTTAACCAGGGCCGTCGGAGGGTACCAGTTCCTCTGCGTCGCCGTATACAAGTTCACCAAGTGGCTGGAAATAGCCCTGGTGATTACCATCAACAAGGAGTCTACAGTCAAGTTCATTAAGTCGATCCTGTGCAGGTTCTGGGTCCTGAACAGGATCATCACTGACAACGGAACCCAGTTCACTAGCGCAGCATTCCAAGACTACTGCAAAGACCTCAGCGTCCAAATTTGTTATGCGTTTGTGGCTCACCCAAAGAGCAATAGTCAAGTTAAAAGGGCCAACACTGAGATCCTCAGGGGCCTCAAGACATGCACGTATGACAGCTTGGATAATCATGGTGCCAAGTGGTTTGACGAACATCCGTGTGCGCTATGGGCAAGCCGGACATCACCCAGCCGGGCCACGGGGGAAACACCCTTATTCCCGGTGTATGGGGCCGAGGTTGTCCTCCCCCTAGAGATTGTTGTGGGCTCCCTCCGAGTCCAAACATTCGATGAAACCATGCAGGATCAGCTCCAACGTAAGGATGTCGACCTCGTCGATGAAACAAGGTAGCATGCTGCCATCCGAAATGCACAGTACCGGCAGGTGCTCCGGCGCTACCAGGAACGGTTCGTGCGAAGTAGAGAACTCCAGATGGCCGACCTGATGCTAAGGTGTATACTTTCTTTAGAAGGGTCACATAAACTCTCCCCAAGCTCGGAGGTCCCCTTTCGAGTGACACCGGTATCCCGCCCTAGGTGCGCCAATCTGGCCACAAGGAAGGAGAGTCCCTCTCCAACCCTTGGAACATTGAGCACCTTCGTAAGTTTTACGCCTAGCATAATAGTAGGGTAGTGTAGGGTGTCATGGTACCCAGGAACAGCGCTCAAGACAACCAAGCTCCGACAGGGATAGGCCCAAAGTGTTTGTAACACCCTGATTTTTGAGTTTTGGCAAATGAAAAAGTTAAATTGGAATTTAGAATTATTAATGAGAAGGAATATTTTTATAAAGAAAAATATAAAATATATGCATCTCGTATTGCATTTTGCATTCATCCTCAACCATTTAAAATAAGTTACCAAAATTAATACGCTAAAAGTAATTTATTTGCCATAACAAGTATAGGATAAAAGAAATAAAGGAGACTAAATATATATATATAATCGTTTAAATATATGATGAATTCATGCAAAAATAATTATGTAGGATAAAACGGAACAAGCACAAAAGAATTATAAATAAAGATGCAACTAAAATTTGAGGTAGGCATCGAATTAGTCCGGACAATAACGAACTAGTCCGAAAATCTTTACTGGACAACAACGTACTTGTCTGGTACAATACTGGATTAGTCCGGTATGCACAGACTTAATCAATTTGCCCCCACCTTGGACTTGTCCGTCACAAACAACGGACTAGTCCGAAGTCTCTTACTGTACAAACCCAGGACTTGTTAGGCCTCAAACCGGACTTGTGCGATTAGCTCCCTGTAACAGGAACGAACTTGTCCGGTACTCTACAGTTTTGTGTATTTTTGACACTTCACCGCACTAGATAAATAAATAACAAAAAGTCAACTACCTATCATATCACCGGATCGCACAAATAACCTTGCTGCACGCCAAAGAAAAAAAAAAGAATGATCTAATATAGAAGAAAGAGATAATAATTATTGAGTAAGGTAAAGGAAAGAAAACTAAAAGACAAAGAAATATAAAAAAATATACAATACAAAATAAATAGAAAAAATATATATTAAATAAATAAATAGAAAGAAAAAAATCATATAATATATGAGTAAATAAATAAAAAAAAGGAAGAAAGAAAACCAAGTCAGCCGCTGGCCAGAAACATGGCCGCACACTCCCACCCCACGCCAATAAAAAAAGAAGAAAACAAAAAAAACCAAAAAAGAAGGTGAATTCAGCTTGGCCGCACAGGCCAGGAACCGAGCCGCGCTGGCCACCCAGGCCACGGGCGCTGCGCCTCCGTTCGGGACTCAAGTCCCTAGCACGCGCCTGCCTGTACCGAGTTATATCGGGACTTTTTCTCCCGTAGTCCTGGCCGCGAGCTTATAATAGGGCAGGCGCCCCCCCCCCCCCCCCCCCCCCCCCCCCCCCCCCCCCCCGCGTAAGTCTTTTGCCCCGTCAAAGAACCCCAGCCGCACTTGGTTCGTTTTTTGAGAATTGAGTGTCACAAATTAGTATCAGAGTCATGTCGACCGTAATATGCAAGCCTAGGTAAAATGGACACTACAAAGAACATAGAAACTATTTTCTACAAAGCTATTTTCGAATTGCTTGCTGCTGCATTTTATTTTTGCCGATTCAGCCACTATAAAGTGTTGTTTTATACCATGTCTCTCTTGCTAATTCAGCTACACCTTGAGCTGGTTGCTGCTGCGCTTATTTTGTTTTTCTTACTAATATTCCTTGAAAAATGTATGTGTTTTTGCCGCTACGGTACCTTGAATATTTGCTCGTTGCTCGCTGCTGCATTTTTCTGTTTTCTCTAAATGCAATTTCAATCATGTTTGATGCTCTTGCTGCTGCAATTGTTATTAATATTTTCAAGTAAAAATGTGTGGTTTTGCTGTTGCTAGTTGTGAGTACACTATTTTGCTAACTACCTCAATTCCATCCTTCTTCCTCTCTTTTTGCTACTGCACACCCTCTATTTTTCCCTCCTCTTTGCTGCTGCATTTTAGAACACTCTCGACTAAATATTTTATTATTCCCACGTGTGTTTGCTGTTGCGCTAAAATTGATTTTTTATGCTTCTTCCTCGTTGCTCCATTCTCTTTTCTTGTGCCTCCTCGGTGCTCGAAATTATCATGCCATGCATATCATGCACCGCTACACGTAGAGCACGAACAATCAACCCACAAGGATGACCGCACCCCTGCTAGCTTTTCCAACAAAGACATAGGAGAGTAAAATCAAAGGAGAACTTGTGAAGCATACACTTCAAGATGGAGACCTTCTGGACAAGAAGAATGGAGAGTCGAAGTTTGCATCTTCGCCGACAATCAAGTTCATATGAAGCACATCACCTGCTTGTGGAGCCGCTCGTAATGACCCGACAAGCCAAAATCATTCTCCACCCCATCTAGATTACCACCTCGACCCTGCCTCAAGCTCATATTTGAAAAAAATAGGATGCCTTCACCTATCCGTAACTCGATAAATTTATAACTCTTAAATTAGGATTTAAGACTAATCTTGGTTAATATGTACCAAACGCTTAGTTCGTTAGTGCGCTAGATTAAGTGGTATGATGATTGTTTGTTTGCTTGTGTGTATGTTGTGTGTTGGATGCATGTTGTGGAACATTTTAATATATATCCACTTCATCATCCAATAATGCATTATTTAAGATCATATACTTTGATGCATGCATATAGTTGGGATTTCTCCTATCTCCCTTCATTCTCGCCTCTACTCCCGCGGAAGATGGTCACCACTAGGAGAATCACAATCTTGGACAAAGCTACATGGGAATGTGAAGATGTTATCAAGAGTTTTCCTATCTCTTCTCCAATCCGTCTGAACCTCAAGGACGAGGTTCCTTTTAAGGGAGTAGATTGTAACATCCCAAAATTTTCAAACTTGGCTAATTCAAATATTAAAGGGAATTTAAAATTTTAGTTTCCAAATCTCTTCTTCAATGCAACCGAATCTCGAGGGCGAGATTTATTTTAAGGGGTAGAATTGTGACACCCTAATTTTTGAGTTCCGCAAATTAAAAACTTAAATTCGAATTTAGAGTTAATAATAGGAAGGAATTTGTTTTTATAAAGAAAAATATAAAATATATGCATCTCACATTGTATTTTGCATTCATCCTCAAGCATTGAAAATTAGTTACCATAATAAATACACCAAAAGTAAATATATATATATATAATCGTCAAATTATATGATGAATTCATGCAAAAAGAATTAAGTAAGATAAAAAGGAACAAACGTAAGAGAATTAGAAATAAAGACGCAACTCAAAATTGAGCCAGGCACCGGATTAGTCCGGACAATAACGGACTAGTCAAATAATATTTCCTAGACAACGATGGACTTGTCTGGTATAATATCGGATTAGTCCGGTATGCACAGACTTAATCAAAGTTTTCCCACCATGGACTTGTCCATCACAAACAACAGACTAGTCCGAAGTTCCTTACTGTACAAATCCGGACTTGTCTGGCACCAAACCAGACTTGTCCGATTGACTCTCTGTAACAGGAACGAACTTGTCCGGTATTAAACGGACTAATCCGATAGTCTACAGTTTAGTATATTTTTTAACACTTCACCGCACTAGATAAATAAATAACAAAAAGTCAACTACCGATCATATCACCGGTGGCACAAATAACCTTGCCGCACAACAAAGAAAAATAATGAAAGAATGATCTAATATAGAAGAAAGAGATAATAATTATTGAGTAAGGTAAAAGAAAGAAAAATAAAAGACCAAGAAATATATAAAAAATATACAATAGAAAATAAATAGGAAAATATATAAATTAAATAAATAAATAAACAGAAAGAAAAAAGAAATAATATAATATATATAGTAAATAAATAAATAAAGGGAAGAAAGAAAACTAAGTCAGCCGCTGGCCAGAAACATGGCCGCACACCCCGCCCCACGCCAATAAAAAAATGAAAAAGAAAACAAAAAAAAAAAGAAAAGGAAAAAAAAATGGTCAACTCAGTCTGGCCGCACAGGCAGGAACCGAGCTGCTGGTCACCCAGGCCACGGGCGCTGCGCCTCCGTTCGGGACTCAAGTCCCTAGCACGCGCCTCCCTGTACCGAGTTCCATCGGGACTTTTCTCCCGTAGTTCTGGCCGCGCGCTTATAAAAGGGCAGCCCCTCTCGTATGTCCCTTGCCCCGTCAAAGAACCCCAGCCGCCCTGCCCTTTTTCCACCGTCAGCCACCGTACAGAGAAAAAAAACCCTAACTGCTGCTAACCAACGAGAGAAGAGCCCAGCCACCACGAGAAAAGAGAGGAGAAGAAAAAAAGAGGAAGAAGAAAAGGAATGAGCTGGCCCCCACCGGAAATTGTCACAACGTCGTCGTTGTTCGTGGGAGATCTCTACATCATCATCGTCTTCTTCGTCAACGTCTCATCGTCATCAACTTCGTCTAAGCTACGCCTCCATCCCGCGACCCTTAAAGCCATTGTACCTACGGGAGGATATATTTTTCTGAGACAATGTTAACGGCGTACTATATCTAATATCCAGTATTAAATCGTAGTTTGTAACATACCAAAATTTTCAAACTTGCTAATTTCAATATAAAAGGGGATTCAAAATTTTTATTTCCAAATCTTTTCTTCAGCTCATCCGAATATCGAGGGCGTGATTCATTTTAAGGGGGTAGAATTGTAACGTACTGATTTTCGAGTTTCGGCAATTTAAAAATTTAAATGGGAATTTAGAGTTAATAATGGGAGGAAATTGTTTTTATAAATAAAAATATAAAATATATGCATCTAATATTGCATTTTGCATTCATCCTCATGTATTGAAAATTAATTACCAAAATAAATAAGCTAAAAGAAATTTATTTACCAGAGTAAGTATATTAAAATAAATTAAATTAGCATAACGAATATGGAAGAAAAGAAATAAAAAAGAAAAGAAAAGGGACTAAATCGTCTATGCACATGCATTCATATAAACTGTGTAACTAGATCTATTAAAATCAAAAAAGAAATTTTATACAATAGAAAAGTAATTGGAAAACAAAATTATAGGAGAAGATGAATAATAATAATAATAAAAGATGGAGCATATATACAAAATATGTGTAGCAAAAGAAGAAAAAGAAAATAATAATTATAGCATAAAACTTGGAATAGGGAATAAGCATAAGAATAATAATAAAAATATATATAAATATATATAAATAATATATATAACAATATATAACAATATATAACAATATATAACAATAAAATAAATAAAATAATATATATAAATAAATAATATATATAATAATAAACATATATAAAAATAAAAATAAAATAAATAAGATAAATAAAAATAAATAATAACATATGTATAAAAAAGAGAGAAAAAAGGAAAAAAAAAAGCAATCGCTGGCCTGGCGGCCGAGTCGGCCCAGCCAGGGCACCACGGCCCCGGCGTGCTCCCGCATCGAAGCGCCCCGCTCGTGCGCTGCCCTGGCCCCACAGCGCTAGCTCCGCACGACCCGCTCGCGCGCCCAAGTCCCGTGCCCCGCGCGCCCAGCCGACCGAGCCGCCCGCGCTCCGAGCTCGCGCGACTGGCCCCACCCTGTGTGACCGCGCCCGCTCCCGCATCCCGCGCGACCCCCAGCCGGCCGACACCGCGCCTGGCCCCACGCCGCATCGCTCGCCCAGTGGCCGCGCCAGCACCGATGCCCTGAACCGCTCCCGCGCCCCGGCCCCACCCTGCTGCAATGCGCATTCCGTGCCCGCCGCCCGCGTGCCCTAGCGCGCGTGCCCGGCCGGCTATCAAAAGCCCCGATGCCTCGTGTTTTTTCCCGGCACCAGAGGAAACGCAGCGCCGCCAGAAAAAAAGACCAGAGGCTGCTGCCGCCAGGGGAAGAAAAGAGAGAAAAAATAGAGGGGAGAAGAGGAAGAGAAAGAGGAGGGTGCCGTCATCCGTCGGAGATCGTCGTCGCGTTGCCGTCGTCGTGCTGCCGGAGGACCGTTGCGTTGTCCACTTCGTCTACGCGTCGCCATCATCCCGCGATCTTCGAAGCCATCACATCTACGGTAGGATTTGTTTTTCCGATGCGAATTTTAGCGACGTATTAGATCTGATAGACGTAAATCGATTTTAGTTACATTGTCTTTTTATTTTCAGCCGCATTAATTCTCGCTAGAACCCTCGTAAACTGATATGAACACGTATGAACTAGTTACGTCTAATTAATTAACAACCATAGTTAATTAATAATTGAACCTTGCATGCATACATATCATCAAATGTTGATTAATGTGTGTGCATCATGTTGATTTGTATATGTTTTCTTGTATGTGTGATCGCGAGTAGAGAGAAGTGCTCAAGAAGTCGTGTACGAGGATTTCGAGAACCAAGACTTCGAAGCGCTTGAGCAACCCTATCCGCCGGAGCAAGGCAAGTGTCCTTGAAGCATATGATCCCGTTTTAAAATAAATGTTTTGTTTGCAAAATTGCATGCTTGTGTCAATTTGATGGGAATCCTATGATAGGAAGTTTAATAGCTTTGTTTAACCACCCTTGTCACCTGGGATATATGGTAGAGACTCAGGATGGGATTTTTACTTTTTTTGCTTCGCTTAATCAACTAGGAGGGGAAAACAACTATACCACGCAATTTAATTATGCATGAATGAGACTATGGTTAACATGAACTGGTTAAATATGATATGGTAATGGGTGATCTAAGCAAGCATGATATGTGGATGGATTGGATGTATGGTGGTTTTGGATTGCTTTAGATCTATGGACCGGTTCGTGGAGCGACCATCCAGGATTTACAGTGCCACCATGAGGCCAAGTATGGGTGCGGCGTATCTCATTAATTAGGGCTTTGCCAGTGCTATTTGGACCATTAAGGATGCTCGAGGAAGGGGTAGTCGGATTGAGTTTGTTGATGCTTGGTGGGACTACCTTGGGATCCGAATGGCTCAAGAGGGGGCCCTTGGTTGAAGACGTGCTCAGTTGGAGGCATCGCCACCGGTGAAACCTCAGTGGCGTCTAAATAGGCTAGTAATCCCTTTGTATAGGCTATTTTGTGATCTCTTGGCTATACACCAAAGGAAGGGTAATTGGCATAAGGGAGGTTCTTTAATCTCCGACGGGTGATGAAATCACAAACACGTGGGTAAAGTGGTACAAACTCTGCAGAGTATTAAAACTATCATGATAGCCGTGCTACCGGTTATGAGCAACCTGGACCCTCACATGATTGGAGGGAACTCGGTATTGGAATGATATTTGGGATGGTTATGGTTGGTATTATGGTTTGGTGCTGGTATTGGCTGGTTATGGATTAACTATGGCATTGAATATGGTTAATGGTATGATGGTGATGGATATGGAATATGGATTGGTGCTATGTTATTAATTATGATTTATGATGGGATTACCTCACATACATGTAATACATTGCTTTTCCAAATGGTTTTACTGTACTTTTCAGCACTTAGCCATTATTATTGTCATCCTTTGAATCAACCACACGTCATACTTTCCACACTTGCTGAGTACGACATGTAATCACACTTGCAATCCCCCCCAACAGTTGCAGGTCAGGATTGTGAGTTTAATGGCGATAGTGCGGAGTTCTAGGCCGTGTCTATCGTCAGCTTTGCCTGTGGTGTTATTCGAGCTGCGCTATCCCTTTTGCTTAGTTGCTTAGTTGCTTAATTAGTTTATTTCTGCAACATTAGTTGAACTTGTCATTAATCTTCACTAGAGCTTGTATTCTAGGATATTTTGAATTGTGTAATAAAATTTGGTTAATTAATCTTGTTCTGTGGTAATTATCTGTATATCCTTTTGTGATTGCACTCGTGTATGTGTGATGAACGTCCTGGGCACACATATGCGTTAGCTTGGTTCATTTTCCGAAACCGGGCGTCACAGATTGGTATCAGAGCCACAGGTTGACCGTAGGATGCAACCTAGATAGAATGGACACTTTAGAGCACATAGGAGCAGTTAGGAATCGATGTGTTTTTGCTTGGAGTGATGTTTGCTATATATATTGTTTGCTTGTGTGCTTAATAGAGGATTTTGGGGTGCTTTAGCATTGCCATGTCCATATAGGCTAGTATAGTTAGTTGTTTAGTTTCATATCCCTTGATGCATGCATATACGTTGGGATTCCTTCTATGTTCATTCCTGTCTCTACTTCCGAGGAAGATTGGCACTACAGAAGATTCATAACCCCGGATGAAGCTATATGGAAGCGTGAAGACGTTATAAAGGATTTTATCGTCTCTTCTTTAATCCGTCCGAATCTCGAGGGCGAGATTCCTTTAAGGGGGTAGATTTGTAACATCCCAAAATTTTCAAACTTGGCTAATTTCAATATAAAAGGGGATTCAAAATTATTATTTCCAAATCTTTTCTTCAGCCCATCCGAATATCGAGGGCCATAATCATTTTAAGGGGGGTAGAATTGTAACACCCTGATCTTCGAGTTTCGGAAAATTAAAAATTTAAATGGGAATTTAGAGTTAATAATGGGAGGAAATTGTTTTTATAAATAAAAATATAAAATATATGCATCTCATATTGCATTTTGCATTCATCCTCATGTATTGAAAATTTATTACCAAAATAAATAAGCTAAAAGAAATTTATTTACCAGAGTAAGTACACTAAAATAAATTAAATTAGCATAACGAATATGGAAGAAAAGAAATAAAAAGAAAAGAAAAGGGGCTAGATCGTCTATGCACATGCATTCATATAAGCTGAGCAACTAGATCTATTAAAATCAAAATAGAAATTTTATACAACAGGAAAGTAATTGGAAAAGAAAATTTTAGGAGAAGATGAATAATAATAATAATAATAAAAGATGGAGCATATATACAAAATATGTGTAGCAAAAGAAGAAAAAGAAAATAATAATTATAGCCTAAAACTTGGAATAGCGAATAAGCATAAGAATAATAATAAAAATATATATAAATATATATATATATATATATAAATATATATATATATCGGGTACCCTCGCGCACAGGCCAAATCCACCTAAGTGTCATGCCTTTCTACTGAGGCAGGGTCCGAGGGCGCCACATGTCCAGAAGGCTCGGACCCCTGATTACCTCAAATATGGGGTCCAACGTATCCACATGGACCTCAAGGAGGGGTCCAACTCCTCTAGGGAGACGAGGTCCCAAGTGGCCACATATCTAGCAAGAAGGGACCCCGCTCCGCCATGGGAGAGGGCTCCGGGGCTGCCATGTGGTTCGAAGCACCAGATTGGCCACCTCTCGTGGAGGCGAGCTCTAGATCTACCACGTGTTCTGCGGCCCAGGATCCCCCGCTCTACTCAGGAACGGGCTCCGGGTCTGCTACGTGGTCCGCAGATCGAGACTCGGCCTCCCCCGCAAAGGCTAGCTCCCAAGCTGCAACGTACCCTGCAACTTGCCCTGGACAGTGGGTTGCTGGAGTTAAGAGGGCGGTGCGCCTTTTCTAAATCAAGCATTGAGGACTCGCATCTTCTCGAGGTGCATGACACGACGCAGGCGTACTGTCAGGTACCACTGCGCCCAATCGCATCGCAGCGAAGACGTCGCACGCCTACCCGACTCCACCAAGCGGGTAGCTTACACCGACAGTGATAGTTGGACGGGACATTCCCTGCCGTCATCAACAACGACGCATGGGCCACTGGCGTTTGAGGCGGCAAGACGACAGGTCTTAAAGCTACGGTCAAAGGAGGCTTACGCGAGAAGCCTTAGATCTTTAGGATAAGATCGCCTCGGGGCCAACTGTTGGGCCTCGGACCCCACTTGTATGGCATCCGGCCCTGTCTATAAAAAGACCAAACCGTCACTATTACTAAGGATCCCCCAACCTAACGCATACATACGCTAAACACTCATACACACCAGCAATACAACCTCACTGTGGAGTAGGGTATCACGCTTCGGCGGCCTGAACCAGATAAAACCATTGTCACCACTCTCATACGCGCAATCCCTCCATTGAGGACTAAGCCCTGCCGATCAAGAACCTTCGTGGGCTGTTCTCATAGCAGGTCCGAGGGAAGTGTCGCAAGAATACGTCGACATTTGGCGCGCCAGGAAGGGTCTTTTTCCTCTAAAAAGTGGTTGCGCTTTTACTGCAATTGTGTTCATCAAGCCTGTGGACAGCGATTTCCGTGTCGATCATCCTGTGACCAGATCCATCAACCGAGCGGCACATTCTAGCCCATCACGCCCCCGCACAGATGCAGCTGTCCTGGGCGGCGCATCCGGGCACATCCCGGCCCAGTTGGCGGCCCTGGAGCTGCCGACTGCAAGTCTAGAGAGTGCTCTAGCAGCAGCCAGGGCACTTCTCCACCACCCACCATCTTTGAACGCTTTCTAGTAAGCGGCTCAGTAGTGAGTCCAAGACATCGACCACTTCGTTGTTGCGGCCATCAACTCTCCCAACAGAGGGTGGCATCACGTGTCGCTATCGCGCATGCCATCCATTGACAATCGTGCCGCCGACTCCTGTTCCACCAGGCTTACTAGCGCTGGTTGGATCCCCACAGAGAACCTGAGGGCCGAGCTTGACCGTCATCAAACTTAGATAGATGGTTGCATCATCATCGAGTGGCAGCGGGAGAGACGACACAAACTTGATGCCGAATCCGGCCCTCAAGGGCATGAGTAGGAGGCATCTTCTGTCCAAGGTGCATCACAGGTAAATCCTTCGCCATCGCCTCACCAGGATTATGTTGGGTCGGTCCCCCCCCCCCCCTACAGTACTCTGTGCAGCACGTGTCGCAGCAGCAGAACTTGGTACAGCCGGTACCACAGCAGCAGCACATGGCACAACAGGTGCCACAGCAACAGGCTCCGCAGCTGCCGCATGTTGTGCAGCAAACCCCCCTGGGGTATGCTATTCCGTACGCCTCTCCAGCGAAGCCCATCGGAGGGTCCACGGCCTTGGCTCCATACTTCCGCCTGACGACGTGGTCGTGCAAGTTCCGTCCACACCTGCTGAAGAAGTTTGACGGAAGCGTCAACACAGTCGGGTTCCGACATATCTATAGCACGACACTCTTTGCTGCAGGAGTGGATGAGCTCATCCTAGCGAACTACTTTCCGTCGCCCTGACCGACTCTTGTAACACCCTCATTTTTATCCATCATGCGTTGCATACATTCTTATACATGTTTAACACTAAGCAACATAAAAAGGAATAGGTTTAAAATTTATTAGAAGCAAAAGAACATTTAATATTTTGCAGCAGTGCAAACTTGTCCAGTTTGGAGCCCGGACTAGTCCGGTTTTGCTCTCTGTTGTTCCCCGAACTTATTCGCTCTTGCCGTGGATTAGTCCGATTGAGTTTCTGTTGTTATTCGGACTTGTCCGTTGTTGAGTACGTACTAGTCCGTTCCTAGCTATTGGAACTTCTCATAGTTGTTCGGTAGATCCCTCTTTTCATCCAGTTTTGGAGAGATTGTCAAGCCTCTAGACTTGTCTGGCCCCATATCGGACTTGTCCTGTTAACTATCTGGAACTTCATTTTGCCTGCGAACGGACATGTTTGCCTTGATACCGGATTTATCCATTCAACTTTCTGACTTCCAACAGACCAGTCTAGCCCCTAGCAGACTTGTCTGGTCTGCTCGCCTCGAATTCAATATTTTCCTCCGCGATATGTTATTGGGTATTTACCTTAATTGAGCCCAATAACGTCGTGGCCAACCCCTGTTGAGCTCATGTGGGACCCCTACACGGCCTACGCTACCCTAACTCGAAATCCATCAAACCCTACCTCTCCACCCCTATATAAACACCCCAACACCGACCATTCCACCCCTTTGTCACAATTGAAGAAACCGCAAAGCCTAGTTAATGGGGCCACCAACAAGAGGAGTTCACAGCAGCCAGGAGAAGAGAAGGAGGAAGAATAAGCATCAAGCAAGATCAATCCTCGTCAACTCATTGACATCATCATCAGTTCTCCACCAATTCTTCATCTTCCTTCGATCTAGACGTCAAGATCTCGAGTTTCATCGAATTCACGACCCTTGACTTGTTGAATTCACGGTATTCCTATATCTCACGCACTCACTAATGAATCGTGGATTATTGCCATGCAAGAAGAGCTAGAAAATTTTGAAAGAAATAATGTTCAGAAACTTGTACCTCCACCTCAAGGTCACACTTTAATTGGAACTAAATGGGTGTTTAAAAATAAAAAAATGAGGATGGGGTTGTGGTTAGGAATAAGGATAGGTTGGTTGCTCAAGGTTTCACTCAAGTTGAAGGTCTGGATTTTGATGAAACTTTTGCTCCTGTTGCTAGATTAGAAGCCATAAGAATGTTGTTAGCTTTTGCTGCATCTAAAGGTTTTAACCTATTTCAAATGGATGTTAAAACTGCTTTTATTAATTGCTACATACATGAGGAGGTTTATGTCAAACAACCATCGGGTTTTGAAGATCCAGATTTTCCTAAACATGTTTACAAACTGTCCAAAGCCTTGTACGGTCTTAAACAAGCCCCTAGAGCATGGTATGATAGTTTAAAAACATTCTTACTTGAAAAGGGGTTTACCATGGGCAAGGTTGATAAAACATTTTTGTGCTTAAGCACGACAATGACTCATTATTCATTCAAGTGTATGTTGATGATATTATTTTGGTTATGCTTCTCATGATCTTGTGCCCAAGTTTTCAGCTATGATGAATTCAGAATTTGAGATGAGTATGATGTGAGACCTATGTGTGCTGAATACATTGGCTTGTAGTGAATACATTGGCTTTGATGATAATTGTTCTGAAATACTACCAAACACCTTTATCATCAAGGTCTGACTGTAGGTTCGAGCTTCAGCAAGGTCCGACGTAAGGTCCGACTTGCTTTGGCTAGGTCCGACTTTTTTGTCAAGGTTCGACATGTTTTTGGGTAGCTCCGGTGAGCTTTGTCTTTAGCTCCGACATGTCCTTGATAGCTCCGACATGTCTTTGTTAAGCTCTGATATGTTTTGCTAGGTCCGACTTATGTTGGTTAGCTCCGACATGATTTTCTAGCTCCGACTTTTGGGATGACTAGTTTCGACTAGTTTTGGTTAGCTCCGGCGCTAGGTCCGACTAGCTTTGGTAAGCTCTGGCGCTAGGTTGTACTAGCATTGGTAAGCTCCGGCGCTGGGTTGTACTAGCTTTGGTAAGCTCCAGCGCTAGGTTGTACTAGCTTTGGTAAGCTCCAGCTCAAGCTCCGGTTAACTTTGGCAAGGTTTGGAGCTTGATCGTAATGTTCCAAATTTTCATGTGAAATGTTTCGAACTTGCTATATATTCTTGAAAAGATTGCTTAGTATTCATTTGCTAAGTTTTTGTTGCATTTTGGTTGATATGGTTGATATCGCTTTACTGTGGTTTTGCAACATGCTTATGTGAGGTGCTCACGTAAGGTGTTGTGTTTGGAACTAATTTGAGTCAAGTCGCGGACTTGGGCTCGTACAGATTGGTTGTTTGTTCATGTGCAGGTGTTGGTTGAGTTCATGTCATGGCTGGTGACGGGATCCATTGGACTAGTCTCAGGGAGGAGATGAGGTTCCAACAACCAAGTTCGGGAGGAACTGTGGTTGAGCTGATTAGGAGGTCTCGCAGGATGATTGAATCAAGGGCAGTGCATATGAAGGTTACTGAACGTCGAAGGAAGGTGTTCGCACATATGCATGCAGTGCATGACGTGGCAACATGGTACCGAATATGGTTTATGGATGGGAAGATCTGGTTGGAAGGATCGGATCGTATCGGTTAATGACTTTGGTTGCGGCGGAGTCGGTTATGTCTCGGCATGGAAAGTATCGAGTTGGTTATGTTAGGATTTCATGTGGGTCACGAATTTGAGTTGTTTTAGGAATGTGGGATATGTTCCTAATATGTTTGAAAGTCTTAATATTGCTTCTATCTGCGTATAGAAGAGTCCTAAGCAGTTATGGAAAGATTCGATTCGTGATTTGAGTAGGATTAGAGTCCTAGTTAAGATTGGGTTGACCTAAGGGCTGGTTATATAAGCAAGGGAGGCCAAAGCTCATGAGAGATGACTTTGGGGCTGTTCTCTTGTGTTCTATTGAATAAAATTCATAGTTGAAAGGAACTTTTGTGCCTTGTTTGTCCGAATTGTTTCTGTCAAGTTTTTCTCGTCTAGTTTTCTGCACAACACTACCTTTCTTTTGTGGTTTTATCATAACTCGAGTTTTATAGATCCAATTGATGTGATTCTTTTTGGTTTATCTTCCCAACTTGATTATATATCATCTGTAAAAATTACACGGTCATTAGATTTGCGGTTTCTGAGCTACACGAGTTTCTTTGCAGCGTTCCAAAACTGTTTTTCTCTGGTAGGACAGATTGATATTTGTTCGATCATTCAATCATAACTTGAGTTTCTCTCGACGGATTTGAGTGATTCTTGTTGTATAGTGTTCGTGACTTGATTCTCTCTGATATCTATCACTTTTGTCATGGTGAAACATGTTTAGATTAGTCTCACGCATGATTTCTTTAACTGATCATTTTTCTGCCAAAGGGGTTGGGATTTAATTGTTTCCGCTGTGTAAGATTTTTTAATCTACGATTCACCCCCCTCTAGTAGCTTTTCACGTGCTCTTTGATCCTACAATTGGTATCAGAGCCACGGTGTTCTAATCATTGTGATTTGCACGTGTTTTTGACTAATCATCATGGATAAATACTCTGTCAAATCTTGTGTGTTTGCTGGTATTGATTTTCAGGTTTGGAAGGCACACATGGAGGCTTTCATCCAGGCGCAAGGCTTCGCAATATGGGAGAAGGTGTACAAGCCTTACAAAGTGCCACCTAACGATCAAGCTACGGCTACAAACCTACGGGACGTTGACAACATCAACAAAGCCCGAAACTTGATCATCCAAGGACTCACTCAGAGCGACTTTGACCGCGTTGCACATCTTCGATCGGCATACGATATATGGAGAGCACTTTGTGACTATCACGAAGGATCCAACACGATCAAGGAGGTAAGGCAAGACATGTTCAAGAAAGAATACATGCACTTTGAGATGCAACCCGGTGAGTCCATTGATGATCTCTTTGCTCGCTTTAACAAAATTCTCAGTAACTTGCGTAGTGTCAACGTTAATTTTTCTGATGCCGAAAATGCTAGGCAACTTCTTAGTGCATTAGACATGTCAATCTGGGAGATGAAAGTTACATCTATTCGTGAATCTACTTTCATGAGTACCCTTACTTTAGATGTGCTTTACTCTAAACTCAAAACTCATGAAATTGACATCTTATCACGTAAGAACCCAAATAAGTCTATTGCATTTGCCTCACAATGTGATATGCCTAGCTCCGACCAATCATCATCTTGCAATACTCTTGCTTTGTTGTCCTCACTAACCCTGGAGCAGATTGAGGAATTTTCAGAGGAGGAGCTAGCACTTCTCTCTACTAGGTTCTCAAAAGCATTGCAAAATGTGAGAACTAGAAGGGGAGAAAGCTCCGGACCTCAACGATGCTTCAAATGTGGTAAGACAGGACACTTTCATACAGAATGCCCTAACCTTTCAGGTTCTATTACCTATGAAGAAAAATAGAACAAGGTCAAGACCACATCTGGAAACCCCAACAAGAAAAAGAACGGTACCATAAGACACAAGATGATTAACAGCTTCATCACTGGACTTCAAGAGCTTGGTTCATGTGATGTAGACTTCAAAAGTGATGAAGATGATGATGATCTGGCCAACTTATGCTTCATGGCAAGCAAAACAAGATCAAGATCAAGTCAAGAGGATGCAACACACAACAGTGACAACGATGAGGTATGTTCTACCTGTAATGAAATGTGTGATGCAATTTCTCGTGCAACTATTATTGTTAAGAAAAAGGACAAAAAACTTAGGGATAATGCTGCTAAAATTGAATCACTAGAATCCGAAATCAACCATTTGAAAAGCTTGATTCCTAGTAATGATTCTTGTCCCTCGTGTGCTTTAATCTATAAACAATTGTCCACATTAAGAACTGCACATTCCTCTACTCTAGATAGACTTGAACTTGAAATTGAAAAGAACAAAAAGCTTGCTGCACTTGACATTGGAAATTTAAAAGGTGCTTCTTGTTCTACAATTGATTTGCATTGTTCTAGTTGTGATGATCTTAAAAAGAAACTAAAAGATGCTATGAATGAAATTTCAATATTGAATAATGCTTTACGTTCTCATGAAGTTAAAAATTATTCCAATTGCAAATTAAAAGGAAAAACTTCATGTGAAAATTGCCTTGATCTGTCCAATAAACTTAATAACATGCATAGGACATTAGATCGGTTTTGTGATGGGAATCAGAACCTAAACTTGCTGCTGAATTCTTCCAAGTCTTGCAATGATAAAAATGGTTTAGGTTTTGATTCTCATGCTCAAGCTAAGGCACATCCACCTAAAATTGTAAAGTCATTAGGAAGTGGTTTGATTCAAACAGTTCCTAAACAAAAAGAAGTGGTTTTCAAATCTGCAGGAGTGTTGTCTCACTCGGTTTCAAATAAAAATATTGCTTGCTCATCTAGACATGAACACATAGTTAAATTTCATTGTACCTACTGTGGTAGAGATTGTCATGTCATAGATTTTTGTTATAGACTAGGTAAACAATAGAAAAGGGGAAGAATGATTGCTAGATCTCATAACTTTCATGCAAAATTTGCTGCACATATTTAACCGAATGCCAGGAACATGCAACCTGCTGTTATGAGTCAACAACATTCAAAGTTTACCTCCGGAGCTTCTGTTTTTGCCTCCGGAGCTACTGATTTTTGTGCTACACAAGTAACACCTTATAGGTTAGTAGTTAAGAATAAAAACCTCAAACTTTGACTCATAAACATGCTGTTTTCTCTCAGCTTTCGCGTGTTTTTCCTGCTGCACGTCGTGTGACTCAGTACTGGATTCCTAAATGCCTTTTGACTAACCCCAGTGTTGAGTCATCAACATATTGTGCTTCTTTGTAGGTTACACGTTTGAGGAAGGAGAATATTTGGATTGTGGATTCAGGTTGCTCACGCCACATGACCGGTAACAATGAATGGTTCTCCTCCCTCTCTTTTGTGTCACGTGTAGAGAATGTTACTTTTGCTGATAATTCTTCAACTCCTATAATTGCTAAGGGTTCGATTAGAGTAAATGATCACTACACTTTGAAGGATGTGGCACTTGTCAAAAATTTGAAATACAACTTGCTTTCTGTTTCATAATTGCTAGATGAAAATCTGGAAATTATTATTTAATAAAAACTGCTGCAAAGTTGTAGCTTCAAATAGTGAGCTTATTTTTAACATGTCTCGGTTTGGAAGAGTTTTTAAAGCTGATTTTGATATGTCTTCCTCTAAGCATAGGTGTCTAGATGCTAATGATTCCGAAGATTTATATTTTTGGCATCATAGATTTGATCACGTGGGCTTTGATCATCTCACGCGTGTTAGTGCTCTTGATCGCATACGTGGGCTGCCTAAGCTTAAAGGGGACAAATAAATTGTGTGCTCTTCTTGTAGACATGCTAAGATGGTTGCAGGTTCACATACTCCTCTCACAATGATCATGAAAATTGAACCGGGTCGACTTTTGCACCTTGACACTATAGGACCTTCACATGCTCAATTCTAGATACTCTTGGGTTTACTTTATGGATTCTAAGAATGAATCTTTTAGTCACTTTAGAAATTTATTTTTTAATTATCAATGGATCACCCAGCATCTTTAAAAGCAATTAGAAGTGATAACAGAACTGAATTTAAAAATCAATCTTTTGATCACATTTGTGCTGAAAATGGAATAGATCATCAATTTTCTTCACCATATGTACCTCAACAAAATGGTGTTGTAGAAAGAAAGAATAGAACCTTAGTTGAGATGGCTAGGACTATGATTGATGAATATGAAACTCCTACGAAATTTTGGGCTGATGCGATTGCAACTGCTTGTAATGTCTCAAATCATGTTTTCTTGCACGCTAAGCTAGGAAAAACACCATATGATCTCCGATTTGGACATAGGCCTAGTGTTACACACTTTTGTGTCTTTGGATGCAAATGCTTTGTTAAGAAACATGGTAATCTTGATAAATTTGAACCTAGATCCATTGATGGTATGTTTCTTGGTTATCCATCTCATACTAGAGGCTACCGTGTGCTTTTACTTGACACTAACAAAATTGTGGAGACTTGTGAAGTGTCTTTTGATGAATCTAGCCCAGGTACTAGCTCAAACATTGCAGGTCCGGATCCATATCTGCAGGGGGAGAGCATTTTCGTTGAAGATGAGGAAGAGGTGGAGCTGCTGCCTGATAATTCAGCACCTAATGACATTGTTCGAGCTCCTGATTTTGATTCACAGCAAGCACCGACGACCACCATTGCTGGTCCAGATCCTCCTCATGTCACAAGCTCATCGATTTGTGATGAACATGAATAAGAAGAAGCTTGTGAAGTGTCTACTCCCCTCCGGGTTCTCAAAATTCATCCCCTACAACAAATTATTGGAAGTTTGCACGAACGAGTCACACGGTCCGGGTTTTGCAATCCAAAATCTCATGCTCATTCTGCTTTTGTTGCTTCTTTTAAACCCAAAGATATATCACACGCACTCACTAATGAATCTAGGATTATTACCATGCAAGAAGAATTAGAAAATTTTGAAAGAAATAATGTTTGGAAACATGTACCTCCACCTCAAGGTCACACTTGAAATGGAACTGAATGGGTATTTAAAAATGAACAAAGTGAGGATGGGGTTGTGGTTAGGAATAAGGCTAGGTTGGCTGCTCATGGTTTCACTCTAGTTGAAGGTCTAGATTTTGATGAAACTTTTGCTCTCGTTGCTAGATTAGAAGCCATAAGAATTTTGTTACCTTTTGCTGCATCTAAAGGTTTTAAGCTATATCAAATGGATGTTAAAAGTGCTTTTCTTAATGGCTACATAGATGAGGAGGTTTATGTAAAACAACCACCGGGTTTTGAAAATTCAGATTTTCCTAATCATGTTTACAAACTGTCCAAAGCCTGGTACGGTCTCATACAAGCCCCTAGAGCATGGTATGATAGGTTAAAAACATTCTTACTTAAAAAGAGGTTTACCATGGGCAAAGTTGATAAAACTATTTTTGTGCTTAAGCATGGAAATGACTCATTATTCGTTCAAGTGTATGTGGATGATATTACCTTTGGTTGTGCTTCTCATGATCTTGTGTCCATGTTTTCAGCTATGATGAGTTCAGAATTTGAGATGAGTATGATGGGAGAACTCACGTATTTTTTGGGGCTGCAAATCAAGCAAACCAAGGAGGGTACCTTTGTGCATCAAACGAAGTATACAAAAGACCTCCTAAGGTGCTTCAACATGGAAAAAAACAAGACTCTTCGGACACCAATGGGTACAACAACAACACTTGAACTTGATGAAGATGGTGAACCGGTGGATCAAAAAGGATATAGAAGCATGATCGGATCACTTTTGTACCTCACGGCATCAAGACCGGACATACAATTCGGCGTATGTCTTTGTGCATGGTTTCAAGCCTTCCCACGTGTTTCACATCGTCAAGCCATCAAAAGGATTCTCAGCTACTTACATGGAACTCAAGAATTTGGCATTTTTCTTCCTTCTTCCTCAACTGTTACTTTGAAAGTTTTTTCCAATGCTGATTTTGGAGGTTGTAGGATTGATAGGAAAAGTACTTCCGGTGCTTGTCATTTTCTTGGTAATTCACTTGTTGCTTGGTCCTCTAGAAAACAAAATTCAGTTGCACAATCCACAACCGAATCCGAATATGTAGCTGCTGCTAGTGCTTGCTCACAAATTCTTTGGATTGTTCAAACACTTAAGGACTATGGGGTTGATCTAGATAGTGTTCCACTATTATGTGATAACACTAGTGCAATTTGCAATGCTAAAAACCCAGTGCAACATTCTAGAACTAAGAACATTGACATTAGGTATCACTTACTCCGTGATAATGTTGAAAAAGGAAATATTGTGCTTCACCATGTAGATACCGAACAACAATAGGCTGACATTTTTACAAAACCTTTGGATTTCACTCGTTTTTGTTACATTCATAGTGAAATAGGGTTATGCATCATCATGGCTTACATTGAGGGGGAATTTTCAAACTTGAGAAGTCTATGTGTGAATCTGAAATTAAAACAATATGAGCATCATATTTCATACATATATGACTTGTGATTCCTTTTACATGTTAAAAGTTCTTACTACATTACTCACGTTATACATTTTGTAGTTTATGCCATGACTAGTAATTTGAATAATTACTTACACTAAATTGGGTCATGATCGAACTTTCTTGCTGTTTTTGAACTTGTTGCATGTTCGCAAGTGCTTTTAATCATAAAGAATTAATCAAGTAATCAACTCAAATGTTGAGTTTTTATGAACAAATATAAATTGAGAAAAGATAAAGAGAATATGCATGCATCGCACTTCTTCTTTTGAGATGGCTTATCATTGCACTTAGATATGAACTAGGAAGAAGTTGTTTATGAATAAAAACATGTCCTTAAGCTTCTGATTGTCAAATGACATAGGCTTGGCTTGGTTGGTTAGAATAAGTCAGATGCGCATATAATCTCTTGAAAATATCATATGATCTATTTATGCTTTGAAAAATAATAAAATGCAGCTTTTAGGTTTTGAAATAGTTAAGTTTGTGAGATCATGACTTGCTTAAATTGAAAATTACATTTGATCTCTAGCATGGCTTACACTACTTTATGTATCTCATTGATGTGATAGTGTAAGTTACTTGATAGTATGACTTGGATGAGCTTTGCTTATATGTATATGTCATAATATGCTCATAACATTTGAAATTTCTCTTTTGAACCTTGCTGAATACATTGTCAAAGGGGGAGAGATAATATGTGAATTTTGAATTTTTAAAGATAAGTATGCAAGGGGGGAGAAATTGATTACACATTGCACATATTCAAAATTGTTTTGACACGATTCTTCTCAGACGAAGAATTTATGTTTCTTCTCATTTTATTTCTGTTTTACAAAGGGGGATAAATTGTTTTCAAAACTTTTAATGTGAATAAGACAATGTTCAAATTTAAAGTGGTGTTGCCAATGCATTCATCAAGGGGGAGATTGTGAGACCTATGTGTGCTGAATACATTGGCTTGTAGTGAATACATTGGCTTTGATGATAGAAGTTATGAGATACTACCAAACACCTTTATCATCAAGGTCTGGCTCTAGGTCCGAGCTTCGGCAAGGTCCGATGTAAAGTCCGACTTGCTTTGGCTAGGTCCGACTTCTTTGTCAAGGTTCGACATGTTTTTGGGTAGCTCTGGTGAGCTTTGTCTTTAGCTTCAGCATTTCTTTGATAGCTCTGACATGTCTTTGTTAAGCTCTGATATGTTTTGCTAGGTCCAACTTTTGTTGGTTAGCTCTGACATGTTTTCTAGCTCCGACTTTTGGGATGACTAGTTCCGACTAGTTTTGGTTAGCTCCGGCGCTAGGTCCGACTAGCTTTGATAAGCTCCAACGCTAGGTTGTACTAGCTTTGGTAAGCTCTGGCGCTAGGTTGTACTAGCTTTGGTAAGCTCCGGCTCAAGCTCCGGTTAGCTTTGGCAAGGTTCGGAGCTTGATCGTAATGTTCCAAATTTTCATGTGAAATGTTTTGAACTTGCTTTATATTCTTGGAAAGATTGTTTAGTATTCATTTGCTAAGTTTTTGGTGCGTTTTGGTTGATATGGTTGATATCGCTTTACTGTGGTTTTGCAAAATGCTTATGTGAGGTGCTCATGTAAGGTGTTGTGTTTGGAACTAATTTGAGTCGAGTCGTGAATTTGGGCTTGTACGGATTGGTTATTTGTTCATGTGCAGGTGATGCTTGAGTTCAAGTCATGGCTGGTGACGGGATCCATTGGACTAGCCTTAGGGAGGAGATGAGGTTCCAACAACCAAGTTCGGGAGGAACTGTGATTGAGCTAATCAGGAGGTCATGCAGGATGATTGAATAAAGGGCAGTGCATATGAAGGTTACTGAACGTCGAAGGAAGGTGTTCGCACGTATGCATGCAGTGCATGACGTGGCAACTTGGTTCCGAAGATGGTTTATGGATTGAAAGATCTGGTTGGAAGGATCGGATCGTATCGGTTAATGACTTTGGTTGCGGCGGAGTCGGTTATGGCTCGGTATGAAAAGTATCGAGTTGGTTATGTTAGGATTTCGTGTGGGTCACAAATTTGAGTTGTTTTAGGAATATGGTATATATTCCTAATGTGTTTGTAAGTCTTAAGATTTATTCTATCTGCGTATAGAAGAGTCCTAAGCAGTTATGGAAAGATTCGATTCGTGATTTGAGAAGGATTAGAGTCCTTGTTGAGATTGAGTTGGCCTAAGGGCTGGTTATATAAGCAAGGGAGACCAGAGCTCATGGCAGATGACTTTGGGGCTGTTCTCTTGTGTTCTATTGAATAAAATTTGTAGTTTAAAGGAACTTTTGTGCCTTGTTCGTCCGACTTGTTTCTGTCATGTTTTTCTCGTCCAGTTTTCTGCACATCACTACCTTTCCGTGGTGGTTTTATTATAACTCGAGTTTTACAGATCCAGTTGACCTGATTCTTTTTGGGTTGTGTTTGCAACTTGATTATCTATCATCTGTCAAAATTTCACGGTCATTGGATTTGTGGTTTCTGATCTACACGAGTTTCTTTGCAGCATTCCAGAACTGTTTTTCTCGGGTAGGACAGATTGACTTTGTTCGATCTTTCAATCGTAACTTGAGTTTCTCCCGACGGATTTGAATTATTCTTGTTGTATAGTCTCAGTGACTTGATTATCTATGATATATATCACTTTTGTAATAGTGAAACATGTTTATATTAGTCCCACACACGATTTCTTTAACAGATCGTTTTTCTGCCGATAGGGTTGGGATTTAATTGTTTCTGCTGCGTAAGATTTTTTAATCTACCATTCACCCCCCTCTGGTAGCTATTCATGTGCTCTTCGATCCTACATATGATGGGAGAACTCACGTACTTTTTGGGGCTGCAAATCAAGCAAACCAAGGAGGGTAGCTTTGTGCATCAAATGAAGTATACAAAAGACCTCTTAAGGCGCTTCAACATGGACAAAAGCAAGCCTCTTTGTACACCAATGGGAACAACAACAACACTTGAACTTGATGAAGATGGTGAACCCGTGGATCAAAACGCATATAGAAGCATGATCGAATCACTTTTGTACCTTACGGCATCAAGATCGGACATACAATTCAGCGTATGTCTTTGTGCACGGTTTCAAGCCTCCCCACGTGCTTCACATCGTCAAGCCATCAAAAGGATTCTCAGGTACTTAAATGGAACTCATGAATTTGGAATTTTTCTTCCTTCTTCCTCAACCATTACTTTGAAAGCTCTTTCGGATGCTGATTTTGGGGGTTGTAGGATTGATAGGAAATGTACTTCTGGTGCTTGTCATATTCTTGGTAATTCACTTGTTGCTTGGTCCTCTAGAAAACAAAACTCAGTTGCACAATCCATGACTGAATCTGAATATGTAGCTGCTGTGCTTGCTCACAAGTTCTTTGGATTGTTCAAACACTTAGGGACTATGGGGTTGATCTACATTTTATTCCACTGTTTTGTGATAACATTAGTGCCATTTGCATTGCTATGAACCCCGTGCAACATTCTAGAACTAAGCACATTGATATTAGGTATCACTTTCTCCGTGATAATATTGAAAAAGGAAACATTGTGCTTCACCATGTAGATACCGAACAACAATTGGCTGAAATTTTTACAAAACCTTTGGATTTCACTCATTTTTGTTTCATTCGTAGTGAAATAGGGGTTATGCATCCTCATGGCTTAAATTGGGGGGGGGGGAGTTTTGTAACTTAGAAAGTCTATGTGTAAATCTGAACTTAAAATAATATGAGCATAGTATTTTATACATATATGACTTTGTGATTCCTTTTACATGCTGAAAGTTTTTACTACATCACTTGTGTTATATATTTCGTAGTTTTCGTCATGTATAGTAATTGGAATAATTACTTACACTAGATCTGGTCATGGTCAAACTTTCTTGCTGTTTTGAACTTGTTGCATGCTCACAAGTGCTTTTAATCATAAATAATTAATTAAGTAATCAACTCACATGTTGAGTTTTTATGAACAAATATAAATTGAGAAAAGATCAAGAGAATATGCATGCATCGCACTTCTTCTTTTGAGATGGCTTATCATTGCACTTAGATATGAACTTGGAAGAAGTTGTGTATGACTAAAACCATGTCCTTAAGCTTCTGATTGTCAAATTACATAGGCTTTGCTTGGTTGGTTAGAATAAGACAGATTTGCATATAATCTCTTGCAAATATCATATGATCTAAATTTGTGCTTTGAAAAATAATGCAGCAACATGTGTCATGCTTTCAGGTATTGAAATAGTTAAGTTTGTGAGATCATGACTTGTTTAAATTGAAATTTACATTTGATCTCTAGCATGGCTTACACTACTTTATGTATCTCATGGATGTGATAGTGTAAGTTACTTGATAGTATGACTTAGATGAGCTTTTTTTATATGTATATGTTATAATATGCTCATAACATTTGAAATTTCTCTTTTGAACCTTGCTGAATACATTGTCAAAGGGGGAGAGATAATATATAATATGTGAATTTTTTAAAGATAAGTATGCAACGGGGAGAATTTGATTACACATTACACATATTCACAATTGTTTTGGCACAATTCTTCTCAGGGGGATAATTTGTTTTTCTTCTTACTTCATTTTGTTTTACAAAGGGGGATAAATTGTTTTCAAAACTATTAATGTGAATAAGCCAATGTTTGGATTTTAAATGGTGTTGCCAATGCATTCATCAAGGGGGAGATTGTGAGACCTATGTATGCTGAATACATTGCCTTTGACAATAAAAGTTTTGAATACTATGATAATATCCTTTTAGCAAGGTCCGACTCTAGCTCCGAGCTTTTGCAAGGTCCGACAATAGGTCCGACTTTCTCTGTCTAGGTCCGACATGTTTTTGGGTAGCTCTGGTGAGCTTTGTCTTTAGCTCCGGCATGTCTTTGATAGCTCCAGCATGTTGTTGTTAAGCTCCGATATGTTTTGATAGGTCCGACTTATGTTGCTTAGCTCCGACATGTTTTTATAGCTCCGGATTTTGGGTTCACTAGTTCCGTCTAGATTTAGCAAGCTCCGGGACTAGGTTGTACTAGCTTTGGTAAGCTCTGGCGCTAGGTTGTACTAGCTTTGGTAAGCTCCAGCTCAAGCTCCGATTAGCTTTGGCAAGGATCGGAGCTTGATTGCAATGTTCCTGCTTTTACTGTGAAATGTTTTGTACTTGCTTTACATTGTTGGAAAGATTGCTTAGTATTCATTTGCTAAGTTTTTTGCGCGTTTTGGTTGATATGACTGATATCGTTTTACTGTGGTTTTGCAACATGCTTATGTGAGCTGCTCACGTGAGGTGTTGTGTTCGGAACTAATTTGAGTCGAGTCGCGGACTTGGACTCGTACGGATTGGTTGTTTATTCATGTGCAGGTGTTGCATGAGTTCAAGACATGGCTGGTGACAGGATCCATTGATCTAGTCTTAGGGAGAAGATGAGGTTCAACATCAAAGTTTGGGAGGAATTGTGGTTGAGTTGATCAGAAGGTCGTGCAGCATGTATGAATCAAGAACAATGCATATGAAGGTATCGTGGATGTCGTTGGAAGATGTTTGCATGTGTGTAAGGAGTGCATGGACGTGGCTACATGGTTCCAAGGCGTGATGAAGAGATTTGGACGTAATGAATTGGTCAGAAAGGTCCAACCGACTAGGTTATGGACTTAGGCTGCGGCTGAGTCGTGTTTGACTCAAATATGATAAGTTTTGAGTTGAGTATGTTAGGATTTCGTGTGGGACATGAATTGGGGTTGTTTTTAGGAATGTGGGATATGTTCCTAAGGTGTTTGGAAGTCTTAAGATTGCTTCTATCTGCGTATAGAAGAGTCATAAGCAGTTATGGAAAGTTTTGATTCATGATTTGAGTAGGATTAGAGCCCTAGTTTGAGTTGAGTTGGCCTCCGGGCTGGTTATATAAGCAAGGGAGGCCAGAGCTCATTGAAGACAACTTTTGGGGCTGTTCCTCCTGTGTTCTATTGAATAAAATTCATATCTGAAAGGAACTTTTGTGCCTTGTTCGTCCGACTTATTCTAGACAAGTTTTTCTCGTCGAGTTTTCTGCACAACACTACCTTTCTTTGGTGGTTTTATCATAACTCTAGTTTTACAAATCCAATTAACGTGATTCTTTTTGGTTTGTCTTCAAAACTTAATTTTCTATCATCTGTCAAAATTTCACGGTAATTAGATTTGTAGTTTCTGATCTACATGAGTTTCTTTGCAGCATTCCAGAACTGTTTTTCTCGGGTAGGACAGATTGACCTTTGTTCGATCTTTCGATCGTAACTTGAGTTTCTCTCGACGGATTTGAGTGATTCTTGTTGTGTCGTATTCGTGACTTGATTATCTCCGATATCTATTGCTTTTGTCATGGTGAAACACGTTTAGATTAGCATCACACATGATTTCTTTAACAGATAATTTTTCTGCCAAAGGGGTTGGGATTTAATTGTTTCCGCTGCATAAGATTTTTTAATCTACTATTCACCCCCCTCTGTTAGCTTTTCACGTGCTCTTCGATCCTACAAGTTTGCTTGACTTGGATCTAAGGACCGGTTCATGAGAGAATAAGCCAAGACAATAGTGCCACTACAAAGCCAAGTATGGGTGCGGCGTAGCTGAATAATTAGGTGTGCTGCTTGTATTGTATAGACTATTGGTTGGTGCTGGGAATGGGAGTCGAGAAGAGCTACCCTTGGAACTGCATGGCACATGAGGGGGCCCGTGGGTGTGAGAATGGAGATTCAGGCCTGCTGGTGAAACCTTAGTGGGACTGTACATACTTGTAGTCCCTTTGTAAAGGATCTTTTCTGATCTCTTGGCCACACACCAAAGGAAGTGTGAGACGGCATAAGGGAAGTTCTCGATCACCGAAAGGTGACGAAATCACGAACATGTGGTTAAAGTAGTACAACCTCTACAGGGTGTTAAAAACTATCATGATAGTCGTCCTTCCGGTTACAAGCACCTGGATGACCTAAATGATTACAGGGAATTTGGGAATCTGGATGGTTTGGTTTTGGTATTGGTTATGGATTGGGTTATGATAAATGGTAATGTTTAGCGATGATGGTAAGAATATGGTATATGGATGATAAATGATTATGGATATGAATTATTGTGTTTATTTGTGGTTATCAGGGGATTAATTCACATATACATTGTAGGATGCTTTTTACATGTTTTAACTGTATTTTTCAGCAAATAGCCATTTATTATCATTCCTTGTTTTTAGCTACATGTCATATTTTCCCACACATGCTGAGTACGGCATGCGCTCACCCTTGCAATTCCCCCACCAACAGTGTCAGGTGATGTTTAGGAGTATCTTGAGGATAATGCGGAGCTCTAGGCTGTGTGCTGCCATCGGCTTGCCTGTGGTTTTGCTTGGAGCCACGCATTCTCCTATGCTTAGTTTGATTAGTTGCTTAACTAGATTACTTCCGCTGCAGTTATAGTTCAATAATGATCATTAAAGTTTGTAATTTGAGGATTATTTGAATATTGTAATAAAATTACTTAATTAACTTGCGATGTGGTAATTTTTTGTATATCGTTTGTGATGCACTCATGTATGTGTGTTGAAGATCCTAGACACACATATGCGGCGCACTTGGTTCACTTTCGGAACTGGGTGTCACAAATTGGCATTGGAGCCACAGGTTGACTGTAAGATGTATCCTAGATAGAATGGACACTTTAGAGCACATAGGAACACTCAGGAAGCATTGTGGTTTGTTTGGTGTGCTAATTGCTATTTAATGCTTGCTTATGTGCGTAGTAAAGGATTGTGGGATGCTTTAGCGATTGCCACATCCATATAGGCTAGTATAGGTACTTGCTTAGTTTCATATCCCTTGATGCATACAGTTGGGGATGTTGTCTAAATTATTCTATCTCTTGCTCTTTCTTCGGATGTCGAGGACCCGTAACCAGGGGGATGCCAACGAGAATGAGGAGAACAATATAGCACCTCAGAACAACAATGGACCTGGACTTAAGGCTATCAACCCTGAGCAGTTGTTGGCTACACAGAATCATCTTATGCAAACTATGATGCAGATCTTAGGACAACTGCAGGCCAATAATCAAAACCAGTCTCACCTGCCTCCACCACTGCCGCCCCCACCACCTCATAACATATTGGGAGAGTTTATGAGGACTAGGCCACCCACCTTTGCTCAAGCCAATGATCCTATGGAAGCTGATGATTGGCTGAAATATGTGGAGAAGAAGCTGGGGACTAGACCATCATGAAAACGGTTCGCCTGGGGTAACAACCTCAACCTCTTCGTCGGGGTGGCCCCGGGCCCATTCGTCATTAATAGGGTAGATTTTTGAAATGTGACCCTGCTCTCATTGCGGTTTCCATCCAAGCGTCGTGGAGGCTTACTTAAGAAGTAATGTATGCACAGTTTGAGAACTCTTTACGCTTTTGATGAAACTTGCACTCAAAGCCTCCCAAACTTCGCCTAGCTTTCCTTTCCATTGCTCCACTTTGCCGCGATGGAATTAGGTCTTCCCGAGCCGCATCCAGAGCAAGGACAATCTGATGAAAATCCGAACCTTAATGCAATGGTCCAGTGACTCCATCAACCACCTAATCCGCGCCGGCAAGCTCCCCTTCGAGAAGGAGCACCGCGGAGAGATGGTGTACTTTTCGGCGTACGCCATGGTGGGACTGATCCCACCATTCCCGAGCATCATCTTGATGCTGGTGGACTTCTACGGCCTCCAACTGCATCACCTCGGCCCGCACTCCCTTTTGCTCGTGGCCACATTCGTCCACTTTTGCGATATGTGGATGGGCGTGCCTCCCTGCGTCGAATTGTTCCGGACCTTCTTCACAGCTCATACTACCGGCAAGTGGACGAAGTTGGTTGTATTCTATTACTTTGTGAAGCGCAAGAACTGCCCCTTCAAGTACTTGAAGTCGTTCCCCTCTGGCTAATGGGACGACTGGAAGAAGGATTAAATCGTCATTGCAGTGGAGGAGCACGACAAGTTGGAGCTGCCCCAAGGACTCCCTAATGTCGACACTGAAGCCTAGAACATAGTTCCGAAGTTGTCAGACGCATTTAACATTGTCTTGACCAGGATCCAAGAATGCGTGGAGGGTGGAGTGACCCCCAGATTGTCTTCGGAAATTTATTGGTGAACATGTGGGCTCTGCCGAGGAAGAGAGAGAAGCTCGCCTGGGCTTTCAACAGTGTGATGGATGACGACCAGATTGAAACCGGTTTTAAATCCAACTTGGATGATGAAGCTTTGAAGCTCCATCTCAAAAAGTTTCAGCATGGGCTTGTTGATGGTGATGCCTTAGCTCCGCCGGCTACTTTCCTGCCCTTAAACATCATTCCATAGATCAGCAGGGAGCTCCGAAGGAAGATGCCGGTGCTAGACAACCTTGGTGAGGTAGAAACACACCAGACCTCCAGGGTTGTAATCTCCGGAGCTTCCAAGGAGGTGGCCGCCCCTGCTCCGAGCCAGAGGGTTGAAGACATCAGCAAGGGCAATGGCAAGGGCAAGGAGCCAGCCGAACCTTCCAGCTGAAAGAGAAAACTGAAGCACGCTGATGGGAGGTCCGTCAGGCCTGCTCCCTCTACAACGGCCCCTTCTCCCTGGAGAGGGAGATCTTCTACGACTACACCTTCTCGGGCACAGGCTTCTCCGAGAGGTGCCAACTACAGACAGTCAACTCCAGCCTCTGTGCCAGCTAAGAGCTCCAGGTCTGGAAGTCCTTCCTACCAAGGAATGTTCCGGCCGAGAAGACTCTAGCTGCCGCAAGTGGTCCCTAGCTGAGGTCCAAAGTTGTTGTCTCACCATACTTGGTGGGCTCTGACTCCAGGCCTCAGAAGAAGAGGTTCCGCGGTGACTGGGGCGGTAGCATCCCTAGGTAAGCATCATGGGTTCGCCTTCAAATGCTAATCTTGTTTTTATTATGTTTTTAATATTCTTGTCCCTTTATTTCTAGTGTGTCAAGAAAGGAGTCAGAGACTTCAGCATCTGTTGCAGCAACTATAGCTGTGCATGCTAAAGCTCTGGCTTCAACCATTAAGCCTCCTCCTCAAGTGGTGGTAGAAGTCACGGCAGCTCCAGCGCCAGCTGTCATGGATTTGGATTCAGAGTCTTCGCTGGAAGCTCCCGTGGTAGCGCCGGGCCACGGGGGAGAAGTTGAACATGCACCGCTGGCAATAGCACCGGAGGCTGAGGTTTCAGTGCAAGAGCCGGTGATGTCGGAAGCTCTGGCTCTTGATCCGGAAGTCATCAAAGCCCTAGCTGCTAAGCCAACAGCGATGGAAGGCCCGGCCATTGAGCCAGACATGGTTGAAGCTCTAGCCCTTGAGCCAGAAGTTGTTGAAGGTTTGGCTGTTAAGCCAGAAATGCTTGAAGCCCTGAACTGGAAGTGGCTAATGTTTTGGTGCCTGAGCCAGCAGTAGTAGAGGCACCAGATGAAGCCCCAACTGTTGCCCCGGAGGTAGCTTCTCCTGAGGTGTCTGGGCCAGAGCCAGAGCACCATGAAGAAGTGGCGGCAAGTTCTCCACCCTTGGAGCAGGCAACTAAAGACCCAGAAGTAACACCTTTGTCTTTCGCTCCAGAGGTGGAAGTTCCCCCAGTGGGTTCTTCCTCTGCTGCTGGTGAAGAGCTCTCGGAGAGCAGCCCCAGTGCCGCAGGAGCTCAGAGGACCTCACTTTTAGATTGGGATCCTATTTTTGTTATGGAGAATCCCCTGGAATCGGCAGAGATGACCCCAACAGGTCTGGAGCCTATCCCCTTGGAATTGTCCATAGACAATGCCTACTCTAACCTCCAACAAGTTCAACTCGCCTTTGATCATGAGAGCAAGGTCCTGGAGGAGGAGCGCCACACCTTAAGGCGTTGGCGCAACAGGCTTCATTTTGAGACCAGGCTTGCTAAGACAAGGCTTACTGACAATAAGGAGTGGGTCAAGAGGGAAACGGCCCGGATGGAGTACTGGGGCAAGCTGCTAGAAGAGAAGGAAGCCGCCATCAAGGCGCTCGATGCAAACTCTTGGGAGATCCTCGAGCAAGCCAAGGAAAGGAGTGATGCTGCTGATGAGCGTTACAAAAACCTCAATGAATTAAATAAGGTCCTCCTGAAGCGTCGAGCGGTCCTTGAGGCGAGGGAAGTGAAGCTCCTGGAACAGGAGGAGGATCTTTTGAAGAGAGAGGAGGATCTCGCCAAGAAGCTGAATCTGGGTTTGGTGGGTCGCTCAAAGAAGTTTGAGCTATGGAGTAAGGAGAAAAAGGAAAAGTACTGGAAACTGGGGCAGGAGCTCTCAAAAAGAGAAGCTGATGTTGCCACCAGAGAAGAGAAAGTAAGAGGGAGGGAGAAAGACCTAGCGGAACGGCAAAACTGAATCCACCTCCGGGAGACAGAGCTAACTGATCGCGAAAAGCAAGTTGCTGAGAATATGCAGCAACATGCCAAAGTGGTTGAGCGCCTTGCTCAGGAAGGTTTGGAGCTTGCGGCTGCCCGGAGGTCACTAGAGGAGCTATGGGGCTTGAGGGAGACTGAGTCCATTCAAGTGTGGGACTTCTTGGGGCGAGCCAACGACGCGTTGAAACCACTAGGCTTCAGTCCTGTACGTCTGGACAATCTGGACTTAGACCGAGCACTGGTGGCCCTCAATTCTGGTGGCGGCAAACTCGATGTGATGGGTGACGTCATTATGGACCAGCTGGAGACAGGGGGGAAATCTTTGGCTACAAACATCGTAGAGTATGTGCTGACGTGTTATGTTAGTGGAGATCCCCAATTCTCCCTGGAGCTGGTGCTCAAAGGTCCCGTTGCTGAAGAGGAGTATGCCGCCAAGGCCAGCATCCAAGAAGTTGCCAAGGAAGTCGCCTCATTCTTCCGCATGACTTAGATCCTCCAGTAGCTAAGACTATTTCCTTTTGCCCTTTGATGTAATTCTGATTTTGTAATGCAGTACTTTGAATTAATTAAATCCACTCTTTTTGCCATGACTTTCACTTTGTCTTCAATATTGAATGTAGGCCTAGAGGGGGGTGAATAGGCCTTTTGAATTTTTGTCAGATCCTGCAACACTCAACAACAAGTTCAATACCAGAGAAATCGGACTAGTCCGGTAAAGTGCGGACTAGTTCGGTGTTCACGGACTAAGTTGATCAAGATTAATCGATTAGGTTGATTCTTCAATGTGTGCAGCGGAAATATAGAATCAAACAATAGTTTAACAGTTGTATATTGGATTGTATCACAATTAATGCTTGTGTTCTACAATTTATTGTAAATTGAACAATGTGAATCAAACCCTAGAGTAAGTTGATCAATTTGAGTGATGAACACAAAAAGGACAAGACACACGATTTATCCTGTGGCTCGGCTACCACGAAGGCAACCAACGTCCACGTTGAGGAGTCCACAAAAGGACCGGGTCTTCTCCAACCCTACCCTCGTCGGATCGCCACGAAGGCCAACCCTCTTCCACTAATCACAAAGGGGTGAATAACCGAATTCAAGGAGCGTTCTCACACATTGAGAGCTCCCTTAGATTACAAATCACAATGCCACCAAGAACACACTCAGAAATTACAATTTGAAACGCAGGAGTGTGTTAGAGATTCAAACCAAGAGCTCAATGATGTGTGCCAAGTGTCTCTCCAATGATCTAGAAGTGATCCTCAAAGGATTGATCGATTTTGCACTTAATTTCATGGAGAGAAGTGGTTTTTGAGTCTCTTGGGAGGTGTGACGGCACTAGGGTTCGAGTGTGAATAAAAGTGGGCCGTGCACCTCTATTTATATGGGGTTTCTAAAAGTGACCGTTACGGTTCAGAAAGATCGGACTAGTCCGTGGTGGTCACCGGACTAGTCCGGTGTGCTGTGTGTAGCAAACCCTAAGTGTCCCGAAATATCGGACTAGTCCGGTCGAAAACGGACTTGTCCGATTTCACTACTGGAAATCTTCGGACTAGTCTGATAGCCATCGGACTTGTCCGGACATATGAAACCCTAAGTGTATTGGATGACAAGTCCGCACTTGGAGGACTTGTTCGATTTAGATCAGTGGGTATTTCGGACTAGTCCGTGTAAACATCAGACTTGTCCGGAGTGGATCAGAATGAATATCGGACTAGTCCGGTTAACAACGGACTTGCCCGATTTTGTGTGACTTGTGAAGTGTGTTGAGGACTTGTCCGCCCTGGGGAGGACTAGTCCGACTCAAGTCAGAAAGATATCGGACTAGTCCGACAGATATCGAACTTGTCTGATCTGGTGCAGAAAGGATATCGGACTAGTCTGGTTGATATCGGACTAGTCCGGTCCTGTGTAACTTTGTGCAATATGTGTGTGTGCTTAAATATGATTGAGCTCTTGGGTGTGTTTCCTTAACACACTCCATACACAATAATCTACTATTTCTTTTCCTTGAGCTCAAGTTCACTTTGCTCCTCATTATCCCTTCTTTTTGGTATTTTGCTCATTTTTCATTATTGGCCTGCATTCATCTCAATAAAAAGGTTAGGATCCCAATTGCTTGTCATAAATCATCCAAAACCCACAAGGGAGTCCTAGATGCACTTTAAATCTCCCCCTTTTTGGTGATTGATGACAACCAATTGAGATTTCACAAAATATGACAAAAAAAGAGATGAGATTTTCATAAAGTATGCACATATGACTCAAAAATACATCAAGCGGTAAGAGAAATATCCATATGTGCATTCTTTATGGTGGGATGCATAACTAAGTGCATTGAAACATTGAGAATGACATAATTTACATTGATGAATCAATACAAAGTACATATGTCATTTCAGGAGCAAAGTTGCAGATTTCAACACATACTTGCAAATTAATTAAGCATTTCAACACAGAACCATAGTTAACATAAAAACAGCGTTAAAACATTACAATCACAAAGAAAGATAAAGAGAACTCTCTCCTCGCACCCTACCACAGCTAAAGCTAAGACTCCCCCTCAATCTCTCCCCCTTTGGCATCAAGACACCAAAAAGAAGGAGAGGAGGGTCCTAGGGTCTTCACTCTTCACTGTCGGTCCTCTCCTCGTCGTCTTCGTCTTCATCATCATCAGCTTGACGAGGAGGGGAAGGAGGAGGGACGGAGTCGCTCGAGCCCCCAATGCCAAAGTAGGCAAGCTCAGAGGGGTTCAGAGGCCCGAGCTCGGTGAAGTCCGGGTCGGACTCCTCAGAAATCACTGGAGATCCAATGGGGTCGATCTCCAGCTTCTGGCAGATTTGCTTCATATTGGCCTTTATATACTTCATGTCCTCCTTTCTTCTCTTGTTGAGCTTGTGGACCTTCACTTCGGTCTTTTTGTAGGAGGAGAATATGGCGGTCAGGTACTTGAGGATCCCACTAGCTGATCCTCTCTGAGGGGCTTCCCTAGAGGTAGGGACAGCCCTAGCACCGCTTCTTGATCTTGCCGGTGCCTCGGGACTGGAGGCCGGCGAGGGAGCAGCCTGGACACTCACTGGTTGAGGCTTCTGAGGCCTCAAAGGATTGTGCTCCACATCCTTCACGAACTCAATACCTGTGACTTTCTCAATCATATACATGAGGTAGGGAGCATAGCCACATGACCTGTTAGGCGTGCAGGATATGTTGACCATATCATTCCAAATGTATTCCGCCACATCAAATGGGCGGTCCTTGCTTATGACTCTCATTAGGGTCCTGAGGTAACCCTGCACGCTCCCAGCATCTCCATCTTTAGGAGCAATAGTCTTCCTCAGCACTCTGTTGAGGACCACAAAGAATGGTTTCATGTTCTTTGTAGAGGGAGGGACATACTTTGAGTTCGGCTCATATAGGAATTTCATCCTATCCTTCTCCATGACATCTATGTTGTGGATGATCAGCCCGTCATGTCCAGAGGTGTCCAGATGGAGCAGACTAGTGAAGTCCTCTTGAGTGATACTATACTTAGATCCGTGTGTCATCCAAGTAACACTCTCTTCATCCTCACTCGAGAAGTGGCAAGTTGCAAAGAACTGTGCAAACACTTCATCATTCCAGTTATGCCTAAAGGCAAAGAGATCCTTCAGGCCATGCCTCTCAACTGCTGCAATGACTTCATCAAAAGCTGAGCACTTCTTCTTCTCAAGGTGTGCCCAGTCAATCCACTGACTGCGCACCACCGGTGTCTTCATTGGGAGATACATCGATTTGTAGAAGTCTGCATGGAAGTTGCACCAAACCTTCCATCGACAGTTTGCTTTGGCCTGCCATACCAGTCAATGCTTCTGAACTTGGCTGCAGAATCACTGCCCTTGCCGTTGAACTTCTCCTCAGTAGGGTCCCAGACCCCTTCCCTGGGAGCATGGAGCTTCAAGGGCCCGACTGGCCCCGTTGCTACCCCCTTGCCCTTGCCCTTGGCTTGGCGAGAGGCACCTGAGGATGCTGCTGCCTTTGACACTGGCTTCTTTGCTAGCACCTTCCTCCGAACCTGAGGAGGTGAAGGAGCTGGCTCCGAGGGTCTTTCTTGGCATTTCTTGCCAAGACCCGTCGAGGACCGAGGTGCCACTTCGTGGTCCAACTCGGCCTCAAAGTCAGAGATTTTGTTGTTTGAGCTCGACATGATCTGAGAATGATTTTGCAAGAATGATGGTAAGTGATACAAGGCATAAGTATGAAAAGATAGCAATGAATTGCATTGAGGAATTGAAAAATTAGGTTTTTAGTTCAGAAACATCGGACTTGTCCGTGCATGGACCAGACTAGTCCGGTGTTCATCCTAAAAAACCTAACAGATTGGTCAAGGAATGATTCCTAATGAAAATCTAGTCTAGCATACACGTAGTACATCAAATAAGCATGTATCTAGTGAAGGATGCTAGGCTATACGATTAACAATGGAGAAAAACAAGATTTCTAGGGTTTTGAAGAAAGTTACCAAAGAAATCGATTTATGCTTGAAGGTTTGGGGGTTGGAGGCCGGACATGTCCGTTAGCTTCAATCCCCAAGCGGTCAAGATTGATCTCCGCCCAAATGTGGACTTTTTCGACGGAGGGAGCAGAGAATCGCCTTGGTAGCTCGAGCGCAAGAGAGAGGAAGGCGTGAGCAAATGTGGGGATGAGAAGATTAGCGTTTGGTGGCGGCTAGGGTTATGGACATGAAAAATCGGACAAGTCCGGACATGACCGGACTAGTCCGAAGTCATCCAGAGAGCTATATCGGACAAGTCCGTGGTCTATCGGACTAGTTCGGCCTAACCGGCACTCTGCGGACTAGTCTGCAAGAGCGGACTAGTCCGGGTAACCACGGACTAGTCCGTTGTCACCAGGAGAAATTGCATAGCCCATTCATATATATTTGAAGGTTCATTAATAGAGAACAGGAGAGGCAAAACAAATTAATTAATCTTGATGAATTTGACCAGTAAGCATACAACAATCACACAATGATCATAATTCATCAAGATCTAATAATTGACATAGTTTTTCGAGAAAAAAAGATGAAGAGGGATGATTTTCACAATTCAGTCAAAATTTTGAAGAGGTCATACATGTATGCAACTTTTCAAGCCACACTCCGAGAATCAAGGATATTTAGTTCATTTCGGAGTTTGCAAAAATGCTTTTCATCAAGTGGCTTGGTGAATATGTCGGCCAATTGTTGTTGGGTGTTGACATGTGAGATGGTAATGTCTCCTTTCATGGAATGGTCTCTCAAGAAATGATGTCTTATGTCTATGTGCTTAGTTCTAGAGTGCTCAACTGGATTGTGGGCTATTTTAATGGCACTCTCATTGTCACAAAGGAGAGGAATACGGTTCATATTGTAACCGTAATCTCTTAGAGTTTGTCGCATCCAAAGGAGTTGTGCACAACAACTCCCGGCTGCATCATACTCCGCTTCGGCTGTGGATAAAGCAATGGAATTTTGTTTCTTGGATGACCAAGAAACTAAGGATCTCCCTAGGAATTGGCATGTGCCGGAGGTGCTTTTTCTATCTACTTTGCACCCGGCATAATCTGCATCGGAGTAACTAATGAGATTGAATTTTGAGCCTTTTGGGTACCAAAGACCAAGGTTGAGTGTATGAACTAAATATCTCAAGATTCTTTTTACGGCTGTCAAGTGACATTCCTTAGGGTTGGCTTGAAATCGTGCACACAGACATACACTCAACATAATATCTGGCCTAGATGCACATAAGTAAAGTAGAGATCCATTCATGGAGCGATATACCTTTTGATCGACGCTAGTTCCATCTTCATTGAGATCCAAGTGGCCATTCGTTGCCATGGGGGTCTTTATGGGCTTTGCCTTGTCCATGCCAAACTTCTTGAGTATGTCCTACGTGTACTTGGTTTGGATTATGAACGTTCCTCCCCTTTGTTGCTGCACTTGGAATCCCAAGATGTACTTCAATTCTCCCATCATTGACATTTCAAACCTGTCTGTCATGATTCTACTAAATTCTTCATAGAAGGATTGGTTAGTTGACCCAAATATTATGTCATCAACATAGATTTGACAGATAAAAAGATCATTATCTAAATTCTTTTTGAATAATGTATAGTCTACTTTGCCAATTTGAAAACCATTTTCAATTAAGAAATCTCTAAGACACTCATACCAAGCTCTAGGAGCTTGTTTGAGGCCGTAGAGAGCCTTACGCAATTTATATACGTGGTTGGGGAATTCTTCGTCTTCAAACCCGGGTGGTTGCTCCACGTACACTTCTTCCTTGATCGGTCCGTTGAGGAAGGCGCTTTTCACGTCCATTTGATACAGCTTGAAATCATGGTGAGTAGCATATGCATGTAATATTCTAATAGATTCAAGCCTAGCTACTGGAGCAAAAGTCTCATCGAAATCCAAACCTTCGACTTGTGAGTACCCTTTGGCCACAAGTCGCACCTTGTTTCTTGTTACCACTCCGTGTTCGTCTTGTATGTTGCGGAAGACCCACTTGGTGCCACTATGTTTGCATTGGGTCTTGCCACAAGTTCCCACACCTCGTTCCTCTTGAAGTTGTTCAATTCTTCTTGCATTGCCACCACCCAGTCCGGATCCTTCAATGCATCCTCAATCCTGCGTGGTTCCACAAAGGAGACAAACGAGTAATGCTCACAAAAGTTAGCTATGCGAGATCTAGTGGTTACTCCCTTTTGGATGTCACCGATGATGTTGTCGATTGGGTGATCCCTCTGAATGCATTGGTGTACTCTTGGGTGGGCCACTTGGGGAGTTGTGTCTTCATGATCGTTTTCTTCTCCCCCTGAGTGGTTGCCCTCGTTGACTTGTTGATCATCTTCATACTCTCGTGCTTGTGTTGAAGCCCCCCCCCCCCCCCCCCCTTGATTGTTGGTCTCCTCTTGTGGTTCATTTTCCTCATTTATGTGTGAAGGTGATTCTTGTGGTCGAACTTCACCTAGAGCCATTCTTTTCAATGCTAGACAAGGAGCTTCTTCTTTACCTAATTCACATGGATCAACTTGCTCCTTTTGGGAGCCGTTAGTCTCATCGAACACTATGTCACGTGCTACTTCAACAAGTCCGGAGGCCTTGTTGAAAACACGATAGGCGTAGGTGTTCGAATCGTAACCGAGCAAGAAACCTTCATCGGACTTCGAAGCGAACTTTGAAGTCCTGGGCTTCTTGTTCAGGATATAACATGGAGAACCGAAAACTCAAAAGTGTGAAATGTTTGGTTTGTTACCGGTGAGTAGCTCATAGGGAGTTTTCTTGAGTAGTCGATGAAGATAAAGCCGATTTGCAGCATGGCAAGCGGTGTTAATCGCTTCCGCCCAAAATCGATCCGAAGTCTTGTATTCATCGAGCATTGTTCTTGCCATATCTATGAGTGTTCGGTTCATCCTTTCGGCAACTCCATTTTGTTGTGGTGAGTATGGCGCTGAAAATTTGTGCTTGATGCCCTCTTCATCAAGGTACTCCTCCACTTGTATGTTCTTGAACTCCGTGCCATTGTCGCTTCGAATACTCTTGATTGACAATGAAAACTCGTTTTGAGCCCGCTTGAAGAATTTCTTGAGTGTTCCTTGTGTTTCTGACTTATCATGCAAAAAGAAAACCCAAGTGAAGTGAGAAAAATCATCAATGATAACCAAACTGTATTTGTTACCGTCGATGCTCATGTAAGCAATTGGACTAAACAAGTCCATGTGAAGTAGTTCGAGCGGTCTTGTTGTAGTCATGATGTTCTTTGCGGGATGATGTGCTCCAACTTGCTTCCCGGCTTGGCACGTGCTACAAGGCCTGTCTTTCTCAAAAACAACATCTTTCAAACCTCGGATGTGATCGCCCTTGAGGAGTTTTTGAAGATTCCTCATACCAACATGCGCTAGCCGTCTATGCCACAGCCAACCCATGTTGGTTTTTGCAATCAAGCATGTGTCGAGTTCGGCTTTATCCTTGTTGAAGTCAACAAGGTAAAGCTTTCCCTTCAACATACCCTTGAATGCAACGGAACCATCACTCCTCCTTGAGACGGTCACACCCTCGTTAGTGAACAAGCAATTATAACCTTTGTCACATAGTTGAGATATGGACTGCAGGTTATAATCTCAAGATTCAACATGTAAAACATGAGAAAGCGTGTGTTCAGAGGATATTGCAATTTTACCGGTACTGAGCACCTTTCCTTGACTATTATCTCCGAAGTGGATGCCTTCGTTTGGGTCCTCATTTTCTTCATATTCCACGAACATCCTCCTTTCTCCGGTCATGTGGTTGGTGCATCCACTATCTAGCACCCATTTGGATCCACCGGAGGAATAGGTCTGCAAAAACAAATTATGCTTTGGTTTTAGGTACCCAAGCTTGTTGGGTCCTTGGAGGTTAGTTACAATACATTTGGGCACCCACACATGGGATTTTGTGTTCCCATGGCGTGGCCCAACATAATAAGCATAAACCTTACCAAGATTGTTTCTCATTAATACATAAGAGGCATCAAAAGTTTTAAATAGAAGCTGCTGTTGTTTATGAATCGGACTAGTCTGGGTGGTCGGACTTGTCCGGATGACCGGACTTGTCCGGACACCGATCGGACTAGTCCGGTATTCATGCGAGTTCAGTTTCTTATTCTTCAACTTATCAGTTTGAGAGGATCTTCCCTTCACAAAGGAGATCCTTCCCCTGTTATTCTTATGACTTCCAGCATGTTGCTTTTCATCATAAGAGTAACCAATGCCATATTTGACATTTCGAGGTCTTTGGACCAACTATGCAGTACGTGCATAGTTGATCTTCTCCTTGTCAAATATTCCATACTAGGTAGGATTTTTATCCTTTGTGGAGGTTGACTTCTCCTTCAAACTGGTGTTGATCTTACTACATGTGCACATATGAACAAGATCAGATTTAGTGGGTTGAGAAGGTGAACTTGAAGAGGAGGAAGGTTCACTTAGCTTGAGTGACTCAACTTGCACTTCAGGTCAGCAAGTTGGTCCTTGATTGCAACATTTGAGTCCGATAACTCCAAGCAAGTTTTCTTGCTTGAAGCTAGCTCAAGCTCTAGTGAACTGTTTTTCTCCTTTTCAAGCTCTAGGAGTTTGTCAAGTTTGACATACTTCTCCTTTTGGGAGATAATCATATCTTCTTGACGATCAATTAACCTCTCCTTCTCAACAAGTTGGTCAAGCAAAAATTTCATTTCAGTAGCAGTTTTCCTATCTAGTCCATTCAGCATATCCTCATCATCACTATCTAGTTCATCATCACTAGAGTAGGAATGCATGGAAAGGGTTTTGATGTTTACCTTGCGTTTACCTTCCTTTGCCATGAGACAAGTGCCATTTCCCTTCTTTGCAGTGAGTGTGGGGAAGAGTGTGGGTTTCTTGGATGTGCTTTCTATGGCTATGCTAGCCATCTCTTCTTCATCGGATGATGAGGACTCATCGTTTGAGTCCCACTCCTTCCCAATGTGTGCTTGTTCGGCTTGTTTCTTCTTCTTGAAGAATTTCTTAGGTTGAGGCTTGGTTTCTTTCGCTTTCTTCTTGTTGTCCTCATACGGGCAATCAACTATAAAGTGGTTATACTCACCACAATTATAGCACGCCCGCCTCATTTTTGGCTTCGTCCTTTCCTTGTACTTTCCTTCACTTGATTTTGTTCCTTGTCTCTTCTTCATTATTCTCTTGAACTTTTTCATGAAAAAAATCATATCCTCTTCATCTAGCTCACTACTCTCGTCATCACTGTCCTCCTCTAGTTGTGCTTCTCTTGCTTCTTTGGATAGAGAAGTGAGAGTAGATTTTAGGGCAACTCCTTTCTTCTTGGCAGAGGTGAGGTCGGCAATTTCTTTGACGTGCTTGGCTTGTTTCTCCATCATTTCAAAGTTGATAATTTTACCAAACAATTCATCCGGAGTCATCCTTTTGTAACCGGGGCTTTCTCTGATCATTGAGCATAGCGTGACATTGCGAGGCATAAAAGCTCTAAGGATGAGCTTTACCACCTCGTGGTCATTCCACTTCTTGCTCCCATATGATCGAACCTTGTTGACAAGTGTCTTCAATCGATTGTACATACCCTGGGGTGACTCGTCTTCCTCAATTGCGAATCTTCCTAGTTCGCCTTCGATCATTTCAATTTTTGCCTCACGCACATGCCGGTCACCTTCATGTGCTGTTTGTAGTGTATCCCATATCTCCTTAGAAATTTCAAGTCCATCCACCTTGGTGAACTCGTCTCGACTGAGAAAGGAGGTGATTACGGCTGCGGCTTGAGCGTTTCTATGGATGGCCTACTCTTGACTTGGGGTGAGCTCTTCGTCGTCATCCGGAATGTCTATCCCTGTACATACAACATGCCATAAACTTGGGTTGAGGGAAATCAATTGCATCTTCATATTCTGCCTCCACATGGAGTAATCACTCCCATCGAAGTGTGGGGCTTTTCCAAGTGGGATAGATAAGTAGTAATTGTTATTGGAATTTAGATGATCATAATTAAAAGGATATCGGGAGTAGTCGGTGTGACTACTCCCCTTCTTCTTCTCATCAACTTTCGCTTTCACTTTTGAAAGTGCCTTCTTTCTGAGGAGCGCCTTTAGCTCCAGCGTCTCCTCATCGTCGTCCTCGAAGTCTTGAATGGCTTCGAGGTACTTCTCCAGTTTTTGGGTCTTGTCGTTGTTGACTTCCTCTTGGTTGTTGATTTTGTGGACGTCCTTCATGTCCGACATGATCTCTTCCAGTGGTTAAACTCTTTCTTGAAGAACCAAGCTCTGATACCAATTGAATGTAGGCCTAGAGGGGGGGTGAATAGGCCTTTTGAATTTCTGTCAGATCCTGCAACACTCAACAACAAGTTCAATACCAGAGAAATCAGACTAGTCCGGTAAAGTGCGGACTAGTCCGGTGTTCAAGGACTAAGTTGATCAAGATTAATCGATTAGGTTGATTCTTCAATGTGTGCAGTGGAAATATAGAATCAAACAACAGTTTAACAGTTGTATATTGGATTGTATCACAATTAATGCTTGTGTTCTACAATTTATTGTAAATTGAACAATGTGAATCAAACCCTAGAGTAAGTTGATCAATTTGAGTGATGAACACAAAAAGGACAAGACACACGATTTATCCCGTGGGTCGGCTACCACGAAGGCAACCTACGTCCACGTTGAGGAGTCCACGAAAGGACCGGGTCTTCTCCAACCCTACCCTCGTCGGATCACCACTAAGGCCAACCCTCTTCAGCTAATCACAAAGGGGTGAATAACCGAATTCAAGGGGCGTTCTCACACATTGAGAGCTCCCTTAGATTACAAATCACAATGCCACCAAGAACACACTCAGAAATTACAATTTGAAACGCAGGAGTGTGTTAGAGATTCAAACCAAGAGCTCAATGATGTGTGCCAAGTGTCTCTCTAATGATCTAGAAGTGATTCTCAAAGGATTGATCGAGTTTGCACTTGATTTCGTGGAGAGAAGTGGTTTTTGAGTCTCTTGGGAGGTGTGACGGCGCTAGGGTTCGAGTGTGAATAAAAGTGTGCCGTGCACCTCTATTTATATGGGGTTTCTAAAAGTGACCGTTAGGTTTCAGAAAGATCGGACTACTCCATGGTGGTCACCGGACTAGTCCGGTGTGCTGTGTGTAGCAAACCCTAAGTGTCCCGAAATATCGGACTAGTCCGGTCAAAAACGGACTTGTCTGATTTCACTACTAGAAATCTTCGGACTAGTCCGATAGCCATCGGACTTGTCCGGAATATGAAACCCTAAGTGTGTTGGATGTCAAGTCTGCACTTGGAGGACTTGTCCAATTTAGATCAGTGGGTATTTCGGACTATTCCGTGTAAACATCAGACTTATCCGAAGTGGATCAGAATGAATATCGGACTAGTCCGGTTAACAACGGACTTGTTTGATTTTGTGTGACTTGTGAAGTGTGTTGAGGACCTAGTCCGCCCTGGGGAGGACTAGTCCGACTCAAGTCAGAAAGATACCGGACTACTCCGACAGATATCAGACTTGTCCGATCTGGTTCAGAAATGATATCGGACTAGTCTGGTTGATATCGGACTAGTCCGGTCCTGTGTAACTTTGTGCAATATGTGTGTGTGCTTAAATATGATTGAGCTCTTGGGTGTGTTTCCTTAACACACTCCATACACAATAATCTACTATTTCTTTTCCTTGAGCTCAAGTTCACTTTGCTCCTCATTATCCCTTCTTTTTGGTATTTTGCTCATTTTTCATTATTGGCCTGCATTCATCTCAACAAAAAGGTTAGGATCCCAATTGCTTGTCATAAATCATCCAAAACCCACAAGGGAGTCCTAGATGCACTTTCAAATATACTGTGCTCTGTCTTGTTGGCCCCTCTGGTATATGTGCACAATTCGAGTGTGTAAATGTACCAAAAAGATTTACAGTATGTTGATGACTTGAACGCTTTGAACCTGTAGATTTTTTTTTCCGAAGTCTTTATCTCCGATACATCGATGGCTGGCCCCTTAGGGCTGCCGGAGCTTGGTTGCTCTGACGGCACCCACCATCAACACGATGGCTGCCCCCTGGGATTTATCAGAGCTTGATAGGTCCAGTAGCTCCATATGTCAACACACGAACTATCGAAGGTAGGCCCCCAAAGGTTGTCGGAGCTTTGTAGCTCCGACATCACCCACTGTCAACATATTAAACATCGATGAAGGGCCCCTTGGAGGATGTCAGAGCTTAGTATCTCTGGCGTCGTCCACCATCGCTATGAGTTTCTGTTTTTCCTGCACATTAAATACAAGAAAAGAGTAAAATCATTTGTGACTTATCATTATAATTTGAGTTTTAAATCCGAAGAAACTCGATATGGCAACAAGCATATTGATGTAATCTTCCCAGATCTGTACGCTTTTTTAGTATTCACCCTACTTAGGCCTGCCGGGGTGTAGGTAGAGTGGCGTACATAGGGTGCAGGACCAGGCTAAGTCGATAGCATACTCCAGACCTATGTTGGCTTGGCCTTCAGGCAAGTGGACTATACAACATGTTAAGATCCAGAGAGACCAACAATATAACTTGTAACACATATGAATAACTTGGACAAAAACTTAAAAAAAGAATAGAACAAATTCATTATAGACAAGAAAGGTAAAAATAATAATTTGATATATCGAGCCTTATACAAAAATAAATGCACGTGGAGTCTTTTTTCACACAACAATGTCTTCCATTATTGGTCCAGGTTACAGGGGAGACAAGGACACACTTAGGGTGCAAGACCAAGCTAAGTGCGCTATACATCTTGTACTAGCCCTGAGCAGGTAGTTAAACTTTTAGTGTTGTGACTGTATGATGTGTTACTTGAACTTCCCCGGCCTTCCCGGAGGGGTCCGGATGTTCTCCTGGAGGACCTATCTTTCTTTGTGTATTGACTCTATAACATACATTGTGCGTAATTACAGACTCACCTCCGTGATTCTAAGTATAAAACTTATGGGGGTGCTCGATGTTCCAAGGATTAGGAAGCGGAGTCCCATCCTCAGTTGCCAAGCGAACGCATCCGGGACGGGATACTTTGATCACTCGGAAGGGACCTTCCCAGCTTGGGGAGAGTTTATTCATCCCTTCGCGAGTTAGTATCTTCTGCAGCACTAGATCACCTTCTTCAAGCTGTCGGTTGTGCACATGCCTTTGATGATAGTGTCGGAGAGCTTGGCGATAACGTGCATTCCGAACAGCTGGTTGGCACCTTCCCTCGCCGACGAGGTCAAGGACTTCACGTTAGAGCTGGTCCTGCGTGGCTTCGTCAAAAGTCTGGACCCGGAGGGACCCCATGGTGATCTCCGGAGGAAGGACCGCTTCAGCTCCGTACACCAGGAAGAAGGGTGTTTCCCCAGTTGACCGGTTAGGTGTTGTCCTGTTTGCCCATAATGTAGACGGAAGTTCTTCAATCCAGTTGGCTCCATGCTTTTTTAGATGCTCGTATGTGCGCGTCTTGAGTCCTTTTAGGATTTTTGCATTTGCTCTCTCGGCTTGGCCATTACTTGTTGGGTAAGCTACTGACGTGTAGCTTAGTTGAATGTCGAGGTCTTCTCAATATTCTTGAAATGCAACACTTGTAAATTGAGTTCCGTTGTCAGTTATGACTTTGCTCGGAACTCCAAATTTGCTTATAATAGACTTCAAGAATTTGATAGCTGATTGTTTGTTGATTTTCACAACTGGAGTAGCTTCCGTCGACATGGTGAACTTGTCGATGGCGACATACAGGAACTTGTAACCTCTGACGGCTTTTGGGAATGGTCCCAAGATGTCCATGCACCACACAGCGAATGGCCATGTAGGAGGTATCATTTGTAGTGATTGAGTCGGTGTGTGAATCTGTTTTGTGTGAAACTGGCACGCTTCACATTTTTCACTTGCTTAACTGCATCCTGGAGTGTTGTTGGCCAGTAAAAACCATGCCGGAAGGCTTTACCAACCAACGTGCGGGAATATGCATGGTTCCCACACTCGCCTCCATGGATTTCCGCAAGAAGCTCATGACCTTCTTCCCTTGTAATGCAATGCAGGACGCCGTTGGCACCACGCCGGTAGAGATCCCCTTCTACCAGTGTGTATCTTTTAGCCAATCTAACAATCCAATCAGTGGATGCACCGTCTTCAGGAAGGATGTTGTCTTTCAAGTAGCTCCGAATCTCCGAGATTCATGCATTGGAGCTAACTTGAGCTTCTGAGTCTTGCGTGCTGGGTTGCTCAGAGCTTCCTACAGCACCTACGACCCTTGGTGGACGCCATGGTAGCAGGGCCACCGGGACTGCCAGCTTCGAGGTGCTGGTCTCGCCCTCTTGGATTAGTTCAGCAGACTGAGCTGTTGGTCTTGATAACCTCCGAACGAAGATTCTATTGGGAGCTGGAGCGCCGGTTGAAGCCTTCGTCCAGAGTTCATCGGCATCAGCAATGTGAAGATGCTGAACATGATGGAGATCCAGGACGTTGATGTCCTTCTGGAGTCTCTGGACTTAAAGGAGATAAGTAGCTAGTTGGGCATTGTTATAGCAGCATTCACCTTTGACTTGTTTGATGATGAGCTGTGAATCACCCTTCACCAACAGCTGTTTGATACCATAGGATAGTGCCACCTTGAGCCCATAGATAAGAGCTTCATACTTTGCCATGTTGTTGGTTGTCTTGAAGTAAAGCTGAACCATGTACTTGACCTTCTCCTCGGTCAGAGTGAGGAGAAGGACTCCAGCTCCGCCCCCCTGCTTCTGCATGGAGTCGTCGAAGTAGAGACTCTAGTGAGGCTTGGTGAATACCAAAACCTTGGGTTCCAGTTTCTGCTCACTAGGGCCCCCAGGGTTTGATGGAGAGGGAGCCCATTCCGCCACAAAAATCAGCCAAAGCTTCTCTCTTGATTGCTTGTCGCGACACGAATTCAAGATCAAACTCGGCCAGCTCTGCTGCCCACTTTGCGATGTTCCCAGTAGAGTTAGGGTTATGCAAAATAGCGCGCTGTGGAGAAGAAGCTACTACTGATATTTTTTGGGCATGGAAGTAGTGATGAAGCTTCCATGAGGCAATAAGAACTGCATAAAGCAGCTTATGCACCACAATGTATCTTGTCTTGGTGTCATGGAGTACTTTGCTGATGAAGTACACTGGGTGCTGGACGGTCCGGACCTTCTCGGAGTGGCCCGGAGCTTCCTGTTCATCGACCCGGACCCTCCTGGAGGGGTCCGAGCTTTCTTGTTGAGATTCCCAGACCTTCTCTGAGGGGTCCAAAACTTCTTTTTGATCAACCCGGAGCTTCCCCGATGGGTCCAGATCTTCTTGAACAACCGTTAAAACTCCCTCAGATGAGAGAGGTTGATCTTCTAGATCTTTGTCTTGAAGATCCGTGTCTGGGGGCTGGGAACCAGACTTGCCTTCAGTTAGCTTCGGACCCTCCCGGAGGAGTCTAGGCTCCTGAACTGGATGTGGCTCTAGCCTTTTCGCGACCAGAACCATGTTGAAAACTTCTGTAGTTGCAGAAATATAAAGCAGTAAAGGCTCACCAGGATTCAGAGCTACCAAGATTAGTAGTGTGGTGAGGAGCTGCTTTAGCTCTTGAAATTCCTTTTCTGCCTCTTCAGACCAATGAAATGGTCCATACTTCCTCAAAAGTTTGAAGATGGGTAGTGCCCGTTCTGCCAGTCTTGAGATGAACTGGCTGAGCGCAGCTAGACACCTAGTTAATTTCTAGACGTCTTTTATGCGGATTGGGGGCCACATATCTTCAATGGCTTTGATCTTCGCCGGGTTTCCTTTAATTCCTCGGTGAGTCACCAAGAAACCAAGTAGTTTCCCGGACCTAGCCCAAAAGACACACTTGTCAGGTTTATCTTGGTGCACGTGATGCGCAGCTTGTCGAAGACGGCTTGCAAATTATCAAGGAGGGACTCCTTGTTCTTGATCTTTATGATGATGTCATCAACGTACACCTCCACCAATTCTCTAATTAGTTCTCCAAATGTTTTGTACATAGCTCGCACAAAGGTTGAAGCAACTTTTTTAAGACCAAAGGGTATCGCAGTATACCAATATAATCCATCTACTATTATGAAGGCAGTATGCTCTTCATCTTACATAGACATTTGGATTTGATGATATCCTGAATATGCATCTAAGAAACACAATAGCTCACATCCAGAGGTGGAGTCCACTATCTGATCTATTCTAGGTAGTGGAAATGGATCTTTCGGACATGCCTTATTTAAGGTGATGTAGTCGATACACATCTGAAGCTTCTCGCCAGCCTTGGGCACCACGAATGGGTTTGCAAGCCATTTGGGATGAAACACCTCCCGAATGAAACCAGCTTCGAGCAGCTTCTTGATCTCTTGTAGGATGAACTTTTGCCGCTCGATTGATTGCTTTCGGGGTTTTTGGTGTACAGGCTGTGCGTCGGGATAGATCTTCAAGTTGTGCTCAATCACCTCCCTGTAGATCTAAGGCATTTGTGACAGTTGCCAAGCAAACACGTCAACATTCGCCTGGAGGGAAGTGATGAGCGCGAGTTCCTATTTGTTGTTCAGACCTCCAGATATACGGATGGTCTGAGCAGCATCAGAACCTATTTGGACGACTTTGATGGGAACGTTGGTGTCGCCGCTTAGTTGCACACGAGGTGTAGAGGTTGAGCCTTGATGACGAGAGCTCGAAGGTTTCGGAGCTAACTCCTTACCGGATGCTTCCTCCTGCGGTGTAGCAAGCGCATGGAGCTCTTCCAATGTAGTAATTTCTGCAGTGCGATCCCTGCGGATCCGAATAACGCCCGAAGGTGTTGGCATCTTCAACACCAAGTAGCCGTAGTGGGTGGCGGCCATGAACCTGTATAAAGAAGGCCTGCCCAATATGGCGTTGAATGGTAAACTGATCTGCACCACGTCGAAGACCAGTTTCTCGGTTCTGTAATTCTCCCGAGTCCCAAAGGTCACTGGGAGTGTGATGGAGCGGAGTGGTGTAATGGTCCGCGGACCTACCCCAGAAAAAGGTCGAGAGGGGCAGAGATCCAAAGGTCGGAGCTGAAGTTTGACGAAGGCTTCAAAGCTTATGAAGTTCAGCCATGCACCTCCGTCCACCATTACATGGTGGAGTTGGATATTGTTATTGGTCGGAGACACCATCAACAGGAGTTGGCCAACTCTGATCATGTTGCGACGGCAGTCCGAAGCATCAAAAATAATGAGAGTGTCCATCCATTTCTGATGAAGCTCCGCCCTGGCAGTGGGAGCTGCAGCGACCATGTCCTGCCGCATTGCCTTGAGGATGCGGCGAGACGTGATGTCCCAAGAACCACCATAAATGGTGTTCAGGGTTTTCCGAAACTCATTGTCAGATATGTCGGAGTCGTCATCGATGGTGTTGTAGACAACCTTCAGAACCTTTTTGTGGTCCTAAAAGCCTAGCTCCTCTTCAGCCAGAGCTTCATCGACTTTTTGTTTTCCTTCCCGCAGGCGGAAAGGAGCTTCTTCTCGGCGCTCGTTGTAGCGCTCGACAAGGTGCCAAACCTCTCGACATTCTGCCAGATTGTGTTTGCCCGTCTTGTGGATCGGACACCATATCTTGGAAATGTTGTTGTCTTCTAACGAAGGACGAGGTCGTTTCTCAGGGCGTGGCCTCTGGCCACCCGGAGCTGCTGCAGCCACAGTAGTTGGTGCGCGGGCCAACGACTTCTTCTTGCCGTTGGACTTCTTTTTCTTTTTACCACCTCCAGAAGTAGTGGCTTCAGTCTTGGAAGATTTCTTGTTAGCCTCCGGACGGGGTTTGGAGAGCATCTCACATCCCTCCGCAACTTTAGCACATTTATCTAATGAGCTGAAAAGTTCCGTGACACTGGTGACTTCTTTGGTCGCCAGCTTCTCCAGCATGTTTTTGTCTTGAACGCCCTGTCTGAATGCAACAACAACAGAAGCGCTCGAGATTGAGGGGATGGTATTGCATACCTGAGAAAACCGTTGGATAAAGGATCGCAGCGATTCCCCCATTGTTTGCTTCATAGCAAACAAGTCCAGTTCAGTGTCAGGCCGGGTGTAAGAACTCTTGAAGTTAGCAGTGAACTGTTGGCATAGTTCCTCCCAACTATTGATGGAGTCGGGTGGAAGACTCATGAACCAGGACCTTGCAGTCCCAGTCAGAGCCACTGGGAAGTAGTTGGCCATCACAGCCTCATTGTCTTCTGCTGCAAGTATAGCAGTGGGGTAGATTTGATGAAACTCAACGGGATTGACAGTCCCGTCGAATTTCTCCGACAAATGAGGCGAGAACTTCTATGGCCATATGATCATGCGTAAATGCATGGCCAAGGCAGAATAGCCTCCCCCTACTCCCTGAGGAGCAGGGTTGTCCCGAGTCTCTCGACTCTCGCGAGCACACTCGATATGGATGCGGCCGTCCTACTGCCGGTAACGGCGATCAAGTTCTGACCGCAGGTCATGAGTCGAAATCGTGGTGATGGTGTGGGTGCGTCGTGCCCCAGAAGGCAGCGAAGTCACCTGCTGAGATGCAGCACACCTTCGGTGCTATGACATGTGAGGACCAAGTCTTCCACACAAGGTCCTATGTTGTGTTGTTGCCTGCACCGAAGGGGGAGGACCTTGGTTGCTGATGGCATTGCCTTCGGCAGCAACCAAATGCTGCACATCAGCGCGCCCCTGCTCCATCGCACCATGAGGTGCTCCGGGCGCTGGTGGGCGCTCCAACGGAGTTTGTGTAGCAATTAGCGCGTTCTCATGGTTGTTGTTTGCCGTTGCTGTGAATGACACAAGTACCCCATCTTGCTGTCCAAAATTGTTTGCTGGGGCAGATGGTGGTGGTGGTGGCATGATGCCCGCCTGGACAACAGCGCCTGTTGGATGCTGCATGTTGGAGGGATTGTCTCCAGCAGGTTGTTTAGCGTGATTACCGTTGGAAGATCCTGCAGTGGAGTTCACCATCTCGTGATCTCAGGCGCCCCCTAACTGGCGTGCCAAAATGTCGAAGTGGCTAAACGACACTTCCCCCGGTACTAATAAATGTAGACCGCGGAGGTTCTTGTATTGGTTTGGGCATGCAGAGATCGGGGACAAGATGATGACACAAGTGATTTACGTGGTTCGGGCCGCCTGAGCGTAATACCATACTCTATGGGGTTTGTGTTGTTGTATTGAGTAGCACTAGTATGCGTGTGAGCTAGGATCAGATTCTGTGTCTTTGTATCTGTAACACCCTCATTTTCATGCATCATGCCCTACATACACTCATATATATGTTTAACATTAACCCACATAAAGAGGAACGAGTTTAAAATTGATTTGGAGCAAAACCGCACTTAAAACGCAGGAAAGTGTGGACTAGTCCGATTTTACTGAGGACTAGTCCGATTTCTCTCTGACTAAAAACGGACTTGTCCGTTTTTGCTGCGGACTAGTCCGATTTTGGCTCTGGAAACTTTCGGACTTGTCCGATTTTGTGCGGACTAGTCCGATATTCCATGAATCATTGAAAATTTGCTAAGTCCCTGGACTTCTCCGGACTAGTCCGATGTTCCAGCGGACTTGTCCGTTTTTCCTCTCTGTTCAAATTCGGACTTGTCCGATTTTTGGCCAGACTTGTCCGATTTTATCTCTGGATGACTTCGAACTAGTCCGGTCCTTTCCGGACTTGTCCGATATTTCGCGACCCTGAGTTGATCTTTTGTTTGACGACTTGTTTCTTGGGTTTCACGTTAAGTGGGCCTAGGTATGTCGTGCCTAACTCTTTTAGAGCCCATGTGGGACTCTAAACTGGCCTCTACTCATCCCAAAACTCGAAATCTATCTAACCCTAGCCTCCACCTCTATATAAACAGCCCAACCCCTTGGTTTGACATCTATTTGCCACTTTTCCACCCACCCAAACCCTAGTTCGTGGGGAGCCACCATCAAGGAGGGAGGAGAAGATCCCAAGCAAGAAGAAGAAGAGGAGGAAACGAAGAAGGATAGAGATCTCCACCAAGTTTCGTCCTTCACCACCAATTCATCTCCAAGTTCATCACCAACCCTAGATCATCAAGATCCAAGTGTTACCTCCAAGTTTCTTGGTTCATTGGAGTTCTAAACACCTGGTATACCTTCTATTCTCTTTTCCTTACGTGAATTCAACCGCTAATCTCCAAATTCACGTCGATCTAGAAAACCCTAATCCGCTGATCTCGCAGAGTGTGGACTTGTCCGGTCCCTAGCGGACTAGTCCGATCTTTCTGGTTAAATTGTGTTGAATTAATTCTAAAATTTGATCTAATCGACCCCAAACCTGTATAAACTTGTTAAAATCTATTAGAGCTAGTTAGTGATCATTAAAAGCAATCTAGTAACAAGTTCTACCTTGCATTTGCATCAATCATGCATGTCATGTCATATTGAGTAATATGTGTGCACTCTTTGATTGTGTTTCTTCTCTTGTATGTTTATTGTGTGGATTAGACGGATTTGCGCTAGAAAGTGCCGCGGAGGATCTATAGCACCAGCAGTTTGAAGGCTTTGACCCTAATCAACAACAAGAGCAAGGCAAGTGTCCTTGAAGCATATTGATCCTGTTTTTTTTTAATAAATGTTTTGTTTGAAAAACTGCATGCTGTGTCAATTTGATGGGAATCCTATGGTAGGAAGTTTACTAGACTTGCTAAACCACCCTTGTCACCTGGAATTTATGGTAGAGCGTCGGGATGGACTTTTAACCTTTTGCTTCACTTAATCAACTGGAATGGGAATAACTATACCACTCAATTTAATTATGCATGGATTAGATTATGGTTAACATGAACTGGTTAAATATGGTATGGTAATGGATGATCTAAGCAAGCCTGGTATGTGGATGGGTTGGATGTTATGGTGGTTTGCTTGCTTTAGATCTAAGGACCGGTTCATGCGAGAATAAGCCAGGACTACAGTGCCACCACGAGGCCAAGTATGGGTGCGGCATAACTGATTAATTAGGGCTTTGCTAGTGCTGTTTGGACCATTGTGGATGCTCGGGGAAGGGGTAGTCAGATTGGGTTTGTTGATGATTGGCGGGACTACCCTGGGATCCGAATGGCTCAAGAGGGGGCCCTTGGTTGAAGATGTGCTCTGCGGGAGACATCGCCACCGGTGAAACCTCAGTGGGGTGTAAATAGGCTAGTAATCCCTTTGTAAAGGCTATTTTGTGATCTCTTGGCCATACACCAACGGAAGTGTGTAATATGACTGACGGGTCAATGGCATAAGGGAGATTCTTAGTCGCCGAAGGGTGATGAAATCACGAGCACGTGGGTAAAGAGGTACAAACTCTGCAGAGTTAAATAAAACTATCATGATAGCCGTGCTCCCGGTTATGAGCACCTGGACAACTTCCATGATTAGAGGGTATTTGGTATTGGAAATGGTCATGGTGATGGTTATGGTTTGTTATGGATTTATTTCTGGTATTGAATATGGTTATTGGCAATGGTGAAATCTGGACTTATGGATGATGGTAGTAAATTCAGTTTGGTATTATGGTATTACTTATGATTATGATGGGTTTGATTCATATAATTATAATATATTGCTTTTCAAATGTTTTAATGTACTTTTCAGCACTTTGCCACTATTATTGTCGTCATTTGAATCAGCCACATGTCATACTTTCCACACTTGCTGAGTACTACATGTACTCACTCTTGCAACCCCCCCCCCCCCCAACAGTTGCAGGTCAGGATTTGGGAGTTTAATGGCGATAATGCGGAGTTCTAGGCTGTGTCTACCGTCAGCTTTGCCTGTGGTGTTGATTGGAGCTGCGCATACATACCCTGTCGCTTATGCTACATAGTTGCTTAGTTTGCTTAATTAGTTTATTTCCGCTACATTATTTGAACTTGTCATTAATATTCATTAGAGCTTGTATTCGAGGATAATATGGGTTGTGTAATAAAATTTGATAATTAATCTTGTTCTGTGGTAATTTTCTGTATACTCTTTTGTGATTACACTCGTGTATGTGTGATGAACATCCTGGGCACACATATGCGATAGCTTGGTTCATTTTCGGAACCGGGCGTCACAGATTGGTATCAGAGCCACAGGTTGACCGTAGGACGCAGCCTAGATAGAATTGACACTTTAGAGCACATAGGAGCACTCAGGAATCGATGTGTTTTTGCTTGGAGTGCTGTTTGTTATATATATATATTGGCTGCTTGTGTGCTTAATAGAGGATTTCTGGATGCTTTAGCATTGCCATGTCCACCTAGGCTAGTATAGCTAGTTGGTTAGATTTATATCCCTTGATGCATATAGTTGGGGACGTTTTCTAATTCTTACCTATTGCTCTTCTTCAGATGGTGAGGACTTGCAACCAGAGGGATATCAATGATGAGGAGGAGAACAATGGAGTACCTCAGAACAACATCGGACAAGGATCTACTCAGGGAGCTATCAACATCGAGCAGCTATGGGCCATGCAAAACCAGCTCGTGCAGACCATGATACAGACTATGGGACAGCTGCAGGCTGGCAATATCAACAATCAGCCCCACATGCCTCCACCGCCACCCCACCTCCTCATAACCGATTGGGAGAGTTTATGAGGACTAGGCCGCCAACCTTTGCTCAAGCTGCAGACCCTATGGATGCGGATGATTGGCTCAAGTCCGTGGAGAAGAAGCTAGCCATTGTCCAATGCAATGACCGGGAGAAGGTGCTATTTGCTTCTCATCAACTCGTTGGAGCAGCTGCAGATTGGTGGGATTCTTATTGCAATGATCATGAGAACCAAGAGAGAATTACCTGGGCGGAATTCAAGGAGAGTTTCCGTTCTCATTATGTGCCGGAAGGTGTTATGATCTTGAAGAGGCAAGAATTTGAGAACTTGAGACAAGGAAAATCAAGCGTGAGTGAATATCTCAAAAACTTCACTCAACTCTCAAGATACGCGCCCGAAGATGTGAGCCTGGACAGCCGGAAACAATACTTGTTCATGAGAGGCCTCAACAATGAGATCCAAGTGCAATTGCTCAATTGTGACTATGTCAACTTCCAGAAGCTTGTGGACAAAGCAATTGTGGTTGAGAACAAGATCCGTGAGATGGAGCAAGAAATCAAGAGGAAGGCGCCATATCAAGGACAGCAACAAGGAAGTAATGTGCGCCCTCGCCTTGCACCACCCAATGCACCTCATTACAGCTCCTCTATTCCTGCTCAGCGTCCTGGTTATGCACCACGCCCAACTCAGTTTGAGCAGCAGCGCCCTGTTATGCAAACACCTAGGCCTCCAATGCCTTATGCACCTCGTGCTAATTTTCCTGGTGCTAATGCTCAAAACCAAGCTTGTTCCAATAATTCTGGTGGAGTTAAGAGGTGTTATACCTGTGGAGAAGCTGGACACTTTGCGCAACAATGTCCTAAGTCAGGCCTTGGTCAAGGAAGCAATGCGCTGAGGCAAAACCCAAGACCCAATGGAGGACAGCCACAAGGAAGCCGTGGACAGCAGAACTTTGCTCGTGGCAACGTGAACCATGTCTCTATGGAGGATGCTCAACAAGCGGATGACGTGGTCATTGGTATGTTTCTCGCCAACTCCAACCCCGCGATGATGTTATTTGATTCTGGAGCATCGCATTCATTCATTGCATCGAAGTATGTTGCCAAGTATAGTTTGCCTATCTCTCATATGAAGTTTACTCTATTAGTTAAGTCTCCTGGAGGAGAGATGAGGACAAATATAGTATGTCCAAAGGTAAGCCTTAGAATAAGGGGGGTAGACTTCTCCGCCAACCTCATAGTTTTGGATTCTCAAGGATTGGACATTATACATGGTATGGACTGGTTGAGGAAGCACAATGGAGTTATTGAGTGTGCCACAAAGACGGTGATGTTGACTAATGAGGAAGGGATCACCGTAGAATTTGAAGCATCTCAAACCGCACCGAAGCAATATGAATTAGAGGAAGATTTGGCTTATGCCGAGCAACCGGTTAAGATCTTGGGAACGAAGGAGAGAGTCACAAGGAACAAGGTGATTCAATGGTGTAAAGTTCAATGGAAGCACCATACCGAAAAAGAAGCAACTTGGGAGCTAGAAGATGATCTCAAGAAGGAATTTCCCTATCTCTTCTCTTCCGCGTCGAATCTCGAGGGCGAGATTCATTTTAAGGGGGGTAGGTTTGTAACACCCTCATTTTCATGCATCATGCCCTACATACACTCATATACATGTTTAACACTAACCCACATAAAGAGGAACGAGTTTAAAATTGATTTGGAGCAAAACTGCACTTAAAACGCAGGAAAGTGCGGACTAGTCCGATTTTACTGAGGACTAGTCCGATTTCTCTCTGACTAAAAACGGACTTGTCCGTTTTTGCTGCGGACTAGTCCGATTTTGGCTCTGGAAACTTTTGGACTTGTCCGATTTTGTGCGGACTAGTTCGATATTCCATGAATCCTTGAAAATTTGCTAAGTCCCTGGACTTCTCCGGACTAGTTCGGTGTTCCAGCGGACTTGTCCATTTTTCCTCTCTGTTTAGATTCAGATTTGTCCGATTTTTGGCCAGACTTGTCCGATTTTCTCTCTGGACAACTTCGGACTAGTCCAGTCCTTTCCGGACTTGTCCGATATTTCACGACTCCGAGTTGATCTTTTGTCTTACGACTTGTTTCTTGGGTTTCACATTAAGTGGGCCTAGGTACGTCGTGCCTAACTCTTTTAGAGCCCATGTGGGACTCTAAACCGGCCTCTACTCATCCCAAAACTCGAAATCCATCTAACCCTAGCCTCCACCTCTATATAAACAGCCCAACCCCTTGGTTTGACATCTATTTGCCACTTTTCCACCCACCCAAACCCTAGTTCGTGGGGAGCCACCATGAAGGAGGGAGGAGAAGATCCCAAGCAAGAAGAAGAAGAGGAGGAAACGAAGAAGGATAGAGATCTCCACCAAGTTTCGTCCTTCACCACCAATTCATCTCCAAGTTCATCACCAACCCTAGATCATCAAGATCCAAGTGTTACCTCCAAGTTTCTTGGTTCATTGGAGTTCTAAACACCTGGTATACCTTCTATTCTCTTTTCCTTACGTGAATTCAACTGCTAATCTCCAAATTCACGTCGATCTAGAAAAACCTAATCCGCTGATCTCGCAGAGTGCAGACTTGTCCGGTCCCTAGCGGACTAGTCCGATCTTTCTGGTTAAATTGTGTTGAATTAATTCTAAAATTTGATCTACTCGACCCCAAACCTGTATAAACTAGTTAAAATCTATTAGAGCTAGTTAGTGATCATTAAAAGCAATCTAGTAACAAGTTCTACCTTGCATTTGCATCAATCATGCATGTCATGTCATATTGAGTAATATTTGTGCACTCTTTGATTGTGTTTCTTGTTTTGTATGTTTATTTTGTGGATTAGACGGATTTGCGCTAGAAAGTGCCGCGGAGGATCTACGGCACCAGGAGTTTGAAGGCTTTGACCTAATCAACAGCAAGAGCAAGGCAAGTGTCCTTGAAGCATATTGATCCTGTTTTTTTTTAAATAAAATGTTTTGTTTGAAAAACTGCATGCTGTGTCAGTTTGATGGGAATCCTATGGTAGGAAGTTTACTAGACTTGCTAAACCACCCTTGTCACCTGGAATTTATGGTAGAGCGTCGGGATGGACTTTTTACCTTTTGCTTCGCTTAATCAACTGGAATGGGAATAACTATACCACTCAATTTAATTATGCATGGATTAGATTATGGTTAACATGAACTGGTTAAATATGGTATGGTAATGGATGATCTAAGCAAGCCTGGTATGTGGATGGGTTGGATGTTATGGTGGTTTGCTTGCTTTAGATCTAAGGACCGGTTCATGCGAGAATAAGCCAGGACTACAGTGCCACCACGAGGCCAAGTATGGGTGCGGCATAACTGATTAATTAGGGCTTTGCTAGTGCTGTTTGGACCATTGTGGATGCTCGGGGAAGGGGTAGTCAGATTGGGTTTGTTGATGATTGGCGGGACTACCCTGGGATCCGAATGGCTCAAGAGGGGGCCCTTGGTTGAAGATGTGCTCTGCGGGAGACATCGCCACCGGTGAAACCTCAGTGGGGTGTAAATAGGCTAGTAATCCCTTTGTAAAGGCTATTTTGTGATCTCTTGGCCACACACCAACGGAAGTGTGTAATATGACTGACGGGTCAATGGCATAAGGGAGATTCTTAGTCGCCGAAGGGTGATGAAATCACGAGCACGTGGGTAAAGAGGTACAAACTCTGCAGAGTTAAATAAAACTATCATGATAGCCGTGCTCCCGGTTATGAGCACCTGGACAACTTCCATGATTAGAGGGTATTTGGTATTGGTAATGGTCATGGTGATGGTTATGGTTTGTTATGGATTTATTTCTGGTATTGAATATGGTTATTGGCAATGGTGAAATCTGGACTTATGGATGATGGTAGTAAATTCAGTTTGGTATTATGGTATTACTTATGATTATGATGGGTTTGATTCATATAATTATAATATATTGCTTTTCAAATGTTTTAATGTACTTTTCAGCACTTTGCCACTATTATTGTCGTCATTTGAATCAGCCACATGTCATACTTTCCACACTTGCTGAGTACGACATGTACTCACTCTTGCGATCCCCCCCCCCAACAGTTGCAGGTTAGGATTGGGAGTTTAATGGCGATAATGCGGAGTTCTAGGCTGTGTCTACCGTCAGCTTTGCCTGTGGTGTTGATTGGAGCTGCGCATACATACCCTGTCGCTTATGCTGCATAGTTGCTTAGTTTGCTTAATTAGTTTATTTCCGCTGCATTAGTTGAACTTGTCATTAATATTCATTAGAGCTTGTATTCGAGGATAATATGGGTTGTGTAATAAAATTTGATAATTAATCTTATTCTGTGGTAATTTTCTGTATACTCTTTTGTGATTACACTCGTGTATGTGTGATGAACATCCTGGGCACACATATACGATAGCTTGGTTCATTTTCGGAACCGGGCGTCACAGTATCTTGCGGTGCAGTTCTTTTATAGTCCAAGGACTGACCCGTTACAACATTTGTCTGGCCCGACATGTGGCCTTGGCATATTTAATTACCTAATACACAGTCGATGAGTATTAAGCTTGATTAATAGGGTGATAAAGTGCCTTAATGGCTGCATGACGTCTATTAACAGTCCACTTATCGTGTGTCATTAACATAGCATTAATGACATTTAATTAGGTCTTGTAACAGCCGCTTTAACTGTCCCTTGAATGTCCGTGCGGTTGGCATTGTAGGTCTGGAAGCCCCGCACGTGGCAGTTCTGGAGCTTCCCCTTGTGGGGAGATAGGTCCGGAATTGACATACACGTGGCGGCACCGGAGCTTCCCTCTCTGGGGGGTTAGGTCCGGGGTCATTATCCACGTGTCAACGCCAGAGCTTCCCTACGTCAGGAGTTTAGTTCTGGTCTTATATTACATGTGGCAGTTCCGAAGCTACCCATATGAGGGAGGCGGGTGCAATGCCATGTGACACGTGGGGCCTGAGGAAGCCTTCAACTCGGACAGGTGGAATTCTCTTACACTTCTTGCGGTATTATGCGGTACCCGGTATGCAAGGTACCGAAAGTAGCTATCGACGACAAGTTGCCCGACAACCTCACAGCTATCCTCAAAGCTTGGCACCCCTGTAAGTTAATATTAGCTTAGTAGGACAGTGTAAAGGTTTTCATAGAGTCTAGGATTAGCATTTAGTACAACCAAGCTCCGTTAGGGTCAGGTCCAGAGTGCGCAGTCAGCTTAGCCTGGTCCCGAACCCTAAGCCTGTGCACCCTGCCTCCCTCATCATTCGAAGGCAAGCCGTTGCCTTCTTTTGTAAAATCTTGTCTCCTCCTATGAATGCCAATATAAAAGAATCATTGTGTTAATTCATGTTTCCCTAACAATGCTCATTTAATTATGCATTAATTTTATGATAAACCATGCTAGACTCGTTTATTATATATTGCCTTCATATACATGGTAATGCACTCTGTATCTCACCCTAGCTGAAGTTGTGCAATCCTACTGCAGGTTGGCTTGCTTGAGGTACCTGCAATGTGTGAGGGGTTCTCTCTGCTGCCCCATCCTTGGACTCCTGTGATGCTGGATGGCCTCCCAGGAAAGGTCTACGCCAAGCCGGATGTCCAGGGCGTTCGAACTACTTAGTCTAGTCCTGTACCCTAAGCACACACACCCTGCCTCTTAGCGCTACGATCGAGTACTAGGGACTGGAAAGTTCGCACCCTAAGGACGGCAAGAGGCGGACCCCGAAGCACTAACACATTGAATTACCCAAGTCCTGTGTGTTAGCTCAAGACAATGAGACATGACAAAGCTAAAGAAGACAAACAGGCAAAACCAGCGAGCAAACTAGTCCCTCTTTTACCATATGTGCAGGACAACCAACTCTGACACCTCCCAAGGGGCCTACCGTCGACGATTCTGCGAAGATGGTGCGCGATACCAAAGCAGCTAGCTCCGGAACCTCCCAGGGGGGCCGCTGTCAACGTCCCAGCACATCGAAGATAGTAACAGACGCTGAATCATGAGTACACTCTCCTGTCCCGCTCTTGTTGTAATAAGGTTCTTATGTGGTAACATGTAATTGACGGTTCCTAGGAACTACTAACAATTAATTTCTAGCAGTGGTGCCAGAAAATGTTTGTTAATAGATTTTAGATTATACATGTAAATCCGCAAGCACACAGAAACTATCAATGTAGCATTTTCTCTCTAAGAATATTCCCAAAGGGTGTCATTTATATTATCCCAAAGGAAGGCTAGATGGAAGTAAAACAATCATCAGATGGAAAGGCTAGGTTGGCCTAGGTAGGGTTCTAGCAAGGATGGATAAAGGGTAATCGAGGTAGTGTGACACACACAAGAGCATTCTATTCTAAGGGGATAATATGGGATAAAGAGGGACCAAGCTAAGAACTAGGTAGAGACTCCAACAATGCTTCTAATGTACATATACATAGCCTAGGTTAGTTACTAATGATTATGTCAATTATGAATTCTCATGCTAAGTGGATTAACACATTGTGCACAAGTTTACCCCTAGCAATACTAGGATGACTTCTGCCAAGAGCTTGTGGCATAGCCGAATGTGGAGGATTACAAAGGACAGATAGGTTTGTCACCACCTAATGCCTACCTCTTCAATTCGTGTGTCTACGAGACATTCAACGCTGCTCTCTATCCTATCACCATGCTAGCATATTAAGTAATTACCTTAAGAGCCTAGGCACAAGCCATCATAAGGCAATTAACGAAATCATCGTTGAACCAATGTTAATTCATAGCACAAGTGATTCATGTTAACATAATCATATCATAGCTAATTAGACTATAGTGGAGGTTTATAGTATTTTTTATGATATAATGATAATGATATAGCATAATAATAAATATTACTCCTACCACATACATGGAATCCACAATCAAACAAGAAATTCTTCATCCAAGTATATGAACAATGGAACACTAAAGATAACATCTTTATTAAGAATAAAGTCACAAATACAAATGGGAATATGGGAGACATACCTTTCCCAATTGGAAATTGGGAAAAGACTCCTTCTACTCCTCTCCTAATTAGACTATGGACTAGAGTCTCTTCTCTCTACAGCCTATACTCCTCTAAACATATGGAGAGTAGTGGATACAATGGCTGAATACTCAAGTGGTGTGTGTTGAAGTGAGGGGTGAGGGGTCCTATTTATAGCTTGGAGAAGGGTCGGTTCCCGCCACAAAAAGCACGTGAATCAGTCACCCATGATCTCTTCAAGCCCGGAGGAGCCAACACATGGCGTCTGACCACGTTTGGCGCGAGGACCTAGTCAGCCAACTAGGGGGGTCGGTGGACCAGGTCTAGGCTCCTTTTGCGGTGTGATTCCTCCAGGTCTGTGCCAGGTGGGTTCCATTAACTGATATTCACGCTACACCGTTGGATGGCCTCGGATACTTCTGTTTGTGGGCCATTTGATCCATTGGTGCCACGTGGCATTGCTTGATTGGCTGGAATGATATTTTATAGGTTCCATCCACTTGTTTCAATTCAATTCTGCATAGAATCCTTGCATGCACTACTTTCTCCAAGGACAAGTGAAATACGTTAAATAGAAAGATGATGTGTGCAAAAAATGATATTTCCTTCACATAATTGAGTTATATTGACGGGCGAAATTGTTTTATAACAGCCATCAACAAACTCCTATCTTATCCTTTGCTCGTCCCGAGCAAAGTCAAGACTTTAGGTTGATGATCAGGAGTTGCTACTATGTTCTATTTTTCAATGTACCATGTGCACAACAAAATACTATACCTAGTATTGCGAAAATTGGCATGGTACTTCACCCATCTTAAGTAATTATGGGCCTTATGCCATCTCCTGTTCATGGGTGGTGAAAGATAGAACAACAAATGAAGCACATATACCCTAGAAGTCAAGTTCCACTCAAATTCCGGAGAGTTCAATTCAGATTTTAAGTATCTCAATTTGATTTTCTCAAGTTTCTCTTTTGTGTGTATTTGAAATACATCCTCACCAAGTCATTTTTCCTAAATTCATCCTACCTCTTCATAAGTATTGTATGTGGAGCTTGGTAGGGAATATAGTAGGCATATTTGCAACACAAAATATTGCTAAGTCAAAAGAGCAAGCCTTAGGAGAAATCAATTCAAAACAATATGATTCAAGACTTGTGCATGTGTGATGGAATGGAGTGGATGTGGATATTTGAGATGACTCCTTTTTGAGTGGACTTTCTTATTTTACAGAGATGAAACATCGCTACTTTTTTCTAATGATTATGATGTAAGCATGCATTTTTTTTCTTTTTCTTTCTCCTTTTATTGTAGCCATGTCTTCTACTCCCTTTTTATGCAATAAACTTTGGAGAGAGTACTAAGCATGAATGATATGGAGTTTCTCTTTTTATTGTGGAATGGTGTTATGGTGGAATTTCGCTTACTTCTAGTGTAGAAGTATAGCATGTGTAAGTGAAGTCTTGAATTCAAAAAGTAATGAATGATATCTCACATAGGTCTATTCTGGTTCGACAAATCTCAATGTGAAGACAAATAGCATATGCATAAGGTCTATCAATATGATGTATCATATGGCTTTGGTAGGTATTTCCAATCAAATGAGAGTAACTTAAATCTTTTTAGAATTTCTTCTAAAATCTAAGTTTCACTTTTAAACTAGGAATAGCAGCCCTATCACTGTATCATATCTCACAACAACTTAGAATGGATTAAGCTTTTGCTACCCGCAATTCCCAAATCAAGGGAAAATAAATTTTAGCCAATGAGAGCAATATGTTGGAGAGTAGTAAGTTGTAAACTAGGGACTTAGGAAAATTAAAACAGAGCAACTATTCATCATTTCATCTATGTGAATTCCAAACTATTCTTACCGCACATCATTTATTTTATTGAAAAAAACAAATCTATACTAAAAATTTATTATTATTTATATTTTTTATATGCAAGGTGAATGATGGTCTAATGTAAAAAATATGGAAAGGGGTTGATACAATTTACCTCAAGTGGGGGTCCTCCCCCAAGCTTGTTCTTCACTCACCTCCGTGTTGAGGGTTGAACCCTTGATGACAGAAGTATGCCGCGAGATCGGCTTGCTGTTCTTGTAGCGTGGAGTTGAGGTTGATGAATTGAACATCCATGTGTTGTTGCCAGTCTTGGGTACCTTGGACATGCCCTTGAAGAGTGTTGTAGATGTCACCCGTTCTCACTACAAGCTCATCCATAAGTCTAGTCAGATCTATCATTCCTTGACTATAGTCGTGATGACTTCTAGCCGAAGAGGAACGACATCTTCACATGGACGATGGAGGCAAGCTGCTAGAGCTCGAAGTGGATAGGGGTGGCTCCCATGTGGCACCTGGCCATCCTTGCCAAGACAGACCTTCGGTCTCATACGACGGAGGTTGAGTCCATTCGGGTGCATCACCCGTTAAGTTCTCTTTCTCTTCGTACTCGTGGAGCGTGGAGGTTCTCGGGGGCATAGCCCCTCTCCTTGTACGACTTCTAGTTACCCTTCCAGAGACATTACTTCTTTTAGCTTCCTCGATGGGAAGAAGGTCAATAGTTAGCCTCCGGCATGTGTACAAATGATAATCTGGTTTAGGTAACAGAATTTCATTAACAAAACCGGGATAATAAAATATCAAAGAGTCATCTTGATCATGCTTAATGGTATGTCCTTGCACTGAATAATCTTCATCAAATAATTCTCTTTCTTTCTCGATATACTCAAATGAAGAATATTCTAGTGCTCCTACCCTAGTAGCGATACGGGTAATCAATGTAGTACATTCAATTGGCCCTACCCTTGGAATGGAATCTAACCATTGTGTCATCATGGCAATAACTGGACCAACTTTTATCTTTTTAATCATGGCAAATAAAATTGTTAGCTCATCATCATGTATTATCCTTACATCTCCTCCAGGGAACATAGTCATAGCCACCCATCTATGCATGAAGTGTAAAGTAGGGTTGTGCAAGTGGCTATTCCTAGGTGCACTGCATCTGACCTCACCAGTTAAATCTTGCCAAAAACTTTGTTTGTTAAACTTAGGCAAAGTGTCTAAATCTAGCAAACAACGTTTATGGAACCCTAGGATTTCACTTAATTCTTTCCATAGGATAGTGTATTCTTTTTGAAATAATCTAAAAGTAATACCATCAAATCCTATTTTGAGTGTGCAAAGGAATTTATAGAGAGAAGGCGTGAACCTTTCTCCTCTATGTGAGCTAAATTTTCCCATCCTGGTGCACGCCAAATGGAAAATAATTTGGAATCCATACCTATTTTGGAGATCAAATACGGATCATAAGCTTTCGTATGAGAAAACTCACGATCTTGGAGGAGCTTGCATACTTGATCTTCAACTTCACTTTGGATGTTGAGGTCATCGTCGTGAAGAATTTGGTTTGGGTTGCTCCTCTAACCCATGGGAGTGTCCTCTCCTACAATCCTCCTCCGTGAACTTGGTGTAGCAACGGAAGAGGGACGTGCACTTGAGTCTCCAACATGGCTTGAGCTTGCAGCCTCCTTCCTCTTTCCAAACAACCTCTTCATTCCTTTCATGGCCACAACAAGAGAAAAACTTGAAAGAGATGATGTTAGTGAAAGCAAAACCCCAAGTAATTTTCTTTTGAAGGACTTGAGATCAAACTACAAATGCAAACAAAAGCAAATCTTTTTGAGTTGGGAATTTGAGCAAGAGTGCTTCAATGAAGAGCAAGAAAACAATGTGAGCAAGAGTGACTGGGGAGGTATGAAATGAGGTGAAGTGTGAGGAGAAGAGCTCCTCACGTCCACCATTTATAGTGTGCAATCCCCAACGGTCACTAGAGAACCATATGTAGCCGTTGGGCGAGAGAGAGAGACAAAATGGCTCTTTCCCCTAGTCGGCCGAACATGGGGGTCGACCGACCTAACAGGTGGGCCCCTCTGTTCCCCCTTTTGGCAGGTGGCTCCCCAACGGCTATGAAATTAGCACGTTTGTGAAATACCACTTTTACAGCTCAAAAAAATTGTTTCAAAAAAACTTCTTTTTCAAAACTGTGACACCCAGTTCCGAAAATGAACCAAGTGAACGCATATGTGTGCGCAGGATGTTCAACACACACACACACGAGTGCATTCACAAAATGATATAAATAAAATTACCATAGAACAAGATTAATTAAGAACTTTTATTACACAATTCATAATATCCTCGAATACAGGCTCTAATGCATATTAATGACAAGTTTGAACTAATGCAGCAGAAATAAACTAATTAAGCAAACTAAGAAAATAGGTATAAGGGATAGGGCAGCTCCAATCAATACCATAGGCAAAGCTGACGGCAGACATGGCCTAGAACTCTGCATTATCATCGTTATACTCCCAATCCTAACCTGCAACTGTTGGTGGGGGAACTGCAAAGGTGAGTACATGTCGTACTCAACAAGTGCGGGAAGTATGACATGTAGCTGATACGAATGATGAATATAATAAAGGCTAAGCACTAAAAAGTACATCAAAACATTTGAAAAGCAATATATTGTATGTATGTGAAGTAAACCCATCATAAACCATGTAGTTACCATAATACCAGTCCATATTTCATTACCATCATCCATATTCCAGATTTCTCATTCCATTGACCACATTCATCGCCACGAACCATAATACTGTAAAAGTCCTAAATTCAAAGTGCAAAGTTCAGATAGGAGAATTTAAATTTGAATGGGAAAAATAAATCAAATGGCAATTGAGAAATCAAACCAATTCAAACTTCAATAGAAGGGATTCAAAAATTCAAATTTAGCTCCTGTTCAAACCTTGACAAAATAAAAATTTGAGTTCACTATTAACTTCCAAATATTCCAAATAGCCTCTCTGTGAGGTTTCAAATTTTTTGAAGCACATTTGCTATTTAATTCAGTGGCTCCATTGAATAACATTCGAATTCAAATTCAAATTTTGAATTCCAATTAAATTTGGTAAATTCAGGGAAAATGATTTTATAATCATAATCTCCATATTTGAATTGGCCTCTACACAAAAATCTGGAATTTTTGCACAAATCTAGGTGGGAGAATTTAAGGAACAGAGGTGATAGAGTTGAAAGGGGCAGTGGGGCCCACTGGTCAGTAGCACACAGCCGTGAGTGCTCTGTTTCATGGCTGTCCCCGCGATTCAACGCCGGGAGGGCGCGCCGCCGTGGTAGGGGCATGCACAAGCAAGAAGCTGCGTGGCTAGGTGACTCCTCCACCTTCTTAAGGCCTTGCTGCGCCTCACCGACGAGTGCGTCGTCCTCTATTTCACCAAAACGAAATCCCGCCCCCATTGTTGCCGCCTCTCTGTTCTTGGCTTCGTCCCACCGTTCTTGCCATCAATTGATCGTGCTCCAAAAGGGTAAATGTACCACCACTCGTTGCTCTACCTTCTCCAACTGTTGTTTCAATGTTTCTTGACCTAAATCCGTAGTAGTTCTCAGTTTTGCGGACGCCGCCAGAGTTGGAGACGATTGTTGCCTCTACTCCATAGTCACAAGCCCTCAACAAGCGGTGTTACGCCTCGACTTTAACAGCAAAAAGGATCGCCACCGCGAGCTCTTTCTCACGGTAAAACCTGTGCTTCACTTCCTTAATTATCGAGCAAAGGATTCAAGTTTTTCTTTCGGCCGTTGCCCATGAACTCGCTAGGTTCTCTGTTCAGTTCACTTTCTATGTGAATCCATCCTTTAATTCGTTCATGGATACTGTTCCATACCTCATAGCGCACACGCCTACCAATTCTCAATGAATACCATCGACTGGACCTTGAGTATTTCGAGTTTTCGTAGCCGACTTAGGAAAATTCGTTGGCTCACCGTCGGACTTGAGGTTTTCGGCCATTTCACTCCTGTTGCACCCCATTTTCATACTCTCCATGATCCAAGGAATCTTTTAGCTTGTTTCCTGGGTCGCTTGAGCCTGATTTATGGATTTTCGACCATCGTCGGAACCCTAGTTCTGCCGCCGCCATCGTACGCTTGTCTCCGGCCATCACCGACTCTTATGGACCTCACCAGCGTGTTGCGCATACGATTTTAGGGCTAGGTGATGACAACTGAGCTGAGAGAAGGTTGATGCAACAAGCGCGGCGGAGCGCCGCCGCGATTCCGGTGAGGAGCACCGCCTTCTTCATGAGGCTTAAGACGACCGATGGGTCCCGCATGTCAGCGACTATTTTCCCCCTTGGATATGTTAAGGCCGCAGGATCTATTGTGGCTATGCGGGTTGACCGCGTGGCCCTTCGTGCGGCCCAGGTCTGATTCTCATTTAAATGAAGTGGGGCCGGGCTGTATTATTTAAACTTTTCCTTGGAACTTAATTCCAGAAATTGAGCCAACTTCAAAAATCAATTACTCCTAGTAAACTTGCTCTAATAATTCCCAATAAATTCTGGTAGACTCAGGTTGATCCCAACTTTGTAGTGGGGCAATTTGTTGGATATTAAAATCCCATAATTTCCATAATTAATTCCTTTGAGCTAACTACTTAGAAATTAATTATCCCTGTTCTGTTAATTGGAAATTTCCTAATCTTGGTCATAACACTCTTAAAAATACAAGTTCATTGGACTTAATTTACTGGAACAGATGGTGTCCAACTCACCTATGTCAATTGAAAAATGAAAAATGTACAGAAACGATTTCAGAATTTCTTGCAAAATTGTAAAATCATTTTCTCCCTGTAGAAAGCTCATAAAATTATGAACAAATTTTCAGACCAGAAGAACCTCCTCTACCATAATCATCCACTTTTAGCCATGAAAAAACTCCAGAAATAATACCAAATTTCAGAGAAAGCTTTTATTTGTTGGAATTTTAGAGACAACAAGCTTCCTTGAACATCTCCAATTCTTGGTCCAGGTCTTCCTCATAGAACGTAGTATCCACTGTAAAAATTCCAAAGCCAATTAAAATCATGTATTAACAAAAACTGTATTTAGAAGTTGATTTGTATAGTTCTATGTCACTTGTAAGCTTTCATCTTATGCTCCTCATATTGTAACCGAGATCGAGGAGGAGCCACACGCCTTGGACACCATCCTCCTAGAATCTAACTTTCCCACTGACTCTCAACCAGGCAAGCCCCAATTTACATTTAATTGTTGTTTCAAAGTTTATATTTGTATCACTTTTGTTTAGGATGAGTTTTGCGCATTAGGGCTAAGGTGCTTGTTACTCCCCTTGCATGACGCACAAATCCCATGAGGTATTGGGTAGGTCTACAGCTCAACGAGTAGAAAACTGCCATGCTAATGTTTTGAGAAATACGGTAGAAGTCGAGTAGTTGGGATCTACTCGCGAGATAGGATTTTATCACACAAGATGAACTTGATCAAAGAATGGTTTATAAATATGAAATTGAAACCGAGAAGTGGGTAGGATGCAATGAGACATGGTCTCACGTGCGTAGCCCTGCTTCTGTCAATTGAGGACCGATCTGTGTGCGGCCCTGCTGGACAAGTTTGAACTGTACCAGATGCATACTGGCTATATGGAAACCAGAAAACTGATGTAATTGGTTAACCTGGGTGTCGAGGCTTACCCTACCATTTTATAGGAATGGCATGAGGGTAGCAAGGTGTAAATCTGCTTGCGGGCATAGAGATGCTCTGCGGGGACCTCCTGCCCGTTACGGAATGACCGGATCGACATTTGAGTTTCCTTTGAAAGGTTGCTGCATACAACATAGTATTGGAGTGTGATCCGCTCCACTTCCGAAATGGGTGTATGTTACGTGTTATCCGGGTGTCTACTGATTGCAATCACAGTCCCTTGCGGTTATTTGAGTACCGCTTGTTCACTGCGCTGTGACATAGTAAATACTGGAGAAGCCAGGAGAATATGATGTATTGAATTATAATTGCTTTGTAACTATGATTGCCATCAAATATACTGACTAAAGTTATTGTTATTAAAATTGTAAGCTGCTGTTAATAACTTGAAAATTAAGGATCAATATGTAGGCGAATCATTTACTGCTATATCTATTACTATGATAAGTATCCCTGCATGTCGAGTTCCATGTTTAGGTGAGACGGTTAAGTCTTGTTGAGCCTTCATGCTCACGGTTGCTATATTAAGTTGTTTGCAGGTGAGACGTATGAGAAAGTGCCCGGAGATGAGGTGATGCCCCCGTCGGGGTATATCGCCGAGGGGGAGCCCTGCACGCCGCCGTGAATTTTTGTGTGCTAATAGTGTGTAGCATCCCCTGGCTAGACGGCATCACTTTTGCATAGCTAGGCTGAGAGTTTAGCTATGAGTATTATCTTTCATTGTATATTAATTATTGTAAAAGACTTTTGCTGTTTCTATAAATAAAACTTTGTATTTCGTCCTATTCTTTTCGTGTGTGCTGTTGGGTGCCGCATCGCACGGCACCACCCTCTGCGATTCCTGGAATGTGTGGACCCGATCCTCATAGTCTGGTATCAGAGCCGCATTGGGAATAACACGCTCGAAAAGAGCCTATTTTGAAAACTTAGAAGTAGTCGAGTGAGGATTAGTTACTATGCCCACATAAGGTCTATTATAGTATTTGTTACTTAAGGTGGCAAGCTAACTTATGTGTTATTATATTCTGTAACAATGCTCCAACGTTGTGTAAGAGGTAAAGTACGCCACCGCAAGCAAAACAATTGCGATAAGCATACCTTGCGAGAGGTAGCATGTGATTGTTTTGTGGTTTGGCATAGATATGTTAAAACGAGTCTCTGAAACTTTCCATGTTTCTGAGAACATATGACACGCGGTACCCCAGCATGCTACAAAAATTAGTGGGAGCCCCCGTTGGGTGGGACATAACCCGATGCGCCCCCTACAGGTGCAGCACTATTCAAAGACGTGGGATCCCGTTGGGTGGTAGAAAACCCGGTCATGTACCTCGATATGTGGCTTAGCCTGGGGCGGCCCGTATGGAATGGTACGGGACGAATGTTTTTCACTTTAATATATATTATTTTGTCATGATCACCCGTGCAGGCTGTGATGTACGGAACCATATGATTGATCTATCATTTGTGTGTAGCTGCAGAACAATAACCACTTTTTAAGTAGCTCGAGTTGAAAACGTTTGTGAGTGAACGTCATTAGTGCCACCGTTGAGATGTATGCCGGGATACCGGCCTAGGATATTTTTTGGTTAGGGTGTAGTACTGGCATTGCATTCGAGATTCATCAGGCACATCGAAGACAATATTCGTGTTGGAGGTGTGACTCGACAACAAGTAAAAATTTCCACCATAGGACTAAGTTTGAATTTGTAATATCTGTTTTGGAGCGTGCTGGTCAGATTTACAATTAATCATGTGGTCACTGTGATAAGCGGGCATGTGGTTTGGGAACTTGAGAAAGCCTTCCACAAGTTTCATTTTCAGCTCCAAGGCAGATTTCAAGATTTAAAACTTGAAAACCTTACTTGCACTTAAATTGCCCAGTTCCTGGTTCAAACTGGGGACTGGACAGAAAATTTACTAAGTTTGGAATAGAATAATTTCCTGTATAATTCACCCCTGAAGGTTTACCATACATGGTTGGAAAGTGTAGAGAGTCCTTTAAAACTCTTACGTTCAACTCCAGATCAGAATCCATATGTAAACTAATGAAAAATTCAAATTTCCATACTGTGTTAAATCTGGACAGGGACTGGACAGTTTCTGTATCCTGTCCCTGTCTTCATAATATCTCTTCGTAGAATTGACGAATGACTTCATGTAATGCATTTATGTAATCCTGAGTATGTATGCAACAATGCTGTAATTTATGATTTTCGCATATTTTGATATTTGGTATGTGGACAAAATAAGCCTTAAACAAAGGAGGTGCTGTCAAATTTTTTCCAGAAAACTGTCAACTTGCAAAAATAATATCTCCTCATACAGAAATGATATGGAGGAAAATTAATACATTCCTGAAATCTAATTGAGTGTGCTACAACTTTGTAGTTGAACTCAAGTCCTGAATGTGCCTCTAACTGTATGAAAATTTTGAATTTCTCCAGACTGGTCTGAATGAACAGAAACTGAGACAGAATTCCAGTGTTTGGAATATGAATTTGAATTCACATTCATAATTAAATTTTCACATCCATCATCTTTTTATCAACAGAGTTTGTTGAATTTGAGTATTTGACTTATTCAAGTACTTCTTTTATAGATGACGGATGTGATGTTGTTGCCGGACGGATGGGTGTTCTTCACATGCGCCAACCGTCCGGGCTTACCGATCATGCTGCGGGAAATGCTACAACAGTTTGGCTTCATCGAAATGCCAGGCTATTGGGGTCAAGAGACGGTTGACAGAGGCGTACTGTCATGCACCGTTCTGGTCGACGTCCCAGCTAGTACGCGTTTTTATGGAGGGGCTCCTTTTTCGATCACTATCCAGTGAGCTGGCTTGGAGGACATGCGGGCCATCGCAGCGGGCGAAGCGCTTATGAAGCTTTGCGAGCTTCATCAAGATGACATGGCTGGGACACAATTTTCTCTTCTTCCAGTCTGTGTGTGGCTGGTCTTGAGTGGCAACGTCGTATGGTTGCGGCCTATCAAGCATATGGCGACACAACCTCGACAACACTTGGGACTTATGCCGCTGCCTCTAGCATGGTGGTTCTTACACAAGGTGCAATCCTTCGGAAGCAGGTCGAAGCCTTGGGGAAAGGGATTGAAGGGGGTAACACTCTTGATTACATCGATGAGAACTTACGTTCGTTTTTGGCTCCAACAAATCACTGGCTGAATCAATGCGAGAACCAACTGCATCGCACTCGCACTGGACTGCGAAAAGCTCGCGCCAAACTGAGGCAAACTCGCAAAGAACTGCAGCAAACCCATGGTGAATTGCAGGCGAGTCAACTGGTGGTGCAGCAACAGCAAGAGCAGCTGTTGGTGATCACCGAGGAATGAGATGAAGCCATCGAAGAAGCTCCGAATTGAGAATACGAGGCAGGACAACATCAGGAGGACTTGTGGGAGGCTGAGGCACAATTGCTGCACCCAGTCATGTATCCACTGGCGGATGTCATGCCGCTGAATATGGGCGAGTAGGTGCTCTCAGGTTCTGAGGAGGAAGAAGATCCTGAGATACTCGAGTACGTCGATGAGGATACTTCGGATTAGGATGGGGCATCACTGCTGCCATCACGGGGCAACATATAGTTAGTGGTTGCTCATGTTTATTTTGTAGCCACGTTTGTATCATATTATAAATAGTAGTGGGTGTGTAGGAGATGACAAGGTGTGTATGATGACTCATGGGGACCAAGTATAGTTGAGATGCAGATCCGTAGAGGGAGTCTGTCATTTTGGAGTTCACTAATGTAAACTTGGTCATGAGATAATATATCTTGTATAAAGTTTGTACTTTATTAATATATGTGAATGTTATGCAATTATCACATTGTCAATACTCGCACTACTATGGTATAAAATGGATGAAGGAAACAATCATGTTGCTGATTTTTAAATCATGTGGATGCAGAATGGTGCGCACACGTTCTACACCCGAGATGGGAGGCTCTAATCGAGGTCGTGAGGATGAATCTCCGACCCGGGAGCAAACCACCACACCGCAGCAACAAGTTCCTCCACCACCACCACCTGAACCTTCGAGGACTCTCACGGAGATTCTGGTCGCAGTACTCGGCTCGTGCTACGAGCAAACTGAGTTTCTGCGTATGTTGGTACAAAATTCGTCCTGTCAAGGGGGGGGGGGGGCAAGACTGTGAGACCCATGTGTGCTGAATACATTGGCTATGGTGATAAAAGTTTTGAATACTACCAAAACACCTTTATCATCAAGGTCCGACGATAGGTGCAGCTTGTTTTGGTTACCTCCAGCATAGTCCGACATAAGGTCCGACTTGCTTTGGCTAGGTTCGACTTCTTTGTCTAGGTCCGACTAGCTTTGTTAGCTTCAGCACTAGGTCCAGCTAGCTTTGGAAAGATCCGGTTCAAGGTCCGATTAGCTTTGGCAAAGTTCAGAGCTTGATCGCATTGGTTCTGGTTTTATCTTGCAATGATTCGTACTTGCTTTACATTGATGGAAAGATTGCTTAGTATTCATTTGCTAAGTTTTTGGTGTGTTTTGGTGTTTAAGGCTGATATCATTTTGCTACGGTTTGCAGCATGCTTATGTTAGGTGCTCACGTAAGATGTTGTAGTTTTGGAACTAACGAGAGTCAAGTTGAGGACTTGTGTTCGAAAGTATTGGTTGTTTATTCATGTGCAGGTGTTGCTTGAGTTCAAGGCATGGCAGGTGACGGGATCCATTGAACTAGTCTTAGGGAGAAGATGAGGTTCAACAACCAAGTTCGGGAGGAATTGTGGTTGAGTTGATCGGGAGGTTGCGCAACATGTTTGAATCAAGAACAATGCATATGGAGGTATCATGGACATCGTTGGAAGATGTTTGCACGTGTGCAAGGAGTGCATGGACGTGGCTGCATGGTTCCAAGGCGTGATGAAGAGATGTGGATGTAAAAATTAGTCGGAAAGGTCCAACCGACCAGGTTATGGACTCAGGCTGCGGCTGAGTCGTGTTTGACTAAATATGCAATGTTTTGAGTTGGTTATGATAGGATTTCGTGTGGGTCACGAATTTGAGTTGTTTTAGGAATGTGGGATACGTTCCTAATGTTTTTGGAAGTCTTAAGATTGCTTCTATCTTCGTATACAAGAGTCCTAAGCAGTTATGGAAAGTTTCGATTCGTGATTTGAGTAGGATTAGTGTCCTAGTTGAGATTGGGTTGGCCTAAGGGCTGGTCATATAAGCAAGGGAGGCCAAAGCTCGTTGTGCACGACTTTTGGGTTGTTCCTCTTGTGTTCTATTGAATAAATATTGTAGTTTAAAGGAACTTTTGCGCCTTGTTCGTCCGACTTGTTCCAGACAAGTTTTTCTCGTTGAGTTTTCTGCACAACACTACCTTTCTTCGGTGGTTTTATAATATCGAGTTTTACAGGTCCAATTGACGTAATTCTTTTTGGTTTATCTTCACAACTTGATTATCTATCATCTGTAAAATTTCATGGTCATTGGATTTGTGGTTTATGATCTAAACAAGTTTCTTTACAGCATTCCAGAACTGTTTTTCTCGGGTATGACAGATTGGCCTTTGTTTGATCTTTCAGTTGTAACATGAGTTTCTCTCGATGGATTTGAGTGATTCTGGTTGTGTTGTCTTCGTGACTTGATTCTCTCTGATATATATCACTTTTGTCATGGTGAAACACGTTTAGATTAGTCTCACACACGAATTCTTTGATAGATCATTTTTCTGCCGAAGGGGTTAGGATTCAATTGTTTCCACTGCGTAAGATTTTTTAATCTACCATTCACCCCCCTCCGGTAGCTTTTCACGTGCTCTTCGATCCTACAATTGGTATCAAAGCAAGGATGCTCTAATCTTTGTGATTTGCACGTGTTTTTGACTAATCATTATGGAGAAATACTTCGCCAAACCTTGTGTGTTTAGTGGTATTGATTTTTAGGTTTGGAAGGCATGCATGGAGGCTTTCATCCAGGCGCAAGTCTTCGTGATATGAAAAAAGGTGTACAAGCCTTACGAAGTGTCGTCAAACGATCAAGTTATAGCTACAAATCTAAGAGATGTCGACAACAACAACAAGGCTCGAAACTTCATCATACAAGGATTAACTCAAAGCGACTTCGACCGTGTTGCACACCTCCGATCTGCATACGATGTGTGGAAAGAACTTTGTCACTACCACTAAGAATCCAACACGATCAAGGATGTAAGACAAGACATGTTCAAGAAAGAATACATGCGCTTCGAGATGCAACCCGGTGAGTCAATTGATGATCTCTTTCCTCGCTTTAATAAAACTTTCAGCAACTTGCATAGCGTAAATATTAAATTTTCAGATGCTGAAAATGCTAGGCAATTGTTAAGTGCATTAGACATGTCAATTTGGGAGATGAAAGTTACATCCATTCGTGAATCTACTGTCATGAGTACACTTACTTTAGATGTTCTATATTCCAAGTTAAAAACTCATGAAATTGACATAATATCACCTAAGAACCCCAACAAGTCTATTGCTTTTGTTTCACAACGTGACATGCCTAGCTCCGGTCAATCTTCATCTTGTGGTACACTTGCTTTGTTGTCCTCTCTAACCCTTGAACAGATTGAGGAGTTTCCACAGGAGGCGCTAGCACTTCTCTCTACTAGGTTCTCAAAAGCATTGCAAAATGTGAGAACTAGAAGAAGATCAAGCTCCAGACTTCAACGATGCTTTGAATGTGGAAAGACAGGACACTTTTGTACATATTGTCCTAACATTCCAGGTTCTACTTTTCGAGAAGAAAAACAATCAAGGACAAAGCACTACTCAACAAATGATAAGAAGAAGAAGAAGGGCTTTACAGGTCGCCAACTGGTGAACAGTTTTATCTCCGCACTCCAGGAAGTTGGCTCAAGCGACGTGGACATTGGAAGTGATGAAGATGAAGATGATTTGGCAAACTTGTGTTTTATGGCGGGCAAATCAAAATCAAGTATGGAGGATGCAGAACACAACAGTGACAATGAAGAGGTATCTCCTACTTGCGAAGAAATGTGTGATGCTATTTCTCGTGCCACTATTATAGTTAAGAAAAAAAAACAAAAAACTTAGGGATAGTGTTGCTAAAATTGAATCACTAGAATATGAAATCAACCGTTTAAAAACTTTGATTCCTAGTGATGATGCATGTCCCTCATGTGATTTAGTATATGAACAATTGTCCACATTAAGAAGTGCACACTCCTCCACTCTAGATAGACTTGATGAAGAAATTGAAAAGAACAGAGAGCTTACTATACTTAATGATAAAAACTTAAAAGATGCTTCCTGTTCAACAGATGATTTGCATTGTTCTGCATGTGACAATCTTGAAAAGAAACTAAAAGATTCTATGAATGAAATTTCAATATTGAATAATGCTATATGTTCTCGTGAAGTTAAATATTGTTCCAATTGCAAATTAAAAGGAAAAACTTCATGTGAAAATTGTCTTGATCTGTCCAATAAACTTGATAACATGCATAGGACATTAGATCGGTTTTGTAATGGGAATAAGAACCTAAACTTGCTGCTGAATTCTTTTAAGTCTTGCAATGATAAAACTGGTTTAGGTTTGATTCTCATGCTCATGCTAACGCATATCCACCTAAAATTGTAAATTCATTAGGAAGTGGTTTGATTCAAATAGTTTCTAAACAAAAAGAAGTGGTTTTCAAATCTGCAAGAGTGTTGTCTCATTCGGTTTCAAATAAAAATGTTGCTTACTCATCTAGACATGAACACAAAATTAAATTTCATTGTACCTACTGTGGTAGAGATGGTCATGTCATAGATTTTTGTTATAGACTAGCTAAACAACAGAAAAAGGAAAGAATGATTGCTAGATCTCATAACTTTCATGAAAAAATTGCTGCACTTGCTAAAGCGAATGATAGAAACATGCAATCTGCTGTATTGAGCCAAAAACATACAAGGTTTGCCCCCAAACCTACTGTTTTTCATGCTACACATGTAACATCTCGTAGGACAGTAGTTGGGTACAAAAATATTCAAGCTTTGGCTCATAAACATGTTGGTTTATCTCGGCTTTCGTGTGTTATTCCTGCTAGATGTCATGTGACTCAGTACTGGATTCCTAAATGCCTTTTGACTAACCCCAATATTGAGTCATCGACGTATTGTACTTCTATGTAGCTTACACGCTTGAGGAAGGAGAACCTTTTGATTGTGGATTCTGGTTGCTTACACCACATGACTGGAAATAAAAGAATGGTTCTCCTCCCACTCTTTTGTGTCACGTGTAGAGAATGTTACTGTAAGACCTATATGTGCTGAATACATTGGCTTGTAGTGAATACACTTGGCTTTGATGATAAAAGTTTTAAATATCACCAAAACACCTTTTTATCAAGGTCCGACTCTAGCTCTGAGCTACAGCAAGGTCCGACGGTAGGTCCGTCTTGGTTTGGGTAGCTCCGGTTACGTTCGATGCTAGGTCCAACTAGCTTTGGTCAGCTCCGGTGAAGTTTTATCTTTAACTCCGGCATGTCTTTGATAGCTCCGGCATATATTTGATAGCTCCGGCATGCTTTTGCTAAGCTCTGAGGTTATTTTTCTAGCTCTAGCTTTTGGGTTTACTAGTTCCGACTAGTTCTGTTTAGCTCCGGCGCTAGGTCCTGCTAGTTTTGTAAGCTCCGGCGGGAGCTTGGTTGTACTAGTTTTGGTAAGCTCCGGCGCTAGGTTCTACTAGCTTTTGTTAGCTCCGGCTAGAGCTCCGGGTTGCTCTGGCAAGGTCCGGAACTTGATCGAAGTGCTTCTGCTTTTCATTTGCTAAGTTTTTGGTGTGTTTTGGATGATATGGCTGATATCGTGTTACTGTGGTTTTGCAACAAGCTTATGTGAGGTTCTCACGTAAGGTATTGTGTTCGGAACTAACTTGAGTCAAGTCGAGGACTTGGGCTCGTATGGATTGTTTGTTTATTCATATGCAGGTGCTGCTTGAGTTCAAGACATGGCTGGTGACGGGATCCATTGGACTAGTCTCAGGGAGGAGATGAGGTTCCAACAACCAAGTTCGGGAGGAATTGTGGTTGAGCTGATCAGGAGGTCGCGCAGGATGATTGAATCAAGGGCAGTGCATATGAAGGTTACTGGACGTCGAATGAAGGTGTTCGCACGTATGCATGCGGTGCATGACGTGGCAACATGGTTCCGAAGATGGGATAAGGAAGGAAGATCTGATCGGAAGGATCGGATCGTATCGGTTGAAGACTTAGGCTGCTAGCTGAGTCGGTTATGGCTCGGTATGGAAAGTATCGAGTTGGTTATGTTAGGATTTCGTATGGGTCACGAATTTGAGTTGTTTAGGAATGTGGGATACGTTCCTAAGGTGTTTGGAAGTCTTAAGATTGCTTCTATCTGCGTATAGAAGAGTCCTAAGCAGTTTTGGAAAGTTCCGATTGTGATCGGATTAGGATTGGAGTCCTAGTTGAGATTGGGATGGCCTAAGGGCTGGTTATATAAGCAAGGAAAGGCCAAAGCTCGTGGTGCACGACCTTGAGGCTGTTCCTCTTGTGTTCTATTGAATAAAATTCGTAGTTTGAAGGAACTTTTGTGCCTTGTTCGTCCGACTTGTTTCAGACAAGTTTTACTCGTCGAGTTTTTGGACAGTACTACCTTTCGTCGGTGGTTTTATCATAACTCGAGGTTTACTGATCCAATTGACGTGATTCTTTTTGGGTTGTCTTCACAACTTGATTTTCTATCATATGTCAAAATTTTACGATCATTGGATTTGTGGTTTTTGATATACACGAGTTTCTTTGCAGCATTCCAGAAACTGTTTTTCTCGGGTAGGTCAGATTGACCATTGTTTGATCTTTTGATCATAACTTGAGTTTTTCTTGACGGATTTGAGTGATTCTTTTTGTGTTGTCTTCGTGACTTGATTCTATCTGATATCTATAACTTTTGTCATGGTGAAACACGTTTAGATTAGTCTCACACACGATTTCTTCATCAGATCGTTTTTCTGCCAAAGGGTTTGGGGTTTAATTGTTTTTGCTGCGTAAGATTTTTAAAATCTACCATTCACCCCCCCTCTGGTAGCTTTTCACGTGCTCTTCGATCCTACAATTGGTATCAGAGCTACGGTGCTCTAATCTTTGAGATTTGCACGTGTTTTTGACTAATCATCATGGAGAAGTACTCCACCAAACCTTGTGTGTTTGCTGGTATTGATTTTCAGGTTTGGAAGGCACACATGGAGGCTTCCATACAGGCACAAGGCTTTGCAATATGGGAGAAGGTATACAAGCCTTATGAAGTGCCACCTAATGATCAAGTCACGGCCACAAATCTACGGGACGTCGACAACAATAACAAAGCCCAAAAACTTGATCATCCAAGGACTCACTCAAAGCGACTTTGATCGTGTCGCGCACCTCCGGTCAGCATACGATGTTTGGAGAGCTCTCTGTGATTATCATGAAGGCTCCAACACAATCAAGGAGGTAAAACAAGATATGTTCAAAAAGGAATATATGCGTTTTGAGATGCAACCAGGTGAGTCTATCGATGACCTCTTTGCTCGTTTCAATAAAATTCTCAGCAACTTACGTAGTGTCAATGTAAATTTTTCTGATGCTGAGAATGCTAGGCAACTTCTTAGTGCATTAGACATGTCAATTTGGGAGATGAAAGTAACATCTATTTGTGAATCTACCGTCATGAGTTCTCTTACATTAGATGTACTTTATTCTAAACTAAAAACTCATGAAATTGACATCCTAGCACGTAAGAACCCAAATAAGTCTATTGCATTTGTTTCACAACGTGATATGTCTAGCTCCGGCCAATCATCATCTTGCAATACTCTTGCTTTGTTGTCCTCACTAACCCTGGAGCAGATCGAAGAATTTCCAGAAGAAGAGTTGGCACTCATCTCTACTAAATTCTCAAAAGCATTGCAAAATGTGAGAACTAGAAGGAGAGGAAGCTCCGGACCTCAACACTATTTTGAATGTGGTAAAACAGGACACTTTCGTACAGAATGTCCTACACTTTCAGGTCCGACCACCCGGGAAGAAAAACAAAGCAAGGTCCGGACCTCCTCTGGAAATTCCAACAAGAAGAAGAAAGGTGCCATAGGACGCAAGATGATCAACAATTTCATCACCGCGCTTCAAGAAATTAGTTCAAGTGATGTAGACTTTGAAAGTGATGAAGATGATGACGATCTGGCCAACTTATGCTTCATGGCAGGCAAAACAAGATCAAGATTAAGTCAGGAGGATGAAGAACACAACAGTGAAGACGATGAGGTATGTTCTACCTGCAATGAATGTGTGATGCTATTACTCGTGCAACTATTATTGTCAAGAAAAAGGACAAAAAGCTTAGGGATAATGCTGCTAAAATTGAATCCCTAGAATCTGAAATTAATCATTTAAAAACTTTGATTCCTAGTGATGATGCATGTCCCTCATGTGACTTAATCTATGAACAATTGTCCACATTAAGAAGTGCACACTCCTCCACTCTAGATAGACTTGATGAAGAAATTGAAAAGAACAAAAAGCTTGCTGCACTTAATATTGGAAACTTAAAAGATGCTTCTTGTTCTACAATTGATTTGCATTGTTCTACTTGTGATGATCTTGATAAGAAACTACATGATGCTATGAATGAAATTTCAATATTGAACAATGCTTTACGTTCTCATGAAGTTAAATTTTGTTCCAATTGCAAACTAAAAAGAAATACTTCATGTGAAAATTGCCTTGATCTGTCCAATAAACTTGATGACATGCATAGGACATTAGATCGGTTTTGTAATGGGAATAAGAACCTAAACTTGCTGCTGAATTCTTCCAAGTCTTGCAATGATAAAACTGGTTTAGGTTTTGATTCTCATGCTCATGCTAAGGCACATCCACGTAAAATTGTAAAGTCATTAGGAAGTGGTTTGGTTCAGACAGTTCCTAAACAAAAAGAAGTGGTTTTCAAATCTGCAGGAGTGTTGTCTCATTCAGTATCTAATAAAAATGTTGATTGCTCATCTAGTCATGAACACAAAGTTAAATTTCATTGTACCTACTGTGGTAGAGATGGTCATGTCATAAATTTTTGTTACAGACTAGCTAAACAATAGAAAAAGGAAAGGATGATTGCTAGATCTTATAACTTTCATGCAATTAGAAAAACACAACCTGCTTTAATGATTCAGAAATTTGAAAAGGTAGCTTCCGGAACTTTTGGAAAGAAATCTACAAAGGCAGCTTCGGTAGTTCTGATAGCTCCGAGAGCTCCCGAATCTTCTGTTGTTCCCTCCAAAACTTTAGTTTTTGCCTCCGTACCTTCTGCTTTTACCTCTGGAGCTACTGGTTTTCACTCTAAACAAGTAACAACTTCTAAATCAATTGTTAATAACAGAAAACCTCAATCTTTGACTCATAAACCTGCTATTTTGTCTCAGCTTTCGCGTGTTTTTCCTACTGCACGTCGTGCGACTCAGTAATGGATACCTAAATGCCTTTTGACTAACCCCAGTATTGAGTCATCGACGTATTGTGCTTTTATGTAGGTTACACGTTTGAGGAAGGAGAACATTTGGATTGTGGATTCAGGTTGCTCATGCCACATGACCGGTAACAAAGATTGGTTCTCCGCCCTCTCTTTTGTGTCACATGTAGAGAATGTTACTTTTGCCGATAATTCTTCAACTCCTATAATTGCTACGGGTTCGGTTAGAGTAAATGATCACTACACTTTGAAGGATGTGGCACCTGTCAAAAATTTGAAATACAACTTGCTTTCTGTTGCACAATTGCTAGATGAAAATCTAGAAATTATTTTTAATAAAAACTGCTGCAAAGTTGTAGGTTCAAATAGTGAGCTTATTTTTAACATGTCTCGGTTTGGAAGAGTTTTTAAAGCTGATTTTGATATGTCTTCCTCTAAGCATAGGTGTCTAGTTGCTAATGATTCAAAGGACTTATATTTTTGGCATCGTAGACTTGGTCACGTAGGCTTTGATCACCTAACGCGTGTTAGTGCTCTTGATCGCATACGTGGGCTGCCTAAGCTTAAAGGGGACAAAGAAATTGTGTGCTCTTCTTGTAGACATGCTAAGATGGTTGCAGGTTCACATACTCCTCTCACAATGATCATGACAACTGAACCATGTCAACTTTTGCATCTTGACACCGTAGGACCTTCACGTGTTCAATCCTTCGGAGGTAAATGGTATGTTCTTGTTATTGTTGATGATTATTCTAGATACTCTTGGGTTTACTTTATGGCGTCTAAGAATGAAGTTTTTAGTCACTTTAGAACTTTATTTCTTAGATTATCAATTGATCACCCAGGATCATTAAAAACAATTAGAAGTGATAATGGAACTGAATTTAAAAATCAATCTTTTGATCACTTTTGTGCTGAAAATAGAATAGATCATCAACTTTCTTCACCATATGTACCTCAACAAAATGGTGTTGTAGAAAGAAAGAACCAAACCTTAGTTGAAATGGCTAGGACTATGCTTGATGAATATCAAACTCCTAGGAAATTTTGGGCTGATGCGTTAGCAACCGCTTGTTATGTCTCAAATCGTGTTTTCTTGCGTACTAAGCTAGGTAAAACACCATATGAGCTTCGGTTTGGACATAGGCCTAGTGTTACACACTTTCGGGTCTTTGGTTGCAAATGCTTTGTTAAGAAACATGGTAATCTTGATAAATTTGAACCTAGATCCATTGATGGCATGTTTCTTGGTTATCCATCTCATACTAGAGGCTACCGCGTGCTTTTACTTGCACTAACAAAATTGTGGAGACCTGTGAAGTGTCTTTTGATGAAGCTAGCCCAGGTACTAGCTCCGGTGTTGCAGGACCAGATCCGTATCCTCAGGGGGATGGTATTTTCTAAGATGAAGAAGAGCCGGTGATACTGCCTGGTAGTTCCGAAGTTGACACGTGTCCAGCTCCGGACATTGAACAAGCTCCGACTATCACCTATGCTGGTCCTGATTGTCCACAAGTCACAATCTCATCAATCTACGATGAACCTAATGAAGAAGAAGCTTGTGAGACATATGTTCCCCTACGTTTTTACAAAGATCATCCCCACAACAGATGATTGGAAGTTTGCACGAACGAGTCACACAGTCGAGGTTTTGCGATCCAAACTCTCATGCTCATTCTGCTTTTGTTGCTTCTTTTGAACCCAAAGATATATCACACGCACTCACTAATGAATCTTGGATTATTGCCATGCAAGAAGAGTTAGAAAATTTTGAAAGAAATAATGTTTGGAAACTTGTACCTCCACCTCAAGGTCACACTTTAATTGGAACTAAATGGGTATTTAAAAATAAACAAAGTGAGGATGGGGTTGTGGTTAGGAATAAGGCTAGGTTGGTTGCTCAAGGTTTCACTCAAGTTGAAGGTCTAGATTTTGATGAAACTTTTGCTCCTGTCGCTAGATTAGAAGCCATAAGAATTTTGTTGGCTTTTGCAGCATCTAAAGGTTTTAAGCTATATCAAATGGATGTTAAAATTGCTTTTCTTAATGGCTACATAGATGAGGAGGTTTATGTCAAACAACCACCGGGTTTTGAAAATCCAGATTTTCCTAATCATGTTTACAAACTGTCCAAAACCTTATACGGTCTCAAACAAGCCCCTAGGGCATGGTATGATAGGCTAAAAACATTCTTACTTGAAAAGGGGTTTACCATGGGCAAGGTTGATAAAACTCTTTTTGTGCTTAAGCATGGCAATGACTCATTATTCGTTCAAGTGTATGTGGATGATATTATTTTTGGTTGTGCTTCTCATGATCTTGTGTCCAAGTTTTCAGCAATGATGAGTTCCGAATTTGAAATGAATATGATGGGTGAACTCACTTACTTTTTGCGGCTGCAAATCAAGCAAACCAAGAAGGGTACCTTTGTGCATCAAACGAAGTATACCAAAGACCTCCTAAGGCGCTTCAACATGGACAAAAGCAAGCCTCTTCGGACACCAATGGGAACAGCAACAACACTTGAACTTGATGAAGATGGTGAACCCGTGAATCAAAAAGAATATAGAAGCATGATCGGATCACTTTTGTACCTCACGGCATCAAGACCGGACATACAATTCAGCGTATGTCTTTGTGCACGGTTTCAAGCCTCCCCACGTGTTTCACATCGTCAAGCCGTCAAAAGGATTCTCAGGTACTTACATGGAACTCAAGAATTTGGCATTTTTCTTCCTTCTTCCTCAACCGTTACTTTGAAAGCTTTTTCGGATGCTGATTTTGGGGGTTGTAGGATTGATAGGAAAAGTACTTCTAGTGCTTGTCATTTTCTTGGTAATTCTCTTGTTGCTTGGTCCTCTAGAAAACAAAATTCAGTTGCACAATCCACAGCCGAATCTGAATATGTAGCTGCTGCTAGTGCTTGCTCTCAAATTCTTTGGATTGTTCAAACACTTAAGGACTATGGGGTTGATCTAGATAGTGTTCCACTGTTTTTGTGATAACACTAGTGCTATTTGCATTGCCAAAAACCCCGTGCAACATTCTAGAACTAAGCACATTGATATTAGGTATCACTTTCTCCAAGATAACGTTGAAAAAGGAAACATTGTGATTCACCATGTAGATACCGAACAACAATTGGCTGACATGTTTAGAAAACCTTTGGATTTCACTCGTTTTTGTTTCATTCGTAGTGAAATAGGGGTTATGCATCCTCATGGCTTAAATTGAGGGGGAGTTTTTGAATCTTGAGAAGCCTATGTGTGAATCTGAAATTAAAATAATATGAGCATAGTATTTCATTCATATATGACTTTGTGATTCCTTTTACATGCTGAAAGTTCTTACTACATTACTCGTGTTATACATTTTGTAGTTTTTGCCATGTCTAGTAATTGGAATAATTACTTACACTGAATCTGGTTATGGTCAAACTTTCTTGCTGTTTTGAACTTGTTGCATGCTCACAAATGCTTTTAATCATTAATAATTCATCAAGTAATCAACTCACATGTTGAGTTTTTATGAACAAATATAAATTGAGAAAAGATCAAGAGAATATGCATGCATCGCACTTCCTCTTTTGATATGGCTTGTCATTGCACTTAGATATGAACTTGGAAGAAGTTGTGTATGACTAAAACAATGTCCTTAAGCTTCTGATTGTCAAATGACATAGGCTTGGCTTGGTTGGTTAGAATAAGGCAGATGCGCATATAATCTCTTGCAAATATCATCTGATCTAAATTTGTGTTTTGAAAAATAAAAAAATGCAGCAACTAGTGTCATGCTTTCAGGTTTTTGAAATAGTTAAGTTTGTGAGATCATGACTTGCTTAAATTGAAAATTACATTTGATCTCTAGCATGGCTTACACTACTTTATGTATGTGATAATGTAAGATACTTAATAGTATGACTTGGATGAGCTTTGTTTATATGTATAGTTTATAATATGCTCATAACAACTAAAGTTGGAGAGAGAATATGACTTGTTGAATACATTGTCAAAGGGGGGAGATAAGCATGAAGAGAAAGAGAATTTGTGCATAAGGAGAGATAATAAAGGGGGAGAGATAATATAGGATAATTTTTCTTCTCATTTTACTTTTGATTTACAAAGGGGGAGAAATTTTCGGCTTTAAATGGTGTTGCCAATGCATTCATCAAGGGGGAGATTGTAAGACCTATATGTGCTGAATACATTGGCTTGTAGTGAATACACTTGGCTTTGATGATAAAAGTTTTAAATATCACCAAAACACCTTTTTATCAAGGTCTGACTCTAGCTCTGAGCTACAGCAAGGTCTGACGGTAGGTCTGTCTTGGTTTGGGTAGCTCCGGTTATGTTCGATGCTAGGTCCGACTAGCTTTGGTTAGCTCCGGTGAAGTTTTATCTTTAGCTATGGCATGTCTTTGATAGCTCCAGCATATATTTGATAGCTCCGACATGCTTTTGCTAAGCTCCGAGGTTATTTTTCTAGCTCCGGCTTTTGGGTTTACTAGTTCCGACTAGTTCTGGTTAGCTCCGGTGCTAGGTCCTGCTAGTTTTGTAAGCTCCGGCGGGAGCTTGGTTGTACTAGTTTTGGTAAGCTCCGGCGCTAGGTTCTACTAGCTTTTGTTAGCTCCAGCTCAAACTCCGGGTTGCTCTGGCAAGGTCCGGAACATGACCGAAGTGCTTCTGCTTTTCATTTGCTAAGTTTTTTGTGCGTTTTGGATGATATGGCTGATATCGTGTTACTGTGGTTTTGCAACATGCTTATGTGAGGTTCTCACGTAAGGTGTTGTGTTCGGAACTAACTTGAGTCAAGTCGAGGACTTGGGCTCGTATGGATTGTTTGTTTATTCATGTGCAGGTGTTGCTTGAGTTCAATACATGGCTGGTGACGGAATCCATTGGACTAGTCGCTGGGAGGAGATGAGGTTCCAACAACCAAGTTCGGGAGGAATTGTGGTTGAGCTGATCAGGAGGTCGCGCATGATGATTGAATCAAGGGCAGTGCATATGAAGGTTACTGGACGTGGAAGGAAGGTGTTCGCACGTATGCATGCAGTGCATGACGTGGCAACATGGTTCCGAAGATTGGATAAGGAAGGAAGATCTGATCAGAAGGATCGGATCGTATCGGTTGAAGACTTAGGCTGCTAGCTGAGTCGGTTATGGCTCGGTATGGAAAGTATCGAGTTGGTTATGTTAGGATTTCGTATGGGTCACGAATTTGAGTTGTTTAGGAATGTGGGACACGTTCCTAAGGTTTTTGGAAGTCTTAAGATTGCTTCTATCTGCGTATAGAAGAGTCCTAAGCAGTTATGGAAAGTTCCGATTGTGATTGGATTAGGATTGGAGTCCTAGTTGAGATTGGGATGGCCTAAGGGCTGGTTATATAAGCAAGGGAAGGCCAAAGATCGTGGTGCACGACTTTGAGGCTGTTCCTCTTGTGTTCTATTGAATAAAATTCGTAGTTTGAATGATCTTTTGTGCCTTGTTCGTCCGACTTGTTTCAGACAAGTTTTACTCGTCGAGTTTCTGGACAGCACTACCTTTCGTTGGTGGTTTTATCATAACTCGAGTTTTACTGATACAATTGACGTGATTCTTTTTGGGTTGTCTTCACAACTTGATTTTCTATCATCTGTAAAAATTTCACCGTCATTGGATTTGTGGTTTTTGATCTACATGAGTTTCTTTGCAGCATTCCAGAAACTGTTTTTCTCGGGTAGGTCAGATTGACCATTGTCTGATCTTTTGATCATAACTTGAGCTTTTCTTGACGGATTTGAGTGATTCTTTTTGTGTTGTCTTAGTGACTTGATTCTCTCTGATATCTATCACTTTTGTCATGGTGAAACACGTTTAGATTAGTCTCACACACGATTTCTTCATCAGATCGTTTTTCTGCCGAAGGGTTTGGGATTTAATTGTTTCCGCTGCGTAAGATTTTTAAAATCTACCATTCACCCCCCCCCCCCCCCTCTGGTAGCTTTTCACGTGCTCTTCGATCCTACAGTTACTTTTGCCGATAATTCTTCAACTCCTATAATTTCTAAAGGTTCGGTTAGAGTAAATGATCACTACACTTTGAAGGATGTGGCACTTGTTAAAAATTTGAAATACAACTTGCTATCTGTTTCACAACTGCTAGATTAAAATTTGGAAATTACTTTCATTAAAAATTACTGCAAAGTTGTAAATTTAAAAAGTGAGCTTATTTTTAACATTTCACGTTTTGGAAGAGTTTTTAAAGCTGATTTTGATATGTCTTCCTCTAAGCATAGGTGTCTAGTTGCTAATGATTCCAAATATTTATATTTTCGGCATCGTAGACTTGGTCACATAGGCTTTGATCATCTCACGTGTGTTAGAGCTCTTGATCGCACACGTGGGCTGCCTAAGCTTAAAGGGGACAAAGAAATTGTGTGCTCTTCATGTAGACATGCTATGATGGTTGCAGGTTCACATACTCCTCTCACAAAGATCATGACAACTGAACCGGGTCAACTTTTGCACCTTGACACCATAGGACCTTCACGTGTTCAATCCTTCGGAGGTAAATGGTATGTTCTTGTGATTGTTGATGATTATTATAGATACTTTTGGGTTTATTTTATGGCATCGAAGAATGAAGCTTTTAGCCACTTTAGAACTTTATTTCCTAGATTATCAATTGATCACCCAGGATCTTTAAAAGCAATTAGAAGTGATAAAGGATCCGCATTTAAAAATCAATCTTTTGATCACCTTCATGCTGAAAACGGAATAGATCATCAATTTTCTTTACCATATGTACCTAAAAAAAACGGTGTTGTAGAAAGAAAGAACAGAACCTTAGTTGAGATGGCTGGGACTATGCTTGATGAATATCAAACTCCTAGGAAATTTCGGGCTGATGCGATTGCAACCTCCTGTTATGTCTCAAATCGTGTTTTCTTGCATGCTAAGCAAGGTAAAACACCATATAAGATCCGATTTGGACATAGGCCTAGTGTTAAAGACTTTTGGGTCTTTGGTTGCAAATGCTTTGTTAAGAAACATGGTAATCTTGATAAATTTGAACCTAGATCCATTGATGGCATGTTTCTTGGTTATCCATCTCATACTAGAGGCTACCGTGTGCTTTTACTTGACACTAACAAAATTGTGAAGACTTGTGAGGTGTATTTTGATGAAGCTAGCCCAGGTACAAGCTCAAACATTGCAGGTCCAAATCCATATCCGCAGGGGGAGATCATTTTTGTTAGATGAGGAAGAGGTGGAGCTGCTGCCCGAAAATTAAGCAGCTAATGACATTGTTCCAGCTCCTGATTTTGATTCACAGCCAGCACCGACGACCACCATTGCTGGTCCAGAACCTCCTCAAGTCACAAGCTCATTGATTTGTGATGAACATGAAGAAGAAGAAGCTTGTGAAGTGTCCACTCCCCTCCGGATTCTCAAAAGTCATCCTCCACAACAAATTATTGGAAGCTTGCACAAAGGAGTCACACGGTCCAGGCTTTGCAATCCAAACTCTCATGCTCATTCTGCTTTTGTTGCTTCTTTTTAACCCAAAGATATATCACACGCACTCACTAATGAATCCTGGATTATTGCCATGCAAGAAGAGTTAGAAAATTTTGAAAGAAATAATGTTTGGAGTTTTGAAACTTGGAAAGTCTATATGTGAATCTGAAATTAAAATAATATGAGCATAGTATTTTATACATATATGACTTTGTGATTCCTTTTACATGCTGAAAGTTCTTACTACATTACTCGTGTTATACATTTTGTAGTTTTTGCCATGTCTAGTAATTGGAATAATTAATTATACTAAATCTGGTCATGGTCGAACTTTGTTGCTGTTTTAAACTTGTTGCATGCTCACGAGTGCTTTTAATAATGAAAAATTAATCAGTCAACTATTCACATGTTGAGCTTTTATGATCAAATGAAAATGACAAAAGATCAAGAGAATATGCATGCATCACACTTCTTCTTTTGAGATGGCCTATCATTGCACTTAGATATGAACTTGGAAGAAGTTGTGTATGACTAAAACCATGTCCTTAAGCTTCTGATTGTCAAATGACATAGGCTTGGCTTGGTTGATTAGAATAAGGCAGATGCGCATATAATTTCTTGCAAATATCATATGATCTGAATTTGTGCTTTAAATAATAATAAAATGCAGCAACAAGTGTCATGCTTTCTGGTTTTGAAATAGTTAAGTTTGTGAGATCATGACTTGCTAAATTTGAAATTACATTTGATCTCTAACATGGCTTACACTACTTTATGTATTTCATTGACGTGATAGTGTAAGTTACTTGATAGTATGACTTGGATGAGCTTTGTTTTTATATGTATATTTTATAATATGCTCATAACAATTAAAATTTGTCTTATAAACCTTGCTAAATACATTGTCAAAGGGGGAGAGATAATGTGAATTTTTAAAGATAAGTATGCAAGGGGGAGAAATTGATTACACATTGCACATATTCACTTCACAATTGTTTTTGTCACGATTCTTCTCAAGGGAAGAATTTGTTTTTCTTCTCATTTTATTTCTGTTTTACAAAGGGGGGGAAAATTGTTTTTTCAAAACTTTTGTTGTGAATAAGCCAATGTTCGGATTTTAAATGGTGTTGCCAATGCATTCATCAAGGGGGGGGATTGTGAGACCTATGTGTGCTGAATACATAGGCTATGGCGATAAAAGTTTTGAATACTACCAAAACACCTTTATCATCAAGGTCCGATGATAGGTACGGCTTGTTTTGGTTAGTTCCGGCATAGTCCGACGTAAGGTCTGACTTGCTTTGGCTAGGTCTGACTTCTTTGTCTAGGTCCGACTAGATTTGGTTAGCTCTGGCGCTAGGTCCAGCTAGCTTTGGTAAGCTCTGGTTCAAGGCCCGGTTAGCTTTGGCAAGGTTCGGAGCTTGATCGTTGTGATTCTTCTTTTATCTTGCAATGACTCGTACTTGCATTACATTGATGGAAAGATTGCTTAGTATTGATTTGCTAAGTTTTTGGTGTGTTTTGGTGGTTAAGGCTGATATCATTTTGCTGTGGTTTGCAGCATGCTTATGTGAGGTGCTCACGTAAGATGTTGTAGTTTTGGAACTAACGAGAGTCAAGTCGAGGACTTGATCTTGAAAGTATTGGTTGTTTATCCATGTGCAGGTGTTGCTTGAGTTCAAGACATGGCTGGTGACGGGATCCATTGAACTAGTCTTAGGGAGAAGATGAGGTTCAACAACCAAGTTCGGGAGGAATTGTGGTTGACTTGATCGGGAGGTTGCGCAATATGTTTGAATCAAGAACAATGCATATGGAGGTATCATGGACGTCGTTGGAAGATGTTTGCACTTTTGCAAGGAGTGCATGGACGTGGCTGCATGGTTCCAAGGTGTGATAAAGAGATGTGGACGTAAAAATTTGTCGAAAAGGTCCAATCGACTAGGTTATGGACTCAGGCTGCGACTGAGTCATGTTTGACTAAAATATGGAATGTTTTGAGTTGGTTATAATAGGATTTTGTGTGGGTCACGAATTTTAGTTGTTTTAGGAATGTGGGATACGTTTCTAAGGTGTTTAGAAGTCTTAAGATTGCTTCGATCTGCGTATAGAAGAGTCCTAAGTAGTTATGGAATGTTTCGATTCGTGATTTGAGTAGGATTAGAGTCCTAGTTGAGATTGGGTTGGCCTAAGGGCTGGTTATATAAGCAAGGGAGGCCAGAGCTCGTGGTGCACGACTTTGGGGTTGTTCCTCTTGTGTTTTATTGAATAAAGATCATAGTTTAAAGGAACTTTTGTGCCTTGTTCGTTCGACTTGTTCCAAACAAGTTTTTTCTCGTTGAGTTTTCTGCACAGCACTACCTTTCTTCGGTAGTTTTATCATAACTCGACTTTTATAGATCCAATTGATGTAATTCTTTTTGGTTTATCTTCAAAACTTGATTATATATCATCTTTCAAAATTTCATGGTCATTGGATTTGTGGTTTATGATCCACATGAGTTTCTTTGCAGCATTCTAGAACTGTTTTTCTCGGGTAGGGTAGATTGGCCTTTGTTCGATCTTTCAATCGTAACTTGAGTTTCTCTTGACGGATTTGAGTGATTCTCTTTGTGTTGTCTTTGTGACTTGATTCTCTCTGATATCTATCACTTTTGTCATGGTGAAACACATTTAGATTAGTCTCACACACGAATTCTTTAACAGATCGTTTTTTTGCCAAAGGGGTTAGGATTTAATTGTTTCCGCTGCGTAAGATTTTTTAATCTACCATTCACCCCGACCCCCTCTGGTAGCTTTAACGTGCTCTTTGATCCTACAAAGACAATGGGCAACGCCAGCCCCAACAGAGTTCATACTCGGATTTCTTGGCGACGCATCCACCGGTCTTCACAAAGGTTGAGGAGCCTCTAGTGGCGAACAACTTTATCCACACCCTCGAGGCGAAGTTAGGCTTGCTGCGATGCACCGAACAACAGAAGGCACTGTTTGCAGCACAACAACTTTAGGGATCCGCCGGTGCTTGGTGGGTGAATTACATAGTGTAACTGGCGGCTGGTCATGCGGTCACGTGGACCAAATTCCAGAAGGCATTCCGCGCCTACCATATACCTCCCGGTATGATGAAGAGAAAGCTTCAAGCATTTTTGGAGCTGAAGCATGGCGGGAGGAGTGCTCATGAATACTTCCGCGCATTCAATCACTTGGCGCAGTACGCGCCAGAGTATGTGGGAACAGAGGACAATAAACGAGATACCTTCTTCCGGGGTTTGAACCCCAAGATGAAAGTTCAGCTCGCACAATGCAATTGCGGCACCTTCAACGACATCATGAATGCCGCAATTGTGTAGGAGGATGCTCAGCCCGAGCTCATTTCTGATAAGAGGAAACGGAGCGAGCCATCGAGTAGCAGAAGTGGTTGTTCACAGATGTACCGTGTGGTGTATCGCTCACCATCCGGTCAGCGATGGCAGCCACCGGCACGACTGCAGCAATTCCATGGTCGTTCTTTCAAGGCGTCGTGTTTCCGACCGCCATTTCCACAGCAGCAGCAGCAGCAGCAACAGCAAAGGATGGTCCCACATGCATATCCACCTCCACCACGTGAACTGGGATTCCGTCCGCAGCTTGGCGGGAACCCGACACAATACACGTGCTACACGTCTGGCCGTGTTGGGCATTTTTCAAGGGACTGCCCCGAACAGCGACAAGGCAGCGGACAAGCACCATATCAGGGTGCAGCTTAGACCCACAAGCAGCCCAAGAAACCAGCAGAAAAACCCGGCAATGTCCACCATCTAGCTATCGAAGACGTGCCGGAAGGCAAACCCATCTTTGCGGGTACGTTTTCTCTACTCCGAAATCCAGCAGTCATATTATTTGACTCCGGTGCCACCCATAATCTCATTAGACAATTATATGTCATCAAATATCAATTACCTATGATTCCCATAAAATGTCCATATTTGATTTGCTCTGCGGGTGGGAAAGTAGCAGTGGATAGGATGGTCTATCGGGCACCACTTAAGATGGGGGAAAAATCTATATCCACTTCTCTAATTGTATTAGAGAATCATAAGCTTGACGTCATCTTAGGAATGTCGTGTCTACACCGTCATGTTGCTGTTCTCGACATTGTTCCACGTGTGGTCCATTTAAATTCTCCAGTACATGAACTACACACTATTATTCTAGACCGCCTTATCCAAGAAATTCCAGCCACATACAACATGGAAGCCACAAATCTTGAGGACATTGATGTGGTACGGGAATATCAGGACATGTTTCCCGACGACCTTCCGGGTATGCCACCGGATAGGGACGTCGTGTTCAAGATTGAACTTATTCTGGGAACCACACCTATTCCTCGAAGGCCGTACAAGATGACACCAAATGAGTTGGAGGAATTAAAGGAGCATTTAAAGGACCTGCTGGACAAAGGTCTCATCTGCACAAGTTCATCACATTGGGGCTGCTTCGCATTGTGTGTAAAGAAGAAGGACAAGACATATCGTCTATGTGTGGTCTATCGTCTGCTCAACACCGTGACGATCAAGAACAAGTATCCACTGCTGCGCATCGATATCTTACTCGATCAATTAGTGGGTGCTAAAGTATTCTCGAAAATGGATCTTTGGTCCGGATATCATCAAATCAAATCCGACCGGAGGATATACTGAAGACGGCATTTTTGATGAGATACGAGCTCTATGAATATCTCGTCATGTCGTTCGGGCTTACAATGCGCCGGCTCACTTCATGTACTTGATGAATTCAGTGTTCATGCCAAAGCTGGACAAGTTTGTCGTAGTCTTCATCGATGATATTCTGGTTTATTCTAAATCGGAGGAAGAACACGCCACATACTTGCATATCGTGCTCCAATGATTGCGAGATCACAAGCTTTATGCAAAATTCAGCAAGTGCGAGTTTTGGGTCAGACAAGTACCATTTCTTGGTCACATTATTTCAGCGGAGGGAATCGCTGTTGATCCAACTAAAATTGTGCAAGTGCTGAAATGGAAGTCTCCAACGTCCATACACGAAGCTTGCAGCTTCCTCGGATTAACGGGATATTATCAGAGGTTAATTCCGAGCTTCTCAAAAATTGCTAAACCAATGACGGAGCTACTAAAAAAGGGGACTAAATATATTTGGTGAAAGGCATGTGAGGATGCAATTCAAGCATTGGTGAAACATCTCACAACAACCCCAGTGCTAGCTCAGCCAGACACGACCAAATATTTCGATGTTTATTGTGATGAGTTTGGCATTGGTATCGGCTGCGTGTTAATGAAAGAAGGCTGCGTGATCGCGTATGGATCGCGGAAGCTCCAAAATCATGAGCACCATTATCGAACAAATGACCTTTAGCTCGCTGCCGTGGTGCCCGCTTTGAAAATGTGGAGGCATTATTTACATGGAAATCTAGTGCACCTCTACAACTATCACAAGAGCCTAAAATATATCTTCACTCGGAAGGAGCTGAATATGTGACAGCAAAGATGGTTAGAGCTCATCAAAGACTAAGAGATTGAAATTCATTACCATCCCGGCAAGGCGAATGGGGTTGCCGGCACGCTGAGCCGCAAGTCTCACGTCAATAATCTGTCCATTGCCCCAATGGCAGAGGACGAGCCGAGTTTATACTTGGTTCCATATGGAGCGTTATATAATCTTGCTCTCATTCCTACCATACGAGAGGAGATTATGGAAGCTCAAAAGAAAGACGTGGGTATGTCGCACGTTCGGAGGAGAATGGAGAATGCGGAAATGAAGTGTTTCCGGAGTGATGAACATGGTACTCTATGGTTCAAAGACCGTATAGTGGTACCCTGTGACATGCCACATCGGAAGAAAATCTTGGATGAAGCTCATTTGTCCAAGTATTCTATTCATCCGGGCAGAAACAAGATGTTTCAAGATTTAAAAACCTGATTTTTGTGGACACGAATGAAAAGAGAAATTGCAAAGTACATATCGGAGTGTGATACGTGTCGGCAGGTGAAAGCCGACCACATGAGGAAGACCGGACAGCTGCAACCATTAAAAATCACGGTGTGGAAATGGGAGGACATTAGTATGGATTTCATCGTCGATTTTCCTCTCACGTTCCACAAGTATGATTCATTTTGGGTGATATTCGATCGGCTAACCAAATAGGCTCATTTCATCCCTGTACATACAAAGTACATTGCCAAGAAATATGCGGAGTTGTATATTGCAAGAGTCATGTGCTTGCACAGAGTTCCCCAGACAATTATTTTGGATCGCAGTGCACTGTTCGTTGCTCGTTTCTGGGAGCAGCTGCCCGCGTCATTGGGGACGAAACTGATTCGAAGCTCTTTATATCACCCGTAGACAGATGGTCAAACTGAGCGGGCGAATCAAGTTCTAGAAGATATGCTACGTGCTTGTGCCATCCACCACGGTAAAAATTGGGATGATCATTTACCGTTGGCGGAGATCTCATATAACAATGGCTATCAAGCTAGCATCAAGATGGCACCGTATGATGCTCTCTACGGCCAGAAATGTCGTACACCACTCAACTGGTGTGAATCCGGCGAGCGAGTGATATGGTATTGATCACGTGAATGAAACCGATGAATGAGTGCGAGTGATTCAAGCCAATCTAAAGGCTGCTCAATCTCGTCAGAAAAGCTATGCGGATAAAAGACACCGACCTCTCCACTTCAACATCGGAGACCATGTTTATCTTTGTGTCTCACCAATGAAAGGGATTCATTGTTTCGTAGTGAAGGGAAAGCTTGCTCCACGATTCACCGATCTGTTCGCCATCATTGAAAAATGCGGACCCGTGGACTATCGTTTGGAGTTACCGGCGTCGCTTGCTGGTGTTCATAATGTATTTCACATTTCTCAACTGCGGAAGTGCCTTAAATCCCCAGCTGAAATCTGCACCGAAGACCTTGAAGCTCTCCAACCGGATCTCACTTATTATGAGTATCCGATCCGGATTATCGATGAAAAGACTCGCGCCACCAGAAACCAAACTTTGTGCTTCTACAAAGTCTTGTGGAGCAACCATACCGCTGAGGAAGCGACATGGGAAAGCGATGACTATCTACGATCCAACTATCCGGATTTGTTATATCTCATATTCGGTAATCTTTTTACCCCCATTTCTTTTATTTGTAATCTCGAGACGATATTCTCTTAAGGGGGGAGGAATGTAAAAGCCCTACATTCAAAGTGCAAAGTTCAGATAGGAGACTTTAAAATTTGAATGGGAAAAATAAATCAAATGCCAATTGAGAAATCAAACCAATTCAAACTTCAATAGAAGGGATTCAAAATTTCAAATTTAGCTCCTGTTCAAACCTTGACAAAATAAAAATTTGAGTTCATCATTAACTTCCAAATATTCCAAATAGCCTCTCTGCAAGGTTTTAAAATTTTTGAAGCACATTTGCTATTTAATTCAGTGGCTCCATTGAACACCATTCGAATTCAAATTCAAATTTTGAATTCCAATTAAACTTAGTCAATTAAGGGAATTGATTTCAGAATCCTAGTCCCCATATTTGAATTGTCATCTCCACAAAAATCTTGAATTTTTGGACAAATCTAGGTTAGAGAATTGAAGGAACAGAAGTGATAGAGTTGAAAGGGGCAGTGGGGCCCACTGGTCAGTAGCACACAGACGTGAGTGCTCTGTTTCACGGCTGTCCTCGCGCTTCAACGCCGGGAGGGCGCGCCACCACGGCAGTGGTATGCACAAGCAAGCAGCTGCGTGGCTAGGTGACTCCTCGACCTTCTTAAGGCCTTGCTGCGCTCACCAACGAGTGCTTCGTCCTTCTGTTTCACCAAAACGAAATCCCATCGCCATTGTTGCCACCTCTCTGTTCTTGGCTTCGTCCCACCGTCCTGGCCATCTACTGATCGTGCTCCAAGACGATAAAGGTAGCCCCACTCATTGCTCTAGCTTCTCCAACTGTTGTTTCAAAGTTTCCTGACCTGAATCCGTGGTATTTCTCAGTTTTGCGGACATTGCCAGAGTTGGAGACGATTGTCGCCTCTGCTCCACAGTCGCCAGCCCTCAACAAGCGGTGTTACGCCTCGACTTCAACAGCAAAAAGGATCGCCATCACGAGCTCTTTCTCACGGTAAAAACAGTGCTTCACTTCCTTAAGTATCGAGCAAAGGATTAAAGTTTTTCTTTGGGCCGTTGCCCATGAACTTGCTAGGTTCTCTGTTCAATTCACTTTCTACGTGCAGCCATCCTTTAATTCGTTCATGGATATTGTTCCATACCTCATAGCGCACACGCCTACCATTTCTCAGTGAAAACCATTGACCGAACCTTGAGTATTTCAAGTTTTCGTAGCCGCCTTAGGAAAACCCGTCGGCTCACCGTCGGACTTGAGGTTTCCGGCCATTTCACTCCTATTGCACACCATTTTCATACTCACCATGATCCAAGTAATCTTTTAGCTTGTTTCCCGGGTCGTTTGAGCCTGATTTATGGATTTCTGACCATCGTCGGCACCCTAGTTCCGCCGCCGCCGTCGTACGCTCGTCTCCGACCATCGCTGAGTCGTCTGGACCTCACCAGCATGATGCACGTCCGATTTTAGGGCTAGGCGACCATGGTTGAGATGAGAGGAGGTCGACGAAGGAAGCCTGGCGGAGCGCCGCCTCTGTCGCGAGGTTGAAGACGACCGATGGGTCCCGCATGTCAGTGACTCTTTTCCCCCCTTGGATCTGCTGTGGCCGCGGGATCTATTGTGGCTACATGGGTTGACAATGTGGCCCTTCGTGCGGCCCAGCTCTGATTGGCCCATTTAAATGAAGTGGGCCGGGCTGGGTTATTTAAACTTTTGCTTGGCAACTAATTCCAGAAATTGAGCCAATTTCAAAAATCAATTACTCCTAGTAAACTGGCTCAAATAAATCCCAATAAATTCTGGTAGACTGCAATTTTGGACATGAAAATCCCAGAATTTGCATAATTAATTCTTTTGAACTAACTGCCTGGGAAATTAATTATCCCTGTTCTGTTAATTGGAAAATTACCAATTTTGGTCAAAACACTTATAAAAATACACTTGATCTCCAGTAATAGTTTTACGTTCATTGGACTTAATTTACTGGACCAAGCAGTGTTAAAATCACCTATGTCAATTGAAAAATGAAAAACGTACAGAAACATTTTCAGAATTTCTTGCAAACCTATAAAATAAATTTCTCCCTGTAGAAAGCTCAGAAAATTATGAAACAAATTTTCTCAGAACTAGAAGAACCTCCTCTATCATAATCATCCACTTTTAGCCATGACAATACTCCAGAATTAATACCAAATTTCAGAGTATGCTTTTATTTGTTGGAATTTTAGAGAAAACAAGCTTCCTTGAACATCTCCAATTCTTGGTCCAGATCTTTCTCATAGAACCTAGTATCCACTGCAAAAATCCCAAAGCCAATTAAAATCATGTAGTAATAGAAATTGTATTTAGATGTTTATTTGTATAATTCTATATCACTTATATGCTTTCATCTTATGCACCTCATATAGTAACCGAGATCGAGGAGGAGCCGGAGGCCTTGGACATCATCCTACCACTCAACCAGGCAAGCCCCGGTTTGCATTTAAGTGTTGCTTCAAATTTTATATTTGTATCACTTATGTCTAGGATGAGTTTTGCGCATTAGGGCTAAGGTGCTTGTTACTTCACTTGCATGACCCACAAATCTCATGGAGTATTGGGTAGGTCTACAGCTCAACGTGTAGAAAATTGCCATGCTAATGTTTTGAGAAATCCGGTAGAAGTCGAGTAGTTGGGATCTACTCGCTGTAAGGATCGAATGCCCCAGAGGGGGGGTTAATTGAGCTTCTTTTCAAAAATCAAAGCAATAAAACTTAATTACTAAAAGCCCAATTCCCTACGCAAACAACCTATGCAATCAAGTAAATAGCAACTTCGCGATATATAAAATGCATAAGTGTAGGGTGAGGGGAAGAGAATGCAAACTCCCGAGGAGACACGAAGATTTATCCCGTGGTTCGGCAAGATCGTCAAGATCTTCCTACATCCATGTTGTGGCACCCACCAAAGGGTATAGCCACACCCAAGTCACCGAGACTAGGGATCTTCACTATTCTTCTCCGTTCGCAAACCTCGGCAAGGTGGAGCTCAAGCCTTGTACAACTTTGATCTTCCAGGCTTCCATAATCCTCTTCGCAAGCTCCGGTAGTCACTCTCAGTTACAAACACCAAGGGATACTCCCTTACAGCTCTCACTACACTAGAGATTCCAATCACCAAGAATGGAGGCACAGAAGCACTATCTCTAGCTAGTTCTAGCCTATCTCTTGGTGTACAAGAGGTGGAAATGATATGGAAGTGGTAGCTCTATGTATTGAATGCTTGAGGATGTGTAGAGTATGTCTGGTGATCAAGATTTGTCGATTTGACAGGTTGAAGGGGCATAAATAGCCAGCCTCCACAAAATAGCAACTGGAAAAGTAGGCTGACATCACTGCTCTGCGAACACCGGATGATCCGATGTCTCCCCTTTAGTTATCATCGGTCAAAGCCAAATTAGATGATGTCACTTTGTCAGATATGACCGTTGTTAGACCAATGTTGCACTTATCTTCTCATCGGATGATCCGGTGGCACTTCCTCCAGAATTGGTTCAACCTTGATGCTTACTGGAGTGATTGACCGGTGTGTTTAAAATTGTACATCGGATGATCCAGTGCTATACTTGGTCCAAGGATATTGCATACTGTACTGATGGACCGATGTAACACTGCCCTTAACATCGGATGATCTGGTGAGTACTTTGTTCTGAAATCTTTTTCTTCTGCTGAATCAACTCGACCGATGTATTGTTCTCTGGAAACATCGGTTGATCCGGTGAGTTGATTTTGTTTGCTTCGAGTTGATCTAAGTGATTCTTTTGGAATTTTCTCGATTGACCTCATAGATACTTGTTGTAAATATTCTTTTGATGAATGTCAAGCATTGAGTGTTGTCAATTATGGTTGAATGACTTTGACATATGAGCTTTTACTTCTAGTCTTCATAACATTGATTGATCTCATAAAATGATTGTTTAGGGGTCTCCAATGATCATTAGTTGATGTTTATATTCATATAGATTTCATTTGATTTGGAGACCTTGCATCCACAAATTCATTAGTAAAATCTAATGGTTGTCATTAATCACTGAAACCATACCTCATGGGGGCCTAGATGCTTTCAATCTCCCCCTTTTTGGTGATTGATGACAACACAACAAGTGAAGCATAATAGTAATGAATTTTATAATACAATACTTAAGAAGATATGCAATGAGTACAAGATATGACATATTAAACTTAAAAAACTGAAAAGAGATTAATAATGCGGAAGCTCAATCGATTAATAACTCAATAGAATTAGTGGCACAAGAATACTCAATAAGTAGCAAACGAGTAGCAAAAACACCAAATTACCAAATTACAAGAGATAAGCACCAAATTACAAAAGATACAGATAAACTCCCCCTGAGACTAAGCAACCCTCCCCCTGACTCTCTAACTCTTCTCCCCCTTTGGCATCAAGACACCAAAAAGGAATCTGAGTACCTAAGAACCCTGAGTGCTCAGAGCGATGATGAACTGGTCACCGTCGGGGTCGGGGAGAGAGAAAAAGGAGGGAGGCGAAGGGCCGTTTAAATAGTGGGTCACAAACCCTAGCTGAAAATTTAACACCGGATGGACCGACGTTAAAGGATAGAAGCATCGGTCGAATGGCACAGTAAGGATATTCAAGAAGGTACCATTAACATCGGATGGACCGACGTTTAAAGGGATAGCATCGGTGGATTTTAGCACAGTTACAGAAATGTGAACATCGGATGCACCAATGTTTCTCCGAATGAACTCGTCGGTTGATTTGAGATACTGACTGAGCTGGCTCTTGGCTGTTGAACACCAACTGATCCGATGATGGTCTGGCCTAAGCATCGGATAATCCGAACACTACAAAACAGCAACATCCCATATATGTCCTTTGACCAACCAAACAAACAATGAGAAACACATGTCTTAGGACTTTTTGGGCAACCCCTTACCCCTCAAAAAGCTAATATGCCAATAACTTGGCTAAGCCTAAAGAAAATGGAACACCGAGAAAATAGGGAGGAAAATATCCAAATAAAATGTAAGGCCCATGCTTTGTGAGCTAGAGGATGAAGACTTCTATCTCTTTAAAGCATGTTCCTTTAGGCATTAATGCACCTAACATTTTGTTCTTCCCACATCATATGAGTTGAGATATTGCATTTCAAACAAGTCTCTTTATCATGAGGTGGGTTTCCCTTTCTGACAATCTACCGTATGCAATGCCAAACAATTTATAATGCAAGAAATTTAAATATGAGTGCAAGTCTATATGGCAGGCATCATGCAAGACATAAAGTAAATCTATCTTGCCAAGTTTGAACCTTTCAAAGGCTTCTTTAGGGAGAGCCACTCTCCAAGCCTTGGGGAACCCAAAAGAACCTCCATCCCAAGCTAACCCTTGCTTACCCCTATCCTTTGAAAGTTAGACAAGACCTATATGAAATGCATTATTATATGATCATGGCAACTTACATGACGTTCGATGCATCTAGCACATTTAACTCACTTCTTAGTCTAGAAAAAGTTTTCTCATCAAGTGGTTTAGTGAAGATATCCGCCAATTTTTCTTCGGACCTAACACCTCGCAATGAGATGTCTCCCTTAGCTTCATGGTCCCTCAAGAAATGATGGTGAATATCAATGTGCTTAGTGCGGGAGTGTTGAACGGGGTTTTAGCTATCTTAACCGCACTTTCATTGTCACAAAGGAGAGGCACACAACCAAGTTTAATACCAAAGTCCAAAAGGGTTTGCTTCATATAAAGAATTTGGGCACAACATGATATCGGGCCTAGATGCGGTAAGGTAAAGTAATGAACAAATCATAGAACGGTAGTTAGTTTGATCAATAGGTTTACTGTCCTTATCCGCGTCGAGATGACAATTCGTTGCCATTGGAGTACTTCTTGAGCTACAATCTCCCATCTCAAATTTCTTCAAGAGGTCCTTGGTATACTTCTCTTGATAGACGAAGGTCCCCTCTTGAAGTTGCTTGATTTGGAATCCAAGGAAGAAGTTGAGCTCTCCAATCATCGACATCTCGAATTCCCTAGAAATCATTTTGCCATAACTCATGACTGAGAGCTTCGTTAGTTGAACCAAAAATAATATCATCGACATAATTTTGACAAATGAATAATTCTTCCGTCGATGTGTAGATGTTGGAACTTGAAGCTCCCCCTTGATCATGGCTCTTCTCAACTTTAGGCTTGTCACAACAACATCATTCTTGCTAAAGGTGCACGTTAGCCCAAAATCACAAAATTTGTGCAATAGAAAGCAAATTGAAACTAAGTGACTTTAACATGCAACATATTTGAAATAAATAAACCATGTGAAAAATACGATCTTACCCAACCTAATTACCTTCCCCTTAGAATTATCACCAAAGGTGATTTGATCATTATTGTCGGGGTCCTTTATGGAGGTGAACATACCATCATTGCCGGTCATGTGTTGAGTGTACCCGCTATTGAGTACCCAATGCTTTCCACCGGCTTTGTAGTTCACCTACACACATGAATTCAATTTTTGATTTTTGGCACCCAAGACAACTTAGGTCCTTGTATGTGTGATACAAGTGTCTTTGGGACCCAAAGTTGCTTGGGGAGCTTCTCCTTCATGCCCTTTATGTCCTTGCCGATGAACCTTGCCATCTACTTTACTCAAGAGATAATAATGATCATTGAAAGTAGACTTGTAGTTAGTAGGCAATTTTGGAGAAGGTCGGTTAGGAAGAGGACACTCCCTTGTGTGGTGACCGGTGACCTCACAATGTTGGCAATAAGAACCAACTTCCTTGATGAAGCTTTTTCTAAGCTCCAGTGAGGGCATCTTTCCTTTGTTAGGCACCGGGAAGGATCCAAGTCCTCTCTTGTTGAAGGCCTTTGCTTGTTGGAAGAGGATTTCCTTGTGCTTGACTTCTTCTTTTGATAGTCTAGCCACACTAGTGCGGAGACTCTCAATTTCTTCCAACAAGTCCTTCTCCCTAGTGTTCTTTTTCAAGGGCAAAGACTTGTACACGACATTAGTAGCATGAGAAGTAATGGATACATTTTCATTAAGAGTTTGTTTCTTTATATTTTTCAATTCTTGATCAAGCACTTCATAAGCAAGGTTAAGTGTTTGATGTTCTTGTATTAACTTGTTGTGCTCTCCCAAGAGTGTTTGGTGTGCTAAGTTAAGCTCATGATGATCTAGCTTGATTTTAGTCTTATCCTCCTCAATTTGCTTGACATGGAATTTGAGCGTGTCATGCTCTTTAAGTATGCTTTCATACTTGTCAAGCAAATCGAGGTTAGCACTCTTAAGCTTGGCACGAGTTTCTTCAAGAGATTTAACCTTGCTCTTTTCCCTCTTAATGATAGTATGATATTCATTTATTAATGAAGTTAAATCATCGGGGGAAAGCTCATCATCGCTAGAATCATCACATACCTTGGTGTTACCTTTAGCCATGAGGCACATGGGTGGTGGATGAAGAGGTGAGTCATCATTGTTGGCAATGGCAAGGCCGGCCAATCTTTCTTCTTCCGCTTCACTCTCTTCATCATTTGATTCTTCGTCAGTGACCCATTCATTTGCCTCACACATGAACACCTTTTGCGGACCATTTCTCTTCTTTGGGAAGAGTTTTGCCTTCTTGCCCTTGTCATGTCTCTTCTTCCCAAAGGATCTTGGTTTGGGCTTGTCCTCTTCATCATCCTCACTATCTTCAAGCGTGCGATGCTTTCTCTTGTGGTTCTCTCTTCTTTTGTCCGATTTTGGACAATCATAGGAGATATGACCTTGATCACCACAATTATAACAAGTCTTGTTGTCACCTCTCTTTGGTAGAAATGCTTTCTTTTTGGGATCAAAGGTGTATCCCTTCTTGGCAATCTTGGAGTTTAAGCGAGAGAACTTTCTCATCATTGATGCAAGCTCATCATCGTCATCTTCACTTGATGCTTGCTCTTCTTCACTTGGACTAGGCTCAGCCACTTTCTATTTGTTGAGATTTGTTCTCTTGGTGGAGGCCTTTAGATCAATTGTCTTTGAAGATGATTGCTCCATCATCCCAAGTACACTCATCTCATGAGTGTGAATCTCTCCGATGAGTTCTGAAACTTCAATGTGGTCAAGAGATTCTTTTTGGAGCATGGAGTTGATGATGTTGTACTTTGGCTTGGGAAGGAGCATGAGGATCTTGCGGTTGATGAGTCCCTTGCCAAGAGAAGCAATGTTAAGAGCATTAATTTCTTCAATAAGTACATTCAAGCGAGAGAACATCTCATTGACATTTTCATGAGATAGCATCTTAAATTCATCATATTTGGCTTTAAGCATGTGATATTTTAGTTCTTTGACACGAGAAGAACCCTCATGTATTTCTATGAAGCAAGCCCAAATTTCACATGCCCTTTCTTTGCTAGCAATCCTAGCAAACACATCTTGACTAATACATTCATAAATTGCATTCCTAGCTTTAGCATCCCATTTAATTTGATCACCAACATAATTGTGCTCACCAAACCCCGCGTGGGTCGCTTCCCATACTTCGGGAGAAATAGCCTCTAGATAAGCGCGCATGCGTGCTTTCCAATAGGAAAAGTTCTTGCCCTCGAAGATAGGAACCGAGCCCCCAACCTTGGCCATTTTAGCTCTCTAGCGGTGAAGCTAGAATGATCCTATGAGCAACCTTGCTCTGATACCAATTGTAAAGATCGAATGCCCAAGAGGGGGGTGAATTGGGCTTCTTTTCAAAAATCAAAGCAATAAAACTTAATTACTAAAAGCCCAATTCCCTACGAAACAACCTATGCAATCAAGTAAATAGCAACTTCGCGGTATATAAAATGCATAAGTGTAGAGTGAGGGGAAGAGAATGCAAACTCCCGAGGAGACACAAAGATTTATCCCATGGTTTGGCAAGATCGTCAAGATCTTCCTACATCCACGTTGTGGCACCCACCAAAGGGTATAGCCACACCCAAGTCACCGAGTCTAGGGATCTTCACTATTCTTCTCCGTTCGCCAACCTCGGCAAGGTGGAGCTCAAGCCTTGTACAACTTTGATCTTCCGGGCTTCCACAATCCTCTTGGCAAGCTTCGGTAGTCACTCTCAGTTACAAACACCAAGGGATACTCCCTTACAGCTCTCACTACACTAGAGATTCCAATCACCAAGAATGGAGGCACACAAGCACTATCTCTAGCTAGTTCTAGCCTATCTCTTGGTGTACAAGTGGTGAAAATGATATGGAAGTGGTAGCTCTATGTCTTGAATGCTTGAGGATGTGTAGAGTATGTCTGGTGATCAAGACTTGTCGATTTGACAGGTTGAAGGAGTATAAATAGCCAGCCTCCACGAAATAGCGGTTGGAAAAGTAGGCTAACATCACTACTCTGCGAACACCGGATGATTCGATGTCTCCCCTTCGGTTATCATCGGTCAAAGCCAAATTAGCTGATGTCACTGTGTTAGATATGACCGTTGTTAGACCGATGTTGCACTTATCTTCTCATCGGATGATCCGGTGGCACTTCCACCAGAATTGGTTCAACCTTGATGTTTACTGGAGTGATTGACTGATGTGTTTAAGATTGTACATCGGATGATCTGGTGCTATACTTGGTCTAAGGATATTGCATTCTATACTGATGGACCGATGTAACATTGCCCTGAACATCAGATGATCTGGTGAGTACTTTGTTCTGAGGTCTTCTTCTTCTGCTGAATCAACTCGACCGATGTGTTGTTCTCTGGAAACATCGGTTGATCCGGTGAGTTGATTTTGTTTGCTTCGAGTTGATCTAAGTGATTCTTTTGGAATTTTCTCGATTGACCACTTAAATACTTGTTGTAAATATTCTTTTGATGAATGTCAAGCATTGAGTGTTGTCAATTATGGTTGAATGACTTTGACATATGAGCTTTTACTTCTAGTCTTCATAACATTGATTGATCTCATAAAATGATTGTTTAGGGGTCTCCAATGATCATTAGTTGATGTTTATATTCATATAGATTTCACTTGATTTGGAGACCTTGCATCCACAAATTCATTAGTAAAATCCAATGGTTGTCATTAATCACCGAAATCATACCTCATGGGGGCCTAGATGCTTTCACTCGCGAGATAGGATTTTATCACAAGGGATGGACTTGATCAGAGAATGGTTTATGAATATGAACCTGAGACCTAGCAGTGGGTAGGATGCAACGAGACATGGTCTCAAGTGCGTAGCCCTGTGTTTGTCGATTGAGGACTGATCCTTGTGCGACCCTTTTGGACAAGTTTGAACTGCATCAGATGCATACTGGCTATATGGAAACCAGGAACCCGATGTAATTGTTTAACCTGGGTGTCGAGGCTTACACTACCGTTTTATAGGAGTGGGTTGAGGGCAGCAAGGTGTTAATCTGTCGGTGGGCATAGAGATACTCCGCGCGGGGACCTCCAGCCCGTTACATAAGTATCGGTTCGGCATTTGGGTTTCCTTTGAAAGGTTCTTGCATACAACATAGTATTGAAGTGTGATCCGCTCCACTTTGAAATTGGATGTATGTGACGTGTTATCTGGGTGTCTACTGATTGCAATCACCGTCCCTTGCGGTTATTTGAGTACCGCTTGTTCACTGCGCTGTGACGTAGTAAATACCGAAGAAGCTAGGAGAATATGATGTATTGAATTATAATTGCTTTGTAACTATGATTGCTGTCAAATATGCTCACTAAAGTTATTGTTATTAAACTTGTAAGCTGTTGTTAATAACTTGAAAATTAAGGATTAACACGTAGGCGAGTCATTTACTGCTATATCTATTCCTATTATAAGTATCCCTGCATGTAGAGTTCCATGTTTAGGTGAGATGGTTATGTCTTGTTGAGATTTTGTGCTCACGGTTGCTATATTAACTTGTTTGAAGGTGAGAGTATATGGAAGGGAACGAAGATGAGGCGATGCCCTCGTCGGGGTAATACCGTCGAGTGGGATCCCTGCACGCCGCTGTGAATTGTTGTGTGCTGCTAGTGTGTAGCGTCCCCGGGCTGGACGGTTGGACTTTTGCATAGCTAGGCTGAGAGTTTAGCTATGAGTATTATCTTCTGCTGTATATTAAGTATTGTAAAAGACTTCCGCTATTTATATAATTAAAACTTTGTATTTTGTCGTATCCTTCTCGTGTGTGCTCTCGGGTGCCGCATCGCAAGGCACCACCCTTTGCGATTCTTGGAATGTGTGGACCCGGTCCTCACAAATACCATCCCATGACCAGTACCAAACCATCCTAATCCCAAAAACCACTCTAATCATGTAGGTCATCCAGGTGCTTGAGCACGTATATCATGATAGTTTTTAATACTCTGTAGAGTTTGTACCGCTTTACCCATATGTTTGTGATTTCATCACTCGTCGGCGACTAAAGAACCTCCCTTATGCCAATTACACTTCCTTTGGTTTATGGCCAAGAGATCACAAAATAGCCTTTACGAAGGGACTACTAGCATGTACGGACCCACTGAGGTTGCACCGGTGGCAATGTCTCCAACTGAGCACATCTTCAACCAAGGGTCCCCTCTTGTGCCATTTGGATCCCAAGGGGTCCCACCTCAAATCCAAACCCAATCCGACTCCCCTTCCCCAGTGCGGCAAATGATCCATGCAATACTAGCAACACCCTAATTAATCGCTATGCGACACCCATACATGGCCTCGTGGTGGCACTGTTTTCTTGGCATATTCTTGCATGAATCGGTTCTTATATCTAAAGCAAGCAACCACCATGTCTTCCAACCCATCCACATACTAAGCTTGCTTATATCACCCCTTAACATATCATATTAACCCTAATCTCATCAATGCATAATTAAATGGTATAGTTGTTTTCCCATCCCAATTAAGTAAGCGAAGCGATGGTAAAAAGCCCCCCCCCCCCCCCCCCCCCCCCCCGACTCTCTACCATGTATTCCAGGTGAAAGGGTGGTTAAACAAAGCTAGTAAACTTCCTATCAGAGGAATTCCCATCAAATTGATAGAAGCATGCAATTTTGAAAACAAAACATTTATTGTGAAAACATGATCAATATGTTCAAGGACACTTGCCTTGCTCTTGGGCTTGGTTCGGGTCAAAGTCTTCAAAGTTCTGGTACTGGAGGTCCCCCGCAGCACTCTCTAGCGCAAATCAGTCTAAACCGCGCAATAAACATACAAGGCAAGAATTACAATCAATAAGTGCACATATATTACTCAATATGTCATGACATACATGATTAATGAAATTGCAAACGAAACAATTTAATGAGTTTTAATGCTGTTTACTAACTAATTCTAATAGCTTTTAACAAGTTTGGGCAGGTTTGGAATTGATTCAGATCAATTTAGAATTAATTCAGCAGAAAACAGTCAGCCAGATCAGACTAGTCCGCCCTTCGCAGAAACAGCAAGCTAGGGTTTTCTAGATCACATGAATTTGTAGAAACAGGGTTGAATTCACATGAGAAAAATAAAGTAGAAGGTATACCACTTGTTTAGAACTCCAATGAATCAAGGGTTTTGGAGGCAACACTAGGATCTTGACGATCTAGGGTTGATGAAGAAATCTTGATGGTGAATTAGTGATGAAGAACGAAAACTTGATGGAGATCTTGATCCTCTTTCGTTTCCTCCTCTTCTTCTTCTTGCTCAGGATCTCCTTCTCTCTCCTTGATGGCGGATATCCACAAGCTGGTGTTTATGGTCTTTCAATTGAGGCAAGAGAGGTAAAAAGGTAGGGTGTTGGGTTGTTTATATAGAGGTGCAGGGCTAGGGTTTGGTGGATTTTTAGTTTGGGGTGGATGGAGGAAGGTGTGGGGTCCCACATGGGCTCCAAAAGAGTTAGACGTGACGTCCTTAAGCCCACTTAACATAAAACCGAAAAACACATCGTGAAACAAAATATCAACTCGGAATCGCGATCACCGGACAAGTCCGCACAAGGCCGGACTAGTCTGAATTTAGTCAGAGAGATTTCGGAGAAGTCCAGACTAGACATCGGACAAGTCCATACTAGACATCGGACAAGTCCGGACTAGCCCTAATGCACAAAACTCACCCTAGACATAAGTGATACAAATATAAACTTTGAAACAACAATTAAATGCAAACCGGGGCTTGCCTGGCTGCGAGTCAGAATCAAATTTAGCCTAAGGTGGTATGCTATCCAAGGGCTCTGGCTCCTCCTCGATCTCAGTCACTATATGATGTGCATAATATGAAAGTATATAAGTGATAGTGAAACTATATAAAAGATCATATAAATACTGATTAGGTAAGAAGATGATTTTAATTGGCTTTGGGATTTTACAGTGAATACTAGGTACTATGAGGAAGATCTGGACCAAAGATTGGAGATGTTCAAGGAAGCCTGTTGTCTTTAAAATTCCAACAAGTAAAAGCCTTCTCCGAAATTTGGTATTAAATCTGGAGCTTTGTCATGGCTAACAGTGGTTGATCATGGTTGATTATGTCTCACTGATTCTGGGAAAATTTGTTTCATATTTTTCTGAGCTGCCTACTGGGATGAATTAATTTTACAAGTTTGGGAAGATTCTGGGAATTTTTCTATACATTTCTTAATTTTCAAAGTACATAGACAATTGGAACACTGATTCACCCAATAAATGAATTCCAATGAACTTGAAATTTTTACAGGAGATACATTGTACTTTTTAACAATGTTCTGACCGTAATTGGGAATTTTCCCATTAACAGAACAGGGTAATGTATTTCCCAAGCAGTTAGCTCAAAAGAATTAATAATTAAAATTGTGGGACTTTCATGTCCGACAAATTGCAACAATGCAAAATAAGGATCAAGATGAGTCTACCATAATTTATTGGGAATTATTTGAGCAATTCTACTAGGAGTAATTGAATTTAGAAGTTTGCTAAAATTGGAATTATTTGGAAAAGAAAAAGATTTGATTTAATCACCCCGGTCCACTTCATTTCAACGGGCCAATCTGAAGAGAGCCACACCGAGGACCATGGGGTCATCCGCGTAGCCACATTCGATCGGGTGGCCACATCAGATCATAAGGGAGGAAAATAGAGGCTGCCACGCGGGGCCCGCCCGGGTCTTCTGCCACCTCCCGCTCCGGGCGCCGGCTGGCCGCGGCGTCGCAGCGCTGGTGAGCTCCCCGGCTCGGCTTTCCCGTCCATCACCCCTCTCTAAACTCGCCACCTGAGCATAACATAGCACGATGAGCATGGTGGTGATGTCAGCGCCCGCCGTCAGAGGCCAGATGTGCGCGCGCGACGGCGACGGCGCAAGGAACCCAACGACAAGCTAGGTCTTCACCGTTTCTCCACTAGAAAGCTCGGGAAATAGTGGAGAAGCTTCTTTGGAACCTCAGGAACACGAAAAGGAATGCGAAAGGGGTGGAAACGGCTGTAGCACGAAGTTCGTCGATGGCCTAACCAAAAATCACCACCGGTGAGGAAAACTCACCAAGCAACACCTATGGTCGATGGTTTACATTAATTCTTGATCAAGGTGATGCGCCCAAACATGTAGAAACTACCTCCTAACTGGATTAGACAAAAGTTGTGCATAGAAACAGAATTGAATCAATGACCTAGCTTGAAGAGTAAAATTGTGCCGAGACAAAAATGGTGCCGAGACAAAAACAGAATTGAATCAATGACCTAGCTTCAATACTCGCTCGATAGGGGATGAGAACGGTTGCAGTTTTCACCGTGAGAAAGGTGGTGTCCCAGCGCTCCTTTTGTCTGTTGAAGTCAAAGCTTGAAACTGCCTAGGACACCGGCTTCACAGTGGACAGAGGACGACGTCCACGGCGGCTCAACGGCGACGTCCACGGAACTTCAAAATACCGGCAAATCAGTGAAAAAGAAGTGAGCTAATTGGTGGAGATGACAGAGCATAAACTTGGCGCCATTTTTGGTGTTTGCATCTAAGAGAAAGGGGGCGGGACCAAGGTGCTCACTAGGGAAAAAGGAAGACGGTGGTGCTCTGTTTCACGGAAGGAAAGAAAAACGAGCGGCGCGCTACTCTGGTCGATGGCGTGAAGGAATGAGGTTGTGAGGGGATGAGGACGCCTTAAATCACTCTTGCCAACGAGCTACTTGCCTGTGTGCTTGGAAATCACAATGTCGATCTCTCCCGACATTGAAGCGCGAGGAGCAGCAAAAACAGACTCCTCATGTACATGTGCCACTGGCCAGTGGGTCCCATAGTGATTCACTCTCACGCCTTCTCTGTACAATGAATTTTCCCACCAACTTGTGTCCAAAATTCGTGAACATTTGTAGATAGGCTCAACCAATTATCTAAGATTTGATTCTGAATTCGAAAACTTGATTCAGCCTAGCGATTCACGTTAACATAATCATATCATAGCTAATTAGACTATAGTGGAGGTTTATAGTGTTTATGATGATATAATGATAGTGGTATAGCATAATCATAAAATACTACTCCTACCACATACATGGAACCCACAATCAAACAAGAAACACTACATCCAAGTATATAAATAATGGAAGACTAATGATAACATCTTTATTAAGAATAAAGTCACAAATACAAATAGGAATATGGGAGACATACCTTTCCCAATTGGGAATAGGAAAGAGACTCCTTATACTTCTCTCCTACTTGGACTATGGACTAGAGGCTCTCCTCTCTACAGCCTATACTCCTCTAAACCTATAGAGAGTAGTGGATACAATGGATGAATACTCAAGTGGTGTGTGTTAAAGTGAGGGGTGAGGGGTCCTATTTATAGCTTGGAGAAGGGTCTGTTCCCATCACCAAAAACGCGCGAAACAGTAACCCATGACCTCTTAAAGCCGGGAGGAGCCAACACGTGGTGTTCGACCACATTTTGCGCCAGGACCTAGTTGGCCAACTAGGAGGGTCGACCGACCTGGTCTTGGCTCTTTTTGCGGTGTGCTTCCTTCAGGTCTCTGCTAGGTGGGTCCCATTGACTAATATTGGTTCTACACCGTTGGATGGCCTCCGATACTTCTGTTTGGCGGCCATTTGATCCATTTGGTTCCACATGGCGCCGCCTAATTTGCTAGAATGAAATTTTATAGGTTCCATCCCCCTGTTTCACTTCAATTTTGCAAAGAATCCCTACATGCACTCCTTTCTCCAAGGATGAGTGGAAATAGGTTAAATAGAAAGGTGATATGTGCAAGAAATGATATTTCCTTCACATAATTGAGTTATATTGATGGGTGAAATTGTTATAAAACAGTCGTCCACACCTGTACACCAGGGGCCTGTCGTCAAAGTGCTACACATCGGTGGTGGACGACGCCAGAGCATCCAGCTCCGGCACCTCCCAAGAGGCCTGCCGTAATGACTCTGCGACAATGGTGGGCGATGCCAGTACAGCCAGCTCTGGCATCACCCAGGGGGATTGACATCGATGTTTCTACGATGATGGTGGGCGACGCCGGAGCAGCCAACTCCAGCACCACCCAAGGTGCCTGCCATCAAGGACTCTACAACAATGGTGAGAGACACCAAAGCAGCCAGCTCCGACATCACCAAAGGGGTCTGCCGTCGACGATTCTACGACAATGGAGGGGAGGCGCTGGAGCAGCCAGCTTTGGAACCACCCACGGGGCCCGCCATCAACAACTCTGCAACAATGGTGGGCGATGTTACAGCAGCCAGCTCCGGCACCACTGAAGGGGCCTGCCGTCGAGATTTCTGCGATGATGGTTGCCAATGATGGAGCAGCCATCTCTGGCACCACCCAAGGGGCCTGCCGTAGACGTATCTGCGATGATGTTGGGCGACACTGGAGCAGCCAGCTCCAGTGCACCCAGGGGGCCTGCTATTGACATTTCTGCCATGATGGTGGTCAATGCCAGAGCAGCCAGCTCCGGCACCACCCAGGGGGCCTGCCATCAATGTATCTACTCAGTCAAAGCTTGGCGCCCTTGGAGGGACCCCGATGAGACCATCCACTCAAAATCCCCCACTCCGCTCGGGGCCCATTAAAGACATCCTGCGATCAAGTGGTAGGTGTGCCCAACCACCTGGCCACAACTACCTGGGGGCCTCTATAAGGTGGTTCCATAGGCAGGACGTCAACTAATGATAGATCGTCCATGTCAACTGTGTGATCGTTGGTTTCTCAAAACTAATGAACTTGGCAAGAGTTCTTCAAGCCCTTATGCAGATAAGAACTCGGAGCGACAATTTGAGAAACAAAAGACAAGCCAAGAAGCCAAACACAAATTAAAGTACATTGAAGAATGTTTACAAAGGGGTGAGCCCCGGATACAAAGACGACCCCGCCTAGAGGCCGCCGACCTCAATCTCACGCGAATTGCGCGGCAACATGTTTGGTAGCATCTTTGACTTCTACCTTTGACACCTCTTTACACTCCACGATGGGGCCCTCGACTACCGGGTCAAGAGGTGTGACACCCAGTTTCGAAAATTAACCTGGTGTGATGCATATGTGTGCCCATAATGTTTAACACACATACACAAGTGATTCACAAATGATAATCAGATATAACCATGTTTTGAATAATAACACTAATAATAGTACATTATTACAACCCAAATAGTCTCGAATACAAGCTCTAAACGACTGTAGCGGAAAACACTAAACACTAATGACTCCAAACTCCAGAGTCAAGCTTGGTGGTAACACGTATGCGTAGAACTCCTCAAGGACCTCCAGGTACTCCTCATTGACGCCTGCATCTGAATTTGTTGGGAGGATAGCAAGGGTGGGCACATGTCATACTCATCAAGTGTGGGAAAGTATGACATGTAGCTTAGACAAGGAATGATAAATAAATAATGGCAAACTGCATAAAAGTACATTCAAAACACTTAAAAATGCAATTATATGATCATTAAGTGTGGTCCATGTACCAAAGAAAATAACCTCAATTTAAGTAACCAATACCAGCGACAATAATCCATAATCAATTCATAACTGCTCATCTATCTCAATTTCATCAATTCCATATACCAAAGACAATTATTGAATCAATACCAACTCCAAATTCAATTCTAGCCATTAAACCATGTTCAAGGTCCAAAACTCTAATCATGTGAGGGTCCAGATTGCTCATAACCGGGAGCACTACTATCATGATTGTTTTTAACACACTCTGCAAAGGTCGTACCACTTTACCCACAAGTTCATGATTTCATCACCTTTCGGTGACTAAGGAATCTCAATTATGCCGTCTCACACGTCCTTTAGTGTGTGGCCAAGATCTCACAAAATAACCTTTAGAAAGTGATTACTAGCATATTTAGACCCACTGAGGTTTCACTGGTGGTCATGTCTTCAACTGAGCACATCAAACCAAGGGACCCCTCTTGAGCCTTTCGGATCCCAGGGTAGTCCCACCATCACTGCAAACCCATCCGACTACCCCTTTCCTGAGCTTTCCTAATGGTCCAAATAGTAATAGCAATACACTAATTAGTCAGCTAAGCCGCACACATACATGGCCCTGTGGTGGCACTGTAAATCCTGGATTGTCGCTCCATGAACTGGTCCTTAGATCTGAAGCAAGCAAAACCACCAAAACAGTCCAACCCATTCCACATAACTATAACACCCTCATTTTCATGCATAATGCATTGCATACATCCTCTTACATGTTTAACATAAACCAGCCCTATCAAGAACAAGATTAAAATGGAAACAGGCTTAATCAGGAATTTAATTCTGTTAGGGTACGGACTTGTTTGGCCCCAAACCCGGACTAGTCCGATATCCCCATTCCGCTTCTAAAATTCAGTTTCTTCAGGACTACAAACTTGTCGGGCACACTGCACAGATTAGTCCAATTTAGCTTCTGATGTTTTCCTGGGCATGTCCGATTTCGAACGGATTATTCTGATCTGGTCCAGTTTTCAGTCCAGAAGTCTCTATTTTGCTAACCCTGGACTTGCCCGACCACACATACCATACTTGTGTGAAAACCCTTCTGTTGCCAAACAGACTTGCCCGGCCAACCAAACCGGACTTGTCCAAAAATGTCCCTGTTCCATAATGGACTTGTGTGGTCACCCTTGTGGACTAGTCCAACCGACTAAATTCAACTCGGATTCTATTATTCTTCCATGATTTGTTATTGGGTAATTGACTTAATTGGGCCCAAGAACTTCGTGCCCAACCTTAGAGGAGCTAGGTTGACCTCACCTCGTCCCCTAAACTCCCCCCACCGAAATCCACTTGGAATTCACCCCAAAACCCTACCTCTCCACCCCTATATAAGCAACCCAATACTCTCACCTCTCTAACCTTTGAGAAAAACCCTCGATGTCGCCTTTAGCCTTGGACCGACGTCAAGAAGGAGGCCAGGAGCAAGGAGAAGGAGGAGAAGAGAGAGAAGAACCAATCAAGATTGATCTTCATCAACTTTTCGACAATTGACGTTCTTCACAACCAAACCCTCATCAACTCATCTTCATCAAGCCCTGGACGTCAAGATTCATGTGTTGCATCCAATTTTTGACCCTTGGATCTCTAAATATGTGGTACATCATCTACATCCACTTTTCCACATGAAATTAACCCCCAATTCCCGCTCATCAGAAAAACCCTAAATCACAGTTCTGATCAGGGTGGACTAGTCCGGTCCTGACAGCGGACTAGTCCGGTGTCTGAATCTATTCACTGCTGAATTTGTTTAAAGTTGACTCGAATCAATGATTCCAAACTTGTTCAAACTTGTTTGAATCCATTGTAACTAGTTAGTAAACATTAATAGCAACTCATTAACAAGATTTACTTCACAATTGCATTAATCATGCATATCATGACATATTGAGTAATATATGAGCATTTATCGATTGTAATGTTTGTTTTGTATGATTGCCTCACGCAATAGAAGGTCTCGCTGTATAGAGTGCATTCGAGGACCTGCAAAACCAGAACTTCGAAGCTTTCGGTACAAACCAAGCTCAGGAGCAAGGCAAGTGTCCTTGATCATTTTAATCCTGGTTTTTAAATGTTTTGTTTGCAAAATTGCATACTTGTGTCAATTGATGGGAAGACACAATTGTAGGAGTTTACTAGTCTTGTATGACCACCCTTGTCGCTTGAACACATTATAGAGTCGGGAAGGGTATTTTATACTTTTGCTTTGCATTACTCAATTGGGTTTGGGAGATAATCATATTACTTAATTATGAACTATTGAACACTATAATGATGAGAATTGATAATAATGACCCTTTAGCAACATGGTGCCTAGGGATCTAAGCAAGTGGGTTATGTGGAATGGGTTGGACTATTTTGGTGGTTTTGGATGCTTAGATCTAAGGATCGGTTCGTGGAGCGACCATCCAGGATTCACAGTGCCACCACAAGGCCAAGTATGGATGCGGCTTAGCTGACTAATTAGTGTTTTGCCAGTACCATTTGCACCATTAAGAATGCTCGGGGAAGGGGTAATCGGATTGGGATTGTAGAGATTGGTGGTACTACCCTGGGATCTGAATGGCTCAACAGGGGCCTATGGTTGGATGTGCTCAGTTGGAGACATCACCACCAGTGAAACCTCAATAGGGTCTAAATATACTAGTAATCACTTTGTAAAGGCTATTTTGTGATCTCTTAGCCACACACCTAAGGAAGTGTGAGACAACATAATTGAGATTCCATAGTCATCGAAAGGGGATGAAATCACGAACATGTGGGTAAAGTGGTTGTTGACGGCTATTATAAACCTATTTCAACCGTAAATATAACTCAATTGTGTGAAGGAATTATCATTTCTTGCACACACCACCTTTCTATTTAACCCATTTCCACTTGGCCTTGGAGAAAGTAGTGCATGCAGTGATTCTATGTAGAAATGAAGTGAAACAAGGCGATGGATCCAATAATATCATTCTAGCCAATCAGGCGACGCCACGTTGCACCACATGGATCAAATGGCACTCAAACAGAAGTACCCGAGGCCATCCAACGGTGTAGCACCAATATCAGTCAATGAGACCCACCTGTGAGTCACCTAGATAAATCACACCGCAAAAGGGCCAGGACCAGGTCGGACGACCCCCCAAGTCGACCGACCAGTTCCTGGCGCCTTTCTCGGTCAAACTCCACATGGTGGCTTCTCCCGGCTTGAAGTGGTCATGGGCGACTGATTCGCGCGCTTTTGGGGGTGCGAACCGAGTCTTCTCTAAGCTATAAATAGGACCCCTCACCCCTCACTTCAACACACACCACTTGACTATTCATACATTGTATCCACTACTCTCCATAGGTTTAGAGAAGTATAGGCTGTAGAGAGGAGAGTCTCTAGTCCATAGTCAGAGTAGGAGAGGAGTAGAAAGAATCTCTTCCCAATTGGGAAAGATATGTCTCCAATATTCCTATTTGTATTTGTGACTTTATTCATAATAAAGATGATATCTTTAGTCTACTATTGTTCATATACTTGGATGAAGAATTTCTTGTTTAATTGTGGATTCCATGGATTTGGTAGGAATAGTATTTATGATTGTGCTATACCATGCTCATTACATTATCATAAACACTATAAATCTCCACTGTAGTCTAATTAGATATGATATGATGAAACACTTATGCTATGAATTAACATTGGTTCAACGATGATTTAGTTCACTGCCTTAGGATGGCTTGTGCCTAGGCTCATAAGGTAATTACTTAATATGCTAGCATGGTGCTAGGATAGAGAGTATCGTTGAATGTCTCGTAGACCCACGAATTGAAGAAGTAGGCAGTAGGTGGTGACAGCCTTATCTGTCCTTTTTAATCCTCCACGTTGGGATATGCCACTTGCTCTTGGCGGGAGTCGCCTAGTGTTGCTAGGTGTAAACCCGTGCCCGATGTGTTAATCCACTTAGCATGAGAATTCATAATTAACATGATCCTCAGTAACTAACTTAGGATATGTATATGTACATTAGAAGCATAGTAGGAGTCTCTACTTAGTTCTTAGCCTAGTCCCTCTATTACCTCATTTAACCCCTTAGGATATAATGCTCTTGTGTGGTCACACTACCTCAACTTATCATGAAACGCATCCTTGCTAGAACCCTACCTAGGCCAACCTAACTTCTCCAATTGATGATTGTCTTACTTCCATCTAGCCTTCCTTTGGCAAAATATAAATGACACCCTTTGGGAATACTCTTAAAAGGGGAAATGCTACATCGATAGTTTTCGTGCGCTTGCGGACGTTCACATGAGAATCAAAACCTACCAACAAGCATTTCTGGCACCACTGCTAGGGATGAATTGTTAGTAGTGCGTAGGAAATATCAACAAGCATTTCTTGCGCTGTTGCCAGGGAAGGCAGCTGAAGTATTGCATGATTAAGTGGTTAGGATAGGACCCTGGTAGGTTTTAGTAGGATGACCCTTTTTTGTTTTCACATTTTATGTGAAAGGAGGGTAGTGTATGTCTGGTTTCTGCTTGCCGAAAAACTTTGTTGAAGATCCCGAATCCCTTCTGAGAGATTGACCTCATGTTGTGACCCCATAGAAGCTTCAAGTGGCAATGCAAGCCAGCACAACTGCACCAACAACCGAAACACAAATTGCCAATAAAGACTCTTCTTGAGTTTTCGGCTCCCTCTACTAATAATGTGCCTGTTGGGCCCACTGTTAACATGGGAGACGTGAATTTCGAAATCAAGAATGGCCTTATCACTATGGTGCAAGCCAGCCCATTTTCTGGAAGGCTAACATGGATGCAAGTGCTCACCTGCAACAGTTCCTCGAGATCTACAACATTTTTAAGATAAAGGACGTATCTCCTGATGTTGTCCCTCTTATGTTGTTCCCGTTCTCTCTTCTTGGGAGGGAAAAACATTGGTTCTACGCGAATTCAAGTGATGTAGACACTTGGGAGAAGTGTTCCACGGCATCCCTCGCCAAGTTTTTCCCGTTGGGAAAGACCAATGCCCTACATGGAAGAATTTCCAACTTCCAACAAGATGCCAAGGAATCTATTCACGAGGCTTGAGAAAGGCTGTAGGAGTATATACTAGCCTATCCCCACCATGGGATGGATGACTGGCTCATAATCCAAAACTTTTACAACAGGCTAATCCCTTCCGCCAGTGACCATGTTGATGCTGTTGTTGAAGGTTCCTTCTTCTCTTTGACAGTGCCCAAAGCCAAAGATTTGATTGAGAAGATGGTGTCAAACATGGGATGGAGCGACGAGCGTCTCCATACCTGCTAGTGAGGCATGAACACCTTGAATGAGGTGGACATGATCACTGCTAAATTGGACATCCATAGGAAGAAGATTGATGGACGGGGTAATGATGAAGTATGCGGCAATGCCTATGCCTTAGACTCTCACATCACATGTGAAGTATGTGGCAACAAGGGCCGTTTGGGCAATGACTGCACAGAAACTCGTGAGGATGCCATATACCTGGCCAACAATGGAAACTACAATGGTTATTGTCTAGGAGGTCAAGGGTGGGGCCAACCTTGTCCATTCATTCAAGGAGGGTACAACAATAATGGCAACAACAGAAAGCAACCTAACTTTAGAGCACTTTCCATTAGCCAGCTGAAGATCAATGATGCTCTATCCATAAAGCTGTCGGCTAATGACAAGACCCTAGAGAGCATCAATGCAAAGATTGAAGGACTATCCTCAGCCTTCAAGAATCAATTGAGTTTCAACAAGATGTTGGAGACTCAATTGGCTCAATTGGCTGTAGTAGTTCCTCCAATGGAGAAAGTCAGTGCGGTGGCTATGAGATGTGGCAAGACCACTCGTGACCCAACGTATCCCACACAAGAGAAGAGGACAACTACAAAAGAGAAGGAGGATGTCCCAGTTGGCATAACAGAACCACTTAGTGAGATAATGGCCAAACACTTTTAGGATACCTACTTATTGACATTCCCTCACAGGCAAAGGAAGCGAATAGTGGATGAGCTATTCAATCGCTTTGTGGAGATCATCCAGAAAATCCACATCAATGTGCCCTTGATCGATGCGATGCAAGTACCTACTTATGCTTGCTATCTAAAGGACATATTGAATAACAGGCAACCATTGCCCACCACTGAGGTTGTCAAGTTTACAAAAGACCACAGTGCAGCCATCCTCAATAGGCTTCCAAAAATGAAGAAGGACCCCAGATGTCCTACAATCTCATGCTCAATTGGGACAAACCACTTCGACAAGGCCATTTGTGACCTTGGGGCAAGTGTGAGTATGATGTCCAACGTGGTTTTTGACCAGCTAAACTTCACGGGGCTTACTCTGACAACAGTGCAGCTCCAACTGACTGATTCCTTAGTCCGTTATCTGGCGGGTACTGCCGAAGATGTCCTGGTGAAAATCCGGAACTGCTTCCTACCCATGGATTTTGTGTGCTCGACATGAAGGTCGAGAAGGATACGTCGCTCATTCTTGGGTGCCCGTTCCTAAGCACCGCGAAGGCTTGCATAGATGTGGGAGATGGTGAAATCCGCATCCATATCAATGGCAAGGAGGAAAATTTTAACTTTTGCCCAAAGTTTAAGCAATGCTCCATGTGTGACATCCTGGCTCAAGGCTTAATAGGATTGATGGAATACTCATACCACCAAGGTATACCTTCTTTTCTGTTAAATCACCTGCAAAGAACTCCGAGGTTAAGAGTGCTTGGCCCGGAGCAATTTGCGGATGCGTGAGCAACCGAGAAGTTTTCCTGGGTGTACACGAGTGAGGATAAAATGCACAGAAAAGACTAGTGTTGGTACGTGGGGCTAGTTTGTGCTCCTATAGAGCTGCCAGGAGTAATGATTGCCAGACCCGTAGGTGCTGGGGTGTTACAGAATGGTATTAAAGCTGGCCCTCGCGGTTTCACAGGTGCGTACATGTGAGGGACATGGGTACGTATGCATTACACGTAGGCCCTCTAGGAGGGACACGATATGGTACGTATGCCAGTACTAAACGTATGGACATGGCCAAGAGGGGACGTTGCTAGCTTAGGAGTTGACCGATGAGGACGTCAGTCTTCTAAGGGGGTGGATCCATATCATGTATGGCCAAATGTTAAACACATTCAAGCGATCGAAATCACACCTCCAAAGGTGAACCCGCTCATTGCATTCATGAGGAATTTGGTCGATGCGGAAAACCCGTCTTACCGTCCACGCCGACACCCTAAGAAGACGGAGAAGTCCGATCCTCCTCAAAGGCCCAAGTCCACCAAGCCACCTAAGAAGGGGTGGAGAAACAAGACAAGCCGTCCGAGCCCTTCCCTCTGGGCCCGAATGACTAGAAATGAAGAAGGAGGAATGCCCATCTCATCGGACGGTGGTGAGACATAGCAAATAGGTTAAATTGGTAGTTATCCTTTTCTTTGTTTTTTTTTCTCTTCATTTGGATTTCCCCATTTAGTTTGATTCTCCCACTGCATATTTGATATTTCTTTAGTAAGTTGAGAATCTTATATTCTCAAATATCATTTATTTCTTTATTTCCACAAAAAGAAAATTGTTTAATTTTGAAAAAGGAATTTTTATTTGGAAAACAATTTTTTTGAGCTTCAAAAGTGATATTTCACCAACGTGCTGATTCCATATCCGTTGGGGAGCCACCCACCAAACGGGAGAATAGGGGGCCCACCTTTCAGGTCAGCCGACCCCCCTATTCGGCCGACTAGGGGAAAGAGCCAATTTGGCTCTCTCTCCTCCAACGGCTACATTTGGTGCCCTAGTGATCACTGGGGATTGCACACTATAAATGGTGGCCGCGAGGAGCACTTCTCTTCACATTTCACCTTATTTCTTACATCCCCAAAGTCACTCTTGCTCAAGTTGTTTTCTTGCTCTTCATTGAAACACACTTGCTCAAAATCCAACCCAAAAAGATTTGCTTTTGTTTGCATATGCAATTTACTCTCAAGTTCTTCAAGGGAAAATTTGTCGGGGTTTTGTTTTCACTAACATCACCTCTTTCGTGTTTTTGCCTTGTTGTGTTCTTGTTTGTTGTGTCCATGAAAGGAATAAAAAGGTTGTTTGGAAAGAGGAAGGAGGCTGGAAGCTCAAGCCATGGTGGAGATTCAAGTGCACGCCCCTCTTCCGTTGCTACACCAAGTTCACAGAGGAGGAGTGTAGGAGAGGACACTCCCATCGGTGAGAGGAGCAACCCTCACCAACTTCTTCATGACGACCTTGACATCCAAAGTGAAGTTGAAGATCAAGCACGCAAGCTCCTTCAAGATCATGAGTTTTCTCATACGAAAGCTTATGATCCGGATTTGATCTCCAAAATAGGTATGAATTCCGAATTCTTTTCCATTTGGCATGCATTAGGATGGGAAAATTTTGCTCACATAGAGAAGAAAGGTTCACGCCTTCTCTCCATACAATTCCTTTGCACACTCAAGACAGGATTTGATGGTATTCCTTTTAGATTATTTCAAAAATAATACAACATCCTATGGAAAGAATTGTGAAATCCTAGGCTTCCATAAACATTGTTTGCTAGATTTAGACACTTTGCCTAAGTTTAACAAACAAAGTTTTTGGCAAGATTTAACTGGTAATTTTAGATGTAGTGCGCCTAGGAATAGCCACTTGCACAACCCCACTTTACACTTGATGCATAGATGGGTGGCTATGACTATGTTCCGTAGAGGAGATGTAAGAATAGTGCATGATGATGAGCTGAAAATTTTATTTGTCATGATTAAAAAGATAAAAGTTGCTCCAGTTATTGCCATGATGACACAATGCTTAGATTACATTCCAAGGGAAGGACCAATTGAATCTACCTCATTGATTACCCGCATTTCTACTACGGGTACTCCGACGACCAGAACCCCGTTGCTGTTCTGCAACTCTAGGTCGGCTGCCGCTGCCTTATCTTCCAGGTCATCCACGCTGACTGCTTCCTTGACGAGCTGGAAGAATTCCTCGGCGATTCCGACTACCGCTTTGTCATCATGGGCGTGGAGGGTGGCGCCGACAAACTTTGGAAGGACTGGCAGATGAAGGTGGCCAAAAAGGTGGACCTAGCTGAGCTTGCGGCAGAGGAGATGGATCGCCCGAGCCTCCGCCGTGTGGGGCTGAAGGACATCGCGACTCCCGTGATGGGCACCGACATGGAGAAGCCTTACCGGATGAGGACGAACAACTGGGATGCATACAATCTCTCCAGCGAGCAGATCAGCTATGCTGCTGTAGGATCAAAGAGCACATGAAAAGTTACCAGGGGGGTGAATGGTAGATTTAAAAATCTTACGCAGCGGAAACAATTAAACCCCAAACCCTTTTGTCAGAAAAACGATCTGTTAAAGAAATCATGTGTGAGACTAATATAAACATGTTTCACCATGAAAAAAGTGAGAGATATCAGAGAGAATCAAGTCACGAAGACAACACAAGAAGAATCACTCAAATCCATCGAGAAAAACTCATGTTATGATCGAAAGATCAAACAAAGGTCAATCTACCCTACCCGAGAAAAGAACAGTTCTGGAATGCTGCAAAGAAACTCGTGTAGATCATAGACCACAAATCCAATGACCGTGAAATTTTGACATATGATAGATACACTACTACAAAAAGCATTTTTACAGGCGCCTCAATTTTTCAAACACAGGCGATCCTTAAAAATATGCGACTGTGATGACGAATGATATAATAACCGTCTGTGATGAAAGAACAACACATGCGGATTTTAAAGAACAACCGTCTGGGTAAATACATGATCTTCAGAATCGGTTCTTAATTAAGAACCGCCTGTAATGCAACGAACTTCACAGAAGGATTTTAAGAAACAACCGTCTGGGTAAATACATGATCTTCATAGACGGTTATTAATTATTAACCGTCTGCAATGCAATGAACTTCACAGGCGGATTTTAAGAAACAACCGTATGGGTAAATACATGATCTTCACAGACGGTTATTAATTATTAACCGTCTGCAATGCCATGAACTTCACAGACGGATTTTAAGAAACAACCGTCTGGGTAAATACATGATCTTCGTTGGCGGTTCTTGATTAATAACCGTCTGTAATGCAATGAACTTCACAGATGGATTTTAAGGAACAACCGTCTGAGTAAATACATGATCTTCGTTGGCGGTTCTTAATTAATAACCGTCTGTAATGCAATGAACTTCATAGCCGGTTCTTGATTAACAACGGCCTGAGAAGATCATGTATTTTCAGTGGCGGTCATTGTTTAATTATCATAAGCGGTTTTCATTGAAATTACAGGGATGTAGTTGCAATTATATATCACAGCCGCATGTAGTCGTGCAGGCAAAATTGTATCAGGAAAAAAACACAGATGAGCTAGCGGATACTAGTACAGTAATGCATTATAGGAAATGCTCGATCACCAGTGAGGCTGGCTTAATTGTGATAATACACCATTAGAGGCTTTACAATTGTTCAAAGATAATTTCTTTACACACTGAACAAAAATCATGCTACATTCATTGTAGATCGACGATGAAGCTCCCATCGATCAATCTAAATTGTACCGTCCTGCTTGCTCCCGAACACGTCTCTTATATTCCGCTGGATCCTGAAAATATTGACATTATTTAAATTAACAAATGTCGAAGGAGGAATGAATAACCTACATTGGTCACTAAGTCAAAGTGTCATCTAACCTTGATAAGTAGATTATAGCAATCATTTTCAACATCAGGCACATTTGGCTGATGCAGCAAACGCTGAACTTCAAGTAGTATAGTTTTGATTGTAAAAGCACTGCACCACCCCTACGAAATATAATTTAAGCAATATAAGAAACCAGTTCAAATAAGTTCGACAAAAATTATAAGTAATAATTACATGAACAAAATAGGTCTATCTTACAGTCTCTTGATCAAGAATCCCGATGCAGAGTGCTCCCGAACGATGGACATTTGGGTGGAAGAACCCAATTGGAAAGGAGCATCTTGGAGGCACCAAGGGATAGTCCTCAGAGAAGGAGATTGTCAGGGGGTAGTAACCATCTTCCCATTCAGTCTGCAAAAGAAATTTATTAATAGGAGGACGATAGTTAAACTCATATTGTGCTTGTTCTTCATGACTTACCCCTTCTTTACCGGGGACGATGCACTGCCACTTCAATAAATCTCCCGATTCAGGCTTCGCAGAGAAACCCTACGCGGAGAAATTGAAAATACCAAAAACAAACAACACGGAAAAACAAACTACAATTAAGTTCATCAGTCCATTACAGATACATATGTATATACAACCATGTGACCGGTGTGCCATATGTACATACATGGGGATGGTTCTTGCGCCACGCCAAGCGCTCCTCCTTCAATCGGCTACACGCCCGAGACATCATTATCTGAAGAAAGACCAAACTTCCAAACTTCCAAATCATTGAGTCCAAACGCATATGTACACCAATGCAAAAGGACACAATCCATATACCAACATTGTTCTAAGTTGATTTCAGAAGATACAAATATATACAATATATATCATCTCGCATTGCTATATACATTTTTTCCAGCATTGACATCTTCTCGCATATAGGGTTTCAAATTCTTTTTAATGCTTCTCTCTACGCGCTTGATGTTTTCTGGTTCGGTGAAAAGGTACATCTCTTCATACTGATTATATTCCTCTTCATTATCTCCCACATTGTCAACCCCAATAATATTTTGCTTTCCAGAAACAACTACGTGCAACTTCTCAGTTTCTGGATCTTGAACATAAAAAACTTGTGCAACATTATCGGCGAGAACCCACAGGTCATCTTTGTAACCCACTTTATTCAAGTCTACCAGTGTCAGTCCGTAATTGTCCACTTTCAAACCATCAGGATGTTTGACCCATTGGCACTTAAATACGGGCATTACCATTCTTTCGCCATAATCGAGTTCCCATATTTCCTCTATGAACCCGAAGTATGTGGTCTTCTGCCCTTGTGAATCATAAGCCTCAATACGAACACCACTATTTTGTGCAACACTCTTACCGTCTTTTTCTTTAGTGTAAAATGTGTAACCATTGATGTCATATGCTTGCCATGATGTTACCAAAGCAGATGGGCCACAAGCTAACTTTTTCATTGTTGCCTCTTCTATAGTGTTTCCGTATGATATATTTTTGTCCATTAACCATTCAGTGAAACATCTTCTGTGCTCTTTCATGATCCAGTCCTCTTTGCGGTCTTGGTTTTTATCACGAAGCTCAATTTGGTGTTCCTCAATGTACGGCTCAGCTATTGCGAGCTGTTGTAGTACACCAAAATGTGCACGGTGTACATTCTTGTAATCTTGAACAATAAAAGTTTTCTTACCCACTTTGCCTCTCCCACGTAGTCTACCCTCATGTACCGGTATAGGCACACCTATCGATTTTCCATCTTTGATGTAATCAGCGCAACCCTCAATCACTTCTTCAGTGGTGTATCCTTCCATAATTGAACCCTCTGGGTGAGCACGGTTCCGCACATAACCTTTTAATACTCCTAAATATCTCTCCAACGAAAACATATGATGTAAATATAGTGGCCCCAATGCTTTTATCTGATCAACAAGATGTATGATTAGGTGTACTTGCATATCAAAAAAGGATGGTGGGAAACACATCTCAAGCTTGCACATTGTCTCGACGATGTATGTTTTCAGATAGTCTAAATCTTCACGTGCTATCACCTTTTGCGATAATGCATTGAAGAAGTAACACAAACGTGTGATGACAACTTTTATATGCTCAGGTTTGACTACTCTTATTGCAATGGCAAGGAAAACTGTCATCATCATGTGACAGTCGTGAGAATTATAACCGAATAAAGACAAGTCTTTCATCGAGACTAGTTTGCGGATATTGGATGAGAAACTTGTGGGCACTTTGATCCCACGCAAGCATTCGCAAATTGCTTTTTTCTCTTCTAGCGTCAAGTTGTAGCTGGCTGGGGGAAGGTAATGCTTCCCGTTCGCCTTTTCTACTGGATGAAGCTCTGGTCTCAAATCAAGATTTACTAGGTCCATACGTGAATTTAATCCATCCTTTGTCTTCCTCGGCATGTCCAGCAAGGTCCCAATGATGCTGTCAAATACATTCTTTGTAACGTGCATCAAATCAATACTATGGCAAAATTCCAGATTCTTCCAATACGGAAGATACTTGAAAAAAATTGATTGTTTCTTGAAAGCCATGTCAGTTGTATCATCCGAAGATATATTTTTCTTTCTCTTAATTCCTTTACTCTTTTTTCCCTTACCGAAAGCAATATGAATGTTCTTGACCATTTCAAACACAAGTTTTCCACTGTAAGGTTTCGGTGCAGTATCTTTTTCGATTTTGTTATCAAATTGTTCTTTCATCTTCCTATACTTGTGTGTATCTGTCAAGAACCGTCGATGTCTCATGTACACCGTCTTTCTGGATGAAGTGAGGTATAGATATCCAGTTCTATCCACGCACCTAACGCAACCTTTCTTCCCTTTCATTTGTCCCGATAATGTAAACAGTCCGGGATAATCATGCACGGTAACGAATATCATTGCTCTTAGCGTGAAATACTCCCGCTTGTACTCATCCCATGTACGTACCCCTTCATTCCACAATTTCGCCATATCTTCCATTAAAGGTTCCAAGAACACATCAATTTCGATGCCGGGTTGTTTCAGACCTTGGATAAGAACAGATAATAAGATATATTTCCTTTTGTGACACAACCACGTCGGTAGGTTGTACATAGTTAAGACCACGGGCCATGTGCTATGTATGCTCCTTTTTTCACCAAACGGATTCATTCCATCTGTACCCAAGGCAAACCTCACATTTCTGATTTCCTTCGCAAATTCTGGATACTGAATATCAAAATTTTTCCACTGCGTTGCATCACCAGGGTGTCGTATATGTTTTTCATTCTTCTTGCGTTCCTCGGAATGCCAACGCATAAGTTCAGCCTCCCTAGGGTTTGAGAACAAACGCTTCAAGCGATCAATTACCGGAAGGTACCACATCACCAATGCAAGAATTTTTCTCTTATTCTTCCCGTCTGCATCGCCAGAAGTATCGTCATCGTCACCTTCAGGACCAATAATAAACTTCTTATTCTTCTGAGTCTTTTTCATGTTGGTAACATACTGGTGATTGTAGTCCTTCTTATATCTACTGACACCACAAATAGGGCATCTAGTTGCGAGCTCATGCTCTTTGCGATACAGAATACAATGGTTCACACAAGCGTGTATTTTTGTCACACCTAGTGCCATCAGGCAAAGAAGTTTCTTCGCTTTATAAGTGCTTCTAGGTAGTTTATTTGGATTTGGAAGAATTTCTGCCAGAAGATTCAAAAGATCAGAGAAACTACAATCGGACCATCCGTGCGTAGCTTTCAACTTTAGTAGTTCTAAGACTGCACGCAATGTAGTAAACTCTTTATCACAACCGTTTGATTCATCATATAAAAGCTCTGTGGCCGCATTCTGCAATGTCTCCATTTTACTTAAACCTTTGCTTGCTCCCATAAAAGTCAGTACATATGGTTCAATGTGACGCAACATCTCATCACAATCGAACTCATCATCATCATCACCAGCTTGATTGTCACTACCATCATCGATATTAACATTATCATCATCTGAGCCTCTCTCATCATCTTTATCCACATCATGTGTATCTAACTCACCATGCTCTGTCCATATTGTGTAGTTATTTTTGAAACCTCTTTTCACCAAATGAGATTGGATTACTATAGTATCCGTCCAAGCAATCTTATTTTCGCAGTCGATACATGGACATAATATGTTATCTATCTTTTGCAACTTCGCATGTCTCTTGGATGCTTCAATAAAATTTGCAACATTACGAATGTACATAGGATCGGGTCTTGGCATGTTATACATCCACGCTCGACGGTCCATGCTTCAATAATAGAATTTTTTGTCAGATTTACAAAATTTGGCCACAAATATTCTCTAAAGGTCTTCTATAAAATGAATTTACAGAGACATAACAAGTATGATTAGGGCGACTAATGTAGGAGACGGGCGACGTCTTGAGGCGGACGGAGTCAAAGGGGGAAACAGGCCCAGCAGCATGGGCTAGGTCTGGGTGGGATCCAGTCCGTTATATCGGGAAACAAGGCCCAGATGCATCTTATATATATTACAATAGCATCTGTTAATTAAACATCATATTCATGTCACATAATAGGTACAAAAATTAACATTTGTTCTACATTCTTTCTTCTACATTTGTATAAAATTAACATCTACCACCTGAACAAAATATTTTTAAAACTTGTATAGCTGACATTGTAATGTTTTGGTAAATATCAAATTAATTTCTACTCACATATTATTCACATTTGTGTATCTCATAAAAAAAAGGTTCCTTCACTCAAAATTGTTGGTATGAACATATTTGTATAATTTATACATGTATGAATTTTTTTAATTTTTTTAAAAGCATTCCAACATGTCAAACTTCAAATTATCCACCATTCTAACTAAATGCTCATATTCATATGAGGCATTCATCAAATTATGAACACACATTGATTCCAAAAAATTTAAAAAAATTTGAAAAAATTCGTAGATGTTGGTATGATGATTAAAAATGTCCACTGAAAAAATAAATGAAAAAAGCATTATATTCATCAAGATAGAAAAATGAAAAATAGCATTTGTTGTATGTTTTTTATGTTCTGACCAATTTCAAAGGATTTATGAAGTGAAATTTAATGGTAACCTTTACTTATCAATAATATTACAATAAAGTGGATTTTTGCCTTTTTAAAGGACCACATTTAATCAAGAATATTAATTAAGAAGAAGTAAATATCTTCACAGGCGGGTATTGCTTAACAACCGCCTAAGATAATGCCCGATACTGTTCTTCAGTTTCCTTATCCCTTGCTTCTTTTTTATTTAGATTCCAATATAAATACTCAAACATGTTTAGATTCTGCAAATTGTGTCCAAATTCGATGATTCTTTCTTCTACATTTGTATAAAATTAACATCTACCACCTGAACAAAATATTTTTAAAACTTGTATAGCTGACATTGTAATGTTTTGGTAAATATCAAATTAATTTCTACTCACATATTATTCACATTTGTGTATCTCATAAAAAAAAAAGTTCCTTCACTCAAAATTGTTGGTATGAACATATTTGTATAATTTATACATGTATGAATTTTTTTAATTTTTTTAAAAGCATTCCAACATGTCAAACTTCAAATTATCCACCATTCTAACTAAATGCTCATATTCATATGAGGCATTCATCAAATTATGAACACACATTGATTCCAAAAAATTTAAAAAAATATGAAAAAATTCGTAGATGTTGGTATGATGATTAAAAATGTCCACTGAAAAAATAAATGAAAAAAGCATTATATTCATCAAGATAGAAAAATGAAAAATAGCATTTGTTGTATGTTTTTTATGTTCTGACAAATTTAAAAGGATGTATGAAGTGAAATTTAATGGTAACCTTTACTTATCAATAATATTACAAGAAAGTGGATTTTTGTCTTTTTAAAGGACCACATTTAATCAAGAATATTAATTAAGAAGAAGTAAATATCTTCACAGGCGGTTATTGCTTAACAACCGCTTGAGATAATGCCCGGTATTGTTCTTCAGTTTCCTTATCCCTTGCTTCTTTTTTATTTAGATTCCAATATAAATACTCAAACATGTTTAGATTCTGCAAATTGTGTCCAAATTCGATGATTCTTTCTTCTACATTTGTATAAAATTAACATCTACCACCTGAACAAAATATTTTTAAAACTTGTATAGCTGACATTGTAATGTTTTGGTAAATATCAAATTAATTTCTTCTCAGACGTGAAATTTTAATTAACGATGAACACACTACATTCATTAACAATATTCAATCATTCACACAGTTGAAGAACACACAAGATACTCATTCATTAACAATATGCACATCTCACAAAAGAACACACAAGATGCACAATATTTACACAAGAACACACAAGAACACAAAAGATACACAAGTAATATTCAATCACATAGATGAAAAAAGATAGATTTCATTCATTAACAATATTTACAAAACAGAAGCAACTAAAAACAACAAAAAGAAAAACTAATTAAATCCTACTCCTACTCCTCTTCCTTCTCCTCCTCCTCGTCCTCCGGCGGCGACTCCGGCACCGGTGCAACAGGAGACAGGGCCGGCTGCACCGGCTGCACCGGCTGCACCGGCTGCACCGGCGGTGCAACCCCGAGGTTGCTAGCCGTCGCCTCCACCAGCGTTCTACGGCCCTCGGGGCCAAGAACCTGGGCCATCGTCGCGAACAGAATGTCGAGACGATCAGCCACCCCCACGAGGGCGTAGAGGTAGTGGCCCAAGGTACCCATTCCAGTATACTCTGGAAGGGTACCCAGCCCCAAGGCACTCATGGCGCGAGACGTATTGTTGTACGCCTCTCGCGCCATGAGGAGGCGCTGCTCGGTGTTGATCTTCTCGGGGGAGCTGCAACATTGTTTCTTGCAAGGTGGCTCCCTCGGAGGGCTTGGCGGCGGAAGGTCGGCCATAGTGGTGTTGGGTCGTCGGAGCGGAGGAAGACGAAGAAAACAAGAGGATTCAATGTGAGCGATGCGCTTGTGAGCGATAGCGCGTCTTTAAGGCCGCGCGGAGTGGAAAATAAAGGTCGCACCTCGGGGAAAAGAAAGGTCGCGCACGCGTGACATGGTCACTGACGTGTGGGACCGGGTCCACATGTCAGTGACCGCTGATTAAGTCAGGGGATCCTCATCCCGGTTGGTGAGGGGTCTTTATGTAGGCGTTCATCAAATTAAGAAGAAGTAAATATCTTCACAGGCCCATGTTTAACTCAGGCGGGTGTTACTAACCAACCGCTTGAGATAATTGTATCTTCTCAGGCGGTTGGTAAGTAAAATCCGACTGAGGTAGCAGTCTTCCCTGACGGTCGGTACTTAAAATCCGCCTGAGAAAATGTGAGTCTATATATACCCCTCGGCGGCATTGGAAAAACCTAACCCGGGCGAAACACTTAGACGCCGTTAGGCTGCCAAAATTTCGTTTGCCGCCAAGTGTTCCCCCTCGTCACTTCCAGGTACGCTGCCGAGCTTCGCCGTCGCCGAGCTTCGCCGTCGCCGCCGAGCTTCGCCCTCCTCACTTCCAGGTACGCCGAGCGAAGCCATTTCCGTCGCCGCCGAGCTTCTAGGTAAACCCTAAACCCTTCGACCTTCCATCCTCCTTCGCCGTGCCGCCTCCCTCCCCGCCCTCGCCGCCGCCTTGCATATCCTTGGTTAGGGTTCGGGAATTAGATAATGGTAGGCATCCTTGGTTAGGGTTCAGTGGAATTCGAAAAACTGTCAAGTTCGGTGGCATCTTTGGTTAGGGTTCGGTGGGGCAAGATTTATGTGGATGGTTATATCACGATAAATTGGTAGTTGGTTCTGTGTGTCTGAAACTGTTCTGACACATTAGTGGTAAACATGATTCTAGACTCTAGTAACAGCAGTATATTCCCTATTTCTGTCATCGGCCTTGCATATGCCACATAATTCTCTATTAGGGGCAAGATTTAGCTATATTTGGTTAAGTTGACCAAATTTGGCTAATTTTGGCTAAGTTACATTAGATATAGTTATACTTGACTAATTTTGACTAAGTTATGCTATATTTAGCTATATTTGGCTACTTTTGCTTAGAGTTAGCTATGCTAGACTAAGTTTGGCTAAGTTTACTTTTATTTCTCTAAGTTTCATTTGAGCAATTGTAGCTAATCTGTGCTACCAAAGATGTCTGCACTTGTGGCTCCATCAGCTTCATTTGAGCAATTGTACCTAATCTGAGCTACCAAAGTTATGCTATATTTAGCTCTGAAGCCAAACAAAAGTTGCTGGCCAACTCATTTGTGATGCCAGGAGCATCCTCACGCCCATATCTAGGTAACACTAGGTGTGGCGATGGAGTCTGAGCATATGATGCCGATCTCTATGATACAAGAATTTAGTTAGACCTATATAACTTCAAAAATGTGTTTTGGCTAAATTTACTTAATTGAGCCAAAATTGAGAAAATTTGTTTTAAATATGACCAAATTTAGTTATGCCATTTATTAGATTTTTTGTCTTATTAGATCTAGCATGGAAAGCCCTAAGAAGACTGGTCCTGATTGTAACAACAAAGAAGACAATATGGAGTTTACTGACTCCAGCAGTTCAGGCTCCTATCACAGTCCTTCGGATCCTTTTCCGAATATAAAAATTAAAAAGACTTCAGTGGATCTAGACCCGGAATATGATCCTGCCGACGAGGTATGGATCACGAATCTTAACTTCAGCAGTTCAAGTTAATGTTGGTTGTCAAGTATACGAAGTCTTATAATTTTTTTCTACCTAGATTAATCTCGAAGACAATGAGGTGACATCGGCTCCTAAAATCGCAGAAGGTTCACCAATGGATGAATCCTCAGCTTCACTCAAGCGGAAACGAGGGCAACGAGGTCCCAATAAGGGTCTATTGGACCGCATCATGTACATAACAAGGGTCGGTCCAGGTGGGCTTCCCCAAGAACCACTGGATTCAGTTACCAAGTACCGTAATGCATGCGGTTTTCTTGTTAGGGAGGTTGTGCCGATCACAATCGAGAATTGGAGGAAATTACCTGAGCAGACCAAGAATGAGTTGTGGGAAAAGATAAAGAAACAATTCAAGTTCCCGAAAGGCACAGAAGAAGCTGTAAAGAAAGCAACATTGGTCTCTTGCGGCAAGAAGTTTCGATGCTGGAAGAGTGAAATGAATGCTTATGTTAAGGCCAATAAGGTCCCTAGCCCGAGGAAGATGGGAAAAATCACACAAGCTCAGTGGCAAGAGTTTGTTCGTCAAAAGAGCACACCTGATGCTAAAGCTCTAAGTGCAACTAGGTCAGAGCTTGCAAAAAAGAACAAATACCATCATCGCTTGGGGTCTGCCGGATATGGCCCCAAAGTCCAGAAATGGAATAAGATAATAGACGAAATTCTTAGTAAGGGCAATCCTCACCCATTAGAAGGGTGCGATGAGCGAACTCAACGCTGGGTCTTTGCTCGGTCAGGTTTGACCAGCGAGGGCAAACTTGAAAAGCCCGACTCTCTGAATGAAGTAGAGGATAAAATGAAAGAAGTAATTGAAAAGCAACAGAAGGGTCTCTTCAAGTCGAAGAGGGAGAATGACCAACTTACCGCTATCTTGGGAAACCCTGAACACAGCGGACGGGTTCGAGCGGTCTCTTCTCAAATGTCTTGGCTAGATGGTTTCCCTAAAGATAAAGACACATATAGAAGACGTGAGAAGTTTAAGAAAACACTTGATGAAACAATTGCTCAAAAGGTCAAAGAAAATATGCAAGAAATAATGGAACAACTTAGACAATCAGGACAATTAGTGGCACCGAGTATAATGATGGTTCCAGTGCAAAAGGAGCAATTAGTATCTCCAACTGCCTACCCTAGCAGCGTTGGTTCCGTGCCAGGCTCAGGGTCAGCCCATAAGTTCCCTGTCGATGATATTGCTAACGACAAATCTTGTCGTCTTCTTGTCCCGATAGGCAGAGCAGGGAACAAAACCAAACAGGTTGCCACTGCTATGGCAAAGCCTGATCGTGACTTCAACGGGAGTCCACTTCCGTTGTATTATTCTGTGGTGCAAGTTCTTCAGATCATTGATAATGATTATGAAGATTATGAAATAGACCACGTCACACCTGAGGGGATCGCGACTCTGGGGCAGGCTGTCAACCAATTAATCCTTTGGCACCGACGCGATATCGTGTTGGACGATGAGCCAATTTCTAGCCCCGTCGCATCTCCAAATACTGCAACCCCATCTTCTAAGGCGAAAGTGCATGAAGATCCACTCCCAGTCCGGGAAGATCCACTCCCCCTATGTCTGAGCAAGGATGATGATATCCAAGAGCAACAAGTTGGACAACAACTTCAAGCAGTACCAGAGCAAGCTGTTGCTAGTAAAGAGCAACTAGTTGAGCAACAGCTTGAAGTAGTACTAGAGCCAGCTGCTGGGAGTAAAGAGCAATCAGTTGAACAACAGGTTCAACAACAAGCCAGTGTCCAACTTCCGACGACTACTCCTCGATCATCAGTGCCTGTCAAAGTTAGCTCATACGAAAATAAGAAACCTTCATCAGAAGTGACAAAATATTTGGAAGCTATGAAGGAAAATATTAGAAAATCGAGTGCATCTCGTTCTTCTCATGAGCCAGCATTAGAAGATATCGAGGAGTGGGAAGAAGACGGTGTCATGTATAATCGGCGGACGGCTTTAGTTAAACCAGGAGTTCTAATATACAAGCTTGAGGATGTTCCTCCTAAATTTGAGAATGGGAAGCCGTTAATGACATCCATACAACTTAGCAAACAACCCGTCGCGCTCAGAAGAATGCATGAGTGGTACATCACTGCCAGCACAAAATATGGTCTTAATTGCATCTCATTTCGTATTCCAAAAGAAGCATTCTGGAGCACTGGAGTAGATAAACGAGTCATTTTATTTGACGAGCTGCTTTTCCTTTTCCATCGGGGCATGCTCGAAATCAACCTGCTGCTCGTCTGGTGCTTGTAAGTGCTCTAATATTTTGTATTTGCTTTTCTTACTACACGCATACGCATTTCATGAGATTATAACAATTCTGGACTTCTTCAATAGGATGCAATACATGGATAATGAAAAGTTGGCGCACAAGATAGGTATCCTTGACCCTACTAGGATTGCAAAGTCGCTATTCGACGTCCAGGCGAATCGAGAATCAAGCCAGTACAAACACATGAAAAAAAAAGATTTTGAAAGAGCAATTGCAAAACTTAAGAAGGATAGAAAGGCAGAAGTTGCAGCTTACATAGGACATGCGATGTTTAACTTTGTCAGAGACGGCCAGGACCTCGTAAAGGCTCCGTACCACTTCGAGTAAGTTCGACACATGGCATTGAAATAGCAATTATTGGTAATTGTTAACACGTGTGTTTGTATGTTTGCAGTAATCACTACATAATGATCTTCATCAAGCCAACGCAGGGAATGGCAACAGTCTTGGACTCGGCCGATTACCCACCAGATCGTTACAAAGATTTCCTTTCCATTTTGAAAAAGTACGTTTATTCAATAATTTTAATTTACGCACATTTAGAATGTGTTGACAAGTTTTATATGACATTTCTTGTATTACAGCGCTTGGCGGTTTTACGCGGAACAGCTTGGCGGTCAGAGACCTCCTAATACGAATGCATTGGACATTAAAACGTATTATGCTTGTCCGAAGCAGCCTGTTGGGAGTGTCTTATGCGGGTATTATGTATGCGAGCATCTTCGGACCGCCGCCATATATAGAGTCAATCGTGAGGATGTAAGTTATCCTTAATGTCAATACCTTATTTTCTTACTTTTGTGTTTCATTTTCATTGTAACTAGCATAGTTTAATGCTTATATTCTCTGCTGTTCAATATTACCAGAAACATTATTTTCATATTTTGATTCCAACTTCAAAATTCAATTGCTCATAGTACAACTGCCCCAAAAATACCTACTAAATTCTTGTATACTCTCACTTTGATCTATACTTTGAGATTGTTCAAACCAACACATTCTAAACCTTGTTACGTGTTATATTGCAGCACAAGAAGAATCTGAACGAAGAATGGCCGGTTTGTAGAAGTATTCCTGATGGAGGAGCCGACAGGATTGCTTCTGAACTCTGTCAGTTCATTCGTCGCGAAATTTTGCACAAAACGGGGAAGTTCTTTGATAAGAGAGGTTCAGCAGCTGATGTGCCAGAACTTTGCGACTATACCAATCTAAACAGTTTTTAGTGAAAACTTGTAAACTTTGAGATGAAATTGTATCTGTAACTTGTGTGTATGTATATTGTTTTAGTGAAATTGACTTCTGTGATGATAATATTGTTGTCTTTTGTTCTGTGATGATTGTTGTTTTTTGTTCTGTGATTATATTGAATTGACCTGGAAATTAGAAATAACAGCAGTAGTACTGCATGACTGTGAAAAACAATTATCACAGGCGGCTAGATACAAGTAAAGAAACATCTGTGATAACCTAATTTTCACAGGCGGTGTCTGTTATGGTAGAAACCGGCTGCGTTAAAGGGTCTTCACAGACGGCTGATATAGGTAAACTCCGTCTGTGATAACACCATTATCATAGACGGGTTAGTTATGCTTCAATAACCGTCTGTAAAGACACATTATCATTGACGGTTAGTTATGCTTCAAAACCCGCCTGTGAAGACATATTATCATAGGCGGTTAGTTATGCTTCAAAATCCGCCTGTGAATACACATTATCATAGGCGGTTAGTTATGCTTCAATACCCGACTGTGAAGACTCATTATCATAGGCGGTTAGTTATGCTTCAAAATCCGCCTGTTAAGACAAATTATCATTGGCGGTTAGTTATGCTTCAATACCCGGCTGTGAAGACTTCTTATCATAGGCGGTTAGTTATTCTTCAATAACCGTCTGTGATAAGACGTTTATCACAGACGGTTATATATGCTGCACGACCCGTCTGTGATAAAGTATTTTCACAGACGGCTAGCCTAAGTAAAGAACCGCCTATGATAATCGGTCTTCATAGGCGGCTATCCTTAGTGAAGAACCGCCTATGATAATTAGTCTTCACAGGCGGTTTCACTTCTCCGCCTGTGAAATTGCGGATTATCACAGACTCTTCGTTTTAGGCGGTTTTAAAAGCCGTCTGTGATAATAGGTTTGGAGCCGCCTGTGATGAGGCTTATTGTAGCAGTGATAATCAAGTTGTGAAGACAAACCAAAAAGAATCACGTCAATTGGATCTGTAAAACTCGAGTTATGATAAAACCACCAACGAAAGGTAGTGCTGTCCAGAAACTTGACGAGAAAAACTTGTCTGGAACAAGTCGGACGAAAAAGGCACAAAAGTTCATTCAAACTATGAATTTTATTCAATAGAACACAAGAGGAACAGCCCCAAAGTCGTGCACCACGAGCTCTGGGCTCCCTTTCTTATATAACCAGCCCTTTGGCCAACCCAACATCAACTAGGACTCCAATCCTACTCGGATCACGAATCGTAACTTTCCATAACTGCTTAGGATTCTTCTATACGCAGATAGAAGCAATCTTAAGATTTCCAAACACCTTAGGAACATATCCCACATTCCTAAACAACTTAAATTTGTGACCCACACGAAATCCTATCATAACCAACTCGATACTTTCCATACCGAGCCATAACCGACTCCGCCGCAGCCGAAGTCATCAACCGATACAATCCGATCCTTCCAACCAGATCTTCCCATCCATAAACCATCTTCGGAACCATGTTGCCACTTCATGCACTGCATGCATATATGCAAACACCTTCCTTCGACGTCCAGTAACCTTCATATGCACAACCCTTGATTCAATCATCCTTCATGACCTCCTGATCAGCTCAACCACAGTTCCTTCTGAACTTGGTTGTTGGAACCTCATCTCCTCCCTGAGACTAGTCCAATGGATCCCGTCACCAGCCATGACTTGAACTCAAGCAACACCTGCACATGAATAAACAACCAATCCATACGGGCCCAAGTCCTCGACTTGACTCAAGTTAGTTCTAAACATAACACCCTACGTGAGAACCTCACATAACCATATTGCAAAACCACAGTAACACGATATCATCCATATCAACCAAAAATGCACTAAAAACTTAGTAAAAGAATACTAAGCAATCTTTCCAACAATGTAAAGCAAGTACGAAACATTGCAAATGAAAAGCAGAAGCACTACGGTCAAGTTCCGGACCTTGCCAGTGCAACCCGGACCTTGAGCCGGAGCTAACAAAGCTAGTAGAACCTAGCGCTGGAACTTACCAAAACTAGTACAACCAAGCTCCCGCCGGAGCATACAAAACTAGCAGGACCTAGCGCTGGAGCTAACCAGAACTAGTCGGAACTAGTAATCCCAAAAGCCGGAGCTAGAAAAATCAACTCGGAGCTTAGCAAAAACACGTCGGAGCTATCAAAGACATGTAGGAGCTAAAAAAAAACTTCACCGGAGCTGACCAAAGCTAGTCGGACCTAGCATCGAACGTAACCGGAGCTACCCAAACCAAGCCGGACCTACCGTCGGACCTTGCTGTAGCTCAGAGCTAGAGTCGGACCTTGATAAAAAGGTGTTTTGGTGATATTCAAAACTTTTATCATCAAAGCAAGTGTATTCACTACAAGTCAATGTATTCAGCACACATAGGTCTTACAATCTCCCCCTTGATGAATGCATTGGCAACACCACTTAATATCCGAACATTGGCTTATTCTCAATAAAAGTTTTGAAAACAGTTTCTCCCCTTTGGTAAATCAGAAATAAAATGAGAAGAAAAATTATCCCATATTATCTCTCCCCCTTTATTATCTCTCCTTATGCACATATTCTCTTTCTCTTCATGCTTAGCTATCCCCCTTTCACAATGTATTCAGCAAGTCTTGAACATATAAACAAATTATCTCTCCCCCTTTAGTTGTTATGAGCATATTATAACATATACATATAAACAAGGCTCATCCAAGTCATACTATCAAGTAACTTACACTATCACATCAATGAGATACATAAAGTGGTGTAAGCCATGCTAGAGATCATATGTAATTTTCAATTTAAGCAAGTCATGATCTCACAAACTTAACTATTTCATAACTTGAAAGCATGACACTAGTTGCTGCATTTTATTATTTTTCAAAACACAAATTTAGATCATATGATATTTGCAAGAGATTATATGCGCATCTGCCTTATTCTAACCAACCAAGCTAAGCCTATGTCATTTGACAATCAGAAGCTTAAGGACATGGTTTTAGTCATACACAACTTCTTCGAAGTTCATATCTAAGTGCCATGACAAGCCATCTCAAAAAACAAGTGCATTGCATGCATATTCTCTTGATCTTTTCTCAATTTATATTTGTTCATAAAAACTCAACATGTGAGTTGATTACTTGATTAATTCTTTATGATTAAAAGCACTTGTGAACATGTAACAAGTTCAAAACAGCAAGAAAGTTCGACCATGACCAATTTTAGTGTAAGTAATTATTCCAATTACTAGACATGGCAAAAACTACAACATGTATAACACGAGTAATATAGTAAGAACTTTCAGCATGTAAAAGGAATCACAAAGTCATATATGTATGAAATACTATGCTCATATTATTTTAATTTCAGATTCACACATAGACTTCCCAAGTTTCAAAACTCCCCCTCAATTTAAGCCATGAGGATGCATAACCCCTATTTCACTATGAATGTAACAAAAATCAGTGAAATCCAATGGTTTTGTAAAAATGTCAGCCAATTGTTGTTCGGTATCTACATGGTGAAGCACAATGTTTCCTTTTTCAACATTATCTCGGAGAAAGTGATACCTAATGTCAATGTGCTTAGTTCTAGAATGTTGCACAGGGTTTTTAGCAATGCAAATGGCACTAGTGTTATCACACAACAGTGGAACACTATCTAGATCAACCCCATAGTCCTTAAGTGTTTGAACAATCCAATGAATTTGTGAGCAAGCACTAGCAGCAGCGATATATTCAGATTCGGCTGTGGATTGTGCAACTGAATTTTGTTTTCTAGAGGACTAAGCAACAAGAGAATTACCAAGAAAATGACAAGCACCGGAAGTACTTTTCCTATAAATCCTACAACCCCCAAAATCAGCATCCGAAAAAACTTTCAAAGTAACGGTTGAGGAAGAAGGAAGAAAAATGCCAAATTCTTGGGTTCCATGTAAGTACCTGAGAATCCTTTTGATGGCTTGACGATGTGAAGCACGTGGGGAAGCTTGAAACCGCGCACAAAGACATACTCTGAATTGTATGTCCGGTCTTGATGCCGTGAGGTACAAAAGTGATCCGATCATGCTTCTATATTCTCTTTGATCAACGGATTCACCATCTTCATCAAGTTCAAGTGTTGTTGCTGTTCCCATTTGTGTCCGAAGAGGCTTGCTTTTGTCCATGTTGAAGCGCCTTAGGAGGTCTTTGGTATACTTCGTTTGATGCACAAAGGTACCCTCCTTGGTTTGCTTGATTTGCAGCCCCAATAAGTAAAGTGAGTTCACCCATCATACTCATTTCAAATTCGGAACTCATCATTGCTGAAAACTTGGACACAAGATCATGAGAAGCACAACCAAAGATAATATCATCCACATACACTTGAACGAATAATGAGTCATTGCCATGTTTAAGCACAAAAAGAGTTTTATCAACCTTGCAAATGGTAAACCCCTTTTCAAGTAAGAATGTTTTTAACCTATCATACCATGCTCTGGGGGCTTGTTTGAGATCGTATAAGGCTTTGGACAGTTTGTAAACATGATTAGGAAAATCTGGATTTTCAAAACCCGGTGGTTGTTTGACATAAACCTCCTCATCTATGTAGCCATTAAGAAAAACACTTTTAACATCCATTTAAAATAGCTTAAAACCTTTAGATGCTGCAAAAGCTAACAAAATTCTTATGGCTTCTAATCTAGCGACGGGAGCAAAAGTTTCATCAAAATCTAGACCTTCAACTTGAGTGAAACCTTGAGCAACCAACCTAGCCTTATTCCTAACCACAACCCCATCCTCACTTTGTTTATTTTTATATACCCATTTAGTTCCAATTAAAGTGTGACCTTGAGGTGGAGGTACAAGTTTCCAAACATTATTTCTTTCAAAATTTTCTAACTCTTCTTGCATGGCAATAATACAAGATTCATTAGTGAGTGCGTGTGATATATCTTTGGGTTCAAAAGAAGCAACAAAAGCAGAATGAGCATGAGAGTTTGGATCGCAAAACCTGGATCGTGTGACTCGTTCGTGCAAGCTTCCAATCATTTGTTGTGGGGGATGATCTTTGTAAAAACGCAGGGGAACATATGTCTCACAAGCTTCTTCTTCATTAGGTTCATCGTAGATTGATGAGCTTGTGACTTGTGGACGATAAGGACCAGCATAGCTGATAGCCGGAGCTTGTTCAATGTCCGGAGCTGGACACGTGTCAACTTCGGAACTACCAGGCAGTATCACCGGCTCTTCTTCATCTTCGAAAATACCCTCCCCCTGAGGATACGGATCTGGTCCTGCAACACCGGAGCTAGTACCTGGGCTAGCTTCATCAAAAGACACTTCACATGTTTCCACAATTTTGTTACTGTCAAGTAAAAGCACACGATAGCCTCTAGTATGAGATGGATAACCAAGAAACATGCCATCAAAGGATAGTTCAAATTTATCAAGATTACCATGTTTCTTAACAAAGCATTTGCAACCAAAGACCCAAAATTGTGTAACACTAGGCCTATGTCCAAACCGGAGCTCATATGGTGTTTTCCCTAGCTTAGCACGCAAGAAAACACGGTTTGAGACATAACAAGCGGTTGCTAACGCATCAGCCCAAAATTTCCTAGGAGTTTGATATTCATCAAGCATAGTCCTAGCCATCTCAACTAAGGTTCGGTTCTTTCTTTCTACAACACCGTTTTGTTGAGGTACATATGGTGAATAGAATTGATGATCTATTCTATTTTCAGCACAAAAGTGATCAAAAGATTGTTTTTTAAATTCAGTTCCATTATCACTTCTAATTGCATTTAATGATCATGGGTGATCAATTGATAATCTAAGAAATAAAGTTCTAAAGTGACTAAAAATTTCATTCTTAGACACCATAAAGTAAACCCAAGAGTATCTAGAATAATCATCAACGATAACAAGAACATACCATTTACCCCCGAAGGATTGAACACGTGAAGGTCCGGTCATGTGGCGTGAGCAACCTGAATCCACAATCCAAATGTTCTCCTTCCTCAAACGTGTAACCTACATAAAAGCACAATACGTCGATGACTCAATACTGGGGTTAGTCAAAAGGCATTTAGGAATCCAGTACTAAGTCACGCGACGTGCAGCAGGAAAAACACGCGAAAGCTGAGACAAAACAGCAGGTTTATGAGTCAAAGTTTGAGATTTTTTATTCTTAACTACTGACCTATAAGGTGTTACTTGTGTAGCACAAAAATCAGTAGCTCCGGAGGCAAAAACAGAAGGTCTGGAGGTAAATTTGAATGTTTTTCACTCAAAACAGCAGGTTGTACATTCGGTTCAATGTGAGCAGCAAATTTTGCATGAAAGTTATGATATCTAGCAACCATTCTTTTCCTTTTCTGTTGTTTAGCTAGTCTATAACAAAAATCTATGACATGACCATCTCTACCACAGAAGGTACAATGAAATTTAACTTTGTGTTCATGTCTAGATGAGCAAGAAATATTTTTATTTGAATCCGAATGAGGCAACACTCCTGTAGATTTGAAAACCACTCCTTTTTGTTTAGGATCTGTTTGAATCAAACCACTTCCTAATGACTTTACAATTTTAGGTGGATGTGCCTTAGCATGAGCATGAGAATCAAAACCTAAACCAGTTTTATCATTGCAAGACTTGGAAGAATTCAGTAGTAAGTTTAGGTTCTTATTCCCATTACAAAACCGATCTAATGTCCTATGCATGTCATCAAGTTTATTGGACAGATCAAGGCAATTTTCACATGAAATTTTTCCTTTTAGTTTGCAATTTGAACAAAATTTAACTTCATGAGAACGTAAAGCATTATTCAATATAGAAATTTCATTCATAGCATCCTGTAGTTTCTTATCAAGATCATCACAAGTAGAACAATGCAAACCAATTGTAGAATAGCTAGCATCTTTCAAATTTTTATCATTAAGTGCAGCAAGCTCTTTGTTCTTTTCAATTTCTAACTCAAGTTTATCAAGTGTGGAGGTGTGCGCACTTCTTAATGAGGACAATTGTTCATATATTAAATCACATGAGGAACATGCATCATCACTAGGAATCAAAGTTTTTAAACGGTTGATTTCAGATTCTAGTTATTCAATTTTAGCAGCACTATCCCTATGCTTTTTGTCCTTTTTCTTAACAATAATAGTGGCACGAGAAATATCATCACACATTTCTTCGCAAGTAGGACATACCTCTTCATTGTCGCTGTTGTGTTCTGCCTCCGCCATACTTGATCTTGACTTGCCCGCCATAAAGCACAAGTTTGCCAAATCATCTTCATCTTCATCACTTCCAATGTACACGTCACTTGAAATGAACTCTTGAAGCGCAGTGATGAAACTGTTGATCATCTTGTGTCCTATGGTACCTTTCTTCTTCTTGTTGGAATTTCCAGAGGAGGTTCAAACCTTTCTTTGTTTTTCTTCCCGGGTGGTCGGACCTGAAAGGTTAGGGCATTCTATACGAAAGTGTCCTGTTTTACCACATTCAAAACAGCGTTGAGGTCCGGAGCTTCCTCTCCTTCTAGTTCTCACATTTTGCAATGCTTTTGAGAATCTAGTAGAGATGAGTGCCAACTCCTCTTCTGGAAATTCTTCGATCTGCTCCAGGGTTAGTGAGGACAACAAAGCAAGAGTATTGCAGGATGATGATTGGCCGGAGCTAGACATATCACGTTGTGAAATAAATGCAATAGACTTATTGGGGTTCTTACGTGAGATTATGTCAATTTCATGAGTTTTTAACTTGGAATATAGCACATCTAAAGTAAGTGAACTCATGACAGTAGATTCACGAATAGATATGACTTTCATCTCCCAAATTGACATATCTGATGCACTTAGCAATTGCCTAGCATTTTCAGCTTCTAAAAAATTGCTGAGAATCTTATTAAAGCGAGTAAAAAGGTCATCAATAGACTCACCGGGTTGCATCTCGAAGCGCATGTATTCTTTCTTGAACATGTCTTGCCTTACCTCTTTGATCGTGTTGGATCCTTTGTGGTAATCACAAAGTGCTTTCCACACATCGTATGCAGATCAGAGGTGTGCAACACGGTCGAAGTCGCTTTGTGTTACTCCTTGTATGATCAAGTTCCGAGCCTTGTTGTTGTTGTCGACATCTCTCAGATTTGTAGCTGTAACTTGATCGTTAGATGGCACTTCGTAGGGCTTGTATACCTTCTCCCATATTGCAAAGCCTTGTGCCTGGATGAAAGCCTCCATGCGTGCGTTCCAAACCTGAAAATCAATACTAGCGAACACACAAGGTTTGGCGGAGTACTTCTCCATGATGATTAGTCAAAAACACGCGCAAATCACAAAGATTACAGCACCATGGCTCTGATACCAATTGTAGGATCGAAGATCACGTGAAAAGCTACCAGATGGGGGGTGAATGGTAGATTTAAAAATCTTACGCAGCGGAAACAATTAAACCCCAAACTCTTTCGACAGAAAAACAATCTGTTAAATAAATAGTGTGTGAGACTAATCTAAACGTGTTTCACCGTGACAAAAGTGATAGATATCAGAGAGAGTCAAGTCACGAAGACAACACAAAAAGAATCACTCGAATCCGTCGAGAAAAACTCAAGTTATGATCGAAAGATCAAACAAAGGTCAATCTGCCCTACCCGAGGAAAGAACAGTTCTGGAACGCTGCAAAGAAACTCGTGTAGATCATAGACCACAAATCCAATGACCGTGAAATTTTGACATATTATAGATAATAAAGTTGTGAAGACAACCCAAAAAGAATCACGTAAATTGGATCTGTAAAACTCGAGTTATGATAAAACCACCGACGAAAGGTAGTGCTGTCCAGAAACTCGACGAGTAAAACTTGTCTAGAACAAGTCGGACGAACAAGGCACAAAAGTTCCTTCAAACTACGAATTTTATTCAATATAACACAAGAGGAACAGCCCCAAAGTCGTGCACCACGAGCTCTGGGCTCCCTTGCTTATATAACCAGCCCTTAGGCCAACCCAATATCAACTAGGACTCCAATCCTACTCAGATCACGAATCGTAACTTTCCATAACTGCTTAGGATTCTTCTATACGCAGATAGAAGCAATCTTAAGACTTCCAAACACCTTAGGAACGTATCCCACATTCCTAAACAACTCAAATTCATGTCCCACACGAAATTCTATCATAACCAACTCGACACTTTCCATAGCGAGCCATAACCGACTCCGCCGCAGCTGAAGTCATCAACAGATACAATCCGATCCTTCCAACCAGATCTTCCCATCCATAAACCATCTTCGGAACCATGTTGCCACATCATGCACTGCATGCATACGTGCAAACACCTTCCTTCGACGTCCAGTAACCTTCATATGCACCGCCCTTGATTCAATCATCCTTCGTGATCTCCTGATCAGCTCAACCACATTTCCTTCCGAACTTGGTTGTTGGAACCTCATCTCCTCCCTAAGACTAGTCCAATGGATCCTGTCACCAGCCATCACTTGAACTCAAGCAACACCTGCACATTAATAAACAACCAATCCATACGAGTCCAAGTCCTCGACTTGACTCAAGTTAGTTCCGAACACAACACCCTACGTGAGAGCCTCACATAAGCATGTTGCAAAACCACAGTAACATGATATCATCCATATCAACAAGAAACCCACCAAAAACTTAGTAAAAGAATACTAAGCAATCTTCCCAACAATGTAAAGCAAGTACGAAACATTGCAAATGAAAAGCAGAAGCACTACGGTCAAGTTCCGGACCTTGCCAGAGCAACCCGGACCTTGAGCCGCAGCTAACAAAGCTAGTAGAACCTAGCGCCGAAACTTTACCAAAACTAGTACAACCAAGCTCCCGCCGGGCTTACAAAACTAGCAGGACCTAGCGCTGGAGCTAACCAGAACTAGTCGGAACTAGTAATCCCAAAAGCCGGAGCTAGAAAAATCAACTCGGAGCTTAGCAAAAACACGCCAGAGTTATCAAAGACATGTTGGAGCTAAAAACAAAACTTCACCGGAGCTGACCAAAGCTAGTCAGACCTAGCATCGAACGTAACCGGAGCTACCCAAACCAAGCCGGACCTACCATCGGACCTTGATAAAAAGGTGTTTTGGTGATATTCAAAACTTTTATCATCAAAGCAAGTGTATTCACTACAAGCCAATGTATTCAACACACATAGGTCTTACAGCTGCATCAATGCCTTCGTCTCCTTTTAGGTCGGCCACAAGCTGCTCTTCGACGACTACTGATCTAACCACCGAGTTTGCGGATCGGCTGCCGTCGATCATCCCGACATGGAATTTGCAAGTGTAGTGCTCAAGTTCTAGCTTTTCTGCTTGTGTGCCCAATCTCTCATAAAATTATTTTTTTCTTGAGGAAACACTATATCTTGCTTTTAAAAAAATGCATGTTATTTCACATGAATCGAGGTCATTCACATGCATGGTAGTTGTCCATGCATGCTACGCCCCGAACATGATCAACGAACCTCAAACATGATGATCTCTCAACAGAAAGAGAAAACATGTAACATCATCAAACATGATCAAGGTCTTTCACATGGTTGTTAGACGTACATATGCATGCTACACTCCAAACATGTATTCCAGGATAGAATATTTCCTACCATGTATATATATTTCTATATTTATCATATTTTGGGCCATGCATGTGTATGGTCTCAACCTATATGGCAGTTTATCTACCATACGATGAACAATATTATCCTGTAATCAATAGAGATAACAAATTTGACACAAGGATGTTCCTCGACGGTACGAGGATAGAATGTGGACTACCATCGTCTAATAAGCACACAACTCTCACTACGTACGTGGTTCATCAAATTAATCAATCGCACATTGCCATTATGTATCGCTGTACTCGTCTTTTGAAGAAACGACATGCGTAGGTGCTGGCCGCTACGCGTTGTGATTTTAGGAACAAATGAAAACACTTGTCAAGAAATGTACGCCACATCCGATCCTCAACGTTATCAAATTAACATGTTCCTCAACAAGGGGGCACAAAAATCCTCAACACGTGACCAAACATGCTTGATCGCGAGTCTCTTTCACGTGCATTATATTCATGTCTACCATCATACATGATCACGACAATTATCATCGGTTCAAAATGGACTGCTGGTCGGCAACGGTCGGATCCATAAAAAAAGATATGGTCTCTCGATCGATTGCCATGCGCGTTCACGTCAATCTCCGCACCTCGTTGAATCATTCGCACAAAATGTTACGAACACCGCGAGACGGACCTACAGAGTATGCCAGATGGGCCATAGCATATCCTGGGCCCTTTGTGTGTCAAATTAAAAAACAGGCCGATGGGACATGTCGAGCCGTTGCGATAACTGAGAGGGGGCAAACCGCGGTTTGGAGTAACTCTGACCATCGCTTCAAAAGCACAATATTTTAAGCATCCGATCATCGCCACTCACGCGCTTAGACGACGACCCGCTATAAAGGCACACCGTCCTCTTCTTCTCTTTCACACCTCTCGATCGATTTTAGCCACCAAGCTTCTCCTCTTGCTTCTCCACCGCACCACCGTCGACAAACTCTTTCTCTTTGTTCGCACTTCCATCGTCGCACAAATGGGTAGCCCCGCACCGAAATGCTCCAGGTCATCGATGTCCTACAAACCTCCTTCTTCGTTTTCGTCGCTGCCAGTGCCAGTGGAACTAGAGGCGGCGCTCGCACCTCCTCCACCCCTTTCTCCGCCCGCGGCGCCCGCACCTCTTCCGTTCGACTATGTTGAGACTGTCCGCCTGATCGAGAAACGCATCGACAAACTCGACGGCAAGCTTAAGGAGGTCATCGACAACTTGTTCGCCGCCGACGTGAAAGCAAAAGTGCTCGACAAAATGGTGCAGGATGTATTTGACAATACATCTCACTCCTATCGCCGACTTGGACTTGGGATCCTTCCCCACCACACCAGCATGGACTCCGCCGGCTACTACATCTTCGGGTTAGACTTTGTGGCCGCTCGTCTCGACTGCCTCTACGAGAAGATCGGTGAGGAGGCTGGGGTGGAGTTTCACGAGCAACTGGTAAATTCCGTCGGCCGAAACTTCGATCTGGTATTGGAGGATGCTCCACCGACGGTTGCGGTGGAGGCGGATGCGGAGGCGGCGGCGGAGGAGGTGGACAAGTCCTCCTCCGAGTAGAGTAGGATTAGTAGTAGTTTTTTCTTTTGTTTTCTATGTGCCTTTTTTCTTGTTTGTAATATATGTGTTGTTTTTATGTTAATGAAAAATGTCTTTTATGTTCATGAACAATGTGTCCTACAATATACGCATTACAAAAAACTCCTCCTTTTATCGAAAAACATCACATATGGAAAATCAACACATTAGTAATATTTTATCTAATAAATATTAAACACATTAGGACATACATAGTAGTATTATATTTCAAAAAATTACGAGAATAAAAAGCTAGACCATGTAACTGTACATCGCATCTGGATGATGTAAATACTAATTAATTTTATTTCTTTTCTCTTTACCAGCTGTCATCGTGCCCCCCCAACTGGCCTGGCCCTAGGCAGTAGCCCCTCTCGTCTAGGCCCAGAGATGGGCGTGCCTTTAACACCATCTGCAGTAGTTCACGATAAAGCTTACTGGACTGCGGCCTGCGGATCAGATGGTCTTATCTCTTAACCCCTTGGTGTAGAAATCGAATTCTCTGTGGCCCTGCCACACAACCATCTCTGTGTGACCCTGCCCAGATGGTTGTCATGTACGTTCACGCTCTGAATCTTACAGCCATACAGCCAAGGGCACACTGCACGGTTCCCGCGACTGTGCCACCCTGCCCTGATGATTGCCACGTACGCGAACACACCAAATCTTGCAGCACGCAAGGGCACACGAACTCCTCGTTCGAAATTTGCTTAGCGATTTGAATAACTCAGCGCTCGGCATGCACGATCCATCATCATGCGCACGAGCACGATGCGGCCAAAAAGATCTGTGTTTGGTTCCTTGTCTTGGATTGAATAGACTTGGATTAATTGGATGGTCCAGTCATGTGTTATTTGTTTCGTGGTCAGATGGACAAAGTGATCTAGGTTCGAGGAATATAAAATATTCTTCGCAGATGCTGGATGAGATGGTCCAGGATGTTTGGTTGGATGTGAGTCCATCTACCTTATCTAATTATGCTTCTTAGTAATGTAATTAGTGGTAATTACCTTGTTTATAATTGATTAATAATTATGATATTAACATTAATATTTTCTAGTAATATGATAATTAGTATCTAAATAATTAATATTACTCAATTATCAACTTAGATGATTCAATAATCCACCCAAGTTTCATCCAACCTACCAAACAAAAAATTGGATCGTCCAGTCCATCCAACCAAATGTTAACTTGGATGATCCAATACATAAAGAATAGGATGATCCTATATCTCCAATCCAACTTCAACGTCAAACCAAACGCAATTGATGATTGAGCACTTTGTCACATGTAAGTAGAGTGTACGCACAAATACATGGCCTCAACACCGGGTTTAGAGTGCATCGTAAACTAACTACATGACTTGCCCAAACACTCACGTAATTTGAATACACCTGCAAGAGCAACTACCTGGCCGCATCCTTCGCGTACGAACGACAATGCCGACCAACTTATACTTTTTGTACTACCTGCAAGAGCAACTTTTATATATATATATATATATATATATACATATATATATATATATATATACAACTTATATATATATATATATGTGTGTGTGTGTGTGTGTGTGTTTTAATGAATGAAAATGTGTTGTGTTCATTGTCTTGTACTTTTTTCTTGTGTTTTGTGATGTTCTTTCAACTATATATGACGATCTTTCAACAAAAAGAGAAAACACATAACGTCATGAAACATGATCGATGTCTTTTGCGTGACAAACTAAAAAAAAATTGGAACATTGCATATACCTTGGGCCAGTGGGCCCTTTGCGTGTCAAACTTAAAAACTAGAAATGAAAAACTGAAACACCTACGGACGGACCTACAAAGTATGCCAAGTGGGCCACTGCATACCCTAGACTCTTTGCGTGTCAAATAAAGAAACTACTTGTGAAGCCGAGATGGGATGCGTCAAGCCGTTGCGATAACCTAGAGGAGACAAACCGTGGTTTGGATTAACTTCGACCCACCCACTGCTTCAAAGGTACAGTTCTTGAAGCATCCGATCATCTCCACTCGTGCGCTTAGACGATGACCCACTATAAAGGCACAATAGTCCTCTTGCATCTCCGCCACACCACTCCATCGATTGTAGCCTCCAAACTTCTCTTGCTTCACCGCCGCACTATCGCCGACCACCTCTCGCTCTTTCTCTGCGCCTCTGTCACCGCACAAATGGGTAGCCCTGCACCAAAGCGCTCCAGGCTGCCGACGTCCTCCGAACCTCCTTCTTCTCCGTTTTCGTCGCAGCCAATGCCGATGGAACTGGAGGTGGCGCTCACACCTCCTCCGTCCCCTTCTCCGCCTGGGTTCAGGAGACGGTCCGCTTTGTCGAATACCGCTTTGATGAACTCGATCAGCGCCTAAAGGAGGCCACCGAGCACCTTTCCGCCACCGCTGGGCGTGCAAAAAAGCATGACAAATTGGTGCAGGATGTATTTTTTGATACATCTCGCTCGTGTGACTGTCTCGGTTTCGGGAAACTTCCCGTCCGCACCAGCATGAACACCACCGGCCACTACTGCTTTGAGTTAGGGTTTGTGGCCGGTCGTCTCAACGTCCTCTACAAGACGATCGGGGAGGTGGCTGGGGTGGAGGGCCGCCAGCATCTTCTGCAGACCATCGACCGAAAGCTCTGGACTCAATTGCCGGAGGAGGCAGCTGCAGCAACGGCAGCGCAAGAGGTGGCGGCGATAGCGGTGGCGGAGGAGGAGGAGGCGGCGGCGGAGAAAGAGGTGGAGGAGATCTCCTCCGACTCCGAGTAGAGTACTATTTGTAGTTTTTCTTTTTCTTGTTTTCTATGTGCTTTCGTAGTTCTTGTTTGTAATATACGTGTTGTTTTTATTTTAATGATAAATGTATTTTTTGTTCATGAATAATGCATCATATGCAGTATCAAAAAACAACTCCTTTCTGAAAAAGGGGCGAGCTAACTGTTGTTCAATGTCTAGCCAAGAATCTGTTGTGTTGTGACAATCGGCAACTCTTGGTTGAAACTCCATTGAGTTCGTGGTTGAGGCTGCGTTTCTCCTATTTCGTTTACTTTCACTCAATTTTTTCATTTGTAGTCGGCGCATGTAAAAATGTATTTTTAGTAGTATATAATACATGTTATCATTTCAATGTGATTAATGTTACAAAATACTGATTGTTTTCCATCGTCCTTTTCTGGACTTGGGTGTTATGTATTTGCATATAGTTTGCATTAGCACATATACATTTGGCGATTCATATTTTTGTTCGTATTTTTTTGGAATGTCCCACTAGCTAAGCTTTTAGATTTTGGTTTCCATGCATGGCAACAAAGATGAATTAAGAAGCGATCAAGTTGTCTGAAGAAGTCTACCCCTCTGGCTACACGCACCATGTGTAGGAATCGACGCGACATGACATGTAATTAATCATGATTGCATGCGTGCACAAGGGTACGGCTAGCATCAAATTCTCCACGCAAGCGAAAATATTATCGTTCTTGTTGGCGCGCCACAATTGAGACCTTGACAATTCAGTTTTCACTCCCAGTGCCTCCAATTCCAGTCTCGCCTATTGTAACTCTATTTCAGCCACGATGAGTATAAATGGAAACACTAGCCTCCGTTCTCGACACACCGCTGCCCCGCCCTTCCGGTGATCTCGCAATACTCCAAATGTGTTGTCTCTCTGTCCTATGTTCCATACTTGTATTCCATACTTGTATTCCTAGGAAACTCTCGTGTTTTCATTTCCCACATTTTTTTAAAATTTTTTCCCCATGGATCTCACGGTGATGCATCGAAGCTCTTGGTGCTGTTGACTCCTGGGTACAATGCTGGGCGACCAAGTTTGACAGGCTCTACCGAACCTCTTTATCGACGACACCTCCCTGCGACATCGCATATAAGACTCCAATTTTGTGCTAGGTAAACTACAAGATCCATTCTGTCTTTTTATAGAGCTATATTGGCTTGCTTCTACATGATCCATGCAGTTTTGGGCTGGTTAAGTTCTACACGATCCATCCTGATATACGAAGATTAAATAAATTAACAAAGAAGAAATGTGGTCTTTTGTTTCACGAATTTAGTTATATATATATATATATATATATATATATATATATATATATATATATATATATATATATATATATATATATATATATATATATATATATATATATATATATATATATATATATATATATATATATATAGCATATACTACATCTGTCCCGAAATAAATGTCGCTCCGATAGCTTATTACGATAGTGTATTTCTAGTTCAATTCCTGGCCGTGAACGACAAATACTAAAAATCGGAGGTAGCTTGTAATCTCTGGATTTAGTAGATGACGCATGGGTTATCTAATCAACCACTCTCTCATTCCTATTTTACAAATTTGTATTCCTAAGATTTTTAGTTCCCACGGTTTTTACACTTTTTTTCTTTCTTGTGGCTTTCTCGGATTGTACATTTTTTTCTATTCCTTCATTTCTAATTCCTCTGTCCGAAACAAACACTGCAGTTTATAGAAACCACACCATCCAATCCAATCTACGTTGGTCATGTAATGTGACGTTATCACTGTTATTTAGAATGACTACTTACAATGCTCTTTACCTTAGGAACAAGACATCAAACCATGATGTCGTCTACAAGCATTCATGGTGGCCAACAAGCACCTGGTATAACTATAAATGTGTTTACTATAAAAATTAAAAAAAAAGAAAACATTGAATCCATTGCATGGTATGCAAAGAATATTGCAGCACATGATGTTCAGGAACTCTGAGGTTCTTCACTCCCTGGTACTACGATGCATGAACCTACAGCAGGTATAGACATACAAACCAGAAATACTACTTCCGCCCCAGTGTAACTTTACTTTTGGAGCTTAAAAATGTCCCACTCCAAATCTATCGATAGCTTCCAACTACCCATATCACATCACATTACTACCTGCCTCTCTACCGTGCCATTTGTTTTGGCAGAGCGTGTTAGTTTTTTACTCCTTTGGCATTGAATTGGAGCATTTTGAGAGACTACGTTCTGTCCTTTCGATCTATTGATGATGGGTATATCATGGTCATTTGCATTCTTTCCTAGGCTCTACGAATTGTTTTAGCATGCCTTGCGATTCTACTTTCTTTGTAATTTTATAATTAACAGCCCATCATCCTGTTTGATGGCGTGATTTTTTGATGCCACCACGCTGTGCTCTCTTGCCGCCGGCCACTCCGGCCGGCACTGGCACCCACGCCCTGCTGCTGGTCACTTCAGTGTACTCCCCGACACGTCTCCCTCTCCGATCGACACATACCATATTTCGAGTGCCATGATGACCCCGTCGCTCGCAAATCCCTGGCCATTACTCGCCCTACCACCAATCCTCCTCGAGAGTTGCTCCTGGTGATCTCGACTAGACCGAACCCTCGCTTTGTTAAGCATCGCAAGCGGGGAATATGCAGTACTGCACCTGCAGTAGCCGCCACTGACAAGTGGACCCAATTTCTCATGGGCCCACATGTCAGTGGAAGCTAATGCAGGTGCAGTACTGCAGAGGATTTCAATCCTGCAAGATGTCTGCCTTATCTGTCTTGCATTCACCACCTGCTACCGATGGCGTTCATTACTTGCCCTACAACTAATAATCTTCGATACGCGCTCTGGCTGATGTCAGTCAGACCGAACCAACAAACCCTATCTTTGTCTAGTCTAGCGTTGCCAGCTGCTTGCCCGCCCCCTCTCAGTCTTGCCTGCTTCACTGCTGGACTGAAAATCCTCTGCAGTACTATGAGTGCACTACCGCCACTGATATTTGTACCTGATGGCTCATTTTAGGGTATGAACAGCAACAAAGAAGTCAACAATGTACTCCCCCCGCTCAAAATAGTTGTCGTTCAGATAGTCCTAACTAGTTCATTTTTAATTTATTTGTTGGTTTGATACGAAAATTGATATAAACCAGGAGGGAGTAATACAAAACAAAATGCTGCTAGGAGGCAGTCCTCCCACGCTCGTATTTGCTGCACTCTTCCCGAAGATGGTACGAACATCAGACTTTTCTTCTTTTTGCACTATTTGTACACATGATAATAAAATTGGTCAGTCGGTAATTTACTTTAATCATTTACCGTTTGAATCAATGTAATAGAAGGAAAGAAGTTTGGATAAAGTGTGGCTAAAGGACTTAAGGTTGCTAGAATACGCTATGCAACCCAAGTTAGTAGAACGGAGCATCTGAAGCAACCAATTCAGTTCTCCACTAGGTTGGGTGCTGCAGTTGGTATTAACCTATGGCACTTTGTCGATGATGTGGTTATGTTTACAACAAGACATGCATCCCTCAGCGGTGCAAGGAAGTGGGCAGAGGTTGGCCATAGTGACAACAGAGATATAGTATGAGACATTCTGGTTAGTGTTGTCACACCCCCACACAAGTATTTTTTTCTTGCAATCTCCATCTTGTACGTTTACAGCAACTTGTTATACAATGTACAGGATTCCTGGGACATGGAGGACACATTGGAGAGCGCAAGAAAAATTTTGAAAATTGCTGGTGAGCGCTACAAGGGGTGGCACTCGACTTTGCATGCCACTTATAAGAGTTATTCTACCGATGAAGACCGTATACGAAACAAGTCTGCTGACGTAACGGTGCCCGAGTGGTTGCACCTAATAGAATATATTGGGTGTGAGCTATTCAAGGTCAGCTAACCTTTTAATAGCTTTGCATTATACAAAAACTATTTGATTTACATTCATTCATGGAATTAATTCTTAAAATTATTGCAGCCAATAAGCAGGACCAACTCTTAAAAACGAAGAAGACAAAAGGCGAATCACTTGCTTGGCTCCAAATCCTACGCCCAACTTAGTTACGAGAAGGTATGAAAAATAAATCACGCTTTTACTTTGCGCTGCAAATAATATGTATACCGACATGTTGAATTTTACTTGTATTTTATGTAGCGATACCCAAAGAACGGGGAAGAACCCGATGACATACAACTGTGGGAGGCAAGCCATTTGTTGAAGAATGGTGACTGGGCAAACAAGCAGGCAGAAGCTGTACATGTGAGTAACACTTCAAACAATACCCAATTAAATAAATATTTGCAATTTACCTATGACTTTTCTTTTCGTATATAGATCCAGGCACGTGCCCAAGTGGACGACATGGAAGCTGAGTAGGGAGGCCCAATTCCAAATGAGGAGAGAAACCACATCTTCCAGCGTTGTTATAGATCCTCAATCGGTTGTGCAGGATCACAGGTTCGGGGGCGTGGTTATATGGCTAACCCAACTGGTCCTGAAGGTGAACGTATGCGTATCCAGATGTCCGAACACCTCAACAACCAAGTTCAAAACTTAGAAGATAGAAATGCAGGCCTCAATGACATAGTGCAGGAGTTGGAAGGAAGAAATGATAGCTTAACCACCCAGATGGACTGCATAAACCAGAAGAATGAAGAGTTAAACGTTCAAGTGCAGAACTTACAAGGTCAGATAGCAGCTGATCATGAATAGACAGCTAAGGAAATGCAGGACATGCGCGTCTCAATGGCTGAAATGCACAAAATGATGCTGGAGACCTCTCCACAAAAAGTCCAACCAAGGAACCGCCAAAAGCCACTTGCTGCAACAATTAGTCCCAGTCAGCTTAGGCAAACTTACATCCAAACACGTTGCGACCGTAATACTTGAGTGTTGTTATGTGTGCTACAATATCAATTGATGTATATTTATTGGTAAACTCGTGATTCTGTTGCCACAAATTTTCAAACCTGATTAATTAGGATTCTGCTGCTGCTAATTATAAAACGTGGCATTGCGATTTCTGCCACGAATGATAAATTGTTGCAATTGGAAGCTATTGCCACGACTCAAAAAATGTTGCACTAGATTGCTATTGACTCCATGCGGAAAACGTTGCATTACAACAGTATTGCCACAGATGAGAAATATTGCATTACACCTCTATCATCACAAATTATTAAACGTTGCATTACAACCGTACTGACACAAATAAAAAAACACTGCATTACAAAGCTATTGCTATAGATCAGGAAACGTTGCATTAGAAACCTATTGCCACAGATCAGGAAACGTTGCATTGCGAATCTATTCACATAGATAAGAAATCGTTGCAATACCCAACTATTCGCCACGGATGTGAAATCGTTGCAGTACCATACTATTTCCCACATATCTGGAATCGTTGCAATACATAACTATTCATCACGTTTATGCACTCGTTGCAATAACATACTATTTGCCACATGTAGGATCGAGGAGCACGTGAAAAGCTACCAGAGGGGGGTGAATGGTAGATTTAAAAATCTTACGCAGCGGAAATAATTAAATCCCAACCCCTTCGGTAGAAAAACGATCTGTTAAAGAAATCATGTGTGAGACTAATATAAACGTGTTTCATCAAGACAAAGGTGATATATATCAAAGAGAATCAAGTCACGAAGAAATCACAAGATGAATCACTCAAAACCATCGAGAGAAACTCAAGTTATGATCGAAAGATTGAACAAAGGTCAATCTGTCCTACTCGAGAAAAACAGTTCTGGAATGCTGCAAAGAAACACGTGTAGATCATAAACCAAAAATGCAATGACCGTGAAATTTTGTCAGATGATAGATAATCATGTTTTGAAGACAACCCAAAAAGAATCACGTCAATTGGATCGGTAAAACTCGAGTTATAATAAAACCACCGATGAAAGGTAGTGCTGTCTAGAAACTTGACGAGTAAAATTGTCTGGAACAAGTCAGATGAACAAGGCACAAATGTTCCTTCAAACTATGAATTTTATTCAAAAGAACAAAAGAGGAACAGCCCCCAAAGTCATCTACCACGAGCACTGGCCTCCCTTGCTTATATAACCAGCTCGAAAGCCAACTCAACTAAAATTAGGACCCTAATCCTACTCCGATCATGAATCGAAACTTTCCATAACTGCTTAGGACTCTTCTATACGCAGATAGAAGCAATCTTAAGACTTCCAAACACATTAGGAACATATCCCATATTCCTAAAAAAACTCAAATTCGTGACCTGCACGAAATCCTAACATAACCAACTCGATACTTTCCATACCAAGCCATAACCGACTCCGCCGCAGCCGAAGTCATCAGCCGATACGATCCGATCCTTCAAACCAGATCTTCCCATCCATAAACCATCTTCGGAACCATGTTGCCACGTCATGCACCACATTCATACATGCGAACACCTTCCTTCGACGTTCAGTAACCTTCATATGCACTGCCCTTGATTCAATCATCCTGCGCGACCTCCTGATCAGCTCAACCACATTTCCCCCCGAAATTGGTTATGGCTCGGTATGGAAAGTATCGCGTTGGTTATGTTAGGATTTCGTGTGGGTCACGAATTTGAGTTGTTTTAGGAATATGGTATATGTTCCTAAGGTGTTTAGAAGTCTTAAGATTGCTTCTATTTGCGTATAAAAGAGTTCTAAGCAGTTATGGAAAGTTTTGATTTGTGATCGGAGTAGGATTGGAGTCCTAGTTGAGATTGGGTTGGCCTAAGGGCTGGTTATATAAGCAAGGGAGCCCAGAGCTCGTGGTAGACGACTTTGGGGCTGTTCCTCTTGTGTTATATTGAATAAAATTCGTAGTTTGAAGGAACTTTTGTGCCTTGTTCGTCCGACTTGTTCCAGACAAGTTTACTCATCGGGTTTCTGGACAGCACTACATTTCATTCGTGGTTTTATCATAACTCGAGTTTTACAGATCCAATTGACATGATGCTTTTTGGGTTGTCTTCACATCTTGATTATCTATCATCTGTCAAAATTTCACGGTCATTGGATTTGTGGTTTCTGATCTACACGAGTTTCTTTGCAGCATTCCATAACTGTTTTTCTTGGGTAGGGCAGATTGACCTTTGTTCGATCTTTCGATCATACCTTGAGTTTCTCTCAACGGTTTTGAGTTATTCTTCTTGTTTTTTATTCGCGACTTGATTCTCTCTGATATATATCACTTTTGTCATGGTGAAACACGTTTATATTAGTCTCACACACGATTTCTTTAACAGATCGTTTTCCTACCAAAGGGGTTGGGATTTAATTGTTCCCGCTGTGTAAGATTTTTAAAACTATCATTCACCCCTCCCCCTGGTAGCTTTTCACATACTCTTCGTTCCTACAATTGGTATCAGAGCCACATTGCTCTAATCATTGTGATTTGCACGTGTTTTTGACTAATCATCATGGAGAAATACTCCACCAAACCTTGTGTGTTTGCTGGTATTGATTTTCAGGTTTAGAAGGCACGTATGGAGGCTTTCATCCAGGTGCAAGGCTTCGCAATATGGGAGAAGGTGTACAAGACTTACGAAGTGCCACCTAACGATCAAGTTACGGCTACAAACCTACGGGACGTCGACAACAACAACAAAGCCCGAAACTTGATCATCCAAGGACTCACTCAGAGCGACTTCGACCGCGTTGCACATCTCTGATCGGCATACGATGTATGGAGAGCACTTTGTGACTATCATGAAGGATCCAACACGATCAAGGAGGTAAAACAAGATATGTTCAAAAAGGAATATATGCGTTAGAGATGCAACCCGGTGAGTCCATCGATGACCTCTTTGCCCGCTTCAATAAAATTTTCAGCAACTTACGTAGTATCAATGTTAACTTTTCTGATGCTGAGAATGATAGGAAACTTCTTAGTGCATTAGACATGTCAATTTGGGAGATGAAAGTAAGATCTATTCGTGAATCAACTGTCATGAGTTCTCTTACATTAGACGTGCTTTACTCTAAACTCAAAACTCATGAAATTGACATCTTATCACGTAAGAACCCAAATAAGTCTATTGCATTTGTCTCACAACGTGATATGCCTAGCTCCGGCCAATCATCATCTTGCAATATTCTTGCTTTGTTGTCCTCACTAACCCTGGAGCAGATCAAGGAATTTCCAGAAGAGGAGTTAGCACTCATCTCTACTAGATTCTCAAAAGCATTGCAAAATGTGAGAACTAGAAGGAGAGGAAGCTCCGGACCTCAATGCTGTTTTGAATTTTGTAAGACAGGACACTTTTGTACAGAATGCCCTAACCTTTCAGGTCCTACTACCCATGAAGAAAAACAGAACAAGGTCAAAACCACCTCTAGAAAATCTAACAAGAAAAAGAAGGGTAACATAGGACTCAAGATGATTAACAGCTTCATCACCACACTTCAAGAACTCAGTTCAAGTGATGTAGACTTTGAAAGTGATGAAGATGATGACGATCTGGCCAATTTATGTTTATTTCGTGGAAAACAAGATCAAGATCAAGTCAGGAGGATTCAGAACACAACAGTGACGACGATGAGGTATGTTCTACCTGCAATGAAATGTGTGATGCTATTTCTCGTGCCACTGTTATTGTCAAGAAAAAGGACAAAAAGCTTAGGGAGAACGCTGCTAAAATTGAATCACTAGAATCTAAAATCAACCGTTTAAAAACTTTGATTCCTAGTGATGATGCATGTCCCTCATGTGACTTAATCTATGAACAATTGTCCACATTAAGAACTGCACATTCCTCTACTCTAGACATACTTGAACTTGAAATTAAAAAAATACAGAGAGCTTGCTGCACTTAATGATAAAAACATGAAAAATGCTAGTTGTTCTACAATTGATTTGCATTGTTCCACTTGTGATAATCTTGATAAGAAACCACAAAATGCTATGAATGAAATTTCTCTATTGTACAATGCTTTACATTCTCATGAAGTTAAATATTGTTCCTACTTCAAATCAAAAGGAAAAACTTCATGTGAAAATTGTCTTGATCTGTCTAATAAACTTGATAACATGCATAGGACACTAGATCGGTATTGTAATGGGAATAAGAACTTAAACTTGCTGCTGAATTCTTCCTAGTCTTGCAATGATAAAACTGATTTATGTTTTCATTCTCATGCTCATGCTAAGGCACATCCACCTAAAATTGTAAAGTCATTAGGAAGTGGTCCTAAACAAAAAGAAGTGGTTTTCAAATATGCAGGAGTGCTTTCTAATTCTGTTTCTAATGCTGGGTGCTCATCTAGACATGATTAAAAAATTAAGTTTCATTGTACATATTGTGATAAAGATGGTCATGTCATAAATTTTTGTTATAGACTAGTTAAATAAATTAAAAAGGATAGAATGTCTGCTAGATCTCATAACTTTCATGCTAAACCTAAAATTAGAAGCATGCAACCTGCTTTAATGAGTCAAAAATTTGAAAAGGTAGCTTCCGGACCTTCGGGCAAGAAATCTACAAAGGCAGCTCCGGTAGTTCTGATAGCCCCGAGAGCTCCCGGACCTTCTGTTGTTCCCTCTGGAGCTTCAGTTTTTGCCTCCGGACCTTTTGCTTTTAACTCCGGAGCTACTGGTTTTTGCTCTAAATGAGTAACAACATCTAAATCAATTGTTAAGAACAGAAAACCTCAACTCTTGACTCATAAACCTGCTGTTTTGTCTCAGCTTTCGCATGTTGTCCCAACTGGACGTCGCATGACTCAGTACTGGATCCCAAAATGCTTATTGACTAACCCCAGTATTGAGTCATCGACGTATTGTGCTTCTATGTAGGTTTCATACTTGAGGAAGGAGAACATATGGATTGTGGATCAGGATGCTCACGCCACATGACCGGTAACAGAGAATGGTTCTCCTCCCTCTCTTTTGTGTCACGTGTAGAGGATGTTACTTCTGCCGATAATTCTTCAACTCCCATAATTGCTAAGGGTTCGGTTAGAGTAAATGATCACTACACTTTGAAGGATATGGCACTTGTCAAAAATTTGAAATACAACTTGCTTTCTGTCTCACAATTGCTAGATGAAAATCTGGAAAAAAATTTCAATAAAAACTGTTGTAAAGTTGTAGGTTCAAATAGTGAGCTTATTTTTAACATGTCTCGTTTTGGAAGAGTTTTTAAAGCTGATTTTGATATGTCTTCCTCTAAGCATAGGCGTCTAGTTGCTAATGATTCAAAGAACTTATATTTTTGGCATCATAGACTTGGTCACGTAGGCTTTGATCACCTAACGCGTGTTAGTGCTCTTGATCGCATACATGGGTTGCCTAAGCTTTAAGGGGACAAAGAAATTGTGTGCTCTTCTTGTAGGCATGCTAAGATGGTTGCAGGTTCACATACTCCTGTCACAATGATCATGACAACTGACCCGGGTCAACTTTTGCACCTTGACACCGTAGGACCTTCACGTGTTCAATCCTTTGGAGGTAAATGGTATGTTCTTGTGATTGTTGATGATTATTCTAGATACTCTTGGGTTTTCTTTATGGCATCTAAGAATGAAGCTTTTGGTCACTTTAGAACTTTATTTCTTAGATTATCAATTGATCATCCAGGATCTTTAAAAGCAATTAGAAGTGATAATGGAACTGAATTTAAAAATCAATCCTTTGATCACTTTTGTGCTGAAAATGGAATATATCATCAATTTTCTTCACCATATGTACCTCAACAAAATGGGTTGTAGAAAGAAAGAACAGAACCTTAGTTGAGATGGCTAGGACTATGCTTGATGAATATCAAACTCCTAGGAAATTTTGGGCTGATGCGATTGCAACCGCTTGTTATGTCTCAAATCGTGTTTTCTTGCGCGCTAAGCTAGGTAAAACACCATATGAGCTCCGGTTTGGACATAGGCCTATTGTTACGCACTTTTGGGTCTTTGGTTGCAAATGCTTTGTTAAGAAACATGGTAATCTTGATAAATTTGAACCTAGATCCATTGATGTCATGTCTCTTGGTTACCCATCTCACACTAGAAGATACCGTGTGCTCTTACTTGGAACTAACAAAATTGTGGAGACTTGTGAAGTTTCTTTTGATGAAGCTAGCCCAGATACTAGCTCCGGTGCTGCAGGACCAGATCCATACCCTCAGGGGTCGGGTATTTTCGAAGAAGAAGAAGAGCTGGTGATACTGCCTGATAGTTCCGAAGCTGACACGTGTCCCGCTCCGAACATTGAACAAGCTCCGACTATCACCTATGCTGGTCCTGATCATCCACAAGCCACAAGCCCATCAATCTGCGATAAACTAAATGAAGAAGAAGCTAGTGATACATATGTTCCCTCATGGATTAACAAAGATCATCCCCCGCAACAGATAATTGGAAGCTTGCACGAACGAGTTACACGGTCCAGGTTTTGCGATCCAAACTCTCATGCTCATTCTGCTTTTTTTGCTTCTTTTGAACGCAAAGATATATCACACGCACTCACTAATGAATCTTGGATTATTGCCATGCAAGAAGAGTAAGAAAATTTTGAAAGAAATAATGTTTGGAAACTTGTACCTCACCCTCAAGATCACACTTTAATTGGAACTAAATGGGTGTTTTAAAATAAACAAACTGAGGATGGTGTTGTCGTTAGGAATAAGGCTAGCTTGGTTGCTCAAGGATTTACTCAAGTTGAAGGTCTAGATTTTGGTGAAACTTTTGCTCCTGTTGCTAGATTAGAAGCCATAAGAATTTTGTTAGCTTTTGCTGCATCTAAAGGTTTTAAGCTATATCTAATGGATGTTAAAAGTGCTTTTCTTAATGGTTACATAGATAAGGAGGTTTATGTCAAACAACCACCGGGTTTTGAAAATTCAGATTTTTCTAATCATGTTTACAAACTGTCCAAAGCCTTGTACGGTCTCAAACAAGCCCCTAGAGCATGGCATGATAGGTTAGAAAAATTCTTACTTGAAAAGGGGTTTACCATGGGCAAGGTTGATAAAACTCTTTTTGTGCTTAAGCATGGCAATGACTCATTATTCGTTCAAGTGTGTGTGAATGATATTATCTTTGGTTGTGCTTCTCATGATCTTGTGTCCAAGTTTTCATCTATGATGAGTTCATAATTTGAGATGAGTATGATGGGAGAACTCACGTACTTTTTGGGGCTGCAAATCAAGCAAACCAAGGAGGGTACCTTTGTGCACCAAACGAAGTATACAAAAGACCTCCTAAGGCGTTTCAACATGGACAAAAGCAAGCCTCTTCGGACACCAATGGGAACAGCAACAACACTTGAACTTGATGAAGATGGTGAACCCGTGGATCAAAAATAATATAGAAGCATGATCGGATCACTTTTATACCTCACGGCATCAAGACCGGACATACAATTCAGCCTATGTCTTGTGCACGGTTTCAAGCCTCCCCACGTGCTTCACATCGTCAAGCCATCAAAAGGATTCTTAGGTACTTGCATGGAACTCAAGAATTTCGCATTTTTCTTCCTTCTTCCTCAACCGTTACTTTGAAAGCTTTTTCCGATGCTGATACTGGAGGTTGTAGGATTGATAGGAAAAATACTTCTGGTGCTTGTCATTTTCTTGGTAATTCACTTGTTGCTTGGTCCTCTAGAAAACAAAATTCAGTTGCACAATCCACAACTGAATCTGAATATGTAGCTGCTGCTAGTGCTTGCTCAAAAATTCTTTGGATTGTTCAAACACTTAAGGACTATGGGGTTGATCTAGATAGTGTTCCACTGTTTTGTGATAACACTAGTGCCATTTGCATTGCTAAAAACCATGTGCAACATTCTAGAACTAAGCACATTGATATTAGGTATCACTTTCTCTGTGATAATGTTGAAAAAGGAAACATTGTGCTTCGCCATGTAGATACCGAACAACAATTGGCTGACATTTTTACAAAACCTTTGGATTTCACTCGTTTTTGTTCCATTCGTAGTGAAATAGGGGTTATGCATCCTCACGGCTTAAATTGAGGGCGAGTTTTTCAAACATGAGAAGTCTATGTATGAATCTGAAATTAAAATAATATGAGCATAGTATTTCATACATATATGACTTCATGATTCTTTTTACATGCTGAAAGTTCTTACTACATTACTCATGTTATACATTTTGTAATTTTTGCCATGTCTATAATCGGAATATTTACTTACACTAAATCTGGTCATGGTCAAACTTTCTTGCTGTTTTGGACTTGTTGCATGCTCACAAGTGCTTTTAATCATAAAGAATTAATCAAGTAATCAACTCACATGTTGATATTTTGTGAACAAATATAAGTTGAGAAAAGATCAAGAGAATATGCATGCATCGCACTTCTTTTGAGATGGCTTATCATTGCACTTAGATATGAACTTGGAAGAAGTTGTGTATGACTAAAACCATGTCTTTAAGCTTCTGATTATCAAATGACATAGGCTTGGCTTGGTTGATAAGGAAGATGCGCATATAATCTCTTGCAAATATCATATGATCTAAATTTGTGCCTTGAAAAATAATAAAATGCAGCAACAAGTGTCAAGCTTTCAGGTATTGAAATAGTTATGTTTGTAAGATCATGACTTGCTTGAATTGAAAACTACATTTGATCTCTAGCATGGCTTACACTACTTTATATATCTCATTGTTGTGATAGTGTAAGTTACATGATAGTATGACTTGGACGAGCTTTGTTTTATAAGTATATGTTATAATATGCTCATAACAATTAAATTTTTTTTAACCTTGCTGAATACATTGTCAAAGGGGGAGAGATAATGTGCAGAGAGAGATAATATGTGCACAGGGAGAGATTTGATTTTCAAAAAGGGAGAAATTGTTTTGGGAGAAATTGTTTTCAAAACTTTTAGTGTGAATAAGCCAATCTTTGGATTTTAAATGGTGTTGCCAATGCATTCATCAAGGGGGAGATTGTGAGACCTATGTGTGTTGAATACATTGGCTTTGATGATAAAAGTTCTGAGATACTGCCAACACACCTTTTTATCTAGATCCGACTCTAGCTCCGAGCTACAACAAGGTCTGACGATAGGTCCGGCTTGTTTTGGATAGCTCCGGGTACGTCCGTTGCTAGGTCTTATTTGCTAGCAATGTCCGACTAGCTTTTGGTTAGCTCCAGTGAGTTTTGTCTATAGCTCCGGCATGTTTTTGATAGCTCCGACATGTTTTTGCTAAAGCTCCGAGTTGCTTTTTCTAGCTCCAGTTTTTGGGTTGACTAGCCCTGCTAGTTTTTTGTAAGCTCCGGCGGGTGCTTGGTTCCACTAGCTTTGGTGAGCTCCGGCTCAAGGTCCAGTTAGCTTTGGCAAGAACCGGAGCTTGACCGCAGTATTACTGCTTTTCATTTGCAAAGTTTCAAACTTGCTTTACATTGTTGGAAAGATTGCTTAGTATTCATTTGCTAAGTTTTTGTTGCGTTTTGGTTGATATGGATGATATCATTTTACTGTGTTTTTTGCAACATGCTTATGTAGGGTGCTCACATAAGGTGTTGTGTTCGGAACTGACTTGAGTCAAGTCGAGGACTTGGGCTCGTACGGATTGGTTGTTTGTTCATGTGCAGGTATTGCTTGAGTTCAAGTCATGGCTGGTGACAGGATCCTTTGGACTAGTCTCAGGGAGGAGATGATGTTCCAACAACCAAATTTAGAAGGAATTGTGGTTGAGCGGGTCACGAGGTCGCGCAGGATGATTGAATCAAGGGCAGTGCATCTGAAGGTTACTGGACATCGAAGGAAGGTGTTTGCACATATGCATGTGGTGAGTGCCGTGGCAACATGGTTCCGAAGATGGTTTATGGATATGAAGATCTGGTTCGAAGGATCGGATCGTATCGGTTGATGACTCTGTGCTGCGGCAGAGTCGGTTATAGCTGGGTATGGAAAGTATCAAGTTGGTTATGATAGGATTTCGTGTGGGTCACGAATTTGAGTTGTTTTCGGAATGTGGGATATGTTCCTAAGGTGTTTAGAAGTCTTAAGATTGCTTCTATTTGCGTATAAAAGAGTTCTAAGCAGTTATGGAAAGTTTTGATTTGTGATCGGAGTAGGATTGGAGTCCTAGTTGAGATTGGGTTGGCCTAAGGGCTGGTCAGATATGCAAGGGAGCCCAAAGCTCGTGGTAGACGACTTTGGGGCTGTTCCTCTTGTGTTCTATTGAATAAAATTTGTAGTTTGAAGGAACTTTTGTGCCTTGTTCGTCCGACTTGATCCAGACAAATTTACTCATCGAGTTTCTGGACAGCACTACCTTTTGTTGGTGAATTTATCATAACTCGAGTTTTACAGATCCAATTGACGTGATTCTTTTTGGATTGTCTTCAAAACTTGATTATGTATCATCTGTCAAAATTTCACGGTCATTAGATTTGTGGTTTCTGATCTACATGAGTTTCTTTGCAGCGTTCCAGAACTGTTTTTCTTGGGTAGGACAGATTGACCTTTGTTCGATCTTTCAATGACAACTTGAGTTTCTCTTGACGGTTTTGAGTGATTCTTCTTGTGTTTTATTCGTGACTTGATTCTCTCTGATATATATCACTTTTGTCACGGTGAAACACTTTAGATTAGTATCACACATGATTTCTTTAATAGATCGTTTTCCTGCCAAAGGGGTTGGGATTTAATTGTTTCCGCTGCGTAAGATTTTTAAATCTACCAGTCACCCCCCCCCTCTGGTAGCTTTTCACGTGCTCTTCGATCCTACACTAGTCCAATGGATCCTGTCACCAGCCATGACTTGAACTCAAGCAACACCTGCACATGAACAAACAACCAATCTGTACGAGCCCAAGTCCACGACTTGACTCAAGTTAGTTCCGAACACAATACCTTACGTGAGCATCTCACATAAGCATGTTGCAAAGAATAGCAAAACGATATCAGCCATATCATCCAAAACAAAACAAAAACTTAGCAAATGAATACTAAGCAATCTTTCCATCAATGTAAAGCAAGTTCGAAACATTTCACAGTAAAAGCAGGAATATTGCGATCAAGCTCCGAACCTTGCCAAAGCTAACCGGAGCTTGAGTCAGAGCTTACCAAAGCTAGTACAACCTAGCGCCAGAGCTAACCAAAACCTGTCGGACCTAGCGCCGGAGCTAACCAAAACTAGTCGGAACTAGTAAACCCAAAAGCTAGAGCTAGAAAAATATGTCGGAGCTAACCAACATAAGTCGGACCTAGCAAAATACATCGAAGGTTAACAAAGACATGTCGGAGCTAAAAACAAAGCTCACCAAAGCTACCTAAAATAAGTCCGACCTATCATCGGACCTTTCAGAAGCTTGGAGCTAGAGTCGGACCTTGCTAAAAACGTGTTTTAGCAGAATTTCAGAACTTTTATCATCAAAGCCAATGTATTCACTACAAGCCATTGTATTCAGCACACATAGGTCTCACAATCTCCTTCTTGATGAATGCATTGGCAACACCACTTAAAATCTGAACATTGGCTTATTCACACTAAAAGTTTTGAAAACAATTCCCCCTCCTTTGTAAAACAGAAATAAAATGACAAGAAACATAAATTCTTCCCCTGAGAAGAATTGTGCCAAAACAATTTTGAATATGTGCAATGAGTAATCAATTCCCCCCCCCCTTGCATACTTATCTTTTAAAATTCAAAATTCACATATTATCTCTCCCCCTTTGACAATGTATTTAGCAAGGTTCAAAAGAGAAATTTCAGATGTTATGAGCATTTTATAACATATACATATAAACAAAGCTCATCCAAGTCATACTATCAAGTAACTTACACTATCACATCAATGAGATACATAAAGTAGTGTAAGCCATGCTAGAGATCAAATGTAATTTTCAATTTAAGCAAGTCATGATCTCACAAACTTTACTATTTCAATACCTGAAAGCATGACACTTGTTGCTGTATTTTATTATTTTTCAAAGCCTAAATTTAGATCATATGATATTTGCAAGAGATTATATGCGCATATGCCTTATTCTAACCAACCAAGCAAAGCCTATGTCATTTGACAATCAGAAGCTTAAGGACATGGTTTTAGTCATACACAACTTCTTCCAAGTTCGTATCTAAGTGCAATGATAAGCCATCTCAAAAGAAGAAGTGTGATGCATGCATATTCTCTTGATCTTTTCTCAATTTTTCATTTGACCATAAAAACTCAACACGTGAGTTGATTACTTGATTAATTCTTTATGATTAAAAGCACTTGTGAACATGCAACAAGTTAAAAACAACAAGAAAGTTCGATCATGACTAGATTTAGTGTAAGTAATTATTCCAATTACTAGACATGGCAAAAACTACAACATGTATAACACGAGTAATGTAGTAAGAACTTTTAGCATGTAAAAGGAATCACAAAGTCATATATGTATGAAATACTATGCTCATATTATATTAATTTCAGATTCACACATAGACTTCTCAAGTTCGAAAACTCCCCCCAATTTAGGCCATGAGGATGCATAACCCCTAATTCACTACGAATGTAACAAAAACAAGTGAAATCCAAAGGTTTTGTAAAAATGTGAGCCGATTGTTGTTCGGTATCTACATTGTGAAGCACAATGTTTCCTTTTTCAACATTATCACGGAGAAAGTGATACCTATTGTCAATGTCTTTAGTTCTAGAATGCTGCAAGGGGTTTTTAGCAACGCAAATGGCACTAGTGTTATAAAAAAACAGTGGAACACTATCTAAATCAACCCCATAGTCCTTAAGTGTTTGAACAATCCAAAGAATTTGTGAACAAGCGCTAGCAACAACTACATATTCAGATTCGGCGGTGGATTGTGCAACTGAACTTTGTTTTCTAGAGGACCAAGCAACAAGTGAATTACCAAGAAAATGACAAGCACCCGAAGTACTTTTCCTATCAATCCTACAACCCCCAAAATCAGCATCAGAATAAGCTTTTAAAGTAACGGTTGAGGATGAAGGAAGAAAAATGCCAAATTCTTGAGTTCCATGTAAGTACCTGAGAATCCTTTTGAGGGCTTGGCGATGTGAACCACGTGGGGAGCTTGAAACCGTGCACAAAGACATACGCTGAATTCTATGTTCGGTCTTGATGTCGTGAGGTACAAAAGTGATCCGATCATGCTTCTATATTCTTTTTGATCCACAGGTTCACTATCTTCATCAAGTTCAAGTGTTGTTGTTGTTCCCATTGGTGTATGAAGAGGCTTGCTTTTGTCCATGTTGAAGCGCCTTAGGAGGTCTTTTGTATACTTCGTTTGATGCACAAAGGTACCCTCCTTGGTTTGCTTGATTTGCAGCCCCAAAAAGTAAGTGAGTTCACGCATCATACTTATTTCAAATTCGGAACTCATCATTGCTGAAAACTTGGACACAAGATCATGAGTAGCACCACCAAAGATAATATCATCCACATACACTTGAACGAATAATGAGTCATTGCCATGCTTAAGTACAAAAAGAGTTTTATCAACCTTGCCCATGGTAAACCTCTTTTCAAGAAAGAATTTTTTTAACCTATCACACCATGCTCTCGGGGCTTGTTTGAGTTCGTACAAGGCTTTGGACAGTTTGTAAACATGATTAGGAAAATCTGAATTTTCAAAACCCGGTGGTTGTTTGACATAAACCTCCTCATCTATGTAGCCATTAAGAAAAGAACTTTTAACATCCATTTAATTTAGTTTAAAACCTTTAGATGCAGCGAAAGCTAACAAAAATCTTAGGGCTTCTAATCTAGCAACAGGAGCAAAAGTTTCATCAAAATCTAGACCTTCAACTTGAGTGAAACATTGAGCAACCAACCTAGACTTATTCCTAACCACAACCCCATCCTCATTTTGTTTATTTTTAAATACCCATTTAGTTCCAATTAAAGTGTGACATTGAGGTGGAGGTACAAGTTTCCAAACATTATTTCTTTCAAAATTTTCTAACTCTTCTTACATGGCAATAATTCAAGATTCATTAGTGAGTGCGTGTCATATATCTTTGGGTTCAAAAGAATCAACAAAAGCGGAATGAGCATGAGAGTTTGGATCGCAAAACCTGGACCGTGTGACTCGTTCGTGCAAGCTTCCAATAATTTGTTGTGGAGGATGAATTTTGAGAACCTGGAGGGGATTGGATACTTCACAAGCTTCTTCTTCTTCATGTCCATCACAAATCGATGAGCTTGTGACTTGAGGAGGCTCTGGACCAACAATGGTGGTTGTCGGTGCTCTTCCTCATCTTAAACGAAAATGCTCTCCCCCTGCGGATATGGATCTGGACCTGCAATGTTTGAGCTAGTACCTGGGCTAGCTTCAAAGACACTTCACAAGTCTCTACAATTTTGTTATTGTCAAGTAAAAGGACACGGTAGCCTCTAGTATGAGATGGATAACCAAGAAACATGCCATCAATAGATCTAGGTTCAGATTAATCAAGATAACCATGTTTTTTTTTAACAAAACATTTGCATCCAAAGACCCGAAAGTGTGTGACACTAGGCCTATGTCCAAACCGGAGCTCATATAGTGTTTTACCTAGTTTAGCATGCACGAAAACATGATTTGAGACATAACAAGCGGTTGCAATCACATCAGCCCCAAATTTCCTAGGAGTTTGATATTCATCAAGCATAGTCCTAGCCATCTCAACTAAGGTTATGTTCTTTCTTTCCACAACACCATTTTTTTGAGGTACATATGGTGAAGAAAATTGATGATCTATTCCATTTTTAGCACAAAAGTGATCAAAAGATTGATTTCTAAATCCAGTTCCGTTATCACTTCTAATGGCTTTTAAAGATCCTGGTTGATCAATTGATAATCTAAGAAATAAAGTTCTAAAGTGACTAAAAGCTTCATTCTTATACGCCATAAAGTAAACCCAAGAGTATCTAGAATAATCATCAACAATAACAGGAACATACCATTTACCTCCGAAGGATTGAACACGTGAAGGTCCTACGGTGTCAAGGTGCAAAAGTTGACCAGGTTCAGTTGTCGTAGTAATCATGAGAGGAGCATGTAAACCTGCAACCATCTTCGCATGTCTACACGAAGAGCATACAATATCTTTGTTTTCTTTTTGTTTAGGCAAATCACCTATGTGATCAAGAGTACTAACTCGAGTGAGGTGATCAAGGCCTACGTGACCAAGTCTACGATGCCAGAAGAATAAATCTTTTGAATCATTTACAAGAAGACACCTATGCTCAGAAGTTGACACATCAAAATCAGGTTTAAAAACTCTTCCGAACCATGACATGTTAAAAATGAGCTCACTGTTTGAATTTATAACTTTGCAGCAATTTTTAGTGAAGATAATTTCCAAATTTCCATCTAGCAGTTGTGAAACAGAAAGCAAGTTGTATTTCATATTTTTAACAAGTGCCACATCCTTCAAAGTGTAGTGATCATTTACTCTAACCGAACCCTTAGCAATTATTGGAGTTGAAGAATTATCGAAAAAAGTAACATTCTCTACACGTGACACGAAAGAGAGGGAGGAGAACCAATCTTTGTTACCGGTCATGTAGCATGAGCAACCTGGATCCACAATCCAAATATTCTCCTTCCTCAAACGTGTAACCTACATAGAAGCACAATACGTCGATGACTCAGTACTGGAATTAGTCAAAAGGCATTTAGGAATCCAGTACTGAGTCACACGATGTTCAGCAGGAAAAACCCGCGAAAGCTGAGACAAAACAACAGATTTATGAGTCAAAGGTTGAAGTTTTCTATTCTTAACTCGTTTAGCACAAAAACCAATAGCTCAGGAGGTAAAAGCAGCAGTTCCAAAAGACACGGCTGAAGCTCCGGAAGCAAAAGCTAAAGTTCCGAAGGAAACAACAGAAGGTCCGGGAGCTCTCGGAGCTATCGAAACTACCAGAGCTGCTTTTGCGGATTTCTTACCAGAAGGTCCGGAATCTACCTTCTCAAATTTCTGACTCACTAAAGCAGGTTGTGTTTTTCTAATTGCATGAAAGTTATAAGATCTAGTAATCATTTTATCCTTTTTAATTTGTTTAGCTAGTCTATAACAAAAATCTATGACATGACCATCTCTACCACAGTAAGTACAATGAAATTTAATTTTGTGAACATGTCTTGACGAGCATCCAGCGTTAGAAACAGAATTAGAAAGCATTCCTGCAGATTTGAAAACCATTTTTTTTGTTTAGGAACTTTTGAATCAAACCACTACCTAATGACTTTATAATTTTAGGTGGATGTGCCTTAGGATGAGCATGAGAAACAAAACCTAAACCAGTTTTATCATTGCAAGACTTGGAAGAATTCAGTAGCAAGTTTAGGTTCTTATTCCCATTACAAAACTGATGTAATGTCCTATGCATGTTATCAATTTTATTGGACGGATCAAGGAAATTTTCACATGAAGTTTTTTGTTTTAATTTGCAATTGGAACAATATTTAACTTCATGAGAACGTAAAGCATTGTTCAATATAGAAATTTCATTCATAGCATCTTCCAGTTTCTTATCAAGATCATCACAACTAGAGCAATGCAAATCAATTGTAGAACAAGAAGCATCTTTTAAGTTTCCAATATTAAGTGCAGCAAGATTTTTGTTCTTTTCAATTTCAAGTTCAAGTTTATCAAGTGTGGAGGTATGTGCACTTCTTAGGGAGGACAATTGTTCATATATTAAATCACATGAGGAACAAGAATCATCACTAGGAATCAAGGATTTTAAATGATTATTTCAGATTCTAGTGACTCAATTTTAACAGAATTGTCCCTAAGCTTGTTGTCCTTTTTCTTAACAATAATAGTGGCACGAGAAGTAGCATCACACATTTCTTCGCAAGTAGGACATACCTCTTCATTGTCGTTATTGTGTTCTGCATCCTCCATACTTGATCTTGATTTGCTCGTCATGAAGCACAAGTTTGCCAAATCATCTTCATCTTCATCACTTACAATGTCCACGTCGCTTGAGCCAAGTTCCTGGAGTGCGGAGACAAAATCTATTCACCAGTTGGCGACCTGTAAAGCCCTTCTTCTTCTTCTTATCGTTTGTTGTGGAGTGCTTTGTCCTTGATTGTTTTTCTTCCCGGGAGGTAGGACCTTAAAGGTTAGGACTATCTGTACGAAAGTGTCCAGTGTTACCACATTCAAAGCATCGTTGAGGTCCAGAGCTTCCTCTCCTTCTAGTTCTCACATTTTGCAATGCTTTTGAGAACCTAGTAGAGAGAAGTGCTAGCTCCTCCTCTGGAAACTCCTCAATCTGTTCAAGGGTTAGAGAGGACAACAAAGCAAGTGTACCCCAAGATGAATATTGACCGGAGCTAGGCATGTCATGCTGTGAAACAAAAGCAATAGACTTGTTGGGGTTTTTACGTGATATTATGTCAATTTCATGAGTTTTTAACTTGAAATATAGAACATCTAAAGTATGTGTAATCATGACAGTAGATTCACGAATGGATGTAACTTTCATCTCCCAAATTGACATGTCTAATGCACTTAACAATTGCCTAGCATTTTCAGCATCTGAAAAATTAACATTGACGCTACGCATGTTGCTGAGAATTTTATTAAAGCGAGCAAAGGGATCATCAATTGACTCAATGGGTTGCATCCCGAAGCGCATGTATTCTTTCATGAACATGTCTTGCCTTACCTCCTTGATCGTGTTGGATCCTTGTGGTAGTCACAAAGTGCTTTCCACACATCGTATGCAGATCGAAGGTGTGCAACACGGTCGAAGTTGCTTTGAGTTAATCTTTGTTTGATCAAGTTTCGAGTCTTGTTGTTGTCGACATCTCTCAGATTTGTAGCTGTAACTTGATCATTTGATGGCACTTCATAAGGCTTGTACACCTTCTCCCATATTGCAAAGCCTTGCGCCTGGATGAAAGCCTCCATGCGTGCCTTCCAAACCTGAAAATCAATACCAGCAAAAACACAAGGTTTGGCGGAGTATTTATCCATGATGATTAATCAAAAACACGGGCAAATCACAATGATTGGAGAACCATGGCTTTGATACCAATTGTAAGATCGAGGAGAACGTGAAAATATACCAGAGGGGGGGTGAATGGTAGATTTAAAAATCTTATGCAGCGGAAACAATTAAATCCCAACCCCTTCAGTAGAAAAACAATCTGTTAAAGAAATCGTGTGTGAGACTAATTTAAATGTGTTTCATTGGGAAAAAATTGATATGTATCAGAGAGAATCAAGTCACGAAGAAATCACAAGAAGAATCACTCAAAACCATCGAGAGAAACTCAAGTTATGATCGAAAGATTGAACAAAGGTCAATCTGTCCTACCCTAGAAAAACAGTTCTGGAATGCTGCAAAGAAACTCGTGTAGATCAGAAACCACAAATCCAATGACCGTGAAATTTTCACAGATGATCGATAATCAAGTTGTGAAGACAACGCAAAAAGAATCACGTCCCTTGGATCTGTAAAACTCGAGTTATGATAAAACCAACAATGAAAGGTAGTGTTGTTTAGAAACTCGACGAGTAAAACTTGTCTGGAACAAGCCAGGACGAACAAGGCACAAAAGTTCCTTCAAACTACAAATTTTATTCAATAGAACACAAGAGGAACAGCCCCCAAAGTCGTCTACCACGAGCTCTGGCCTCCCTTGCTTATATAACCAGCTCGAAAGCCAACTCAACTCAAATCAGGACCCTAATCCTATTCCGTTCACGAATCGAAACTTCCATAACTGCTTAGGACTCTTCTATACGCGGATAGAAACAATCTTAAGACTTCCAAACACATTAGGACTATATTCGATATTCCTAAAACCACTCAAATTTGTGACCCACACGAAATCCTAACATAACCAACTCGATACTTTCCATACCAAGCCATAACCGACTCCGCCGCAGCCGAAGTCATCAACCGATACGATCCGATCCTTCCAACCAGATCTTCCCATCCATAAACTATCTTTGGAACCATGTTGCCACGTCATGCACCACATGCATACATGGGAACACCTTCCTTCAACGTTCAGTAACATTCATATGCACTGCTCTTGATTCAATCATCCTGCACGACCTCCTGATCAACTCAACCACAGTTCCTCCCGAACTTTGTTGTTGGAACCTCATCTCCTCCCTGAGACTAGTCCAGTGGATCCTTTCACCATCCATTACTTGAACTCAATAAACACCTGCACATGAACAAACAACTAATCCGTACGAGCCCAATTCCATGACTTGACTCAAGTTAGTTCCGAACACAACACCTTACGTGAGCGCCTCACATAAGCATGTTGCAAAGCATAGCAAAACGATATCAGCCATATCAACCAAAACACACCAAAAACTTAGCAAATGAATACTAAGCAATCTTTCCATCAATGTAAAGCATGTTCGAAACATTTCACAGTAAAAGCAGGAACATTGCAATCAAGCTCCGAACCTTGCCAAAGCTAACCGGAGCTTGAGCCGGAGCTTACCAAAGCTAGTACAACCTAGCACCGGAGCTAACCAAAACCAGTCGAACCTAGCGCCGGAGCTAACCAAAACTAGTCGGAACTAGTAAACCCAAAAGCCGGAGCTAGAAAAACATGTCAGACCTAGCAAAACATATCAAAGATTAACAAAGACATGTCGGAGCTAAATGCAAAGCTCATCGGAGCTACCTAAAACAAGTTGGACCTATCAGCGGACCTTTCAGAAGCTCGGAGCTAGAGTCGAACCTTGCTAAAAAGGTGTTTTAGCAGAATTTCAGAACTTTTATCATCAAAGCCAATGTATTCACTACAAGTTAATGTATTCAGCACACATAGGTCTCACACCACGGACGTTAAACTGTCGTAGTACCATACTATTTGCCACAATTGTGATATTGTTGCAGTACCATACTATTTGCCACGAATGTGAAATTGTTGCAATACCGTGATATTCGTTGCAATACCATAAATCGTTGCAATACCATAAATTGTTGCAATACCATACTATTTGCCATGGTTGTGAAATCGTTGCAATACTGTAGTATTTGCCACGAATAAGAAATCGTTGCAATCACATACTATTACCATGAATGTGAAATCGTTGCAATATCATGCTATTCGTTGCAATACGTTAAATTGTCGCAATACACTAAATTGTTGCAATAACATACTATTTGCCACGAATGTGAAATCGTTGCAGTACCGTACTATTGCCACGGCTGTGAAATCGTTGCAATCACATACAATTACAACGAATGTGAAATCGTTGCAATACCATACTATTTCTTGCAATATGTTAAATCACTGCAATACACTAAATCATTGTAATAACATAATATTTGCCACGAATATGAAATCATTGCAATACCATACTATTTGCCACGATCGTGAACTTGTTGCAATACCTTACTATTCATTGTAATACATTAAATCGTTGCAATACGTGAAATCGTTGAAATAGCGTACTATTTGCCACCGATGTGAAATCGTTGCAATACCATACTATTTGCCACAGATGTCAAGGCGTAGCAATAACCTATCGCCATGGAATTATTATGACGATTTGTAAAAACTACCCATGAATAGTAGATGGCATTAGCCCCATAATGACTTAAGATTGGCGAAGTACCGTGCCAATTTTTGCAATACTAGGTAGAGTATTTTGTTGTGCACATGGTACTTTTGAAAAATAGAGCATAGTAGCAACTCCTGATCATCAACCTAATGTTTTGACTTTGCTCTAGACGAGCAAAGGATAAGATTGGGGGAGTTTGTTGACAGCTGTCATACACCAATTTCACCAGTCACTACAACTCAGTTATGTGAATGGATTTTCATTTCTTGCACACATCACCTTTCTATTTAACCTATTTCCTCTTGGCCTTGGAAAAAGTAGTGCATGCAGGGATTCTATGCATAAATGAAGTGAAACAAGGGGGTGGATCCTATAAAATATCATTTTAGCCAATCAGGCGACGCCATAAAGCACCACATGGATCAAATGGCCCACAAACAGAAGTATCTGAGGCCATCCAATGGTGTACACCAATATCAGTCAATGGGACCCACCTGTCAGTCACCTGGAGAAAGAACACCGCAAAAGGGGCCAGGACCAGGTCGGGCGACCCCCTTACTCGGCCGACTAGTTCCTGGCGCCTTTCTGAGTCAAACTCCACGTGGTGGCTTCTCCCGGCTTGAAGTGGTCAAGGGTGACTGATTCACGCGCTTTTGGTGGCGGGAACCGACCCTTCACCGAGCTATAAATAGGACCCATCGTCCCTCTCTTCAACACAAACCACTTGAGTATCCATCCATTGTATCCACTACTCTCCATAGGTTTAGAGGAGTATAGGCTGTAGAGAGGAGAGTCTCTAGTCCATAGTCCAAGTAGGAGAGGAGTAGAAGGAGTTTCTTCCCAATTGGGAAAGGTATGTCTCCAATATTCCTATTTGTATTTGTGACTTTATTCATAATAAAGATGATATTTTTAGCCTACTATTGTTCATATACTTGGATGAAGCATTTCTTGTTTGATTGTGGATTCCATGGATGTGGTAGGAATAGTATTTATGATTGTGCTATACCATGCTCATTACATTATCATAAACACTATAAACCTCCACTTTAGTCTAATTAGATATGATATGATGAATCACTTATGCTATTAATTAACATTGGTTCAATGATGATTTAGTTCATTGCCTTAGGATGGCTTGTGCCTGGGCTCTTAAGGTAATTACTTAATATGCTGGCATGGTGCCAGGATAGAGAGTAGGGTTGAATGTCTCATAGACCCACGGATTGAAGAGGTAGGCAATAGGTGGTGTTATTCCTATCTGTCCTTTGTAATTCTCCACTTTCGGCTATGCCACTTGCTCTTGGCGGGAGTCGCCTAGTGTTGCTAGCTGTAAACCCGTGCCCGATGTGTTAATCCACTTAGCATGAGAATTCATAATTAACATGATCCTTAGTAACTAACTTAGGCTATGTATATGTACATTAGAAGCATAGTAGGAGTCTCTACTTAGTTCTTAGTCTAGTCCCTCTATCTTCTCATTTATCCCCTTAGGATAGAATGCTCTTGTTTGTGTCACACTACCTCAACTTATCATTAAACCCATCCTTGCTAGAACCCTACCTAGTCCAACCTAACTTATCAACTTGATGATTGTCTTACTTCCCTCTAGCCTTCCTTTGGGAAAATAGAAATGACACCCTTTGGGAATACTCTTAAAAGGGGAAATGCTACATTGGTAGTTTTCATGCTCTTGCGGGCGTTCACATGAGAACCAAAACCTACCAACAAGCATTTCTGGCACCACTACAAGGGATGAATTGTTAGTAGTGCGTAGGAAATATCAACGGTGGTACAACTTGTGTAGAGTGTGTTAAAAACTATTATGATAGCCGTGTTCCTGAACATGAGCAACCTGGACCCTCACATGATTAGAATATTTACTTGAACATGGTTTAATGGCTGGAATTGGATTGGGAACTGGTATTGGTTATTTAAATGGCTTTGGTATATCGAATTGATAAAAATGAGGCATATGTGAAGTTGTGAATTGATTATGGAATATTTTTGCTCGTATTGGTTATTTAAGTTGAAATTGTTGTTATTTGGGTTATTTGGAAGGACCTCACTTAATGATGATATAATTGCATTTTCAACTGCTTTGAATGTACTTTTATACAATTAGCACATTTTATTATAATTCCTTGTTTAAGCTACGTGTCATACTTTCTCACACTTGCTGAGTACAACATGTGCTCTCCCTTGTTATTCCCACAACCAATTCAGACGCAGGCGACAACGTGGAGTACCAGGAGCTATTTGAGGAGTACTAGTCCCGTGTGTGTTGACGGCTATTATAGACCAATTTCACCCATCAATATAAATCAATTATGTAAAGGAGTTGTCATTTCTTGCACACATCACCTTTCTATTTAACCTGCTTCCTCTTGTCCTTCAAGAAAGTAGTGCATGCAGGGATTCTAAGCAGAAATAAAGTGAAACAAGGGGATGGATCCTATAAAATATCATTCTAGCCAATCAAGCGATGACATGTGGCTCCACATGGATCATATGGCCCACAAACAGGAGTATCTGAGGCCATCCAATGGTGTAGCACCAATATTAGTCAATGGGACCCACCTGTCAGTCACCTGGAGAAAGCAAACCACAAAGGGGGCTAGGACCAGGTCGGCCGACCCCCCTAGTCGACCGCCTAGTTCCTGGCACCTTTCTCGGTCAAACTCCACGTGGTGGCTTCTCCCGACTTCAAGTGGTCACAGGTGACTGATTCGTGCGCTTTTGGTGGCGGGAATCGATTCTTATCCAAGCTATAAATAGGACCCCTCACCCCTGACTTCAACACACACCACTTGAGTATTCGTCCATTGTATCGACTACTCTCCATAGGTTTAGAGAAGTATAGGCTGTAGAGAGGAGAGTCTCTACTCCATAGTCCAAGTAGGAGAGTTGTAGAAGGAGTCTCTTCCCGATTGGGAAAGGTATGTCTCCCATATTGCTATTTGTATTTGTGACATTATTCATAATAAAGGTGATATATTTAGTCTTCATTTGTTCATATACTTGGATGAAGCATTTCTTGTTTGATTGTTGATTCCATGTATGTGGTAGGAATAGTATTATTGATTGTGCTATACCATGCTCATTACATTATGATAAACACTATAAACCTCCACTATAGTCTAATTAGCTATGATATGGTTATGTCAACACAAATCACTTATGCTATGAATTAACATTGGTTCAATGATGATTTAGTTCATTGCCTTAGGATGGCTTGTGCCTAGGCTCTTAAGTTAATTACTTAATATGCTAGCATGATGCTAGGATAAAGAGTAGTGTTGAATGTCTCGTAGACCCATAGATTGAAGAGGTAGGCAGTAAGTGGTGACAATCCTATTTGTCCTTTGTAATCCTCCACATTTGGCTATGCCACAGGCTCTTAGCGGGAGTCGCCTAGTGTAGCTAGGTGTAAACCCGTGCCCGATGTGTTAATCCACTCAGCATGAGAATTCATAATTAATATAATCATTAGTAACTAACTTAGGCTATGTATATGTACATTAGAAGCATAGGAGGAGTCTCTTCCAAACTCTTAGCCTAGTTCCTCTATTACCTCCTTTATTCCCCTTAGGATAGAATGCTCTTGTGTGTGTCACACTACCTCAACTTATCATTTAACCCATCCTTGCTAGAACCCTACCTAGATAAACCTAAGCCTTTCAACTTGATGATTGTTTTACTTCCATCTAGCATTCCTTTAAGAAAATATAAATGACACCCACTGGGAATACTCATTAAACATCGATAGTTTCCGTTGAAAGCATCTAGGCCCAGTGAGGTACGGTTTCGGTGATTAATGACAACCATTCAATTTTACTGATTAATTTGTGAATGCAAGGTCCCAATAATTACTCAATCAAATGAAATCAAAATGACATTGGAGACCCATACAAAATCAACTAATGAGATCAAATCGAATCATATGAAGACAAGAAGTGAAAGCTCTAACTTGACATCACTCAATGCTTGAAGACTATCAGAACAACATTTCAAACAAGTGTCAAAGAGGTCACAAGTTCAAATTCCAAAAGAACAACTCAAAACAACTCGAAGTCAACAAGTTAAAACACCGGATCATCCGATGATTTCTTAGTTGACTACATAGGTCGAGTTGTGTCAACAGAAGAAGAAGACCTTAGAGCAAAGCACTCACCGGATCATCCGATGTATGGCTCAGTCACATCGGTCCATTACTACAGTTTGCAACACCATTGGACCAAGTGAAGCACCGGATCATCTGATGTACAGAGGTGTGAACATCGGTTGATTACTCCAGTAAGCCTCAAGTTCAAGATAATTCTGAAGGAAGAGCCACCGAATCATCCGATGATGAAGATGAAGCTACATCGGTCTAACAACGGTCATATCTGACACCATGACGTCAGCCAGCTTAATTAGACCGATGATAACAAAGGGGGAGACATCGGATCATCCGATGTGTACAATAAAGTTATGTCAGCCTACTTTTCCAATGGCTATTTCGGGGAGGTTGGCTTTAAATACCCCCTAAGCCAGTCATTACAGCAAGTCTTGATACTCAGAAGCTAACAACACATCCAAGAGCACTCAAGACCAAGAGCTTACACTTCTTCACCCATTAGATCATTTGTATAGGCTAGATCTAGCTAGAGAAAAGCTTGTGTGCGTCCATTCTCTGTGATTGGAGTCTCTAGGCTAGTGAGAGGTTGAAGAGATCCTTCCGGAGCTTGCCAAGGTGTGTGTGGAAGCCCGGAAGATCAAGGATTGTACAAGGCTTGAGCTCCACCCTGCCGGAGATGACGAACGGAGAAGAATAGTGAAGACCCCGTTGTCTCGGTGACTTGGGAGTGGCAAAACCCTTCGGTGGGTGCCACAACATGGACGTAGGAAGATCCTTGTGATCTTGTCGAACCACGGGATAAACTCCGTGTCTCCGTGTCCTTTGAGCGTTTGCATCCCTCTCCCTCCTTTTTACATTTATGCAATCTTCTTTACGCAACTTAAATTTACGTTGATTGCATTGAGTAATCGCATAGGGAATTGGGCTTTTAAGTCGTTAATTTTTAATTACCTTAAAATTTGAAAGAAAGCCCAATTCACCCCCCCTCTTGGGCGTTTCGATCCTTACAATTGGTATCAGAGCAAGGTTGCTCATAGGATCATTCTAGCTTCACCGCTAGAGAGCAAAAATGGCCAAGGTTGGGGGTTCGGTTCCTATCTTCGAGGGCAAGAACTTTGCCTATTGGAAAGCCTGCATGCGCGCTTACCTAGAGGCTATTGCTCCCGAAGTATGGGAAGCAACTCATGCAGGGTTTGGAGAACATAATTATGTTGGTGATCAAATTAAATGGGATGCTAAGGCTAGGAATGCAATCTATGAGTGCATAAGTCAATATGTCTTTTCTAGGATTGCTAGTAAAGAAAAGGCTTGTGAAATTTGGGCTTGCTTGATAGAAATTCATGAGGGTTCATCTCGTGTAAAGGAACTTAAATATCACATGCTTAAAGCAAAATATGATGAATTTAAGATGCTTCCTCATGAAAATGTTAATGAAATGTTTTCACGCTTAAATGTTCTTATTGAGGAGATTAATGCTCTTGACATTGCGTCTCTTGGCAAGGGACTCATCAACCGTAAGATCCTCATGCTTCTTCCCAAGCCAAAGTACAACATCATCAACTCGATGCTCCAAAAGGAGTCACTTGACCACATTGAGGTTTCGGAGCTCATTGGAGAGATACACGCTCATGAGATGAGTGTACTTGGGATGATGGAGCAATCATCCTCGAAAATAATTGCTCTAAAGGCCTCCACCAAGAAAGCAAGCTTCAAGAAGAAGAAGGTGGTTGAGCCTAGCTCAAGTGAAGAAGAGCAAGTATCAAGCGAAGATGATGATGATGAGCTTGCATTAATGATGAGAAAGTTCTCACACTTGAACTCCAAGATCACCAAGAAGGGATACACCTTTGATCCCAAGAAGAAAGCATTTCTACCAAGAAGAGACGATCGCAAGACTTGCTACAATTGTGGTGATCAAGGCCACATCTCCTATGATTGTCCAAAACCGGACAAAAGGAGAGAGAACTACAAGGGCAAGCATCGCAAGCTTGAAGAAAGTGATGATGATGAAGAAGAGGTCAAACCCAAACCAAGAGCCTTTGGGAAGAAGAAGCAAGAAAAGGGCAAGAAGGCAAGACTCTTCCCAAAGAAGAGAAATGGCCCACAAAAGGTGTTCATGTGTGAGGTAAATGAATGGGTCACCGATGAAGAAACAAGTGATGAAGAGAGTGAAGAGGAAGAAGAAAGCTTGGCCGGCCTCGCCATCGCCAACAATGATGATGCACCTCTTCATCCACCGCCCATGTGCCTCATGGCAAAAGGTAACACCAAGGTATGTGACGACTCTAGCGATGATGAGCTTTCCCCCGATGATTTAACTTCCTTGATAAATGAATATCATGCTATCATTAAGAGGGAAAAGAGTAAGGTTAAAGTGCTTGAAGAAACTCGTGCTAGGCTTGAGAGTACTAACCTTGATTTGCTTGACAAGTATGAAAGCATACTTAAAGAGCATGACACGCTCAAATCCCATGTCAAGCAAATTGAGGAAGAAAATGCTAAAATTAAGATAGATAATCATGAACTTGACTTAGCACACCAAACACTCTTGGAAGAGCACAACAAGTTAATACAAGAACATCAAACACTTAACCTTTCTCATGACATGCTTGATCAAGAATTGAAAAATATGAAGAAGCAAACTCTTAATGATAAGATATCCATTACTTCTCATGCCACTAATGCTTTGCACAAGTCTTTGCCTATGGAAGCTAATGCTAGGGAGAAGGACTTGTTGGAGGAGATTGAGAGTCTCTGCACTAGTGTGGCTAGACTTTCAAAAGGAGAAGTCAAGCACAAGGAAATTCTCTTCCAACAAGCTAAGGCCTTCAACAATAGAGGACTTGGATCCTTCCCGGTGCCTAACAAAGGAAAGGTGCCCTCACCGGACCTAAGAACAAGCTTCATCAAGGAAGATGGCTCCTATTGCCATCATTGTGAGGTCATCGGTCACCACACAAGGGAGTGTCCTCTTCCTAACAGTCCTTCACCTAAATTGCCTACTAACTACAAATATACTTTCAATGATCGCTATTATCTTCTTAGTAAAGTAAATGGCAAGGTAAAGGCTAGGTTCATCGGCAAAGACACGAAGAGCATGAAGGGGAAGCTCCCCAAGCAACTTTGGGTCCCAAAAACACTTGTATCACACATACAAGGACCTAAGTTGGCTTGGGTTCCTAAAGCCAAAAATTGAATTCATGTGTGTAGGTGAACTACAAAGCGAGGAAAGCATTGGGTACTCGATAGCGGGTGCACTCAACATATGACCGGCAATGATGGTATGTTCACCACCATAGAAAACCCCGGCAATCATGAACAAGTCACCTTTGGTGATAACTCTAAGGGAAAGGTAATTGGGTTAGGTAAAATTGCTATTTCAAATGACTTGTCCATTTCTAATGTCTTGTACGTTAAGTCACTTAGCTTTAATTTACTTTCTATTGCACAACTATGTGATCTTGGACTAACGTGCACATTTAGCAAGAATGATGTTGTTGTGAGTAGTGAAACTAGCCAAGACATAGTCTTCAATGGATTCCGGCATGGACAACTCTACCTAGTGGACTTCGCCAACAAGAATGCTAGCTTGACCACTTGTCTTTTCACTAAGACAAGCTTGGGATGGCTATGGCACCGACGCATAGCGCACATTGGAATGAGCAAACTCAAGAAGTCATTCAAGCTTGGGATGGTAACCGGCGTGAAGGATGTCACATTTGAGAAGAACAAGCTTTGTAGCGCTTGTCAAGCCGGGAAGCAAGTTGCTTCACACCACCCAATGAAGACAATGGTGTCAACCTCCAAGCCACTTGAACTACTCCACATGGACCTCTTCGGACCGTCCACATATCAAAGCCTTGGCGGTAACCTCTATTGTCTCGTTATTGTTGATGACTATTCTCGCTATGCTTGGACTTTGTTTCTAGGTGACAAGAGTGAAACTCCGGAAGTGTTCAAGACCTTCGCCAACTGCGCTCAAAGAGAATTTCAACTTCCCATCATCAAGGTCCGGAGTGACAACGGCACCGAATTCAAAAATTACAACATTGGGGAGTGGTGTGACCGTGAAGGAGTAAAACATGAGTTTTCGGCCACATACACCCCCCAACAAAACGGTGCGTTGAAAAGAAGAACAAGACACTCATCACTATTGCAAGAGCAATGCTTGATGACTATGGCACGTCGGAGAAGTTTTGGGCCGAAGCAATCAACACGGCGTGCCATGCCGCAAATAGGGTCTACCTACATCGACTACTTCAAAAGACCCCATACGAGCTTCTCGTTGGGAGAAAGCCCAACATCTCCTACTTTCGAGTCTTTGGATGCAAGTGCTACATCTACCGCAAGAAAAGGCTCGGTAAGTTTGAAAGAAGATGTGATGTTGGTATATTTCTTGGTTATGCATCAAACTCAAAAGCATATCGAGTATTCAACCAAACCTCCGGTTTAGTTGAAGAAAGTTGTGATGTTGAGTTTGATGAATCTAATGGCTCCCAAGAGGAGAGTTTTGGTCATGATGAAATAGATTATGAGCCTCTACGAGAAGCCATGAAGAACATGACCATTGGAGACATCAAGCCGGAAGTTGAGGAGAGCCATGATCAAGGGGGGAGCTTCAAGTTCCAACAACAACTCTATGGCACCTCAAGTTGACGAAGAAGAGAAGGATGATCCATTGCCAACTCAAGACTCACAAGCACAACAACATCAAGAAGAAGAAGAAGTCCATGATCAAGTCCAACCACAAGGGGAGCAACACGCATCACCTTCGCCAAGTGCTCCACAACTTCTTATGAGGCATGGACGCATCTCCAAGGCGCATCCAATGGATCAAATCATTGGAAGTCCGTCAAGGGGTGTAAGTACACGTTCTCGCCACATTGCATCGTTTTGTGAGCACTACTCTTTTGTTTCGTGTGTAGAACCCACTCACATTGAGGAAGCGCTCCAAGACCCAAATTGGGTGATGGCCATGCAAGAAGAACTCAACAACTTCATCCACAATAAAGTTTGGGTGTTAAAGGAGCGACCCAAGGACAAGAACGTCATCGGAACAAAGTGGGTGTACCGCAACAAACAAGATGAGAATGGCGTTGTGGTCCGCAACAAGGCAAGACTTGTGGCCAAAGGGTTCTCACAAGTTGAAGGACTAGATTTTGGGGAAACATTTGCCTCGGTCGCCCGGCTAGAAGCCATCCGTATACTTCTTGCCTTTGCTTCACATCATAGTATTAGACTTTATCAAATGGATGTGAAAAGTGCCTTTCTTAATGGCTACATTAACGAGCTTGTTTATGTTGAACAACCTCCCGGGTTTGAAGATCCGAGGAATCCTAACCATGTGTATAGGTTGCACAAGGTGCTCTACGGGCTCAAGCAAGCACCTAGGGCGTGGTATGAACGACTATGGGACTTCCTCATCATGCAAGGATTCAAGATCGGGAGGGTGGACACCACACTCTTCACCAAGGACATCAACAGAGATTTGTTCATTTGTCAAATTTATGTTGATGATATTATTTTTGGTTCAACTAACGAAGACTTTAGCCATGAGTTTGGCAAAATGATGTCTAGGGAATTCGAGATGTCAATGATTGGTGAGCTCAACTTCTTCCTTGGATTCCAAATCAAGCAACTTCAAGAGGGAACCTTCGTCCATCAAGAGAAGTACACCAAGGACCTCTTGAAGAAATTTGAGATGGGAGATTGTAGCTCAAGAAGCACTCCAATGGCAACAAATTGCCATCTCGACGCGGATAAGGACGGTAAACCTATTAACCAATCTCACTACCGTTCTATGATTGGTTCATTGCTTTATCTTACTGCATCTAGGCCCGATATCATGTTTAGTGTATGCTTATGTGCTCGCTTTCAAGCGGCACCTAAAGAATCGCATAAGAAGGCGGTCTTTAGGATACTTAGATATCTTAAGCATACACCTAGTATGGGCTTTTGGTACCCTAAAGGTACAACCTTCCACCTCTTGGGATACTCGGATTCGGACTTTGCCGGATGCCGCGTAGATTGCAAGAGTACCTCCGGTGGGTGCCACTTGCTTGGGCGTTCCCTAGTCTCTTGGTCAAGCAAGAAGCAAAATTTCGTCGCTTTGTCCACGGCGGAAGCGGAATACATTGCGGCCGATGCATGTTGTGCCCAAATTCTTTACATGAAGCAAACCCTTTTGTACTTTGGTATTAAACTTGGTTGTGTGCCTCTCCTTTGTGACAAGGAAAGTGCGGTTAAGATAGCTAAAAACCCCGTTCAACACTCCCACACTAAGCACATTGATATTCGCCATCATTTCTTAAGGGACCATGAAGCTAAGGGAGACATCTCTTTGAGAGGTGTTAGGTCCGAAGAACAATTGGCGGATATCTTCACTAAACCACTTGATGAGAAAAAATTTTCTAGGCTAAGGAGTGAATTAAATGTGCTAGATGCAACAAACGTCATGTAAGAATGCATATCATATAGGTCTTGCCTAACTCTCAAAGGATAGGGGTGAGCCCTGAAGAAGCCTTTGAAAGGTTCAAACATGGCGAGATAGATTTACTTTATGTCTTGCATGATGCCTGCCATATAAACTTACTATTTATTGTATTATAAAATGTTTGGCATTGCATACGGTAGATTGTCACAAAGGGGAACCCACATCATGAGAAGAATACTTCTTTAAAATGCAATATCTCAACTCATATGATGTGGAAAGAGCAAAATTCTAAAGGAACATGCTTTAACGAGATAGTAGTCTTCATACTCTACCTCACAAAGCATGGGCCTTACATTTTATTTGGATAATTTCCTCCCATTTTTTCTCGTTGTTCAATTTTCTTTAAGGACTAGCCAAATTATTGGCATATTAGTATCTTTGAAGGGAAAGGGGTTGCCCAGAAAGTCCTAAGACATGTGTTTCTCTTTGCTTGGTTGTTTTGTCAAAGGACATATATGGGATGTTTTAGTTCTGTAGTCATCGGATTATCTGATGCCTAAGTCAATCTCTCATCGGATCAGTTGGTGTTCAAAGATCAAGGGTCAGTCATGTCAAAAACCAAGATCGATCGATGAGTTCAAACCATAAAACATCGGTGCATCCGATGTTCATCATTCTGGAAATATGATGAATTCCACCGATGATATCATCATCCCACGTCGGACCATCCGGTGTCAAATTTCCATTTTGGATACCCTTTCTGTGCCATTCAACCGATAATCTTATCCCTAAACGTCGGTCCATCCGATGTCAACTGCAATTTTTGAATATCCTTACTGTGGCATTCGACCGATGCGTCCATCATGTAACATCGGTCCATCCGTTGTTAAAATAACGGCTAGGGTTTGGGACCCACTATTTAAACTCGTGCGCCGCTGGCCTTTCTCTCTCTCTGACGCTTTGCTCTCCCGTACACCCACACCCGTGCCCTCGCCGTCGCCGACCATGCCGTCCGCCGACCGCCGCGCCACCGCCTCTCCCTCCGGCCACCGCCACAGACATCCCGCCGCCGCCACCGCAACCTCGCGCTGCCGCCGCCCTAGGTGCTGCCGCCGCATCTCCCTTGCCAAGCCGTCACCTCACTCGAGCAACCGTCACCCAAGTCGCCGCCACCGCCGCTAGCACCGTCTCCACCGCCTCTGCTCCACCCCGGCACCACAGCAGCCCCAAGTGCCATCTCCGTGGTGCCTCCCAAGCTCCATCGCCGCTAGGGTTTCGACCGTGACACAATTGTCGTATCCCCGTGCGCTCGACCCCATCAAAGTTCACCTCGGCGATTGCAATGGCTCGTGACAAGAAGAACATGGGCAAGGCCATCGTGGAGCCAGCCACGAAGAAGCAAAAGTTATCCAAAGAGGAGAAGAAGGCATTGATGGCCACTCGCGCCGCCGAGGAGCGTGAGCGTGGCCGAGGAGGGTCCCTGAGGATCCGCAAGGCTCGTTCCCAACAGCCTCCCGTGATCGATGATTCAGACGCCAAAGAAGAGCCTGAAGCGCCTCTCGTCCGCCGGCGTTCAGCACGGACCCGTGGGGGACACTCCCCTGCAGTTCCACGTCCGAGACCGACGGCAGCCGACCGTCGTGAGGACAGGGAGGCCGAGAGGGCCATCTACCAGATGGACACGACCATCCGTGTCGGTGAGGGAGTCCGTCTCACAGACTACAGGAAGCTGAAGGCGAAGCAGCTTCGGAAGCTCAGATGGAATGTGCTACTTGAGGAGTGGTACCCGCAGCCCCGGGAAGCTTTGGTGGATAGTCGCTTCTGGACTATCACCCAGGCGGCACTCTATGAGACCTACAGACACCGAGGCCACAAGCTGTTCCAACACAATTATCTGGATTGGGGACAGCTAGCTTTGGCAGCAGAGATGGAGATCCGTCCTTACTTTGAGAGGTACCGAGGTTTGGTGGAGCTAATGGCATATGAGCGGAGTGCCTATGTGGAAGATTGGGTCCGCATCTGCTACGCCACCCTCTATGTCTCGGAGGGCAGAAGATCCATTGACTTCATGTTCATGGGTCAGCACTACCACCTGACGAGGCAGACGCTAGGATAGTTGCTTGGAGTAGACTTGCACGACACCTGCATACATGAGAGGGTCTACGGTCAGGCAGATCCACCGAGGAGGCCGCTCACTGGAGGAGTGGCACCACCGCTGGAGGAAATTCGCTCTTTGTCCGGTCCCACCTTCTCTCCTGACCAGCCGAGGGTTCCAGCTTTGTTGACTCCAGTTGCGCACATAGTGCACCTCGCCTTGCGCCGCACGCTCCTGCCGAGGTCTAGCTATTTGGAGGGATTCACCAGCTTGCAGCAGACGATCCTGTTCTACATCATGAACGGGATGGACTTTGACATAGTGGATGTCATCATTTGCGAGATGGAGGATGTGATCACAGACGGTGTGGGCATGATGAGGCAGCTACTTTATGGGCACTGGATCAGCTACATGCTTACCATGATGGTTCCCTAGGGGTCCGCCGCGAACGACCGTCTCTCTGATGAGAGTGTGACACGGTTCGGAAACTACCGAGCTCTAGCTCTAGGGGACCGCCGCATTGGCCGCCCAGTTGAGCGTCAGGTCAGGGCAATGCTCTCCGAGGAGGACTGGTCGGATCTGGAGAAAGAGGATGAGCGACTAGCAGAGACAGAAGCTCAGGGAGGAGACCTGCAACACGTCTGGTCTGAGAGCGACACAGACGAGAGTGTCGAGGAGTACTTCCCTCCTCCTCCACCCTCACCGAGGCAGCACAATGCAGAGGCAGGAGGTTCAGCTGCTCCACCACCTACACCACCTCCTGTGTCCAAGGCGCAGGTGTCACAGCTGTCAGAGCTGTCGACACTTCTTCAGCAGATGATAGAGCAGCAGCGCCAGGACAGGCTCGCGGCTGAGCAGGCCAGGGCAGAGCAGGCTGCTCACCTGGCACAGCTTCAGAGGCAACAGTAGGAGCTTCAGCTGGAGATCGCCCGACAGAGGCGAGAGGATACGGATCGGTTCACCAACTTGGTCGATCAGATGCACCGCCGTACCCTCGAATAGCAGCAGCAGACTCAGCAGGCTATGATGGGGATCCTGGGGTTGATCACCAACCTCTACACTCAGACCGGGATCGCCCTTCCACCTCAGCAGCCTGGACTGGGACTGGCTCCAGGTGCAGCTCAGGTGCCTACTACACCGATTCCCTCTATCAGCATGTCACCTCTTCTTGCACCCAGCGCACCAATCCACTCTCCTCTGCCGGCGACGACTCTGTTCCAGCAGACGCCGGCATCTGTGGTTAGTGCTCAGCTTCCTCCAGCTCCATCTCCACCGGCGCCTCCTGTAACTGCTACCTCCTCTCCAGCATCGACAGCAGTTCCCCCAGCTCCCTCTGCTCCAGCAGCTGCGACCAGCGACTCCAGCTCCGACGACAGCGACGGTGACTATTTCGTCATCGTGCCTAGCTCTCAGGGTCAGTAGGCTCTCGGATCCCTTTTTGGTGTCTTGATGCCAAAGGGGGAGAAGAGGTAGAGGTGTTAGGGGGAGTAGTATCTCAGTCTCAGGGGGCAGTTTATATTTCTATCTATATTCTTTGTATTCTTGTGTGCTTTAGTACTTTTGTAATTTTAATTAAGCACCTTTCTACTTGTGACATTTGCCTATGTTATTAATCGATTAAGCTTTTCGCGCCATTTCATTTGATTTCTACAAGCTCAATGTGTCTTACCTTGTATTCATTGCATATCTATTTGAGTATTGTACCACCAAATTCATTACTATTGCGCTTTAAATTATTGTGTTGTCATCAATCACCAAAAAGGGGGAGATTGAAAGCATCTAGGCCCCATGAGGTACGGTTTCGGTGATTAATGACAACCATTCGATTTTACTGATGAATTTGTGAATGCAAGGTCCCAATAATTACTCAATCAAATGAAATCAAAATGACATTGGAGACCCATACAAAATCAACTAATGAGATCAAATCGAATCATATGAAGACAAGAAGTGAAAGCTCTAACTTGACATCACTCAATGCTTGAAGACTATCAGAACAACATTTCAAACAAGTGTCAAAGAGGTCACAAGTTCAAATTCCAAAAGAACAACTCAAAACAACTCGAAGTCAACAAGTTGAACACACCGGATCATCCGATGATTTCTGAGTTGACTACATCGGTCGAGTTGTGTCAACAGAAGAAGAAGACCTCAGAGCAAAGCACTCACCGGATCATCCGATGTATGGCTCAGTCACATCGGTCCATTAGTACAGTTTGCAACACCATTGGACCAAGTGAAGCACCAGATCATCCGATGTACAGAGGTGTGAACATCGGTTGATTACCCCAGTAAGCCTCAAGTTCAAGATAATTCTGAAGGAAGAGCCACCGGATCATTCGATGATGAAGATGAAGCTACATCGGTCTAACAACGGTCATATCTGACACCATGACGTCAGCCAGCTTAATTAGACCGATGATAACAAAGGGGGAGACATCGGATCATCCGATGTGTACAATAAAGTTATGTCAGCCTACTTTTCCAACGGCTATTTCGGGAAGGTTGGCTTTAAATACCCCCTAAGCCAGTCATTATGGCAAGTCTTGATACTCAGAAGCTAACAACACATTCAAGAGCACTCAAGACCAAGAGCTTACACTTCTTCACCCATTAGATCATTTGTATAGGCTAGATCTAGCTAGAGAAAAGCTTGTGTGCGTCCATTCTCTTTGATTGGAGTCTCTAGGCTAGTGAGAGGTTGAAGAGATCCTTCCGGAGCTTGCCAAGGTGTGTTTGGAAGCCCGGAAGATCAAGGATTGTACAAGGCTTGAGCTCCACCTTGCCGGAGATGGCGAACGGAGAAGAATAGTGAAGACCCCCTTGTCTCGGTGACTTGGGAGTGGCAAAACCCTTTGGTGGGTGCCACAACGTGGACGTAGGAAGATCCTTGTGATCTTGCCAAACCACGGGATAAACTCCGTGTCTCCTTGTCCTTTGAGCGTTTGCATCCCTCTCCCTCCTTTTTACATTTATGCAATATTCTTTCCGCAACTTAAATTTACGTTGATTGCATTGAGTAATCGCATAGGGAATTGGGCTTTAAGTTGTTAGTTTTTAATTACCTTAAAATTTGAACGAAAGCCCAAATCACCCCCCCTCTTGGGCGTTTCGATCCTTACATCCGTGCGCTTGCGGACATTCACTTGATAATTAAAACCTATCAACAAGAATTTCTGGCACCACTGCTAGGAATGAATTGTTAGTAATGCATAGGAAATATCAACAACGTGTTACCGTCAATCTTGCCTTTGGAGTTTGGAGTCATTAGTGTTTAGTGTTTTCTGCTGCAGTTGTTTAGAGCTTGTATTCGAGACTACTTGGTTTGTAATAAGGTAATAATAGTATTATTATTCGACAAATGGTTATAATATGTTTATCGTTTGTGAAACACTTGTGTATATGTGTTAAACATCTTGGGCACACATATGCATTACGCTTTGTTCATTATCGGAATTGGGTGTCACAAATTGGTATCAGAGCCGTGTTTGACCGTAGGACGCATGCCTAGGTAGAATGAACATCACAAATCACATAAGACTTCTTTTCTATTCAAAATTAGCTTGTTTGCACTATTTTGCCTTCCACTAGCTATATAATGTGGAAACTAATTTGTGCTTTTTGCTGCTGCTGCAATGTTGGCCACTTTTCCATCTTTTTCAGCAAATCCACATTCTCTCATCTTTATTTACGGCTGCTGCGCTCAAACTAAATTTTCCACTTCCTTTCCGCTGTTGCCTTGTCTTTTCTTGTCTCTTCTTGCTGAAAGATAATGTTGACCACAACCTGCGTCCCACACTTGCATCGACCAACACTTCACACACTGATGATCCATCCCTTGTCTATCTGTGTAGATCTTTAGTGCTCGCTTGGATTTGGTGTGTTGATTGTATGATTGCTTGTTTATGTGCTTGGTGTGCGTTGTGGAGATGTCTAGCGTTTCTTCCACATCCGCACGTAGTAGTGTTGTGGGATCATTGTCCACATCCTCTAATAGGGTTATTAGTATTAATAAAGGAGTTGTTTAGTTACATATACCTTGATGCATATAATAGGGGCCTTTCCTTTCAAATTCTAAATTCTTCCATATCTACCATTCTTTCACCAACAGATTTCGAGGACTCGCAACTAGAGGAATGCCAATGGTGAGGAGGAGAACAACGAAGTACCCCAAAACAACCAGGGACCTGCACAGGGAGCTATCAACCTTGAGCAGCTATTGGCTATGCAGAACCAGCTCATGCAGACCATGATACAGACCATCGGGCAACTGCATGCAGGCAACAACAATCAGCCCCACATGCCACCACCACCACCCCCGCCATCCCACAACCTTTTGTGAGGGTTTATGAGAACCAGACCGCCTACTTTTGCTCAAGCCACATATCCTATGGATGCTGATGACTGGCTGAAGTCAGTTAAGAAGAAACTTGCTACTGTCCAGTGCAGCGACAGAGAGAAGGTTCTTTTTGCCTCACACCCGTTGGTTGGAGCTGCCGTAGGTTGGTGGGAATCTCTATGCAATGCTCATGAAAATAAAGAGAGAATCACATGGGCTGAATTCAAGGAGAAGTTTCGTTCTCAATATGTGCCAGAGGTAGTCATGATATTGAGAAGACAAGAATTTGAAAACCTCGGGCAAGGAAGGATGAGTGTGAGTGAATACCTCAACAAATTCACTCAACTATCAAGATATGCACCAGAGGACATCAGCACTAATAGCAGGAAGCAATATTTGTTCATGAGGGGTCTCAACAACGAAATTCAAGAACAGTTGCTCAATGCTGACTATGCAAATTTTCAGATGCTGGTTGGCAAGGTCATTGTGGTTGAGAACATGATCTGTGAGATGGAGCTAGATCACAAGAGGAAGATGCCATATCAGGGACAGCCGCAAGGAAGCAATGTCCGTTCTCGCTATGCACCGTTTGCTGCACCATATTGCAACCCATCTGCCGTTGCATACCACCCTGCTTATCCACCGTGACCACAACAGCCAATGCAGCAATGCCCACCCATGCAGGCACCTCACTTACCTATGTAGCATGCGCCGTGCCCAAATATGCCTACCTATGCTCAGAATCAGCATCGCCCAAATTTTGCTGGTGCCACTGGAAAGAATTGCTATGCTTGTGGTCAAGTGGGACATTTTGCAAATCAATGCCCAAGATTAGGTCAAGGTCAGATGAATAATGTTCAAAGGCAAAATCCAAGGCCCAATGGAGGAGAAACACAAGGCAACTGAGGACCACATAATTTCGCTCGTGGTAATGTGAACCATGTATCTGCTGAGGAGGGTCAACAAGCCGAAGATGTTGTGATTGGTATGTTTCTCGCAAACTCTAACCCTGCGGCTATATTTTTTGATTCAAGATCATTCCATTCATTCATCTCGTCAAAGTATGTTGCAAAGCATAGCATTCCCATGTTATACCTGAAGTTTACTTTATTGGTTAAGTCTCCTCGACGGGAGATGAGGACGAATATAGTATGTCCAAAAGTAAGTATTTCCATAAAGGGGGTAGATTTCTTCGCCAACCTCATAGTCCTAAATTCTCAAGGCTTGGACGTCATACATGGAATGTATTAGTTAAGGAAGCATAATGGAGTAATTCAGTGTGCCACTCGAACAGTGCAATTGATAAACGAAGGAGTCAATGTACAATTCAAGGCAGTTCAGTTGACCATTGAGATGGCAATAGTAAATCACAGAAGGATTAACTTTGGGGGAAATTCTGATTGTTCGTGAGTACCCAGATGTGTTTCTTGAGGAATTGTTAGGTATGCCACCTGATTGTGACATCGAGATTGTCATTGATTTAATACCTGGAATTGCACCAATAGCAAAGACGCCATATAGGATGCCTCCTAAGGAATTAGCGGAGCTCAAAAAGCAGATTCAGGAGCAGTTAGAGAAGGTTTTTATACGCCCAAGCTCTTCACCTTGGGGAGCCCCAATGCTTTTTTGTAGATAAGAAACATGGATCCCAAAGAATGTGTGTAGATTACCGGTCTCTCAATGAGGTGACGATCAAGAATAAGTACATGCTGCCCCACATAGATGATTCGTTCGACCAAATGAAGGAAGCCAGAACATTTGTAGCACCCTCATTTTCATGCACCATGCATTGCATAAGTTCGTATACAAGTTTAACATTAATCCACATAAAAAAATAAGTTTAAAATGAATTTAGATCAAAATCGCACTTAAGAATTCTGGAAAGTGTGGACTAGTCCGTTTTTGGTGCGAACTAGTCCGATTTCTCTCTAACCTTCCTCGGACATGTCCGTTTTTGCAGCGGACTAGTCCGTTTTTCTCTCTGTACAATTTTTGGACTTGTCCAGTCCATTACGGACTAGTCCAGTATTCCAATTCCTAGAAATTTTTCCAAGTCCTTGGACTTGTCCGGATTTGTCCAATGTCTAGTGGACTTGTCCGTTTTCCCATTTGACAAAAATCGGACTTGTCCGATTTTGGCCAGACTTGTCTGTTGTTCCTTTGACTAAGTTCAGACTTGTCCGATGTCTAGCCCGGACTTGTCCGATATCTCTCTAACTAACTTCGGACTAGTTCTCCCTTTTGCAGACTTGTACGATGATCGCGATTCCGAGTAGATCTTTTGTTCCACAACGTATGGGATTTACCTTAAGTGGGCCTAAGGACGTCATGTCTAATTCTTTTGGAGCCCATGTGGTATCCACACCGGCCTCCACCCACCCCAAATTTGAAATCCATCAAACCCTAGCCCTCCACCCCTATATAAACAACCCGATACCCCATCCTTTTACCTCTTTGCCTCAATTGAAAGACCACCAAACCCTAGTTCAGGAGAGCCGCCGCCATGGAGGGAGAAGGAGATTCCGAGCAAGAAGAAGAAGAGGAGGAAACAAAAGAGGATCAAGATCTTCATCAAGTTTTTGTTCTTCATCAACAAGTCATCTTCAAGTTTTCTTCATCAATCCTAGATCGTCAAGATCCAGGTGTTGCCTCCAAAACCCTTATTCGATGGAGTTCTAAACACCTGGTACACCTTCTACTTTCTATTTCTCACGTGAATTTAACCCCATTTCTCCAAATTCACGTCGATATAGAAAATCCTAATTCGCTGGTTCTGCGTAGGGCGGACTAGTCCGGTCCTAGAGGGGACTAGTCCGATCTTGCTGCCTGTTTTCTACTGAACTAATTCTAAATTGATTCGAATCAATTCCAAACCCATCCAAACTTGTCAAAAAAACCATTAGAGCTAGTTAGTGAACATTAATAGTAACTCATTAACTAGTTTTGCTCTATAATTGCATTAATCATGCATGTCATTACATATTGAGTAATATATGTGTACTTATTGATTGTGATTTTTTTGTATGTTCGTTGCGCGGATTAGACGGATTTGTGCTAGAGAGTGCTGCGGAGGACCTCCAACACTAGGAATTTGTAGACTTTGACCCAAACCAAGCCCGAGAGTAAGGCAAGTGTCCTTGAACATATTGATCCTGTTTTTGGAATAAATGTTTTTGTTGCAAAATTGCATGCTTCTGTCAATTTCATAGGAATCTTATGATAGGAAGTTTACTAGCTTTGTTTAACCACCCTTGTCACCTGGAATAGATGGTAGTGAGTCAGGAAGGGCTTTTTACCTTTGCTTCGCTTAATTAATTGGGATGGGAAAACATATACCATTTAATTATGCATTAATGAGATTATGGTTAATATGATATGGTAATGGGTGATCTAAGCAAGCCTGGTACGTGGATGGGTTGTAAGACATGGTGGTTGCTTGCTTTATATCTAAGGACTGGTTCACGCGAGAATATGCCATGACAACAGTGCCACCACGAGGCCAAGTATGTGTGCAGCGTAGCTGATTAATTAGGGCATTGCTAGTATTGCATGGATCATTTGGCGCACTGGAGAAGGAGAGTTGGATTGGGTTTGGTTTTGAGGCGGGACTCCCTTGAATCCGAATGGCACAAGAGGGGGCCCTTGGTTAAAGATGTGCTCAGTTGGAGACATCACCACAGGTGAAATCTGATTGTGTCTGTACATGCTAGTAGTCCCTTTGTAAGGGCTATTTTGTGATCTCTTGGCCACACACCTAAGGAAGTGTGAGACGACATAATTGAGATTCTATAGCCATCAAAAGGTGATGAAATCGCAAACACGTGGGTAAAGTGGTACAAACTCTGTAGAGTATCATAACTATCATGATAGTTGTGCTCCCGGTTAAGAGCAACTGGATGACCTACAGTATTAGAGAGATACTTGAGATTTGGGATGGTTTGGTACTGGTTATGATTGGTAATATGATTATGGCTGGTTATGGGATGGTTTTATGGTTTATGGCAATGTATATGGTAATGGTAATGAGAAATCTAGAATATGGATGGGGGTAATAAAATATGGACTGGTATTATGATAACTACATGGTTTATGATGGGTTTACTTCACATACATACAATATATTGCTTTTCAAATGTTCTAATGTACTTTTCAGCACTTAGCTTTTATTATTGTCATCATTTGAATCAGCTACATGTCATACTTTCCACACTTTCTAAGTACAACATGTACTCACCCTTGCAGTTCTCCCACCAATCGTTTCACATCAGGATTGGGAGTATAACAGTTATAATGTGGAGTTCTAGGCCGTGTTTGTCGTCAGCTTTGCCTGTAGTGTTGCTTGGAGCTGCGCTACCTTTATGCTTATTTTGCTTAGCTGCATAGTTGCTTTAATTAGTTTATTTCTGCTGCATTAGTTCAACTTTTCATTAATATTCATTAGAGTTGTATTCGAGGATATTACGAATGGTGTAATAAAAGTGCTTAATTAGTCTTGTTCTATGGTAATTTTCTATATATCGTTTGTGAATGCACTCGTGTATGTGTGTTGAATGTCTTGGGCACACATATGCATTCACTTGGTTCATTTTTCGGAACCAAGTGTCACAAATTGGTATCAGAGCCAAAGGTTGATCATAGGACACAACCTAGATAGAATGGACACTTTAGAGCACATAGGAACCCTCAGGAAACGATGTCTTTTGTTTTTGTGTGCTGATTGCTATGTATTGTTGCTTGTGTGCTTAGTAGAGGATTTTGGGATGCTTTAGCATTGCCATATCCATATAGGCAAGTATAGGTAGTTGTTTAGTTTCATATCCCTTGATGCATATAGTTGGGGACGTTTTCTGAATTCTGATCTCTTGCTTTTCTTCAGATAGTGAGGACTCACAACCAGAGGGATGACAATGATGAGGAGGAGAGCAATGGGGCACCTCAGAACAACAGTGGAAAAGGACCTGCCCAGGGAGCTATCAACCTTGAGCAGCTATTGGCGATGCAAAACCAGCTCATGCACATCATGATACAGACTATGGGATAGCTGTAGGCTGGCAACAACAACAATTAGCCTCACATGCCTCCATCGCCGCCCCCACTGCCCCATAATCAGTTGGGAGAGTTCATGAGGACCAGGCCGCCGACCTTTGCTCAAGCCGCCGACCCTATGGACGCCAATGATTTACTTAAGTCTGTGGAGAAGAAGCTAGCTATTGTCCAATATAGTGACCGGAAGAAGGTGCTATTTGCATCTCATAAACTGGTTGGAGCAGCTGCTGATTGGTGGGATTCTTTATGCAACGCCATGAGAACCATGAGAAAAATACTTGGGCTGAGTTCAAGGATAGTTTTCGCTCTCATTATGTGTTGGAAGTTGTTATGATCTCGACGAGGCAAGAGTTTGAGAACCTGAGGCAAGGAAGAGTGAGTGTGGGTGAATATCTCAATAAGTTCACTCAACTCTCAATATATGCGCCTGAGGATGTGAGTCGGGACATCCAGAAATAATACTTGTTCATGAGGGGCTTGAACAATGAAATCCAAGTACAAGTGCTGAATTGTGATTATGCCAACTTCCAGAAGCTAGTGGACAAAACAATTGTCGTGGAGAATAAAAGTCCGTGAGATGGAGCTAGGTAACAAGAGGAAGGCGTATCAGGGACAACAACAAGGAAGTAATGTCCGCCCTTGCTTTGCACCACCTAATGCACCTTATTACAACTCTTTTGCTCCTGTACAACACTCTGGTTATGCACCGCCCCCATCTCAGTTTGTGCAGCAACGCCCTGTCATGCAAGCACCTAGGCCTCCAGAGCCTTCTGCACCTCGAGCCAACTTTCCTGGCGCAAATGTTCAGAATCAAGTCCGTCCAAATTCTGGTGTAAATAGGAAGTGCTATGCATGTGCAGAAGCGGGATATTTTGCACATCAATGTCTTAAGTCAGGCCTTGGTCAAGGAAGCAATGCGCCAAAACAAAACCCAAGACCCAATGGAGGACAACCACAAGGGAACCGTGGACAGCGGAATTTTGCTTGTGGCAACGTGAACCATGTCTCTACGGAGGAAGCTCAACAAGTGGATGATGTGGTGATTGGTATGTTTCTCGCAAACTCCAATCCAATGACTATTATTTGGTTCTGGAGCATCACATTCGTTCATTGCATCAAAACATGTTGCCAAGTATAGTTTGCCTATCTCTCATATGAAGTATACTCTATTGTTTAAGTCTCCTGGAGGAGAGATGAGGACAAATATAGTATGTCCAAAAGTAAGGCTTAGAATAAGGGGGGTAGACTTCTTTGCCAACCTCATGGTTTTGGATTTTCAAGGATTGGACATTATACTTAGTATGGACTGGTGGAGGAAGCACAATGGAGTCATTGAATGTGCTACAAGGATAGTGAAGTTGACCAATGAGGAAGGGATCACCATAGAATTTGAAGCATCTCAACATGCACTGAAGCAATTGGAGCTCAACCACACGGACGATGCCGCAATTGAAGAGATTCCAGTGGTGTGTGAATTCTTGGATGTGTTTCCAGATGAGTTTCCAGGTATGCTAACTTATTGGGATATAGAATTTGTTATTGATATAATACACGGAACTGCACTTATAGCTAAGAGGCCATTTAGGATGCCTCCTAAGGAGTTAGCGTAGCTCAAGATGCAGATTCAAGAACAACTAGGGAAGGGTTTTATCCACCCATGCTGTTCATCATGGGGAGCACCCATTTTTTTCATGGATAAGAAGGATGGATCAAAAAGGATGTGTGTGGATTACTGACCTCTCAACGAGGTAACAATCAAGAACAAGTACACCTTGCCACGCATAGAAGATTTGTTTGGTCAGATGAAGGGTGCTTGTGTCTTCTCCAAGATCGACCTGAGGTCAGGATACTTCCAAATGAAGTTTAGATCGTCGGATATACCCAAAAAAACCTTTTGGACATGATACAGATCTTATGAGTACACCGTGATGTCCTTTGGATTGACAAATGCACCTGCCTATTTTATGTCATGAATAAGGTCTTCATGGAGTACTTGGAGAAGTTTGTAGTGGTTTTCATTGATGACATAATGTTCTACTCGAAGAGTGAAGAAGAACATGAGGAACACTTGAGGCTCACATTGCAGAAATTGAGGGAACATCAATTGTATGCAAAATTCAACATGTCTCAGTTTTGGTTGAAAGAGGTGTCCTTTTTGGGTAATAGCATCTCAGGAGGAGGAGTATCGGTTGACCCCGGAAAGGTGAGAGATGTGCTAAAATGGGAGCCACCACAAAACATAAAGGAAATGAGGAGTTTTCTTCGGATGGCTGGGTATTACCATAGGTTCATCAAGAACTTTTCCAAGATATCCAAGACCATGATAGAATTGCTAATGAAAGGAAAAACTTTTTGATGGACTCAACCTTGTCAAGAAAGTTTTGAGGAGTTGAAGAAGAGGTTAACTACTACCCCAATTTTTATTTTTCCTGATGTAAGCAAAAGTTTTGATATATATTGTGATGCGTCAGGACAAGAAATTGGATGTGTGCTCATGCAAGAAGATCAAGTCGTAGCCTTGCATCAAGAAAATCGAAGAAACATGAGCAGAATTACGCAACACGTGATCTCGAACTTGCAGCCGTTGTGCATGCCCTGAAGATTTGGAGACATTACATTCTTAGCCACAGGTGTGAGATTTATAAGAACCACAAGAGTCTCAAGTACATATTCACACAAACAGAACTAAATTTGAGGCAACCAAGATGATTGGAGCTCATCAAGGACTATGATGTGGGGCTCAACTATCATCCATAGAAGGCTAATGTAGTGGCCGATGCTTTGAGTCTGAAAGGAGTAAGCCACCAGCTCACGGTTCAAGACTTGCCATCCAAGTTATGTAAGGAGTTTGAACGGTTGAATCTAGGATTTGTGAATGAGATGGGAATAATGGAGTTAAATCCAACCTTGGAGCATGAAATTTGGAAAGGTCAAACAAAGGATGAGCAAATCAAAGAAATCAAGGAAAGGACCCAAGAAGGGATAGAATTCAGATTTGATGAGGACGAACGTGGGACTCTATGGCTTGGAAAGAGAATTGTTGTGCCTAATGTGAAGCATATTTGGAAGACGATATTAAGAGAGGCCCATGACTCGCCATATTCAATTCACCCCAGCTGTACAAAAATGTACAAAGACTTGAAGACATGTTATTGGTGGGCTAGCATGAAAAAGGACATAGCCGAATATGTCACATTGTGTGATATGTGCCAACGAGTCAAGGCAGAACATCGAAGGCCAGCTGGATTATTGCAGCCATTGAAGATTTCGGAATGGAAGTGGGAAGAAATCGGGATGGACTTCATAGTTGGTTTACCACGTACCCAGTCCGGTTATGACTCCATATGGGTAATCATGGATCGGTTAACTAAGTCAGTTCACTTTATTCCCGTCAAGACCACCTATACCACCGCGAAGCTGGCAGAGCTCTATATGGAGCACATTGTGTGTTGACATGGAGTCCCAAAGTAGATAGAATCGGATAGAGGTTCTCAATTAACCTCTAGGTTCTGGGAAAAGCTACATGAAGCATTGGGAACAAGGTTGAATTTTAGCTCAGCATATCACCCTCAAACGGATGGACAGTCTGAGAGGACCAATCAGATTTTAGAGGACATGTTAAGATCTTGTGCTTTGAAGCATGGGAAATGTTGGGACAACAGTTTGCCGTATGCGGAATTCTCATATAACAATAGTTACCAAGAAAGTTTGAAGATGTCACCCTATGAAGCACTATATGGGAGAAAGTGTAGGACACATTTGTTCTAGAATGAGTTAGGAGAAAATCAAGTGTTTGAACCTCATATGTTGCAGGAAGCTGAGAAAAAAGTCTAGATTATTTGTGAAAACTTGAGGGATGCTCAATCAAGGCAAAAAGGCTATGTGGACAATAGGAGAAGGAAACTATCCTTTGAAGTGGGAGATTTTGTTTACCTCAATGTGTCACCCATGAGAGGTCATAAGAAGTTTAACATATGAGGCAAGCTAGCACCTGATACATTGGGCCATTCAAGATTTTGAACCAAAGAGGGGAAGTAGCATATAAGTTGGAGATGCCAGCTCACCTATCAGATGTTCATGATGTGTTTCATGTTTCCCAGCTCAAGAGGTGTTTAAAGGTACCGGAAGAACAAGTGTCAATGGAAGCATCACACAGAATCAGAGGCAATATGGGAGCTGGAAGACGATCTCAAGAAGGAATTTCCCTATCTTTTCTCTTTCGCATCGAATCTCGAGGTTGAGATTCATTTTAAGGGGGGTAGGTCCGTAACAACCTCGGTTTCATGCATCATGAATTGCATAAGTTCCTATACATGTTCAACATTAATCCACATAAAAATAAATAAGTTTAAAATGAATTTAGAGCAAAACTGCACTTAAGAATTCTTGAAAGTGTGGACTAGTCCGTTTTTTGTGCAGACTACTCTGATTTCTCTCTGACCTTCCTCGGACATGTCCGTTTTTGCAGCAGACTAGTCTGTTTCTCTCTTTGTACAATGTTCGGGCTTGTCTGGTCCATTATGGACTAGTCTGGTATTCCAGTTCATTGAAATTTTGCCAAGTCCCTGGACTTGTCTGGATTTGTCCGATGTCTAGTGGACTTGTCCGTGTTCCCCTCTAACTAAAACTGGACTTGTCCGGTTTTGGCCAGACTTGTATGTTTTTCCTCTAACTAAGTTCGAACTTGTCCGATGTCTAGCCCGGAGTTGTCCGATATCTCTATGACTAACTTCGGACTAGTCCGGCCTTTTGCGGACTTCTACAACGATCGCGATTATGAGTTGATCTTTTGTTCCACGACGTGTTTTTGGGTTTTACCTTAAGTGGGCCTAAAGACGTCATGTCTAATTCTTTTGGAGCCCATGTGGGACCCCACACCAGCCTCCAGCCACCCCAAATTCGAAATCCATCAAACCCTAGCCCTCCACCCCTATATAAACAACGTAATACCCCCACCCTTTTACCTCTTTGCCTCAATTGAAAGACCGCCAAACCCTAGTTCGTCAGAGCCGCCGCAAAGGAGGGAGAAGGAGATCCTGAGCAAGAAGAAGAAGATGAAAAACGAAAGAGGATCAAAATCTCCATCAAGTTTTCGTTCTTCATCAACAAGTCATCTTCAAGTTTTCTTCATCAACCCTAGATCGTCAAGATCCAAGTGTTGCCTCCAAAACTCTTAATTCATTGGAGTTCTAAACACCTTGTATACATTCTACTTTCTATTTCTCACGTGAATTCAACCCAGTTTCTCCAAATTCACGTCAATCTAGAAAACCCTAATTAGCTGGTTCTGCGTAGGGCGGACTAGTCCAGTCCTACAGTGGACTAGTCCCGTCTTGCTATCTGTTTTCTGCTGAATTAATTCTAAATTGATTCGAATCAATTCCAAACCTGTCCAAACTTGTCAAAAAAACCATTAGAGCTAGTTCGTGAATATTAATAGTATCTCATTAACTAGTTTTGCTTCATAATTGCATTAATCATGCGTGTCATGACATATTGAGTAATATATGTGTACTTATTGATTTTTATTTTTGTTTTGTATGTTCATTGTGCGGATTAGATGGTTTTGCGCTAGAGAGTGTTGCGGAGGACCTCCAACATCAAGAATTTGAAGGCTTTGACCCAAACCAAGCCCGAGAGCAAGGCGATTGTCCTCGAACATATTGATCCTGTTTTTTGAAATAAATGTTTTGGTTGCAAAACTACATGCTTGTGTCAATTTGGTCGGAATTCTATGATAGGAAGTTTACTATCTTTGTTTAACCACCCTTGTCACCTGGAATACATGATAGAGAGTCGGGAAGGGCTTTTTATCTTTGCTTCGCTTAATTAATTCGGATGGGAAAACAACTATACCATTTAATTATGCATTAATGAGACTGTTATTAATATGATCTGGTTCATATGATATGGTAATGGGTGATCTAAGCAAGCCTAGTATATGGATGGGTTGGAAGACATGGTGGTTGCTTGCTTTAGACCTAAGGACAGGTTCATGCGATTATATGCCAAGACAACAGTGCCACCACGAGGCCAAGTATGGGTGCAACACAGCTGATTAATTAAGGCATTGCTAGTATTGCATGGATCATTTTGGGCACCGGGGAAGGGGAGTCGGATTAGGTTTGGTTTTGTGGCGGGACTCCCTGGGATCCGAATGGCACAAGACGGGGCCCTTGGTTGAAGATGTGCTCAGTTGGAGATATCGCCACTGGTGAAACCTTAGTGGCTCTATACATGCAAGTAGTCCTTTTGTAAAGGCCATTTTGTGATCTCTTGTCCACACACCTAAGGAAGTGTGAGACGGCATAATTGAGATTCTATAGTCATCGAAAGGTGATGAAATCACAAACACGTGGGTAAAGTGGTACAAACTCTGCAGAGTATGAAAACTATCATGATACCCACACTCCTGGTTAAGAGCACCTAGATGACCTAGATGATTAGAGGGAAACTTGGGATTTGGGATTGTTTGGTACTGGTTAGGATTGGTAATAAAAATATGGCTGGTTATGGGATGGTATTATGGTTTATGGCAATGGATATGGTTAATGGTAATGAGTAATCTGGAATATGGATGATAGTAATGAAATATAGACTGGTATTATGATAACTACATGGTTTATGATGGGTTTACTTCACATACATACAATATATTGCTTTTTGAATGTTTTAATGTACTTTTCAACACTTAGCATTTATTATTGTCGTCATTTGAATCAACTACATATCATACTTTCCACACTTGCTGAGTACGACATGTACTCACCCTTGCAATTCCCCCACCAACAATTGCAGGTCAGGATTGGGAGTATAACGGAGATAATGTGGAGTTGTAGGCCGTGTCTGCGGTTAGCTTTGCCTGTGGTGTTGGTTGGAGCCGTGCTACCCTTATGCTTATTTCGCTTAGCGGCATAGTTGCTTTAATTAGTTTATTTCCGCTGCATTAGTTCAACTTGTCATCAATATTCATTAGAGTTGTATTTGAGGATATTTTGAATGGTATAATAAAAGTGCTTGTGGTAATTTTCGGTATATCGATTGTGAATGCACTCGTGTATGTGTGTTGAACGTCCTGGACACACATATGCATTCACTTGGTTCGTTTTCGGAACCGGGTGTCACAGTATTCTCTAAGATTGATCTTTGGTCGCGATATATCCAAATGAAGATTAGAATGTCAGACATACCAAAAACGGCTTTCAGGACACGGTATGCATCCTATGAATACACGGTCATGTCATTCGGATTGACTAATGCACTCGCATACTTCATGTATTGTAACACCCTCATTTTCATACATCGTGCCTTGCATGCACTCATATACATGTTTAACATTAACCAACATAAAGAGGAACGAGTTTAAAATTGATTTGGAGCATTTAAAATTGATTTGGAGCAAAACCGCACTTAAAATGAAGGAAAGTGCAGACTAGTCCGATTTTACTGAGGACTAGTCCGATTTCTCTCTGACTAAAAACAGACTTGTCCGTTTTTGCTGCGGACTAGTCCGATTTTGCCTCTGGAAACTTTCGGACTTGTCCGATTTTGTGCGGACTAGTCCGATATTCCAAGAATCCTTGAAAAATTGCTAAGTCCCTGAACTTTTCCGGACTAGTCCAGCGTTCCAGCGGACTTGTCCGTTTTCCCCTTTGACAAAAGTCGGACTTGTCCGATTTTAGACCAGACTTGTCCGATTTTCTCTCTGGACAACTTCGGACTAGTTCGGTCCTTTCCGGACTTGTCCGATATTTCGCGACTCCGAGTTGATTTTTTGTTTTACGACTTGAATCTTGGGTTTCACGTTAAGTGGGCCTAGGGACGTCGTGCCTAACTCTTTTAGAGCCCATGAGGGAATCTAAACCGGCCTCTACTCATCCCAAACTCGAAATCCATCTAACCCTAGCCTCCACCTCTATATAAACAACCCCACCCCTTGCCTTGACATCTATTTGCCACTTTTCCACCCCACCCAAACCCTTGTTCATGGAGAGCCACCACCAAGGAGGGAGGAGAAGATCCCAAGCAAGAAGAAGAAGAGGAGGAAACGAAAGAGGATCAAGATCTCCACCAAGCTTTCGTTCTTCATCACCAATTCATCTCCAAGTTCAACCCCAACCCTAGATCACCAAGATCCATGTGTTGCCTCCAAGTTTCTTGATTCATTGGAGTTCTAAACACCTGGTATACCTTCTATTATCTTTTCCTTACGATAATTCAACACCTAATCTCCAAATTTACATCAATCTAGAAAACCCTATTTTGCTGATCTCATAAAGTGCGGACTTGTCCGGTCCCTAGCGGACTAGTCCGATTTCCCTAGATAAATTGTGTTGAATTAATTCTAAAATTTGATCAAATCGACTCCAAACCTGTATAAACTTGTTAAAAACTATTAGAACTAGTTAGTTATCATTAAAAGCATCTATTGACAAGTTCTACCTTGCATTTGCATCAATCATGCATGTCATGACATATTGAGTAATATATGTGCACTCTTTGATTGTGTTTCATGTCTTGTATGTTTATTGTGTGGATTAGACGGATTTGCGCTAGAGAGTGCCGCGGAGGATCTACAACACCAAGAGTTTGAAGGCTTTGACCCTAATCAACCGTAAGAGCAAGGCAAGTGTCCTTGAAGCATATTGATCCTGTTTTAAAAAAAAATGTTTTGTTTGCAAAACTGCATGCTTGTGTCAATTTTGATGGGAAATCCTATGATATGAAGTTTACTAGCTTTGTTTGACCACCCTTGTCACCTGGAATACTTGGTAGGGAGTAGGGATGGGATTTTTACCTTTTTGCTTCGCTTAATCAACTGGGATGGGAAAACAACTATACCACCCAATTTAATTATGCATGGATGAGATTATGGTTGATATGAACTGGTTAAATATGATATGGTAATGGGTGATCTAAGCAATCCTGGTATGTGGATGGGTTGGATCTTATGGTGGTTTTGCTTGCTTTAGATATAAGGATTGGTTCATGCGAGAATAAGCCAGGACTACAGTGCCACCACGAGGCCAAGTATGTGTGCGGCGTAGCTGATTAATTAGGGCTTTGCTAGTGCTGTTTTGACCATTGTGGATGCTCGGGGAAGGGGTAGTTGGATTGGGTTTGTTGATGATTGGTGGGACTACCCTGGGATCCGAATGGCTCAAGAGGGGGCCCTTGGTTGAAGTTCTGCTCTGTAGGAGACATCGCCACCGGTGAAACCTCAGTGGGGTCTAAATAGGCTAGTAATCCCTTTGTAAAGGCTATTTTGTCATCTCTTGGCAATACACCAAAGGAAGTGTAGTTGGCATAAGGGATGTTCTTTAGTCGCCGACGGGTGATGAAATCACAAACACGTGGGTAAAGTGGTACAAACTCTGCAGAGTCAAATAAAACTATCATGATAGCCGTGCTCCCGGTTATGAGCACCTGGACAACTTCCATGATTAGAGGGAACTCGGTATTGGGATGGTATTTGGGATGGTTATGGTTGGTATTATGGTTATGGATTAATTTCTGGTATTGAATATGGGTATTGGCAAATAGTGAAATCTGGAATTATTGATGAGGATGGTGAATTGTATACATGTATTATGATATTACTTATGATTATGATGGGTTTACTTCACATACATATAAAATATTGCTTTTCAAATGTTTTAATGTACTTTTCAGCACTTAGACATTATTATTGTCGTCATTTGAATAAGGCACATTTCATACTATCCACACTTGCTGAATACGACATGTACTCACTCTTGCAACCCCCCCCCCCCCCCAATAGTTGCAGGTTGGGATTGAGAGTTTACTGGTGATAATGCGGAGTTCTAGGCCGTGTCTACCGTCAACATGCCTGTGGTGTTGATTGGAGCTGCACTACCCTATTGCTTATGCTGCCTAGCTGTTTAGTTTGCTTATTTAGTTTATTTCCGCTGCATTAGTTGAACTTGTCATTAATATTCTTTAGAGTTTGTATTCGAGGATAATATGTTTTGTGTAATAAAATTTGGTTAATTAATCTTGTTCTATGGTAATTTTCTGTCTACTCTTTGTGATGCACTCGTGTATGTGTGTTGAGCATCCTGGGCACACATATGCGTTCACTTGGTTCAATTTCGGAACCGGGTGTCACAGATTGGTATCAGAGCCACAGGTTGACCGTAGGATGCAACATAGATTGAATCGACACTTTAGAGCACATAGGAGCACTCAGGAATCAATGTATTTTGGTTGGTGTGTTGTTTGCTATATATTGTTTGCTTGTGTGCTTAATAGAGGATTTTGGGATGCCTTAGCATTGCCATGTCCACCTAGGCTAGTGTAGCTAGCTATTTAGTTTCATATCCCTTGATGCATATAGTTGGGGACGTTTTCTAATTCTTACCTATTGCTTTTCTTCAGATGGTGAGTACTCGCAACAAAAGGGATGGCAATGATGAGGAGGAGAACAATGGAGTACCTCAGAACAACAATGGACAAGGATCTACTCAGGGATCTATCAACATTGGGCAGCTATTGGCTGTGCAAAACCAGCTCATGCAGACCACGATACAAACTATGGGACAGCTGCAGGCTGGCAATATCAACAATCAGCCCCACATGCCTCCACCGCCATCCCTGCCTCCTCATAACCGATTGGGAGAGTTTATGAGGACTAGGCCACCAACCTTTGCTCAAGCTGCTGACCCTATGGATGCGGATGATTGGCTCAAGTCCGTGGAGAAGAAGCTAGCTATTGTCGAATGCAGTGACTGGGATAAGGTCTTGTTTGCTTCTCATCAACTAGTTGGAGCAGCTGCGGATTGGTGGGATTCTTATTGCAATGCTCATTAGAACCAAGAGAGAATTACTTGGGCCGAATTCAAGGAGAATTTCCGTTCTCATTTTGTGACGCAGGGAGTGATGATCTTGAAGAGGCAAGAATTTGAGAACTTGAGGCAAGGGAGATCAAGCGTGAGTGAATATCTCAATAAGTTCACTCAACTCTCAAGATATGCGCCTGAGGATGTTAGTCGGCACAGCCGTAAACAATACTTGTTCATGAGGGGCTTGAACAATGAAATCCTAGTGCAACTACTCAATTGTGATTATGCAAATTTTCAGAAGCTTGTGGACAAAGCAATTGTTGTTAAGAACAAGATTCATGAGATGGAGCAAGAAAACAAGAGGAAGGCGACATATCAAGGACAGCAACAAGGGAGTAATGTGCGCCCTCGCTTTGCGCCGCCCAATGCGCCTCATTTCAGCTCTTCTATTCCTGCTCAACGCCGTGGATTTGCACCGCGCCCAACTCAGTTTGTGCAATAGCACCCTGTCATGCAAGCACCTAGGACTCCAATGCCTTTTGCACCTCGTGCTAACTTTCCAGCTGCAAGTGTTTAAAACGAAGCACGTCCCAATAATTCTGGTGGAGTTAGGAAGTGTTATACTTGTGGAGAACTGGACACTTTGCACACCAATGTCCTAAGTCAGGCCTTGGTCAAGGAAGGAATGCGCCGAGGCAAAACCCAAGACCCAATGGAGGACAACCACAAGGGAACCATGGACAGCAAAATTTTGCTCGTGGCAATGTGAACCATGTCTCCACGGAGGATGCTCAACAAGCGGATGACGTGGTCATTGGTATGTTTCTCGCAAACTCCAACCCCGCGACTATGTTATTTGATTCTGGAGCATCGCATTCATTCATTGCATCGAAGTATGTTGCCAAGTGTAGTTTGCCTATCTCTCATATGAAGTTTACTCTATTGGTTAAGTCTCCAGGAGGAGAGATGAGGACAGATATAGTATGTCCAAAGGTAAGCCTTAGAATAAGGGGGGTAGACTTCTCCGCCAACCTTATCGTTTTGGATTCTCAAGGATTGGACATTATACTTGGTATGGACTGGTTGAGGAATCACAATGGAGTTATTGAGTGTGCCACGAAGACGGTGAAGTTGACTAATGAAGAAGGGATCACCGTAGAATTTGAAGCATCTCAAACCGCACCGAAGCAATTGTGCTGAATCATATGGACGGTGCCGCAATTGAGGAGATTCCGTTGGTGTGTGAATTTTTGGATGTTTTTCCGAACGAGTTGCCAGGTATGCCACCTGATCGAGACATTGAGTTTGTTATTGATTTAATACCTGGAACTGCACCTATAGCTAAGAGGCTGTATAGGATGCCTCCTTTGGAATTAGCGGAGCTCAAGAAACAAATTCAAGAGCAACTAGAGAAAGGTTTTATTCACCCTAGTTCTTCACCTTGTGGAGCGCCTGTGCTGTTTGTGGACAAGAAGGATTGATCCCAAAGGATGTGTGTAGATTACCGAGCTCTCAACGAGGTAACAATCAAGAACAAGTACACCTTGCCAGACATAGAAGACTTGCTTGATCAGGTGAAGGGTGCTTGTGTCTTCTCTAAGATTGATTTGAGGTCGAGATACTTTCAAATGAAGATTAGACCATCGGACATACCCAAAAAAGCTTTTAGAACACGGTATGGATCTTATGAGTACACCGTGATGTCTTTTGGATTGACAAATGCGCCTGCCTACTTTATGTACCTCATGAATAAGGTCTTCATGGAGTACTTGGATAAGTTCATTGTGGTGTTTATTGATGATATTATGATCTACTCGAAGGATGAGAAGGAACATGACGAACACTTGAGGCTTACGTTGCAGAAATTGAGGGAGCATCAATTGTATGCCAAGTTCAGCAAGTGTCAGTTTTGGTTGAAAGAGGTGCCATTTTTGGGTCATATCATCTCAGGAGGAGGAGTATCAGTTGACCCCGGAAAAGTGAGAGACGTGTTGAAATGGGAACCGCCGCAAAATGTCAAGGAAATAAGGAGTTTTATTGGGATGGCTGGATATTACGGTTGGTTCATCAAGGACTTTTCCAAGATAGCCAAGCCTATGATGGAGTTGCTAATGAAGGGAAAGGCTTTCCAATGGACTCAAGCTTGTCAAAATAGTTTCGAGGAGTTGAAAAAGAGGTTAACAACAGCCCCAGTTTTGGTACTGTCGGATGTGAGCAAGAGTTTTAATATTTATTGCGATGCATCAAGAAAAGGACTTGGATGTGTATTGATGCAAGAAGGTCAAGTGGTTGCCTATGCATCAAGACAACTGAAGAAACATGAGCAGAATTACCCAACGCATGATTTAGAACTCGCAGCCGTGGTACATGCATTGAAAATTTGGAGACACTACATCCTTGGACATAGGTGTGAAATTTATACGGATCACAAGAGTCTTAAGTATATTTTCACACAAAAGGATCTGAACATGAGGCAACGGAGATGGTTGGAGCTCATCAAAGATTATGAATTGGGGATCAACTATCATCCGGGAAAAGCCAATGTAGTGGCCGATGCTTTGAGTAGAAAGGGAGTAAGTCACCAACTCACAGTTCGAGAGTTACCATCTGAGTTATGTAAGGAGTTTGAAAGGTTGAACCTCGGATTTGTAAATGAGATGGAGATGATGGAGTTAAACCCAACCCTGGAGCAAGAAATTCTAGAGGTACAAACCGCAGATGAAGAGATCAAGGAAATCAAGGAAAGGACCGAAGAAGGGAGAGAATTCAGATTTGATGAAGACGAACATGGTACCTTATGGCTTGGAAAGAGAATCGTTGTGCCTAATGTGAAGCATATTCGAGAGACGATATTAAAAGAGGCACATGACTCACCTTACTCAATTCACCCTGGTTGTACGAAGATGTACAAAGACTTGAAGGCTTGCTATTGGTGGGATAGCATGAAAAAGGACATAGCTGAATATGTGGCATTGTGTGATGTGTGTCAACGAGTCAAGCCAGAACATCAAAGGCCAGCTGGATTATTGCAACCATTGAAGATCCCGGAATGTAAGTGGGAAAAAATTGGAATGGACTTCATAGTTGGGTTACCGCGTACTCAGTCTGGGTATGACTCAATTTGGGTAATTGTGGATCGCTTAACCAAGTCATCTCATTTTGTACCTATGAAGACCAAATATACAGCTGCACAATTGGCTGAAATATACATGGAGCATATTGTGTGTTGACATGGAGTCCCTAAGAAGATAGTCTCGGATAGAGGTTCTCAATTCACTTCCAGGTTTTGGCAAAAATTGCATGAAGCATTGGGAACAAGGTTGAATTTTAGTTCAGCGTATCATCCTCAAACGGATGGACAAACCGAGAGGACCAATCAAATTTTGGAGGACATGTTAAGAGCTTGCGCTTTAAAGCATGGGAAAAGTTGGGACAAAAGCTTGCCATACATAGAATTTTCATACAACAATAGCTACCAAGCATGTTTGAAGATGTCACCATATGAAGCGCTTTATGGAAGGAAGTGTAGGACACCTTTATTCTGGAATGAGGGAGGAGAAACTCAAGTATTTGGTCCGGATGTGTTACAAGAAGCCGAAAAGCAAGTCCAAATAATTCGTGAAAACTTGAGGGCCGCCCAATCAAGACAAAAAGGCTATGCAGACAATAGGAGAAGAAAATTAGCCTTTGAAATAGGAGATTTTGTTTACCTTAAGGTGTCACCGATGAGAGGTCATAAGAGGTTTAACATAAGAGGCAAGCTCGCACCTCGCTAAATTGGACCATTCAAAATTTTGGACAAAAGAGGAGAAGTAGCGTATAATTTTGAGATGCCAACTCATCTTTCAGATGTTCATGATGTCTTTCATGTTTCCCAACTCAAGAAGTGCTTGAGAGCACCCAAAGAACAAGTGCCAATGGAAGAATTGGAACTAGAAGAAGATTTGACTTACGCCGAGCAACCGATCAAAATCTTGGAAACTAAGGAGAGGGTCACAAGGAACAAGGTTATCAGATGGTGTAAAGTTCAATGGAAGCATCACACAGAAAAAGAAGCGACGTGGGAATTGGAGGATGATCTCAAGAGGGAATTTCCCTATCTCTTCTCTTCTGCGTCGAATCTCGAGGGCGAGATTCATTTTAAGGGGGGTAGGTTTGTAACACCCTCATTTTCATGCATCATGCCTTGCATGCACTCATATACATGTTTAACATTAACCCACATAAAGAGGAACGAGTTTAAAATTTATTTGGAGCATTTAAAATTGAATTGGAGCAAAACTGCACTTAAAATGCAGGAAAGTGCGGACTAGTCCGATTTTACTGAGGACTAGTCCGATTTCTCTTTGACTAAAAACAGACTTGTCCGTTTTTGCTGCGGACTAGTCTGATTTTTCTTCTTGAAACTTTCGGACTTGTCCGATTTTGTGCGGACTAGTACGATATCCCAAGAATCCTTGAAAAAATTGCTAAGTCCCTGGACTTTTCCAGACTAGTCCGGTGTTCCAGTGCACTTGTCCATTTTTGTCTCTGACAAAAGTTGGACTTGTCCGATTTTAGACCAGACTTGTCCGATTTTCTCTCTGGGCAACTTCAGACTAGTCCGGTCCTTTCCGGACTTGTCCGATATTTCGTGACTCTGAGTTGATCTTTTGTTTTACGACTTGAATCTTGGGTTTCACGTTAAGTGGGCCTAGGGACGTCATGCCTAACTCTTTTAGAGCCCATGAGGGACTCTAAACCGGCCTCTACTCATCCCAAACTCAAAATCCATCTAACCCTAGCCTCCACCTCTATATAAACAACGCCACCCCTTGGCTTGACATCTATTTGCCACTTTTCCACCCCACCCAAACCCTAGTTCGTGGAGAGCCACCACCAAGGAGGGAGGAGAAGATCCCAAGCAAGAAGAAGAAGAGGAGGAAACGAAAGAGGATCAAGATCTCCACCAAGATTTCGTTCTTCGTCAACCAATTCATCTCCAAGTTACTCCCCAACCCTAGATCACCAAGATCCAAGTGTTGCCTTCAAGTTTCTTGATTCATTGGAGTTCTAAACACCTGGTATACCTTCTATTATCTTTTCCTTACGAGAATTCAACACCTAATCTCCAAATTTACGTCGATCTAGAAAACCCTATTTTGCTGATCTCGTAAAGTGCGGACTTGTCCGGTCCCTAGCGGACTAGTCCGATTTCCCTAGATAAATTGTGTTGAATTAATTCTAAAATTTGATCAAATCAACTCCAAACCTGTATAAACTTGTTAAAAGCTACTAGAACTAGTTAGTTATCATTAAAAGTAATCTATTGACAAGTTCTACCTTGCATTTGCATCAATCATGCATGTCATGACATATTGAGTAATATATGTGCACTCTTTGATTGTGTTTCTCGTCTTGTATGTTTATTGTGTGGATTTTACGAATTTGCGCTAGAGAGTGCTGCGGAGGATCCACAACACGAAGAGTTTGAAGGCTTTGACCCTAGTCAACCGCAAGAGCAAGGCAAGTGTCCTTGAAGCATATTGATCCTGTTTTTAAAATAAATGTTTTGTTTGCAAAACTGCATGCTTGTGTCAATTTTGATGGGAAATCCTATGATAGGAAGTTTACTAGCTTTGTTTGACGACCCTTGTCACCTGGAATACTTGATAGAGAGTCGGGATGGGATTTTTACCTTTTTGCTTCGCTTAATCAACTGGGATGGGAAAACAACTATATCACCCAATTTAATTATGCATGGATGATATTATGGTTGATATTAACTTGTTAAATATGATATGGTAATGGGTGATCTAAGCAAGCCTGGTATGTGGATGGGTTGGATGTTATGGTGGTATTGCTTGCTTTAGATCTAAGGACCGGTTCATGCGAGAATAAGCCAGGACTACAGTGCCACCACGAGGCCAAGTATGGGTGCGGCGTAGCTGATTAATTAGGGCTTTGCTAGTGCTGTTTGGACCATTGTGGATGCTCGGGGAAGGGGTAGTTGGATTGTTTTTGTTGATGATTGGTGGGACTACCCTGGGATCCGAATGGCTCAAGAGGGGGCCCTTGGTTGAAGATGTGCTCTGTAGGAGACATCGCCACCGGTGAAACCTCAGTGGGGTCCAAATAGGCTAGTAATCCCTTTGTAAAGGCTACTTTGTCATCTCTTGGCCATACACCAAAGGAAGTGTAGTTGGCATAAGGGATGTTCTTCAGTCGTCGACGGGTGATGAAATCACAAACACGTGGGTAAAGTGGTACAAACTCTGCAGAGTCAAATAAAACTATCATGATAGCCATGCTCCCGGTTATGAGCACCTGGACAACTTCCATGATTAGAGGGAACTTGGTATTGGGATGGTATTTGGGATGGTTATGGTTGGAATTATGGTTATGGATTAATTTCAAGTATTGAATAGGGGTATTGGCAAATGGTGAAATCTGGACTTATTGATGAGGATGGTGAATTGTATACTGGTATTATGATATTACTTATGATTATGATGGGTTTACTTCACATACATATAATATATTTCTTTTCAAATGTTTTAATGTACTTTTCAGCACTTAGCCATTATTATTGTTGTCATTTGAATAAGCCACATGTCATACATTCCTCACTTGCTGAGTACGACATGTACTCACTCTTGCAACCCCCCCCCCCCAATAGTTGCAGGTCAGGATTGGGAGTTTAATGGTGATAATGCGGAGTTCTAGGCCGTGTCTACCATCAGCTTGCCTGTGGTGTTGATTGGAGCTGCGCTACCCTATTGCTTATGCTGCCTAGCTGTTTACTTTGCTTATTTAGTTTATTTCCGCTGCATTAGTTGAACTTGTCATTAATATTCATTAGATTTTGTATTCGAGGATAATATGTTTTTTGTAATAAAATTTGGTTAATTAATCTTGTTCTATGGTAATTTTTTGTATACTCTTTGTGATGCACTCGTGTATGTGTGTTGAACATCCTGGGCACACATATGCATTCACTTGGTTCAATTTCGGAACCCGGTGTCACATGCATCTTTTGAACAAGGTTTTCATGAAGTATTTGGATAAGTTCGTGGTAGTGTTCATTCATGACATCATGATCTACTCGACGAGTGAAGAGGAGCACGAAGAGTATCTAAGGGAGACGTTGTAGAAATCATGAGAGCACCATTTGTATGCAAAGTTCAATAAGTGTCAATTCTAGTTAAGGGAGATATTATTCCTAGGTCATATCATATCTGGAGAAGGAGTGTCGGTTGACCCAAGAAAGGTCAGAGACGTGTTAAAATGGGAATAGCCGCAAAATGTTAATATCATCAAAGACTTTTCCAAGATAGCGAAGCCCATGACCGAATTGTTAATGAAGGAAAAGCCTTTTAAGTGGACTCAGGGTTGTCAAGACTATTTTGAGGAGTTAAAGGAGAGATTGACAACAACACCTGTGTTGGTATCGTCAGATGTGAGCAAGAGCTTTGATATCTATTGCGATGCGTCAAGGCAAGGACTTGGTTGTGTATTGATGCAAGAAGGCCGAGTAGTAGCTTATGCATCTAGGCAATTGAAGAAACATGAGCCGAATTACCCGACGCATGATTTCAAACTTGCAGCCTGTACATGTGTTGAAGATTTGGAGACATTATGTTTTTGGCCATAGATGCGAGATTTATACGGATCATAAGAGTCTCAAATAAATATTCATGCAAACGTATCTGAACTTGAGAGAACGACGATGGTTGGAATTCATTAAGTATTATGATGTGGGAATCAACTATCACCCAGGAAAAGCCAACGTAGTAGCTGATGCTTTGAGCCGAAAGGGAGCAAGCCACCAGCTCATAGTTAGGGAATTGCAACCCGAGCTATGCAAGTAGTTTGAACAGCTGAATCTTGGATTTGTAAATGAGATGGGAATAATGGAGTTAAATCCAACCTTGGAACAAGAAATAAGAGAAGGCCAAACTAGATAAGGAGATCCAGGAAATCAAAGAAAGGACCCAGGAAAGGAGAGAATTCAGATTTGATGAGGATGACTATGGTACTCTATGGCTTGGAAAGCGGATTGTTGTGCCCAATGAGGAGTGTCTCCAACAGTTGATACTGAAGGAGGCACGTGACTCACTTTAATCTATCCATCCCGGCTCTACAAAGATGTTCAGGGACCTGAAAACAAGCTATTGGTGGGACGGTATGAAGAGGGACATAGCTGAATATGTCGCATTATGTGATTTATGTCAACGAGTCAAAGCTGAACATCAAAGGCCAGCTAGATTATTGCAGCCGTTAAAGATTCTAGAATGGAAGTGGGAAGAAGTTGGTATGGACTTCATAGTCGGCTTACCTCGCACTTCAGCAGGTTATGATTCAATATGGGTTATTGTGGATTGATTGACAAAGTCAGCGCATTTCATTCCTTTCAAGACTACCTATAGTGGAGCAAAGTTGGCAGAATTATATATGGGAAAAATAGTGGGTTTACACGGAGTGCCCAAGAAAATAGTGTACTATAGAGATTCTCAATTTACCTCAAGGTTCTAGCAAACGCTGCATGAATCAATGGGGACTCAATTGAATTTTAGTTCTGCCTAACACCCTCAAACGGATGGACAAACTGAAAGATCGAATGAGATATTGGAAGACATGCTGAGGGCTTGTGCGCTAAAGTATGGAGGAAGTTGGGACAAGAGCTTGCCATATGCTGAATTCTCCTACAACAATAGTTATCAAGAAAGCTTGAAGATGTCACCATATGAAGCACTACATGAGAGAAGGTGTAGAACACCCTTGTTTTGTAATGAAACTGGAGAAACTCAAGTGTTTGGACCTGATGTAATACAAGATGCCAAAAAGCATGTTCAGACAATCCGTGAAAACTTAAGAGCTGCTCAGTCGAGACAAAAAGGTTATGCAGATAATTGATGAAGAAGATTGTCTTTTGAGGTTGGAGACTTCATATACCTCAAAGTGTCATCCATGCCAGGTCACAAGCGATTTAATGGCAAAGTCAAGTTGGCGCCTCGCTATATTGGACCATTCAAGATTTTGGACAAACGGGGAGAAGTAGCATATAAACATGAGATGCCCGCACACTTTTCTGATGTCCATGATGTGTTTCATGTTTCTCAGCTCAAAAAGTGCTTTAGGGTTCCGAAAGAGCAACTATTGATGGAGGAATTTGAGCTTCAGGAAGATTTGAACTATGCGGAACAACCTGTCAAAAATCTGTACACCAAGCAAAGGGTTACAAGGAACAAGGTGATTAGGTGGTGCAAAGTTCAATGGAAGCATCATATAGAATCAGAAGCAACTTGGGAGCGAGACAATGATCTCAAGAAGGAATTCCCTATCTCTTTCCTTCCACGTTGAATCTCGAGGGCGAGATTCATTTTAAGGGGTACGTTTGTAACACCCTCATTTTCATGCATAATGCATTGCATACATCCTCATACATGTTTAACATAAACCAACCCTAAAAGAACAATATTAAAATGAAAATAGGCTTAATCAGGAATTTAAGTCTGTCAGGGTACGGACATGTCAGGCTCCGAACCCGGACTAGTCCGGTATGCCCTTTCCATTTCAAAAATTAAGTTTCTTTAGGACTACGGACTTATCCAACACAATACACAGATTAGTCAAATCTAGCTTCAGATGTTTTCCCAGACTTGTCCGATTTCGAACAGACTAGTCCGATTTGGTCCTGTTTTCAATCTGACAGTCTGTATTTTGCTGACTCCGGACATGTCCGTCCACACATACCGGACTTGTCCGAAAACCCTTATGTTGCCAAATGGACTTGTTCGAACAACCAAATCGGACATGTCCGAAAATGTCTCTATTCCATTACAGGCTTGTCGGGCCACCCTTGCGGACTAGTCCGACCTAGTGAAATCAACTCGGATTCTACTATTCTTCCATGATAGGTTATTGGGTAATTGCCTTAATTAGGCCCGAGAACATCGTGCCCAACCTCAGAGGATCCCAAGTGGACCCCACCTCGGACCCTACACACCCCCCTCCAAAATCCACTTGGAATTCACCCCAAAACCCTACCTCTCCACCCCTATATAAGCAACCCAATAACCTCACCTCTCCAACCTTTGAGAAAAACCCTCGCTGCCGCCTTTAGCCTTGTGCTGACATCAAGAAGGAGCCCAAGAGCAAGGAGAAAGAGGAGAAGAGGGAGAAGGACCAATCAAGATCGATCTTGATCAACTTTTTGACAATTGATGTTCTTAATCACAAAACCTTCATCAACTCATCTTCATCAAGCCCTAGACGTCAAGATTCAAGTGTTGCGTCCAATTTTTGACCCTTGGATCTCTAAATACGTGGTACGCCCTCTACATCCACTTTTCCACGTGAAATTAACCCCGAATTCCCGTTGATCAAAAAACCCTAAATCACAGTTCTGATCAGGGTGGACTAGTCTAGCCCTAACAGCAGACTAGTCCATTGTCTGAATCTGTTAAGTGTTGAATTAGTCTCAAATTGACTCGAATCAATACCAAACTTGTTCAGACTTGATATAAACCATTGTAACTAGTTAGTAAACACTAATAACAATTCATTAATAAGTTTTACTTCAAAATTGCATTAATCATGCATATCATGACATATTAAGTAATATATGAGCATTTAGTTATTATAATGTTTGTTTTGAATGATTGCCGCATGGAATAGAAGGTCTCGCTGCAGAGAGTTCTTTCGAGGACCTGCAGAATAAGAACTTTGAAGCTTTCGATCCAAACCAAGCTCAGGAGCAAGGCAAGTGTCCTTGATCATTTTGATCCAGGTTTTTAAATATTTTATTTGCAAAAATGCATACTTGTGTCAATTAATGGGAAAACCCAATTGTAGAAGTTTACTAGTCTTGTATGATCACCCTTGATGCTTGAACACATTATAGAGATCGGGAAGGGTATTTTACACTTTTGATTTGCATTACTCAACTGGGTTTGGGACATAATCATATTACTTAATTATGAACTATTGAACACTATAATGATGAGAATTGATAATAATGACCCTTTAGCAACATGGGGACTAGGGATCTAAGCAAGTCGGTTATGTGGAATGGGTTGCACTGTTTTGGTGGTTTTGCTTGCTTTATATCTAAGGACCGGTTCGTGGAGCGACCATCCAGGATTTACAGTGCCACCAAAGGGCCAAGTATGGGTGCGGCTTAGCTGACTAATTAGTGTTTTGCCTGTACTATTTGGACCATTAAGAATGCTCGGGGAAGGAGTAGTCTGATTGGGTTTGTAGAGATTGGTGGGACTACCCTGGGATCCGAATGGCTAAGAGGGGGCCCTTGGTTGGATGTGCTCAGGTGGAGATATCACCACCAGTCTAAATATACTTGTAATCACTTTATAAAGGCTATTTTGTGATCTCTTGGCCACACACCTAAGGAAGTTTTTGACAGCATAATTGAGATTTCGTAGTCATCGAAAGGTGATGACATCACAAACATGTGGGTAAAGTGGTACAACCTCTGTAGAGTGTGTTAAAACTATCATCATAGCCGTGCTGTCGGAGATGAGCAACCTGGACCCTCACATGATTAGAATTTTGACTTGAACATGGTTTAATGGCTAGAATTGGATTGGGAACTGGTACTGGTTATTTAAATGGATTTGGTATATGGAATTGATGAAAATGAGACATATGAGTAGTTATTAGTTGATTAATGAATATTATTGCTGGTATTGGTTATTTAAGTTGAAGTTGATGTTATTTGGGTTATTTGAAAAGGACCTCACTTAATGATGATATAATTGCATTTTCAACTGTTTTAAATGTACTTTTATGCAATTAGCCCATTTTATTATCATTCCCTGTTTAAGCTACATGTCATACTTTCCCACACTTATTGAGTACGACATGTGCTCACCCTTGCTATTCCACCATAGAATTCAGACACAGTCGACATCGTGGAGTACCAGGAGATTTTTGATGAGTACTAGGCGCGCATGTTACCGTCAAGCTTGCCTGTGGAGTTCGGAGTAATTAGTGTTTAGTGTTTTCAGTTGAAGTTGTTTATAGTTTGTATTTGATACAACTTGGTTTGTAATAAGGTACTATTAATAGTATTTATTCGAGACATGGTTATAATTTGTTTATCATTTATGAAACACTTGTGTATGTGTGTTACACATCTTGGGTACAAATATGCATTACACTTGGTTCATTTTAGGAGCCGGATGTTACAATAACTGTCTTGCTTAGATCCCTAGGGACCATGTTGCTAAAGGGTCATTAATATCAATTATCATCATGAAAGTGTTCAATAGTTCATAATTAAGCAATAAGAGTGTTTCCCAAACCCAATTGAGTATAACGAAGAAAAAAGTATAAAATACCCTTCCCGACTCTCTACAGTGTGTTCAAGCGAAGGGTGGTTATACAAAACTAGAAAACTCCTATAATTGGGTTTCCAATCAATTTGACACAAGCATGCAATTTCGCAAACAAAACATTTAAAATCCTGGATCAAATTGATCATGGATACTTGCCTTGCTCAAGAGCTTGGTTTGAATCGAAAGGTTTGAAGTTCTGGTTCTGCAAGTCCTCGAAAGCATTGTCTACAGCAATACCTTCTATTCCGTGCGACAAACATGCAAAAGAAATAATACAATCAAATAAAGCTCATATATTACCCAATATGCCATGATATGCATGATTTATGCAATCGTGAGGTAAAACTTTACTAATTAGTTATAATGGTTTTTAACAAGTTTGAAGACGAGTTGAATTGATTTGAGTCAATTTGGGTTTAATTCAGCCCAAACAGATCAGAGGGTCGGACAAGGGCCGAACTAGTTTGCCCTGTCCAGAACTTGTGAGTTAGGGTTTTCTGGATAGCAAGATCAAGGGGTAAATTCACGTGGAAAAGTGAATGTAGAAGGCATACTGGGAGTTTAGAGATCCAAGGATCAAGAATTGGGCGTGAAACTTGAATGTTGATGATTAGGGTTGATGGTGAGGTGTTGAGGGCAATTTGTTGATGATGAACGTTGATGTCGAGAAGTTGATGAAGATCGTGTTTGATCGATCCTCCTCCTTCTTCTCCTCCTTCTCCTTGCTGCTGGATCTTCACTTGATGGTGGCACAAATCAAGAACATGACAGCGAGGGTTTTCCAACGTGATGACGAGGTGTGGGGGTATTGGGTTGTTTATATAGGGGTGGAGTGGTAGGGTTTTGGGGTGAATTCCAAGTGAATTTCAGTGGAGAAAGAGTAGGGGCCATGGTGGGATCCACTTGGGCTCCTCTGAGGTTGGGCACGAAGTTTTTGGGCCCAATTAAGGCAATTACCCAATAACTTAACGTGGAGGAAAAACTGAATCCAAGTTGGATTCAGCAAGCCGGACTAGTCCCCAAGGATGGCCGCACAAGTCCGTTGTAGAACAGAGACGAAATCGGAAAAGTCCGGTATAGAGGGACGGACAAGTTTGGGGTTGGCTAGAAAAAACTGATCCGGACTAAAAATTGGACAGGATCGGACTAATTTGCTCGGACAATGGATAAGTTCGAGCAACATCAGAAGCTCAACTAGAGTAGTCCGTGTGATGTGCCAGACAAGTCCGGGCTCTGAAGAAATCTGAATTTTCCTAAAACATAAGAGGGATACCGGACTAGTCCGGGGTTGAGGCCGGACAATTCCGCACCCTGACAGGATTTAATTGCTAATTAGACCAAAATTCATTTTAATCTAGTTCTTTTTAGGTTGCTTAATGTGAAACATGTATGAGGATGCATGCAATGCATTATGAATGAAAATGAGGGTGTTACAAACCTACCCCCTTAAAATGAATCTTGCCCTCAAGATTCGGCGCGAAAGGAAAGAGATAGGGAAATTCTTTCTTGTGATCGTCATCTCGCTCACAAGTTGCTTCCGATGCTGTATGATGCTTCCATTGCACTTTGCTCCAATGAATCACCTTGTTTCTCATGACTCTCTCCTTGGTTTCCAAAATTTTGACAGGTTGCCCAGAACAGGTCAAATCCTCTTCAAGCTCCAATTCATCCATTAGCACTTGCTCTTCCGGAACCCTCGAGCACTTCTTAAGCTGAGAAACATGAAACACATCATGAACATCGGAAAGACGTGTTGACATATCCAAATTATATGCTACTTGCCCTCGTTTGTCCAGAATCTTGAATGGTCCAATATAGCGGGGTGCTAACTTGCCTTTGACATTGAATCGCTTGTGACCTTGCATAGGTAACACTTTGAGATATACGAAGTCTCCCACCTCGAAAGCTAAGCTTCTTCATTTTTTATTCGCATAGCCCTTTTGTTGTAACTGAGCAGCTCTTAAGTTCTCGCGAATTGTCTTAACTTGCTTTTCAGCATCCTGTCTGATGTTAGGTCCAAATACTTGAGTTATCTCTGTCTCATTCCAAAACAAGGGTGTTCTATAGCTTCTCCATACAATGCTTTATATGGTGACATCTTCAAACTTGCTTGTTAACTGTTGTTGTAAGAAAATTCAGCATATGGCAGACTTTTGTCCCAACTTCGTCCATACTTTAGCGCACAAGCTCTTAGCATGTCTTCCAATATCTGGTTTGTTCTCTCGGCCTGTCCGTCTGTTTGAGGGTGATATGCAGAACTGAAATTCAATTGAGTTCCCGTAGACTCGTGCAGCCTTTGCCAGAACCTTGAGGTAAATTGAGAATATCTATCAGACACTATTTTCTTTGGCACTTCGTGTAAACACACTATTCTTCCCATAAACAATTCTACCAACTTTACTCCACTGTAAGTAGTCTTGACAGGAATGTAATCACTGATTTAGTAAATCGATCCACAATAACCCATATCGAATCATTGCCTACTGAAGTGCGAAGCAAACCAAGTATGAAATCCATACCAACCTCTTCCCACTTCTATTATGGAATCTTCAATGGCTGCAATAATTCGGCAGGCCTTTGATGTTCAGCCTTGACTCGTTGGCATACATCACATAATGCGACATATTCAGTTATGTCCCTTTTCATGCCATCCCACCAGTAGCACGTCTTCAGGTCCTTGTACATCTTTGTTTTATCGGGACGGATGGAGTAAAGCGAGTCATGTGCCTCCTTTAATATCACCTGTCGGAGACGCTTCTCAATAGGCACCACAATCCGTTTCCCAAGCCACAGAGTACCATGGTCATCCTCATCGAATCTGAATTCTTTCCCTTCTTGGATTCTTTCTTTAATTTCCTTGATTTCATCATCCTTGGTCTGGCCTTCTCTTATTTCCTGTTCCATGGTCAGATTTAACTCCATTATGCCCATCTCATTCACAAATCCAAGATTTAACTGTTCAAACTCCTTGCATAGCTTGGATGGCAACTCTCTAACGGTGAGTTGGTGGCTTGCTCCCTTTCAACTCAAAGCATCGGCCACTATGTTGGCTTTTCCTAGATGACAATTGATTCTCACATCATAATCCTTAATGAGTTCCAACCATCGTTGTTGCCTGAAATTCAGATCCGTTTGCTTGAATATGTACTTGAGACTCTCATGATCCATATAAATAATGCATCGATGATCAAGAACGTAATATCTTCAAATCTTCAGGGCATGCACTACGACTGCAATTTCGAGATCATGCACAAGATAATTCTGTTTATGTATCTTCAATTGCCTGGATGCATAAGCTACTACTCGACCTTCTTGCATCAATGCACAACCAAGTCCTTGCCTTGAAGCATCGCAATAGATATCAAAACTCTTGCTTACGTCTGGCAATGCCAACACTTGCGCGGTCGTCAATCTCTTTTTTAACTCCTCAAACCTGTCCTGAAAAGCTTGAGTCCACTTGAAAGGCTTCTCCTTCATTAACAGTTAAGTCATATGCTTCGATATCTTGGAAAAGTCCTTGATGAATCGATAGTGGTATCCAACTATTCCATGAAAACTCCTTATTTCCTTCACATTTTGCGGTGGTTCCCACTTAAGCACATCTCTAACTTTTTTCTGGGTCAACCAATACTCCTCCAATGATGACATGGCCTAGGAATGATATCTCCCTTAACCGGAATTGACACTTGTTGAACTTGGCATACAATTCGTGCTCTCGCAATTTATGCAATATCATGCTCTTTGTGCCCCTCTTCACTTTTCGAGTAGATCATGATATCATTAGTGAACACTACCACGAACTTGTCCAAATACTCCATGAAGACCTTATTCATATAAGACATGAAATATACGGGTGCATTAGTCAATCCAAATGACATGACCGTATACTCATGGGATCCATATCGTGTTCTGAAAGCTGTTTTGGGTATGTCTGATGGTCTAATCTTCATTTGGAAATATAGTGATCCAAGATCAATCTTAGAGGATATTCTAGCTCCCTTCATCTAGTCAAACAGATCCTCTATGCGAGGCAGTGTGTACTTATTCTTAATTGGCACCTCGTTGAGAGACTGGTAATCCATACACATTCTTTTGGACCCATCTTTCTAATCTACGAAAAGCACTGGGGCTCCCCATGGTGACGATCTTGGGCGTATAAAACCCTTCTCTAACTCCTCTTTAATCTGCTTCTTGAGCTCTGCTAATTCTTTAGGAGGCATCCTATATGGCCTCTTTGCTATAGGTGCAGTTCCAGGTATTAAATCAATGACAATCTCGATGTCACGATCAGGTGGCATACCTGGCAATTCCTCGGGAAACACTTCTGGGTACTCACGAACAACTAAAATTTCCTCCATAATTACTCCTCCTACATGAATTACCATTGCTTTCTTGGTTGTCGGCTGAACTGCCATGAATTCTATATTGACTCCTTTCTTGTTTGTCAATTGCACTGTCCGAGTGGCACACTGAATCACCCCGTTGTGCTTCCTTAGCCAATTCATTCCAAGTATGATGTCCAAGCCTTGTGAATTCAGGACTATAGGGTTGGCGAGGAAATCCACCTCCCGTATGGAAATACCTACTTTTGGACATACTATATTCGTCCTCATCTCTCCTCCAAGAAATTTAACCAACAAGGTATACTTCAAGTATGATATCGCATGCTATGCTTTGCAACATACATGGATGAGATAATTGAATGGGATGCTCCAAAATCAAATAATATAGTAGTAGGGTTGGAGTTTGCGAGAAACATACCAATCAGAACATCTTCAGGTCGCTGACCCTCTTGTGCAGATACATGGTTCATCTTGCCATGAGCGAAATTCTACGGTCCTCAGTTGCCTTGAGTTGCTCCTCCATTTGTCTAGGATTTTGCCTTGGAGCATTATTCATGTGACATTGACCTGATCTTGGACGTTGATTTGCAAAATGTACCACTTGACCACAAGTATAGATAATTTTCGCATCAGTGGCGCTAGAGAAGTTAGGGCGAGGTGGATTCTGAGCATAGGCAGTCATATTTGGATGCGGTGCAGACTGCGTAGGCAAGCGAGGTGCTTGCATGGATGGCGTTGCTGCATTGGCTATTGCGGTCGTGGTGGATAAGCAGGGCGGTATGCAGCAGCGGACGGGTTGTAATATGGTGCAGCAGGCAGTGCATAGCAAGGACGAAGATTACTTCCCAGAGGTTGTCCATGATATGGTATCTTCCTCTTGTGATCTAGCTCCATCTCACGAATCTTGTTGTCAACCACAATGGCATTGTCAACAAGCTTCTAATAGTTCGCATAGTTATCATTGAGCAACTGAACTTGAATTTAATTGTTGAGACCTCTCATGAATAGGTATTGCTTCCTGCTATTAGTGCTTGATGTTCTCTGGACATATCTAGACAGTTCAGTGAATTTGTTGAGATACTCACTCACATTCATCCTTCCTTGCCCGAGGTTTTCATATTCTTGTGTTCTCAGAATCATAACTCCCTCAGGTACACAGTGAGGATGGAAACTTTTCTTGAATTCAGCCTAGGTGATTCTTTCATGATTAGTGGGCACTGCATAGAGATTCCCACCAATTTGCAGCAGCTCCAACCAACAAGTTTGAGGCAAAATGAACCTTCTCTCTATCACTGCACTGGACAATAGCAAGTTTCTTCTCTACTGACTTCAGCCAATCATCAACTTCCATAGGGTCTGTGACTTGAGCAAAGGTAGGCGACCTGGTGTTGACGGATGTTATATACCAATTTCACCCGTCAATATAACTCAATTATGTGAAGGAAATACCATTTCTTGCACACATCACCTTTCTATTTAACCTATTTCCACTTGTCTTTGGAGAAAGTTGTGCATGCAGGCGTTCTATGCATAATTAAAGTGAAACAAGGGGATGGATCCTATAAAATATCATTCGAGCCAGGTGACGCCATGTGACACCACATTGATCAAATAGACCACAAACAGAAGTATCCGAGGCCATCCAATGGTGTAGCACCCATATCAGTCAATGGGACCCACCTGGAAGTCACCCCGAGGAAGCACATCAGAAATGGTAAACATTTATGTTCGCCGACTAGGGGGTTCGGTCGAACCCTTCCTGGCGCCAGACTCGGACAACTTCCACGTGTTGACTCCCTGTGGTGCCCTGGTCACGATGAAGACTTATTCGCGCGCTTTTGGTGGCGGGAACCGTGTGGCACTCGGTTCCGCAAATGAATAAGCGTAATGCATATGTGTGCCCAGGATGTTTAACACACATACACAAGTGATTCACAACTGATAAACAGATATAAACCATGTCTCTAATAATAACACTTATAATTGTACCTTATTACAAACCAAATAGTCTCGAATACAATTTCTAATAAAACTGTGGTGGAAAACTAAACACTAATGACTCCAAACTCCACAGGCAGGTTTGCCGGCAAAACGCACGCCTAGAACTCCTCAAATACCTCCTGGTACTCCACCTTGCCTGCATCTGGATTTGGTTGGGGAATAGCAAGGGTGATCACATGTCGTACTCAGCAAGTGTGGGAAAGTATAACATGTGGCTTAAACAAGGAATATATTCAAAAATGTTGAAAACGCAATATTATGATCATTAGGTGAGTTCCTTCCCAATTAACGCAAACAACATTAATTTCAGCTTAAATAACTAATTCGAACAATAATAAACCATATTCAACTCATAAGTGCTCATTTGTCTAAAATTCATCAGTTCCATGTACCAAAGCCAATTAATTAACCAATACCAACTCTTGACTCAATTCCACCCATTAAACGAAGTTAAAGTCCAAATTCTAATAATGTAGGGTCCAGGTTGCTCTTGGTCGGGAGCACGACGATCATGATAGTTATAGACACACTCTGCAGAGGTGGTATCACTTTACCCACAAGTTCATGATTTCATTACCTTTCGATGACTATGGAATCTCAATTAAGTCGTCTCACACTTGCATAGGTGTGTGGCCAAGAGATCACAAAATAGCCTTTACAAAGTGATTACTAGCCTATTTAGACCCCACTACGGTTTCACCGGTGATGATGTCCAACTGAGCGCATCCAACCAAGGGCCCCCTCTTGAGCCATTTGGATCCCAGGGTAGTCCCACCAATCTCTACAAACCAAATCCGACTACCCCTTCCCCGAGCATTTTTAATGGTCCAAACAGTACTGGCAATTCACTAATTAGTCAGCTAAGCCGCACCCATACTTGGCCATGTCGTGGCACTGTAAATCATTGATGGTCGCTCCACGATCCGGTCCTTAGATCTAAAGCAAGCAAAACCACCAAAAAACAGTCCAACCCATTCCATATTACCAACTTGCTTAGATCCATAGACACCATGTTGCTAAAGGGTCATTATTACCGATTCTCATCATTCACATGTTTAATAGTTCATAATTAAGCCACCTGATTGCTTCCCAAACCCAATTTAGTATTGCAAAGAAAAAGTGTAAATTACCCTTTCCGTCTCTCTACATAGTGTTCAAGCAACAAGGGTGGTCATAAAAAACTAGTAAACTCCTACAATTGTGTTGTTCCCATCATATTGACACAAGCATGCAAATTTGCAAACAAAAACTTTAAAACAGGATTAATATGGTCAAGGACATTGCCTTGCTCCTAAGCTTTTTCTGGATCGAAGGCTTCAGAACTCTGGTTCTGTAGGTCCTCGAAAGCACTCTCTATGGCAACTCCTTCTATTCCGACTGACAACATGCAAAACACACAATTTAATCAAATAATGCTCATATGGTACTCAATATTCCATTATATGCATGACTAATGCAATTGTGGGATAAAAATTGTTAATGGGTTGCTAATTATGTTTACTAACTAGTTACAATAGTTTCTATTAAGTTTGGATAGGTTTGGAATTGACTCGAGTCAAGTGGGGTTTTTCGGATATGAGAGAATTGGGGTTGAATTGATGTAGAAACTTGGAAGTAGAGGGTATACCAAGTGTTTAGAGATCTAAAGATGAAAGTTTTGACATGAGACTTTGAATCTTGGCAATTAGGGCTTGATGGAGATGAGTTTATGAAGAACATGGATGAAGAACGTCAATTCATCGAAGAATCGACTAAGATTGATCTTGATTGGCCCTTTTTCGAATTTCTCTCCCCCTCCTCGCTTCTGGACTCGATCTTGACAACGGCACAATGCAAAAGTGGCAACAAGGGTTTTCAATGGGGGGTTGTGGGGTATTGGGTTGTTTATATAGAGGTGGAGGATTAGGGTTTTAGGGTGAATTCTAAGTAGAATTCACGGGGCGGGGGGGGGGGGGGGGCGTGTAGGGCCTGAGGTGGGGTCCTCTTGGGCTCCTCTAAGGTTGGGCACGAGGTTCTTGGGTATAAATTAGGCAATTACCTAAAAATAAATTGTAGAGAAATAATAGAAACTGAATTGGTTTCCGAAGGCCAAACTAGTCCACAGTAGGGAGCAGACTAGTCCGTTTGGCAACAGAGAAAATTTTCTGAACAGATGATAGGAATACTGGACAGACAAGTTCGCACTGTGACAGACTAAAATTTCCAGTTTAGCCCTAAATTTATTTTAATCTTGTTCCATTTTACATGGCTTAATATTAAACATGTATGAGGATGTACGCAGTGCATTATGCATGAAAATGAGGGTGTTACAAACCTACCCCCTAAAAATGAATCTCGCCGTCGAGATTCTATGCAAGAGGAAAGAGATAGGAAAATTCCTTCTTGAGATTATCTTCTCGCTCCCAAGTCGCTTCTGATTCTGTAGGATGCTTCCATTGCACTTTGCACCATCAAATCAACTTGTTTCTTGTGACCCTCTCCATGGTTTCCAAAATTTTGACTAGTTGCTCAGCATAGGTCAAATCCTCCTCAAGCTCCAATTCTTCCATCGATACTTGCTCCACTAGAACCCTCAAGCACTTCTTGAGTTGAGAAACATGAAACACATCATGAACATTGCAAAGATGTGCTGGCATCTCCAGCTTATAGGCTACTCTCCCCGTTTGTCCAAAATCTTGAATGGTCAAATATAGCGAGGTGCCAACATGCCTTTGACATTAAACCGCTTGTGACCTTGCATAGGTAACACTTTGAGGTATACAAAGTCTTCCACCTCAAAAGATAAGCTTCTTCATCCATTGTCCACATAACCCTTCTGTCTTGACTGAGCCACTCTCATGTTCTCACGGATAGTTTGAACATGCTTTTTGGCTTCCTGGATCACATCAAGCCAAAATACTTGAGTCTCCCCTATCTCATTCCAAAACAAGGGTGTTCTAAACCTTCTCCCATACAATGCTTCATACAGCGACATTTTTAGGCTTGCTTGAAAACTGTTATTGTAGTAGAATTCAGCATATGGCAGACTTTTGTCCCATCTTCCTCCATACTTTAGCGCAAAAGCTCTTAGAATATCCTCCAATATCTGATTTGTCCTCTCAGTTTTTCCATCCGTTTGAGGGTGATATGCAGAAATGAAATTAAATTGAGTTCCCATCGATTCGTGCAGTTTTTGCCAGAACCTCGAGGTAAATTGAGAACCTCAATCAGACACTAATTTCTTGGGCACTCCATGTAAACACACTATTCTTCCCATGTACAATTCTGCCAACTTGGCTCTACTATAAGTAGTATTGATAAGAATAAAATGCGTTGATTTCGTCAGTCGATCCACAATACCCCATATTGAATCATATCCTACCGAAGTGTGAGGTAAGCCAACTATGAAATCCATACCAACCTCTTCCTACTTACATTCTGGAACCTTCAATGGCTGCAATAATCCAACTGGCCTTTGATGTTCAACTTTTATTCGTTGTCATACATCACATAGTGCAACATATTTTACTATGTCCCTTTTCATACAATCCCACCAGTAGCATGTCTTCAGGACCTTGTACATCTTCGTACAACCGGGATGGATGGAGTAAAGCAAGTCATGTGCCCCCTTCAATATCAACTGTCGGAGACTCTTGTCATTAGGCACAACAATCTATTTTCCAAGCCATAGAGTACCATGGTCATCCTCATCAAATCTGAATTCTCTCCCTTCTTGATAGGAGAATTGATGAAGAGGCCCAATCTTCCGATAGGTAATGGATAGGTCGATTGATGTGGAGATCTCGACGTTGATAATCCGAGGCTCTCAAGTAGAACACGAACAGCCCCTGCAATCACTACACCACCACTCCGTTGGTTATCAACCGTGCTTCAAACGATTGACCTCGCCAAGAAGGCTAATCCCTGCAAGTGCAACCGAGAACACAAGCAAGAACGTAGAAGACACGATCTGAAATCGCGAAGTTGGGGTTTCACAAACTGTAGAACAGCGATATTATTAATCTATGCAAAACCCAATTGTCTATGGTGGCTACCATGGAGTATATATAGGTGGGAGGACGTCCAAGGGGGTGTTATGGTCGTGACCTAACCCTAAGATACGAAAATAATGGACTTAGACTTGATACAAGGCCCAATGGCCCAATACGGTGGCGCAGCATCCTGACAGATTCTGTACTTGATTTTGTTTCGACGATTCCCGTCGACTCCGAACGTATTTTGACATGGGACCGGTTCCATTGGAAAGTTTATCCTCTCCCCTTTCCATGAATATGTAGAACGTCCAAAACGGAGTTCGTATGCCTCCTGAGCGTCCGTTTTAGTGCGTACTGCTACTGGACTCCGAGTTGGATACGATTTGGAGTTTGGTTCGGTTTCCATCTTCTTTGAACGAATTCTCTGGTCTTCCACGTCCCTAATACTCCCTCCAAGTACTCCTTGAACCTCTCCATGGATCCTAATCACAAATAAATCATTAAGTAGCAATTTATGCTCAAAAACATATAAGGAAATATATAAGAACGAGTTCACCTCTGAAATTAATTGTTGTGTATGAACTCTATTGATTGCATCTTGTATGTTCAATGGAGTATTGTTTGTATCCATAGAAGTGATGTCCTCATCATCCTCCCCTTCTTGAATTGGAGTCGTCCTCGACTCAAGTTCATCTTCTATCATGTGTGGGTCCATACGTGCAACGCCATCAAATCTTCTTGTAAGCATGAAAGGAGGAGGCCAAGGTGGTGCTAGGCATAGTGCACCATCTTGATCTTGTCCAAACAAAAGCACACATTCACTTGAGCCAGGATCCCAAACAAATAAACTTTGTACCATATTTGTAGGTGCAATGATAATGTGCATGATCTCATCACTTCTTCTTTTCGTAGATTTCCTGGATTTTTTCATCCTTTGTCTATCCCTATCGAATCTCTTGTTCTAGGGTTGGATTCACTTCAATTGCTCCCATCTCAATCACAAATCAAAGATTCAACCGTTCGAACTCCTTGCATAGCACGGGTGGCAACTCCATGATGGTAAGCTGGTGGCTTGCTCCCTTTCGACTTAAGGCATTAGCCACTACGTTGGCTTTCCCTCGGTGATAATTGATTCCCACATCATAGTCCTTAATGAGTTCCAACCATCTTCGTTGCCTTAAATTCAGATCCGCCTAAGTGAATATGTACTTGAGACTCTTGTGATCTGTGTAACTCTCACATCTATGACCAATAACATATTGTCTCCAAATCTTCAATGCATGCACTACGGCTGCAAGTTTGAGATCATACGTAGGATAGTTCTGTTCATGTTTCTTCAACTGCCTGGATGCATAAGCTACTACTCGGCCTCCTTGCATCAATACAGAACCAAGACCTTTCCTTGACGCATTGCAATACATATCAAAGCTCTTGCTCACATCTGGCATTTCCAACACAGGTGTTGTTGCTAACCTCTTATTTAGCTCCTCAAAACTGTCTTGACAAGTTTGAGTCCATTTGAAATGCTTCTCCTTCATTAATAGCTCAGTCATGGGCTTTGCTATTTTGGAAATGTCCTTGATGAACCAACGGTAATATCCAGCCATTCCAAGAAAACTTCTTATCTCCTTCACATTATGTGGCAGTTCCCACTTTAGCACATCTCTAAGCTTCACTGGATCGACTGACACTCCTCCTCCAGATATGATATGGCCTAGGAATGATATCTCCCTCAACAAGAATTGGCATTTGTTGAACCTGGCATACAACTGGTGTTCTTGAAGTTTCTGCAAGGTCAGCTTTAAATGCTCTTCGTGCTCCTCTTCACTCTTCGAGTAGATCATGATGTCATCAATGAACACTACCACAAACTTATACAAATACTCCATGAAAACCTCGTTCATAAGATACATGAAGTACGTGGGTGCATTAGTCAACCCAAATGACATGACTCTGTACTCATAGGATCCATACCGTGTCCTAAAAGCTATTTTTGGTATGTCTGATGGTCTAATCTTCATTTGGAAATATCCCAACAAAAGGTCAATCTTAGAGAATATTGTAGCTCCCTTCATCTGGTCGAACAGATCTTCAATGCGGGGCAGTGTGTACTTATTCTTGATTGTCGCCTCGTTGAGAGACCGATAATCCACACACATTCTTTGGGATCCATCCTTCTTATCTAGGAAAAGCACTGGGGCTCCCCATGGCTACGATGTTGGGCGTATAAAACCCTTCTCTAACTTCTCTTTAATCTGCTTCTTGAGCTCTGCTAATTCCTTTGGAGGAATCCTATATGGCCTCTTTGCTATAGGTGCAGTTCTAGGTATTAAATCAACGACGAACTTGATGTCACGATCAGGTGGCATACCTAGCAATTCCTCAAGAAACACGTCTTGATAATCACAAACAACTGGAATCTCCTCCGTGGTCACTCCTTCTACATGATTTACCATTGCCTTCTCGGTTGTTGGCTGAACTGCCTTGAACTCTATACTGAATCCTTCCTCGTTTGTCAATTACACTGTCCGAGTAGCACACTGAATCACTCTTGTGCTTCCTTAGCCAATCCATTCTACGTATGATGTCCAATCCTTGCGAGTTTAGGACTATAAGATTGGCAACAAATTCTACCCCCTTATGGAAATACTTACTTTTGGACATACTGTATTTGTCCTCATATCTCCTCCAGGAGATTTAACCAATAAAGTAAACTTAAAGTATGATATGGGCATGCTATGCTTTGCAACATACTATGATGAGATGAATGAATGCAATGCTCCAGAATGAAATAGTATAGTCGCGGGGTTGGAGTTTGCGAGAAATATACCAATCACAACAACCTTAGCTTGTTGAGCTTCTTCTACAGATACATGGTTCACCTTGCTACGCGCAAAATTATGTGGTCCACAGTTGCCTTGAGTTGCTCCTCCATCGGGCCTTGGATTCTGCCTTGGAACATTGTTCATCTGACCCTTACCTGACCTTGGGCATTGATTTGCAAAATGTCTTGTTTGACCACAAGCATAGCATGTCTTCCCACCAGACACCAGTGAAGTTAGGGCGAGGCTGATTCTGAGCATAAGCAGACATAATTGGGGTGTGGCGTGGGCTGCATAGGTAAGCGAGGTGCTTGCATGGGCGGGTGTTGCTGCATTGGCTGTTGCGGTCGTGGTGGATAAGTAGGGCGGTATGCAGTAGCAGATGGGTTGTAATAGGGTGCAGCAGGTGGTTCATAGCGAGGGAAAACATGGCTTCCTTGCGGCTGCCCTTGATATGGCATTTTCCTCTTATGATCTAGATCCATCTCATGAATCTTGTTCTCAACCAGAATGGCCTTGTCAACCAGCTTCTGGAAGTTTGCATAGTCAGAATTGAGCAACTGTACTTGGATTTCATTGTTGAGACCCCTCATGAAGAAATATTGTTTTCTTCTATTAGTGTTGATGTCCTCTGGAGCATATCGAGACAGTTGAGTGAATTTATTTAGATACTTACCCACACTCATCCTTCCTTGCCTGAGGTTTTCATATTTCTACCTTCTTAGTATCATAACTCCTTCTGGCACATAGTGAGAACAAAACATCTCCTTGAATTTAGACAAGGTGAATCTCTCTTGATTTTCATGGGCATTTCATAAGGATTCCCACCAGTCTGCAGCAGCTCTTATCAACTGGTGTGAGGCAAAAAGAACCCTCTCTCTGTCGCTGCACTAGACAATAGCATGTTTCTTCTCAACAGACTCCAGCCAGTCAGCAGCTTCTATTGGATATATGGCTTGAGCAACGGTAGGCGGCCTGGTCCTCATAAACTCTCCCAACCAGTTATGATGTGGCTAGGGTGGCGAAATGTGGGGCTGATTGTTGTTGCCAGCTTGTAGTTGTCCTATAGTCTGTATCATGGTCTGCATGAGCTGTTTTTGCATAGCCAATAGCTGATGAAGGTTTATAGCTCCTTGGGCAGGTCCCTAGTTGTTCTGAGGTGCTTCATTACTCTCCTCCTCATCGTTGGCATTCCTATGGTTACGAGTCATCGACATCTGTTGGTGAAAGAATAGTAGATACGGAATAATTTAGAATTTCAAAAGAAAATGCCCCAACTAAATGGATTTAGGTATATGTAACTAACAACTCCTTTATTAATACTAACAATCCCAATTAGAGGATGTGGACAAGCAGATGTGGACATAACTAACAACTACGGCAGATGTGGACATAACGCTAGACATCCCACAACTCGCACAATCACACAAGCACAGCACACACCAAGAAAATTCAGCACACCACACCTAATATGACTAAGATGATCTAAACGCTTTTACTACTTCTAGCAGGAGACCTAGACTTAATTGTGTGAGCTGTGGCTATCCTAGCTATGAGGCAGCGAAGGCAACTGCAGTGGTGAGGCATACATGGGCGCACACCAGGGTGAGTTGGCCGTCCATGGGGGTGTTGGAAAGGTTGCTACACCATTGATCTCCACGGTGGCACGGACTTCCGCTTGCCTCTCATTGGTAAATAGCTTCTTACGGAGGTAACAAATCTCTTCCATAGCATAAGCATAGAGATTTCCCAAACTCACCAATACTGCTTGAGAACTGTCAAAAGCATGAGAACCGACTTGAGCTCCATCCTGCGGTCTTAAGATCTCCCTTATTCCCTTCTTGCGTTGCAGGTGTAGTGCAAAACTAGTACCCCCAACTTGCTCCTAATAGACATGGCACAATCTAGTAAGTGCATCCCAAGTGACGTCATCAATAGCTTGCTCCCCTAGTGGCTCTCCATATGGATGCAAAGTGTCGGGTGACCACCTCATCTCATGCAAGAGCAGTAACTTTAGCTCTCCATTCTTCACGTCCCTGGTGAGGAATCCTCTTGACATAGTACTCCGGATGCATCTTGCATAGATCAAGGAACTCTTTCAATTGCTTGGTTTCAAATCCTCATCAGTGCCATCGAAATGGAATTCCTTGGCATCGTGGTAAACTATGCATTTGTCCTCCTTCCTGGCTTCACTAGGATGCCATGCATTCCTTTGAGCTTCAACTACCTCCTCTTGTAGTTCCTTCACATCTTCGGCTTCATCTTCATTCCCCTCATGTGTATCATCCCCCTCTTCTTTGCTATCATATATTTCCACCATTTCAGGATCTTCCTCTTCCTCATCATCATCACAAGACTCCACCATTTTAGGGTATTCTTCCATCGTGTTGGAGTGTTTGTGCTCAACTTCCTTTGCGGGAAAACTCACATCTTCCTCCCCTTGAGTGGGTTCCATCTGCGGCTCCTTACGAGGCCTAAGCTTGCTTCCAAGGGATGACAAACGAGCTCTCTTGTGGGCAGTCATTTTGATGTGAGCCACCTACATGAAAACATGAGAAAATAGAGGAAAAACACAAATATCAGTTCTGAAATTGAAGGAGCCATAAATCTAGACGAGAGTTTGTGCATTTGCTCAAAAAGATGCAAAAACAGCAAAAATCGCTGCAGCAGCGAAAACACAGTTTTTCCGACATTATATAGCTAGTGGGAGCCAAAATAGTGCAGACAGGCTAATTTTGAATAAGAAAGAAGTTCTAAGTGTTTTGTGGTGTCCATTCTAACGAGGCATGCATCCTACGGTCAAACACATCTCTGATACAAACTTGTGACACCCGGTTCCGAAAATGAACCAAGCTTAAGGCATATGTGTGCTCAGGATGTTTAACACACATACACAAGTGATTCATAATTGATAAACAGATATAAACCATGTATCCAATAATAACACTAATAATAGTATCTTATTACAAACAAAATAGCCTTAAATATAATCTCTAATGAAACTGAAGCGAAAATCTAAACACTAATGACTCTAAACTCCACACGCAGGTTCGCCGACAAAAACACACACACCTGGTCGCTTGCGTCTGGATTTGGTGGGGAATAGCAAGGGTGAGCACATGTCGTACTCGACAAGTGTGGGAAAGTATGACATGCAGCTTAAACAAGGAATAGTAATGAACGATGGCTAATTGCATAAAAGTACATTCAAAATAGTTGAAAACGCAATATTATTATCATTAAGTGAGGTCCTTCCCAATTAACCCAAATAACATGAATTTCAGCTTAAATAACGAATTCCAACAATAATAAACCATATCCAACTCATACTTGCTCATTTGTGTAAAATTCATCAGTTCCATGTACCAAAGCCAATTAATTAACCAATACCAACTTTTGACTCAATTCCAGCCATTAGACCAAGTTGAAGTCCAAATTCTAATAATGTAGGGTCCAAATTGCTCTTGACCGGGAGCACGCCTATCATGATAGTTATAGACACACTCTGTAGAGGTGGTATCACTCTACCCACAAGTTCGTGATTTCATTACCTTTCGATGACTATTGAATCTCAATTATGTCGTCTCACACTTCCATAGGTGTGTGGCCAAGAGATCACAAAATAGCCTTTACAAAGTGATTACTAGCCTATTTAGACCCCACTGAGGTTTCACCGGCGGTGATGTCCAACTGAGCACATCAAACCAAGGGCCCCCTCTTGAGCCATTCAGATCCCAGGGTAGTTCCACCAATCTCTACAAACCCAATCGGACTACCCCTTCCCCGAGCATTCTTAATGGTCCAAATAGTACTGACAATTCACTAATTAGTCAACTAAGCCGCGCCAATACTTGCCTTGTCGTGGCACTATAAATCCTGCATGGTCGCTCCACGAACCGGTCCTTAGATCTAAAGCAAGCAAAACCACCAAAAATAGTCCAACCCATTCCACATTACCAACTTGCTTAGATCCCTAGGCACCATGTTACTAAAGGGTCATTATTACCGATTCTCATCATTCACATGATAAATAGTTCACAATTAAGCCACTTGATTGTTTCCCAAACCCAATTTAGTATCACAAAGAAAAAGTGTAAATTACCCTTCCTGACTCTATACATAGTGTTCAAGTGACAAGGTTGGTCATACAAATCTAGTAAACTCCTACAATTGAGTTTTTCCCATCATATTGACACATGCATGCAATTTTGCAAACTGAACCTTTAAAACAGGATCAATATGGTCAAGGACATTTCCCATGCTCTTAAGCTTGATTTGGATCGAAGGCTTTGAAACTCCGGTTCTGCAGGTCCTCGAAAGCACTCTCAACAATAACTCCTTCTATTCTGAGCGACAACATGCAGAACACAAAATTTAATCAGATAATGCTCATATAGTACTCAATATTCCATGATATGCATGATTAATTCAATTGTGAGGTAAAACATGTTAATGGGTTGCTTATAACGTTTACTAGCTAGTTACAATAGTTTTAAACAAGTTTGGACAGGTTTGGAATTGATTCGAGTCAATTTGCAACTAATTCAGGAATTTACAAATTTAGACACCAGACTAGTCTGTATACAGGGGCCACACTAGTCCGCACTACGTACACTGCATATTAATGATTTTTTTTGATTTGAGAGAATTGGGGTTGAATTGATGTAGAAACTTGCATGTAGAGGGTATACCACATGTTTAGAGACCCAACCATGAAAGTTTTGACGTGAGACTTTGAATCTTGCAATTAGGGATTAATGGAGATGAGTTGATGAAGAACTTGGATGAAGAACGTCAATTCATCGATAAATCGATGAAGATTGATCTTGATTGGCCCTTCTTCGAGTTTCTCTCCTCCTCCTTGCTTCTGGACTTGATCTTGACGACGACACAATGCAAAATTGGCAGCAAGGGTTTTCAATTGGGGGTGGAGAGGTGTGGGGGATTGGGTTGTTTATATAGAGGTGGAGGAATAGGGTTTTGGGGTCTATTCCAAGTAGAATTCGGTGGGGGGCGTGTAGGGCCTGAGGTGGGGTCCTCTTGGGCTCCTCTGAGGTTGGGCACGAAGTTCATGGGCCATAATTAGGCAATTACTGAATAATTAAATCATGGAGAAATAACAGAAATCGAATTGGTTTCCGAAGGCTGGACTAGTCCGCAGTAGGCACCGTACTTGTCCATTTTGCAATAGAAAAAAAAAATAGACAAGTCTGACCGGATAAGGCTGGGGAACATCAGAGAAGAAATTGGACTAGTCCTCACTTTATGCCAGACAAGTCCAGACTCTGAAGAATTGAATTTTCGGACTCTGAAAGAAACTGAATTCTTCTGAACGAATTTGGGGATATCGGACTAGTCCGTGGTTCAGATCGAACAAGTCCGCGCTCTGAAGAATCTAAATTTTCTGAACATTGGATACTGAATTATTTGGAAAGAGGATAGAGATACAGTACCAGTCCAGTTTGAGAGGCCGAAAAAGTTTGCACCTTGACAGACTGAAATCTCCAGTTTAGGCCCAAATTCATTTTAATCTTGTTTTTTTATATGGATTCATGTTAAGAATGTATGAGGATGTATGCAGTGCATTATGCATGAAAATGAGGGTGTTACAAACCGACCCTTCTCGAAGTTATAAATAGGACCTCTCACTTCAACACACACCACATGAGTATTCATCCATTGTATGGACTACTCTCCATAGGTTTAGAGAAGTATAGGCTGTAGAGAGGAGAGCCTCTAGTCCATAGTCCAAGTAGGAGAGGAGTAGAAGGAGTCTCTTCCCAATTTCAAATATGGAAAGGTATGGCTCTTATATTCCTATTTGTATTTGTGACTTTGTTCTTATATAAAGATGTTATCTTTAGTCTTCCATTGTTCATGTACTTGGATGAAGCATTTCTTGTTTGATTGTGGATTCCGTGTATGTGGTAGGAGTAGTAGTTATGATTATGCTATACCATTCGCAATATATCATCATAAACACTATAAACCTCCACTATAGTCTAATTAGCTATGACATGCTTATGTTAACATGAATCACTTGCGCTATGAATTAACATTGGTTCAACGATGATCTAGTTCATTATCTTAGGATGGCTTGTGCCTAGGCTCTTAAGGTAATTACTTAATATGCTGGCATGGTGCTAGGATACAGAGTAGCATTGAATGTCTCATATGCCCACGGATTGAAGAGGTAGGCAGTAGGTGGTGACAACCCTATCTTTCCTATGCAATCCTCCACGTTCGGATATGCCACAGGCTCTTGGCGGGATTTGTCCTAGTATTGCTAGGGGTAATCCTGTGTCTGATGTGTTAATCCACTTAGCATGAGAATTCATGATTGACATGAGCATCAGTAACTAACCTAGGCTATGTATACGTACATTAGAAGCATTTTAGGAGTCTCTACCTAACTCTTAGCCTAGTCCCTCTTTACTTCATTTATCCTCATAGGGTAGAATGCTCTTGTGTGTGTCACACTACCTCAATTACCCTTTATCCATCCTTGCGAGAACCCCACCTAGGCCAACCTAGCCTCTCCACTTGGTGATTGTTTTACTTCCATCTAGCCTTCCTTTGGGAGAATATAAATGACACCCTTTGGGAATGGTCTTAGAAAGGAAATGCTACATCGATAGTTTACGTGCGCTTGGGAATTTACATGTATAATCTAAAATCTATTAACAAACATTTCCTACACCACTGCTAGAGATGAATTGTTAGTAGTGCGTAGGAACCGTCAACAAGCATTTCTGGTGCCATTTTTGGGGATAACTTGTGGGTGTTCCTTAGGAAATATCAACATCTCGTCCTCATAAACTCTCCCAAACGATTGTGGGGTGGAGGGGGTGGTGGTGGTGGAGGCATGTGGGGCTGATTGTTGTTGCAAGCTTGCAGCTGTCCCATGGTTTGTATCATGGTCTGCATGAGCTGGTTCTGCATAGCTAATAGCTGCTCAAGGTTGATAGTCACATGTCCAAGTCCATTTTTGTTCTAAGGTGCTCCATTGTACTCCTCCGCACTATTGGCATTCCTTTGGTTGCGAGTCCTTAGCATATGTTGGGGAAAGAGTAGCATAGATGGAATAATTTAGAATTTGAAAAGAAACACCCCAACTATATGCATAAAGGTATATGTAACTAAACAACTCTCTCATTAAACTAAAAACCCTATTAGAGGATGTGGACAAGGCTCCCACAACTCTCTACTACGTGCAAATGTGGACAAAACACTAGGCATCCCACAAATCGCACCAAGCGCAAAAGAAAAAGCACACACCAAGAAAATTCAGCGCACCACACCAAACACAACCATTAAGATCTAAACTCTTTTCTAACTTTTAGCCAGGAGATTGAGGCTTAATTGTGTGAACCGTGGCTGTCCTGGCCATGAGGCGGCGAAGGCGACGGTGTCGGCAAGGCATACATTGGTGCACGCCAAGGTTAGTTGGCCGTCCATGTAGGCGCTGGAGAGGTTGCTGCACCATTGACCTCCATGGTGGTACAGACTTCCTCTTGTTTTTCCATGATGAACAACTTCATACGGAGGTAGCGGATCTCTTCCATTGCATCAGCATAATGATTTTCCAAAATCACCAATACTTTTTGTGATCTATCAATGCCACAATAACTTATTTGAGCTCCTTCTTATGGTCTTAAGACTTCCGTTGTTCCCTTCCTGCGCTGTGGGTGTAGCGCAAAACTAGTACCTCCAACTTGCTCTCGGTAGATGTGGCACAATCTAGTAAGTGCATCCCAAGCCACATCATCAATAGCTTGCTCCCTGGTAGATCTTCACGTGGACGCAAAGTGTTGAGTGACCACCTCATCTTTGGCAAGAATAGTAACTTGAGCCCTCCATTCTTCACGTCCATGCCGAGGAATCCTCTAAACATAGTATTCTGGGTGCATTTTGCATAAATGAAGGAACTCCTTCAATTGTTTAGCTGCAAATCTTCCATCAGTGCCATCGGAACAGAATTCTTGGGCATCACAGTAAGTTAGGCATTTGGCCTCCTTTCTTGCTTCACTAGGATGCGATACACTCCTTTGAGCTTCGGGTACCTCTTCTTGTGCAGCGGGTTAATCCTCTTGTGGTTCCTCCTAATCTTGGGCTTCATCTTCATTCTCCTCAAGGGCTTCACCTTCCTTTTTCCTTACTATTATAGAATTCAACCATCTCAAGATTTTTCTCCTCCTCATCATCATAGGGTTGTACCTCTCTAAGGATCTTCCTCTGTCGTGTTGGAGTGTTCATGGTCAACATCCTTTGCGGTAGAACTCACTTCCTCCTCCTCTTGGGATGGTTCCATTTGGAACTCCTCGCGAGGACTAATCTTGCTTCCAAGGGGTGGCAAACGAGCTCTCTTACGGGCTGTCATTTTGGTGTTAGCCATCTATAAGAAAACATGAGAATATTAGAGGCAAGCATAAATATTAGTTCTGAAATTGCAGTAGCCAACTCTGCCTATGTTGTAATGACATAGCTGGTCCCAAGCCTGGATAAAGGAGGGGTTCTGATAGGCTTGGCGAGCCAACAACTATATTTAGCCATTCTCATGGAAATGAAACCCATTGGAAATTCGTTGGGGCGTAACCCTCTTAGCGACGCGCCATACCGGAACCCGGGTCTGGTGTTAAGTGGGCGAGGGCCAAGTCACCACCGCCTTAGTGGCACGCCATTTTGCAACCCAAATGTGGTGTTAAATGGGCGAGGGACGGATCGCCACCACCTTAGTGGCGTGCTACATCATCATCCGGATGTAGTGTTAAGTGAGCAAGGGTCTTTGCATCTTCCTCGACAGATGCGAAGCGTAAGGAAGCTAGCCAAGGAAACTAGGTTTCGGGTGGGTAGTTGGAATGTAGGATCCTTGACGGAAAAGCTATGAGAGTTAGTGGACGTTGCGATTAGGAGGTGTGTAAATATCCTTTGTGTACAAGAGACAAAATTGGCAGGTCAAAAGGTGAGAGAGGTTGAGAATACCGGTTTCAAGCTTTGGTATTCTGGCTTGACTGGAACTAGGAATGGCGTAGGCATCCTAATAGATAAGAGCCTCAAAGATGGAGTAGTGGATCTCTGTAGACGGGGGGATAGGATCATCCTAGCCAAGGTAGTTGTGGGGGACCATATCTTGAATGTCATTAGTGCTCATGCCTCACAAGTTGGGCTCGACATGAGCACTAAGAGACAATTTTGGGAGAACTTGGAGGATATGGTTAGTAGTGTACCGGTAACCGAGAAGCTCTTCATAGGAGGAGATCTCAATGGTCATGTAGGTACAACAGACGTAGGTTTTGAGGGGGTACACGGAGGTTTTGGGTGTGGCGATAGAAACCAGGATGGTAAGGATATCCTGGACTTTGCCATAGCCTATGACATATTGGTAGCTAACACCCTCTTTAAGAAGAGGCTATCTCACTTAGTGACCTTTACTAGTGCCCAACATTCTAGTCAAATCGACTATATCCACACTAGGAGAAGGGAGAGAGGGGCATGTTTAGATTGTAAGGTGATTCCTGGGAAATGTGCTGTTCCACGACATAAACTTGTGGTAGCCGACTTTCATTTCCATGTGCACGTGTCACGAGACAAAGGTGTTAAAACCGCAAGAACAAAGTGCTGGAAGTTGAAGGATGAAGCGCAACAATCATTCAAAAGGAGGATGATCGCAGAAGGACCTTGGGGCGAAGAGGAAGATGCGTAGAGTATGTGGGTGAAGATGGCAACTTACATTAGGAAGGCAGCTCGGGAGGTGCTGGGGTGGACAAAAGGTAAGAAACTTGTAGATAAGACACTTGGTGGTGGATTGAGGATATACAAAATGCTATTAAGGAGAATAAGGAGTCTTATAAGAGTTGGCATCATGAGAGAAGCGCAAGTAACATGGCGAAGCATAAAGAGGCTAAGAAAAATGTAAGATGTGTTGTGAGTAAAGCAAGGGGGCAGGCCTATGATGCACTATATGAGAGGCTATGGACAAAGAAGGCGAAAAGGATATATACAAGATGATGAATCTTCACGAGAGAAAGTGAGAGATCTCAACCAAGTCAAATGCATTAAGGATGAGGCAGATCAAATTCTATTGAAGGATGAAGAAATTAGGAACAGATGGCGGGACTACTTCAGTGGACTATTTAATGACGGGAATGGGAGCATTAGGTTTGAGTTGGATGACTCATTTGATGACACCAAAAGACGATTTGTGCGGAGGATACAAGAGTATGAGGTTAGAGAGGCCTTAAAAAGGATGAAAGGAGGAAAGGCCTGCGGCCCTGATGATGTCCCCATTGAGGTGTGGAGATGTCTGGGAGATGTAGCAATAGTATGGCTCACTAAACTATTCAACCGCATTATTTAGTCAAACAAAATGCGTGAAGACCGGCGGAAAAGTATTTTAGTATCCATCTTCAAAAATAAATGAGAAGTTCAAAGTTGTACTAATTACCGAGGAATTAAGCTCATGAGTCATACTATGAAGCTCTGGGAGAGAGTGAATGAACACCGCTTGAGGAAAGTGACTAATGTCATTAAAAACCAGTTTGGTTTTATGCCTGGGAGGTCCACTATGGAGGCAATTTTCTTACTCCGTCATCTTATGGAGAGGTATAGGGAGCAAGAGAAGGATCTACATATGGTGTTCAATTACTTGGAGAAGGCATACGATAAGGTACCAAGACCGGTCATGTGGTAGGCACTAGAGAAAGATGAAGTCCCAACAAAACACATTAACCTTATCAAGGATATGTACGATAATGTGGTGACAAGTGTGCGCGTAAGAGATAGTGAGACCGACACTTTTCCTATCACAATAGGGCTACACCAAGGATCAGCCTTATGTCCTTACATCCTTTCCTTAGTGATGGATGAGGTGTCGAAGGATATACAAGGGGATATCCCTTAGTGTATGCTCTTTGCTGATGATGTAGTGTTGGTAGATGAAACTATGGATGGTGTTGATAGAAAATTGGAGCTATGGAGGCAGACCTCAGAGTATAAAGGGGTTTAGACTTAGTAGAACCAAGACCGAGTATATGAGATGCGACTTTTAGTGATGTTTGGTGCAAGGATGGAAATGTTAGTTTACAAGGACAAGTAGTACCTAGGAGGGACACATTTCGATATTTAGGATCAATGTTACAGAGCAATGGTGATATTGACAAAGATGATTGCCACAGGATCAAGATCGGGTGGATGAAGTGGCGACAAGAATCTGGAATCTTATGTGATAAGAAAGTTCCACAAAAATTGGAAGGAAAATTCTATAGGATGGTGATCAGACCTACGATGCTATATGGAGCAGAATGTTGGCCAACTAAAAGGAAACATGTCCAACAAATGAGTGTTGCACAGATGCGCATGCTACGGTGGATGTGCAGTCACACAAGAAGAGACAAAATTAGGAACGAGGTGATATGTGATAGGTAGGGGTGGCACCAATTGAGGAGAAGCTAGTCCAACATCGCATACAGTGGTTTGGGCATATCTAGCGTAGACCTCCAGAAGCACCGGTTAACAGTGGGGTTATAAAGAGTAGAGAAAATTTTAGGAGGGGTAGAGGTCAACCAAGGTTGACATGGCAGGAGGCGGTGAAACGAGACTTAAAGAAGTGGGACATACCTAGAGATTTGGCTCATGATAGGACTGCATGGAAATTAGCAATTCATGTGCCAGAATCTTAGTTTATTCGTATTTCGTTACTCTTTATATTCTTTCTTATTAACCCATTTCTAAAATAAATAAAATGTAGAATATTATTTTATTTGTATTTATTAATATTACATTTATTATTATTATTTACTTTCATCTTATTTTCTATTACTTTTCTTTAAATGTGTTGGGTTTCATTTCTAGCCGACCCCAACTTGTTTGGGACAAAGGCTTGGTTGTTGTTATTGTTGTTGAAATTGCAGCAACCATAAATCAAAATGAGAGGATGTGCATTTGCTCGAAAAGGTGGAAAAGTGGCAAAAATTGCAGCAGCAGCGAAAACACAATTTTTTCCCACATTATATAGCTAGTGGAAGACAAAATAATGCAAACAGGTGATTTCTGAATAGGGAAGAAGTCCTAAGTGATTTTTGGTGTCCATTCTACTTTGGCTTGCGTCCTACGGTCAAACCTGGCTCTGATACATATTTGTGACATCCGTTTCAGAAAATGAACCTAGAATGATGCATATGGCTTCCCAAGATGTTTAACACACATACACAAGTGATTCACAAATAATAAACAGAAATAACCACGTCTCAAATAATAACACTAATAATAGTATCTTATTAAAACCCAAATAGCCTCGAATAGAAGCTCTAAACGACTGCAACGGAAAACACTAAAAACTAATGACTTCAAACTCCACAGGCAAGCTTGACGGTAACACGCACGCTTAGAACTCCTCAATGACCTCCGGGTACTCCTCATTGACGCCTGCTTCTAAATTTATTGGGGGGATAGAAAGGGTGAGCACATGTCGTACTCAGCAAGTGTGGGAAAGTATGACATGTAGCATAAACAAGGAATAATAAATAAATAATGGCTAATTGCATAAAAGTACATTCAAAATAGTATAAATGGAAATTATATGATCATTAAGTGTGGTCCTTCCCAAATAATATTAATCTCAACTTAAGTAACCAATACCAGCAATAATAATCCATAATCAATTCATAAATGTTCATTTGTCTCAATTTCATCAATTCTATATACCAAAGCCAATTACTGAATCAACATGAACTCCTAATTCAATTCTAGCCATTAATCTATGTTCAACGTCCAAAACTCTAATCATATGTGGGTCGATGTTGCTCATAACCGGGAGCAATGCTATCAGGATAGTTTTTAACACACTCTGCAGAGGTTGTACGACTTTACCCACAAGTTCATGATTTCATCACCTTTCAATGACTAAGGAATCTCGATTATGCCGTCTCACACTTCCTTTGGTGTGTGGCCAAGAGATCACGAAATAGCCTTTACATAGTGATTACTAGCATATTTAGACCCCAGTGAGGTTTCATCGGTGGTGATGTCTCCAACTGAGCACATCCAAACAAGGGCCCCCTCTTGAGCCATTTGGATCCCAAGGTAGTCCCACCATCACTACAAACCCATTCGACTACCCTTTCCTCGAGCTTTTCTAATGGTCCAAATAGTACTCGCAATACACTAATTAGTTAGCTAAGCCGCACCCATATTGGCCCTGTGGTGCCACTGTAAATCTTGGATTGTGGCTCCACGAACTGGTCCTTAGATCTAAAGCAAGCAAAACCACCAAAACAGTCCAACCCATTCTACGTAACCGGTTTGCTTAGATCCCTAGGCACCATGTTGCTAAAGGGTCATTCATATCAATTCTCATCATTAAAGTGTTCAATAGTTCATAATTACACAATATGAGTGTTTCCCAAACCCAATTGAGTATAGCAAAGCAAAATGTGTAAAATACCCTTCTCGACATTCTACATTCTGTTAAGCGACAAGTGTGGTTATAAAAAACTTGTAAACTCCTATAATTGGGTTTTCCATCAATTTGACACAATCATTCAATTTTGCAAACAAAACATTTAAAAACTTGGATCAAAATGATCAAGGACACTTGCCTGGCTCTAGAGCTTGGTTTGGATTGGAAGCTTCGAAGTTCTGGTTCTACGGGTCCTCAAAAGAACTCTCTATAGCGGTACCTTATATTCCGCACGACAAACATGCAAAACAAACAATAGAATAAAAAATGCTCATATATTACTCAATATGACATGATATGCATGATTGATGCAATTGTGAGGCAAAACTTGTTAATGAGTTGCCATTAATGTTTACTAATTAGTTACAATGGTTTTTAACAAGTTTGAACAGGAGTTGAATTGATTCGAGTCAATTCGGGTTTAATTCAGCCCAAACAGATCAGAAGGCCGGACAAGTCCGGTTCCAGGACAGGACTAGTCCGCCCTGTCTAGAACTTGCGAGTTAGGGTTTTTTGGACAGCGAGATCAAGGGGTAAATTCATGTGGAAAAGTGAATGTTCAGGGCATACTGTCATTTTATGTAAAAGCCCGCATTTGAGTAGAGCAAGAACACGAAAATGCAAACTTAAAAATTTTGAAAGTGGACTTGGAAATCCAACCTCACATGTACCATGTGAGTTAACCAATGTTAACTAAAAGTATGAACTTGTTAAAACTTAAATCCTTAATTGGAATATTCCCCATAAAAGATTAACAATTCGAATGTTAATTCAAACTCAAGTTCCAAAATCGACTTGAGCAACATCATGGAGTTCCCAGCTACATCGACGATGTGTAGTATCTTCAAGCACATCCATCCTAATCTTTTGTTTGGACCAGTGAGAATAATATTATGGGTGGTCAGCTCTCATGAAACATCTTTTGGTTTTCTTGTAAGACCTATGTGTGCTGAATACATTGGCTTGTAGTGAATACCCTTGCTTTGATGATTAAAGTTTTGAATATCACCAAAACACCGTTTTATTATGGTCCTGCTAGTTTTGTAAGCTCCGCCAGGAGCTTGGTTATACTAGTTTTGGTAAGTTCCGGCGCTAGGATCTACTAGCTTTTGTTAGCTCTGGCTCAAGGTCCGGGTTGCTCTGGCAAGGTCCGGAACTTGACCGCAATGCTTCTGTTTTTCATCTGCAATATTTTGTACTTGCTTTACATCTCTGGAAAGATTGCTTAGTATTCATTTGCTATGTTTTTGGTGCGTTTTTGGTTGATATTGATGATATCGTGTTACTGTGGTTTTGGAACATGCTTATGTGAGGTTCTCACGTAAGGTGTTGTGTTCGGAACTAACTTGAGTCAAGTCGAGGACTTGGGCTCGTATGGATTGGTTGTTTATTCATGTGCAGGCGTTGCTTGAGTTCAAGACATGGCTGGTGACGGGATCCATTGGACTAGTCTCAGGGAGGAGATGAGGTTCCAACAACCAAATTCAGGAGGAATTGTGGTTGAGCTGATCAGGAGGTTGCGCAGCATGATTGAATCAAGAACAATGCATGTGAAGGTATTGTGGATGTCATTGGATGATGTTTGCACGTGTGCAAGGAGTGCATGGACGTGGCTACATGGTTCCGAGACGTGATGAAGAGATGTGGACGTAAAGAGTTGGTCGGAAAGGTCCAACCGACTCGGTTATGGACTCTAGCTGCGGCTGAGTCGGGTTTGACTCAAATATGAAAAGATTTGAGTTGGTTATGATAGGTTTTCGTGTGGGTCACGAATTTGAGTTGTTTAGGAATGTGGGATACGTTTCTAAGGTGTTTGGAGGTCTTAAGATTTCTTCTATATGCGCATAGAAGAATCCTAAGCAATTATGGAATGTTACGATTCGTGAACAGAGTAGGATTAGGTTCCTGATCTGAATTGAGTTGACTTTCGAGCTGGTTATATAAGCAAGGGAGCCCAGAGCTCGTGGCGCACGAATTTGGGGCTGTTCTTCTTGTGTTCTATTGAATAAAATTCGTAGTTTGAAGGAACTTTTGTGCCTTATTTGTCAGACTTGTTTCAGACAAGTTTTACTCGTCGAGTTTCTGGACAGCACTACCTTTCGTCGGTGGTTTTATAATAACTAGAGTTTTACAGATCCAATTGACGTGATTCTTTTTGGATTGTCTTCAAAACTTGATTATCTATCATCTGTCAAAATTTCACGGTCATTGGATTTGTGGTCTATGATCTACACGAGTTTCTTTGCAGCATTCCAGAACTGTTTTTTTGTCTCGGGTAGGGCAGATTGACCTTTGTTTGATCTTTCGATCATAACTTGATTTTTTCTCGACAGATTTGAGTGATTCTTTTTGTGTTGTCTTCGTGACTTCATTCTCTCTGATATCTATCACTTTTATCATGGTGAAACACGTTTATATTAGTCTCACACACGATTTCTTTAACAGATCGTTTTTCTGCCAAAGGGGTTGGGGTTTAATTGTTTCCGCTGCGTAAGATTTTTAAATCTACCATTCACCCCCCCTCTGGTAGCTTTTCACATGCTCCTCAATCCTACAATTGGTATCATAGCCATGGTTCTCTAATCTTTGTGATTTGCGCGTGTTTTTGACTAATCATCAAGGAGAAGTACTCTACCAAACCTTGTGTGTTTGCTGGTATTGATTTTCAGGTTTGGAAGGCACACATGGAGGCTTTCATCCAGGCACAAGGCTTTGCAATATGGGAGAAGGTATACAAGACTTACAAAGTGCCATCAAACGATCAAGTTACAGCTACAAATCTGAGAGATGTCGACAACAACAACAAGGCTCGGAACTTGATCATACAAGGATTAACACAAAGCGACTTCGACCGTGTTGCACACCTCCGATCTGCATACGATGTGTGGAAAGCACTTTGTGACTACCACGAAGGATCCAACACGATCAAAGAGGTGAGGCAAGACATGTTCAAGAAAGAATACATGCGCTTTGAGATGCAACCCGGTGACTCTATTGATGACCTTTTTGCTCGCTTTAATATGATTCTCGGCAACTTGCGTAGTGTCAATGTTAATTTTTCAGATGCTGAAAATGCTAGGCAATTGTTAAGTGCATTAGACATGTCAATTTAGGAGATGAAAGTTACATCTATTCGTGAATCTATAGTCATGAGTTCACTTACTCTAGATGTGATATATTCCAAATTAAAAACTCATGAAATTGATATAATCTCACGTAAGAACCCCAACAAGTCTATTGCTTTAATTTCTCAACGTGACATTCCTAGCTCCGGTCAAACTTCATCTTGTGGTACACTTGCTTTGCTATCTTCTCTAACCCTTGAACAGATTAAGGAGTTTCTAGAGGAGGAGCTAGCGCTCATCTCTACCCGGTTCTCAAAAGCATTGCAAAATGTGAGAACTAGAAGGAGAGGAAGCTCCGGACCTCAACGATGCTTTGAATGTGGTAAGACAGGACATTTCGTTCAGATTGCCCTAACCTTTCAGGTCCTACCTCCCGGGAAGAAAAACAATCAAGGATAAAGCACTCCTCAATAAACGATAAGAAGAAAAAGAAGGGCTTTACAAGTCGCTAACTGGTGAACAGTTTTATCTCAGCACTCCAGGAACTTGGCTCAAGCGACGTGGACATTGGAAGTGATGAAGATGAAGATGATTTGGCAAACTTGTGCTTCATGGCGGGCAAGTCAAGATCAAGTATGGAGGAGGCAGAACACAACAGCGACAATGAAGAGGTATGTCCTACTTGTGAAGAAATGTGTGATGCTATTTCTCGTGCAACTATTATTGTTAAGAAAAAGGACAAAAGCTTAGGGACAATGCTGTTAAAATTGAGTCACTAGAATCTGAAATAATCATTTGAAATCCTTGATTCCTAGTGATGATTCTTGTTCCTCATGTGACTTAATATATGAACAATTGTCCTCCCTAAGAAATGCACATACCTCCACACTTGATAAACTTGAACTTGAAATTGAAAAGAACAAAAAGCGTGATGCACTTAATATTGGAAACTTAAAAGATGCTTCTTGTTCTACAATTGATTTGCATTGTTCTAGTTGTGATTATCTTGATAAGAAACTGCAAGATGCTATGAATGAAATCTCTATATTGAACAATGCTTTACTTTGTCATGAAGTTAAATATTGTTCCAATTCCAAATTAAAAGGAAAAACTTCATGTGAAAATTGCCTTGATCTGTGCAATAAACTTGATAACATGCATAAGACATTTGATCGGTTTTGTAATGGGAATATGAACCTTAACTTGCTGCTGAATTCATCCAAGTCTTGCAATGATAAAATTGGTTTAGGTTTTGATTCTCATGCTCATGCTAAGTCACATCCACATAAAATTGTAAAGTCATTAGGAAGTGGTTTGATTCAAACAGTTACTAAACAAAAAGAAGTGGTTTTCAAATCTGCAGGAGTATTGTCTTATTCGGTTTCAAATAAAAATGTTGTTTGCTCATCTAGACATGAACACAAAGTTAAATTTCATTGTACCTACTATGGTAGAGATGGTCATGTCATAGATTTTTGTTATAGACTAGCTAAACAACAGAAAAGGGAGAGAATGGTTGCTAGACCTCATAACTTTCATGCAAAATTTGCTGCACATATTGAACCGAATGTACAACTTGCTGTTTTGAGTCAAAAACATTCAAAGTTTACCTCCGGACCTTCTGTTTTTGCCTCCGGAGCTACTGATTTTTGTGCTACACAAGTAACACCTTATAGGTCAGTAGTTAAGAATAAAAAATCTTAAACTTTGACTCATAAACCTGCTGTTTTGTCTCAGCTTTCGCGTGTTTTTACTGCTGCACGTCACGTAACTCAGTACTGGATTCCTAAATACCTTTTGACTAACCCCAGTATTGAGTCATCGACTCATTGTACTTCTATGTAGGTTACACGTTTGAGGAAGGAGAACATTTGGATTGGGGATTCAGGTTGCTCACGCCACATGACCAGTAACAAAGATTGGTTCTCCTCCCTCTCTTTTGTGTCACGTGTAGAGAATGTTACTTTTGCAGATAATTCTTCAGCTCCTATAATTGCTAAGGGTTCGGTTAGAGTAAATGATCACTACACTTTGAAGGATGTTGCACTTGTCAAAAATTTGAAATACAACTTGCTTTCTGTTGCACAATTGCTAGATGAAAATCTGGAAATTATTTTCAATAAAAACTACTGCAAAGTTGTAAGTTCAAATAGTGAGCTTATTTTTAACATGTCTCGGTTTGGAAGAGTTTTTAAAGCTAATTTTGATATGTCTTCCTCTAAGCATAGGTGTCTAGTTGCTAATGATTCAAAGGACCTATATTTCTGGAATCGTAGACTTGGTCACGTAGGCTTTGATCACCTAACGCGTGTTAGTGCTCTTGATCGCATACGTGGGCTGCCTAAGCTTAAAGGGGACAAACAAATTGTGTGCTCTTCTTGTAGACATGCTAAAATGGTTGCAGGTTCACATACTCCTCTCACAATGATCATGACAACTGAACCATGTCAACTTTTGCATCTTGACACCGTAGGACCTTAACGTGTTCAATCCTTCGGAGGTAAATGGTATGTACTTGTGATTGTTGATGATTATTCTAGATACTCTTGGGTTTACTTTATGGCGTCTAAGAATGAAGTTTTTAGTAACTTTAGAACTTCATTTCTTAGATTATCAATCGATTACCCAGGATCTTTAAAAGCAATTAGAAGTGATAATGGAACTGAATTTAATCAATCTTTTGATCACTTTTGTGCTGAAAATGGAATAGATCATCAATTTTTTTCACCATATGTTCCTCAACAAAATGGTGTTGTAGAAAGAAAGAACAGAATCTTAGTTGAGATGGCTAGGACTATGCTTGATGAATATCAGACTCCTAGGAAAATTTTGGGCTGATGCGATTGCAACAGCTTGTTATGTCTCAAATCTTGTTTTCTTGCGTGCTAAGCTAGGTAAAACACCATATGAGCTCCGGTTTGGACATAGGCCTAGTGTCACACTTTCGGGTCTTTGGTTGCAGATGCTCTGTTAAGAAACATGGTAATCTTGATAAATTTGAACCTAGATCAATTGATGGCATGTTTCTTGGTTATCCATCTCATACTAGAGGCTACCGTGTGCATTTACTTGACACTAACAAAATTGTGGAGACTTGTGAAGTGTCTTTTGATGAAGCTAGCCCAGGTACTAGCTCAAACATTGCAAGTCCAGATCCATATCCGCAGGGGGGAGCATTTTCGTTGAAGATGAGGAAGAATTAGAGCTGCTGCCCGAAAATTCAGCAGCTAAAGACTTTGGTTCAGCTCCGGATGTTAATTCTCAACCAGCACCGACAACCATCAATGCTGATTTAAATCGTCCTCGAGTCACAAGATCATCGATTTGTGATGAACATGAAGAAAAAGAAGCTTGTGAGACATATGTTCCCCTACGGTTTTACAAAGATCATCCCCCACAACAGATGATTGGAAGCTTGCACGAACGAGTCACACGGTCCAGGTTTTGCGATCCAAACTCTTATACTCATTCTGCTTTTGTTTTTTCTTTTGAATCCAAAGATATATCACACGCACTAACTAATGAATCCTGGGTTATTGCCATGTAAGAAGAGTTAGAAAATTTTGAAAGAAATAATGTTTGTAAACTTGTACCTGCACCTCAAGGTCACACTTTAATTGGAACTAAATGGGTGTTTAAAAATAAACAAAGTGAGGATGAGATTGTGGTTAGGAATAAGGCTAGGTTGGTTTCACAAGGTTTCACTCAAGTTGAAGTTCTAGACTTCGATGAAACTTTTGCTCCTGTTGCTAGATTAGAAGCCATAAGAATTTTGTTAGCTTTTGCTGCATCTAAAGGTTTTAAGCTATATCAAATGGATGTTAAAAGTGCTTTTCTTAATGTCTACGTAAATGAGGAGGTTTATGTGAAACAACCATCGGGTTTTGAAAATCCAGATTTTCCTAATCATGTATACAAACTGTCCAAAGCCTTGTACGGTCTCAAACATGCCCCTAGAGCATGGTATGATAGGTTAAAAACATTGTTAATTGAAAAAGGGTTTACCATGGGCAAGGTTGATAAAACTATTTTTGTGCTTAAGCATGGCAATGACTCATTATTCATTCAAGTGTATGTGGATGATATTATCTTTGGTTGTGCTTCTTATGATCTTGTGTCCAAGTTTTCAGCTATGATGAGTTCAGAATTTGAAATGAGTATGATGGGTGAACTCACTTACTTTTTGGAGCTGCAAATCAAGCAAACAAAGGAGGGTACCTTTGTGCATCAAACGAAGTATACAAAAGATCTCCTAAGGCGCATCAACATGGAAAAAAGCAAGCCTCTTCGGATACCAATGGGAACAGCAATAACACTTGGACTTGATGAATATGGTGAACCCGTGGATCAAAAAGAATATAGAAGCATGATCGGATCACTTTTGTATCTCACGACATCAAGACCAGACATACAATTCAGCGTATGTCTTTGTGCACGGTTTCAAGCCTCCCCACGTGCTTCACATCGTCAAGCCGTCAAAAGGATTCTCAGGTACTTACATGGAACTCAAGAATTTGGAATTTTTCTTCCTTTTTCCTCAACCGTTACTTTGAAAGCTTTTTCGGATGCTGATTTTGGGGGTCGTAGGATTGATAGGAAAGTACTTCCGGTGCTTGTCGTTTTCTTGGTAATTCTCTTGTTGCTTGGTCCTCTAGAAAACAAAATTTAGTTTCACAATCCACAGCTGAATCTTAATATGTAGCTGCTGCTAGTGCTTGCTCACAAATTCTTTGGATTGTTCAAACACTTAAGGACTATGGGGTTGATCTAGATAGTGTTCCACTATTTTGTGATAACACTAGTGCCATTTGCATTGCTAAAAACCCCGTGCAACATTCTAGAACTAAGCACATTGACATTAGGTATCACTTTCTCCGAGATAATGTTGAAAAAGGAAACATTGTGCTTCACCATGTAGATACCGAAAAACAATTGGCTGACATTTTTACAAAACCTTTGGATTTCACTCGTTTTTGTTATATTGGTAGTGAAATAGGGGTTATGCATCCTCATGGCTTAAATTGAGGGGGAGTTTTGAAACTTGGAAAGTCTATATGTGAATCTGAAATTAAAATAATATGAGCATAGTATTTTATACATATATGACTTTGTGATTCCTTTTACATGCTGAAAGTTCTTACTACATTACTCGTGTTATACATTTTGTAGTTTTTGCCATGTCTAGTAATTGGAATAATTACTTACACTAAAACTGGTCATGGTCGAACTTTCTTGCTGTTTTGAACTTGTTACATGTTGACAAGTGCTTTTAATCATTAAGAATTAATCAAGTAATCAACTCACATGTTGAGTTTTTATGAACAAATATAAATTGAGAAAAGATCAAGAGAATATGCATGCATCGCACTTCTTCTTTTGAGATGGCTTATCATTGCACTTAGATATGAACTTGGAAGAAGTTGTGTATGACTAAAACCATGTCCTTAAGCTTCTGATTGTCAAATGACATAGGCTTGGCTTGGTTGGTTAGAATAAGGCAGATGCGCATATAATCTCTTGCAAATATCATATGATCTAAATTTATGCTTTGAAAAAAAATAAAATGCAGCAACTAGTGTCATGATTTCAGGTTTTGAAATAGTTAAGTTTGTGAGATCATGACTTGCTTAAATTGAAAATTACATTTGATCTCTAGCATGGCTTACACTACTTTATGTATCTCATTGATGTGATACTGTAAGGTACTTGATAGTATGACTTGGATGAGCTTTGTTTATATGTATATTTTATAATATGCTCATAACAACTAAAGTTGGAGAGATAATTTGTTTATATTCTCATGACTTGCTGAATACATTGTCAAAGGGGGAGAGATAAGCATGAAGAGAAAGAGAATATGTGCATAAGGAGAGATAATAAAGGGGGAGAGATAATATGAGAGATAATTTTTGGATTTTCTTCTCATTTTTAATATGGGATATTTTTGGATTTTCTTCTCATTTTACTTTTGATTTACAAAGGGGGAGAAATTGCCTTCAAAACTTTTATGTGAATAAGCCAATGTTCGGATTTTAAATGGTGTTGCCAATGCATTCATCAAGGGGGAGATTGTAAGACCTATGTGTGCTGAATACATTGGCTTGTAGTGAATACACTTGCTTTGATGATAAAAGTTTTGAATATCACCAAAACACCTTTTTATTAAGGTCCTGCTAGTTTTGCAAGCTCCGGCGGGAGCTTGGTTATACTAGTTTTGGTAAGTTCCGGCGCTAGGATCTACTAGCTTTTGTTAGCTCCGGCTCAAGGTCCGGGTTGCTCTGGCAAGATCCGGAACTTGACCTCAATGCTTCTGTTTTTCATTTGCAATGTTTTATACTTGCTTTACATCTCTGGAAAGATTGCTTAGTATTCATTTGCTAATTTTTTGGTGCGTTTTTGGTTGATATGGATGATATCGTGTTACTGTGGTTTTGCAACATGCTTATGTGAGGTTCTCACGTAAGGTGTTGTGTTCGGAACTAACTTGAGTCAAGTCGAGGACTTGGGCTCGTATGAACTGGTTGTTTATTCATGTGCAGTTGTTGCTTGAGTTCAAGACATGGCTGGTGACGGGATCCATTGGACTAGTCTCAGGGAGGAGATGAGGTTCCAACAACCAAATTCAGGATGAATTGTGGTTGAGCTGATCAGGAGGTTGCACAACATGATTGAATCAAGAACAATGCATGTGAAGATATCATGGACGTCATTGGAAGATGTGTGCACGTGTGCAAGGAGTGCATGGATGTGGCTACATGGTTCTGAGACGTGATGAAGAGATGTGGACGTAAAGAGTTGGTCGGAAAGGTCCAACCGACTCGGTTATGGACTCTAGCTGCGGCTGAGTCGGGTTTGACTCAAATATGGAAAGATTTGAGTTGGTTATGATAGATTTTCGTGTGGGTCACGAATTTGAGTTGTTTAGGAATGTGGGATACGTTCCTAAGGGGTTTGGAAGTCTTAATATTGCTTCTATCTGCGCATAGAAGAATCCTAAGCAGTTATGGGAAGTTACGATTCGTGAACAGAGTAGGATTATGTTCCTGATCTGAGTTGAGTTGGCTTTCGAGCTGGTTATATAAGCAAGGGAGCCCAGAGCTCGTGGTGCACGACTTTGGGGCTGTTCCTCTTGTGTTCTATTGAATAAAATTCGTAGTTTGAAGGAACTTTTGTGCCTTGTTCGTCAGACTTGTTCCAGACAAGTTTTACTCATCGAGTTTCTGGACAGCACTACCTTTCATAGGTGGATTTATAATAACTAGAGTTTTACAGATCCAATTGACGTGATTCTTTTTGGGTTGTCTTCACAACTTGATTATCTATCATCTGTCGAAATTACATGGTCATTGGATTTGTGGTCTATGATATACACAAGTTTCTTTGCAGCGTTCCAGAACTGTTTTTTTGTCTCGGGTAGGGCAGATTGACCTTTGTTTGATCTTTGGATCATAACATGAGTTTTTCTTGACAGATTTGAGTGATTCTTTTTGTGTTGTCTTCGTGACTTGATTCTGTCGAAGGGGTTGGGGTTTAATTGTTTCCGCTGCGTAAGATTTTTAAATCTACCATTCACCCCCCCTCTGGTAGCTTTTCATGTGCTCCTCGATCCTGCATTTCTCTTCTGCTCGTTCTTATCGGGAACCATCTCGATGGGTGTGCCAATGATGCTTCATGCACAAGCTAGTTTTTGAGGTTGTCCTTATCGTCAATAATGGAAGTACTCATGTGCTCTCTATATTTGCTTCGACTCGTGGCACCAATTAGAAATTTATGTGAGTAAGGAATAAAAACCAAACCATGTGAAAGATAAAGATCCAAACAAATTCGAGCTTAAAGTTTGAATTTACAAAATGTTGGACTTAGAACCCTTAATTGATTAAGGTCAATTATTTAGGATTTCTATTGGTTTTAGAAAAGAAATAGATAAAGAATAAAAGCAAAAGCCTAGGGTGCTTTCAATTTTAAATTTGAATTTGAAATTCAATTGATTCAATTCTCAAATTTGGTTCAACAATTGGATTATCCACATATCAAATAACCAACCCCATGTTATCTTGTGTTGAGCTCATTTAACCATTGTTTTGAATGTGGGGAAAAAAGAAAAGGGGATATTATCATGTGATGGGGCCCACATGTCATACTTATCCTCAGTGGCATAAAATTGATTTTGCTTCTTCCTCCCGACTCTGCTCCACGGCGCCCCGACCTCCCTCATGTTGTGCCCCACATGCCGCTCCGCCTGGCCGCACCGATCCGCCTGGCCGCGCTCCACCCTCCCCGACTCCACCGGCCAGGCTCCCCCCAACCGCTTGGTCTACTCAGTGGTGCACCCTGCTGCCAGTCGCCCCAACACCTGCACACCGCGTGCTCCGCCCCAACACCCGCGACCACACGCTCCATCACCCCCACGCGCCACTCCGCCTTCCTCCAGTGCCCCGCATCTACGCACGTCGCCCTTGCCACACCGCCACGGTGCTGGTCGCCGCGCGCGCCTTGATCCCGTGCCTCCTTAGTGCCTAGCAGCGCCGCTCGCCTGGCCCACGACGCCACCCCATGACGGCCGCCATCTCGGCTCCCAACAAGCGCCGCTCGCCTCCCCCGCGTGCCACGACCGCTTCTCCCGCCGCTCGCCGCCCAGCTCGCCGGCGCCCTGCTGTGCGCATGCCGCTGAGCGTCGCGCCCTAGCCGAGCTCGCCGCTATGTCCTTCTCATTCACATCCTGGCGCTGCTGCTCGCCGCACCCATGCTGTGCACCTCGCCGAGACTTGGCCGTCCACCGGTGCCATGGTCGTGCCAATCCCTGCGACGTCCACGTTCGCCGCTGTCCAAGCCTCGCAACCAGGCGCCGATACGTGTGAACATTGCGTTCCTTGCCGCCGCGCCTCTCACGCCACGGTGACTGCAGTCCATGCCGCCTTCCTCACTGCTGCGCCACCCGCGTCGTGGTGACCGCAATCTGCCGACCATTCACGCCGTTCCCAGCGTGTCTCTACTGTGCTGCTCGATAAAGCGCGTCTCCAGGCCTCCTTCCTCCCACCTCGGCGTCACGGGAAAGTTCGAATAAGTGCTGTGTTGCTTAGCCTTGTGCTACCCCGACTTTGACGTCTACTTTCCGTCGTCGCGACGTTCTGCTCCGTAGCTGCTTTCATGCAGCAAGGCAAGTGATGTGTGGGATAGAGGATAGGCAGGACACTACAGGAATGCCGATCAATTACGTCAGCCAGGGCCAACGTAATTAAGGCTTAAACCGATGTAAGTTACTTAATTACATCTGTTTTCCCTTACTTACGTCGGTGGCCGGCCGACAAAGCAGTTTGGACGTAATTTAGGTAACTTACGTCGGCCGCCGACGTAAGTTACTTAATTATGTCGGTGTCCGACAACCGACGTAAGTTATTTACTGAGATGGGCCGCGGTCTGGGCCCGACTACTTACGTCGGCCACTGTGAGCCGGCATAGGTTAAGTGGTATAACTTACGTCTGTTGAGCTTAACCGACGTAGATGTTTAACTTGCATTGGTATGGCTGAACCGACGTAAGTTAAACTGGGCTAACTTACGTTGGCTTGGTGTGACGCCCGGTTCCGAAAAATGAACCAAGCTAACGCATATGTGTGCCCAGGATGTTCATCACACATACACGAGTGCAATCACAAACGATATACAGATAATTAGCACAGAACAAGATTAATTTACCAAATTTTATTACACAAACCAGATTATCCTTGAATACAAACTCTAATGAATATTTATGACTAGTTCAACTAATGCAGCGGAAATAAACTAATTAAGCAAACTAAGCAACTAAGCATAAGGGATAGCGCAGCTCCAATAAACACCACAAGCAAAGCTGACGGTAGACACGGCCTAGAACTCCGCATTATCGCCATTAAACTCCCAATCCTGACCCGCAACTGTTGGGTGGGGGATTGCAAGAGTGAGTACATGTCGTACTCACCAAGTGTGGAAAGTATGACATGTGGCTGATTCAAATGACGACAATAATAATGGCAAAGTGCTGAAAAGTACAGTAAAACATTTGAAAAGCAATTTATTACATGTATGTGAAGTAAACCCATCATAATCATAAGTAATACCATAATACCATTCCACAATTCACCATCCTCATCAATAATTCCAGATTTCACCATTTGCCAGTAACCATATTCAGTACCAGAAATTAAACCATAACTCTAATACCAAACCATAACCATACCAAATACCATCCCAATACCGAGTTCCCTCTAATCATGGAAGTTGTCCAGGTGCTGATAATCGGGAGCATGGCTATCATGATAGTTTTATTTAGACTCTGCAGAGTTTGTACCACTACCCACGTGTTTGTGATTTCATCACCCATCGGCGACTAAAGAAACCTCTCTTATGCCAATTACACTTCGTTTGGTGTATGGCCAAGAGATCACAAAATAGCCTTTACAAAGGGATTACTAGCTTATTTAGACCCCATTGAGGTTTCACCGGTGGCGATGTCTCCAGCAGAGCACATCTTCAACCAAAGGCCCCCTCTTGAGCCATTCGGATCCCAGGGTAGTCCCACCAATCCTCAACAAACCCAATCCGACTACCCCTTCCCCGAGCATCCACAATGGTCCAAACAGCACCAGCAAAGCCCTAATTAATCAGCTACGCCGCACCCATACTTGGCCACGTGGTGGCACTGTAATCCTGGCTTATTCTCGCATGAATTGGTCCTTAGATCTAAAGCAAGCAAACCACCATATCATCCAACCCATCCACATACCAGGCTTGCTTAGATCACCCATTACCATATCAGATTTAACCAGTTCATGTTAACCATAATCTCATCCATGCATAATTAAATTGAGTGGTATAGTTGTTTCCCATCCCAGTTGATTAAGCGAAGCAAAAGGTAAAAATCCTTCCGGACTCTCTACCATAAATTCCAGGTGACAAGGGTGGTCAAACAATGCTAGTAAACTTCCTACCATAGGATTCCCATCACATTGACACAAGCATGCAGTTTTGCAAACAAAACATTTATTTTAAAAACAGGATCAATATGCTTCAAGGACACTTGCCTTGCTCTTTCTGTTGATTAGGTTCAAAGCCTTCAAACACTTGGTGCTTTAAATCCTCCGCGGCACTCTCTAGCGCAAATCGGTCTAATCCACGCAATAAACATACAAGACAAGAAACACAATCAAAGAGTGCACAAGTATTACTCAATATGTCATGACATGCATGATTAATGCAAATGCAAGGTAGAACTTGTTACTAGATTGCTTTTAATGATCACTAACTAGTTCTAATAGCTTTTAACAAGGTTATACAGATTTGGATGTGATTAGATCAATTTTTTGGATTAATTCAACACAATTTAACCAGGAAAATTGGACTAGTCCACTAGGGACCAGACAAGTCCGCACTCTGCGAGATCAGCGGATTAGGGTTTTCTAGATAAATGTGAATTCGGATATTAGGGGTTGAATTCACGTGAGGAAAAGATAATAGAAGGAATACCAGGTGTTTAGAACTCCAATGAATCAAGAAACTTGGAGGTAGCACTTGGATCTTGGTGATCTAGGGTTGGTGATGAACTTGGGGATGACTTGGTGGTGAAGAACGAAAACTTGGTGGAGATCTTGATCCTCTTTCGTTTCCTCCTCTTCTTCTTACTTGGGATCTTATCCTCCCTCCTTGATGGTGGCTCCCCACGAACTAGGGTTTGGGTGGGTGGAAAAGTGACAAATAGATGTCAATCCAAGGGGTGGGGTTGTTTATATAGAGGTGGAGGCTAGGGTTAGATGGATTTCGAGTTTGGGATGAGTAGAGGCCGGTTTAGAGTCCCTCATGGGCTCTAAAAGAGTTAGGCACGACGTCCCTAGGCCCACTTAATGTGAAACCCAAGAAACAAGTCGTAAAACAAAAGATCAACTCGGAGTCACGAAATATCGGACAAGTCCGGACAGGACCGGACTAGTCCGAAGTCGTCCAGAGAGAAAATCGGACAAGTCTGGTCAAACATCGGACAAGTCCTAATTTGAACAAAGAGGAAAACGAACAAGTCCGCTGGAACACCGGACTAGTCCGGAAAAGTCCATGGACTTAGCAATTTTTCAAGGATTCTTGGAATATCAGACTAGTCCGCACAAAATCGGACAAGTCCGAAAGTTTCCAGGGGCCAAAATCGGACTAATCCGCAGCAAAAACGGACAAGTCTGTTTTTAGCCAGAGAGAAATCGGACTAGTCCTCTGCAAAATCGGACAAGTCCGCACTTTCCTGCGTTTTAAGTGCGGTTCTGTTCCAAATCAATTTTAAATGCTCCGAATCAATTTTAAACTCGTTCCTCTTATTGTGGGTTAATGTTAAACATGTATATGAATGTATGCAAGGCATGACGCATGAAAATGAGGGTGTTACAAACCTGCCCCCCTTAAAATGAATCTCGCCCTCGAGATTCGACGCGGAAGAGAAAAGATAGGGAAATTCCTTCTTGAGATCATCTTCCAATTCCCACGTTGCTTCTTTCTCGGTGTGGTGCTTCCATTGAACTTTACACCATCTAATGACCTTGTTCCTTGTGACCCTCTCCTTAGTTTCCATGATTTTGACCGGTTGTTCGGCATAAGTCAAATCTTCCTCTAGTTCCAATTCTTCCATTGGCACTTGTTCTTCCGGTACTCTCAAACACTTCTTGAGCTGGGAAACATGAAAGACATCATGTACGTCTGAAAGATGAGCTGGCATCTCCAACTTATACGCTACTTCTCCAAAATCTTGAAGGGTCCAATATAACGAGGTGCGAGCTTGCCTCTTATGTTAAACCTCTTATGACCTCTAATTGGTGACACCTTGAGGTAAACAAAATCTCCTATTTCAAAGGCTAATTTCCTTCTCCTATTGTCCGCATAGCCTTTTTGCCTTGATTGGGCAGCCCTCAAGTTTTCACGAATTATTTGGACTTGCTTTTCGGCTTCTTGCAACACATCCGTTCCAAATACTTGAGTTTCTCCTGCCTCATTCCAAAATAAAGGCGTCCTACACTTTCTCCCATAAAGCGCTTCATATGGTGACATTTTCAAACTTGCTTGGTAACTATTGTTGTATGAAAATTCCGTGTATGGCAAGCTTTTGTCCCAACTTTTCCCATGCTTTAAAGCACAAGCTCTTAACATGTCCTCCAAAATTTGATTGGTCCTCTCGGTTTGTCCATCCGTTTGAGGATGATATGCTGAACTAAAATTCAACCTCGTTCCCAAAGCTTCATGCAATTTTTGCCAAAATCTGGAGGTAAATTGAGAACCTCTATCCGAGACTATCTTCTTAGGGACTCCATGTCGACACACAATATGCTCCATGTATATTTCGGCCAATTGCGCAGCTGTATATTTGGTCTTCACAGGGACAAAATGAGCTAACTTGGTTAAGCGATCCACAATTACCCAAATTGAGTCATACTCGGACTGAGTACGTGGTAACCCAACTATGAAGTCCATTCCAATTTCTTCTCACTTCCATTCCGGAATCTTCAACGGTTGCAATAATCCGGCTGGCCTTTGATGTTCCGCCGTGACTCGTTGGCACACGTCACACAATGCAACATATTCGGCTATGTCCTTCTTCATGCTATCCCACCACTAGCAAGCCTTCAAGTCTTTGTACATCTTCGTACAACCGCGGTGAATCGAGTATGGCGAGTCATGTGCATCCTTTAATATTGTCTCCTGAATATGCTTTACATTAGGCACAACGATTCTCTTTCCAAGCCATAAGGTACCATGTTCGTCCTCATCAAATCTGAATTCTCTCCCTTCTTTGGTCCTTTCCTTGATTTCCTTGATCTCCTCATCCGTGGTTTGTGCCTCTCGAATTTCTTGCTCCAAGGTTGGGTTTAATTCCATCATCTCCATCTCATTTACAAACCCAAGGTTCAACCGTTCAAACTCCTTTCATAACTCGGATGGTAACTCTCGAACTGTGAGTCAATGACTTACTCCCTTTCTACTCAAAGCATCGGCCACTACATTGGCCTTTCTCGGATGATAGTTGATCCCCAAATCATAATCTTTGATGAGCTCCAACCATCTTTGTTGCCTCATGTTCAGATCTGTTTGTGTGAAAATATACTTCAAACTCTTATGATCCGTATAAATTTCACACCTATTTCCAAGAATATAGTGTCTCCAAATCTTCAATTCATGTACCACGGTTGCGAGTTCCAAATCGTGTGTTGGGTAATTCTGCTCATGTTTCTTTAGTTGTCTCGATGCATAGGAGATCCCTTGACCCTCTTACATCAATACACATCCAAGCCCTTGTCTCGATGCATCGCAATAAATATCCAAACTCTTGCTCACATTCGGCAATACCAAAACTGGGGCTGTTGTCAATCTCTTCTTCAACTCCTCAAAACTATTCTGACAAGCTTCAGTCCATTGGAATGCCTTTCCCTTCATTAGCAACTCCGACATAGGCTTGGCTATCTTGGAAAACACCTTACTTCCTTTATGTTTTGCGGCGGTTCCCACTTCAACACGTCTCTCACTTTTCCGGGGTCAACCAATACTCCTCCTCCTGAAATTATATGACCCAAAAATGACACCTCTCTCAACCAAAACTGACACTTGTGGAGCTTGGCATACAATTGATGCTCCCTCAATTTCTGCTACGTAAGCCTCAAGTGTTCCTCATGTTCCTTCTCATCCTTCGAGTAGACCATAATGTCATCAATGAACACCACGACAAACTTGTCCAAGTACTCCATGAAGACTTTATTCATGAGGTACATAAAGTATGCAGGTGCATTTGTCAATCCAAAGGACATTACGGTGTACTCATAAGATCCATACCGTGTCCTAAAAGTTGTCTTGGGTATGTCCGATGGTCTAATCTTCATTTGAAAGTATCCCGACCTCAAGTCAATCTCAAAGAAGACACAAGCACCCTTCATCTGATCAAACAAGTCTTCTATGCATGGCAAGGTGTACTTGTTCTTGATTGTCACCTCGTTGAGAGCTCGGTAATCCACGCACATCCTTTGGGATCCATCATTCTTGTCCACGAACAGCATGGGCGCTCCCCAAGGTGAAGAGCTAGGGCGAATAAAACCCTTCTCTAGTTGCTCTTGAATCTGCTTCTTGAGCTCCGCTAATTCCATAGGAGGCATCCTATACGGCCTCTTAGCTATAGGTGCAGTTCTAGGTATTAAATCAATAACAAACTCAATGTCTCGATTGGGTGGCATACCTGGCAACTCGTCCGGAAAAACATCCAAAAATTCACACACCACCGGAATCTCCTCAATTGCGGCACCAACCATATGATTCAGCTCCAATCGCTTCGGTGCGGTTTGAGATGCTTCAAAATTTACGGTGATCCCTTCCTCATTGGTCAACTTCACCGTCTTCATGGCACACTCAATAACTCCATTGTGCTTCCTCAACCAGTCCATACCAAGTATAATGTCCAATCCTAGGGAATCCAAAACAATGAGGTTGGCCGAGAGGTCTACCCCCCTTATTCTAAGGCTTACTTTTGGACATACTATATTTGTCCTCATCTCTCCTCCAGGAGACTTAACCAGTAGAGTAAACTTCATATAAGAGATAGGCAAACTATACTTGGCAACATACTTCGATGCAATGAATGAATGCGATGCTCCAGAATCAAATAACATAGTCGCGGGGTTGGAGTTGGTGAGAAACATACCAATGACCACGTCATCCACTTGTTGAGCATCCTCCATTGAGACATGGTTCACGTTGCCACGAGCAAAATTCTGCTGTCCACGGCTTCCTTGTGGCTGTCCTCCATTGGGTCTTGGGTTTTGCCTTGGCGCATTGCTCCCTTGACCAAGGCCTAACTTAGGACACTGATGCGCAAAGTGTCCAGCTTCTCCACAAGTATAACACTTCTTAACTCCACCAGAATTATTGGGACGAGCTGGGTTTTGAGAACTTGCAGCAGGAAAATTAGCATGAGGCGCATAAGGCATTGGAGGCCTAGGTGCTTGCATAACAGGGCGCTGCTGCACAAACTGAGTTGGGCGTGGTGCATAACCAGGGCACTTAGTAGGAATAGAGGAGCTGTAATAGGGCACATTGGATGGTGCAAGGCGAGGGCGCACATTACTTCCTTGTTGCTGTCCTTGATATGGCGCCTTCCTCTTGATTTCTTGCTCCATCTCACGGATCTTGTTCTCAACCACAATTGCTTTGTCCACAAGCTTCTGGAAATTTGCATAGTCACAATTGAGCAATTGTACTTGGATCTCATTGTTGAGGCCTCTCATGAACAAATATTGCTTCCGACTGTCCCTACTAACATCCTCAGGTGCATACCTTGAGAGTTGAGTGAATTTATTGAGGTATTCACTCACGCTTGATCTTCATTGCCTTAAATTCTCAAATTCTTGTCTCTTCAAGATCATAACACCTTCTGGCACATAATGAGAACGGAAGCTCTCCTTGAATTCGGCCCAAGTAATTCTCTCTTGGTTCTCATGAGCATTGCAATAAGCATCCCACCAATCCATAGCTGCTCCAACTAGTTGATGAGAAGCAAACAAGACCTTCTCCCGGTCACTGCATTGGACAATAGCTAGCTTCTTCTCCACGGACTTGAGCCAATAATCTGCATCCATAGGGTCGGCAGCTTGAGCAAAGGTTGGCGGCCTAGTCCTCATAAATTCTCCCAATCGGTTATGAGGAGGCGGGGGTGGCGGTGGAGGCATGTGGGGCTGATTGTTGATGTTGCCAGCCTGCAGTTGTCCCATTGTTTGTATCATGGTCTGCATGAGCTGGTTTTGCATTGCCAAAAGCTGCTCAATATTGATAGCTCCCTCCGTAGAACCTTGTCCAATGTTGTTCTGGGGCACTCCATTGTTCTCCTCCTCATCACTACCATCCCTCTGGTTGTGAGTCCTCACCATCTGAAGAAAAGCAACAGGTAAGAATTAGAAAACGTCCCCAACTATATGCATCAAGGGATATAAACTAAACAGCTAGCTACACTAGCCTAGGTGGACTTGGCAATGCTAAAGCAACCCAAAATCCTCTATTAAGCACACAAGCAAGCAATATATATAGCAAACAGCATTCCAAGCAAAAATACATCGATTCCTAAGTGCTCCTATGTGCTCTAAACTGTCCATTCTATCTAGGCTGCATCCTACGGTCAATCTGTGGCTCTGATACTAATCTGTGACGCCCGGTTCCGAAAATGAACCAAGCTAACGCATATGTGTGCCCAGGATGTTCATCACACATACACGAGTGCAATCACAAACGATATACAGATAATTACCACAGAACAAGATTAATTAACCAAATTTTATTACACAAACCAGATTATCCTCGAATACAAGCTCTAATGAATATTTATGACAAGTTCAACTAATGCAGCAGAAATAAACTAATTAAGCAAACTAAGCAACTAAGCATAAGGGATAGCGCAGCTCCAATAAACACCACAGGCAAAGCTGACGGTAGACACGGCCCAGAACTCCGCATTATCGCCATTAAACTCCCAATCCTGACCTGCAACTGTTGGGTGGGGGATTGCAGGAGTGAGTACATGTCGTACTCAGCAAGTGTGGAAAGTATGACATGTGGCTGATTCAAATGACGACAATAATAATGGCAAAGTGCTGAATAGTACAGTAAAACATTTGAAAAGCAATGTATTACATGTATGTGAAGTAAACCCATCATAATCATAAGTAATACCATAATACCAGTCCACAATTCACCATCCTCATCAATAATTCCAGATTTCACCATTTGCCAGTAACCATATTCAGTACTAGAAATTAAACCATAACTATAATACCAAACCATAACCATACCAAATACCATCCCAATACCGAGTTCCCTCTAATCATGGAAGTTGTCCAGGTGCTCATAACCGGGAGCACGGCTATCATGATAGTTTTATTTAGACTCTGCAGAGTTTGTACCACTATACCCACATGTTTGTGATTTCATCACCCGTCGGCGACTAAAGAAACCTCTCTTATGCCAATTACACTTCCTTTGGTGTGTGGCCAAGAGATCACAAAATAGCCTTTACAAAGGGATTACTAGCCTATTTAGACCTCACTGAGGTTTCGCCGGTGGCGATGTCTCCCGCAGAGCACATCTTCAACCAAGGGCCCCCTCTTGAGCCATTCGGATCCCAGGGTAGTCCCACCAATCCTCAACAAACCCAATCCGACTACCCCTTCCCCGAGCATCCATAGTGGTCCAAATAGCACCAGCAAAGCCCTAATTAATCAGCTACGCCGCACCCATACCTGGCCTCGTGGTGGCACTGTAATCCTGGCTTAATCTCGCATGAACCGGTCCTTAGATCTAAAGCAAGCAAACCACCATATCGTCCAACCCATCCACATACCAGGCTTGCTTAGATCACCCATTACCATATCAGATTTAACCAGTTCATGTTAACCATAATCTCATCCATGCATAATTAAATTGAGTGGTATAGTTGGTTTTCCCATCCCAGTTGATTAAGTGAAGCAAAAGGTAAAAATCCTTCCCAACTCTCTACCATAAATTCCAGGTGACAAGGGTGGTCAAACAACGCTAGTAAACTTCCTACCATAGGATTCCCATCACATTGACACAAGCATGCAGTTTTGCAAACAAAACATTTATTTTAAAAATAGGATCAATATGCTTCAAGGACACTTGCCTTGCTCTAGCTGTTGATTAGGGTCAAATCCTTCAAACTCTTGGTGCTGTAGATCCTCCGCGGCACTCTCTAGCGCAAATATGTCTAATCCACACAATAAACATACAAGACAAGAAACACAATCAAAGGGTGCACAAGTATTACTCAATATGTCATGACATGCATGATTAATGCAAATGCAAGGTAGAACTTGTTACTAGATTGCTTTTAATGATCACTAACTAGTTCTAATATCTTTTAACAAGGTTATAAAGATTTGGATGTGATTAGATCAAAAATTTGGATCAATTCAACACAATTTAACCAGGAAAATCGGACTAGTCCGCTAGGGACCAGACAAGTCCGCACTCTGCAAGATCAGCGGATTAGGGGTTTCTAGATCGACGTAAATTCGAAGATTAGGGGTTGGATTCACGTGAGGAAAAGATAATAGAAGGTATACCATGTGTTTAGAACTCCAATGAATCAATAAACTTGGAGGTAGCACTTGGATCTTGGTGATCTAGGGTTGGTGATGAACTTGGGGATGAATTGGCGGTGAAGAACAAAAACTTGGTGGAGATCTTGATCCTCTTTCATTTCCTCCTCTTCTTCTTGCTTGGGATCTTCTCCTCCCTCCTTGATGGTGTCTCCCCACGAACTAGGGTTTGGGTGGGTGGAAAAGTGACAAATAGATGTCAATCCAAGGGCTGGGGTTGTTTATATAGAGGTGGGGTCTAGGGTTAGATGGATTTCGAGTTTGGGATGAGTAGAGGCCGGTTTAGAGTCCCTCATGGGCTCTAAAAGAGTTAGGCATGACGTCCCTAGGCCCACTTAACGTGAAACCCAAGAAACAAGTCGTAAAACAAAAGATCAACTCGGAGTCACGAAATATCGGACAAGTCCGGACAGGACCGGACTAGTCCGAAGTCGTCCAGAGAGAAAATCGGACAAGTTTGGTCAAACATCGGACAAGTCCGAATTTGAACAAAGAGGAAAACGGACAAGTCCGCTGGAACACCGGACTAGTCGGGAAAAGTCCAAGGACTTAGCAATTTTTCAAGGATTCTTGGAATATCGGACTAGTCTGCACAAAATCGGACAAGTCCGAAAGTTTCCAGGGGCCAAAATTGGACTATTCCGCAGCAAAAACGGACAAGTCCGCTTTTAGACAGAAAGAAATCGGACTAGTACCCAGCAAAATCGGACTAGTCTGCACTTTCCTGCGTTTTAAATGTGGTTTTGTCCAAATCAATTTTTAATGCTCCGAATCAATTTTAAACTCGTTCCTCTTGTTGTGGGTTAATGTTAAACATGTATATGAATGTATGCAAGGCATGATGCATGAAAATGAGGGTGTTACACTTGGCCATAGCGGACGTAAGTTAAGTTTTCATATTTTTTAAAAAAAAAAAAGAAACTGGCTACCTCACACAATGGCGAGAACACAAAATAGATTCAAAACAGATTCACAACATATAAAGGTACACAACAACAGTTACAAAACATTATTCAAACATCTATAACACACAATTCCACTGGGCTACACGCTAGCCCCTCCACTACCGCTGGGATCTTCTCGGCGTGTTCCCGAACCCTGCAGAAGAAGCATAGTGAATAGTGCGAAACAGTTAGTAAAACTAGACTAAAAGTGGGTTGTGGATCAAAAGGGAATCAAAAGTTGGTAGAATCAATAAACCATAATTTGCAGGAATAATTTTTCCTACACGGATCAGCCATAAACAAAGTAGGTAATGTCCCAATTTTCAGAAAAAACTGTCAACTTGCAAATGCAGTATCTCCTCAACCAGAAGTGCCCTGAGGTCAAATGAATACTCTTTAGAAAGCTTTAGAAGTCCTCTAAAAGTTCTCTATTCAACTCCAGACCTAAAAATGTCATCTACCTATTCTAAATCGAGTTTGAAGGCAAAATTGTCAATCTGAACTGAAAATCAAATTCTCAATGCTGAATTTTTTGCAAACCTTAAAAATGCACATCTCTTAAACAAGAACGAATATGAAGACAAATAAGTAATTTCTGGAAAACTTATTATAGTGTCAAGACCTTTCTGGAAAAGCTATATGTGGGTTTCTTCTATGCTAAAGCTTTTTGACTACTACAAAAACTATTTCAACAGAGCTAAAGGAATACTGAAATGAATACGACGATATTACCTGCTCCGGTGTCTGCTGCGGCGGAAGCGTAGAAATCTCGATATCCTGCCCGCTGTGTCGAGCAAGACCCCACCATTGTAAAATACTAAAAGATATATGTTATTGAAATTCTATGAAATTTAACTACGGTACTTTAAATTAGTTACCGCCACTTCTGCTTGCATCTGGGCTATCATTAAGGCCGTCCTCCGCTGCTCCTCTCTCGACCTCTCCAGCTCTATCTGGGTCCGCGTCAACATCTCCTTCAAAGCGAGGAGCTCCAGCTGGGTCTGCGAGAGACGACCACTGGTGGTCCCAACAGACGAGGTCTGCGATGATGAAGCGCCTCTCAAAGGTCGCGTCGACCTCGAGTCGACAACTACATCAAATATGGCAAACCTGCAAAACAATGAAAACACTAAGTAGAAGAAGATAAATTGAAGAAGAAATGAAACACATGAACAACTCACCATCCATTGGCCTTCCCGCCTCTGTTTGCGTACGCGGCTTGGGCGTCTATCAGCGCGCTTTCCCAATCGTAATCTGCACTGTGTATCTTCGTGACCTCATGCGCGTACTTTACCTACAAAATAAATAAATCTTGTAAGCATGTCAATAATAGTATTAGTTATAATGAAATTGATGAATTTCGAAAACTTACCAGTCGGTCGGCTGCGACCTGACTACACTGCCCTGGCTGAGAAGGGTCACTTCCCTTGTGACCTCTCTTCCAAACCTGGGTCGAGGTCGGCTCATGACCCATCTCTCGCTCCTGTATAGCCGTGTTAGTGAGATAAATATATTATGAACACATAAATAAATTGAAAAATTACTTACCATGCATTTAGCCAAACGCAAGTAGCTGTCGCTGCCATAGTCGTGCTTGCCGTCGGACCCCATGCGGCACTGTCTAGCCTTTGTGGACTTTTTGATGAAAGCGTCGCTATCCAAGTACCGACAGAGAGCTAAGTATGCCTCGGTGTTACCCTGTAAGCAGAAAATAGTAACCTGTACATATTTCATTTTTCATCAATGCAGTTAACATACACAGACATTGTAAATACTTAAAAATATTAAAAAATTACCTCTGCGTACTGCTCCTCTGTCAAGTACACATCGGAGTCCTTCCTAAATGCACCCCTTTGCTGCTCCTGCTCCTGCTCCCGGGGGTGCCACTTGTAGTACGCATTGACGGCCTAAATCCGGGTGTTTGACAACGCCGCCGTCGTGAGATTCCGAGCATTGTAATGGAACACGCGTCTTGCGTGGTCCTCCATGCCCGGTTCCTCTACTTGGTACCTCAACTTTAATCAAACAAACATTTAAGTGATATCCATTAACAATTAAAATGAGTTGAAAAAATAAAATAGATAAACTTACCATAAAATCGTGCCACACGGCTCCCTGAGTCATGCCGTGGACCGGGTGAGAGACACGAGCGTAGTTGTCCCACGACAGGGCAGGGAAACCGTCAATGACACCTGGGTAGTGCAACTTCACGATAGCACCCAGTACACTGTTAACCTGCCTGTGGTTGTGAGACCTATGTGTGCTGAATACATTGGCTTTGACAATAAAAGTTTTGTATGCTGCCATAACATCTTTTTAGTGAAAGTGCATCTAGGACTCCCTTGTGGGTTTTGGATGATTTATGATAAGCAATTGGGATCCTAACCTCTTTGTTGAGATGAGTGCAGGCTTATGACAGAAAAATGAACAAAATACCAAAAAGAAGGAAGAATTAGGAGCAAAGTGGAAATGAGCTCAAGGAAGAAGAGTAGTAGATTATTGTGTATGGAGTGTGTTAAGGAAACACATCCCAAGAGCTCAACCACATTTAAACACACACATTGCACAAAGTTACACAGGACCGGACAAGTCCGACAGACACCGGACTAGTCCGATATCCTTTCTGACCAGAATCGGACTAGTCCTCCCCAGTGCAGACTAGTCCTCGAAACACTACACAAGTCACACAAAATCAGACAAGTCCGATCACATCCGGACTAGTCTTACATTCATTCTGATCCAAATTGGACAAGTCCGATGTTTGCACGGACTAGTCCAAAAAACTCTCTGATCTGAGTCGGACAGGTCCTCCAAGTGCGGACCTGTCATCCTATACAATTAGGGTTTCACATAATTGGACAAGTCTGATGGCTATCGGACTATTCCGAAGATTTCCAGTAGCGAAATCGGACAAGTCTGCTCCTAGCCGAACTTGTCTGATATTTCGGGACACTTAGGGTTTGCTTCACTCAGCACACCGGACTAGTTCGGTGACTACCACGGACTAGTCCGAACTTTCTGAACCCTAACGGTCACTTTTAGAAACCCATATAAATAGAGTTGTACGGCCATATTTTTAACTCTCTCGAACCCTAGCGCCGTCACACCTCCCAAGAGCATCAGAAACCACATCTCTCCACGAAACTAAGTGCAACAATGATCAATCCTTTGAGGATTCACTCTAGATCATTGGAGTGACACGTTCAACACCATTGAGCTCTTGGTTTAATTCTCTAACACACTCTTGCGTTTTAATTGTAATCTTTTGGGTGTGTTTTGGTGGTATTCCGTGTTGTAATCCAAGGGAGCTCTCAACGTGTGAGAAGGCCCCATTGAATTCGATTATTCACCCATTTGTGATTAGTGCAAGATTATTGGCCTTTGTGGCGATCCGACGAGGGTAGGGTTGGAGAAGACCCGGTCCTTTTGTGGACTCCTCAACGTGGATGTAGGTTGCCTTTGTGGGAGCCGAACCACGGGATAAATCCTTGTGTCTTCTGGTTTTGGTGTTCATCGTTCTAATTCATCAATATAACCTAGGGTTTCATAATCATTGCTTATCTCACGTTGGATTGTTAAACATAAGATTTAATTGTGATATAATCTAGCTTATAACATTGAAACCTTTATTTGATTATATATTTCCGCTGCATACATAAAAGAATCAATCTAATCGATCAAGCTCAATCCACTTAGTCCCTGAACACCGGACTAGTCCGCACTTTACCGGACTAGTCTGATATCTCTGGTATTGAACTGGTTGTTAAGTGTTGCAGGATCCGACAATTTGCAAAAAGGCCTATTCACCCCCCCCTCTAGGCCACGTTCAATTGGTATCAGAGCAGGTTCTTCAAGAAAGAGTCTAACCACTTGAAGAGATCATGTCAGAGATGAAGGACATCCACAAAACCAACAACCAAGAGGAGGTTAACAATGAAAAGACCCAAAAGATGGAGATGTACCTCGAAGCCATTCAAGACTTCGAGGACGATGATGAGGATACGCTGGAGCTAAAGTCGCTCCTTAGAAAGAAGGCACTTTCCAAAGGGAAAGTGAAAGTGGAAGAGAAGAAGAAGGGGAATAGTCACAGCGACTACTCACAATATCCTTTTAACTATGATCGTCTAAATTCCAATAACAATCATTACTTATCTATCCAACTTGGAAAAGTCCCACACTTCGATGGAAGATACTCAATGTGGAGGCAAAATATGAAAATGCATCTAATTTCCCTCAATCCAAGTTTGTGGCATATTGTGTGCACAGGGATAGATATTTCGGACGATGACGAAGAGCTCACCCCAAGCCAAGAGTAGGCTATTCACAGAAACGCTCAAGCCGCAGCTGTAATCACCTCCTCACTCAGTCGGGACGAGCTCACCAAGGTGGATGGACTCGAAATTGCTAAGGAGATATGGGATACACTGCAAACTGCACATGAAGGTGACCGACATGTGCGTGAAGCAAAGATAGAGATGATCGAAGGCGAACTAGGAAGATTCGGAATTGAGGAAGACGAGTCACCCCAAGAGGTGTACAACCGATTGAAGACACTCGTCAACAAGGTTCGATCATATGGGAGCAAGAAGTGGAATGACCACGAGGTGGTAAAGCTAATCCTTAGAGCTTTTATGCCTTGCAATGTCACACTATGCTACATGATTAGAGAAAGCCCCGGATACAAAAGGATGACTCCAGATGAATTGCTTGGAAAGATCACCAACTTTGAGATGATGGAAAAACAAGCAAAGCATGTCAAGGAAATTGCCAACCTCACCTCGGCAAAGAAGAAAGGGGTTGCTTTGAAGTCCACCCTCAAGCCTCTATCCAAAGAAGCTAGAGAAGCACAACTAGAGGAAGACAGTGACGACGAGAGCAGTGAACTAGATGAAGATGACATGATATTATTCATGAAAAAGTTCAAGAGAATAATGAAGAAAAGACAAGGTACAAAATCAAGTGAAGGAAAGTACATGGACAAAACAAAGGCAAAGTTGAGACGGGCATGCTATAATTGTGGTGAGTATAGCCACTTTATTGTTGATTGCCCGTATGAAGAGAACAAGAAGAAGACAAAAGAAGCCAAGCCTCAACCCAAGAAATTCTTCAAGAAGAAGAAACAAGCCGAACAAGCTCACATAGGGAAGGAGTGGGACTCAAATGATGAGTCCTCATCATCCGAAGAAGAAGAGATGTCTAGCATAGCTATCAACAGCACGTCTAAGAAGTCTACCCTCTTCCCTACACTCGGCACAAGGAAGGGAAATGGCACTTGCCTCATGGCAAAGGAAGGTAAACGCAAGGTAACCATCAAAGCCCCTTCCGTGCATTCCTACTCTAGTGATGATGAAATACATAGTGATAATGAGGATATGCTTATTGGACTAGATAGGAAAGATGCAATAAAAATGAAGTTTTTACTTGATCAACTTGTTGAGAAGGAGAGGTTAGTTCATCGTCATGAGGACATGATTATCTCCCAAAAGGAGGAGTATGTCGAACTTGACAAACTTCTAGAACTTGAAAAGGAGAAAAGCAATTCAATAGAACGTGAGTTAGCTTCAAGCAAGGAAGCTTGTCTGTAGTTAACCGACTCAAATGTTGCAATCAAGGACCAACTTGCTGACCTGATCAAGGTTAACAAGATCCTTGAAGTGCAAGTTGAGTCACTCAAGCTGAATGAACCTTCCTCCTCTTCAAGTTCACCTTCTCAACCCACAAAAACTGATTTCACTCATACTTGTATATGTAAGAAAGGTGACACCAGTTTGAAGGAGAAGTCAACCTCCAAAAAGGATAAACATCCTTCCCAATGTGGCATATTTGACAAGGAGAAGATCAACTATGCACATAGTGCATACTTGGTCCAAAGACCTCCAAACGTCAAATATGGCATTGGTTACTCTTATGGTGAAAAGCAGCATGCTAGAAGTCATAAGAATAACAAGGAGAGGATTTCCTGTGTGAAGGGAAGACCCTCTCAAACTAGTAAGTCGAAGTGTAAAAACCTGAACTCACACGAACATCGGACTAGTCCGGTCAGTATCCGGACAAGTCCGGTTCACCGGACAAGTCCGGGCCCCCAGACTAGTCCGATACATAAACAGCTATTGTTTAAAACCTTTGATGCCTCCTATGTGTTAATGAGAAATAACTTTGGCAAGGTTTATGCTCATTATGTTGGGCCACGCCATGGAACACTAAATCTCATGTGTGGGTGCCTAAATGTATTGTAACTAACCTCCAAGGACCAAAGCAAGCTTGGGTACCTAAAACCAAAGCATAATTTGTTTTTGCAGGCTTATTCCTCCGGTGGATCTAAATGGGTGCTAGACAGCGGGTGCACCAACCATATGACCGGAGAAAGAAGAATGTTCGTGGAATATGAAGAGAATGAGGACCAATATGAGGGCATCTACTTTGGAGATAACAGTCAAGGAATGGTGCTCGGTACCGGTAAAATTGCTATATCATCTAAACACACACTTTCTCATGTACTACATGTTGAATCCTTAGATTATAATCTGCTGTCCATATCTCAACTATGTGACAAAGGTTATAATTGATTGTTCACTAACAAGGGTGTGACCGTCTCTAGGAGGAGTGATGGTTCCATTTCTTTCAAGGGCTTGTTGAAGGGAAAGCTTTACCTTGTTGATTTCAACAAGGATAAAGCCAAACTTGACACATGCTTGATTGCAAAGACCAACATGGGTTGGCTGTGGCATAGACGGCTAGCGCATGTTGGTATGAGGAATCTTCAAAAACTCCTCAAGGGCGATCACATCCGCGGCTTGAAGGATGTTGTTTTTGAGAAAGATAGGCCTTGTAGCGCGTGCGAAGCCGGGAAGCAAGTTGGAGCACCTCATCCCGCAAAGAACGTCATGACTACAACAAGACCGCTCGAACTACTACACATGGACTTATTTGGTCCAATTGCTTACATAAGCATCGGCGGTAATAAATATGGTTTAGTAGTTGTTGATGACTTTTCTCGCTTCACTTGTGTTTTCTTTTTGCATGACAAGTCAGAGACACAAGGAACACTCAAGAAAGTCTTCAAGCGAGCTCAAAACGAATTCTCATTGACAATCAAGAATATTCAAAGCGACTACGGCACGGAGTTCAAGAATGCGCAAGTGGAAGAGTACCTTGATGAAGAAAGCATAAAGCATGAATTCTCAGCGCCGTACTCCCCGCAACAAAACGGAGTTTCTGAAAGAAAGAATCATACACTCATAGAGATGGCAAGAACAATGCTAGATGAATACAAAACATCAGATCGATTTTGGGCGGAAGCGGTTCACCGCTTGCAATGCCGTAAATCGACTCTACCTTCATCGACTACTTAAGAAGACATCATATGAGCTACTCACTGGTAACAAACCAAATATTTCATATTTTCGTGTTTTCGGTTCTCCATGTTATGTCTTGAACAAGAAGCCTAGGACTTCAAAGTTCGCTTCGAAGTCCGGTGAAGGTTTCTTGCTTGGTTATGATTCGAACACTTACGCCTATCATGTTTTCAACAAGACCTCTGGACCTGTTGAAGTAGCACGTGACGTAGTGTTCGATGAGACTAATGGCTCCCAAAAGGAGCAAGTTGATCCATGTGAACCAGGTAAAGAAGAAGCGCCTTGTCAAGCATTGAAAAGAATGGCTCTAAGTGAGGTTCGACCACAAGATCCACCTCCACATATACATGAAGAAGATGAACCACAAGAGGAGATCAACGATCAAGGGGGAGCTTCAACACAAGATCAACCACAAGGATACGAAGATAATCAACAAGTCAACGAAGGTAATGACTTAGGGGGAGAAGCAGATTACCATGAAGATACTACTCCTCAAGTGCCACACCCAAGAGTACACAAATGCATCCAAAGGGATCACCCAATCGACAACATCATCGGTGACATCCAAAAGGGAGTAACTACTAGATCTCACATAGCTAACTTTTGTGAACACTATTCGTTTGTATCCTTTTTGGAACCACACAGGGTTGAAGATGCATTGAAAGATTCGGACTGGGTGGTGGCAATGCAAGAAGAATTGAACAACTTCAAGCGGAACGAAGTGTGGGAACTTGTGGCAAGACCCAATGCAAACATTGTCGGCACCAAGTGGGTCTTCCGCAACAAACAAGATGAACACGGGGTGGTGACAAGGAAAAAGGCACGACTTGTGGCCAAAGGGTACTCACAAGTTGAAGGTTTGGATTTCGATGAAACTTTTGCTCCAGTAGCTAGGCTTGAATCTATTGGAATATTACTTGCATATGCTACTTACCATGATTTCAAGCTATATCAAATGGATGTGAAAAGCGCCTTCCTCAACGGACCAATCAAGGAAGTGGTGTACGTGGAGCAACCACGCGGATTTGAAGATGAAGAGTTCCCCGACCACGTGTTTAAATTGCGTAAGGCTCTCTACGGCCTCAAACAAGCTCCTAGAGCTTTGTATGAGTGTCTTAGAGATTTCTTAACTGAAAATGGCTTTAAGATTGGCAAAGTAGACTATACACTATTTACAAAGAATTTTGATGATGATCTTTTTATTTGTTAAATTTATGTTGATGATATAATCTTTGGGTCAACTAACCAATCTTTTTGTGAAGAATTTAGTAAAATCATGACAGACAGGTTTGAAATGTCAATGATGGGAGAGTTAAAGTACTTTTTGGGATTCCATGTGCGGCAACAAAAGGAAGGGACGTTCATAAGCCAAACCAAGTACACGCAGGACATACTTAAGAAGTTTGGTATGGACAAGGCAAAGCCCATAAAGACCCCCATGGCAACAAATGGCCACTTGGATCTCAATGAAGATGGACCTAACGTCGACCAAAAGGTATATCGCTCCATGATTGGATCTCTACTCTATTTATGTTCATCTAGGCCAAACATTATGTTGAGTGTATGTTTGTGTGCGATATTTCAAGCCAACCCTAAAGAATTTCACATGACAGCTGTAAAAAGGATCTTGAGATATTTAGTTCATACACCCAACCTTGGTCTTTGGTACCCAAAAGGCTCAAAATTCAATTTCATCAGTTATTCCGATGCGGATTATGCTGGGTGCAAAGTAGATAGAAAAAGCACTTCTGGCACGTGCCAATTCCTAGGGAGATCCTTAGTTTCTTTGTCCTCCATGAAACGAAATTCCATTGCCTTATCCACAGCCGAAGCGGAGTATGTTGCAGCCGGGAGTTGTTGTGCTCAACTCCTTTGGATGCGACGAACTCTAAGGGATTATGCTTACAATATGAACCATATTCCACTCCTTTGTGACAATGAGAGTGCCATCAAAATTGCCCACAACCCAGTTGAGCACTCCAGAACTAAACACATAGACATAAGACATCACTTTTTGAGAGATCATGCCATGAAAGGAGACATAGCCATTTCACATGTCAACACCCAAAAGCAATTGGCCAACATATTTACCAAGCCACTTGATGAAAAACGTTTTTGTGAACTCTGAAATGAATTGAATGTCCTTGATGCTTGGAGTGTGGCTTGAAATGTTGCATACCTGTATGAATTCTTCAAATATGTTGATTGGATTGTGAATATCATCTCTCTCATTTTTCTCCGAAAAACTATGTCAATTACTAGATCTTGGTGAATTATGTTCATTGCTTGATTGTTGTATGCTTATTGATCATATTCATCAAGACTATTTGATGTATTTTGCCTCTCTTTTCTCTAAATATGTACCTTCAAATATATATGAATGGGCTGAAAATTCTTGTCTGGTGACCACGGACTAGTCCGTGGTTGCCTGGACTAGTCCGCCCATGCAGGCTAGTCTGTAGAGTGCCGGTTAGGCCGGACTAGTCCGGTAGACAACGGACTAGTCCGATACAGCCCCTGGAAAAGTTCAAACTAGTCCGGTCTTCTCCGGACCTGTCCGATTTTTTGTGTCCATAACCCTAGCCGCCGCTAAACCCTAATCTCCTCACCTCCACTATTGCCTCACACGTTCTCTCTCTCACTCGAGCCCCCAAGGCGATTTCTTGCTCCCTCCATCAAAAACCTTCGCATTTGGGCGGAAATCAAGCTTTTCCACCTGAGGATTGAAGCTAGCGGACTGGTTCGACCTTCAACATCCTCATCTCCAAGTTTCAAGCAATTCTTCGGTAATTTTTGCTCAAACCCTAGAAATTCCAAATTTCTTCGTTGTTGATAAACTAGCCTAGCATTCCTCACTATATACATGCCACCTTGATGTATTACGTTTATTCTACGCCTGTTATGCATTGGGAATCACAATTTGTCTAGTTTCCTGGGTTTTTTAGTTTGAATACCGGACTAGTCCGGTACATGCACGGACAAGTCCGATGTCCCAGACTAGTCCGTGCCTGGACACCGGACAAGTCCGACTTTTCTGAACTCAAAACCTAACTTTTCAATTCCTCAGTGCAAGTCCTTGATATACTTTCACACCTATGCCTTGTACCATTCATTCTCAATCAAGCCACTCATTCTCAGGTCATGTCAAGATCAAACAATGAAGTTTTCGATTTTGAGGCCGAGATGGACCACGAGGTGAAACCTCGGACCTCGACGGGTCTTGGCAAGAAGCACCAAGAAAGACCGTTCGAGCCAACTCAGTCTCCTCCACAGGCTCGGGGGAAAGTGTTGGTTAAGAAGCCAGCGTCCAAGGTAGCTGCATCATCGAGTGGCCCTCGCCAAGCAAAGGGCAAGGGCAAAGGGATTGCTACGGGTCCAGTTGGCCCGTTGAAGCTACATGCTCCAAGGGAAGGGGTCCGGGACCCCACTGAAGAGAAGTTCAATGGAAAGGGCAGCGACTCGGCTGCAAAGCTCAGGAGCATTGATTGATATAGTCATCCAAAGCAAGCTGCAGATGGAAGATTCTGGAGCAATTTTCATGCTGACTATTACGGGGCTGTATACCTGCAAATGAAGACACCGGTGGTGCGCAGTCAGTGGATTGACTGGGCACATCTTGAGAAGAAAAGATACTCAGCATTCAATGAAGTAATTGCAGCAGTTGAAAGACATGGCTTGAAGGACCTCTTTGACTTCAAGTACAATTGGAATGATGAAGTGGTGCCTCAGTTCTATGCCACTTGTTACTTTGCAAGCAATGAAGAAGACAAAGTGACTTGGATGACTCATGAATCCAAGTACACTCTCACATATGAAGAATTTGCGAGTATGTTGCATCTTGACACCTCAAGCAATGACAATGTGATTATTCACAATGTTGGTGTCATCGAGAAGGAAAAGATGAAGTTTCTCTATGAGCCCAATTCAAATTTCATCCCTCCTTCAACAAAGAACATGAAGCCATTCTTTGTGGTGCTAAACAGAGTCCTGAGGAAGACAATAGCCCCTAAGGATGGGGATGCAGGGAGTGTGCAAGGATACCTCCAAACTTTGATGAGGGTCATAAGAAAAAACCGCCCATTTGATGTAGCGGAATATATTTGGAATGACATGGTGAACATATCCTGCACTCCTAACAGATCCTGTGGCTATGCCCCTTATCTCATGTTCATGATTGAGAAAGTCACAGGGATCGAGTTTGTCAAAGATGTGGAGCACACACCTCTGAGGCCTCTGAAGTCTCAACAAGTAAATGTCCAGGCTGCTCCCTCACCGGCCTCCAGCCCTGAGGCACCAGCAAAAACATGAGAAGATGCAAGTGCTGCCCCTGCTAGTAGGGCAGCCCCTCAAAAAGGATCAGCTAGTGGGATCCTTAAATATCTAGCTGCATTCTTTGCCTCCCGCAAGAAGGCCGAAGTGAAGGCCCACAAGCTTAATCAGAAAAGAAAGGAGGACATGAGGTACATCAAGGCAAATGTGAAGCAAATTTGCCAGAAGCTGGAGATCGACCCCATCGGATCTCCAGTGATTTCTGAAGACTCTGACCCGGACTTCACTGAGCTCGGGCCCTTGACCCCCTCCGAGCTTGCCTACTTTGGCATTGGGGACTCGAGTACCTCCGCACCTCCTCCTCCTCCTCCTCATCAAGCTGAAGATGAAGATGATGAAGACGATGATGAGAGGACCGATAGCGAAGAGTGAAGACCCTAGGACCCTCCTCTCCTTCTTTTTGGTGTCTTGATGCCAAAGGGGGAGAGATTGAGGGGGAGTCTTAGTCTTAGCTGTAATTTGCGAGGAGAGAGTTCTATGCTTTTCTTTTTACCTCTTTTGTGGCTTGTAATGTTTTCACAATATTCTTATGTTAATTATGGTTCTGTGGTGCAATGAGTTAATCCTTTGAGTAGTATTTATGAAAACTGTGATTTTGCTCTAGAATGTCATATATGCTTGCTATTTAGTAATTAATGTCAATTATATCATTATCAATGTTTCAGTATACTTAGTCATGCATCCCACCATAAATAATGCACATATGGATAATACTTTTCACTGCTTGATGTATTTTGGATTCATATGTGCATACTTTATGAAAATCTCAATTTTTATCACATTTTGTGAAATCTCAATTGGTTGTCATCAATCACCAAAAAGTGGGAGATTGAAAGTGCATCTAGGACTCCCTTGTGGGTTTTGGATGATTTTTGACAGGCAATTGGGATCCTAACCTCTTTGTTGAGATGAGTGCAGACTTATGACAGAAAAATGAACAAAATACCAAAAAGAGGGAAGAATGAGGAGCAAAGTGGAAATGATCTCAAGGAAGAAGAGTAGTAGATTATTGTGTATGAAGTGTGTTAAGGAACCACATCCCAAGAGCTCAACCACATTTAAACACACACATTGCACAAAGTTACACAGGACAGGACTAGTCCGACAGACACCGGACTAGTCCGATATCCTTTCTGACCAGAATTGGACTAGTCCTCCCCAGTGCGGACTAGTACTCAAAACACTTCACAAGTCACATAAAATCGGACAAGTCCGATCACATCCGGACTAGTCCGATATTCATTCTGATCCAAATCGGACAAGTCCGATGTTTGCACGGACTAGTCCGAAAAACTCTCTGATCTGAATCGGACAAGTCCTCCAAGTGCGGACCTGTCATCCTATACACTTAGGGTTTCACATAACCGGACAAGTCCGATGGCTATCGGACTAGTCCAAAGATTTCCATTAGCGAAATCGGACAAGTCCGCTCCTAGCCGGACTAGTCCGATATTTTGGGACACTTAGGGTTTGCTACACTCAGCACACCGGACTAGTCCGGTGACCACCACAGACTAGTCCGAACTTTCTGAACCCTAAGGGTCATTTTTAGTAACCCATATAAATATAGTTGTACGGCCATATTTCTAACTCTCTCGAACACTAGCGCCGTCACACCTCCCAAGAGCCTCAGAAACCACATCTCTCCACGAAATTAAGTGCGACAACGATCAATCCTTTTAGGATTCACTCTAGATCATTGGAGGGACACGTTCAACACCATTGAGCTCTTGGTTTGATTCTCTAACACACTCCTGCATTTTAATTGTAATCTTTTGAGTGTGTTTTGGTGGTATTTCGTGTTGTAATCCAAGGGAGCTCTCAACGTGTGAGAAGACCCCTTTGAATTCGGTTATTCACCCCTTTGTGATTAGTGGAAGAGGATTGGCCTTCGTGGCGATCCGACGAGGGTAGGGTTGGAGAAGACCCGGTCCTTTTGTGGACTCCTCAATGTGGATGTAGGTTGCCTTTGCGGGAGGCGAACCACGGGATAAATCCTTGTGTCTTGTGTTTTTGGTGTTCATCGTTCTAATTCATCAATATAACCTAGGGTCTCATAATCATTGTTTATCTCACGTTGTATTGTTAAACATAAGATTTAATTGTGATATAATCTATCTTATAACATTGAAACATTTATTTGATTTTATATTTCCGCTGCATACATAAAAGAATCAATCTAATCGATCAAGCTCAATTCACTTAGTCCGTGAACAACGGACTAGTCCGCACTTTACCGGACTAGTCCGATATCTCTGGTATTGAACTGGTTGTTAAGTGTTGCAGGTCCGACAATTTGCAAAAAGGCATATTGACCCCCCCTCTAGGCCACATTCATTTAGCAAGGTCCGACTCTAGCTTCGAGCTTCTGCAAGGTCCAACATAAGGTCTGACATGCTTTGTCTAGGTCCGACATGTTTCCGGGTAGCTCCAGTAAGCTTTGTCTTTAGCTCCGGCATGTCTTTGATAGCTCCAACATGTCTTTATTAATCTCTGATATGTTTTGCTAGGTCCTACTAGCTTTGGTAAGCTCCGACACTAGGTTTTACTAGCTTTGGTAAGCTCCGGTTGGCTTTGGCAAGGTTCGGTGCTTGATCGCAATGTTCCGGCCTTTAATGTGAAATGTTTCACACTTGCTTTACATTGTTGGAAAGTTTGCTTAGTATTCATTTGCTAAGTTTTTTGGTGCGTTTTGGTTGATATGGCTGATACCGTTTTGATATGCTTTGCAACATGCTTATGTGAGGTGCTCACGTAAGGTGTTTTGTTCAGAACTGACTTGAGTCATGTCATAGACTTGGGCTCATACGGATTGGTTGTTTGTTCATTTGCAGGTGTTGCTTGAGTTCAAGTCATGGCTGGTGACAGGATCCTTTGGACTAGTCTCATGGAGGATATGAGGTTCCAACAGCCAAATTTAGGAGGAATTGTGGTTGAGCGGGTCAGGAGGTCGCGCAGGATGATTGAATCAAGGGCAGTGCATATGAAGGTTACTAGACGTCGAAGGAAGTTGTTCGCACGTATGCATGGGGTGCATGACGTGGCAACATGGTTCCGAAGATGGGTTATGGATGGAAAGATCTGGTTGTAAGGATCAGATTGTATTGGTTGATGACTTTGGCTGCCGCGGAGTCGGTTATGGCTCGGTATGGAAAGTATCGAGTTGGTTATGATAGGATTTCATGTGGGTCACAAATTTGAGTTGTTTTAGGAACGTGGGATACTTTCCTAAGGTGTTTGTAAGTCTTAAGATTGATTCTATCTGCATATAGAAGAGTCCTAAGAAGTTATGGAATGTTTCGATTCGTGATCGGAGTAGGATAAGAGTCCTAATTGAGATTGGGTTGGCCTAAGGGCTGGTTATATAAGCAAGGGAGGCCAGAGCTGGTGCCAGACGACTTCGGGGCTGTTCCTATTGTGTTCTATTGAATAAAATTCGTAGTTTGAAGGAACTTTTGTTCCTTGTTCGTCCGACTTGTTCCAGACAAGTTTTACTTGTCGAGTTTCTGGACAGCACTACCTTTCGTCGGTGGTTTTATCATAACTCGAGTTTTACATATCCAATTGACGTGATTATTTTTGGGTTGTCTTCAAAACTTTATTATCTATCATCTGTCAAAATTTCACGGTCATTGAATTAGTCGTTTCTGATCTACACGAGTTTCTTTGCAGCGTTCCAGAACTGTTTTTCCCGGGTAGGACAGATTGACTTTTGTTCGATCTTTTGATCATAACATGAGTTTCTCTCGACGGATTTGAGTGATTCTTCTTGTGTTTTCTTCGTGACTTGATTATCTCTGATAAATATCACTTTTTTCATGGTGAAACACGTTTATATTAGTCTCACACACGATTTCTTTAACAGATTATTTTTCTGTCGAAGGGGTTGGGATTTAATTTTTTCTGCTGCATAAGATTTTTAAATCTACCATTCGCCCCCCCCCTCTAGTAGATTTTCACATGCTCTTCGATCCTACAATTGGTATAAGAGCCACGGTGCTCTAATCATTATGATTTGTATGTATTTTTGACTAATCATCATGGACAAATACTCCGCCAAAGCTTGTGTGTTTGCTGGTATTGATTTTCAGGTTTGCAAGGCACGTATGGAAGCCTTCATCCAGGATCAAGGATTTGCAATATGAGAGAAGGTATACAAGCCTTACGAAGTGCCATCAAACGGTCAAGTTACAGCTACAAATCTAAGAGATGTCGACAACAACAACAAGGCTCAGAACTTGATCATACAAGGACTAACTCAAAGCGACTTCGACCGTGTTGCACACCTCCGATCTGCATACGATGTGTGGAAAATACTTTGTGACTATCATGAAGGATCCAACACAATCAAGGAGGTGAGACAAGATATGTTAAGAAAGGAACACATGTGTTCTGAGATGCAACCCAGTGAGTCTATCGATGACCTTTTCGCTCGCTTTAATAAAATCCTCAGCAATCTGCGTAGTGTCAATGTTAACTTTTCTGATGCCGAAAATGCTAGGCAACTTCTTAGTGCATTAGACATGTCAATCTCGGAGATGAAAGTTACATCTATTCGTGAATCAAATGTCATAAGTTCTCTTACATTAGATGTGCTTTATTCTAAACTAAAAAGTCATGAAATTGTCATCTTATCACGTAAGAACCCAAATAAGTCTATTGCATTTGTCTCACAACGTGATATGCCTAGCTCCGGCCAATCATCATCTTGTAATACTCTTGCTTTGTTGCTCTCACTAACCCTGGAGCAGATCGAGGAATTTCCAGAAGAGGAGTTAGCACTCATCTCTACTAGATTCTCAAAAGCATTGCAAAATGTGAGAACTAGAAGGAGAGGAAGCTCCGGACCTCAACGTTGTTTCGAATGTGGTAAGACATGACACTTCCGTACAGAATGCCCTAACCTTTCAGGTCTTACTATCCGTGAAGAAAGCCAGAACAAGGTCAAGACCATTTCTGGAAATCCCAACAAGAAAAAGAAGGGTACCATAGGACGCAAGATGATTAACAGCTTCATCAACGCACTTCAAGATCTCAGTTCAAGTGATGTAGACTTTGAAAGTGATGAAGATGATGACGACCTGGCCAACTTATGCTTCATGGCGGGCAAAACAAGACCAAGATCAAGTCAGGAGGATGCAGAACACAACAGTTACGACGATGCGGTATGTTCTACCTACAATGAAATGTGTGATGCTATTTCTCGTGCAACTATTATTGTCAAGAAAAAGGACAAAAAGCCTAGGGATAATGCTGCTAAAATTGAATCACTAGAATCTGAAATCAACCGTTTAAAAACTTTGATTCCTAGTCATGATGCATGTCCCTCATGTGACTTAATCTATGAACAATTGTCCACATTAAGAAGTGCACACTCCTCCACTCTAGATAGACTTGATGAAGAAATTGAAAAGAACAGAGAGCTTACTACACTTAATGATAAAAACTTAAAAGATGCTTCCTGTTCAACAGATGATTTGCATTGTTCTGCATGTGACAATCTTGAAAAGAAACTAAAAGATGCTGTGAATGAAATTTCAATATTGAATAATGCTTTATGTTCTCGTGAAGTTAAATATTGTTCCAATTGAAAATTAAAAGGAAAAACTTCATGTGAAAATTGTCTTGATCTGTCCAATAAACTTGATAACATGCATAGGACATTAGATCGGTTTTGTAATGGGAATAAGAACCTAAACTTGCTGCTGAATTCTTTCAAGTCTTGCAATGATAAAACTGGTTTAGGTTTTGATTCTCATGCTCATGCTAAGCCACATCCACCTAAAATTGTAAAGTCATTAGGAAGTGGTTTGATTCAAACAGTTCCTAAACAAAAAGAAGTGGTTTTCAAATCTGCAGGAGTGTTGTCTCATTCGGTTTCAAATAAAAATATTGCTTGCTCATCTAGACATGAACACAAAGTTAAATTTCATTGTACCTTTTGTGGTAGAGATGGTCATATCATAGACTTTTGTTATAGACTAGCTAAACAACAGAAAAGGAAAAGAATGATTGCTAGATCTCATAACTTTCATGCAAAATTTGCTGCACATATTAAACAGAATGCCATGAACTTGCAACCTGCTTTTATGGGTCAAAAACATTCGAAGTTTACCTCCGGACCTTCTGTTTTTGCCTCCGGAGCTACTGATTTCTCTGCTACACAAGTAACACCTTATGGGTTAGTAGTTAAGAATAAAAAACCTCAAACTCTGACTCATAAACCTGCTGTTTTATCTCAGCTTTCGCGTGTTTTTCCTGCTGCACGTCTTGTGACTCAGTACTGGATACCTAAATGCCTTTTGACTAACCCCAGTATTGAGTCATCGACGTATTGTGCTTCTATGCAGGTTACACGTTTGAGGAAGGAGAACATTTGGATTATGGATTCAGGTTGCTCACGCCACATGACCGGTAACAAAGATTGGTTCTCCTCCCTCTCTTTTGTGTCACGTGTAGAGAATGTTACTTTTGCCGATAATTCTTCAACTCCGACAATTGCTAAGGGTTCGGTTAGAGTAAATGATCACTACACTTTGAAGGATGTGGCACTTGTCAAAAATTTGAAATACAACTTGCTTTCTGTTTCACAATTGCTAGATGAAAATCTGGAAATTATTTTAACTAAAAATTACTGCAAAGATGTAAATTCAAACAATGAGCTTATTTTTCACATGTCACGATTTGGAAGAGTTTTTAAAGCTGATTTTGATATGTCTTCCTCTAAGCATAGGTGTCTAGTTGCTAATGATTCCAAAGATTTATATTTTTGGCATCGTAGACTTGGTCACGTAGGCTTTGATCATCTCACACGTGTTAGTGCTTCTGATCGCATACGTGGCCTGCCTAATCTTAAAGGGGACATAGAAATTGTATGCTCTCCTTGTAGACATGCTAAGATGTTTGCAGGTTCACATAATACTCTCACAATGATCATGACAACCTAACCGGGTCAACTTTTACACCTTGATACCGTAGGACCTTCACGTGTTCAATTCTTTGGAGGTAAATGGTATGTTCTTGTTATTGTTGATGATTATTCTAGATTAGATACTCTTGGGTTTACTTTATGGCGTCTAAGAATGAAGCTTTTAGTCACTTTAGAACTTTATTTCTTAGATTATCAATTGATCACCCAGGATCTTTAAAAGCAATTAGAAGTGAGAACGGAACCAAATTTAAAAATCAATCTTTTGATCACTTTTGTGCTGAAAATGGAATAGGTCATCAATTTTCTTCACCATATGTGCCTCAACAAAACGATGTCGCAGAAAGAAAGAACGAAACCTCAGTTGAGATGGCTAGGACTATGCTTGATGAATATCAAACTCCTAGGAAATTTTGGGCTGATGCGATTGCAATCGCTTGTTATGTCTCAAATCGTGTTTTCTTGCGCGCTAAGCTAGGTAAAACACCATATTAGCTACGGTTTGAGCATAGGCCTAGTGTTACGCACTTTCGAGTCTTTGGTTGCAAATGCTTTGTTAAGAAACATCGTAATATTGATAAATATGAATCTAGATCTATTGATGGCATGTTTCTTGGTTATCCATCTCCTACTAGAGGCTATCGTGTGCTTTTACTTGACACCAACAAAATTGTGGAGACTTGTGAAGTGTCTTTTGATGAATCTAGCCCAGGTACTAGCTCAAACATTATAGGTCCAGATCCATATCCGCAGGGGGGGAGCATTTTCATTGAAGATGAGGAAGAATTGGAGCTACTGCCCGAAAATTCAGCAGCTAAAGACTTAGGTTCAGCTCCGGATGTTAATTCTCAACCAACACCGACAACCATCAATGCTGATTCAAATCGTCCTCAAGTCACAAGCTCATCGATTTGTGACGAACAAGAATAAGAAGAAGCTTGTGAGACATATGTTCCCCTATGGTTTTACAAAGATCATCCCCCGCAACAGATTATTGGAAACTTGCACAAACGAGCTACACGGTCCAGGTTTTGCGATCCAAACTCTCATGCTCATTCTGCTTTTGTTGCTTCTTTTGAACCCAAAGATATATCACACACACTCACTAATGAATCTTGGATTATTGCTATGCAAGAAGAGTTAGAAAATTTTGAAAGAAATAATGTTTGGAAACTTGTACCTCCTCCTCAAGGTCACACTTTAATTGGAACTAAATGGGTGTTTAAAAATAAACAAAGTGAGGACGGGGTTGTGGTTAGGAATAAGGCTAGGATGGTTGCTCAAGGTTCCACTCAAATTGAAGGTCTAGATTTTGATGAAACTTTTGCTCCTGTTGCTAGATTAGAAGCCATAAGAATTTTGTTAGCTTTTGCTGCATCTAAAGGTTTTAAGCTATATCAAATGGATGTTAAAAGTTCTTTTCTTAATGGCTACATATATGAGGAGGTTTATGCCAAAGAACCACCGGGTTTTGAAAAATCGGATTTTCCTAATCATGTTTACAAACTATCCAAAGCCTTGTACGGCCTCAAACAAGCCCCTAGAGCATGGTATGATAGGTTAAAAACATTCTTACTTGAAATGGGTTTACCATGGGCAAGATTGATAAAACTCTTTTTGTGCTTAAGCATGGCAATGACTCATTATTCGTTCAAGTGTATGTGGATGATATTATCTTTGGTTGTGCATCTCATTATCTTGTGTCCAAGTTTTTAGCTATGATGAGTTAAGAATTTGAGATGAGTATGATGGGAGAACTCATGTACTTTTTGGGGCTTCAAATCAAGCAAACCAAGGAGGGTACCTTTGTGCATCAAACGAAGTATACAAAAGACCTCCTAAGGCGCTTTATCATGGACAAAAGCAAGCCTCTTCGGACACCAATGAGAACACAACAACACTTGAACTTGATGAAGATGGTGAACCCGTGGATCAAAAAAAAATATAGAAGCATGATCAGATCACTTTTGTACCTCATGGCATCAAGACCGGACATACAATTCAGTGTATGTCTTTGTGCACGGTTTCAAGCCTCCCCACGTGCTTCACATCGTCAAGCCGTCAAAAGAATTCTCAGGTACTTACATGGAACTCAAGAATTTGGCATTTTTCTTCCTTCTTCCTCAACCGTTACTTTGAAAGCTTTTTCCGATGCTGATTTTGGAGGTTGTAGGGTTGATAGGAAAAGTACTTCCGGTGCTTGTCATTTTCTTGGTAATTCACTTGTTGCTTGTTCCTCTAGAAAACAAAACTCAGTTGCACAATCCACAGTTGAATCTGAATATGTAGCTGCTGCTAGTGCTTGCCCACAAATTCTTTGGATTGTTCAAACACTTAAGGACTATGGGGTTGATCTGGATAGTGTTTCATTGTTTTGTCATAACAATACTGCCATTTGCATTGCTAAAAACCCTGTGCAACATTCTAGAACTAAGCACATTGATATTTGGTATCACTTTCTTCGTGATAATGTTGAAACAGGAAACATTGTGCTTCACCATGTAGATACCGAACAACAATTGGCTGACATTTTTACAAAACCTTTGGATTTCACTCGTTTTTGTTTCATTCATACTGAAATAGGGGTTATGCATCCTCATGGCTTAAATTGAGGGGGAGTTTTCAAACCCTAGAAGTCTATGTGTGAATCTAAAATTAAAATAATATGAGCATAGTATTTCATACATATAGGACTTTGTGATTCCTTTTACATGCTGAAAGTTCTTACTACATTACTCGTGTTAGACGTTTTGTAGTTTTTGCCATGTCTAGTAAAAATAATAAAATGCAGCAACAAGTGTCATGTTTTCAGGTATTGAAATAGTTAAGTTTGTGAGATCATGACTTGCTTAAATTGAAAATTACATTTGATCTCTAGCATGGCTTACACTACTTTATGTATCTCATTGTTGTGATAGTGTAAGTTACTTGATAGTATGACTTGGATGAACTTTGTTTTATATGCATATGTTATAATATGCTGATAACAATTAAAATTTCTCTTTTGAACCTTGCTGAATACATTGTCAAAGGGGGAGAGATAATATGGTGAATTATGCAAGGGAGAGAAATATGTATAGGGGAAAATTTTATTTCTATCTCATTTGATTTTCAAAAAGGGGGAAAATTGTTCTCAAAACTTTTCATACCAATGTTCGTATTTAAATGGCGTTGCCAATGCATTCATTAAGGGGGAGATTTTGAGACCTATGTGTGCTGAATACATTGGCTTTGACAATAAAAGTTTCGAATGCTGCCATATCATCTTTTTAGCAAAGTCTGACTCTAGCTCCGAGCTTCTGCAAGGTCCGACGTAAGGTCCGACTTCCTTTGTCTAGGTCCGACATGTTTTTGGGTAGCTCCTATAAGCTTTGTCTTTAGCTCCTGCATGTCTTTGATAGCTCCGGCATGTCTTTGTTAAGCTCTGATATGTTTTGCTAGGTCCGACTAGCTTTGGTAAGCTCCGGCGCTAGGTTGTAATAGCTTTGGTAGGCTCTGACTCAAGCTTCGGTTAGCTTGGCAAGGTTCGGTGCTTGATCGCAATGTTCCGGCTTTTAATGTGAAATGTTTCGAACTTGCTTTACATTGTTGGAAAGTTTGCTTAGTATTCATTTGCTAAGTTTTTGGTGCATTTTGGTTGATATGGCTGATATAGTTTGATATGCTTTGCAACATGCTTATGTGAGGTGCTCACGTAAGGTGTTGTGTTCGGAACTGACTTGAGTCAAGTCGCGGATTTGGGCTCGTACGGATTGGTTGTTTGTTCATGTGCAGGTGTTGCTTGAGTTCAAGTCATGGCTCGTGACAAGATCCTTTGGACTAGTCTCAAGGAGGAGATGAGGTTCCAACAACCAAATTCAGGAGGAATTGTGGTTGAGCAGGTCAGGAGGTCGCACAGAATGATTGAATCAAGGACAGTGCATATGAAGGTTACTGGACGTCGAAGGAAGGTGTTCGCACATACGCATGCGGTGCATGATGTGGCAACATGGTTCCGGAGATGGGTTATGGATGGAAAGATCTGGTTGGAAGGATCGGATCGTATTGGTTGATGATTTTGGCTGCCGCGGAGTCGGTTATGGCTCGGTATAGGAAGTATCGAGTTGGTTATGATAGGATTTCGTGTGGGTCACGAATTTGAGTTGTTTTGGGAATGTGGGATACGTTCCTAAGGTGTTTTGAAGTCTTAATATTGCTTCTATCTGCATATAGAAGAGTCCTAAGAAGTTATGGAAAGTTTCGATTCGTGATCGGAGTAGGATTAGAGTCCTGGTTGAGATTGGGTTGACCTAAGGGCTAGTTATATAAGCAAGGGAGGCCAGTGCTCATGGTAGACGACTTTGGGGCTGATCCTCCCGTGTTCTATTGTATAAAATTCGTAGTTTGAAGGAACTTTTGTGCCTTGTTCGTCCGACTTGTTCCAGACAAGTTTTACTCGTCGAGTTTCTGGACAGCACTACTTTTTGTCGGTGTTTTTATCATAACTCGAGTTTTACAGATCCGATTGATGTGATTCTTTTTGAGTTGTCTTCACAACTTGATTATCTATCATATGTAAAAATTTCATAGTCATTGGATTTGTGGTTTATGATCTTCACGAGTTTATTTGCAGCATTTCAGAACTGTTTTTCTCGGGTAGGACAGATTGACCTTTGTTCGATCTTTCGATCATAACTTGAGTTTCTCTTGACGGATTTGAGTGATTCTTCTTGTGTCTTCTTTGTGACTTGATTCTCTCTGATATATATATATATCACTTTTGTCCCGGTGAAACACGTTTATATTAGTCTCACACATGATTTCTTTAACAGATCGTTTTTCTGTCGAAGGGGTTGAGATTTAATTGTTTTTGCTGCGTAAGATTTTTAAATCTACCATTCATCCCCCCTCTGGTAGATTTTCACGTGCTCTTCGATCCTACAGTGGTGTTTCTCGGCCCCCATGAACGAAAAGTTGTACCAACATCTGCAAAATATATTAAATCATTAAGTAAAGGAAAACAACATCTAATATTGCGCTATCTAGCATCTGCAAATAGAACGAATGATCAGAATCGGAAGCTACAAATTCAGTGGTCCGATAGGTTGGGTGCTGCGGTTGGTCCTAATCAGCGGCACTTTATCGATGATGTGGTTATTAAAACAAAAAAATGCACCCTCGCTGGTGTAAGGAAGTAGGCAGAGGTTGGCGATACTTCGAAGAACGATATAGTGAGAGACATTCTGGTTAGTGTTGTGACACCCCACATAAGTATTTTTTTCTAGCGACCTCCATCTTGTACGTTTATAACAGTGTAATATACAATGTACAGAATGCATGGGACTTGGAGGACACAAATGATACCAGAAGAAAAATATTCAAGATTGCTGGTGAGCGCTACAAGGGGTGGCGATCAACATTGCATGCCACCTATAAGAAGTATTTGACCGATGAGGGACGTATACAAAACAAGCCTGTTGACGTAGCAGATTCCGATTGGTTGGCGCTTATGGACTATTTTGGGTCCGAGCGATTCAAGGTCAGCTAGCTTTCTAATACCTTCATATCCTACAAAAACTATTTGATAACACCCATTCGTGAAATTAATTCTTAAAATTGCAGTCAATAAGCAGAACCAATTCACGAAATCGAAGTACTCAAAAGACAAAACACTTGCTTGGCTCGAAATTCTACGCCCAACTTAGTTACGAGAAGGTTTGAAAACTAAATCCTGCTTTTACTTTGCACTGCAATCATTCAATCAAATTTTACTTGTATTTGATGTAGCGAGACCCAGAGACCGGAAAAGAACCCGATGACATAGAACTGTGGGAGGCAAGCCATGTGAAGAATGGTCAATGGGCAAACGAACAAGCAGAAGTTGTACATGTGAGGAACACTTCAAACAGTCCCCATTTAAATAAATATTTGCAATGTACATGTGACTTTTCTTTTTGTATATAGACCCAGGAACATGCCCCCATCAACGTCAAGGAAGCTGAGCTGGGAGTCCCAATCCCAGATGAGGAAAGAAACAACATCTTCCAGCTTACTTATATATCCGCAACCGGTTCTGGAGGATCACAGTTTCGGGGGCGTGGTTATATGGCTAAACCTAATGTTTCTGAAAGACTGCGTATCCAGATGTTTGACCAGCTCGGCCAGCAAGTTCGATCCTTGCAAAATAGAAATGAAGACCTTAGCTCTCAGGTGCAAGAGTTGGAAGGAAGAAATGATTATATGACCTCCCAGATGGATGGCTTCGTCCAGGCAAATGAACAGCTCAACCAGGAAGTCTAGGCTTTACATGATCAGATGGCAGCCAATTCTGCACGGCAAGAAAAGGAGCTAGCAGACATGCGTAGAATGATGGAGAGCTTGCAAAATCAACAACGGCTAGCAGCAACTCCACAAAAGGCTTCTGCTCGCACCAAGTCGAAGCTGGATGTTCGAGAAACTATTTCTAATACTACATCTCGCCGCGGTGCTCTTTTAATGGGTACAATGTTGCAACCTGAGAAAACTATAAATAACATCGTCTCGCAATGACGCAAGGCTCCTTGAGCATTGCATCAATTGCTGGATGTTTGTTGTTAAGTCGACAGACGTATCGTGTGCGAATAAATTGATTCTGTTGCCACTAATTTTCAAACCTGGTGCATTAGGATTCTAGTGCTGCTAATTATAAAACATGGCATTAACATATTATTGTGACAAAAATAAATTGTTGCAATAGGAAGCTAGCTAGTGCCACAAATTATAAAACGTTGCACTACAAACATTTGGCTACGACCAAAAAAGCGTTGCACTAGACTGCTATTGCCACCGCCCAGAGAACGTCGCATTACGACCCTGTTGCAACAGATTTGAATATGTTGCATTACGAACCTATTGCCACACATCAGAAATCGTTGCAATACAATACTGTTGTCACAGTTTTGAAATCGTTGCAATACCGTACTATTCGCCATGAACGTGAAATCATTGCATTACCGTATTATTGGCCACGGCTGTGAAATCGTCGCGATACCATATTATTCACCACGAGTGTGAAATCGTCGCGATACCCCACTATTCGCCACAGAAGTGAAATCGTTGCAACACCGTAGTATTCACAACGAATGTGAAAACGTCGCGATACGATATTATTCGCCACGAGTGTGAAATCATCGCGATATTGTACTATTCACCGTGGATGTGAAAACATCGCGATACCATATTATTCGCCACGCGTGTGAAATCGTCGCGATACCGTACTATTCGCCACGGATGTGAAATCGTTGCAACACCATACTATTCGCCATGAATGTAAAAACGTTGCCATACCGTACTATTCGCTACGGATGTGAAATCGTTGCAACACCATACTATTCGCCGCGAATGTGAAAACACGATACCATACTATTCACCACAAGTATGAAATCGTCGCGATACCGTACTTATCGCCACAGATGTGAAATCATCGCAAATAAAGTACTATTCGTTGCAATACGTTAAATCGTCGCAATACGTTAAACCGTTGCAATACCATACTATTTGCCACGAACGTGGAGTCGTTGCAATACCATACTTTTTGCCACGAATGTGGCATCGTTGCAACACCGTTATTTTCGTTGCACTACGTTAAATCATCGCAATACGTTAAAAAGTTGCAATGCCATACTATTTGCCACGAACGTGGAGTCGTTACAATACCATACTTTTTGCCACGAATGTGGCATCGTTGCAACACCGTTATTTTCGTTGCAATACGTTACATCGTCGCAATACGTTAAACCGTTGCAATACCATACTATTTGCAATGAACGTGGAGTCGTTGCAGTACCATAATTTTTGCCACGAATGTGACATCGTTGCAACACCGATATTTTCGTCGCAATACGTTAAATCGTCGCAATACGTTAAACTGTTGCAATACCATACTATTTGCCACCAAAGTGGAGTCGTCACAATACCATACTATTTGCCACGGATGTCAAGTCATCGCAATAACCTATTGCCACGGTTGTTATCGCCACGAGTCGGAAAAACTATTGCGACGTTCTATTTCGTTGCAACAACAACCTATCGCGACGAATTTCGACCCATTGCAACGATTTTTTTCGTCGCAATAACCCGTAATCCTGGTAGTGACTATATACAGTTTTTACCTGTCATCGACAGGACATATCGTGGTCTACTGAGAAGTAACCGGAGGAAGAGCCGCAAAGTGGGTCCTCCTCGTCCGTCGCCTCTGCTACGACGCTGCCACGTCCTATGACCCTGAAGGCTGCTACGATGCCGCCGAGTCCAAAGGAAGGTCAGCAGTAGCCGGCTGCAGAGGAAGGCTAGAGCTAGCCGGCTCCGAAGGGAGGCTAGCGCTAGAGGGCTCCTATAGTGGCCCCGCCTCCGACTCGGGCTCCTGTAGCGGCCCCCTAGCCTCTGACTCGGACTCAGAAGACTTTGAGTCAGACTGCACAAAAAAAAGATTGACAATAAATAATTATTAACAACTGCAATTTATAAAATAACTTTATTGTAAACTAAATACCTCCGTCCGCTGAAAGCACACGTGAACTGAGGGTGGAGCATGCGCCAGAAAGAGGGAACGTCGGCTTGAAGGTAACGAGGTCCCTAAGCAAGGGTCTCGTGGCGGCTCAAACCCTCTCACTGGCTTCCTCTTCCCCTTCACCTTCCCCTTTGACGATACATCCTGTTGCAATGAATAAATGATTAATATGAAAAGATAATATACAAAATTAATGTTAAGTCAGTGAATAAAATGTTACTTCAAAATTCATCAACATCATGGTCATGCACCCTACTCCTTAAACCTGCCCATCGATCTTCTTCTTCCGCATATCGTTTTCGTTTGCGCAAATCAGCAGGTTTGACTAAGTCATCGATATCTTTAGTTTCCGATTTTGATTATGTTTCCGCTTTCATGGCAGCCTCGATATCTTGAGGGTCTCCAACTAAGTCATCGAGCCCTACACCGAGCTCGACTAAGAAGGAGTCTGGCAGCTCTTCCTCTTGGTAGACCACATCAGGCTCAGCTTCCTCATGATAATCATCATCTCCTGGAGCGTATAACTGCTCACGAGGATTCACCTTATGTACCACCCACCAATCTTTGAGTTTATTGCATGGATAAGGTAGATAATACACTTGCTCTACTTGGTGTGCAAGAACTAATGAATCGAATCCTTTCAACCGTTCCTTGTGTTTTACTTCGACCATGCCGAATTCGTTTACTTGAATTCCACGAATGGAATCAAACCATTCGCAGTCAAAGAATACAGCTTGAATTGTCTTGTTTCTAACAAAAGTGAATTCAAGAATTCTTTTAATAATTTCGTAGTACTGAGTTTCATTTTCTTGCGAATCAATTGCCCTCATCACAACTCCGGTATTACATGTTGCCGTGAGAGGACGAAGAGATTCAAATTGAGTTGTACGGAATCGAAAGCCGTTGACATCATATCGACCATAGATTCTAACATTAACCACTCCACATGACAGTTGTCGTAAATCTTCATGGACGTGGGCATCTTTTTTGCACTGTCCAAGATATGAAGTTATTAGAAAACGTAAGCATTCTTAAGTTATAAGAAAATATTATTAATATTGATAAGTTAACGAGAAAATGTTACATGATCTCGAAACCAGGAAAGAAAATTAGATCCCCCGTTTATTCCTTCCCATCGAATCTGTTCTATTTGCTTGCTCGTGGGTTGATTTCTATGTCTCCAATTTTGCTTGTCGAACATACTACACGAAAAGAGAACCTTTTAGAAACCATGTGTTGGAAAAGATGGTGAAAAGCATAAGTGTAGGAGAAACACTCACTTGAAATATTCGTTCATTTCTTCCATATTAGCGTACATGTACAAGAAAGCACCATGCCTTTCTTTTTCGCTAACATCATAGGAAGTGTAACTACCAACATTAGTGTCTGTTGTTGCAAAAATGGAGAGATCACTACAAGGAGGTTGCTCATCCATATTGTACTGCATTACGGAAGTATTAACATTGTGTTTCTCTGCAAAGTAAACACTTGAGAAGTATCCTACTTCCTTAAGAGTAAAAGCTTCGACGATGCAAGCTTCAACCCTTGCCCTGTTACCAACCATTGGTTTCAGATATTTGAGTGCTCTTTCTATATGATACATCCACCTATATTGCACGTGACTGCCCATTTTTGCTTCAAATGAAAGATAAATTAAGAGATGTTGCATTGGATTGAAAAATCCTGGAGGAAATTTTTTTTTCCATATGACACAAAAGTACCGGAATCTCCTTCTCCAACTGAGTCATCATCTCTGGCCTGATTTCTTTAGCATAGAGTTGCCTATAGAAGTGGCTAAGCTCGGCTAACAACTTCCACATCGCATCGTCAAAGTAGCCTCAAAACATAACAGGCAGAAGTCTTTCCATGATTATGTGATAATCATGACTCTTCAACCCAATGAGCTTTCCCGTTTTCACATTGATGGCTCGTCTCAGACTAGCTGCATAACCATCTGGAAATTTCAACCTTTGCAACCATTCGAGAACTTCTTTCTTTTCTTTAGCTCGAAGAAAGAAAGGAGCGCATGGTTTACCACCATTTTCGGAGAGATCAAGAGTTTGACGGTTACAAAGCTCAGCGAGATCTTTTTGAGCCTTTAAATTGTCTTTTGTTTTGCCCGTCACATCCATGCATGTGCTTATGATACATTCGGCCATGTTACGCTCTTGATGCATGACATCAATGTTGTGCCTTAGAATCAACGCCTTCACATACGGTAGCTCCCAAAGTCCACATATGTGAGTCCAATTGTGTTTGTCTCTGAAACCTTCGAAATATCCAGGACGACCTTCACCAGGCACCAATTTGTCCAACATATCAGATATTTTTGAGCCGTTAAGACGTTTTTGTGGTCCTTTAGTGACAACTGTGTTCTTTCTAAAGACATTTCCCTATTGTCTAAACAAGTGATTCGGAGGCAGCCAACATCTATGACGATCGAAGTATGATATCTTTCCTCCATGGGTAAGTCAAGAGAAATCGGTATCCGAGGCACATATCGGACACGTCAACCTACTATGAGTGCTCCATCCAGAAAACATGTTGAATGCCGGAAAATCATGGACAAACCATAAATAAGCAGCTCGAAGGCTGAATTTCTGCTTCTTGTAACAGTCGTACGCTTCGACTCCTGTCCACAACATTTTCAACTCTTCTATCAACGGTTTCAACATCACGTTGAGAGGTGACCCAGGATGATCTGGCCACATACAATGAGGCTGTCGGTGGTTTTGATCCGGCAGATCTCCCGACACAACTAAAAGTGTTTGCGGAGTTTGACATTCGGTGTGGGCGCGCGAAGATTCAAGAAGGTGAAATGTAAAATGACACAGGAGACACAAAGATTTACATGGTTCTGGCCACCTGGGCGTAATACCCTAATCCACAGGGTGTGTTGGTGTTGTATTGGATGTATGAACTCAACTCAGGTGAAGTGAGTTGAGAGCGCGTGTGAGCCGATTAGACCAGCTTAGAGCAGATCAGATCAGATCAGATCAGCCTCCTCTTCTATGTATCGTTGGCCTGTCCTTTTATAGTACATGGACAGACCGTTACAAGTTGTCCTGGCCCGACATGTGGCCCCAGCGGCTAACAATATTTATATACATTTGATGCATTAATTACCCTTAATGACTGAGTTACGGGCTTTGACAGCGTCGTTACTAGTAATAAGGGTCGTCCAATCGTGTGTCATTAACATAGTATTAATGACATTTAATCGGGTCTTGAAGACCTAGATTCCCCTTTGAAGATCCGGAGCCGTTGTGGAGTCTACCGGAGGTTTGAGGCTGAATATCCGATGGTTGGACACGTGGCAGCTCTGGAGCATACTGTGGGGAACAGATAGGTCCGGTGCCACCAGACACATGTCAGTTCCGGAGCTTCCCTCGGTCTGGGGTTAGGTCCGGGGGTGCCGTTATGGTACATAGCCCGGAGCTTCCCCCTTGTGGGCGGTAGCTCCGGTTTGATGGTACACGTGGCGACCCTGGGACTAACCATGTTGGGGAAGCGGTTCCATTATGTCTGACATGTGGGCCTCCGAAGGTCTTCAAATCAAGTAGATGACATTTCCTTGAGATCTTTGCAATCTTAAGGGGTATACGGTACTCAGGGTACCGACAATGGCGCCCTGGGCCCACCTCTGGGGAACACCCCTTGGGTGAAGTCATTCCGCCAGAGGTGGATCCATCCTTTGACTTTTGAGCCGAGTCTTCAAAGGTCTTCAGATGTGCCATTGGCAATAGTTTTGGAGTTGAATCCTCGCTCCGTGGCATATCCAGGGTGCGGCAGATGAGATCTTTGGCGTGCGGATCTCACGCAATTGAAGGTCGCCGGTTCCCGATACGAAAATCGTATCGGTTCCGCGCGCCTTGTCAGGCCGCCGCATTCGGGCTTCCCACCTTTCATGATGACAACCGTTCACCTGGGTAAGAACCTCGACTTGATCGTCGGGGTGGTCCCGGGCCCTCTTGTCATTGGCAGGGTGAAATTTTTGAATAGTATCTTCGGCTTCCCTGCGGTTTCCATCCAAGCGTTGCGGGGTCTTACTTAAGAAGGAAAGCGCGTACCGTCTAGGGTTCTTTACGCCTCTCATCTGAACCTGCGCTCGAACTCCCAAACTTGTGCTTGCTTTTACTCTCTCGCCTCGCTGTGCTGCGATGGAGTTGGGTCTTCGCAAGAGCCGCTTGACAACCGAAAGTGACCTGAAGAAGGTCCGGACCCTCATGGGGTGGTCCCCAGACTTCTTAACCCACTGGGTCCGCGTCGGGGGAGAGCTCCTATTGGAGAAGTAGCACGCCGGCGAGATGGTGTACTTTTTTGCGTACGCCATGGTGGGGTTGATCCCACCTTTTTCCTCCTTTTTCTTGATGCTGCTAGACTTCTATGGTCTGCAGCTATACCACCTTGGCCCCCACTCCATTCTTCTAGTGTCTATATTCGTCCACTTCTATGAAATGTGGGTGGGCATCCCCCTTGCATTGAGCTTCTCCGGACCTTCTTCACCGTCCATACCACCGGAAGGAGTGATGAGTACCTTGGCTTCTACTACTTTTTGAAGTGCAAGAAGTGCCCATTCAAGTACCTCCGGTCGTTTCCCTCTGGAAAGTGGGACGATTGGAAGAAAGACTAGATAGTCATCCGGGTGGAGGAGCACGAGAATCTGGAGCTGCCCGAAGGCCTCCCGAACATTGACACTGCAGTCTGGAGTGAAGCTCTGGTGCTATCGTATGCCTTCAACCCTGCTCTTACCAGGATCCGCCAATGTGTGGAGGGAGGATTAACTCCTCAGGCGGTATTTTGCAATTTCCTGGTCAACAGGTGGGCACCGCTGAAGAGGAGAGAAAAACTCGCTTGGTCCCTCAACAGTGTGATGGACGACGACCGGGTCGAGACCGGGCTGAAGTCCAGCATGGAGGGGGCGACCTTGGAGTTTCATCTCAAGAAGTTCCAACACAGCATCAACGTTGCGGGTGATGACTTGACCCCGCCACCAGCTTTCCTCCCTCTGAACGTGGAAGTACAGTTCAGTAGGGAGCTCCGGCAGACAATGCTGGTGCTTGACGACCTCGGTGTCGTCGAGAGACGATCGACTTCCAAGGTGGTGATCCCTGGGGCTTCTGAAGGTGGCTCCGCCCCTGCGCCAAAGCCAAGGACCGAAGTCGTCGACAAGGGCAAGGAGCTGGCGGCCGAACCCTCGAGCCGGAAGAGGAAGCTAAAGCATGCCGACGGAAGGTCTGTCAGGCCTGCACCCTCTGCAGCAGCTCCTTCTCCCCGGAGGGGGAGGTCTTCTACAACTGCGGCGACTGCACCTGCGGCAGTGTCTTCCCGAGGTGCTAGCTCCGGGCATGTGACTCCATTACCAGGGTCAGCTGAGGTCTATGGGTCCGGAGGTCCTTCCCGGTCGAGGGGGTTCCTCAACTAGGGAAATGCCCGCGGCTGCAACAAGTTCCGGGGGGGCTTCCAGAGCTACCACGCCAGCGGCGGCCATGGTCAGTCCAGAACGCCCGGGAAAGAGATTCCGTGCAAGCTGGTGCGGAAGCCTTCCGAGGTAATTTTTAATCTTTACCTCAGACAGTTGTTTTGTTGTAGTAGCTGTTTTTTAAGTTTCTTCATCCATCATCTGCAGCGTCCCCAAGAAGAGGAGTGAGGCTCCGCCCTCAGCCACAACAGTTGAAGCTGTGAGGGCGAAGGCTTATGCTCCTGTCCCGGTGCCGCCCCAAGTGGTGGCTGAAGCGCGGCAGCTCCGGCGCCAGCTATCGTGGTCATGGACCTCGACTCATCCCCCGAGACTCCCGTGGTAGGGGAGAGAAGATGCGCCAGCGGCACTTGCCCCGGAGGTTGAAGCCCCAGGTCTTGATGTTGAGATGTTGGTAGCTTCAGCCGCTGAGCCGGAGGAAGCAGTGATTCCGACCTCAGAGCTGGAAATTGTCAAAGCCTCGGCGGTTGAGCCGGAGGTTATTGAAGTCCCGGCGAGCGAGCCGGATGTTGAGGAAGTCCTGGCGGTTGAGCCGGCTACCTCCAAAGCTCCGGCCTCAGAGCCGGTTGCCACTGAAGCTCCGGCTGCAGAGCCGGTTGTAGTTGAAGACCTTACGGCGCCTGAGCCGGTTGAGGTTGAATCTCCGGCCTCAGGGCCGGTTGTTGCGGAGGCATCAGCACTCGAACCCATGATGGTCGAGGCGCCAACACCCGAGCCACCAGCGGAGGAGGAGCCTAGGCCGAAGCCGGAAGTAGCCCCTGCTCTGGAAGTGATGACGGCGGAGGTGCCTGCTGCTAAGCCAGGGTGCCCTGATGAAGTCGCTGGCCCCCTGCCTGAGGCGGCAAATGAAGACATGGAGGCAGGGCCTTCGGAACCACTTCTAGAGGTCAGAACTTCTTCTACGGGACCCTCCTCGGTGGCAAATGAGGCTATCCCAGAGGACGGCCCTAGTGCCGTGGAGGCTCAGGGGTCCACTCTTATGGAGTGGGACCCAATTTTTGTCAGCGAGAACCCACTGGAACCAGCGGAGGAGACCCCAGCAGGTCCGGACCCTATTCCCCTATTGTTGTCCATTGATAACGCTTGCTCCAGTCTGCGTCAAGTCCAGCTGGCGTTCTACCACGGCAGCAAGGCTCTTGAAGAGGAGCGCCAAACCCTTAGGCGGTGGCATAATCGGCTCTACTTCGAGACCAAGCTGGCGCAGTCGAGGCTGGCAGACGACAAGGAGTGGATCAAATAGGAGAAGGTCCGCCTGGAATACTGGGGCAAATTATTGGATGATAGGGAGAGCTTGACTCGTACTCTCGACACTCAATCCCGGGCCATTTATGAGCAGGCCAAGGCAACTAATAGTGCGCCTGATGATCGCCAAGAAAGGCTTGAAGCCATTAACACTAGCCTCATCAAGCGCTGGGAGGCACTTGAGGAGAGGGAGAAGAAGCTCGAGACGAAGAGCAAAAACTCCTAGCGCTGCGGGATGATGTCTTGAAGAGGGAGGAGGAGCTCGCCGAAAAGGTGGCTTTGGCTGACAAGGGCCTCGAAGAATGCACCAAGAAATTGGAGGAGCGTTGCGTTGAGGTGGAGGAGAAGGTCTGGGTGCGAGGGCAGGAACTCTACAAGCAAGAGTGTGCCATCGCTGCTAGGGAGAAGGAAGTTAGGGGTCGGGAGAAGGACCTGGTCGACCGCCGGAACAAGATCTACCTCCGGGAGGAGGAGCTCGGAAAACTCAAGAAGCAGGTTGCTCAAAAGATTCAGCAAAATGCCAAAGAGGTTGAGCGCCTTGCTCGTGAGAATTCTGAACTGGCGGCGGCCAAAAGATCCTTGGAGGAATTGAAGGGCTTTAGGATTGTGGACTCCCTACAGGTTTGGGAGTTCCTGAGCAAAGCCAACGAAGCGCTGACACCAATGGGCTTCAGTCCGTGCGTCCGGATGATCCGGAGCCGGAGTCGTACTTGGCATTGCAAGCATTGAGCTTGGCGGGTGACAAACTCTCCAAGGTGGGTGACGTCATCCCGTACCAGTTGGAGGCTGAGGTGCAGTCCCTGGCGAAGAACGTCGCGGAGTATGTGCTGACGTGCTACACCAGCCAGGATCCCCAATTTCCTCTGGACCCGGTGCTTGAAGGTCCCGTCAAAGGAGAAGGTGAAGCCACCCGAGCCAATGTGTCGGAGGTTGCTCAGAAGGTCGCCCAGTTCTTCCATAGGGTCTAGGACCATCTCTGTAGCTCCCACTTGTATTATCTCTTTTTCTACCCCAATTTTGTAATCCCTTGTCTCCAGATGAATGAAATCCACAATTTGTTAATGAATTTCATTTTTTGTCTTCAACACTTCTGTCTTCACTTGGCCCCTTGGTAGATGTACACAATTTGATTGTGAACATGTACCAAGAGGATATTGTATTTTGTTGAAGACTCGTTTGCTTCGAACTTGTAGGGTGTAGGTCCGAAGTCTTCGATAGTGAAGACCCCCTGAGGTTGTCGGAGCTCAGAAGCTCTGGCATTGACTACCGTCGGAGCTTAGTAGCTCCGGCAATAGTCCCAATCAACGTGTAGAGCATCGATAGTTAGCCCAACGGGGTGTCGGAGCTTAGTAGCTCCGGCAGTGACCTTTGCCAACGCGTAGCTTGTCGGCAGCAGACTCCGCTTGTGGGGTCTTCTCACCATCTTTTATTCAGTGTCGACGGCTGGCCCCCCTAGCTTTGCCGGAGCTTGGTTGCTCCGGTAATGCTTGTTTTCAATGTTTAACATCGATCACAAGCCACCTAGGGGGAGTCGGAGCTTTGTTAGCTCCGGCTTTTCTCCATCAACATGGATTCTTTATTTTTCCTCCACACTGAAGCCAAGAAAAATAGTAAAATTCGCTCCTTGCATATAACTTCGTTGCGGCTTACGATTCTCAATAATGTTTTAGGTCAAACACAATTCTGAATACAACCGAATGTGTTGCCTTCTTTCTTCCAGATCCAATTGTACTTGGACCCGCCTTACTTCGGCCAGCCGGGGTGTAGGTAGAGTGGCGTACTTAGGGTGCTTGACCAGGCTAAGTTGATAGCACACTTCGGCCCTAGATTGGCTTGGCGGCATTCAGGCGAGTGGGCCATGAAAAAAATTTGAATCCAAAAGAATTGACAATACAGCTTGAATTGTACATGAACTTGTCGAACTAAAATTTCTTAAGAATTGCACAGCTTTGTTACAGACAAGAAAGAGAAAAATAAAACATGTTGAGCCTGTACAAAATGAATGCACGTGGAGTCTGTTTCACATGAAGATGTCTTTCATTATAGGTCTGGGGTACAGGGGAAACAAGTACACTCTTAGGGTACGGAACCAGGCTAAGAGTGTTTCATTTCTCGTTTGACCCAGGGTATCTAGCCACACTTTTAGTTCTGAGACTGTAACAAGTGTTGCATGAACTTTGCGGACCTTCCAGGAAAGGTCCGGCTGTTCTCCCGGAGGAACTACCCGACTCTGTACAATGACTCTATAACATACACCTGAAGTTACTAAAGACTCACCTCCGTGATATTAAGTGTAGAACTTACGGAGGTGTTCAATATTCCAAGGATTTGGGAGAGGTGTCCCATCCTCGGTAGCCAAGCGAACGCTTCCGGGATGGGATACTTTAATCAATCGGAAAGGTCCCTCCCAGCTAGGGGAGAGTTTGTTTAACCCTTCTCTGGATTGTATTCTCCGTAGCACCAGATCGCCTTCCTCGAGCTGTCGGTTGTGTACATGCCGCTGATGATAGCGCCGAAGGGCTTGGCCGTATCGGGCATTCCGAATAGCTGCTTGGCACCTTCCCTCCTCAAGGAGGTCTATGTCTTCACGCCGGAGCTGGTCCTGCATGGCTTCGTTGAAGGTCCGGACCCGGAGTGACCCCAAGGTGATTTCCGGAGGAAGGATTGCTTCAGCTCCGTACACCAGGAAGAAGGGTGTCTCTCCAGTTGACCGGTTTGGAGTTGTCCTGTTGGCCCATAGAGTGGGTGGAAGCTCTTCAATCCAGTTGGCTCCATGTTTTTTCAAGCGCTCATATGTGCGTGTTTTGAGTCCTTTCAGGGTTTCAGCATTTGCTCTCTCGGTCTAGACATTGCTTGCCGGGTGAGCTACGGAGGCGTAGCAAACTTGAATGCCGAGGTCTTCGCAATATCCTTGAAATGCAGATCTTGTGAATTGGGTCCCATTATCAGTAATGATTTTATTTGGGACTCCAAATCTGCATACAATGGACTGCAAAAAGTTGATAGCAGATTGCTTGGTTATTGTCACAACTGGAGTTGCTTCCGGCCACTTGGTGAACTTGTCAATGGCGACATACAGGAACTTGTAACCTGCGACGGCTCTTGGGAAAGGTCCCAAGATGTCCATCCCCCACACAGCGAAGGGCCATGTAGGAGGTATCATTTGTAGAGGCTGAGCCGGTGTGTGAATTTGCTTTGCATGAAATTGACATGCTTCGCATTTCTTCACCAGCTCAATTGCATCCTGGAGTGTTGTAGGTCGGTAGAAGTCATGCCGGAAGGCTTTACCGACCAGCGTGCAGGAAGCCGCATGGTTCCCACACTCGCCTCCATGGATATCTGCGAGGAGCTCACAACCTTCTTCCCTTGTGATGCACCGCATTAGGACGCCGTTGGCACAGCGCCGGTAGAGATCCCCTTCTACCAACATGTATCTTTTAGCCAATCTGACTATCCGGTCAGCGGATACATCATCGTCAGGAAGGATGTTGTCTTTCAAGTAGCTCCGGATCTCCGAGATCCATGCATCGGAACTAACTTGAGCATTTAAGTCTTGCGTGCTTGTAAGAGCTATATTTGCTGAATACATTGGCTTGTAGTGAATACACTTGGCTTTGATGATAGAAGTTTTAAATATCACCAAAACACCTTTTTGTCAAGGTCCGACTCTAGCTCTGAGCTACAGCAAGGTCCGACGGTAGATCCGGCATATCTTTGATAGCTCCGACATATATTTGATAGCTCCGACATATATTTGATAGCTTCAGCATGTCTTTGATAGCTCCGACATATATTTGATAGCTCCGACATGCTTTTGCTAAGCTCCGAGTTGATTTTTCTAGCTCCGGCTTTTGGAATTACTAGTTCCGACTAGATCTGGTTAGCTCTGCCGCTAGGTCCTGCTAGTTTTGTAAGCTCCGGCGGGAGCTTGGTTGTACTAGCTTTGGTAAGCTCCGACGCTAGGTTCTACTAGCTTTTGTTAGCTCCGGCTCAAGCTTCGGGTTGCTCTGGCAAGGTCCGGAACATGACTGCAGTGCTTCTGCTTTACATTTGCAATGTTTCGTACTTGCTTTACATTGTTGGAAAGATTGCTTAGTATTCATTTGCTATGTTTTTGGTGCGTTTTGGATGATATGGCTGATATCGTTTTGCTATGTTTTGCAACATGCTTATGTGAGGTTCTCACGTAGGGTGTTGTGTTCAGAACTAACTTGAGTCAAGTCGAGGACTTGGGCTCGTATGGATTGGTTGTTTGTTCATGTGCAGGTGTTGCTTGAGTTCAAGTCATGGCTCGTGACGGGATCCATTGGACTAGTCTCAGGGAGGAGATGAGGTTCCAACAACCAAGTTCGGGAGGAACTGTGGTTGAGCTGATCAGGAGGTCGCGCAGGATGATTGAATCAAGGACAGTGCATATGAAGGTTACTGAACGTCGAAGGAAGGTGTTCACACGTATGCATGCAGTGCATGACGTGGCAACATGGTTCCGAAGATGGGATAAGGAAGGAAAGATCTGGTTGGAAGGATCGGATCGTAACGGTTGATGACTTTGGCTGCGGCGGAGTCGGGTTTGACTCAAATATGGAAATATTTGAGTTGGTTATGATAGGATTTCGTGTGGGTCACGAATTTGAGTTGTTTAGGAATGTGGGATACATTCCAAAGGTGTTTGGAAGTCTTAAGATTGCTTCTATCTGCGTATAGAAGAATCTTGAGCAGTTATGGAAAGTTACGATTCGTGATCCGAGTAGGATTGGAGTCCTAGTTGATAATGGGTTGGCCTAAGGGCTGGTTATATAAGCAAGAGAGCCCAGAGCTCGTGGTGTACGACTTTGTGGCTGTTCCTCTTGTGTTATATTGAATAAAATTTGTAGTTTGAAGGAACTTTTGTGCCTTGTTCGTTCGACTTGTTGCAGACAAGTTTTACTCGTCGAGTTTCTGGACAGCACTACCTTTCGTCGGTGGTTTTATCATAACTCGAGTTTTACAGATTCAATTGACGTGATTCTTTTTGGGTTGTCTTCACAACTTGATTTTCTGTCATCTTTCAAAATTTCATGGTCATTGGATTTGTGGTCTATGATCTACACGAGTTTCTTTGCAGCGTTCCAGGACTGTTTTTTCTCGGGTAGGGCAGATTAACCATTGTTTGATCTTTCGATCATAACTTGAGATTTTCTCGACGGATTTGAGTGATTCTTTTTGTGTTGTCTTCATGACTTTATTCTCTCTGATATCCATCACTTTTGTCACGGTGACACACGTTTAGATTAGTCTCACACACGATTTCTTTAAGAGATCGTTTCTCTGCCGAAGGGTTTGCGGTTTAATTGTTTCCACTGCGTAAGATTTTTAAATCTACCATTCACCCCCCCCCCCTGGTAGATTTTCACGTGATCTTCGATACTACAATTGGTATCAGAGCCACGGTGCTCTAATCTTTGTGATTTGCGTGTGTTTTTGACTAATCATCATAGAGAAGTACTCCGCCAAACCTTGTGTGTTCGCTGGTATTGATTTTCAGGTTTGGAAGGCACGCATGGAGGCTTTCATCCAGGCACATGGCTTTGCAATATCGGAGAAGGTATACAACCCTTACGAAGTGCCATCAAACGATCAAGTTACAGCTACAAATCTGAGAGATGTCGACAACAACAACAAGGCTCGGAACTTGATCATACAAGGATTAACTCAAAGCGACTTCGACCGTGTTGCACACCTCCGATCTGCATACGATGTGTGGAAAGCACTTTTTGACTACCACGAAGGATCCAACACGATCAAAGAGGTAAGGCAAGACATGTTCAAGAAAGAATACATGCGCTTCGAGATGCAACCCAGTGAGTCTGTTGATGATCTTTTTGCTCGCTTTAATAAGATTCTCAGCAACTTGCGTAGTGTCAATGTTAATTTTTTAGATGCTGAAAATGCTAGGCAATTGCTAAGTGCATTAGATATGTCAATTTGGGAGATGAAAGTCACATCTATTCGTGAATATACTGTCATGAGTTCTCTTACATTTGATGTACTCTATTCTAAACTAAAAACTCATGAAATTGACATCCTAGCACGTAAGAACCCAAATAAGTCTATTGCATTTGTTTCACAACGTGATATGTATAGCTCCGGCCAATCATCATCTTGCAATACTCTTGCTTTGTTGTCCTCACTAACCCTGGAGCAGATCGAAGAATTTCTAGAAAAGGAGTTGGCACTCATCTCTACTAGATTCTCAAAAGCATTGCAAAATGTGAGAACTAGAAGGAGAGGAAGCTCCGGACCTCAACACTGTTTTGAATGTGGTAAAACAGGACACTTTCGTACAGAATGCCCTAACCTTTTAGGTCCGACCACCCGGGAAGAAAAACAAAGCAAGGTCTGGACCTCCTCTGGAAATTCCAACAAGAAGAAGAAAGGCACCATAGGACGCAATATGATCAATAGTTTCATCACCGCGCTTCAAGAGTTCAGTTCAAGCGACGTGGACATTGGAAGTGATGAAGATGAAGATGATTTGGCAAACTTGTGCTTCATGGCGGGCAAAACAAGATCAAGATCAAGTCAGGAGGATGCAGAACACAACAGTGAAGACGATGAGGTTACACGTTTGAGGAAGGAGAACATTTGGATTGTGGATTCAGGTTGCTCACGCCACATGACCGGTAACAAAGATTGGTTCTCCTCCCTCTCTTTTGTGTCACGTGTAGAGAATGTTACTTTTGCCGATAATTCCTCAACTCCTATAATTGCTAAGGGTTCGGTTAGAGTAAATGATCACTACACTTTGAAGGATGTGGCACTTGTCAAAAATTTGAAATACAACTTGCTTTCTGTTGCACAATTGCTAGATGAAAATCTAGAAATTATTTTCAATAAAAACTGCTGCAAATTTGTAGGTTCAAATAGTGAGCTTATTTTTAACATGTCTCGGTTTGGAAGAGTTTTTAAAGCTGATTTTGATATGTCTTCCTCTAAGCATAGGTGTCTAGTTGCTAATGATTCAAAGGACTTATATTTTTGGCATCGTAGACTTGGTCACGTAGGCTTTGATCACCTAACGTGTGTTAGTGCTCTTGATCGCATACGTGGGTTGCCTAAGCTTAAAGGGGACAAAGAAATTGTGTGCTCTTCTTGTAGACATGCTAAGATGGTTGCAGGTTCACATACTCCTCTCACAATGATCATGACAACTGAACCATGTCATCTTTTGCATCTTGACATCGTAGGACCTTCACGTGTTCAATCCTTCAGAGGTAAATGGTATGTTCTTGTTATCGTTGATGATTATTCTAGATACTCTTGGGTTTACTTTATGGTGTCTAAGAATGAAGGTTTTAGTCACTTTAGAACTTTATTTCTTAGATTATCAATTGATCACCCAGGGTCATTAAAAGCAATTAGAAGTGATAATGGAACTGAATTTAAAAATCAATCTTTTGATCACTTTTGTGCTGAAAATAGAATAGATCATCAATTCTCTTCACCATATGTACCTCAACAAAACGGTGTTGTAGAAAGAAAGAACAGAACCTTTGTTGAGATTGCTAGGACTATGCTTGATGAATATCAAACTCCTAGGAAATTTTGGGCTGATGCGTTAGCAACTGCTTGTTATGTCTCAAATCGTGTTTTCTTGCATGCTAAGCTAGGTAAAACACCATATGAGCTTCGGTTTGGACATAGGACTAGTGTTACACACTTTCGGGTCTTTGGTTGCAAATGCTTTGTTAAGAAACATGGTAATCTTGATAAATTTGAACCTAGATACATTGATGGCATGTTTCTTGGTTATCCATCTCATACTAGAGGCTACCGTGTGTTTTTACTTGACACTAACAAAATTGTGGAGACTTGTGAAGTGTCTTTTGATGAAGCTAGCCCAGGTACTAGCTCCGTTGTTGCAGTACCAGATCCGTATCCTCAGGGGGAGGGTATTTTCGAAGATGAAGAAGAGCCGGTGATACTTCCTGGTAGTTCCGAAGTTGACACGTGTCCAGTTCCGGACATTGAACAAGCTCCGACTATCACCTATGCTGGTCCTGATCGTCCACAAGTCACAAGCTCATCAATCTACGATGAACCTAATGAAGAAGAAGCTTGTGAGACATCTGTTCCCTTACGTTTTTACAAAGATCATCCCCCACAACAGATGATTGGAAGCTTGCACGAACGAGTCACACGGTCCAGGTTTTGCGATCCAAACTCTCATGCTCATTCTGCTTTTGTTGCTTCTTTTGAACCCAAAGATATATCACACGCACTCACTAATGAATCTTGGATTATTGCCATGCAAGAAGAGTTAGAAAATTTTGAAAGAAATAATGTTTGGAAACTTGTACCTCCACCTCAAGGTCACACTTTAATTGGAACTAAATGGGTATTTAAAAATAAACAAAGTGAGGATGGGGTTGTGGTTAGGAATAAGGCTAGGTTGGTTGCTCAAGGTTTCACTCAAGTTGAAGGTCTAGATTTTGATGAAACTTTTGCTCCTGTCGCTAGATTAGAAGCCATAAGAATTTTGTTAGCTTTTGTAGCATCTAAAGGTTTTAAGCTATATCAAATGAATGTTAAAAGTTCTCTTCTTAATGGCTACATAGATGAGGAGGTTTATGTCAAACAACCACCGGGTTTTGAAAATCTAGATTTTCCTAATCATGATTACAAACTGTCCAAAGCCTTATACGGTCTCAAACAAGCCCCTAGAGCATGGTATGATAGGCTAAAAACATTCTTACTTGAAAAGGGGTTTACCATGGGCAAGGTTGATAAAACTCTTTTTGTGCTTAAGCATGGCAATGACTCATTATTCGTTCAAGTGTATGTGGATGATATTATCTTTGGTTGTGTTTCTCATGATCTTGTGTCCATGTTTTCAGCAATGATGAGTTCCAAATTTGAAATGAGTATAATGTGTGAACTCACTTACTTTTTGGGGCTGCAAATCAAGCAAACCAAGGAGGGTACCTTTGTGCATCAAACGAAGTATACCAAAGACCTCCTAAGGCGCTTCAACATGGACAAAAGCAAGCCTCTTCGGACACCAATGGGAACAGCAACAACACTTGAACTTGATGAAGATGGTGAATCTGTGAATCAAAAAGAATATAGAAGCATGATCGGATCACTTTTGTACCTCACGGCATCAAGACCGGACATACAATTCAGTGTATGTCTTTGTGCACGGTTTCAAGCTTCCCCACGTGTTTCACATCGTCAAGCCGTCAAAAGGATTCTCAGGTACTTACATGGAACTCAAGAATTTGGCATTTTTCTTCCTTCTTCCTCAACCGTTACTTTGTAAGCTTTTTCGAATGCTGATTTTGGGGGTTGTAGGATTGATAGGAAAAGTACTTCCGGTGCTTGTCATTTTCTTGGTAATCCTCTTGTTGCTTGGTCCTCTAGAAAACTAAATTCAGTTGCACAATCCACAGCCGGATCTGAATATGTAGCTACTGCTAGTGCATGTTCACAAATTCTTTGGATTGTTCAAACACTTAAGGACTATGGGGTTGATCTAGATAGTGTTCCATTGTTCTGTGATAACACTAGTTCCATTTGCATTGCTAAAAACCCCGTGCAACATTCTAGAACTAAGCACATTGACATTAGGTATCACTTTCTCCGAGATAATGTTGAAAAAGGAAACATTGTGCTTCATCATGTAGATACCGAACAACAATTGGCTGACATTTTTACAAAACCTTTGGATTTCACTCGTTTTTGTTACATTCGTAGTGAAAAAGAGGTTATGCATCCCCATGGCTTAAATTGAGGGGGAGTTTTTGAAACTTGGGAAGTCTATGTGTGAATCTGAAATTAAAATAATATGAGCATAGTATTTCATACATATATAACTTTGTGATTCCTTTTACATGCTGAAAGTTCGTACTACATTACTCGTGTTATACATTTTGTAGTTTTTGCCATGTCTAGTAATTGGAATAATTACTTACACTAAATCTGGTCATGGTCGAACTTTCTTGCTATTTTGAACTTGTTGCATGCTCACAAATGCTTTTAATCATAAAGAATTAATCAAGTAATCAACTCACATGTTGAGTTTTTATGAACAAATATAAATTGGGAAAAGATCAAGAGAATATGCATGCATCGCACTTCTTCTTTTAAGATGGCTTATCATTGCACTTAGATATGAACTTGGAAGAAGTTGTGTATGGCTAAAACCATGTCCTTAAGCTTCTGACTGTCAAATGACATAGGCTTGGCTTGGTTGGTTAGAATAAGGCAGATGCGCATATAATCTCTTGCAAATATTATATGATCTAAATTTATGCTTTGAAAAATAATAAAATGCAGCAACTAGTGTCATGCTTTCAGGTTTTGAAATAGTTAAGTTTGTGAGATCATGACTTGCTTAAATTTAAAATTACATATGATCTCTAGCATGGCTTACACTACTTTATGTATTTCATTGATGTGATAACGTAAAGTACTTGATAGTATGACTTGGATGAGCTTTGTTTATATGAATATGTTATAATATGCTCATAACAACTATAGAGGCAGAGATAATTTGTTTACATGCTCATGACTTGTTGAATACATTGTCAAAGGGGGAGAGATAAGCATGAAGAGAAAGAGAATATGTGCATAAGGAGAGATAATAAAGGGGGAGAGATAATATGGGATAATTTTTTCTTCTCATTTTACTTTTGATTTACAAAGGGGGAGAAATTTTCTTCAAAACTTTTAATGAGAATAAGCCAATGTTATGATTTTAAATGGTGTTGCCAATGCATTCATCAAGGGGGAGATTGTAAGACCTATATGTGCTGAATACATTGGCTTGTAGTGAATACACTTGGCTTTGATGATAAAAGTTTTAAATATCAACAAAACACCTTTTTGTCAAGGTCTGACTCTAGCTCTGAGCTACAGCAAGGTCCGACGGTAGGTCCGGCATATCTTTGATAGCTCCGACATATATTTGATAGCTCCGACATATATTTGATAGCTTTGGCATGTCTTTGATAGCTCCGGCATATATTTGATAGCTCCGACATGCTTTTGCTAAGCTCCGAGTTGATTTTTCTAGCTCCGGCTTTTGGGATTACTCGTTCCGACTAGTTCTGGTTAGCTCCGGCGCTAGGTCCTGCTAGTTTTGGAAGCTCCGGCGGGAGCTTGGTTGTACTAGCTTTGGTAAGCTCCGACGCTATGTTCTACTAGCTTTTGTTAGCTCCGGCTCAAGCTTCGGGTTGCTCTGGCAAGGTCCGGAACTTGACTGCAGTGCTTCTGCTTTTCATTTGCAATGTTTCGTACTTGCTTTACATTGTTGGAAAGATTGCTTAGTATTCATTTTCTAAGTTTTTGGTGTGTTTTTGGATGATATGGCTGATATCGTTTTGCTATGTTTTGCAACATGCTTATGTGAGGTTCTCACGTAGGGTGTTGTGTTTGGAACTAACTTGAGTCAAGTCGAGGACTTGGGCTCGTATGGATTGGTTGTTTGTTCATGTGCAGGTGTTGCTTGAGTTCAAGTCATGGCTGGTGACGAGATCCATTGGACTAGTCTCAGGGAGGAGATGAGGTTCCAACAACCAAGTTCGGGAGGAACTGTGGTTGAGCTGATCAGGAGGTCACGCAGGATGATTGAATCAAGGGTAGTGCATATGAAGATTACTGAACGTCGAAGGAAGGTGTTCGCACGTATGCATGCGGTGCATGACGTGGCAACATGGTTCCGAAGATGGGATAAGGAAGGAAAGATCTGGTTGGAAGGATCGGATCGTAACGGTTGATGACTTTGGCTGCGGCGGAGTCGGGTTTGACTCAAATATGGAAATATTTGAGTTGGTTATGATAGGATTTCGTGTGGGTCACGAATTTGAGTTGTTTAGGAATGTGGAATATGTTCCTAAGGTGTTTGGAAGTCTTAAGATTGCTTCTATCTGCGTATAGAAGAATCTTGAGCAGTTATGGAAAGTTACGATTCGTGATCTGAGTAGGATTGGAGTCCTAGTTGATATTGGGTTGGCCTAAGGGCTGGTTATATAAGCAAGGGAGCCCAGAGCTCGTGGTGTACGACTTTGGGGCTGTTCCTCTTCTGTTCTATTGAATAAAATTCGTAGTTTGAAGGAACTTTTGTGCCTTGTTCGTTCGACTTGTTCCAGACAAGTTTTACTCATCGAGTTTCTGGAGAGCACTACCTTTCGTCGGTGGTTTTATCATAACTCGAGTTTTACAGATTCAATTGACGTGATTCTTTTTGGGTTGTCTTCACAACTTGATTTTCTATCATCTGTCAAAATTTCATGGTCATTGGATTTGTGGTTTAATGATCTACACGAGTTTCTTTGCAGCGTTCCATAACTGTTTTTTCTCGGGTAGGGCAGATTAACCATTGTTTGATCTTTCGATCATAACTTGAGTTTTTCTCAACGGATTTGAGTGATTCTTTTTGTGTTGTCTACGTGACTTGATTCTCTATGATATCCATCACTTTTGTCATGGTGACACACGTTTAGATTAGTCTCACACACGATTTCTTTAAGAGATCGTTTCTCTGCCAAAGGGTTTGGGGTTTAATTGTTTCCGCTGCGTAAGATTTTTAAATCTACCATTCACCCCCCCCCTCTGGTAGCTTTTCACGTGCTCTTCGATCCTACAGTTCTGGGTTGCTCGGAGCTTCCGGCAGCACCTACAACCCTTGATGGCTACCATGGTAACAGGGCCATCGGGACCGTCAGCTTCGTGATGCTGATCTCGCCCCATTTGCTCAGTTCTGCAGGCTGAGCCGTGGGTTTTGACAACCTCCGGACAAAAGTTATGTCAGGAGCTGGAGCTCCGGTTGACGCTTTCGTCGAGAGTTCGTCGGCTTCAGCGTTGTGGACACGCTGGACGTGGTGGAGGTCTAGGACTTCGAAGTCCTTCTGAAGCCTCTGGACTTCAAGGAGGTAAGCAGCTAGCTGGAGATTGTTGCAAGAGCATTCACCCTTCACTTGTTTAATGATGAGCTGTGAATCTCCCTTGACCAGCAGCTGTTTGACACCGTATGACAGTGCCACCTTTAGTCCGTAGATGAGTGCTTCGTACTCCGCCATGTTGTTGGTCGCCTTGAAGTCAAGGTGTACCATGTATTTTACCTTCTCCCCGGTTGGTGCAAGGAGAAAGATTCCAGCTCCAGCCCCCTACTTTTGCATGGAGCCGTCGAAGTAGAGGGTCCAGTGAGGCTCGGTGAAGACCGGAGCCTTGTGTTCCAACTTCTGATCACTGGGGCCCCCAGGGTTTGATGGAGAGGGAGTCCATTCCGCCACAAAATCTGCCAATGCTTGACTCTTGATTGCTTGTCTAGGAATGAATTCGAGATCAAATTCGGCCAATTCCGCTGCCCACTTTGCAATATTCACAGTTGAATTGGGATTATGAAAGATTGCTCGAAGTGGGTAAGAAGTCACCACTGAAATCTTGTGAGCTTGGAAGTAATGGCGAAGCTTCCTGGAGGCGATAAGAACTGCATGGAGCAGCTTATGCACCTCTAGGTATCGAGTCTTGGCGTCATGAAGTACTTCACTGATGAAGTACACTGCGCGCTGGATGGTCCGGACCCTCCCGGAGGGCCCCGGAGCTTCCTCTTCATTGAATTGGATCCTCCCGGAGGGATCCGGACCTTCTTCGGGGACCTTCGGGTCCTTGCTAGAGGGACCCAAAGCTTCTTCAGAAGCGACTTGGACCCTCCCGGAGGGGTCTGGGTCTTCTGAAGTAACTTCTTGTGAACTCAAGTCTAGGAACTGGGACCCAAACTCACTTTCAGGAACCTCCAAACCCTCCCGGAGGGGTCTGGATTCCTGAGCATGGGATGGTTCTGGTCTCTCCGCAACCAGGACCATCTGAAATATAAAGCAGCAAAGGCTCACAAGGGTTCGGAGCTACCATAGTTGGTAGGGTGGTGAGGAGCTATTTTAGCTCCTGGAATGCCTTTTCTGCTTCTTCAGACCATTGGAATGGTCCGGACTTCCTCAACAACTTGAAGAAGGGAAGTGCCCATTCCGCCAGTCTTGAAATAAACCGGCTGAGGGCTGCTAGACATCCAGTCAGCTTTTGGACATCCTTGATGCGGGATGGTGGCCGCATGTCTTCAATGGCTTTGATCTTCCCCGGAATAGCCTCTATGCCCTGGTGATTTACCAGGAAACCAAGAAGTTTTCCGGAGCTAACCCCGAAGACACACTTGTCTGGGTTTAGCTTTGTGTGGGTGACCCGCAGCTTGTCGAAGAGAGCCTGTAAGGTGTCAAGGAGTGACTCCTTGTTCTTGACCTTGACAGCGATGTCATCGACGTACACTTCCACTATGTCTCTAATGAGTTCTTCAAAAGTTTTGTACATAGCTCGTACAAAGGTTGAAGCTGCATTCTTGAGACCAAATGGCATAGCTGTATAACAGTACAATCCATCTACTGTGATGAAAGAGGTATGCTCTTCATCTTCCCTAGACATTATGATTTGATGATACCTAGAATATGCGTCTAGGAAACACAGTAACTCACACCCGGAGGTGGAATCCACTATCTGATCTATTCTAGGTAGTGGGAATGGATCTTTTGGACATGCCTTATTTAGTGTTGTGTAGTCAATACACATCCGAAGCTTCTCGCTGGCCTTGGGAACAACGACTGAGTTTGCTATCCATTTTGGATGGAAGACTTCTCGGATTAATCCAGCTTCGAGCAACTTCTTCACTTCTTGTCGAATGAAGTTTTGTCGCTCCACGGATTGCTTCCGAGTCTTCTGATGCACGGGCCGGGTGTCAGGGTAGATCTTCAGATTGTGCTCAATCAATTCCCTGGGGATCCCGGGCATTTGTGACGGTTGCCAGGTAAACACGTCGACATTAGCCCGGAGGAAAGCGATGAGCGCGAGTTCCTATTTGTCATTCAGTCCCCCCGATATACGGGTGGTCTGAGCGGCATTGGAACCGATTTGGACGACTTTCACGGGAATGTCGGTGTCGCCGCCTGGCTGTACACGAGGTGCAGAAGTCGAGCCTCGTTGATGAATGCTCGGGGGTTTTGGAGCTTACTCCTGCCTGGAGTCCTCCTCTTGCCCCGTAGTAAGCGCATGAAGTTCTTCCAGAGCAGTTTCTCCGATAGTGCGATCTCCGCATATCCAGAGAACACCTACTGGTGTTGGCATCTTTAACACCAGGTAGCCATAATGAGGAGCTGCCATGAATTTGTACAAGGCAGGCCTACCCAAGATGGCGTTGAAAGGTAAGTTGATCTGAGCAACGTCAAAGACCAACTTCTCAGTGCAATACTTCTCCCGTGTTCCGAAGGTAACGGGGAGAGTAATAGCACCAAGTGGGGTAATGGCTCCCGGACCTACTCCGGAGAAAGGTCGGGAGGGGTGAAGATCCGAAGGTCGGAGCTGACGCTTGGTAAAAGCTTCGAAGCTTATGAGATTCAGCCCCGAACCTCCGTCTAAAATAACATGGTGGAGCTGAATGTTATTGATGGTAGGAGATACCATCAAAGGTAACTGGCCTGCTCCAACCATGCTTCGAGGGCAGTCCAAAGCATCAAAAGTGATGGCTGTGTCCATCCACTTCCGATGAGGCTCCGCCCTGGCTGTAGGAGCTACAGCGTCCATGTCGCGACGCATTGTCTTGAGGACGCGGCGGGAGGTGATGTCCCATGATCCACCAAAAATGGTGTTCATGGTTTTCCGACGCTCGTTGTCAGAGACGTTAGAATCATTGTCGACGGAGGTGTACACAGCCTTCAGGACCTTTTAGTATCCTGAAAACCTAACTCCTCTTCAGCCGGAGCTTCATCAACTTTTTGTTTTCCTTCCCTCTGTCGGAAAGGAACTTCTTCCCGGCGCTTGTTGCAGCGCTCGGCAAGGTTTTGGACCTCCCGGCAGTCTTCCAAACTATGAATTGGACACCACACCTTGGGTTTGCCACCGTCTTCAGAAGACGGTCGAGGTCGCTTCTCGGGGCGTGGCCCCCGGCCACCCGGAGCTGCAGCAGCTGCAGCATTAGATGCGCAAGCCGACGACTTCTTCTTGCCATTGATCTTTTCCTTCTTTTTGCCACTCCCGGAGGTAGTGGCTTCACCTTTGGAGGATTTCTTGCGATCCTCTGGAGGTGGTTTGGAGTGCATTTAACGGCCCTTCGCGGCTCTAGCACATTTGTCAGCCAAGCTGAAGAGTTCCGTGACACTGGTGATCTCCTTGATCGCCAGTTTCTCCAACATCTTCTTATCCCGTACGCCCTGTCTAAATGCCACAATGACAGAAGCGCTAGAGATAGAAGGGATAGTGTTTCATACCTGAGAGAATCTTTGGATGAATGATCGCAGGGATTCTCCCCCTTTTTGCACGACTGCAAAAAGGTCCAGTTCGGTGCCTGGTCGGGTGTATGAACTCTCGAAGTTGGCGGTGAACTGTCGGCACAACTCCTCCCAACTGTTGATGGAGTTGGGTAGAAGGCTCATAAACCAGGACCGGGCGGTCCCAGTTAAAGCCACTGGAAAATAGTTGGCCATCACGACCTCATTTCCTCCAGCTGCCAGGATAGCAGTGGAGTAAATATGAAGAAATTCGACGGGATTAGCGGTCCCGTCAAACTTCTTCGGCGGATGAGGCCGAAATTTCTGTGGCCACCTGACCATACGCAGATGCATGGCCAGGGCTGAACAGCCTCCTCCTACTCCTTCAGGAGCAGGAATGTCCTGAGCTTCTCGTCTTTCACGAGCACGCTCGATATGGACTCGGCCGTCTTGTTGACGGTATCGGCGATCAAGCTCCGCCCAGAGGTCATGAGTTGAAAGCTTTGATATCGTGTGAGTGCGTCGCGCCCCGGAGGGCAACGACATCACTTACTGTGATGCAGCACGTCTCCTGTTGTTGGAAACGTGCAGACCAAGTCTGCCAGACAAGGTCCGTCACTGCGACGCGGCCCGTCTTGAAGGAGGAGGACCCTGGTTACTAATGCGGTCGGCTGCTGCTGCAACCAAGTGTTCCACATCGGCCCTCCACTGCTCCATTGCATCCCGGGATGCATCCGGAGGTGGTGGGCGCTAAAGGAGAGCACGTGCTGCATGGAGCGTGTGTTCCGGGTTGTCATGATTCGCCGACGCAGTGATTGACGCCGGCGCACCATCGCGCTGCCCAGCTTGATTTGCTGGTGGAGGCGGCGGTGGTGGAACTGTGACTCCTGCTGGAACTGAGCCTGCTGGTGGCTGCATATTGGAGGGATTGCCCCCAGCAGCTTGAACAGCGGGATGACCATTGGATGATTCAGCAGCTGAGTTCACCATTCTTGAAATCTCAGGCTCCCCCTACCTGGCGCGCCAACTGTCGGTGGTTTTGATCCGGCAGATCTACACTACTAAAAGTGTTTGCGGAGTTTGAAACTCGTTGTGGGCGCGCGGAGATTCAAGAAGGTGAAATGTAAAATGACACAGGAGACACAAAGATTTATGTGGTTCGGGCTGCCTGAGCGTAATACCCTACTTCACGGGGTGTGTTGGTGTTGTATTGGACGTATGAACTCAACTCAGGTGAAGTGAGTTGAGAGCGCGTGTGAGCCAATTAGACCAGCTTAAATCAGATCAGATCAGCCTCCTCTTCTATGTATCGTTGGCCTGTCCTTTTATAGTACAAGGACATACCATTACAAGTTGGCCTGGCCCGACATGTGGCCCCGGCGGCTACTAATATTGATACACATTTGATGCACTTAATTACCCTTAATGATTGAGTTATAGGCTTTGACAGTGCCATTACTGGTAATAAGGGTCGTCCGATCGTGTGTCATTAACATAGTATTAATGACATTTAATCGGGTCTTGAAGTCCTTGATTCCCTTTTGAAGATCCGAAGCCGTTGTGGAGTCTATCGGAGCTTTGAGGCTGAAGATCCGACGGTTGGACACATGGCAGCTCCGGAGCATACTGTGGGGAACAGATAGGTCCGGTGCCACTAGACACGTGTCAGTTCCGGAGCTTCCCTCAGTCTGGGGTTAGGTCCGGGGGTGCCGTTATGGTACATAGCCTGGAGCTTCCCCCTTGTGGGCGGTAGCTCCGGTTTGATGGTACACGTGGCAACCCTTGGACTAACCATGTTGGGGAAGCAGGTCCGGTTATGTCTGACATGTGGGCCTCCGAAGGTCTCCAAATCAAGTAGATGACATTTCCTTGAGATCTTTGCAATCTCAAGGGGTATACGGTACTCAGGGTACCGACAGAGGCTAAGAAACTTGAACTCATTCTTTACGCAAAAAGTCAGTGGAAGATTGTATGGAATGACAAAGACGGGCCAACAGGAGTATGTTGCGGCGTTTGTGCTGAACGGTGTCAACCCATTTGTCGCCAACCCAATGCGAACATTTCTCTCTTCACGACCGAATTCTGGGTCGAACCGGTCCAGCGCCTTCCATGCCTCACCATCGGACGGGTGCTCACGACCGAATTCTGGGTCGAACCAGTCCAGCGCCTTCCATGCCTCACCATCGGACGGGTGCGTCATGACTCCATTGTTCTGACGCTCACCTTCTTTGTTCCATCTAATGTGTTTGGCCTTTTTTTTTGAAAGGAACAGCCGCTTCAACCTCGGTGTCACGGGTAAGTAATGAAGCTACTTACGTGCGACTTCCATCATCACAGTATCACCATCGTTATTAACAACTTCGACAACTATCGGTTGACCACATTTCAAACATTTGTTCTCATTGGCATGCTCTCTCTGGAAAAGCATACATTTGTCCAGACACACATCAATCTTCTCGTACTTCATACCGAGACCGGAAAGAATTTTCTTTGACTTATACATATCTTTAGGCACTTTGTTGGGATGTGGAAGGGCATCGTTGAACAAATTGATGAGCTCATTGTAAGAGTTATTAGAAAAGAAGAACTTTGACATAATTGCCATAAGTCTAGTCACAAAGTTGAGGATTGTCATTTTAGTGTGTCCATGCAGTGACTCTTCAGAATCTTTGAGATGTTTGAAGAACTTTTTAACCTCTACTGTTTGGGGATCCTCTGTAAGCTCTGATCTTATAGCTTCCAGCATCTCATCCATCATATTAACCTCTGTGGCATCATCATTGTCCGCTTTCACTTCTTGTACAGCTTGAGAAGCTGTCTCGCCGTGGAATTTCCACAACTCATAATGTGACATGTAACCGCTTCGACACAAGTGCATCGTAAGTTCCACTTTGTCCAAAAATGTTCCGTTTCAGCATTTCGTACATGGGCACCGCGCCTTATCGCTATTTGACAAAGAAAAAGCTCGTTCCACAAAAGCTTTTATCTTGGCGTACCACTCATCTGAGTGTCCACCAGTTCTGCTCTTCCAACCAGTGTACATCCAACTACGATCTTCGCCCATGTTTGTCTCTACAATTAATAGACGGACAAATTACCGTTAGTTTCTCGTTAATTTATGGACGATAGAGAAAATATTGAGAGAGACAGTGAACTGGGTTCGTGCCAACTCGATGCCCGACTCATGCCATGCTCGGGCTTGACCACAGACCCCGCTCGGCCGCCCTCTGCTCCCTCACTCGCCTCCAGCACCTCAGGCGAGCCCGACGAGCGATAACTCCTAGACTCTCGTCTAGAGGAGGCGAGGCGAGGAGGTGACCACGGCTCGGTCGGGCTTCGAGCCAGCACAGCACGCTCAACCCGCAAACGGTATACATGATAGGTTACGTCTCACAAATCACGAAATTTCAGCAGCATAACACCTCATATTTAACACTACACCCCCCTATCCGGTGAAGTTCTTAAAGTGCAAAGGTGGGCAACAGATTAGCTGGGAAACCTATTTCCTTACGGACGTTGCGAGTCAAAGGACAATACTCGCAACATACATTTTTGGAGTTTTCATCGTCTTATACGTACACACAAACACACGCGATGTGAACGGGGGGGGGGGGGGGGGTCTTGCAGTGGAGAGATACATGACTTCTAGGCTTATTTATGGGCCGCACGGCCCATGTACACTTAAACCTAATGATTCACCTCGTGTCACCAGTCACGGGTCATGATCGTGACCCACACTGCCTATGTACGCTAGGGTTGGGCCCGATGGGCCGTATATACGGTACATATATACCACGGCTCGGCCAGGCTTCGGGCCGGCACGACACGCTAGGCCTGCGAATGGACCCAGCATGGCCCGATAGGGGAAAATGGGATCTATCGTGCTTGGCCTGGGCTTATGGCCCATCGTGCTGGCCCGACCCAACACGGCAAATTTGTGGGCTGTGCTGGGCCTAATGTTTTCATGCACGAGACCGGCTGGGCTCGGGCTGGGCCGGCCCGTCACAGCCCACTGGCCATCTATAGCCACGATAGAACCTAAGTGCCCCGACAGCCGGCCGCCCCCGATGCCGCCCTCGACATAAACCAATTAAGCATAATCTACACTACACTAATTAAGCATAATCTACACTAAGAAAATTAGGCACAATTAAGCAACTAAACCACATAAGCATAACTAACTAAACATAATCTAATGTAAGCAAATTAAGAAAATTAACTAATTAAGCATAATTAAATAAAAAATTGAGCAATTTAAGCATAATTTAAACAATTCAATTCAATTCAATTTCAAATTTGAACAATTCAATTCAATTCAATTCAAATCAATTCAAATCAATTTTGAACAATGCAATTAAATTGAATTTCAAATTTGAAATTGAGGGGGTGGGGTGTTTTGGGAGGGGCGGGGGTGGGGGGTCTGTGGAGGGGAGGGGGGTGGGGGGTCTGTTGAGGGGAGGGGGTGGGGGGGTCTATGGAGGGGAGGGGGTGGGGGGTCTGTGGAGGGGAGGGGGCCTCGGGGAGGGGAGGGGGAGGGTGGGCGGGTGGCGCTCGATCGGGGAGGGGAGGGGGAGCCGGGGAGAGGAGGTGGAGGGAGGGCCAAGGAGGGGCGGAGGGGGGCGGGGAGGGGAGGGTGGGCTGATGAAGGGGAGTGGAGGGGCCGGCCGGCCGGCCGGGGAGGGGGTTCGGCGCTCGGGGAGGAGGCAGGGGGAGGGGGGCGGTCTGGTGGTCTAGGAGGGGAGGAGGGGATGGGAGGAGTATTACCTGGCGGCGGCGGTGTCGGAAGGCGGCGTGCGCGACGGCGGCTGAGGCGGCAGTGTCGGGCAAGGGAGTGACGGACAGAAGCGGCGCGCGGGTAAGGAGAAAGAGAGGCGCGCACTGGTAGGTTAAATTCCGTAACTTACATCAGCTAATTAATATAATTACGTCAGCCTTATTCACTTACGTCGGCCATTAAAGCGGCTGATGTAAGATAAGCGTAACTTACGTCGGCCATTTACCTAACGTCAGCTTGGGTTCTTGGCCGACGTAAGATCATGTTTTTTCCTGTCGGGCAACTAACTTACGTCGGCCACCGACGAAAGTTATTTAACTTACGTTGGTTTGTTCTGGGCAATGTAAGTTACTTGACTTTTGTCGGCTTGCCGACGTAAGTTAATCCGGCCGACGTAAGTGCTCGCGTTTCCTATAGTGGGAACACGTCTTTGACACAACAGCATCAACAATTGATTCAAGGATATCTCTGATTTGTGCAAGATTGGTCGAGACAGTGCTGCAGCCAAGGTGTTTGTTGAAATGGTTACAAGGCGAAACTAAGTGTGTTGATGTTCAATGGTGGTTTGTAATGCCAGAAAACTGTGGCGTCACAACCAGCATGCAACTTAGGCCATGGCGACCTCTGAATTGTACAAGACTAACCAAGTCGAGAGTGCATCCAAACTGTACGGTAAAATGACTACAATATGAGCATGCTTATAAGGATAGAAAGGTAGTGCAACTAGTGTTCCGTAATCCTGCACATATGGTTTAGTGACGGGGATGACTACTTGGTCATTCGTCCTGTTGATACTTCTGTATTGATGTCTCTTCCTTTACTTAAGCTCCTTATCAGGGGTTCATCTAATTCTTGTAGATTGGTTAATAGTCGTTCTCATCATAGGAAACTTAGAATTGATTCCTTACAACACACAGGTAATGTAGAGTAAGAATCTTAGAACACTTTAGAAACTCATAGTGAGTTCCTCCTAAGTCATTAGAAACTTTGTAGATCGTCTCTTAGTTCTTAGACACTTCAATTCTTCAGTCATAAGATTTAATCCAGATTTTCAATCTTCTGTTTTGCATAGTCATCGCATACCCTAATCGTGTTATATTTCACCTTGATCCTTTAGTCATCCTTACACTATTCTGTCAAACACTACTTCACCAATCAATCTTATCAATCTTATGTGGCATAGCTCCAAGTTTTAATTGCTAAGTTGCAATGGGTGCTGACATTGCACCTTTCAATTCATACCTCGACACTATTATATCCACCTTGACTCATCCTCTATTTCTCCTCCGAACAGAGACATGTCTGTCCCTCCTAGTCAAGCTTCTCCTTCTTAAGGTGTATAGAACCACTTTGAGTCTATTATTATATTACATTATTTCCTTATATGCATACTCATGCAATAGGAAATATGATGGAGATGATCGACGAGGAGCTTCACTTGGAGGAGGAGCTGAAGGGTCACCATCTCGAAGTCCTTGGCGGAGTCACGAAAGAAGACCACTAACCACTGAAATTTCATTGAGTCACAAACTAAGGCAAGCACCGATTTGCATGTGCTATTTCATAGTTTCTATTTGTATCACTTAAGTCAAGGATGATTTTTGTGCATTAGGGATAAGGTGCTTGTTACTCCAATTGCATGACCCACAAATCCCATGGAGTATTGGTTAGGTCTACATCCCGACGAGTAGAAAATTTTATGCATATAGTTTCAGGGATCCGGTAGAAGTTGAGTAGTTGGAATCTACTCGCGAGATAGGATTTTATCACACGAGATGAAGTTTATCAAAGAATGTTTTATGAATATGAATTGGAGACCAAGCAGCGGGATAGGACGCAACGAGATGTGGTCTCATGTGCGTAGCCCTACTTGTGTCGATTGAAGACCAATCTTTGTGCGTCCCTACAGGACAAGTTTGAACTGTACCAGATGCATACTGGGCATATGGAACTCATGAAACCTTTGTAACTTAATAACTTGTATGTCGAGGCATAGCCCACTGTCGATAGGGGTGGGTTGAGGGTAGTAAGGTGTAAATCTGCCGGCGGGCACAGACACGCTCCGTGCGGGGACCTTGTGCCTGCGATGGTGGGACCAGTTCATCGTTTGTGTTTCTTATGAAAGGTGCGTATGATGTGGTGAGGAGCACTACACGCTTCTTACACACGGGTGTGCGTGACGTGTTATCGGGATGTCTACTAATTGCAATCACCGTTGTCGACTGTTGGAGTCGGCAGATACCCTGACACTATGAAAGTGTTTGAAGGAGTTTGTGGTTCGGTTTGGGCGCGCGGAGATCTAAGAAAGGGAAATACGATTTGAACTCGAGTGACACGGTGGTTTACGTGGTTCGGGCCGCCTGAGCGTAATACCCTACTCCACGGGTGTGTGTGTGTGTTGTATTCACTTGTGAACTTCAGAGTGTTTGAGAGTCCTCCCCTCGTGTATCGTCGGTTTGTCCTTTTATAGCATAAGGACAAACCGTTACAAGTCAGCCTGGCCCGACATGTGGCCCTGGCGGTTATTAGTATTGATACACGAGATTAATTGTTGTTAATAACCCTGTAACGGCTCTGACAGTGCCGTTACAGGTGTTAAGATCGTCCGATTAATTATCATTAACGCGGAATTAATGGTAATTAATCGGGTCTTGAAGTCTACGGCTGTCCTTTGGAGATCCGGAGCCGTTACAACGTCTCCCGGGGGTTTTAAGCAGCTAGCTCCGACGTACGGACACGTGGCAGCTCCGGAGCTTGCTTGGGAGAAGCGGGAAGCTCCGGGGTGGTCTGGCACGTGTCAGGTCCGGAGCTTCTCTCGGTCAGGGGTTACCTCCGGAGGTGCCGTTTCAGTACCTAGCCCGGAGCTTCACCCTTGTGGGTAATAACTCTGGTCTGTCAGTACACGTGGCAACCTAGAAGTTAACCATGTTGGAGAAGCGGGTCCGGTCATGTCTGGCGAGTGGGCCCCCGAGGGTCTTCAATTTGAGTAGATGTCCTCCCCTTGAGATCTTTGTAACCTCAGGGGGTGTATGGTTTTTAGGGTACCGACAGTGGCCCCCTGGACCTACCTCCGGGGAAGGCCAACGGGATGAAGTCATTCCGCCGGAGGTGGGTCCACACTTGCGACTCTTGAACTGGGTCTTCAAGAGTCTTCGGAGGTGCCTTTGGCGGGGCTTTATGGTTGAGTCCCGACGCGTGGCGCACCTCAGGCGGCAGATAAGATCTTTGACGTGCGGATCTCTCGCAATTGAAGGTCGTAGGTTCCCGATACGAAAACCGTATCGGTTCCGCGCGCCTTGTCAGTCCGCCGCCTTTGGGTTTCCCGCCTCGTGATGACAACTGTTCGCCTGGGCAAGAGCCTCGACTTGATCGTCGGGGTGGTCCCGGGCCCTCTTGTCATCGGCTGGGTTGAATTCTTGAGTAGTATGCTTGACTCCCCTGCAGTTTCCATCCAAGCGTTGCGAGGGCTTACTTAAGAAGGAAATCGCACCGTCGGGAGTTCTTTACGCTTTCCATCTGTTCTTGCGCTCAAACTCCCAACTCGTGCTTTGCTTCTCTTCTCTCGCCTAGCTGTGCTGCGATGGAGTTGGGTCTGCGTGAGAGTCGTTTGAAGACGGAGAGCAATCTGAAGAAGGTCCGAGCCCTCATGGGGTGGTCGTCGGACTTCTTCAACCGTTCAGTCTGCGCCGGCGGGGAGCTTCCCTTTAAAAAGGAGCACTCCGGCGAAATGGTGTACTTTTCATCGTACGCCATGGTGGGGCTGATCCCACCGTTTTCTTCCTTCTTCTTGATGCTGCTGGACTTCTATGGTCTGCAGCTATACCACCTTGGCCCTCACTCCCTCCTCCTTGTGTCCATCTTTGTCCACTTCTGCGAGATGTGGGTGGGCATCCCTCCCTGCATCGAGCTCTTCCGCACCTTCTTCACCGTCCAAACCACCGGCCGAAGTGACGAGTACCTTGGCTTCTACTACTTTGTGAAGCGCAAGAAGTGCCCGTTCAAGTACCTCCGGTCGTTCCCTTCCGGGAAGTGGGATGACTGGAAGAAAGATTGGGTAGTCGTCCGGGTGGAGGAGCACGAGCGGTTGGAGCTGCCAGACGGTCTGCCCGGCATTGACACGTCGGTGTGGAGCGAAGTTCCGGTGCTGGCAGCAGCTTTCGACCCCGTACTATCCAGGATCCGCCAATGTGTGGAGGGAGGATTGACTCCCCAGGCGGTGTTCTGCAACTTCCTGTCCAACAGGTGGGCGCCGCTGAAGAGGAGGGAGAAGCTCGCCTGGGCCCTCAACAGCGTGATGGACGAGGACCGGGTTGAGACCGGGTTGAAGTCCAACATGGTGGGGAAGTCCTTGGAGTTTTACCTCAAGAAATTCCAGCACGGCATCGATGTTAACGGAGAGTACTTGACTCCGCCACCGGCTTTCCTCCCCCTGAACGAGGAAGTTGAGTTCAGCAGGGAGCTCCGGCGGAAGATGCCCGCGCTTGACGACCTTGGCGTCGTCGAGAGAAGATCGACTGCCCGGTTGGCGATCCCCGGGTTGTCGGAAGGCGGCTCCGCCCCTGTCTCTCAGCCGAGAGCTGAGGTCACCGGCAAGGGCAAGGAGCTGGCGGAGGAGCCGGAGTGCCGGAAGAGGAAGCTGCGACATGCTGACGGAAGGTCCGTCGGGCTTGCTACTTCCCCTCCTGTTCCCCGTCCTCAGGAAGGAAGATCCTCCGTCGCTGTAGCGTCTGTCCCCGTGGTGGGGTCTTTTCGGAGCGCTACTGTTCCGGCGGTGGGATCCTCCCGGAGTGCAGCTGTCCCTGTGATGGGTCCCTCCGGAGGTGCCAGTTCTGGACAGGCGACTCCGGTTCGAGAAGCGGTGAGGGCCTCCAGGTCTAGGAGTTCCTCCCGGTTAAGGAGAGTTCCGACCCGGGAAACGCCCGCGGCTACAGCAAGTCCTGGGAGTCCTCCCGGAGCTCCTACGCCGTCCGTGGCCAGCCCGGAACGTCCGGGAAAGAGGTTCCGCGCAAGCTGGTGCGTGAGCCTCCCAAGGTAATTTTTCTTGCTTACCTCAATTAACTTTTAATTATAGCATCTGTTTGCTCATTTTCTTCATTCTTCATCTGCAGCGTTCCCAAGAAGGGGAGTGAAGCTCCGCCCTCAGCCACAGTGTCTGAGGCTACGAGGGCTTCTGCTCCAGCTCCGGTGCCGCCCCAGGCGGAGGCTGCGACAGCTCCGGCGCCGGCTGTCGTGGTCATGGACCTCGACTCGTCTCCAGAAGTTCCCGTGGTAGCGCCGGACCACGGGATTGAAGATGCGCCAGCGGCACCCGCTCCGGAGGTTGAAGCTCCGGGCCCCTGTGCTGTAGAAGTAGATGCTCCGGCTGTCGAGCCGGAGGAAGTAGCGGTCCCGGCTTCAGAGCCGGAAAGTGCTGAAGCCCCGGCGGTCGAGCCGGAGGTAGCTGAAGCCCCGGCGTGCGAGCCGGAAGTTGAAGTGGTTCCGGCAATTGAGCCGGTTACTTCTGAAGCTCCGGTCGCAGGGCCGGTAGTTATTGGAGCGCCGGCTGCAGAGCCGGTGATGGTGGAGGCGCCGGCTGTAGAGCCGGTGGTTGAAGAGGCGAGGGAGCTTGAGCCTCCCTCAGAAGAAGCGTCCCGGCCGGAGCCATTGGAGGCGACGACGTCAATGGTACCCGTGGCGGAGCCAGAATGCCTGAACGAAGTCGCCGGCCCCCAGCCTGAGGGGGCGAATGAGGATTTGGTGGCGGGACCTTCTTCGGTGGCGACTGAGGCCATCCCGGAGGAGGGCCCTAGTGCCTTGGAAGCTCAGGGTTCCGCTCTCGCAGAGTGGGACCCAATTTTTGTAAATGAAGACCCGCTGGAACCAGCGGAGGAGACCCCAGAAGGTCCGGAGCCCATCTCGCTGTCGATGTCCATCGACAACGCTTGCTCCAGTCTGCGCCAAGTCCAACTAGCCTTCTTCCACGACAGCAAGGTTCTTGAAGAGGAGCGCCAAACCCTTAGGAGGTGGCGTAATAGACTCCAATTCGAGACCAAACTGGCGCAGTCGAGGATTGCTGAGGACAAGGAATGGATCAGGCGGGAGAAGGTCCGCCTGGAGCTCTGGGGTGAGATGCTGGACGAGAGGGAGAGCATGACTCACAACCTCGACGCCCAATCCCGGGAGTACCATGACCAAGCTAAGGCTGCCAATGATGCGGCCAACGCTCGGTTCGATCAACTCGAAGCCATCAGTACCGCACTCTTCAAGTGCCGAGAGGCACTTGAGGGAAGGGAAAAGCGGCTCGAGGATGAGGAGCAAAAACTTCTGGAGCTACGGGATGACGTCTTGCGACGTGAAGAAGAGCTCGCCGAGAAGACAGCTCTGGCGGACAAAGGTATCGAGGAGCGCGCTAAAAAATTGGAAGAGCGCTGCCTCGAGGAGGAGGAGAAGACCTGGGTGCGAGGGCAGGAACTCTACGAGTATGAGTGTGCCCTCATCGCCCGGGAGAATAAAATAGAGGCTAGGGAGAAAGACCTGGTTGACCGCCGGAACAAGATCCACCTCCGGGAGGAGGAGCTCGGAAGACTTGAAAAGCGGGTTGCTGCAAAAATTCAGCAAAACGCCAAAGAAGTTGAGCGCCTCTCCCGCGAGAATTCGGAGCTGGCGGCGGCCCGGAGGTCCCTGGAAGAGATGAAGGGCCTGAGGAAGACGGACTCCCTGCAAATTTGGGAGTTCCTGAGCAAGGCCGACGATGCGCTGGCGCCTATGGGTTTCAGCCCCGTGCTTCCGGATGATCCGGAGCCGGAGCCGGACCTTGCATTGCAGGCGTTGAACGCTGCGGGTGGCAAGCTCTCCAAGGTGGGCGACGTCATCGCGGACCAGCTTGAGGGACAATCCCTGGCTAGAAACATCACAGAGTATGTGTTGACGTGTTACACTAGCCGGAACCCTCGATTCTCTCTGGACCCGGTGCTTGAAGGTCCCGTCGAAGGAGAGGGCGAAGCTACCCGAGGCAGCGTGTCGGAGGTCGCCCAGAAGGTCGCCGAGTTCATCCATAGGGTCTAGGACTATCTTTCTTAGCCTTTATTTGTATCTTCTCTTCTTCCTCAATTTTGTAATCCTTTGTCCCCAGATGTAATCTCCGGTCTTCAAATGAAATGAAATCCTCAATTTTTCGTGAATTTCATTTTTTGTCTTCAACATCTTTGTCTTCACTTGGCCCCCTGGTAGATGTGCACAATTTGATTGTGGACATGTACCAAAAGGATTTTGATTTTTGTTGAAGACAGATTTGCTTCGAACTCGTACAGTTTTGGTCTGAAGTTTTCGATAGTGAAGGTCCCTTGAAATCGTCGGAGCTTAGAAGCTCCGGCATTGCCCATCGTCGGAGCTTAGTAGCTCCGGCAATAGCCTCTACCAACACGTTGAGTGTCGATAGTTAATACTTCAAGGTGTCGGAGCTTAATAGCTCCGGCAATGACCTTTGCCACGCTTGGCTTGCTGGCAACAGACTCTAGTGATAGAGTCTTCTCACCATCTTTAAGTTAACGCTAGTGGGAGTCGGAGCTTGGTTAACTCCGATTTTTCTCCATCAATGTTGGGTTTATTTTTCCTGCACACTTAAGCCAAGAAAAACAGTAAAATTCGTTCCTTATCTATAACTTCGTCGCGGCTTACGGTTCTTAAGAGAATTTCAAGTTGAACACGATTTTTAGTACAATTGGATGAATTGTATTTTCTTTTAGATCCAATTGTCCATGGACCCACCTTACTTTGGCCTGCCGGGATGTAGGTAGAGTGGCGTACTTAGGGTGCTTGACCAGGCTAAGTCGATAGCACACTCCGGCCCTAGAATGGCTTGGCGGCTTTCAGGCGAGTTGGCCACAGATGATATTTAAATCTAAAAAATCCGACAATTCATCTCGAATCGTACGTAAATCGGTCTAACTAGAATTTCTTAAGAATTGCACGTTTCTGTTATAGACAAGAAAGAGAAAAATAAAAATGTCGAGCCTTATGCAAAAATGAATGCACGTGGAGTCTATTTCACATGAAGATGTCTTTCATTATAGGTCCGGGGTACAGGGGAAACAAGTACACTCTTAGGGTACGGAACCAAGCTAAGTGTGTTCGGTTTCTCGTTTAACCCAGGGTAATTAGCTACACTTCTAGTCCGGAGACTGTATCAAGTGTTGCATGAGCTTTCCAAACCTTTCGGGAAAGGTCCGGCTGCTCTCCCGGAGGAACTACCCGACTCTGTACAATGACTCTATAACATACATTTCAAGTTACTTAAGACTCACCTCCGTGGTATTAAGTGTAGAACTTACGGAGGTGCTCGATGTTCCAAGGGTTTGGGAGAGGTGTCCCATCCTCGGTAGCCAAGCGAACGCTTCCGGGACGGGATACTTTGATCACTCGGAAGGGCCCTTCCCAGCCGGGGGAGAGTTTGTTTTGCCCTTCTCTGGATAGTATTCTCCGTAGCACCAGATCGCCTTCCTCGAGCTGTCGGTTGCGTACATGCCGCTGATGATAGCGCCGTAGAGCTTGGCGGTATCGGGCATTCCGAACAGCTGCTTGGCACCTTCCCTCCTCGAGGAGGTCTAGGTCTTCACGCCGGAGCTGGTCCTGCGCGGCTTCGTCGAAGGTCCGGACTCGGAGGGAACCCAGGGTGATTTCCGGAGGAAGGATCGCTTCTGCTCCGTACACCAGGAAGAAGGGTGTTTCTCCGGTTGCCCGACTTGGAGAAGTCCTGTTAGCCCATAGAGTGGGCGGAAGCTCTTCGATCCAATTAGCTCCGTGCTTTTTCAAACGCTCATAAGTGCGCGTTTTTAGTCCTTTAAGGATCTCTGCGTTTGCTCTCTCGGCTTGCCCATTGCTGGCAGGATGAGCTACGGAAGCGTAGCAAACTTGTATGCCGAGGTCTTCGCAATATCCTTGAAATGCGGAGCTTGTGAATTGAGTCCCATTATCAGTGATGATCTTGTTTGGGATTCCGAATCTGCTCACGATAGATTGTAGAAAATTGATTGCAGATTGTTTGTTGATCGTCACAACAGGAGTAGCTTCCGGCCACTTGGTGAACTTGTCGATGGCGACATACAGGAAATTGTAACCTCCGACGGCTCTTGGGAAGGGTCCCAAGATGTCCATCCCCCACACAGCGAAAGGCCATGTAGGAGGTATCATTTGTAAGGACTAAGCAGGTGTATGAATTTGCTTTGCATGAAATTGACATGCTTTGCATTTCTTCACTAGCTCAGTAGCATCCTGGAGCGCTGTAGGCCAGTAGAAGCCATGCCGAAAGGCTTTTCCGACCAGCGTGCGGGAAGACGCGTGGTTCCCACACTCACCTCCATGGATTTCTGCGAGGAGCTCACAGCCTTCTTCCCTTGTGATGCACCGCATTAGGATGCCGTTGGCACCGCGTCGGTAGAGATCCCCTTCTACCAACGTGTATCTTTTAGCCAATCTGACTACCCGGTCAGCGGATACATCATCGTCATCAGGAAGGATGTTGTCTTTCAAGTAGTTCCGGATCTCCGAGATCCATGCGTCGGAACTGACTTGAGCATTTGAGTCTTGCGTGCTGGGTTGCTCGGAGCTTCCGGCAGCACCTACGACCCTTGATGGCTGCCATGGTAACAGGGCCATCGGGACCGTCAGCTTCGGGATGCTGATCTCGCCCCCTTCGTTCAGTTCGGCAGGCTGAACTGTGGGTTTTGACAACCTCCGGACAAAGGTTCCGTCTGGAGCCGGAGCTCCGGTTGACGCCTTGGTCGAGAGTTCGTCAGCTTCAGCGTTGTGAGCACGCTGGACATGGCGAAGGTCTAGGACTTCGAAGTCCTTCTGAAGCCTCTGGACTTCAAGGAGATAAGCAGCCAGCTGGGGATTATTGCAGGAGCATTCACCCTTCACCTGTTTGATGACAAGTTGTGAATCTCCTTTGACCAACAACTGCTTGACACCATATGATAGTGCCACCTTTAATCCATATATGAGTGCTTCGTACTCCGCCATGTTGTTGGTTGCCTTGAAGTCAAGGTGCACCATGTATTTCACCTTCTCCCCGGTTGGTGCGAGGAGAAGGATTCTAGCTCCGGCTCCCTGCTTCTGCATGGAGCCGTCGAAGTAAAGGGTCCAGTGAGGCTTAGTGAAGGCCGGAACTTGTGGTTCCGTCTTCTGCTCGCTGGGGCCCCCAGGGTTTAATGGAGAGGGAGTCCATTCTGCCACGAAATCTGCCAACGCTTGACTCTTGATTGCTTGTCTTGGAATGAATTCAAGATCGAATTCAGCCAGTTCCGCTGCCCACTTCGCTATATTCCCAGTTGAATTGGGATTATGCAGGATCGCTCGAAGTGGATATGAGGTTACCACCGAGACTTTGTGAGCTTGGAAATAGTGTCGAAGCTTCCTTGAGGCAATAAGAACTGGGTAGAGCAGCTTATGCACCTCTAGGTATCGAGTCTTGGCATCATGTAACACTTCACTGATGAAGTATACTGGGCGTTGAATGGTCCGGACCCTCCCGAAGGGGTCCGGAGCTTCCTCTCCATTGATCCGGACCCTGTCGGAGGGGTCCAGACTATCTTCGGGAACCTCCGGGTTCTGGGTGGAGGAACCCGGAGCTTCTTCAGGAATGACCTGGATCCTATCAGAAGGATCCGGGTCCTCTGAAATGGCTTCTTGAGGGTTCAAGTCTGGGAGCTGGGACCCAGACCCGCTTTCAGGAACCTCCGGATCCTCCCGAAGGGATCTGGATTCCTGAGTATTGGGTAGTTCTGGTCTCTCCGCAACCAGAACCATACTGACGACTTCGTCAGCTGCTGAAATGTAAAGCAATAAAGGCTCACCAGGGTTCGGAGCTACCAAGACGGGTAGGGTGGTGAGGAACTGTTTCAGCTCCTGGAATGCCTTCTCTGCTTCTTCAGACCATTGGAATGGTCCGGACTTCCTCAGTAACTTGAAGAAGGGAAGTGCCCTTTCCGCCAGTCTTGAAATGAACCGGCTCAGGGCTGCTAGACATCCGGTTAATTTTTGGATGTCTTTGATGCGGGTTGGTGGCCGCATGTCTTCAATGGCTTTTATCTTCGCCGGATTAGCCTCTATGCCCCGGTGACTTACCAGGAAACCAAGAAGCTTTCCGGAACTAACCCCGAAGACGCACTTGTCTGGGTTTAGCTTCGTGCGGGTGGCCCGCAGCTTGTCGAAGACAGCCTGTAAGGTGTCCAAGAGGGACTCCTTGTTCTTGACTTTGATCACGATGTCATCAACGTACACTTCCACTATGTCTCTGATGAGTTCTTCGAAAGTTTTGTACATTGCTCGTACAAAAGTTGAAGCTGCATTCTTGAGACCAAAAGGCATGGCTGTGTAACAATACAACCCATCCACTGTGATGAATGAAGTATGTTCTTCATCTTCCCTAGACATCCGGATTTGATGATATCCTGAATATGCGTCTAGAAAACACAGCAACTCGCACCCGGAGGTGGAATCCACTATCTGGTCTATTCTAGGAAGTGGGAATGGATCTTTTGGACATGCCTTATTCAGTGTGGTGTAGTCGATGCACATCCGAAGTTTCCCGCCGGCTTTAGGCACAACGACTGGGTTTGCCAGCCATTTTGGATGGTAGACTTCTCGGATGAATCCGGCTTCGAGCAACTTCTTCACTTCTTGTCGGATGAAGTTTTGTCGCTCTACAGATTGCTTCCGAGGCTTCTGGTGCACAGGCCGAGCATCGGGGTAAATCTTCAGATTGTGCTCAATCACTTCCCTGGGGATCCCAGGCATTTGTGACGGTTGCCAGGCAAACACGTCAACGTTAGCCCGGAGGAAAGTGATGAGCGCGAGTTCCTATTTGTCGTTCAAGCCACCCGATATGCGGGTAGTTTGAGTGACATCGGAACCAATTTGGACGACTTTGACGGGAATGTCGGTGTCGCCGCTTGGCTGCACACGAGGTGCAGAGGTCGAGCCTCGTTGACGAATGCTCGGAGGTTGTGGAGCTTGCTTCTGTCTGGAGTCCTCCTCTTGCGCTGTGGTGAGTGCATGGAGTTCCTCCAGAGCAGTTACTCCGGCAGTGCGATCTCCGCGGATCCGGAGAACGCCTACTGATGTTGGCATCTTCAACACCAGGTATCCATAATGTGCAGCTGCCATGAATTTGTACAAGGCAGGTCTACCCAAAATGGCATTGAATGGTAAGTTGATCTGAGCGACGTCGAAGATCAACTTTTCGGTGCGATACTTCTCCCGGGTCCCGAAGGTAACAGGGAGAGTAATAGCTCCGAGTGGGGTTATGGCCCCCGGACCTACTCCGGAGAAAGGTCGAGAGGGCTGGAGGTCCGAAGGTCGGAGCTGAAGCTTAGTGAAAGCTTCGAAGCTAATGAGATTAAGCCCCGAACCTCCATCTACCAGGACATGATGGAGCTGGATGTTGTTGATGGTGGGAGATACCATCAAGGGTAGTTGGCCAGCTCCGACCATGCTTTGAGGACAGTCCGAAGCATCAAAAGTGATGGGTGTGTCCATCCACTTTCGATGTGGCTCCGGTCTAGCTGTAGGAGCTACAGCAGCCATATCCCGTCGCATAGTCTTGATGACACGACGAGAGGTGATGTCCCATGATCCACCAAAGATGGTGTTCATGGTTTTTCGACGCTCGTTGTCGGAGACGTCGGAATCATCGTCGACGGAGGTGTAGACGACTTTCAAGACCTTTTTGGGGTCCTGAAACCCCAACTCCTCTTCAGCGGGAGCTTCATCGACCTTTTGTTTTCCCTCCCTCTGCCGGAAGGGAGACCCTTCCCGGCGCTTGTGGTAGCGCTCGGCAAGGTTTTGGACCTCCCGGCAGTCCTCCAGTCTGTGGATGCCCGTTTTGTGAATGGGGCACCACATCTTGGATTTGCCACCGTCTTCGGAAGACGGTCGAGGTCGCTTCTCGGGGCGTGGTCCCCGGCCACCGGGAGTTGCAGCGGCTGCAACGTTGGATGTGCCGGCCGACGGCTTCTTCTTGCCGTTGGTCTTCTTTTTCTTCTTGCCACTCCCGGAGGTAGCGGCTTCTTCTTTGGAGGATTTTTTATGATCCTCCAGGGTTGGTTTGGAGTGCATTTCACGGCCCTCCGCAGCTCTGGCACATTTATCAGCCAGGCTGAAGAGCTCCGTGGCGCTGGTGATCTCTTTGATCGCCAGCTTCTCCAACATCTTCTTGTCTCGTACACCCTGTCTGAATGCCACAATGACAGAAGCGCTTGAGATAAAAGGGATTGTGTTACGTACCTGAGAGAATCTCTGGATGAATGACCGCAAAGATTCTCCTCCTTTTTGCACGACCGCAAAAAGGTCCAGTTCAGTGCCCGGACGGGTGTATGAACTCCCGAAATTGGCAGTGAACTGACGGCACAGCTCCTCCCAACTGTCGATAGAGTTGGGTGGAAGGCTCATAAACCAGGACCTGGCGGTCCCAGTTAAGGCCACTGGAAAGTAATTGGCCATTACAGCCTCGTTTCCTCCAGCTGCTAGGATCGCAGTGGAGTATATCTGTAGAAATTCCACGGGATTAACAGTCCCGTCGAATTTTTCCGGTAAGTGTGGCCGGAACTTCTGTGGCCATCTAACCATGCGCAGGTGCATGGCTAGGGCGGAACAGCCTCCTCCTACTCCTTCCAGAGTAGAAAGGTCTTGAGCATCTCGTCTTTCTCGAGCTCGCTCGATGTGGACACGGCCATCCTGTTGGCGGTATCGGCGATCAAGCTCCGCCCGGAGGTCGTGTGTCGAAAGCCGAGATGCAGTGTGGGCACGTCGTGCTCCAGAGGGCAACGACGTCACTTGCTGTGACGCAGCTCTTCTCCGGTTGTTGGAGACATGTGGACCAAGTCTTCCAGACAACGTTCGTCGCTGCGACGGGGCCCGCCCTGAAGGAGGTGGACCCTGATTGTTGAGGTGTTCGGCCGCTGCTGCGACCAAATGCTCAATATCTGCTCTCCATTGCTCCATGGCACCTTGAGATGCGTCCGGAGGTGGTGGTCGCTGAAGGAGAGCACGCGCTGCATGGAGCGCGTGTTCTGGGTTGTCACGACTTGCCGGCGCAGAATGTGACGCCGGTGCACCATCATGTCGTTCGGCATGTCTTGCCGGAGAAGATGGTGGTGGTGGGAGTGTGACTCCCGCTGGAACTGAGGCTCCTGCCGGTGGTTGCATGTTGGAGGGATTGCCTCCGACAGCCTGAGCAGCAGGTTGCCCGTTGGATGATCCAGCCGCAGAATTCACCATTCTTGAAGATCTCAGGCAGCCCCTACCTGGCGCGCCAACTGTCGACTGTTGGAGTCGGCAGATCCCCTGACACTATGAAAGTGTTTGAAGGAGTTTGTGGTTCGGTTTGGGCGCGCGGAGATCTAAGAAAGTGAAATACGATTTGAACTCGAGTGACACGGTGGTTTACGTGGTTCGGGCCGCCTGAGCGCAATACCCTACTCCACGGGTGTGTGTGTGTGTTGTATTCACTTGTGAACTTCAGAGTGTTTGAGAGTCCTCCCCTCGTGTATCGTCGGTTTGTCCTTTTATAGCATAAGGACAAACCGTTACAAGTCAGCCTGGCCCGACATGTGGCCCTGGCGGTTATTAGTATTGATACACGAGATTAATTGTTGTTAATAACCCTGTAACGGCTCCGACAGTGCCGTTACAGGTGTTAAGATCGTCCGATTAATTATCATTAACGCGGAATTAATGGTAATTAATCGGGTCTTGAAGTCTACGGCTGTCCTTTGGAGATCCGGAGCCGTTACAACGTCTCCCGGGGGTTTTAAGCAGCTAGCTCCGACGTACGGACACGTGGCAGCTCCGGAGCTTGCTTGGGAGAAGCGGGAAGCTCCGGGGTGGTCTGGCACGTGTCAGGTCCGGAGCTTCTCTCGGTCAGGGGTTACCTCCGGAGGTGCCGTTTCAGTACCTAGCCCGGAGCTTCACCCTTGTGGGTAATAACTCTGGTCTGTCAGTACACGTGGCAACCTAGAAGTTAACCATGTTGGAGAAGCGGGTCCGGTCACGTCTGGCGAGTGGGCCCCCGAGGGTCTTCAATTTGAGTAGATGTCCTCCCCTTGAGATCTTTGTAACCTCAGGGGGTGTATGGTTTTTAGGGTACCGACAACCGTCCCTCACGGTTATTTGAGTACCGCTTGTTCACTGCGCCGTGATGTAGTAATAAAGAGTAGTGGAATTATTATAAAATTGTTGCCATGATTATTATTGTATTGCAACTTGTATGATTAGAGATAGCACAATTAAAGTCTATAGTCTCCAAACACATAACCTGTAATAGCATTATGTGCTTTGGGCATGTCATATCATTGGCAAAGCTTTTCTTGTTTGATTTCAAAGTCTATGATGTGCCGTGCCTGAGGAATGTCATTTTCTACTTAAAACATTACTATAAGGATCCACTGGTAGGCGAGTCTATTTATGCTATTTCCTACCTATGTTTAGCCTTTACCTTGCATATGTCTAGTGAGACAGGTCAGTCTTGCTGAGCCTTATGCTCACGTTTGCAGTAAATGAATTTTTGCAGGTTATACCGTTGATGAAGGGCTTGACGACGACACCTTACCCTCATCAGGTTTCACGGTTGAGTGGGAGCCATGCACGCCACTATGATCAGGAGAGTGAGTGCTGCTAGTGGGAAGCATCCTAAGGGCATGGACGACTTTGGTTTTGCATAGCTAGAGTTGAGAGCGTAGCTATGACATATGGACTCTTTTCTTCATTTATTATTGTAAAAAGTTTCGCTGTGTTTATAAAAAAAGACTTGGTTTGTATTTTATTCTGGTTCTTTTCGTGTATACTATTGGGTGTCGCATCACATGACGCCACCCAATGAGATCCTTGGATGTCGAGACCCCCATCCTCACATCATGGTATTAAAACATCATTGGGAATAGTGTGCCTGGAAAGAGCATATTTTGAAAAACTTAGGAGTATATGAGTGAGGAAATAGTTATATGCCCACTAAGGAGTATTACTAGTATAAGATATAAAGGTGGCAATACTAACCTGCTTGTTATTTTATTTCTGCAATGACGCTCTGATGTCAGGTAAGAGGTAAGGTACGCCACCGAGAGCAGATCAATCTCGGTAAGCTCTTCCATACGGGATGTGGTATGTGGTTGTTTCTGTTGCTTGGCACGGAAACTCAATATGAGTCTCTGAAACATTACATGTTTCTAAAAACATATGGCACGTGGTACCCCAGCGTGACACAAAATTAGTGGGAGCCCCCGTCGGGTGGTGGATAACCCGATAGTATGTATCTATAGAACTATTCATGTGCTATGGGAGCATGCGAAAAACATATGCCCGAGCGTGTATAAGACGGTTCGCGCGAGAGTCTTTGCTGTACAGACGTAGTACAACCATGTACGTCGAGACATGACTTCGCTCGAGGGCGACTCACACCAGAGTCGTTTGCATTTACTTTCATATATATTATTGTGATTGCCTGTCATGTTTGCCCGTGCCGCCCTTGAGGTCTAAAGGAGTGAAAGGGAATGTTTTTTATCTGTAGCTACACTAACTACAGTAGCAACCCGTGTGGAACACGTTTGCGAGTGAACGATACTAGGGCTACCTATAGACGTATTAGGATATATCGGTTAGAATTTTTACTTTGGTAAGGCACGTAGTACCGTCACTATCACATTTGATACTTCGACCACGCCCCCACGAAAGAATGACTTCATTATCATCTTGTAAGATCCAACTACTAGTTGCTGGCAAGTTAGGGTCAAAGTGTCGACATAGGAAGTTGCAATGCGAAGAAGGCTGAAGATTAAGGTTTTTAGTATACTCTTGACGGAATCTAGCTCGTTTATGTCAAAAGGTACTTCTAGTTAAACTTCATAGAACATAGTAGTATGGTATATGGTTAAGAAGATCTTCAAATCCTCAACGACTTTTTCCTTGGACAACTTGAACAGAAAAAGCACTTTGAACCGGTCCAAATCCTTGGAAACAAACATTTATCCACCTCCTTGATCTCATGAACTAGCCTTAGTATGTTTACCATATCCTTCTGTATAAAAATATCTTTGACCCTTGTGAATGTAAAATCCCACTTTTTCCTCTTATGTGAAGTTGAACTACAAGGGGTTTATCAAACATAATGGAGGTCAACATAATTGTGCACATAAACTTGACCTCACTAAAAAGTTTTCTGTCTACTCATGTTTTAATCTTATCAACATGAGGACTGGACTTCACCCTAACCCTAGAACATTTGAAATAAACCTTTCTACAAAGTTGGGAAGTTATTGATTGCAATGGCTAGGGCAAATTATATGGCAGCAATATAAAAATCAAAACAAATGTAATTTGATTATGTTGCTTTGCATATTAGACCCTGCCAAAAAGATTCAAATCCAAGGCTCCAAATTTTTCCTTGGACTCTTAAATATGTAAATAGATTCTCAGAAAATTTTCAACATTTTTGAAGTACATCTTCCATTTCTTTGGACACGTACAAGGGATTCATTTCGTGTCAACCTCAAATTGAGCTTTGCACTAAATTTTGCCCAAATCAACTCCTAATTTTTTCTAAGACCTTTTGTGGTTCAGGGAACTTGGTTTCAATGTTTGGAGATTTTTGGACCTCAGATACTATTTAATTCAATAAGGTTTATACCCATATTTGAATTCAAATTTGAATTTGCATTTGATGCAAACTATGTCCAAATTGAAATCTGATTGCAGAATTGGATTCCCCATATTTTTCTTAGCCTACCTGTAAATTTTGGTAACTTTTGGACAATGTTTTTAGCTGGAATTTAGAGGAGGGGATAAGGGAGAGAGGTGGGGCCCACAGTTCAGACGGCACCGCCTCTGTTTTCTTTCCCCGGGTGACACCGCGACGGAGTGCATGCCCAGAGCGACAGCAGCAAGACACTACCGTTTGAGCTCTATAAATAGTGCCTTGGCTCCTCCTTATCACTCCACGGTCGCCCTTATCGCCTTCCCTCACGCTGAGCCGAAGAGCTATGCCATTTTCGTCCCGCGCGCAAGTTTCCGACCGCCGGCGCCGCGTGCCCATTGCCGGCCAACTGGAGGCCTCTCGTGCCAAGCCTCCAACAGCTAGGTTGTTCCCCTCTCCCTCCTCTGTCCTCTGGATCAATCCTTTCGTTTTGACGGTTTGGCCGATATTTTGAAGCTACACTGAAGCTTGTTCACCGCGCGCCGTCTCTGCTCCACGGTGCCATGCCGCTACACGCAGTTTTGCGCTTCAACTCCTATAGCAAACTGGTGCGCCGGGACACGCTCTACACGTCGGTGAAAGCTGCTCCTTGTTTACGTGAGTACCGAGCAAGTTAGCTAAGTTTTACTTTCGGCCAAAGCTTATGAACTCGCTCTGTTATTCTTTCAATTCAAGTTCGACACTTGATCACTCTCCACAACTGTAAGAAAATAGCTTCTACACTTCTTTGTGCACCCTCTCGAACTGGAATCACCAAAAATAATCAACCGTAGCTTGAGAATCACGAGTTCTCCCCTCCGCCGTTAAGAAGTTGCTTCGGTCACCGTCGATGATGGTTTTGCCGACTGTTGCACGACCATCTCACCTTTACATCACCTTCCTAGTGGTTCCAGGAGTCTTTCCCCAGCGTTTTTAGAAGAGTTTAGCCACGGAGCGAAGGTTCCGACATTGCCGAAACCCTAGCTGTCGCCGCCGCCCATGCGCCACTGTTTCCGATCGTCGGCAAACCCCCCCCCCCCCCCCCCCCCCGACCCTACCATCATGCTCAGCGCGTGAAATTAAGGTTGGGTGCCAAAGTTTAGGTACTGCAGTGACCGGGAACGCAGATCCGGCGAGGCTCGCCGGAGAGCGCCGCCGCAGAAGCCCCGCGCGCCGCCCTTTTCGGGAGCTTGAAGACGACGCGGCGGGTCCCGCGCATCAGCGTCCTTTTAACCCGTCGGATCTGGTGTGGCCACGAGATCTACTGTGTCTATGAGCTGTATCTCTATGGTCCCCGTGTGGTTTAAATGCCATTGGTCCATTTTAAAATGGTGGAGCCCACGGTTTAATTCAAATTAGAAATTAATTCCACATTTGGCTCCAACTTAGAAAATCCATAAATTTCTGTAGAATGCTCCAAAAATATTCAAAAAAATTTGTTTGGAAGTCCTTGAGCTCTAGTTTCTATCAGTATCAATTAGGTTCTGTGAAACTCATAGTTAAATTCTGTATAAAACAATTGCCCCAAATGCAAATGAAATTTTTCCAGATGAACATGCCACTAGAAAAATCCCCAAAATTGACATAAAATTCTCATTCCTATTCTTGACTACCAGAAAAAGTTTGGGAGCCATTGAACCTCTTTAACCCTCTGTATAGTTCAATTACCTTTTTCAGTTATTGAATTTTTACTGATGTTCAGTTGCTTTATTATGTCCCAAATTTGGACTGAACCGTCCTTTTGTCATATACCAGTTCCTACAAAAATCTTGGATTTAATTGACCTAATATCATAGTCCAATTCAGTTACAAACTGAATATTTATTTAAAAGCTAAAATTCAAATATAAATAATTACAGAAATTCTTGCCAACTTAGAAATTCAATAACTCCTTCACCAAAGCTTAGAAATTTATGAAACAAATTTTGCCAGAACCAGGACAACTTCCTCTATCATGATTATCAACTGATAGCTATATTCAAGCTACAATTTCTTCTTTAAAATTCTTGGAATTTTAATACTTGCCATAATTTTAGAGACAACAATATACTTTGATCATCTCCTGTTCTTTGCAAGAGCTTCTATCATATTCCCTAATATCTACCATCAAAGTTCCAATGCCAATTAAGGTCCCTATCATATAATAATCACCATGGATTCAATTATTGTCTTGGTAATAATTATTTTTCAAAGTCATTCATATACATGTTATATGCATATCGTATAGTGACCGAAGTCAAGGAGGAACCAAAAGCCATGGAAGAGCACCTTCCAGTGATTAACCCCAACTCTGACCTGCAACCAGTCAAGCCCCGGTTTGCATTTAAGTCATTTATAAAAAATTTCTTTATCACTATGATGAGTAGTATATGAATTGTGCATTATGTTTACGATGATTGATACTCCACTTGAATGACCAAAAATCCCAAGGATTGGTTGGAACGGGTTATAGTTTGACCTGTAGTAACTGCTTTGCTAATGTATAGGGAATCCGGTAGAAGTCGAGTAGTTGGAATCTACTCACGAGAAATGTAGGACATATCTCACGGGATTGGTTAATGTCTTAATATAATAAAACTGAGACCGGGCAGGGGATGGATAGGAAGCGGCGAGAATTGAGTCTCGGTCGCATAGCCCTGCCTGTGTCGATTAAGGCACGTCTGTATGCGGCCCCTTCAGACAAGCTTGAATTGTACCGGCGACATAGTAGACATATGGAATCCAGTAAACTGATGTAACTCGATAAATAGGGTGTCGAGGCCCATTAACTCACCATCGACAGGGGTGGGTTGAGGACAGTAAGGTGTAAATCGGTCGGCGGACACATGAGGTGTTCCGTGCGGAGACCTTCTGTTTGCGGAGGTGAGACGGGCTCGGCGTTCAGGTTTCTTGTGAAAGGTGGCCATATATGCCTAGTACTGAAGTGTTATGTAGGTACAGGTGTACTTGCTGACACTTCCGAACGACGTATGTGTCGTGTTGTCCGGGTGTGTCCTGATTGCAATCACCGTCCCTCGTGGTAATAGAGTACCACTTGTTCAATGCGCTGTGACGTAGTAAATACTAAAGAAGTAAGAGAAATATATTGTATTGAAATATAATTGCTTTGCAACCTTGTATGATTTAGAAATAATGCAATTAAAAGTTTACAGTTTCCCCATACTTTAGCTGTAATAGCATTATGTGCTCTGGGCATGTCATATAATCGGCAAAGCGTTTCTTGTTTGATTGTGGAGCCCATGATGTGCCGTGCTTGGAGAACGTCATTTGCTACATAAAACTTGATTATAAGGATCCAATTGTAGGCGAGTCGTTTATGCTTCACCTTACCTATGTTTAGTGTCCCCCTTGCATATGTCTAGTGAGACGGGTTAGTCTTGCTGAGCCTTATGTTCACGTTTGCAGTTAACGAGTTTTTGCAGGTTATACAATTGAGGAAGGGTTTGATGATGAGGCTGCACCCCCTCCAAGGTGTACAACCGAGTGGGAACCCTGCACGCCGCCGTGACTTACGTGTTGCTAGTGCGAAGCATCCAGGGCATGGGTGACTTTGCTTTTGCATAGCTAGTGCTGAGAGCGTAGCTATGATATATATTTGTTTCCTTCCGCTAGTATTGTAAAACTTCCGCTATAAGATAAATAAAAGACTTCGTCTTGTATTTTATTCTCGTTCTATGCTTGTATACTGTTGGGTGTCGCATCGCACAACACCACCCAATGAGATCCTCGGATGTCGGGATCCCGGTCCCCACAGACATGGTATCAGAGCATCATTGGGAACAGTGTACTTGAAAAGAACCTATTTTGAAAAAAGAAATAGGATATGAGAGGAATTAGCTATATGCCCTTATAAGGAGTAGTATTAGTATAAGATATAAAGGTGGTAAACTAACTATGTGTTATTATATTCTGTAACGACGCCCCGACGTCAGGTAAGAGGTAAGGTATGCCACTGAGAGTGGATCAATCTCGATAAGCTCAGCATACGAGGAGTGGTATGTGAACTTTCCGTGGCTTGGCACGAGAAGTTAATAGGAGTCTCTGAAGCTTTCAATGTTTCTGAGAACCTATGACACGCGGTACCCCAGCGTGCTTCAAAGTTAGTGGGAGCTCCCGTCGGGTGGTGTATAACCCGATAGTATGCCTCTCTAGAACCATTCATGTTCTATGGGAGCATGCGAAACACGTATGCCCGAGCGTGTATAAGCCGGATCGTATGGGAGTCTTTGCTGTACAGACGTATTTACAGCCATGTACCTCGAGACATGACCTCGCTCGAGGGCGACTCACACCAGAGTCGTATGCATTTATTTTCATATCTATTATTGTGACTGCCTGTCGTGCTTCCCCGTACCACCCTTGAGGTGTGAAAGTGTGAAAGGGGATTGTTTGTCTTTTGCAGCATTAACTACGGTAGAAGACCGTGTAGAAGCCGTTTATGAGAGAACGATATAGGAACCACCTTTAGACGTAACCGGATATACCGGATAGAATTTTCTTTGGTGAGATACGTAGTACCGTCAGTATCAAACATGATACTAGACCATCCCCAACAACACAATGGATGCATAATGTTTTGGAAAGTCCAGATATCAGATGATGGTAGGTTTGGACTCCGTAAAAAGGGACTCTGACTCGATAAGGTAGATATAATCAAGATTCATGATTTTTGGCAGGAGTTGGCTCGACTTCGCCGGGTTGTAATCTTGGTTATCTGATAGATAGCAAAAGGGTATCATATATGGATGGAAATTTCGTGAAGACCTCTACAACTTTTCTGTTGACCATCAGGGGAGAAAAGTTTGATAATCCGTTGAAATTTGGAGTATACAAAAACTGCTCCAGATGACCCAACCATTGTACCAGTTCAAGGAATATTGCCCTAACTCACTGTAGAAGCATTATCTGCCTTATTGTGACACATGTATGGAAATTTAAGAGGCAGATCTACATGTTTTATGTTTAGAGTTTTTCCGAATTCGAATTTGAGTCAAATCAAATTTGGAAGTCAAAACAGTGGACTGCAGGACTGCTGGTGCAAACCAGTCAGTTCAACTGTTTGGTTTGGATAGTTATAACTTTTAATCCAGAATAGTGACATAGTCACATATATAAATTTATGGAAATCTTAGGAAGTCCTCTATCAACTTTATTTGTCATTCATGATCTGAATCTGGGTATAGCAGTGTCTAATTCCATTTGTCGCAAACTTGGTTCTGGCAGTCCAGAACTTAAAACAGTTTGCACCTATTTGTGAATTCGCGCGCAATACCTGTATAACAAACTTTTCAGGGGGTAACTCTCTTACTTTTGGATTGTTAAATTGATGTTATACAAAGTTTATTACGACATTAACTCCAAATATTGTCACGATATCCCTGTATAAATTGTGGACATCACTACATATACAGGGGAGGTTCTGTCAAAATTTCCAGAAAATATGGGTCAAATTAAAACATGTATAGATTCTATTTCCTAGCTCACATGTAGCTGTATGAGTACAATCCGGAAATCTTGGAAAGTATACTACAACTTTGGTATTCATCTCCACCTTTGATTCTGACGTTTCCTGTATGAAACTGTGGGATTTATACAGGGAGGTCAGCTGGAATAGACTGTGATTACAGCTCCAGTTTTGAATTTTCTTAAAACTGTTGAGAGTTGGGAACCTTCTCATTGTTCCAGTATTTTTTTTTATAGATGACGGAAGTGAGGATGCTTCTACCGGACGGATGAGTATTTTCCGCTTGCGCTAACCATCCGGGTTTCCCAAGTATGCTACGGGAAGTGCTCCAGCAGTTTGGCTTCATCGAGATGCCATGCTATTGGGGTAGAGAAATGATCGACAGAGGTCTTTGGTCGTGCACCATCTTGGTAGACATCCCGGCTAGTCCACGTCAATATGGATGGGCTCCTTTCTCGGTTACCATCGAGGGGGCTCAGTTAGAGGACACTTGGGCAATCGCTGCAGGCGAAGCACTTATGAAGCTTTGTGAGCTTCATCAGAATGCTATGGCAGGGACTCAATTTGCCCTTATTCCAGTCCGTGGTATGGCCGGATTTGAGTGGCAACGTCGTATGATTGCTTCCTATACACCGCGTGGCGACACAACCTCGACGATACTTGGGACATATGCGGCTGCTTCCAATATGGTAGTTGCTACGCAAGGCACCATTATTTTGGAACAAGTTGAAGCCTTGCGGGAAGCAACAGAGCAGGGCGATACCCTTGATTATATCAACGAGGGTCTACGTTCGCTCATAGCCCCAGCAAATCACCGGCTAGATAAGTGCGAGAGTCAATTGCATTATGCTCGCATGAGGCTACGGATAGCTCGTGCCGCACAACGACAGACTCGCACTAAACTGCAGCAAGCTCGTGGTGAGCTGCAAGCAAGTCAGTTGGAGGTGCAACAACAGCAAGAGCAGCTGTTAGTAGTCACTGAAGAGCGGGACACCACCATTGAGACAGCTCAAAATTGGGAGTATGAGGCAGGAGAACTGCAGGATAATGTAATTGAGGCCGAGGCACAATTACAACCAGTGGTGTATCCACCGGCCCATAACATACCACTAATTATGGGTGAACAATTGCCTTCGGAGGACGAAGAAGAAGAAGAGGATCCCGAGGAACTTGAATACGTCGAGTAGGACGTATTGAAGTGGGATGTGGCAGCACTTCTACCAACACGGGGCAACATATAGTTTAATAGTTGCTCGTGTTTTTCTTTTGTTACCATGTTTGTGTCATATTAAGAGTAGTGGTGTTTATGTCTACAATGACAAGATATGTACGACATCTCAGGGGGACCAAGTATAGTAGAGATGTATTTCCATAGTGGAAGTCCATCATTTTGGAGTTTACTACTGTAAACTTGGTCAGAGATAATATATCTTGTATAAAGCTTGTACTTTATCAATATATGTTGATGTTGTATATTATCTATCATGGTCTACCACATTACTATTTATATGGAGGGATGAACTTGGGGCAATGAGACTTATGGGGTAAATCGTTGTATTGCAGCATGGTGCGTACACGAACAGCCTCGGAAGTGGGAGGCTCAAGTGGAGGGCAGGGGGATGACACACCACCCCCGGGACAGAACACGCCCCAGACACAACCACCTCCACCACCTCCACCTGCACTTCCCAAAAGTCACGTGGAGGTTCTTGCAGCAGTACTCGGCTCGCACGACGAGCTAACCGAGTTGTCACGGACCCTTGTACAACACTCGTCCCGTCAAGGGGGGCGACATGCTGATGGGCCACATCAGTCATATTCGAGTTCCTACTTGGATTTCGCATCAACACATCCGCCGGTCTTCAGAGAGGCCGACGAACCTTTGGAGGCAGACAACTGGCTCCGCACCATTGAAGGGATGTTCGGTTTACTCGAGATAACCGAACAACAGAAGGCTCTATTTGCAGCTCAACAACTACAGGGTTCTGCTGGTGCGTGGTGGGCAAACTACCTCGCTGCACGCCCCGCAGGCTATGTCGTGAGCTGGGCAGAATTCCGGGAGGCATTCCGCGCCTACCATATCCCTCCCGAGATTATGAGGAGGAAGCTTCAAGAGTTCTTGGAGCTGAAGCAGGGGGGAAGGAGCGCTTACGTGTACTCCAAGACCTTCAACCACTTGGCCCAGTATGCACAGGATGAACTGAACACGGAAGACAGGAAGCGAGAGTTCTTCTACCGGGGGCTGAACACCAAGATGAAGGACAAGCTTGTCTTGTTCAACCGCGGCAGTTTCAACGACCTTGTCAACGCTGCGATCATGCAAGAGGACTCTAGTCGAGAACTTTCCTCATACAAGAAGAAGAGGAGTGCTCCGCAGGGCAGCGGAGGTGGTGCTCCTCAGAAGTACCGAATGGTGTATCGATCACCATCCGGCCAGAGGTGGCAACCGCCATCACGACCACCAATGTTCATTGGTCGCCAGTTCGGCAACTCCGGTTTCCGACCGCAACAACAGCAGGGGATGATCCCACGTGCACTTCCACCTCCACCGCGTGCACTGGGATTCCGTCCTCCCATTTGTACCGGCCAAACCCCATACACGTGTTTCACGTGTGGACGCACGGGGCACTTTGCCAAGGACTGCCTGCAGAGTAGGCAGGGCGGAGGACAGTCATCATACCAGGGCGCCAACCAATCCCCGCAACCAGCCCAAGAAGCCAGTTCCCAAACTCGGCAACGTCCACCACCTCACAATTGAGGACGTTCCGGAAGGTGCACCCATACTCACGGGTACGTTCTCTATCTTTGATCACCCCGTAGTCATACTCTTTGACTCCGGAGCTTCACACAATGTCATTAGCAAGTCTTTTGTCATTAAAAGTCAATTGCCTGTAATCTCCACAAAAACTCCGTATGTGATTAGCACTCCGGCAGGGAAAACAATAACAAATGAGTTGGTTCCTGGGATACCACTTAACCTAGATGGAACCATATATATTACTTCACTTCTGATATTAGAGAATCAGAAGTTAGATGTCATCTTCAAAATGGCATGGTTACAATACCATGGTGCTATTCTAGATCTCGTTCCTCGAAAAATATATAAACTCTCCACTTCATCCCTCTCAAGTCCTCGATCTTGAGAGATCCATTCTAGTGAATTCATCTACTCACAATACCGAGATATAGAACATAAGGATATTCCGGTAGTATTTGAATACCCGGATGTATTTCTAGAAGATCTTCCTGGTATGCCCCCAGAAAGAGATATTGAGTTCAAGATTGAACTTGTACCAGGAACAGTGCCAATCTCAAGACAACCCTACAGGATGGCACCCAAGGAACTTGCAGAACTTAAGGAGTAGTTAACAGAACTTGAGAACAAGGGTTTCATTCGTCCAAGTTCATCACCATGGGGTTGTTCTGCACTGTTCGTAGAGAAGAAAGATAAGACCATGAGACTGTGTGTGGACTATCGTCCACTCAATGTTGTCACTATCAAGAACAAGTATCAACTACCACGCATTGATATTCTTTTCGATCAATTGGGGGGTGCTAAAGTATTTTCGAAGATGGATCTTCGCTCTGGTTATCATCAGATTAGAATCCGACCAGAAGACATAACAAAGACAGCATTCTCGACGAGGTATGGACTGTATGAATACCTTGTCATGTCCTTCGGACTGACCAATGCACCGGCTCATTTCATGTATCTCATGAACTCGGTGTTCATGCCGGAATTGGACAAGTTTTTCATGGTCTTCGTTGACGACATACTTGTGTATTCAATATCCGAAGAAGAACATGCTCAACACTTGTGTATCGTTCTTCAACGATTACGGGACCACTAGCTATATGCTAAGTTCAGCAAGTGTGAATTCTGGATCAGCCAAGTGCCATTTTTAGGGCACATCATATCAGCAGAAGGGATTGCAGTTGATCCAAGCAAGATAAAGCAAGTACTCAAATGGGAGTCTCCAAAGTCTGTACATGAAGTTTGAAGTTTCCTAGGTTTGGCTGGGTATTACCGGAGGTTCATTAACAGTTTCTACAAGATAGCTAAACCAATGACAAAACTTCTGAAGAAGGGGACGACGTATGTATGGACTGAGGCATGTGAGGGAGGTTTTCAGGAATTGGTAAAACACCTCACAACGGCACTAGTATTGGCTCAACCGGACAGAACCAAATATTTTGACGTGTATTTTGATGCATCAGGAATTGGTTTGGGTTGTGTGTTGACGCAGGACTGACGAGTGATTGCTTATGGATCACGACAGCTTCGGAATCATGAGCAGCACTATCCGACTCATGATCTAGAACTCGCTGTTGTGGTACTAGCATTGAAGATGTGGAGACATTATCTACTAGGTAATCTAGTACATCTCTACACCGATCACAAGAGCCTGAAGTACATCTTCACACAAAAATATTTGAATATGCGACAACGTAGATGGCTGGAATTAATCAAGGATTACTAGATTGAGATCCACTACCATAGCGGCAAGGCGAATGTAGTCGCATATGCTATGAGCCGCAAGTCCTATGTCAACAATCTTTCCATTACCTCAATGGGAGAAGAAGAACCGAGTCTCTACTTGGTTCCATATGGGGCACTCTACAACCTAGCTTTCATTCCCACTATCAGGGAGGATATTATGACAGCTCAGAAGGAGGACAAAGGGATGTCGCACATTCGACAAAGAATGGAGAAGGGGGAGATGAAATGTTTCCGATATGACGATGAAGGTATCCTCTGGTTTAAAAACCGCATAGTGATACCCCGAAACATGGAACTTCGGAAGAAGATACTGGATGAAGCTCATTTATCCAAGTATTCCATTCATCCGGGGAGTAACAAAATGTACCAAGACTTGAGAAAGAAGTTCTGGTGGACTCGGATGAAGAGAGAAGTAGCAAAATACGTATTCGAATGTGATACGTGTTGACGAGTTAAGTCCGACCATATGAAGGCAGCTGGGCAGCTTCAACCTTTAAGCATACCGGCTTGGAAATCGGTTGATATCAGCATGGATTTCATTGTTGGGTTGCCTCCCACTTTCCATAAGCACGACTCAATTTGGGTGGTCATTGACCGGTTGACCAAATCAGCACATTTCATACCGGTCAGTGTCAAGTATGATGTAAAGCGGTATGCAGAACTTTATATCTCCAGAATATTGTGTCTACATGGAGTACCCCGCACTATCATTTCAGATCGTGGATCTATTTTTGTTGCTCGCTTTTGGGAGCATCTCCACGATGCATTGGGTACCAAACTGATTCGAAGCTCGGTTTATCATCCTCAGACTGATGGACAAACCGAATGGGTGAATCAAGTGCTAGAGGATATTCTTCGTGCCTGTGCCATCCACCATGGTAGGATTTGGATGATCATCTACCATTGGCAGAATTTTCGTACAACAACGGTTACCAGGCTAGCATCCAGATGGAGTCATATGAAGCTCTTTATGGCCGAAGTGTTGCACACCCTTGAACTGGTGTGAATCTGGTGAACGAGTGGTATATGGCCTCGACTTAATAAATGAAGCCGAAGAGCAAGTACGTCTTATTCAAGCCAATCTCAAAGCCGCTCAGTCTCGTCGAAAGAACTATGCGGACAAACGACGTCGACATCTTCACTTCGAGGTTGGGGATCAAGTTTATCTCCGGGTATCCCCGATGAATGGAATTCATCGATTCGGAGTGAGAGGGAAGCTAGCTCCACGTTTTATTGGGTTGTTCGCAATAATCAAAAGATGCGGACCTGTGGCATATCAACTGGAGTTATCGCCGTCGCTGGCAGGGGTCCACAATGTGTTTCACATTTCTCAGTTGCGGAAATGTCTCAAAGCCCCAACAAATATACGTATTGAGGATTTGGAAACTCTCCAACCAGATCTTACGTATTCCGAACATCCAATCCAAATCGTTGATGAGAAAACTCGCAACACAATAAGGCGCACTTTGCGTTTCTACAAAGTCTAGTGGAGCAACCACAGTGCTGAAGAAGCCACGTGGGAAAGCGAGGAATATCTTAAAACGAACTATTCGGACTTGCTAGCGGCACCTGTTCAGTAGATCTTTATCTTTTGTCCTTCCTTTGTAATCTCGGGACGAGATTCTTTTAAGGGGGGAATGTAGAATCCCACTTTTTCCTCTTATGTGAAATTCAACTACAAGGGGTTTATCAAACATAATGAAGGTCAACATAATTGTGCACATAAACTTGACCTCACTAAAAAGTTTTCTTTCTACTCATGTTTTAATCTTATCAACATGAGGACTGGACTTCACCCTAACCCTAGAACATTTTAAACAAACCTTTCTACAAAGTTAGGAAGTTAGTGATTGCAATGGCTAGGGCAAATTATATGGCAACAATATAAAAATCAAAACAAATGTAATTTGATTATGTTGCTTTGCATATTAGGCCCTGCCAAAAAGATTCAAATCCAAGGCTCCAAATTTTTCCCTGGACTCTTAAATATCTAAATAGCTTCTCAGAAATTTTTCAAGATTTTTTAAGTACATCTTCCATTTGTTTGGACACGTACAAGGGATTCATTTCGCGTCAACCTCAAATTGAGCTTTGCACTAAATTTTGCCCAAGTCAACTCCTAATTTTTCCTAAGACCTTTTGTTGTTCAAGGAACTTGGTTTCAAAGTTTGGAGATTTTTTGGACCTTAGATACTATTTAATTCAATAAGGTTTATACCCATATTTGAATTCAAATTTGAATTTGCATTTGATGCAAACTATGTCCAAATTGGAATCTGATTGCAGAATTGGATTCCCCATATTTTTCTTAGCCTCCCTGTAAATTTTGGGAATTTTTGGACAATGTTTTTAGCTGGAATTTAGAGGAGGGATAAGGGAGAGAGGTGGGGCCCACAGGTTAGACGGTAAAACCGATTCACCGCCTCTGTTTTCTTTCCCCGGGCAACATCACGACGGCGTGCATGCCCAGTGTGATAGCAGCAAGCCACTACCATTTGAGCTCTATAAATAGCGCCCTGTCTCCTCCTTATCGCTCCACGGTCGCCCTTATCGCCTTCCCTCACACTGAGCCGAAGAGCTACGCCATTTTCGTCCCGCGCGCAAGTTTCTGACCTTCGGCGCCGCGTGCCCGTTGCCGGCCAACCGGAGGCCTCTCGCGCCAAGCCTCCAACAGCTAGGTTGTTCCCCTCTCCCTCCTCTGTCCTCTGGATCAATCCTTTCGTTGCTTAGTTGACGAATTGGCCGATATTTTGAAGCTACACCGAAGCTCGCCGTCGTGTTCACTGCGCGCCGTCTCTGCTCCACGGTGCCAGGCCACTACACACAGTTTCGCGCTTCGACTCCTATAGCAAACGGGTGCGCCGGGACACGCTCTACACGTCGGTGAAAGCCGCTCCTTGTTTACGTGAGTATTGAGCAAGTTAGCTAAGTTTTACTTTCGGCCGAAGCTTATGAACTCGCTCGGTTATTCTTTCCATTCGAGTTCCACACTTGATCACTCTCCACAATTGCTAGAAAATAGCTTCTACACTTCTTTGCACACCCTCTCGAACTGGAATCACCAAAAATAATCAACCGTAGCTCGAGAATCACGAGTTCTCCCCTCCGCCGTTAAGAAGTTGCTTCGGTCACCATCGATGATGGTTTTGCCGACCGTTGCACGACCATCTCACCTTCCCATCACCTTCCTAGTGGTTCCAGGAGTCTTGCCCCAGCGTTTTTAGAAGAGTTTAGCCACGGAGCGAAGGTTCCGACATGGCCGGAACCCTAGCTGCCGCCGCGGCCCATGCGCCACTATTTCCGATCGTCGGCAAGCCCCCGCCGACCCTACCATCGTGCTCAGCGCGTGAAATTAAGGTTGGGTGCCAAAGTTTAGGTGCTGAGGTGACCGGGAACGCAGATCCAGCGAGGCTCGCCGGAGAGCGCCGCCGCAGGAGCCCCGCGCGCCGCCCGCGTCGGGAGCTTGAAGACGACGCGGTGGGTCCCGCGCATCAGCGTCCTTTTAACCCGTCGGATCTGGTGTGGCTACGAGATCTACTGTGTCTACGCGCTGTATCTCTGTGGTCCCCGTGTGGTTTAAATGCCATTGGTCCATTTTAAAACGGTGGAGCCCACGGTTTAATTCAAATTAGAAATTAATTCCAGATTTGGCTCCAACTTAGAAAATCCATAACTTTTTGTAGAATGCTCCAAAAATATTCAAACAAATTTTGTTTGAAAGCCATTGAGCTCTAGTTTCTATCAGTACCAATTAGGTTCTGTGAAACTCGAAGTTAAATTCTGTATAAAACAATCTTCCGAAATGCAAATGCAATTTTCCAGATGAACTTGCCACTGGAAAAATCCCCAAAATTCACATAAAATGAATTTTCATATTCTGGACCACCAGAAAATGGTTGGGAGCCATTGCACCTATTTAACCCTCTGTATGGTTCAATTACCTTTTTCAGTTATTGAATTTTTACAGATGTTCAATTGCTTTATTATGTGCCAATTTTGGACTGAACCTTCCTTTTGTCATATACTAGTTCTTGTAAAAATCTTGGATTTAATTGACCTAATATCATAGTCCTAATTCAGTTACAAACTGAATTTTTATTTAAAAGCTAAAATTCAAATATAAATAATTCCAGAAATTCCTGCCAACTTAGAAATTCAATAACTCCTTCACCAAAGCTTAGAAATTTATGAAACAAATTTTGCTAGAACCAGGACAACTTCCTCTATCATGATTATCAACTGGCAGCTATGTTCAAGCTACAGTTTCTTCTTTAAAATTCTTGAAAGTTTAATACTTGCCATAATTTTAGAGACAACAATATACTTTGATCATCTCCTGTTCTTTGCAAGAGATTCTATCATATTCCCTAGTATCTACCATCAAAGTTCCAAAGCCAATTAGGGTCCCTATCATATAATGATCACCATGGATTACATTATGGTCTTGGTAATAATTATTTTTCAAAGTCATTCATATACATGTTATATGCATATAGTATAGTGTCCAAAGTCGAGGAGGAACTAGAAGCCTTGGAAGAGCACCTTCCAGAGATTAACCCCAACTCTGACCTGCAACCAGGAAAGCCCTGGTTTGCATTTAAGTCATTTATAAAATTTTGCTTTATCACTATGATAAGTAGTATATGAATTGTGCATTACATTTAGGATGATTGATACTCCACTTGCATGACCAAAAATCCCAGGGATTGGTTGGAACGGGTTACAGTTTGACCTGTAGTAACTGCTTTGCTAATATATAGGGAATCCAGTAGAAGTCGAGTAGTTGGAATCTACTCGCGAGAAATGTAGGACATATCTCACGGGATTGGTTAATGTCTTAATATAATAAAACTGAGACCAGGCAGGGGATGGATAGGAAGCGTCGAGAATTGAGTCTCGGTCGCATAGCCCTGCCTGTGTCGATTAAGGCCCGTTCGGACAAGCTTGAATTATACCGGCAACATAATGGACATATGGAATCCAGTAAACTGATGTAACTTGATAACTGGGGTGTCGAGGCCCATTAGCTCACCATCGATAGGGGTGGGTTGAGGACAATAAGGTGTAAATCGGTCGGCAAACACATGAGGTGTTCTGTGCGGAGACCTTCTGTTTGCAGAGGTGAGACGGGCTCGGCGTTTGGATTTCTTGTGAAAGGTGGCCATATACGCCTAGTACTGAAGTGTTATGTAGGTACAGGTGTACTCGCTGACACTTCCGAACGATGTATGTGTCGTGTTGTCGGGGTGTGTCCTGATTGCAATCACCATCCCTCGCGGTAATAGAGTACCACATGTTCACTGCGCCTTGACATAGTAAATACTAAAGAAGTAAGAGAAATATATTGTATTGAATTATAATTGCTTTGCAACCTTGTATGATTTAGAGATAGTGTAACTAAAAGTTTACAGTTTCCCCATACTTTAGTTTTAATAGCATTATGTGCTCTGGGCATGTCATATCATCGGCAAAGTGTTTCTTGTTTGATTGTGGAGCCCATGATGTGCCGTGCTTGGAGAATGTCATTTGCTACTTAAAAATTGATTATAAGGATCGAATTGTAGGCGAGTCGTTTATGCTTCACCTTACCTATGTTTAGTGTCCCCCTTGCATATGTCTAGTGAGACGGGTTAGTCTTGCTGAGCCTTATGCTCACATTTTCAGTTAACGAGTTTTTGCAGGTTATACAATTGAGGAAGGGTTTGATGATGAGGCTGCACCCCCTCCAGGGTGGGAACCCTGCACACCGCCGTGACTTGTGTGTTGCTAGTGCGAAGCATCCAGGGCATGGGTGACTTTGCTTTTGCATAGCTAGTGCTGAGAGCGTAGCTATGATATATATATATATATATATATATATATATATATATATATATATATATATATATATTTCTTTCCTTCCGCTAGTATTGTAAAACTTCCACTGTAAGATAAATAAAAGACTTCGTCTTGTATTTTATTCTCGTTCTGTTCTTGTATACTGTTGGGTGTCGCATCGCATGACACAACCCAATGAGATCCTTGGATGTCAGGATCCCGGTCCCCACAGATACAGTTTTGGAAAGAGGATAAGACGTTCTCCAAGTTGGTCATGCAGAGTGTCTTCAAATACAGCACTTAGCAAATTCCAATCCTGAGTTGAAGTTGGTACACTAGGTAGCTGCGACCAGCTCTATTCAGATTTTGGGTTAATTTCATAGAGCCATATATCCAAGGTTATTCAACAAATATAGGTGTATGTTATATGGTTGAGAAGTGTAGAGAGTCCTCCACAATTTTTCTACTGAACTGCAGGTCAGAATCCTCATGTAACTCAAGGAAAAACTCGATGTTACAAACTCTAACAAATCTGGACCCAGATCGGGATAGATCTGTATATAATTACGATTTCGAACATAACTCGTGGTAGAATTGTCCAATAACTTCATGTAATACATTTTCGGAAACCTTGCGACCTGTGCAACAAGTTTGTAATATAACTTGCTGTCAGATTTTGATGTTCTCTACCTGAAAATCAGTGACCAAATCAGCCACAACAAATAAAGTCCTGTCAGAATTTCGTTAGAAATCTGGGCACATTGTCCAACTTCAAAATTCCATATCTATTCAACCAGAAGGGGTATGGGGGAAAATAAATACTTTTAGAAAGCATTTGGAGTATTCTATAAATCTTTCGTTAAACTCCAAACGAGAAAACCACATTAAGAAGATGAAAAAGCGCTCTAACTACAACTGTTGCGGTTCTGAACTTTAGTGGATCAGCATCTTTATTTTTGCCACATCTTTTTACAGAAAACTCTTCTAGGACATTGTGATGCATTTACGGAAAGGGAAGGATCTAATATAAAACTTTGTAATTCATTGTTGCCCCAAATGCAGATCAGAAGTATTTATAAACTTGAGTTAAAAACTGGAACAAGAGTATATGTGCTATCTGAACCAGCCAGGAAAATTGTGAAGACATAAGTCCCAAATTTAAAGAGCAATATAGGAATATATATACATGTATGGAAAGCTTAAGGAGTCCCCTAACAAGTTTCTATTCGACACAAAGGCTAGAGCTCTCAATAATATGGTTTAAATCGAAGTATCGTCGAAGTTTTCTTGACAGTACAAAATCTGGACAGATTTACATTCCGTTACTGTTCTGCCATACCTTTGAGAGGAATCATCTAATTACTTTGTGTTTTACATTTCTGGAACCCTGAGGATGTATATAACAATGTTGTAGTGTATGACTTCTGCAATTTCTGATATTATATATCTGGAAACTGTGGACAATATCAGTCATAAACAAAGGAGGTGCTGTCCAAATTTCCAGGAAAAACTGTCAACTTGCAAAAGCCATATATCCTCAAAAAGAAATGCGTTGATCGCAAATAAATACATTATAGAAAGGAAATCGAGTGTACTACAACTTTGTAGTTTAACTCCAATCCAGATCTTGCCTCTAACTGGTTGAAAATTTTGAAATTCTCTATAATGGTCGGCTGTACCAGAACCTGGACAGTGGTTTGAATTTCGAAATTCAATCAGTTTTCGTTTCAATTTCTTGGATTATTGCTCATGTTCCGCAACTGGTGTTCGACACTGTGTGGTGGATATGAGCAGTGGTTTTACTTCCAGGAATTGCACATAACCTTCCCATAAGGATTAGTTGAAGTAAACTTCTCGAACCTCTAGTTCAAACTTTAAGGGGGAAGGTGTACATCCAAGTAGCTTAAAGTGATCGGGAAATTACATCTTCAAGAGAAAAAAAACTTCAAGCATGAGGTTAGCACTTCATAGACGGAGTGCATCCTCAACTCTATCAGCGTTATCATGGAAGATGTCAATCACCATTACATGATCGAAGAGAAGATTAAGCGAAACACTACTATGTGGACTCTAGAACCTTTGACCCCATACTGAATAGTACCAAGTTATCAAGGTAACCTAGTTAGAGGATTTCTCGAGCAAAGATGAGTCTGTGACTTGGCAGATGCGACAAGGACCTAGGGAGACAAGTGGATATATTGGTTAAATGTGTACAAGTTATGAAGGTTAATACTGTGTAGTATATTGCTCACCGCTCCTTGTTTCCAAGGTTAGACTTGAATCCTTTTGTCTTGATCAGCCTATGAGAAGGATGTTCCATGTCTAACACTTCTCATGAGCCAGTTGGTTTAAGCATTGTGAACATGAGATAGCGCTTATCGTGTTTGAATCTGTATACATATTTTTGCTCAAACCACAAAAATGAATGCATCATACCTTATGCATAGTTTTTCCCGAGATTGCATTGTGTCTGCATAACATCAGCCGGTTTGTAATGCATCATGATACATGAGTCTTAATTAACTTTGAGCAAGAATATGTATCTCTATTCAAGTACTTATGTGATGTCTGATTGTCATTATTGTTTCCAACTCTTGTGATCAACGTTCTAGTTGATTTTCCTTCATTGAGTAATACCAGGGAAACCGATTACTCAATCCTCTTGGTAGTACAACTATGAGTTGAACCCTCATCCTTGATTTGTGTGGGTTCAATTGTCGGGGTTGGTAACCACTTATACTCTTGATTCTTGAGGTTCTTCCTCAATTGATGAACCTCTAGATGCACCTTGTGACAAAAACACAGTTGAGTCGTTATCCTTGACTTGTTAAGGCTCAATCAACTTGATTGTTGAAAGCTAATTGTTCTAGTTTGCGAGGAGTCTCCTTATGACTTCTCAACCCCACGAGAACCTTGTATTCTTTCTATTCGCGAGACCATTCTTTGAGAACCCTTTCATGGGTAATGCATGGTAAATTTGCTTCGTCAGATGACCTTGTAGATGCCATGTATTAGACATCTTTTTAGTTTGGGCGACATAATAGAAACCAAACCATAAATTCTCTTATGTCGAGTACAAAGTATTTCATCCTTTGACTAGTTATTGATATCACAATACCTTGCGAATGATCATTCCTAATACCCCTTGACCTTTCCTGTTTACAAGATTTTCATTTATGTTGAGCTTGCGAAACTCCTTGATTCATAGTGAATGGTGACGTTGATATGTCAGAAACCTTGTGGCTGCCATACACATTGTAACTTTGTCGTTTTGACCACATAAGAGATATGACAACTTTACTACTCTTATGTCACGGTAAAGTAGTCTGATTATTGACGATCTAATTCCGAAACTCGATCCAGACAAGATTAATGATTCATTGTTTAATCTCTCCAACTCCCTAGATTCTGTATTGAGTAATCTACACCCAGCTCAAAGGATTTAGTACACCAAGCCAATGTTGAAAGCAACTGTATCAATGACATCAAGATACTCAAGAGAGTTGAAGAACAAGTACTGATCCTCAAAATACAAGACTGGGACAGTAAGGACTTCATGAGAAGAACATCACAAGTTAAGGATGACCAACATTATAGAACCATTAGTGTTCCTACTAGGAAGAAGATTACTTCATTTTGATGGAAAGAAGATGATCTTCACACAACCTAGCTACATCAATATAATTTGCTAAGACACAAACTATACGGGGTGATCTCAGTCATGACGAGCATCCAAATCGGAGTTGCAGTACGAAGACGCAAGACGCCAAAGCTAAATGATGTGGTTTACAACATAAGCTAGACTAGGAACAACCACAAGACTCCGTAGAAGGAGACGAAGAGTGTATTTCTTTCAATCACGTGAACGATGGAGTCAGCTCATCAAAAACTCTTCCTAACTTTCTCATTTCTCTAGAATCTCGAGATGAGATTCCTTTAAGGGGGAAGGATTGTAAAAGACCGATTTTGAGTAGAGCAACAACACGAAAATGCGAACTTAAAAATTTTGAAAGTGGACTTGGAAATCCAAACTCACATGTACCACGTGAGTTAACCAATGTTCACTAAAATTATGAACTTGTTAAAACTTAAATCCTTGATTGGAATATTCCTCATAAAATATTAACAATTCGAATGTTAATTCAAACTCAAGTTCCAACATCAACTTGAGCAACATCATGGAGTTCCCAGCTACATCGATGATGTGTAGTATCTTCGAGCACATCCATCCCAATATTTTGTTTGGACCAGTGAGAATAATATAATGGGTGGGGATCACATATCATGTGGCCCACCCGTCAGCTCTTATAAAATGTCGTTTGGTTTTCTCTTCTGCTCGTGCTTATTGGGAACCATCTCGATGGGTGTGCCAATGATGCTTCAAATATGGGTTAGAACGACGAGCGTCTCCATACCTCACAGCAGGGCATGCACACCTTGAAGGAGGTGGACATGAACACTGCCAAATTGGACCTCATTATTAAGAAGATTGATGAACAAGGCAATGGTGAGGTATGTGGCAATGCATATGCCTTAGACTCTCACATCGCTTGTGAAGTCTGTGGCAACACGGGCCATTTGGGCCATGACTACCCAGAAAACAATGAGGATGCCTTATACATAGCCAGCAATGAAGACAACAATGGCTATCATCCAGGAGGTTAAGGGTGGGGCCAACCATGTCCTTTATTTCAAGGAGGGTACAACAACAATGGCAATAATGGAAATCAACCCAACTTGAGAGAACTTGTCATTGGCTAGCTGAAAATCAATGATACTCTATCGAAGAAGATGTCGCCTAATGACAAGACCCTAGAGAGAATTAATGCCAAGATTGAAGCACTATCATTAGCCTTCAAGAATCAATTGAGTTTCAACAAGATGTTGGAAACTCAGATGGCCAAACTGGTAGATGTTGTTCCTCCAGTGGAGAATGGCAAGATGCCAGGACAGCCCGAACCTCCCGTGTAAAATGTCAACATGATTTCTCTACAAGGAGGCAACTGGCTAAAAGACCCTGGATGTCCTACAATTTCTTGTTCAATTGGGGCTCACCACTTTGACAAGGCCCTTTGTGACCTTAGAGCAAGTGTGGGTGTAATTCCCAAGGTGGTTTTCGACCAACTGAACTTCACGGAGCTTTCTACAACACCAATGTAGCTGCAACTGGCTGATTCTTCAGTCCACTATCCGGCGGGTATCGCTGAAGATGTTCCGGTGAAAATCTAAAATTGCTTCATACCCGTGGATTTCGTGGTACTCGACATGGAGGTCGACAAGGATATGCAGCTCATCCTTGGGCGACCATTCCTTAGCACCGCGAAGGCTTGCATAGATGTGAGAGCTAGAGAAATCCACTTCCATATCAATGGCAAGGAGGAGAAGTTTAACTTTCGCTCAAAGTTGGAGCAATGCTCCATGATCTGTATCGAGTATCAGCCGAATGTTAAACACATTCAAGAAGTCCAAATCTCATCTCCAAAGGTGGACCCGCTCGTTGCATTCATGAGGAATTTGTTCTATGCGGAGAACCCATCTTATAGTCCACGCCGGCACCCCAAGAAGACGGGGAAGTCTGGGCCTCACCAAAGGCCCAAGTCCACTAAGCCGCCAAATAAGGAATGACGAAAGAAGCAAGAAAAGCCGTTCAATCCCATCCCTCCGGACCCAGATGTAAAGAAGGAATGTCCATCTCATCGGACGATGGTGAGAGCTAGCCAATAGGTTAAATTAGTAGTTATCCTTTTCTTTAATTTTTCTTTTCTCTTCATTTCGTTTTCCCTAGTTAGTTTGATTTTTCCCCACTGCATATTTGGTTTTTCTTAGCAAGTTGAGAATCTTCTATCATTTTTTATTTCTTTATTTTTCACAAAAGGAAAATTTTTTGGTTTTGAAAAAAAATTTTATTCGGAAAACATTTTTTCTGAGTTTCAAAAGTCGTAATTCAACAACGTGCTAATTCCATAGCCGCTGGGGAGCCACCTACCAAAAGAGGTAATAGGAGGCCCACTTGTTAGTTCGGCCGACCCGCCTGTTCGGCCGACATGGGGAAAGAGCCATTTTGGCTCTTTCTCCTCCAACGGCTACATTTGGTTCCCTAGTGACCGTTGAGGAGTGCACACCATAAATGGTAGCCGTGAGGAGCATTCCTCCTCACGCTTCACCTCATTTCACACCTCCCCAAAGTCACTCTTGCTCACATTGTTTTTCTTGATCTTCATTGAAGTACTCTTGCTCAAAATCCAACTCAAAAAGATTTGCTTTTGTTTGCATTTGCAATTTGATCTCAAGTTCTTAAGGACAAAATTCGTCGGGGGTTTTGGTTTTGCTAACATCACCTCTTTCAGTTTTTGCCTTGTTTTGTTCTTATTTGTTATGGCCATGAAAGAAATGAAAAGGCTATTTGGAAAGAGGAAGGAGGCTGCAAGCTCGAGCCATGGTGTAGATTAAATGTACGCCTCTCTTCCGTTGCTACACCAAGTTTACGGAGGAGGAGTGTAGGTGAGGACACTTCCATGCGTGAGAGTAGCAAGCTGCACCAACTTCTTCATGACGATGACCTCGACATACAAAGTGAAGTTGAAGATCAAGCACGCAAGCTCCACCAAGATCGTGAGTTTTCTCATACGAAGGCTTATGATGCAGATTTGATCTCCAAAATATGTATGAATTCTGAATTATTTTCCATTTGGCGTGCACTAGGGTGGGAAAACTTTGCTCACATATAGGAGAGAGGTTTACACCTTCTCTCCATGCAATTCCTTTGCACACTAAAAATAGGATTTTATGGTATTACTTTTAGATTATTTCAAAGGAATACAACATCCTATGGAAAGAATTAATTGAAATCCTAGGCTTACATAAACGTTGTTTGCTAGATTTAGATGCTTTGCCTAAGTTTAACAAACAGAATTTTGACAAGATTCAACTAGTGAGGTCAGATGTAGTGCACCTAGGAATAGCCACTTACACAACCCTACTTTACGCTTCATGCATAGATGGGTGGCTATGACTATGTTCCCAAGGGGAGACATAAGGGTAGTGCGTGAAGATGAGCTGAAAATTTTATTTGCCATGATTAAAAAGATAATAGTTGCTCAAGTTATTGCTACGATGACACAATGGTTAGATTACATTCAAGAACAAGGCCAATTGAATGCACTTCATTGGTTACTCGTATTCCCACTAGGATAGGAGCACTAGAATTATCTTCATTTCATTATATTGAAAATGAATGGAATTGATTAATGAAGATTAATGAAAGATAATTGACTCATGGATCCAGGTACACCATCACTTATGAAGAGTTTGCAAGATTGCTGCATCTTGACACCTTGAGCAATTACAATTTGATCATCCACAACACTGGTGTCATTGAGAAGGATAGCATGAAGTTTCTGTATGAACCAAACTCCAAGTTCAATCCTCCTTCTACAAACAATATGAAGACTTTCTTTGTGGTGTTGAACAGGGTCCTAAGGAGGACCATCACCACGAAGGATGGGATTGCAGGGAGTGTGCAGGGATACCTCAGGACCTTGATGAAGGTCATTAGCAAAGACAGGAAGTTTGATGTCTTTGAGTATATTTGGAACAACATGGTGAACATCTCCTGCATGTCGAACATGTCCTGTGGCTACGCACCTTACCTCATGTTTATGATTGAGAAGGTCACAGGAATAGAGTTCGTCAAGGATGTGGAGCATCTCCCCTTGAGGGCCTAGAAGCCTCAACAGCCAAGCATTCAAATTGCTCCATCTCCAGCTTCCAGCCCCGAGGCTCCACTGAGAGCTAGTGGAGATGCTAGGGCTGCTCCCGCCCCTAGGGTTCCTCCTCAAAAGGGGTCCCCAAGTGGTACCTTGAAGTATCTGTTAGCCATCTTTGCCTCTTGCAAAAAGACCAAAGTAAAAGCCCACAAGCTGAACAAGAGGAGAAAGGCCGACATGACATATGTCAAAGAGAATGTGAAGCAACTCTGCCAAAAGCTGCAGATTGAGCCCATTGGGTCTCCATTCATTTTTGATGACTTAGATTCCGACTTCACTGAGCTCGGGCCCTTGACTCCCTCCGAGCTTGCCTATTTTTGCATTGGGGACTCGAGTGGCTCCGTTCCTCCTCCTCCTCCTCCTCCTCATCAGCCGAAAAATGAAGATGAAGACGATGAGAGGACCAACAACGAGGCTTGAAGACCTTAGGTCCCTCCTCTCCTTCTTTTTGGTGTCTTGATGCCAAGGGGGGGGGGGAGATTGAGGGGAAGTCTTAGAGTCTTAGCTTTTAGCTATAGGATGCGAGGAGAACTCTCATTTTTGTGTCTTTTGTCCATTTGTAGGTTGTAAGACTTTTAATATGCTCTTTTAGTACTATTGGTCCTGTGATGCAATGTTTTAAACTGTTTGTGAAGATATTGATTAAATCTGTGATTTTGCTCCAAGAATGGCATATATGACTGTTGTTAACATGTTGATGTAAATTATGTCATTCTCATCATGATTATTGTCTCTATACACTTAGCTCTGCATCCCACCATAAAGAGTGCACATATGGATCATGTTTTCATTGCTTAATGTGTTTTAAACTCATATGTGCACACTTTATGAAAATCTCAACTTTTTATCATATTTTCTGAAATCTCAATTGGTTGTCATAAATCACCAAAAAGGGGGAGATTGAAAGTGCATCTAGAAATCCCTTGTGGATTTTTGATGATTTATGACAAACAAATGAGATCCTAACCACTTTGTTGAGATGAGCACAGGTTCTAATGAGAAAATGAGCAAGGTGCCAAAAAGACAGGAGAATGAGGAACAATGCGGAATAGAGCTCAAGAAACAAGTGTAGTAGATCGTTGTGTATGGAGTGTGTTAAGGAAACACACCCCAAGAGCTCAAGCACAAATAATCGCACAGATTGCACATATTTATACAGGACCGGACTAGTCCGACTGACCCCGGACTAGTCCGATATCTTTCTGCACAAGATCGAACAAGTCCTCACAATGCGGACTTGTCCTCAAAGTCCAGTTTTTCACTGACCGGACTAGTTCGATATCACCACGGACTAGTCTGATATCTCTCTGACTAAAATCGGACTAGTCCTCCATAGTGTGGACTAGTCAACAAACACTTCACAAGTTGCACAAAATTGGACAACTCCGATCACACACCGGACTAGTCCAATATCTTTCTGATGTCAATAGGACAAGTCCGATATTAGGACGGACTAGTCCGAAAAAACCTCTGACCTAAATCGGACAAGTCCTCCAAGTGCGGAGTTGTCCCCAAATTCACTTAGGGTTTCACTTTTCTGGACAAGTCCGCTATCCATCGGACTAGTCCGAAGATTTCCAGAACCAAAATCGGACAAGTCTATTTTCAACCGGACTAGTCCGATATTTCGGGACACCTAGGTTTTGCTACACTCAGCATACTGGACTAGTCCGGTGTCCACCACAGACTAGTCCGATCTTTCTAAACCCTGACGGTAAGTTCTGGAAACCCCATATAAATAGGTGTACATGGCCCATCTTTCACAGCTCTCGACCCCCCTGCGCCGTCACACCTCCCAAGAGACTAGAAAACACATCTCTCCACGAAATCAAACGCTAGAAAGATCAATCCCTTGAGGATACACTTTGGACCATTGGAGAGACACGATTCATAACTCATTGAGCTCTTGGTTTGATTCCCTAACACACTCCTGTCGTTTTCATTGTGATCCTAAGAGTGTGTTCTTGGTGGAGTTCATATTGTAATCTTGGGGAGCCCTCAACGTGTGAGATTGCCCCTTGAATTTGGCTTTTGCCCTTTGCAATTAGTGAAGAGGATTGGCCTCCGTGGCAATCCAACGAGGGTAGGGTTGGAGAAGACCCAGTCATTTTGTGGACTCCTCAACGTGGATGTAGGTTGCCTCTGTGGGAACCGAACCACGAGATAAAGTGCTTGTGTTCTTTCTTTGCGCACATCGTTCTTAATATTCATATCAATCTAGGGTTTCAATCAATATTGTTCACTTTACATTGAAACATTGAATATAAGATTAACTTGTGGTACATCCCAGTTCATATTTGTGTAACACTTTAATTACATGTATATTTCCGATGCATACATCCTAGGATCAAGATAATTGATCAAATTTGATCAACCTAGTTGGAATACACCACACTAGTCCGCACTCGACCGGACTAGTCCGATATCTCGAGATTTTCTCTGGTTGTTAAGTGTTGCAGGTTCCGATAAAATTTAAAAAGGCCTATTCACCCCCCCCTCTAGGCCACATTCAATTGGTATCAGAGCGGGACTCTTCAAAATGAGACTAATCGGTCGAAGAGATCATGTCAGACATGAAGGACGTACACAAGAGCATCAACCAAGTGAAGGGTGAAGAAGAGAAAAACCAAAAATTGGAGAGGCTCCTCGAGGCCATTCAATACTTCATGGATGATGATGAGGAGACGCTGGAACTAATGGCGCTCCTAAGGAAGAAAACCCTCTCTAAAGGAAAAGTGAAGCTCGAAGATGAGAAGAAGAAGAAGGGGAGTAGTCACACTGACTACTCCCGATATCCTTTCAACTATGATCGTCTTAATTCTAGCAATAATCACTACTTATCTATTCCACTTGGAAAAGCCCCACACTTTGATGGCAATGACTACTCAATGCGGAGGAAAAACATGAAAATGCATTTGATTTCTCTCAATTCAAGTTTGTGGCACATAGTATGCACAGGAATAGATATCCCGGATGATGATGAGGAGCTCACACCTATCCAAGAGCAAGCAATCCATCGAAATGCCCAGGCTGCTAGATTCATGACCTCATCACTCAGTTGGGATGAGTTCACAAAGGTGGATGGACTTGAGATCGCAAAGGAGATATGGGATACGTTGCAAACTGCACATGAAGGCGATCTTCATGTGCGAGAAACGAAGATAGAGATGATTGAAGGCGAGTTCGGAAGATTCACCATCGAAGAAGACTGTAAAAGCCCGTTTTTCGGAAGAACAAAAACACACATATGCGAACTTAAAAATTCCGAAAATGGACTTGGAAATCCAAACTCACCTGAACCATATGAGTTAACCCATGTTCACTAGAAATAGGAACTTGTTAAAATTTTACATATAGAACATGGTTGCTAATGTATTTGGAACTTAAGGGGTAAAATCTTTAATTTCCAAGTATTCACATTTTCAATGAAATATTAAAGGAGAAAAGAAAACAAAATAGTGAGAAAGAAAAAGGAATTATTCCAACCCTAAAATGGGACATCCAAAAACATTCAAATCTCATGCCGTAAATTTTTCCATGACCTTCTAATATTCCAAATAGACTCTCGGTAAAGTTTCACAATTTTTGAAGCACGTTTTCCATTTATTGGACACGTACTTAGAGTTTAATCAACGTCGACTTCAAATTTAAACTATGTGCTCAACCTTGTCCAAATCAACTCCCAATTTTTCCTGAGGTCCCTTATGGTTCAAAAAGGGTAACTTCAAAGTTTCAGGATTTTTGAACCTAATCTACTATTTATTTCCTTGAGTCAAGTATCACCACTTGAATTCAAATTCAAACCTGAATTCGAAATTCAACTTGCTCAGTTTTGAAATCTGACTACACCATAAAATTCTTCACATTTTATTTAGTCATTGGGCCAAAGTTGAATATTTTTGAAGCATGTTTGCTAGCCCTAATTGAAATTGGAAAGAGAAGGGAGGAGAGAGTGGGTCCCACATGTCATGTCTATCCTCATGGCCACAAAAGCAACATCGCTTCTTCCTCTCCCGTCCTTATCACCGCGCCCGACCCTCTCGGTCCTTATCTTGCCGCTCACCCCTTCCCTGTCGTCCGCCTGTCGAGACGCGCCCGCCCCACACGCCGCTGACCGCCTCGGCTCGCTAGCGCCCAGCCACGGCGACGGCCGCCTGCTCCTCCTGTCGGCCGCCGGCTCGCTGCTCCCTAGCCACGGTTCGTGCCCCACACTGGATTTGCGCCCCTCCGGCCGCCACGACGCGCCGGTTCGCTGCCCCATGGTACCGCGCTCTCCCCGCCTCTGTTCGCGCCTCCCACGCCGCCGCCGCACACTATCCCGGCGCCGTCCCTTGCGCGCCGCACCTGCCCCACCTCCTGGCCGCCAGTGATGGCCGCCGTCCTTGCCTTACGCCAGTGCGTGTCCTTTGATGTAGCATAGCGTCGTGCACCCGCCGCTTGCCGGTCTAGCCACTGACATGCGTCTTCACCGGCGATTGACCATCGCCCGGCTCTTCCCCATCTCCAGCGCAGGCCCTGGCCATGCTACTGCTGCCTACTGCTCACTGCACCTCTGCGCGCCCCGGCCGCGCATCCACGGCGTTGTGGCCGCGCCTCGCTGCGCCACCGACCTGCAGCTCCCTTCTAGTCCTACCGCGCATGCCGCCTAGCTCGCCGTCGCCCTGTCGCCCGTGCACCGTCGCTGGATGTTCCAGCCTCCATGCCGCTTCCACACGCCCAGTTCACCTCCTCATCCCCTGCACACAGCTCAAATCGCTGCGCCGCCCCTGTCGCCACATTTCAGCCATTGCTCACCAATCCCATCTGCCGGCCGTTCTCGCTACCGCGGCGCGTCTCCACTGCATAGCCTCTGCTGCAGGTCACTCAGGCCACCTTGTTCCCCTGTGCGTGGCCTAGATGCTTGCTGTGCAGTCCGTGTGTTGCCCTGATGCAATTGTCATTTTTACGTCAACACGGCATTCTGCTTGCTTGCCAACTCCAAACAGTGCTGCGAGTAATGAGTGGGATGGAGGAGGTTCAGGAACACGTCGACGACACAACAACAATGACAATTGGTTCAAGGTTAGCTCTGAATTGTGCGAAGATTAGTTGGGACAGTGGTGCAGCTAAGGTGTTCGATGAAATGTTCATGAGGGAAGAACCAACTTTGTTGATGTTTAGAACTGGTCTGTGATGCAGGGGTAGGATGATGTTACAACCGACAAGCCCAAGTGCCTAGATAGCCTTTGAATGGTGATGAAGCAGCGGAAATCAAATACACACCCATGATGTTCGGCGAAATGCCTACAAGGTGAGTCTTGCCCGGAGATGCCTTGCTTGACACCCCGAAGTCCGTTCGTGGTGACCGCTAAGGGTACTCATTTGTCGTCAAGCCGTACGTCCATGTTCCGCATTGATATCATTCCTATAGAAATCCCTAAGTTGACCTCCTTTGTCGTTTGTATCACATTGGCATGTCTGTGCGTGCTTGTGATGCTCCCCCATGAGCCGCGTCGACGTCGTTGACCACATGACGTCGTCGTGACATTCTGAGCCATCATCATGCCCTGGCATCGAGATGAAGGATACTTGTGATGTGTGTGGTGCTGGAACACAAGCACGACTCGTCGGACAATAGTTGTCAAGCAAAATTAGGTCTTAGTCGAGATGAGAGTGATCGAGTCCTAGGTGTAATCTAGATGCTCGATGAAATGCCTTCTAGGTCAAACCACGGGTATTGGTGGTCATCGATGACCTATGGTTAAGTAATGCAAGAACGTTGCGACCAACAAGGAGAACTAGACCAAGGGGAACCTTGGATAAGAGTTCCTTGGTTGTGTCGAGGATGTTCCCTAACCGATCACAGGATTGGTTAACTTGGTGTACCACTTCTTCGATGAAAGGTTCGTCGAGTCGCTTATCAACAACCGAGTCGACATCACTAGCCTTAAGACTCACAAGGTGGTGTTCGAGATTCCGCTCACCCCATTGATGAGTCCGGGTTGTTGTGGACGTCGCTAAGATGATCTTCTCGAGATGGCAAAGCATACCTTCACGACAAGGTCTCGCATCATGTTTAAGTCCCAAGAGCTTATCGAGCTCACAGGGACAAGCTTGCGGGAGACACTACATTAGTGTCGTCGTGTAAGCACTTGAACGATGCTCGAGAAGCTTGCCGTAGAAACTACTTTACCTAAAAGTCGTTTGACGTTGTCTTGGTACTCATGCTAGGTTAACAATGCTTGTAATGACTTCTTAAGTCCAAGCCATGTTGATCCCAATTCAGTCCCAAGTGTTCCATCATGGTTCATCCTAAGTCAGGACCCTACGACAGCACTGCTCACTTAACTAGGTTTACTCCTTTATGAGTTAAGTCAAGTTCATTGGTCGACTACTGAATCGCGACCTTCGTCTTGTACACTCCACTAATACTCAAGCTTTCGATATCCCCCTTGATTCTTTAGTCATCCTTATACTAGCAGTCCAACACTTCCACGCCATTCAGCCTTATCATCCTTGAGTGGCATAGCATCGAGTGTTGAGTGCCAAGTTGCAATGTGTGCTTACATTGCACCTTTCAATTCACATCTCGATACTACTATAACCACTTAACTCCATCCTTATCCACACAACAGAGGCATATCTGTCCTTCCTAGTCAAACTCCTCATTCTTAAAGTTTACACAACCCCGTGGAGTTTATTATTAAATTACTTAATTACTTATATGCATATCATGTCGATAGGAACATGATGATAGGTGATCGACGAGAAGTTTTGCTTGGAGGAGAAGGCCAGGGTGTCCACTTGAAGTCCTTGGCGAAGTCTGCACAGAAGGACCACTAACAATTGACATTTATTCGAGTCGCAAACTAAGTCAAGCCCCGGTTTGCATTTAAGAGCTTTTCAAAGTTTTCCAGTTTTATTCACTTACATCTTCAATTGATATTGTGCATTATGTATAAGGTGTTTGATACTCCACTTGCATGACCACAAATCCCACGGTTTGGTTGGAATGAGTTACAGTTTGACCTGTAGTAACTGCTTTACTAATGTATAGGAAATCCGGTAGAAGTCGAGTAGTTGGAATCTACTCGCGAGAGATGTAGGACATATCTCGCAGGATTGGTTAGATAGAAAATGGCATAATATAATGAAATGGAGACCGGGCAGGGGATGGATAGGAAGCGACGAGAATTGAGTCTCGGTCGCATAGCCCTGCCTGTGTCGCTTGAGGACCGTGCCGTATGCGGCACCGTTGGGCAAGCTTGAACTGTACTGGTTGCATAATGGTATATGGGACCCATTAAACTGATGTAACTCCAGACTGTAGTGTGGAGACTCCTCGGTTGTCCTTGAATGGAGATGCGAAGGCATAAAGGTGTAAATCTTCTAGAGGGCAACTTCGTCGTGTTCGTGTAGGGGACCTTTTGCTCGGGATGAAGGGGTTTGTCGACATTGGGGTCTTTGGTGAAAGGTGGCCACGTATGACGCGAGGAGGAGAGCACGTATGTGTCTCCCACACGGGTGTGCGTGTCATGCAGTCCGGGTGTGTCCTGATTGCAATCACCGTCCCTCGCGATAATAGAGTACCACTTGCCCGTCGCTGTCGTGACGTAGTTAATACTAAAGAATTCAGAAAATTATATTGTATTGAATTATAATTGCTTTGCAACCTTGTATGGCTTAGAGATAGCACAATTAAAAGTTTACAGTTTTCAAATACTTATCCTGTAATAGCATTATGTGCTTTGGGAATGTCATATCATCGGCAAAACGTTTCTTGTTTGATTGTGGAGTCTATGATGTGCCGTGCCCGAAGAATGTCGTTTGCTACTTAAAACGTGATTATAAAGATCCACTTGTAGGCGAGTCTATTTCTGCTATTCCTTACCTATGTGTAGTGTCCCCTTTTGCATATGTCTAGTGAGACGGGTTAGTCTTGCTGAGCCTTATGCTCACGTTTGCGCTTTAACGATTTTTTGCAGGTATTAGTTTTATTTCTGCCGTTCAGGTTGTCCATGAGACTCGAGGTGTCGAGATAAATCTCATGTGAACCACGCCGCTGCTGAATGTTCTTCATGTTGCTAGTGAGAAGCGTCCTAGGGCATGGATGTATTCTCTCCTGCTTAGTTAGGTGAGATTATGAGTATGTATTTTCCGCAGCGTGTGTAACCCTGTGGTACACTCTTTTGTAAACTCTTCTTATTATGAAATGAAAACTTTATATGTTTTGGTATCCTCTTCGTGTGTGTTGTTAGGTGCCTCATCGCACGGCACCACCCAATGAGATCCTCGGATGTGTGGACTCCGGTCCTCACAGATTGTGACATCCTGGCTCGAGGCTTAATAGGATTGATAGAGTAACTCATACCACCAAGGGATACCTTCTTTTCCGGAAGCTCACCTGCAAAGAACTCCGAGGTTAAGCGTGCTTGGCCTGGAGCAATTTGTGGATGGGTAACCAACCGGGAAGTTTTCCTGGGTGCGCACGAGTGAGGACAAAGTGCGCAGAAAAGACTAGTGTTGGTCTGTGGGGCTAGTCTGTGATCCTATAGAGCTGCCAGGAGTAATGACCGCCAGGCCCATAGTGGCTAGGGTGTTACAAATGGTATCAGAGCTGACCCTTGCAGTTTCACGGGCGCGTACGGGTCAGGGACGTGGGTACGTATGCATGACGCGTGGGTCCTCTAGGAGGGACAGGTATGGTATGTATGCCAGTACTGAACGTATGGACGTGGCCAAGAGGGGACGTTCCTGGCTTGGGAGTTGACCGACGAGGACGTCGGTCTTCTAAGGGGGGTGGATTGTGACATCCTGGCTCGAGCCTTAATAGGATTGATAGAATAACTCATACCACCAAGGTATTACCTTCTTTTCCGGAAGCTCACCTGCAAAGAACTCTGAGGTTAAGCTTGCTTGGCCTGGAGCAATTTTTGGATGGGTGACCGATCGGCAAGTTTTCTCGGGTGCGCACGAGTGAGGACAAAGTGCACAGAAAAGACTAGTGGTTGTCTGTGGGGCTAGTCTGTGATCCTATAGAGCTGCTAGGAGTAACGACCGCCAAGCCCGTAGTGGCTGGGGTGTTACAAAGACGAGTCGCCACAAGACATGTGCAACTGACTAAAGACGCTCATCAACAAGGTGCGAGCATACGGAAGCAAGAAGTGGAACGACCACGAGGTGGTGAAGCTCATTCTTAGAGCTTTCATACCCCGCAATGTCACCATGTGCTCAATGATACGAGAAAGCCATGGGTACAATAAGATGACCCCAAATTAGCTACTTCGGGAAGCAAGCCAAGCATGTTAAGGAGATTGCCGATCTCACCTCGGCAAAGAAAAAAGGGGTTGCTTTGAAGTCCACTCTCAAGCCCTTATCTAAAGAAGCTTGAGAAGCTCAATTAGAAGAAGACGGTGACGATGAGAGCAGCGACTTGGATGAAGATGACATGATACTTTTCATGAAGAAATTCAAAAGAATGATGAAGAGAAGACAAGGGGCTATATCAAGTGAAGGGAAGTACAAGGAAAAATCAAGACCAAAGTTGAGGCGTGCATGCTATAATTTTCGTGAGTATAGCCACTTTATAGTTGATTGTCCATATTAAGATAACAATAAAAAGACCCAGGAAACAAAGCCTCAACCCAAGAAATTCTTCAAGAAGAAGAAACAAGTTGAACAAGTGCATCTAGGGAAAGAGTGGGACTCAAATGATGAGTCCTCATCCGAAGAAGAGGAATAGATGGCTAGCATAGCCATCGAGAAGACATCCAAGAAGTCAACTCTCTTCCCCACTCTCGCGCATGGAAGGGGAACGGCACTTGCCTCATGGCAAAGGAAGGTAAATGCAAGGTAACAACCAAACCCTCTTCCCTACATTCCTATTCTAGTGATAGTGAAATTTGTAGGATCGAAGAGCACGTGAAAAGCTACATGGGGATGAATGGTAGATTTAAAAAATCTTATGCATCGAAAACAATTAAATCCCAACCCCTTCGGCAGGAAAATGATCTGTTAAAGAAATCGTGTGTGAGACAAATCTAAACATGTTTCACCGTGACAAAATTGATAGATATCAGAAAGAATAAAGTCACGAAGACGACACAACAAGAATCACTCAAATCCGTTGAGAGAAACTCAAGTTACAATTGAATGATCAAAATAAGGTCAATCTGTCCTACCTCAGAAAAACAGTTCTAGAACGCTGCAAAGAAACTTGTGTAGATCAGAGACCACAACTCCAATGACCGTGAAATTTTGAAAGATGATATATAATCAAGTTGTGAAGACAACCCAAAAAGAATCACGTTAATTGGATCTGTAAACATGAGTTATGATAAAACCACCTAAGAAAGGTAGTGCTGTGCAGAAAAATCGACGAGAAAAACTTGTCTAAACAAGCCGGACGAACAAGATACAAAAGTTCCTTTCAACTACGAATTTTATTCAATAGAACACAAGAGGAACAGCCCCAAAGTCGTGCACCACGAGCTCTGACCTCCCTTGCTTATATAACCAACCCTTAGGCCAACCCAATCTCAACTAGGACTCTAATCCTACTCAAATCACGAATCGAATCTTTCCATAACTGCTTAGGACTCTTCTATACGCGGATAGAAGCAATCTTAAGACTTCCAAACACATTAGAAAGTATCCCACATTCCTAAAACAACTCAAATTCGTGACCTACACGAAATCAAATCATAACCAACTCAATACTTTCCATACCGAGCCATAACCGACTCCGTCGCAGCCGAAGTCATCAACCGATACGATCCAATCCTTACAACCAGATCTTTCCTTCCTTAGCCCATATTCGGAACCATGTTGCCACATCATGCACTGCATGCATACGTGCGAACACCTTCCTCCAACGTCCAGTAACCTTCATATGCACTGCCCTTGATTCAATCATCCTGCGCGACCTCCTGACCCGCTCAACCACAATTCCTCCTGAACTTGGTTGTTGGAACCTCATCTCCTCCCTGAGACTAGTCCAAAGGATCCCGTCACCAGCCATGTCCTGAACTCAAGCAACACATGCACATGAATAAACAACCAATCCGTACAAGCCCAAGTCCTCGACTTGACTCAAGTTAGTTCTGAACACAACACCTTACGTGAGCACCTCACATAACCATGTTGCAAAACATAGAAAAATGATATCATCCATATCAACCAAAACGCACCAAAAACTTAGCAAATGAATACTAATAAATCTTTCCAAGAATATGATGTATGCTCGAAACATTTCACATGAAAATTTGGAACATTACGATCAAGCTCCGAACCTTGCCAAAGCTAACCGGAGCTTGAGCCGGAGCTTACCAAAGCTAGTACAACCTAGCACCAGAGCTTACCAAAGCTAGTTGAACCTAGTGCCGGAGCTAACCAAAACTAGTCAGAACTAGTCAACCCAAAAGTCGGAGCTAGAAAAACATGTCGGAGCTAATCAACACAAGTCGGACCTAGCAAAAACATATCGGAACTTAACAAAGACATTGCAGAGCTAAAGACAAAGCTCACCAGAGCTACCAAAAAACATGTCGGACCTAGACAAAGCAAGTCAGACCTTACGTCGGACCTTGAAGAAGCTCGGAGCTAGAGTCAGACCTCGCTAAAAAGGTGTTTTAGCAGAATTTCAGAAATTTTATTATCAAAGCCAATGTATTCAGTAAAAGCCAATGTATTCAGTACACATCGGTCTCAATAAATTGCTAGCGATAATGAAGATATGCTCACTAGCTTAGATAAGAAAACAGCCGCGAAAATGAAATTTTCTACTTGATCAACTTGTCGAGAAGGAGAAGCTCATACACCATCAAGAAGACATGATTATCTCCCAAAAGGAGGAATATGTTGAACTTGACAAGCTTCTAGAACTTGAAAAGGAGCGAAGCAAGTCACTAGAGCTTGAGTTAGCTTCAAGCAAGGAAGCTTGCTTGGAGCTAAGCGACTCAAATGCTATAATCAAGGATGAACTTGCTAACCTAATCAAGGTTAACAAGATTCTTGAAGTACAAGTTGAGTCACTCAAGCAAGGTGACCCTTCATCCTCTTCAAGCTCGCCTTCTCAACCTCTTAAAACTAAAACTGCTTCTACTTGTACATGTGGTAAAGTTTACACCAGCTTGAAAGACAAGTCAACCTCTACCAAGGACAAACTTCCTTCACAAAATGGCATATTTGACAAGGAGAAGATCAAATATGCACGTAGTGCATACATGGTCGAAAGACCTTCAAATGTCAAATATGGCATTGGTTACTCTTATGGTGAAAAGCAACGTGCTAGAAGCCATGAGAATAACAAGGAGAGCATTGCCTTTGTAAAGGGAAGACCCTATCAAACTGGAAAGTCCCATGTCAACACATCGAACACATATGATCACCGGACTAGTCCGGTCAGGACACGGACAAGTCCGGTCCTCTGGACAAGTCCGATCTCCTGGACTAGTCCTGTATATAAACAACAACAGTTACTTTTTAGAACATTTTATGCATCTTATGTTTTAATGAGAAGTAATTCTGGTAAGATTTATGCTCATTATGTTGGGCCACGCCATGGGAACACCAAGTCTCATGTGTGGGTGCCTAAATCACTTGTGACTAACCTAGAAGGACCCAAGCAAGCTTGGGTACCTAAAACCAAAGCATGATTTGTTTTTGCATGCCTATTCCTACGGTGGATCTAAATGGGTGCTAGACATTGGGTGCACCAACCATATGACTGCGAAAAGAAGGATGTTCGTTGAGTATGAAGAAAATGATGATCCAAGCGAGGGCATCTATTTTGGAGACAAAAGTCAAGGAAAGGTGCTCAGCACCGGTAAAATTGCCATATCATCTCAACATATTCTTTCTCATCTTTTACATGTTGATTCCTTAGATTATAACCTACTGTCCATATCTCAATTATGTGACAAAGGTTATAATTGCTTGTTCACTAATGAGGGTGTGACCGCCTCTAGGAGGAGTGATGGTTCCATTGCATTCAAGGGTATGTTAAAGGGAAAGCTTTACCTTGTTGACTTCAACAAAGATAAAGCTGAACTTGACTCATGCTTGATTGCAAAGACCAACATGGGTTTGCTGTGGCATAGACGGCTAGCGCATGTTGGTATGAGAAATCTTCAAAAACTCCTCAAGGGTGATCACATACAAGGTTTGAAGGATGTTGTTTTTGAGAAAGACAGGCATTGTAGCTAGTGCCAAGATGGGAAGCAAGTTGGAGCACCTCATCTCGCTAAGAACGTCATGACTACAACAAGACCGCTCGAGCTACATCACATGGACTTATTTGGTCCAATTGCCCACATAAGCATCGACTGTAACAATATGGTTTAGTAGTTGTTGATGATTTTTCTCGCTTCACTTGGGTTTTCTTTTTACATGATAAGAAAGAAACACAAGGAACATTCATGAAGTTCTTCAAGAGAGCCGAAAATGAGTTTTCATCAACGATCAAGAGCATTCGAAGTGATAACGGCACAGAGTTCAAGAACACATAAGTTGAGGAATACCTAGATGAAGAAGGCATAAACCATGAGTTTTCAGCACCTTACTTCCCTCAACAAAACGGAGTTGCCGAAAAGAAGAACCGAACCCTCATAGAGATGGCGAGAACAATGCTCGATGAGTACAAGACCTCGGATCGATTTTGGGCGGAAGCGGTTAACACTGCTTGCCACACCATAAATCGACTTTATCTTCATCGACTACTCAAGAAGACATCCTATGAGCTACTCACCGGTAAGAAGCCTAATATGTTATACTTTCGAGTTTTCGGTTCCAAATGCTATATTTTGAACAAGAAGCCTAGGACTTTAAAGTTCGCTTCAAATTCCGATGAAGGTTTCTTGCTTGGTTATGATTCGAACTCTTACGCCTATCGTGTCTTCAACAAGACCTCCGTGCTTGTTGAAGTGGCATGTGATGTAGTGTTCGATGAGACTAACGGCTCCCAAAATGAGCAAGTTGATTCATGCATGCTAGATAGAGAAGAAGCTCCTTGCCAATCATTGAGAAGAATAGCATTGGGCGAAGTTCGACCACAAGAACCACCTCTACATATGCATGAGGAAGATGAACCACAAGAGGAGGCCAACGATCAAGGGGGAGCTTCCATACAAGATCAACCTCAAGAAGACAAAAATGATCAACACGTCAATGAAGGCAACCATCTAGGGGGAGAAGAAGATGACCATGAAGAATCAAGACAGCAAGTGCCACACCCAAGAGTACACCAATGCGTCCAAAGGGATCACCCAATCAACAACATCATCGGTGACATCCAAAAGGGAGTAACTACTAGATCTCGCATAGCTAATTTTTGTGAGCACTATTCGTTTGTATCTGTTTTGGAATCGGGCAGGGTTGTGAATGCATTGAAGGATCCGAATTGGGTAGTGGCCATGCAAGAACTCAACAATTTCAAGTGGAATGAGGTGTGGGAACTAGTCGAAAGACCCAAATTCAACGTCGTCGGCACCAAATGGGTCTTCTGCAACAAACAAGACAAACACGGGGTGGTGACAAGGAACAAGGCACGAGTTGTGGCCAAAGGGTATTCACAAGTCGAAGGTTTGGATTTCGATGAGACCTTTGCTCCCATAGCTAGTCTTGAGTGTATTAGAATATTACATGCATATGCTACTCACCATGATTTCAAGCTCTATCAAATGGATGTGAAACGCGCCTTCCTCAATGGACCAATCAAGGAGGAAGTGTATGTGGAGCAACCCACCGAATTTGAAGATGAAGTGTTCCCCGACCACATATTTAAATTGCGTAAGGCTCTCTACGGACTCAAGCAAGCTCCTAGAGCTTGGTATGAGTGCCTTCGAGATTTCTTAATTGAAAATGGTTTTGAAATCGGTAAAGCAGACTATACACTGTTTACAGAGAACTTGGACAATGATCTTTTCATTTGTCAGATTTATGTTGATGATATTATGTTTGGTTCAACTAACAAATCTTTTTGTTAGGAATTCGGTAAGATTATGACAGATATGTTTGAGATGTCTATGATGGGAGAGCTAAAGTACTTCTTGGGATTCCAAGTGAGGCAACAAAAGGAAGGGACGTTCATAAGCCAAACTAAGTACACTCAAGACATACTCAAGAAGTTTGGAATGGACAAGGCGAAGCCAATAAAGACTCCCATGGCAATGAATGGTCACTTGGATCTCAATGAAGATGGACCAAACGTCGATCAAAAGGTATATCACTCCATGATTGGATCTCTACTCTACTTATGTGCATCTAGACCAGACATCATGTTGAGTGTATGTTTGTGTGAAAGATTTCAAGCCAACCCAAAAGAGTGTCATTTGGCAGCTGTTAAGAGAATTGAACGTGGCCTAGAGGGGGGGGGTGAATAGGCCTTTTGAATTTCCTGCACAGTTAATAAATTCATCAAAACCTTGATTGATCGGACTAGTCCGGTTATGTGGACAGACTAGTCCGGTGTGCTGAAATTCGTGAGTTGATTAAGTGTTATTTGGGAAACTAGGTTCTTCTAGCAGAGGAAAGGAGAACAACAGATTCTTTGATTTAAGATTATTGTATGAATGCACGTGGAAACTTATAAGCAACTTAATTGATGTTTAGTAATCAAGTGATCTAGTGAACAAAATTAAAGTAAATGAGGCACAAGAGACAAGCGAATTTTTACCGAGGTTCGATCTCACCATGAGATCTACGTCCTCGTTGAGGAAGCTCACACAGAGCCGGGTTTCCAACCCTTCCCCTCTTCAAGGCAGACTTGATTCCACTATCACGGGTAATCACCGAGTTTGTGGGGCAACCTCACACATTGAGGGCTCCCAAAAGAATTACAACGAAAGAGGCAACCAAATACACTTGAAAGTATTACAATGCAGAGTATAAGTGTAGAAAGATCAAACCCCAAGAGCTCGCAGCGAAGGAACGATGATCTCCCAATCCCTAATCCAAGCGTTCAAATGATTTGACTCCTTTTTGCACCTTAGATGTGTGGGGAGATGTGTTTTAGGCTCTTGGGACAAAGTGGCGGCACTAGGGTTTGTGTTTTCAGCAGTATTCGACGTGTGTATTCTTTGGAAGGCCGTGGATTCTCTATTTATATGGTTTCCAAAAAGTTACCGTTGAAAAACCCTAACACCGACTAGTCCGGTGCAAGTCCGGACATGTCCGGACACAGTGTACTTCGAAGTCCAGAATGTCTGCCGGACTAGTCTGGTCCATGCTCGGACTAGTCCGGTGCTGTGTCAAGGTGGACTCCAGAAAGTTCAACAGACTAGTCCGCGGACTAGTCCGATCTCCACAGATGGGAGACTCCAGAAAGTTCAACGGACTAGTTCGATGGACACACGGACTAGTCCGGTCTCCCAATATGAGAGATTCCATAAGTTCAACGGACTAGTCCGGTGGACACACGAACTAGTCCGGTCTCCCAATATGAGAGATTCCAGAAAGTGAAACGGACTAGTACGCTCCATGATCGGACTAGTCCGGTGCATTGTGAAAGTTAGGTTAATTTTAAACCCTTACCCCAGGGAAAAGATGTGAGCTCTTGGAGTGTGTCTTTCATACACTCCCTATACATTTAAAATCTAATTTTATTTTCCAAGCTCCATCAAAGTATCCCTCTTTGGACACCACTCCATTTTTCACCTTTTTGTGTGCATCGAGCTGTTTCACTTGTTTGTCCTGCAATCATCTCAATAGTTTCATTAGGATCTCATGTGTTTGTCATCAATTAGCCAAAACCCACAAGGGATATCCTAGATGCACTTATAATCTTCCCCTTTTTGGTGATTGATGACAACCGTTTGAGATATCACAAATGAGAATAAAATTTTGATTTTCATAAGGTGTGCACATATGAGAATAACGATAAATCCACAAAAAGCTTCTCACATATGCACACACCTTATGGTGGGGTGCCTAACAGGTGTGAGATCAACAAAGTGTGATGAAATAAAGATAATCAACAATGAGCATAGATATGATCATTCAAGCAACAATAAGCATCACACATAAGAAAAGAAATAGTGCATTACAAGGTTTTAAAAATAAGTACATGTCCTCGATCACAAAAGCATAAGGACTACAACTAGAGATAGTCTCAAACTACTAGTCTCAATCTCTCCCCCTTTGGCATCAAGGCACCAAAAAGGAAAAAATTGAGGGGAATCACTCATCACCGCTCTCTTCTTCAGTTTTGGTCCGGTCGTCATCTTCACCACCATCATCATTCGTCGGAGCGGGCTCTTCCTTGGAGTCCTCGAAGGCGGGCAGGGATCCAACCGGCTCAATCTCCAGCTTGTCACAGATAGCTTTGATGTTGGCATTGACATATTGTTGATGTTTCTTCTGCCTGACTTCAATCTTGCAGCAGCAGGCAAAGATAGAGGTGAGCATTTTGAGGACACCACCGGAGGGTTCATGGGCAGGTGCAGAGCTAGGAGGAGCAGCTGCAGATCTTTTGGCATTCACATCCCGAGTTTGTTTAGTCCTCCTCTCAGCTTCAGAGAAGGAAGGTGCAGTAGCAGCTGAGGGTAGAGTGTACTCGGTGGGATTTTGCGGCTTCAACCCCGTATGAGCGACATCCTTGACAAACTCAAGTCCCGTCACTTTCTCAATCATGAACATGATGTACGGGGCATACTCGCAAGACCTATTTGGCGTGATTGAGATGTTCACAATGCCATTATAGATATACTCAAAGACATTGAATGGTCTCCTTCCACTAATGACCTTCATTAGGGTCCTCAAGGTTCCTTGGATAGTCCCCGCATCTCCGTCTTTTGGGGCTATTGTCTTCCTCAAGATTCTGTTGAAGACCACAATGTAGGGCTTCAGATATTTGCTGTTGGGAGGAACATAGGGCATCCTTGTGTCATAGAGGAACTTGAGCTCATACTTCTCCAAGGGTTGGAAATTGTGGATGACAAGATCATGATCCAGAGTATGTTCAAGGTGAAGAATCCTTGCAAACTCATCATAAGTAACACTATACATAGAACCATGGGTCATCCATGTAAGACTGTCTCCATCACCCCGAGCAAAGTAGAGCGTAGAGTAGAATTGGGTGATGATCTCATTGTTCCAGTCATTCTCAAAAGAAAACAGTTCCTTCAGTCTGTGCCTCTCTAGGGCCTCAACCACCTCATGGAAGGCAGGATATTTCTTCGATTGCATGTACCCAATGTTCACCCATTGACTCTTCACATGGGATTCTTCATCTTCATGTACACATGCTCGTAGTAGTCAGCATGGAAGTTGCTCCAGAATCTTGGGTCTGAGCATTGCCGAGGTTGATTATACACATTAATTTTCCTGAAGCTATCGGCAAGCTCACCCCATTTCTCGGTGAAATCCTCACTGGAACACTGCCTGCTATGGTGACTTGGGTTTTTCATCTTCAGGGGCCCAATGGGTCCGCTAGCAAGCCCCTTCCCATTGTTGAGAGTCCTCTTTGGCCCTAAGGTGCTCTCGGCAGCTTTTCCTTGGGCCTTCTTGACAACCACCTTTCTCTTCTTAGGCAAATTGTCGTCGGGTGGTGGAGAGTGCACATTGACATCATGTCTTTTCTTCATGTACCTCTCCTTGGCTCTCCTCGCTTTTTCACGTACAACTTCTTCATCAACGTGGAAAGAGCTGTCATCTGAGCTTGAAGACATTGTGCCTAATAAAGAGTTCATGGATTATATAAGAATGAACCAAGGATTGAGGTCAATTTAGGGATTCAGATGTCAGAGACTGGACTTGTCCGGGTTCAAAGTGCGGACTTGTCCGGCGTACCGGACTTGTCCGTCTTTGAGCGTCGGACTAGTCTGGCCTGGCAAGAACCCTTATGATTTCCTTGAATTCCAAAACTTCTATCTAAGGATACAAAATGACATGAAGGTGGTAGGAATACATCTATGAAGCCAATGCATAACCTTGGAATCAAAGGAAACGATCTAGAATGAGAAAAGTTGAGATTTTGGTTTTAGGGTGAAATTTATCGAGATTCGAAGATGCGCGGTGAAGGAGCAAGAGTTTGTCCGTATCTCGACATGAGATGATTTCCCACGGAGAAAGCTTCGATTTTGAGGGCTCAACTCGAAGGTCTCTTTGGGGGCTAGGGTTTAGGAGGGAAGAGGAGATGTTAGGGGGCAACAAGTCGAAGGTGGAGGGAAGTTTGAAATTTTGATTTGGGCCGCCCAGCCGCTTATATATGTGGCCGACCGGACTAGTCCGGTCAGGGGACGGACTAGTCCGGTGCCCCTGGAAAACCTAGGAAAGAGAGACTGTCCGGACTAGTCCGGTGGCAAACCTAACTAGTCCGGTGCCCCTAGAAAACCTAAGTATTTTGAGATGATTAATAGTGATTCAAGGACAAGTTTTGCAAATAATCTTGGTACTTATGACCAGAAGGCAATCAAAAATGAAAAGTGGTCATAAACTCTAAGATTTCTTCATTAAAATTAGTTTTCTTAGAAGAAAAAGAGGTGAGGAGAAGTTTTTAACAATAAAATGCGATGTTTGAAGTTTCAACCAGGTATGCAATGTTTCAAGCCACATTTCGAGAGTCAAGAATATTAAGTTCATTTCCAAGCTCACAAAACCTTTTTTCATCTAATGGTTTGGTGAAAATATCTGCAAGTTGTTTTTCAGTCCTAACATGTGAAATAGCAATGTCACCTTTCAATGGATGATATCTAAGAAAATGATGACGGATATCTATGTGCTTAGTTCTTGAGTGCTCTACAGGGTTGTGTGCAATTTTTGTAGCACTTTCATTGTCACATAGAAGCGGGATATGGCTAAGATTGTAGCCATTGTCCCTAAGAGTCTGCCGCATCCAAAGTAGTTGTGCGCAACAACTACCGGATGCAACATACTTTGCTTCCACTGTGGATGGAGCAATGGAGTTTTGCTTTTTAGATGACCAAGAAACTAGGGACCTACCAAGAAACTAACAATTCCCTGACGTGCTCTTTCTATCAATTTTGCATCCTGCATAGTCGTCGTCGGAATACCCTATCAAGATAAACTTGGACCCTTTGGGATACCAAAGGCCCAAGTATGGTGTGTGCACAAGATACCTTAGGATTCTTTTTACAGCAATTAAGTGGCACTCTTTAGGTGTGGCTTGAAACCTTGCACACAAGCAAATGCTAAGCATAATATCTGGCCTAGATGCACATAAATAAAGTAAGGAACCGATCATGGACCGATATACCTTCTGGTCCACATTTGGACCGTCTTCATTGAGGTCGAGATGTCCATTAATGGCCATGGGTGTCTTGATGGGCTTGGCTTTGTCCATATTGAATTTCTTGAGAATGTCCTGTGCATATTTGGTTTGGCTTATAAATGTACCTTCTCTTAGTTGTTTCACTTGGAATCCAAAGAAGAACTTCAGTTCGCCCATCATTGACTCGAACCTATCTGTCATAATTATGCTAAATTCTTCACAGAAAGATTTGTTAGTGGATTCAAAGATAATGTCATCAACATAAATTTGACATACGAATAGATGATCATCACAATGTTTAGTGAAAAGTGTATAGTCAGCTTTACCAATTTTGAATCCGTTTTGAGTCAGGAAATCTCTAAGGCGCTCGTACCAAGCTCGAGGAGCTTGTTTGAGGCCATAGAGAGCCGTACGCAGTTTGTAGACATGATCGGGATACTCCTGGTCTTCGAATCCTGGTGGCTGCTCCACATAAACTTCCTCCTTGATTGGACCGTTTAAGAAAGCGCTTTTGACGTCCATTTGATACAGCTTAAAATTGTGGTGAGTAGCATATGCCAATAAAATACAAATGGACTCAAGTCTAGCTACAGGAGCGAAAGTTTCATCGAAGTCCAAACCTTTGACCTGAGAATAACCTTTGGCCACCAATCTCGCTTTATTTCTTGTTACTACTCCATGTTCATCTTGCTTGTTCCGAAAGACCCATTTTGTTCCAACGATGTTCGCCTTTGGTCTCTCCACCAGCTCCCACACTTCATTTCTCTTGAAGTTGTTTAACTCCTCTTGCATCGCCATCACCCAGTCTGGATCCCGTAAGGCTTCTTCTACCCTGTATGGTTCCAGAAAATACACAAAAGAATAGTATTCAGAGAAATTTGCAACTCAAGATCTAGTAGTTACTCCCTTAGCAATATCTCCAATGATATTATTGACAGGATGGTCTCTTTGCACGCTCTGATGTACTCTTGGGTGTGGAACTTGTGTAGTTGCTTGTTCTTCATTATCTTCATGTTCATTGTCTCCCCCTAGATCATTGCTCCCATGATTATCATGATATTCTTGATTTTCCTCATCTTGATCTTGTGAAAGTGCTCCCCCTTGATCATTGCCTCCGTGTTGAGGTTCATCTTGTGCATTTGAGTCAAATGTTCGCTCTTGTGGTAAGATATCACCAAGTCCCATTTTCCTCAGTGCTTCATATGGAGCTTCCTCTTTATCTAGCACAAACTTATCAACTTGCTCCACTTGTGAGCCGTTAGATTCATCGAACACTACGTCATGTGCTACTTTAACAAGGTCGGACACCTTGTTGAAGACACGATAGCCGTAGGCATTCGATTCATAACCGAGCAAGAACCCTTCATCAAACTTCGAAGAGAACTTCGAGGCCCTCAGTTTCATGTTCAGAATAAAACATTTACAACCAAATACTTTGAAATAAGAAACATTAGGCTTTTTACCAGTAAGGAGCTCATATGGAGTTTTCTTCAGTAGTCGGTGGAGATATAGCCGATTCGTAGCACGACAAGCGGTGTTCACCGCTTCTGCCCAAAATCGATCTGATGTCTTGTATTCATCCAACATAGTTCTGGCCATTTCGATCAAAGTTCTGTTCTTCCTTTCGGCCACTCCATTTTGTTATGGCGAGTAGGGTGCCGAGAACTCATGCTTTATCGCTTCTTTGTCGAGGAACTCCTCAACTTGGAGGTTCTTGAATTCTGTTCCGTTGTCACTTCTGATGTTCTTTATGGTTGATGAGAATTCGTTCTGAACTCTCTTTAAGAACTTCTTGAGGATCCCCTGAGTTTCTGTCTTATCATACAAGAAAATACCCAGGTAAATCTTGAAAAATAATCAAAAATTAATAAACCGTATTTGTTACCGCCAATGCGGATGTAAGAAATTGGACGATCCATGTGGAGGAGTTCCAGCGATCTTTCGGTAGTCATCATATTCTTGGCGCAGTGTGGTGCTCCGACTTGCTTTCCTGCTTGACAAGCGCTGCACGGCCTGTCTTTTTCAAAAACCACATCCTTAAGACCACGGATGTGACCACCTTTTAGAAGTTTATGAAGATTTCTCATCCCAACATGGGCTAGCCGTCTATGCCACAGCCATCCCATGTTGGTCTTAGCAACCAAGCAAGTGTTGAGTTCGGCTTTATCTTTGTTGAAGTCAACAAGATAAAGCTTGCCCTTCAACATTCCCTTGAATGCAATCGAGCCATCGCTTCTTCTAAAAGCGGTCACACCCTTATTAGTGAATAAACAGTTGTAACCTTTGTCGCATAGTTGAGATATTGACAAAAGGTTATAATCTAGAGAATCTACATGTAAAACATTAGATAAGGTATGTTGAGAGGATATTTCAATGTTACCGCTACCAAGGACCTTTCCTTGGCTGTTGTCTCCGAAGTATATTCCTTCACTTGGATCCTTGTTATACTCGTACTACACAAACATACCTCTCTCTCCGATCATGTGATTTGTGCATCCACTATCTAGCACCCATTTACATCCACCGGAGGAGTATGCCTGCCAAAAAGAATTATTCTTTGGTTTTAGGTACCCAAGCTTGCTTGCTCCTCTCTGGTTAGTCACAAGAGTCTTGGGCACCCACACACAAGTTTTCAAGTTCTTGTGGCGTGGCCCTGTATATTTAGCAATGACTTTTCCATGTTTGGCTTTCATAAGAACATAGGAAGCATGAAATGTACGAAACAATATTTGTAAATCAGATTCATGGGATTTTTCCTATTCTTAGCAGGATTAGGAGTAGACATGTGTTTGTTCCTGTCAAAACCAAGGTCATCTTTGACATTAGGAGGTCTAGTGACCATATATGCACTGCGTGCATATTCGATCTTCTCCTTATCAACGATGCCGATTGGAGAGGCATGCATATTATGAGAAGTTGGAGTTTTAGAAATAACATCCTTCTTACTAGAGCAAGTGCAAGTTCCGATTGTTGTCGAACTCATATCTTTGGAGGAAGAGCTCTTGGAGGAAGAGGAGTCACTTTGCTTGAGCGACTCAACTTGCGCCTCAAGGATCTTGTTAACTTTTGACAAGTTAGCAAGTTCTTCCTTGATTGCAATATGCGAGTCTTCTAGCTTTGAGTAAGTTTCCTTACTCAAGGCTAGCTCAACCTCAAGCGACTCGTTCTTCTCCCTTTCTAGCTCAAGAAGCTTTTCAACTTCTTGATATCTCTTCCTTTCACAGATGAGCATATCTTCTTGTCGGTTAAGAAGTTCCTCCTTTTCAAAGATTTCGTTCGACAACATTTCCATTTTCTTTAGAGAAATTTTACTTAGTCCTCTAAACATTTCTTCATTATAACTAGAGCTATCAAAGTCATCAATAGAGGAATTTAGCGTAGGAGGAGTGAGTCGTACCTTTTTTCTTGCCTTCCTTAGCCATAAGGAAAGTGTGGTTGTTCATATCTCGTCCTCCCATGTTTGGGAAGAGTGTGGCTTTCATAGTAGGTTTCTTGACTACGATATTGGCTATCTCTTCTTCTTCATCGGAGGAGGACTCGTCGTTTGAGTCCCACTCCTTGCCAATATGAGCTTGATGGGCTTGTCTTCTTTTTCTTAAAATTTTCTTTTCTTGAGGTCTTGTTTACTTCTTCTTTTTATTTTCTTCATAGGGGCAATCTACCATGAAGTGACCATACTCTCGCAGTTGTAGCAAATGTGTCGAGCCTTGGATTTTCCTTTATACTTGCTTTTGCCTTCATTTGAATTGTTGTCGTGTCTTCTTTTCATCATGCGTTTGAACTTTTTGATAAATAGTACCATTTCTCCATCATCAAGATCAGTGCTCTCGTCACTTGTATGCCCATCGTCTTGGTCTTCACGAGTTTCCTTAAGTTTGGGTCTGCACGTTGCCTCGAGAGCAACTTCTTTCTTCTTGGAAGAGGTGAGTTCGGCTAAGTCTTTGACGTATTGAGCCTCTTTCTCCATCATTTCATGATTTATGATCTTCCCCAATAACTCATCCGGAGTCATTTTGTGAAATCTGGGGCTTTCTCTAATCATCGAGCAAAGTGTAACATTTCTCGGCATGAAGGCTCTAATCATTCTCTTGACCACCTCGTGATTCGTCCATTTCTTACTTCCATAGGCACAAATTTTGTTGATGAGTGCCTTCATCCGGTTGTACATGTCTTGAGGTGATTCGCCTTCTTCAATAGCAAATCTCCCCAACTCTCCTTCAAGCATCTCGATTTTAGCTTCACGAACCGATCTATTTCCTTCGTGAGCTGTCTTAAGTGTATCCCATATTTCTTTTGCACTTTCTAAGCCATCGATCTTGGTGAATTCCTCTATGCTTAGTGATGACGTGATCACGGCGATGGCTTGTGCATTTCTGTGAATCTCTTGTTCTTGTTCTGGGGTGAGTTCCTCATCCGTGTCCGGGATATCTATGCCAGTGCAAACAATGTGCCACAGACTAGGATTTAGGGATATTAGATGCATCTTCTTGTTGTTCTTCCACATGGTATAGTCACTTCTGTCAAACTGTGGAGGCTTTCCCATAGGAATGGAGAGATAGTGATTGTTTCAATTGAGGCGGTTGTAGTTGTAAGGATGTCGGGAGTAGTCGCAATGACCACTCCCCGTCGTCTTCTGTTCTTCTTTTCCTTTTTGTCCAAGCAGTTTCTTTCTCAGGAGTGCTTTTAGTTGTCGCACTTCTTCATCATCATGTGGGCTTTCTTTCAGTACATTGAAGGCTTTTGCTTCTTGTTCATCCTCATTGATGCTCATCTTCGGGATACCGTTGTTCTTCTCAGAGGCCATTGATCTCTCCGAGATGTGAGTCCTGTTGGTGGAGAACCTTGCTCTGATATCAATTGAACATGGCCTATAGGGGGGGTGAGTAGGCCTTTTGAATTTCCTGCACACTTAATAAATTCGTCAGAAACTTGAATGACCAGACTAGTCCGGTTATGTGGACAGACTAGTTCGGTGTGCTGAAATTTGTGAGTTGGTTAAGTGTTATTTGGGAAACTAGGTTCTTCTAGCAGCGGAAAGGAGAACAACAGATTCTTTGATTTAAGATTATTTTATGAATGCACGTGGAAACTTATAAGCAACTTAATTGATGTTTAGTAATCAAGTGATCTAGTGAACAAAAAGTAGAGTAACTGAGGCACAAGAGACAAGCGAATTTAACCGAGGTTCAATCTCACCACGAGATCTACGTCCTCGTTGAGGAAGCTCACACAGAGCCGGGTCTCCAACCCTTTCCCTCTTCAAGCCACCACGAAGGCCGACTTGGTTCCACTATCACGGGTAATCACCGAGTTTGTGTGGCAACCTCACACGTTGAGGGCTCCCACAAGATTTACAACGAGAGAGGCGATCAAATACACTTGGAAGTATTAGAATGCAGAGTATAAGTGTAGAAAGATCAAACCCCAAGAGCTCGCAACGAAGGAACGACGATCTCCCAATCCCGAATCCAGGTGTTCAAATGATTTGACTCCTTTTTGCACCATAGATGTGTGGGGAGATGTGTTTTAGGCTCTTGGGACAAAGTGGCGGCACTAGGGTTTGTGTTTTCTGTAGTATTCGACGTGTGTATTCTTTGGAAGGCTGTGGATTCTCTATTTATATGGTTTCCAAAAAGTTATCGTTGAAAAACCCTAACACCGGATTAGTCCGGTGCAAGTCCGGACTTGTCCGGTCACAGTGTACTTCGAAGTCCAGAAAGTCTGCCGGACTAGTCTGGTCCATGCTCGGACTAGTCCGGTGCTGTGTGAAGGTGGACTCCAGAAAGTTCAACGGACTAGTCCGCGAACTAGTCCGATCTGCACAGATGGGAGACTCCAGAAAGTTCAACAGACTAGTCCGGTGGACACACGGACTAGTCTGGTCTCCCAATATGAGAGATTCCAGAAATTTCAACGGACTAGTCCGATGGACACACGGACTAGTCTGGTCTCCCAATATGAGAGATTCCAGAAAGTGAAACGGACTAGTCCGGTCCATGATCGTACTAGTCCGGTGCATTGTGAAAGTTAGGTTAATTTTAAACCCTTACCCCAGCGCAAAGTTGTGAGCTCTTGGAGTGTGTCTTTCATACACTCCCTATACATTTAAAATCTAATTTGATCTTCCAAGCTCCATCAAAGTATCCCTCTTTGGACACCACTCCATTTTTCACCTTTTTGTGTGCACCGAGCTGTTTCACTTGTTTGTCCTGCAATCATCTCAATAGTTTCATTAGGATCTCATGTGTTTGTCATCAATTAGCCAAAACCCACAAGGGATATCCTAGATGCACTTACAAGAATCTTGCGGTATTTAGTTCATACACCCAACCTAGTCCTTTGGTACCCCAAAGGTTCCAAATTCAATCTGATTGGTTACTCCGATGCAGATTATGTCGGATGCAAAGTAGATAGAAAAGTACCTCCGGTACATGCCAATTCCTAGGAAGATCACTTGTTTCTTGGTCCTCCAATAAACAAAACTCCATTGCCTTATCCACAGTCGAAGCGGAGTATGTTGCTGCCGGGAGTTGTTGTGCACAACTCCATTGGATGCGACAAAATCTAAGGGATTACAGTTACAATATGAACCGTATTCCACTACTTTGTGATAATGAGAGTGCCATTCAAATTGCCCATAATCCCGTTGAGCACTCTAGTACCAAACACATAGACATCCGACATTACTTTTTGGGAGACCATTCAATGAAGGGAGATATAGCCATTTCACATGTAAATACCGAAAAGCATCTAGCCGATATATTCACCAAGCCACTTGATGAAAAACCCTTTTGCGAACTCCGAAATGAACTAAATATCCCTGTTGCTCGGATTGTGGCTTGAAATCTTGTATACCTGAATGCTATCTTAAAAATTCATTGATTGTGTTGTGAAAATCATATCTCTCAATATTTCGAAAAACTATGTCAGTTACTAGACCTTGGTGATTTATGATCATTGCTTGATTGGTGTATGCTCACTGATCATATTCATCAAGATTATTTGATTTTCTTTGCCTCCCTATTTTCTAAGTAAGTACCTTTGAATATATACAAATGGGCTAAGCATTTCTTCTATGGTGACCGCGGACTAGTCCGTGGTTGCCCGGACTAGTCCGCCCATCCAGACTAGTCCGCAGAGAGACGGTTAGGCCGCGCTAGTGCGGCAGACCACAGACTAGTCAGATATCGGCTCTGGAAATGTATGGACTAGTCCGATCATTTTCGGACAAGTCCGATTTTTCGTGTCCATAATCCTAGCCGCCGCCAAACCTTAATCTTCCTCACCCCACACTTGCCTCAAGCTTTCTCTCTACACGCTCGAGCTCCCCAAAACGATTCTTTGATTCCTCCATCAAAACTTCACATGTTTGGGTGGACATTGACCTTCTTCGCGTAGGGTATGAAGACCATGGACTTGTCCACTCCTTCAACCCCTACGTCTTCGCGAATCAAGCAATTTCGGTAAAGTCTCATCCCAAACCCTAGACATTGCTATTTCCTTCAATGTTGATCAACTAGATTAGTTCCTATCACCATATACATGCTTCCTTGGTGTATTATATTGATGCTAAGCTATTTGTGCATTAGTAATCACCATTTTTCTTATAGTTAGGGTTCTAGAGGATGAATATCGGACTAGTCTGGCACATGCACGGACAAGTCCAGTCAACTGGACTAGTTCGTGTCTGTACACCGGACTAGTCCGATTTTTCTGAACTCAACCCTAACTTCTTAATTCCTCAATGCAATTCCTTGTAATCTATTCTCATCAATACCTTGTGAAATCCATTCTCAGGACAATGTCGAGCACCAACGATGAAATCTCTGATTTCGAGGCAGAGATGGACCACGAAGCCATGCTTCGATCCTCGGTGAGCTTAAGAAAGAAGCGCCAAGAGCGCCCGTACAAGCCGGCTACCTATTCTCCCCAGGCTTGACGGAAAGTGCTCGCAAAGAAGCCTGCCTCCAAGGCTTCTGCTGGAGGAGGCCCTAGCTCAGCGAGTGCCCATCAAGCCAAGGGCAATGGCAAAGGCATTGCGACGGGCCTGATTGCCCCCCTAATGTTGTCAGCTCCAACGGATGGAGCCCGAGATCTCGCAGAGGAAAGATTCAATGGCAAGGCCAGCGACGCGGCTTCTAAGTTCCAAAATATTGATTCTTACAGCCATACGAAGCAAGCTGCCGATGGGAGGTTTTTGAGTAACATCCATGCAGACTTTTACAAGTCTGTATATCTTCCGATGAAGACCCCTGTGGTGCGCAGCCAATGGATCGATTGGGCGCATTTTGAGAAGAAGGGCTGCTCACCTTTTGTTGAGGTGGTCGAGTCAGTCGAGAGGCATGGATTGAAGGACCTCTTCGCCTTTAGAAACAATTGGAATGATGAGGTCATCGCACAGTTCTATGCGACGTGCCACTTTGCTAGTGATGAGGAAGAAAGGGTGACTTGGATGACTCATGGATCCAGGTACACCATCACTTATGAAGAGTTTGCAAGATTGCTGCATCTTGACACCTCGAGCAATGAAATTTGATCATCCACAACATTGGTGTCATGAGAAGGATAGGATGAAGTTTCTCTATGAACCAAACTCCAAGTTCAATCCTCCTTCTACAAAGAATACGAAGCCTTTTTTTGTGGTGTTGAACAGGGTCCTAAGGAAGACCATCGCCCTGAAGGATGGGGATGCAGGGAGTGTGCAGGGATAGCTCAGGACCTTGATGAAGGTCATTAGCAAAGACAGGAAGTTTGATGTCTTTGACTATATTTGGAACGACATGGTGAACATCTCCTGCATGCCGAACAGGTCCTGTGGCTATGCACCTTACCTCTTGTTTATGATTGAGAAGGTCACAGGAATAGAGCTCGTCAAGGATGTGGAACATCTCCCCTTAAGGCCCAGAAGCCTCAACAGCCAAGCATTCAAACTGCTCCATCTCCATCTTCTATCCCTGAGGCTCCAGTGAGAGCCAGTGGAGATGCAAGGGCTGCTCCCGCCCCTAGGGCCCCTCCTCAAAAGGGGTCCCCAAGTGGTATATTGAAGTATCTATCAGCTATTTCGCCTCTTACAAAAAGGCCAAAGTAAAATCCCACAAGCTGAACAAGAGGAGAAAGGCCGACATGAGATATGTCAATGAAAATGTGAAGCAAATCTACCAGAAGCTGGAGATCAAGACCATTGGGTCTCCAGTCATTTCTGATGACTCAGATTCTAACTTCACTGAGCTTGGGCCCTTAACTCCCTCCGAGCTTGCCCATTTTTGCATTGGGGACTCAATTGGCTCCGTTCCTCCTCCTCCTCCTCATCAGCCGAAAAATGAAGATGAAGACGACGAGAGGACCGATAGCGAGGCTTGAAGACCTTATGTCCCTCCTCTCCTTTTTGGTGTCTTGATGCCAAAGGGGGAGAGATTGAGAGGGAGTCTTAGAGTCTTATGTTTTAGCTGTAGGATGCGAGGAGAGCTTTATTTTTTGTGTCTTTTGTTTATTTGTGGGTTGTAAGACTTTTAATATGCTATTTTAGTACTATTGGTCCTGTGATGCAATGTTTTTAACTATCTGTGAAGATATTGATAAAATCTGTGATTTTGCTCCAAGAATTGCATATATGATTGTTGTTAACATGTTGATGTCAATTATGTCATTCTCATCATGATTATTGTCTCTATACACTTAGCTCTGGATCCCACCATAAAGAGTGCACATATGGATCATGTTTTCATTGATTAATGTGTTTTAATCTCATATGTGCATACTTTATGAAAATCTCAACTTCTTATAATATTTTCTGAAATATCAATTGGTTGTCACCAATCACAAAAAACGGGAAGCTTAAAAGTGCATCTAGGAATCCCTAGTCCGGTTTGCTACACTCAGCATGCCAGACTAGTCCGGTGTCCACCACAGACTAGTCCGATCTTTCTAAACTCTAACTGTAACTTTTGGAAACCCCATATAAATAGTTTTACACGGCCCATCTTTAACAGCTCTCGACCCCCTGCGTCGTCACACCTCCCAAGAGCCTAGAGAACACCTCTCTCCACGAAATCAAACGCAAGAAAGATCAATCCTTTGAGGATACACTTTGGATCATTGGAGAGACACGATTCATCACTCATTGAGCTCTTGTTTTGATTCCCTAACACACTTCTGTGGTTTCCATTGTGATCTTAAGAGTGTGTTCTTGGTGGAGTTCATATTGTAATCTTGGGGAGCCCTTAACGTGTGAGAAGGCCCCTTGAATTTGGTTATTTGCCCTTTGTGATTAGTGAAGAGGATTGGCCTCCGTGGCGATCCAAAGAGGGTAGGGTTGGAGAAGACCCGATCCTTTTGTGTACTCCTCAACGTGGATATAGGTTGCCTCTGTGGGAACCGAACCACGGGATAAAGTGCTTGTGTTCTTTCTTCGCGCACATCGTTCTTAATCTTCATATCAATCTCAGGTTTCATTAAATCTTGTTCACATTACGTTGAAACATTGAATATAAGATTAACTTGTTGTACATCCCAGTTCATAGTTGTGTAAAACATTAATTACAAGTATATTTTCGCTGCATACATCCTAGGATCAAGATAATTGATCAAAATTGATCAACCTAGTCGGCATACACCGGACTAGTCTACACTCGACTGGACTAGTCCGATATCTCAAGATTGCATCTGGTTGTTAAGTGTTGTAGGTTTCGACAAAATTCAAAAAGGCCTATTCAACCCCCTCTAGGCCACATTCACTAACAATTGATCATTTTCCCACCGAGGAAGCCCGAAGAAGTAATGTCCCTGGCAGGGTAACTAGAAGCCGTACAAGGAGAGCGACCATGCCCCCGACAACCTCCACGGTCTATGAGTACGAAGAGGAAGAGGACCCAACAGGTGATGCACCCGGATGGACTCACTCCATCGTATGAGATCGAAGGTCCGTCTTGGAATGGATGGTCAGGTACCACATGGGAGCCACCCCTATCCACTTCAAGTTCTAGCAGCTTGCCTCCAATGTCCATTAGAAGATGTCGTTCCTCTTCGGCTAGAAGTCATCGTGACTATAGCCAAGGAATGACGAATCTCACTAGACGTATGGAAGATCTTGAAGTGAGAACGGGTGAAATCTACAACACTTACCAAGGGCATGTCCAAGGTACCCACGACTGACAACAACACATGGACGCTTAATTCACCAACTTCAACTCCACACTACAAAAGCAACAAGTCGATCTCGTGGCATACTTCTGTCATCAAGGGTTCAACAATCATCACGGGGGTGAGTGAAGAACAAGCTTGGGGGAGGGCCCCCAGTTGAGGTAAATTGTATCAACCCCCTGCATATTTATTTTCCATTCATCCATCATCCACTTTGCATATATAAAAAAAAGAGTAAAGTAGTATAGATTTGTTTTCAAATAAAATAAAAGATGTATGGTAAGAATGACTTGGAATCCACATAGTTGAAATGATGAATAGTTGCTCTGTTTTAGTTTTCCTAAGTCCCTAGTTTACAACTTACTACTCTCCAACATATTGCTCTCATTGGCTAAATTTGCTTTTGCCTTGATTTGAAAATTGTGGGTAGAAAAAGCTTAATCTATTTGAAGTTGTTGTGAGATATGATATAGTGATAGGGTTGCTATTCCTAATTTGAATGTGAAACTTGGATTTCCGGAGAAAATTCTAAAAAGATTTAAGTTACTATCATTTTATTGAAAATACCTACCAAGCCATACGATACATTACATTGATAAATCTTATGCATACGCTATTTGTCTTAACATTGAGCTTTGTCCAACTAGTATAGACCTATGTGAGATTTCATTCATTACTTTTTGAATTCAAGTCTTCACTTTCACATGCTATACTTCAACACTGGAAGTAAGCAAAATCCCATCAAACCATCATTCCACAATAAAAAGGGAAACTCCATATCATTCATGCTTAGTACTCTCTCCAAAATTTATTGCATAAAAAGGGAGTAGAAGACATGGCTACAAGAAAATGACAAAAAAATGCATGCTTATATCATAAGCATGAGAAAAAAGAGAGAGAAAAGTAGCCATTTTTCATCCCTGCAAAATAAGAGAGTCCACTCAAAAAGGAGTCATCTCAAATAGCATCACACTAAAGACGTAGCAGGCCTACCCCACTCCGCCAAGTGGGTAGCTTACGACGACAGGGACAGTTGAACAGGACATTTCCTACCATCATCAACGACTACACATAGTCCACTGGCGTCTGAGGCGGCAAGACGACAGGTCTTCATGCCAAAGTCAGAGGAGTCTTATGCAAGAAGCCTTAGATCATTAGATAAGATCGTCCAGAGGCCACCTGTCGGGCCCCAGACCCCACTTGTAAGGTGTCCGGCCTTGTCTATAAAAGGACCGGACCGCCACCGTTACAAAGGATCCCCCAATGTAACACATACACACGCTACACTCTCGTACACACCAGCAATACAACCTCAACGTGGAGTAGAGTATGACGCTCCAGCGGCCTGAACCACGTAAAACCACTGTCTCACCAATCTCATACGTGCAATCCCTCCATTGAGGACTAAGCCCTACCAATCAAGAACCTCCGCGGGCTGCTCCCATAGCAGGTCCGGGGAAGGGGTCGCAAGAACACTTTGACAACGGCACTAGAGCATCCTGCTCTGGCACCTCCCAAGAGGTCTGCCTCATCCCACTTTTGTTGCACTCCCTCATCCCACTTTTGTTGCTAATAAGGTTTCTTTAGTTTCCTACAAGCAAGGGGCCCATCGTCAATGTTCCTACATACTGATGGTGGGCGATGCCAGAGCAGCGAGCTCCGGCACCTCCCAAGGGACCTACCGTCGATGTTTCTACATGTTGATAATGGGCGACACCGAAGCATCTAGCTCTGGCACCCCCCCAAGGGGCCTGCCGTTGATGTTTCTACATGTTGATGGTGGGCGACACTGGAACATCCACCTTCGGCACCTCCCAAGGGGCCCACCATCGACATTTCTACATGTTGATGGTGGGTGACGCCAGAGCATCCATCTCCATCACCTCCCAATAGGCCCGCCATCGATGTTTCTATGTGTTGATGGTGGGCGATGCCAGAGCAGCTAGCTCCACACCTCTCGAGGGCCCGCCGTTGATGTTTCTATGTGTTGTTGGTGAGCGACGCCAGATCATCCAGCTCCGACACCTCCCAAGGGGCCCGTCGTTGACGTTTCTATGTGATAATGGTGGGCAACGCCGGAGCATCCAGCTCCAGCACCTCCCAAGGGGCCCGTTGTCCATGTTTTTACGTATTAATGGTGGACGATGCCGGAGCAGCGAGCTCAGGCACCTCCTAGAGGGTCTGTCGTCGACGTCTCTATACATTACGATTGGGCACCGCATGGGTCAGCAGCATCCTTCTCGACATCACCACCAAGCACTTCTTCGACGATGAGCATGCGTTCCAAACCAAGTCCGGCGCTCCCCGAGGGGGCCCGCCGATTTCAACCACTCAAGCTCCTCCACTCTGCAGAGGGCCCGACGGCGGCATCCTCCGATCAATTGGTAGGTGTTCCCAACGACTGGGCCACACCTACCAGGGGGCCTCTAAGGAGGGTTCCATATGGAGGACGTCAAATGGCGCTAGAATGGCTACGTCAAGTGTGCGACAATTGGCTCCTAAAAAGCTAACGAAGTCAGTGAGGTCCTTAGGCCCTTACGCAGATAAGGACCCAAAGCGACAAATTGAGAAGCACAAGACAAGCCAAAAAGTGAAACATGAAATCAAGTTCATTAAGAGTGTTTACAAAGGGGTCAGCCTCAGTTACAAAGGTACTCCGCCCGGGAGCCGCTGGTCTCAAACCCACTGGAACAAGTAAGCATCTGCTTGGCGAGGTCTTGGACTTAGGCCATTGCCTCCTCCTCTCGCTCATCGAGGGGGCCCTTGTCTACCGAATCTAGAGGGATCGTCGGATGCCAGCTCCGGTAGCACACCAGAACATGGGAGGCCACATGCTCCGCTAGCTCCCTCCCTTCGACCTTAGTTGCCTTGGAAGGACAGTGTTCACCGACCCCAATGTCAAGCAGAAGGAGTCCAAGGCTAGGAGCAGCTGCATCACCCCATGAGACGACTCCCCGCGCGACACGGGACCATGTTCGAGGGGTTCTAACACCGCCCCGACCAGGCCAGGAAATCTTAGATCTCATGCGCCTCAGCTATGCGAGAGGCCTGGAGTTCTTCTACCTCTTTTCATGCCGCTTCCTCCCGATCGGCAAGCGCCCAAGTGTTATGAATAGTGCTTGTGTATTATTGAGGAGGCTAGAGGCCTATATAAATAGATGTACAAGGATAATAATTATGTAGAAAAGCCCTTATGCAAAAGGGAAATTACAAATATATCCCAACATCTCTAACACTGAATGTAGCCTAGAGGGGGGGTGAATAGGCTGTTTGATCTTCCGCCGGATCCTGAAACACTTAGCAACTTGATCAAATACAGAAAAATTGGACTAGTCCGGTGTGTGCGGACTAGATTGATCAAGTTTGATCAATGATTTCAATTCAAGTACTTTATGCAGTGGAAATTAAGTTGTAATTTGAATGTATTACGTCAATGAAACTAGGTATTGCACAAACTAACTTTGGTTTCAATGTTTCAACGTAAGTTGTATAAGATCGAGTAAACCCTAGAATATGATGAAAAGTAAGAACAAGTATGACATAAGATTTTTATCCCGTGGTTCGATTCCACAGAGGAAATCTACATCCAAGTTGAGGAGTCCACGGAGGACTGGATCTTCACCAACACTACCCTCGTCAAATTGCCACGGAGGCTGATTCTCTTCAACTAATCACAAAGGGGGCAAATCACCATGTTCAAGGGGCCTTCTCACAAGTTGAGGGCTCCCCAAGATTTACAATCGAAAACACTACCAAACACACTCGAAAGATAAGCAATAAAACAACGAGAGTGTGCAAGAAATTCACTACCAAGAGCTCGAAGATTTTATCTTTCTAGGGTTAGATTGTGTGGAGAGATGTGTATTCTAGGCTCTTGGATGGTGTGACGGCGCAAGGGGTCGAGAGTAATGGTTGTAGGGCAGTACACCTCTATTTATACTAGGGTTTCCAAAAGTTACCGTCAGGGTTTGCGATGTCCGGACTAGTCCGGTGTGCGGCGTGTGGGAAACCCTAAGTGTTCTTATATATCGGACTTGTCCAGAAATATGCAGACTAGTCCGATTTGGTCTCTGGAAGTGTTCGTACTAGTCCAGCAAATATCGGACTAGTCCGCTGTGGCGAACCTCATGTAGAATTTAGGACAAGACCGCGATGGGGGGACTTGTCCGATTTTAGTCGGAGAGTTTTCGGACTAGTCCGTGGTAATATCGAACTTGTTCGTTTCTGTGTAATGTGTGAGGTTCTTAGGAGAAGTCTGCACATGGGCGAACTTGTCCGTTTTTAGTCAAAAAGTTATCGAACTAGTTCGTGGTGTTATCGGACTAGTCCTTTGCTTTGAAAACAGGTGAACTAGCACACGAGTCCGCACTAGGAAGACTTGTTCGTTTCTAGTCAGCGACATATCGGACTAGTCCGTGGTGATATCGGACTAGTCCGGTTTTCTTGTGAATTGTGCAGTGAGTGAGATTTCTTTTGCTTGAGCGCTTGAGGTGTGTTTCTCCAACACACTCCATACACAATGATATAATCTATTCAACTCTTGAGCTCTTTTCCATATTGATCCTCATACTCCTTTCTTTTTGTGCTTTCTTCATAATTTCATTAAAACTTGCGCTCATCTCAACAATTTGTTAGGATCTTATTTGTTTGTCATAAATCAACCAAAATCCACAAGGGATGCCTAGATGCACTTTCAATCTCCCCCTTTTTGGTGATTGATGACAACCAATTGAGATTTCACAAATATAATGAGAATTCAGATTTTCATAAAGTGTGCACATATGAACTTGGAACAAAATAGGCAATGCAGACGTAGGACATATGTGCACTCTTTATGGTGGGGTGAAAAACTAAGTGTGTGTGAGCAATAATCATGATGTGGATGAGGTAAATGGCATAATCATAACAGCATCAATAATTTCAGGCATGAATATCAAATTCAGAGCATAAGACATATATCATAAGCATAACATAGTCAAATTTCACAACACATGTCCAAAATCATAAGAGAGCATAATCAAAGTTTTACAACCCAAAAGAAACACATATGGAGCTCTCATCTCTCAACCTACTGCTAGGACCTAGTGACTCCCCCTCAATCACCCCCCCCCCCCTTTGGCATCAGGGCACCAAAAAGAAGGGGAGTAGGGATCTTGAAGTTGCCGTCAACTCATTCCTCGCTGTCGATCCTATCGTCATCTTCATCATTAGGCCGAGGAGGAGGAGGATGAGAACCACTTGTCGTGATCCCAATTCATGCAAGCTCTGAGGAAGATAGTGGTGGAAGCTCCAAGAATTCAGAAGGAGAGTCCTCGGAGATAACAGGAGACCAAATAGGCTCAATCTCCAGCTCCTGGCTTATGGCTTTGACATTTTTCTTCATGTATCTCATATCCTATTTCCTTGCCTTGTTCAACTTATGAAATTTCACCTCACTCTTGCGGCAAGAGCCAAAAATAGCAGCCAGGTACTTTATAATGCCACTAGGAGACCCTTTGTGAGGAGGGGCCCTAGTGTTAGATTCAGGCCTTGCATCTCCTTGAGCTCTACTTGGATCCTCTTCACTTGACACAGGAGATGGAGCAGCTGGGAGAGAGGCTTGGGGAGGCTTCTGGGGCCTCAAGGCTTTGTGCTCAACATCTTTCACAAAGTCAATCCTTGTGACTTTCTCTATCATGAACATGATATAAGGTGCATAGCCACAGGAACGGTTAGGGTGTAGGAAATGTTCACCATGTCTTTCCATATGTAGTCAAAGATGTCATATTTCCTGCTCTTGCTAATCACCATCAATGTCCTAGGTAGCCTTGGACACTCCCTGCATCTCCTTCCTTCAGAGCAATTGTCTTCCTAAGCACCCTATTGAGAACCATGAAGAAGGGCTTCATGTTCTTGGTTCAGGGAGGATTGTACTTGAGACGGGTATCATAGAGAAAGTCCATCTTGTCCTTCTCTAAAATCCCAATGTTGTGAATAATCACTTCATTGTTGCCGGTGCCGCCAAGGTGCAGTAGCCTAGCAAACTCATCATATGTTACAGTGTACTTGGATCCAAGAGTCATCTAAGTCACTCGCTCTTCTTCATCACTGGCAAAGAAGCAGGTTGGAAAGAACTGTGCTACGACCTCATCATTCCAGTTGTACCTAAAAGCAAACAAGTCATTGAGGCCATGCCTCTCTGCGGCCTGTACCACTTCATCATAGGCACCACATCTTTTTCTTTCAATGTGGCTCCAGTCAATCCATTGATTGCGGACTACTGGAGTCTTCATCTGCAAGTACATGAAACTATAATATTCCACGTGGAAGTTGCTCAAAACCTTGGATCAACTGCCTTCTTAGTACTGCCATAAGCATCAACTTTCCTTATCTTCCAAGCCACATCACTTCCCTTGCCATTGAATTTTTCTTCCAATAGATCTCTATTCCCCTGCCTTGGAGCACTCATCTTGAGAGAGCCAATCAGGCCAGAGGCAATCCCTTTGCCTTCCCCTTTGGATTTGTGATGAGTTGCTAAGCTAGAACCAGCCATATCTTGAGCTCTCGAAGCTGGCTTCTTGGCCGCAACCTTCCGCCTTATCCTAGGTTGAGTGGGAGAAGGTTCGGCAGCACACTCTTGCCTTTTGTTGTGCGAGCTTCTGAGACTTGTGGCAACACATATTGATCCATCTCGTCTTCAAAGTCGGAGATGTTTTCATTCGACATTGTCCTAACAAGGAGGTTGTACATGACATAGATAAGGATTGATGGCAAGGGAATGCATTGGGTGGAAGGAAATAAGGGTTGTGTCCAGTCAAAAATCGGACATGTCCAGTGCTCAAGTGCGGACTAATCTGGAGTACTGGACTTGTCCGCACTGAGAACAAACTAGTCCGATATTCAATTGCTCAAACCCTAACTCACAAGGCAATGGAGTTTCTCAACACAAAAGTGACTAGAGATAGTTAAAATACACCAAGGAATCATGTATAGAGTAGAGGAGCTAAGCTACTTGGTCCAAAACAAAAGAAATTGAAGGTTCTAGAGTTTTGGGAGAAAATTTACCAAATCCTTCAATTTGCGGAGTTGGAGGAGTTTTTGATGCGGACAAGTCTGGGGTCCTCGATCCCCTTGCGATAAAGATCGTTTCCCATGGAGATATGATAAGATATTGGTGGAGAAATCGCTAAAGCACCTTGGGGGCACTTGAGTGAGGAGATAGAATGTGAGGTGAGCTGTGAGAATCAAGAATATTAGGTTTTGGCGGCCCTAGGGTTATGGAGTCGAATAATCGGACTAGTCCATTGTTGACTGGACTAGTCCGGACTACTGGAACTCTGCGGACTAGTCTGCACTGTGAGGACTAGTCCGCGTAACCACGGACTAGTCTGTGGTCACCAGAATAGAAGTAGTTAGACCATTCATATATATTCGAAGGTGCTTACTAAGAAAATAGGGGGCAATACACACAAATAATCTTGATGAATATGATCAGTAAACATACAACAATCAAGCTATGACCATGATTCAACAAGATCAAGTAATTAACATAGTTTTCAGAGGAATATAGAGAGAGATGATTTTCATAACACAATCAATAGATTTTGAAGATGCCATACAGGTATGCAAGCTTTCAAGCCACGTTCCGAGCATCAAGGATATTTAGTTCATTTCGGAGGTCACAAAAATGTTTCTCATCAAGTGGCTTGGTAAAGATGTCTGCTAGTTGTTTTTCGGTATTGACATGGGAAATTGTTATGTCACCTTTCATTGAATGATCTCTCAAAAAGGGATGTTGGATGTTTGTGTTTATTTCTAGAGTGCTCAACGGGATTATGGGCTATCTTAATGGCACTCTCATTATCACAAAGGAGCAGAATATGGCTCATATTGTATCCGTAATCCCTTAGAGTTTGTTGCATCCAAAGGAGCTGTGCACAACAACTCCCGGCTGCAACATACTCCGCTTCGGCCATGGATAAGGCAATGGAATTTTGTTTCTTGGAGGACCAAGAAACTACGAATCTACCTAGGAATTGGCACGTACCGGAGGTACTTTTTCTTTCTACTTTGCATCTGACATAATCTGCATCGGAGTATCAAATGAGATTGAACTTTGAACCTTTAGGATACCAAAGGCCTAGGTTGGCTCTATGAACTAAATATCACAATATCCTTTTTACAGCCGTCAAATGACATTCCTTAGGATTGGTTTGAAATCTTGCACACAAACACACACTCGACATAATATCAGGCCTAGATGCACATAAATAAAGTAGGGAGCCAATCATAGAGCGATATACCTTTTGATCCATGTTTTGTTTATCTTCATTGAGATCCAAGTGTCCATTTGTTGCCATGGAGTCTTTATAGGCTTTCCTTTGTCCATTCCAAACATATTAAGTATGTCTTGTGTGTACTTGGTTTGGCTTATGAACGTCCCTTCCTTTTGTTGCCTCACTTGGAATCCCAAGAAATATCTCAACTCTCCCATCATGGACATCTCGAATCTATCTGTCATAATCATACTAAACTCTTGACAAAAAGATTTGTTAGTTGAGCTAAATATAATATTATCAACATAAATTTGACAGATAAATAGTTAATTATCAAAATGCTTGGTAAACAAAGTGTAATCATATTTACCATTCTTAAATCCATTTTCAATCAAAAAATCTCTAAGGCACTCATACCAAGCTCTAGGAGCTTGTTTGTGGCCGTAGAGAGCATTACGCAGTTTGAACACATGGTCGGGGAACTCTTGATCTTCGAATCTGGAGGGTTACTCCACGTACACCTCGTCCTTGATTGGTACGTTGAGGAAGGCACTTTTAACATCCATTTGATAGAGCTTGAAATCATGGTGAGTAGCATATGCAAGTAATATTCGAATTGATTCAAGTCTAGCTACGGGAGCAAATGTTTTGTCAAAATCCAATCCTTCGACTCGTGAATACCCTTTGGCCACAAGTCGCGCCTTGTTCCTTGTCACCACTCCGTGTTCGTCTTGTTTGTTGCAGAGGACCCATTTAGTGTCGATGATGTTGAACTTGGGTCTTTCAATAAATTCCCACACCTCATTCTTTTTGAAGTTGTTCAATTCTTCTTGCATCGCCACCACCCAAATCGGATCCTTTAAAGCATCTTCAACCCTGTGTGGTTCTGAAGATAATACAAATGAGTAATGTTCACAAAAATAAGCTATACGAGATCAAGTTGTAACTCCCTTTTGGATGTCACCGATTATGTTGTCGACGGGGCGATCTCTTTGGATGCATTGATGTACTCTTGGGTGTGGCACTTGTGGTCTTGAGTCTTCATTGTCCTCATCTTCTTCTCCCCCTGGATGGTTGCCCTCACTAATTTGTTGATCACCTTGATCTTCATGAGGTTGATCTTGGGTAGAAGCTCCCCCTTGATCATTTTCCTCCACTTGTGGTTCATCTTCCTCATTCGCATTTGGAGGTGGCGCTTGTGGTCAAACATCGCCCATAGCCATTCTTCTCAACGCATGACATGGATAATCTTCTCTATCTAGCACACATTGGCAAACTTGCTCTCATTCAGAGTTGTTAGTTTCATCGAACACTACGTCACGTTCTACATCAACAAGTCTGGAGGCCTTGTTGAAGACACAATAGGCATAGGAGTTCGAATCATAGTCAAGTAAGAAACCTTTCATCAGACTTGAAAGCGAACTTTGAAGTCCTAGGCTTCTTGTTCAAAATAGAACATTTAGAACCAAAAACTTGAAAGTATGAAATATTTGGCTTGTTATCGGTGAGTAGTTCATACGATGTTTTCTTGAGTAGGCGATGAAGATATAGTCGGTTGATGGTGTGACAAGCGGTGTTAACCGCTTCGGCCCAAAAGCGGTATGAAGTATTGTATTCATCGAGCATTGTCCCCGCCATCTCAATGAGTGTTCGATTCTTCCTTTCGGCTACTCCATTCTGTTAAGGAGAATAAGGTGCTAGAAACTCGTGCTTTATCCCTTCTTCGTCTAGATACTCCTCAACTTCGGTATTCTTGAACTTCGTTCTGTTGTCACTTCATATGTTCTTTCTCATCAACAAAAATTCATTCTGAGCTCGCTTGAGAAACTTATTGAGGGTTCCTTGAGTTTCTGTCTTATAATGCAAAAAGAAAACCCACGTGAAGCGAGAAAAATCACAACAATGACTAAACCATACTTGTTACTGTCGATGCTTATGTAAGCAATTGGACCAAATAGGTCCATGTGAAGGAGCTCGAGCGGTCTTGTTGTAGTCATGATGTTCTTCACGGGATGGGGTGCTCATACTTGCTTCCCGACTTCGCACGAGCTACAAGGCTTGTCTTTCTCCAAAAAAACATCCTTTAAACCACGGATGTGATCGCCTTTTAGAAGTTTTTGAAGATTCCACATACCAACATGTGCTAGCCGTCTATGCCACAACCAACCCATGTTGGTCTTGGCAATCAAGCATGTGTCAAGTTCGTCTTTATCTTTGTTGAAGTCAACTAGATAAAGTTTTCCCTTTAACACACCCTTGAATGCAACCGAGATATCATTCCTTCTAAAGATGATCACACCCTCATTAGTGAACAAACAATTATAACCTTTCTCACATAATTGAGATATGGACAAAAGGTTATAATCCAAGGAATCAATGTGTAAAACATGAGAAAAATATGTTGTGAAGAAATTGCTATTTTACTGGTACCGAGCACCTTTCCTTAACTGTTATAACCAAAATAAATGCCTTCGCTTGGATCTTCATTTTCTTCATATTCAACGAACATCCTTCTTTCTTCAGTCATGTGATTGGTGCATCCACTATCTAGCACCCATTTAGCTCAACCAAATGAACAGGCCTGCAAAACACAAATTATGTCTTGGTCTTAGGGACCCAAGCTTGCTTGGGTCCTTTGAGGTTAGTCACAAGAGATTTGGGCACCCACACATGAGACTTGGTGTTCCCATGGCGTGGCCTAACATGTTTAGCATAAAATTTACCGAGATTACTCTTCATAAGAACATATGATGCATCAGAAGTTTTAAACAAGAGTTGTTGCTCATATGTGTTAACAATGTTACTTTTATCAACATTATTAAGTTTTCGAACTTGAGAGGTGTTTCCATTGACAAAAGCAATGCGCTCCTTGATATTCTTGTGGTTTCTAGCATTTTGCTTTTCAACATAAGAATACCCAATGCAATATTTGACATTGGGAGGTCTTGTGAACAAGTATGCACTGTGTGCATACTTGACCTTCTCCTTGTCAAATATGCCACTATGGGAAGAATGCTTGTTCTTTGTCATGTTTGACTTCTCCTTCAAGTTAGTGTCAATTTTAGCACATACACAAGCAATAGTAGTTTTAGATTTTATATGTTGAGAAGGTGAGCTTGAGGAGGATGAAGAACCACTTGACTTGAGTGACTCAACTTGTACCACAAGGATCTTGTTAACTTTGGTTAAGTTAGCAAGTTCATCCTTGATAGCCGTGTTTGAGTCTTCTAGCTTACAACAAGCTCCCTTGCTTCAAGCTAACTCAAGTTTTAGTGAGTTGCTTTGCTCCTTTTCAAGCTCGAGGGGATTTTTTATCTTATGATATTCTTCCTTTTGGAGGATGATCATATCTTCTTGACGATCAACTAGCTCCTCCTTATCAACAAGCTTATCCATTAAAAGTTTCATTTTAGCTGCAATTTTCTTATCTGAACCAACAAGCATATCTTCATCATCACTAGAGTTATCACTACCACTATAAAAAGAATGTGAGGAGGAAGAATTAGTTGTTACCTTCCTTTTAGCTTCCTTGGCCATTAGAAACGTAAGATCGGTGTGTTCCTTGCGCCGATGGTTGGAAAGAGGGTGGATTTTTTTGGTAGGCTTCATGACGGCTATGGTAGCCATCTCTTCTTCTTAGGATGAGGACTCACCATTAGAGTCTCACTCCTTCCCTAGATGTGCCTGCCTGAATTGCTTCTTCTTCTTGAACATCTTCTTGGTTTGAGGTTTTTTGTCCTTGGTCTTCCACTTGTTTTCTTCATGAGGACAGTCAACTATGAAGTTGTCATATTCGCCACAGTTATAGAAAGCGCGCATCATCTTCGGTCTTGGTTTGTCTCTATGTCTTCCTTCATTTGATCTACCACCTTGTCTTCTTTTCATCATTTTCTTGAATTTCTTCATGAATAGGATCATATCTTCTTCATCAATGTCATTGCTTTCATTGTCACTGTCGTCTTCTTCTTGAGCTTCTTGAGCTTCTTATGTCATAGGCTTACAAGTGGACTTCAAAGCAACTCCTTTATTCTTCGTCGAGGTAAGGTCGGCAATCTCTTTGACATGCTTTGCTTGTTTCACCATAATCTCAAAATTAAAAATATTTCCAAGCAATTCATCCAGAGTCATTTTCCGATACCCGGGACTTTCTCTAATCATCGAGCATAGGGTTATGTTGTGAGCCATGAAGGCTCTGAGAATTAGCTTCACCACCTCGTGATCATTCCACTTCTTGCTTCCATATGCTCAAACTTTGTTGATGATATTCTTCAACTGATTGTACATATCCTGCGGTGACTCATCTTCTTCTATGGCGAATCATCCCAATTCGCCTTCGATCATTTCAATCCTGGCCTCTCGCACATGACGATCACCTTCTTGTGCGGTTTGTAGAGTATCACATATCTCCTTAGCATTCGAGTCCATCCAACTTGATGAACTCATCTCGGCTCAATGATGACGTTATGACAGCTGCAGCTTGAGCGTTCCGATGAATAGCTTGTTCTTGGCTTGGTGTGAGCTCTTCATCGTCATCCGGGATATCTATCCCTGTACACACTATATGCCACAAGATGGGGTTAAGTGATATGAGATGCATCTTCATATTTTGTCTCCACATAGAATAATCATTGCCATCGAAGAAAGGTGCTTTTCCTAGAGGAATAGACAAGTAATGTTTATTGTTTGAATTTAACCAATCATAGTTAAAAGGATAATGAGAGTAGTCAGTGTGACTACTCCCCTTCTTCTTCTTTTCATCCCCGATCTTAATCTTCCCTTTGGAGAGTGCCTTCTTCCTTAGGAGTGCCTTGAGTTCAAGCGTCTCCTCACCATCATCCTCGCAGTCTTGGATGGCGTCGAGGAGCTTCTCCAACTTCTGAGTCTTTTTATCATCAACCTTCTCTTGGTTGAAGTTCTTGTGCACATCCTTAATATCTGACATCTTCTCTTCGAGCGATGAGTCTCTTTTGAAGAGTGCTGCTCTAATACCAATTGAATGTAGCCTAGAGGGGGGTGAATAGGATATTTGAACTTTCGTCGGATCTTGAAACACTTAGCAACTTGATCAAATACAGAAAAATCGGACTAGTCCTGTACGGTCGGACTAGTCCAGTGTGTGCAGACTAGACTGATCAAGTTTGATCAATGATTTCAATTCAAGTACTCTATGCAGTGGAAATTAAGTTATAATTTGAATGAATTATGTCAATGAAACTAGGTATTGCACAAACTAACTTTGGTTTCAATGTTTTAACGTAAGTTGTATAAGATCGAGTAAACTCTAGAATATGATGAAAAGTAAGAACAAGTATGACACAAGATTTTTATCCTGTGGTTCAATTCCACAGAGGAAATCTATGTCCACATTGAGGAGTTCACGGAGGACCGGAGCTTCACCAACCCTACCCTCGTCGAATCACCATGGAAGCCGATTCTCTTACACTAATCACAAAGGCGGCAAATCACTGTGTTCAAGGGGGCCTTCTCACAAGTTGAGGGCTCCCGAAGATTTACAATTAAAAACATCACCAAACTCACTCAAAAGATATGCAATATAACAACGAGAGTGTGAGAGATTCAAACCCAAGAGATCAAGATGTGTAGAACGAGTCTCTTCTTTGATCAGTTACCAATCCTCAATGATTTTATCTTTCTATGGTTAGATTTTGTGTAGAGACGTGTATTATAGGCTCTTGGAAGGTGTGACGGCGCAGGGGGTCGAGAGTAATGGTTGTAGGGCTGTACACCTCTATTTATAATAGGGTTTACAAAAGTTACCATTAGGGTTTGCGATGTCCGGACTGGTCCGTGGTGGACTCCAAACTAGTTCGGTGTGCGGCGTTTGGGAAACCCTAAGTGTTTTGATATATCAGACTTGGCCGGAAATATGCGGACTAGTCCGATTTGATCTTTGGAAGTGTTCGGACTAGTCCAGCAAATATCGGACTAGTCCAGTGTGGTGAACCTAATGTACAATTTAGGACAAGTCCGCAATGGGGGGACTTGTCCGATTTTAGTCAGAGAGTTTTCGGACTAGTCAGTGGTGATATCGGACTTTTCCGTTTCTGTGTAAGGTGTGAGGTTCTGATGACAAGTCTGCACAGGGTTGGATTTGTCCGTTTTTAGTCAAAAAGATATCAGACTTGTCCGTAGTGTTATCGGACTAGTCCCGTGCTGTGAAAACAGGTGTACTAGCGGACAAGTATGCACTGGGAAGACTTGTCCTTTTCTAGTCACAGAAATATCGGACTAGTTCGTGGCGATATCGGACTAGTCCAGTTTTCCTGTGAATTGTGCAGTGAGTAAGATTTCTTTTGCTTGAGCTCTTGGGGTGTGTTTCTCCAACACACTCCATACACAATGATATAATCTATTCAACTCTTGAGCTCTTTCCCATATTGATCCTCATACTCCATTCTTTTTGTGCTTTCTTCATAATTTCCTTAGAACCTGCGCTCATCTCAACAATGTGTTAGGATCTCATTTGTTTGTCATAAATCAACCAAAACCCACAAGGGATGCCTAGATGCACTTTCAAACACCCCCCTGAAACTCAATGTTCATCACGAACACTAAGTTTGGAGGGATAAAAACTATGCTGAGCTCGGGTCTGTGCCTTCATGAAGAATTCCGCCAGCTGAAGCTCAGAAGGAATATACTGGAGATCAACAACAAAATCCTGTACCTGTGCTCGTGTATAAGAAGCATCAACACCAATATGCTTCCTAAGCTCATGCTTGACCGAATCACGAGCAATACTGATTGCACCTATACCGTCAGACAAAAGAGGAGTCGACATACCAACAAAAACACCAAAGTCCTCAAGCAACCACAGCAACCAAGTAACCTCTGCACTCACAAGAGCCATAGCACGCAACTCATCCTCTACACTCAAACGTGGAACTGCTACCTATTTCATAGTCTTCCAAGCAATGAGGGAACCACCAAGAAAACACAATAAGCAGAAAGAGATCGGCGATCAGAGGGATCACTAGCCCAAGAGCATCAGAATATGCTTTGAGCTGTAAAGAGCTAGAGCGTGGAAAGAACAAGCGTCTGGAGATAGTCCCACAAAGATAATGCAAGACATGAAGCAACTGACTATAGTGGACCTGGGTGGGAGCCAAAACAAAATGACTCAGAATATGAACAGAGTATGAGATATCAGGGCAAGTGACACCAAGGTACACGAGACTCCCTACAATATGAAGATAACTAGTAGGATCATCAAGAGGCTCACCATCAGTGGCTCGAATATGGACATTGAGTTCCATACGAGTCTCAACAGTCTGGAGATCAGTAAGAGAAGCCCAATCAAGAAGATCCTGAATGTACTTCTCTGGAGACAGAAAATTTCCCTCAGAAGAGGAGGAAACCTCAATCCCAAGAAAGTAGCTGAAAGTGCATCTAGGACTCCCTTGTGGTTTTGGATGATTTATGACAAGCAATTGGGATCCTAATCCTTTTGTTGAGATGAATGCAGGCAAATGATGAAAAATGAGCAAAATGCCAAAAAGAAGGGAAATGAGAAGCAAAGTGAATTTGAGCTCAAGAAGAAGAAAATAGTAGATTATTATGTATAAAGTGTGTTAAGGAAACACACCCAAGAGCTCAATCACTTTCAAGCACACACATACAATGCACAAAGTTACACAGGACCGGACTAGTCCGATATCAGCCGGACTAGTCCGATATCACATTCTGCACTAGATCGGACAAGTCCGGTCTACACCGGACTAGTCCGATATCTTTCTGATCCACTTCGGACTAGTCCTCCCCAATGCGGACTAGTCCTCAACACAATGCACAAGTCACACAAAATCGGACAAGTCCGTTGTGACCCGGACTAGTCCGATATTCATTCTGATCCACTTCGGACAAGTCCGGTGTCGACACGGACTAGTCCGATATACACACTGATCTAAATCAGACAAGTCCTCCAAGTGCGGACTTGTCATCCCAAACACTTAGGGTTTCATATGACCGAACAAGTCCGATGTCAATCGGGCTAGTCCGAAGATTTCCAGTAGTGAAATCGGACAAGTCCGTTGTCAACCGGACTAGTCCGATATTCCTGGACACTTAAGGTTTGCTACACACAGCACACCGGACTAGTCCGGTGACCACCACGGACTAGTCCGATCTTTCTGAACCCTAACGGTCACTTTTAGAAACCCCATATAAATAGAGGTGCACGGCCCACTTTTACTCACTCTCGAACCCTAGCGCCATCACACCTCCCAAGAGACTCAAAAACCATCTCTCTCCACGAAATTAAGTGCAAAATCAATCAATCCATTGAAGATCACTTCTAGATCATTGGAGAGACACTTGGCACACATCATTGAGCTCTTGGTTTGATTTTCTGACACACTCTTACGTTTCAATTTGTAATTTTCGAGTGTGTTATTGGTGTCATTGTGAGTTGTAATCAAGGGAGCTCTAAACGTGTGAGAACGCCCCTTCAACTTGGTTATTTACCCCTTGTGAGTAGTGGAAGAGGATTGGCCTTCGTGGCGATCCGACGAGGAAAGGGTTGGAGAAGACCCGGTCCTTTTGTGGGCTCCTCAACGTGGATGTAGGTTGCCTTCGTGGTAGCCGAACCACGGGATAAATCGTGTGTCTTGTCCTTTTGTGTTCTTCATCTAATTTGATCAACTTAATCTAGGGTTTGATTCACTTTATTCAATCTAAGTCTAATTGTTGATCAAGAGCTTTAACTACAATAGAATCTGACATACAACTATTAAATTGAGATTCAAGTTTATACTTCCGCTGCAAACATTAACGAATCAATCAAATTGTCTGAACTTGATCAACCTAGCCCGTGAAAACCGGACTAGTCCGCACATTACCGGACTAGTCCGATATCTCTGGTATTAACCTTGTTGTTGAGTGTTACAGGAACCGAGAAAAATCAAGAAGGCCTATTCACCCCCCCTCTAGGCCTACATTCAATTGGTATCAGAGCCAAGTTCTTCAAGAAAGAGTGCAACCACTCGAAGAGATCATGTCAGACATGAAAGATGTTCAGAAAATCAACAACCAGGAAGAAGTAAACAAAGACAAGAACCAAAAGCTGGAAAAGTATCTCGAAGCAATTCAAGACTTCGATGATGATGACGATGAGACGCTGGAGCTGAAAGCACTACTCAGAAAGAAAGCACTTTCCAAAGGGAAAGCTAAAGTTGAAGAAAAGAAGAAGGGGAGTAGTCACACCGACTACTCCCGATATCCTTTCAACTATGATCGTTTAAATTCAAACAACAGCCATTACCTATCTATTCCTCTTGGAAAAGCCCCACACTTCGATGGTAGTGATTACTCCATGTGGAGGCAAAATATGAAGATGCACTTGATTTCCCTTAACCCAAGTTTATGGCATATTGTGTGCACAGGAATAGACATCCCAGATGACGACAAAGAGCTCACTCCAAGTCAAGAGCAAGCCATCCATAGAAACGCTCAAGCCGCAGCCGTGATCACCTCCTCTCTAAGTCGAGATGAATTCACAAAGGTGGACGGACTGGAGATTGCCAAGGAAATATGGGACACACTACAAACAGCCCATGAAGGTGACCGACATGTGCGGGAGGCCAAAATTGAAATGATTGAGGGCGAACTAGGAAGGTTCGCAATTGAGGAAGACGAGTCTCCCCAGGACATGTACAACCGATTGAAGACACTTGTAAACAAGGTTAGATCATATGGGAGCAAGAAGTGGAATGAACACGAGGTTGTAAAGCTCATCCTTAGAGCCTTTATGCCTCGCAATGTCACACTATGCTCTATGATCAGAGAAAGTCCCGGGTACAAGAGGATGACCCCAGATGAATTGCTTGGCAAAATCATCAATTTTGAAATGATGGAGAAACAAGCCAAGCACGTCAAAGAAATAGCCGACCTCACATCGGCCAAGAAGAAGGGAGTTGCCTTAAAGTCCACACTCAAGCCTCTATCCAAAGAAGCAAGAGAAGCACAGTTTGAGGAGGATAGCGATGACAAAAGCAATGAGCTGGACGAAGAGGATATGATTTTGTTCATGAAAAAGTTCAAAAGAATAATGAAGAAAAGACAAGGAATAAAATCAGGTGAAGGCAAGTACAAGGAAAGGACAAAGCCGAAGATGAGGCGGGCGTGCTATAATTGTGGTGAGTATAACCACTTTATAGTCGATTGCCCGTATGAGGACAACAAGAAGAAGAATAAAGAAAGCAAGCCTCAACCGAAGAAATTCTTCAAAAAGAAGAAACAAGCTGAACAAGCACACATTGGAAAGGAGTGGGACTCAAACGATGAGTCCTCATCATCCGATGAAGAAGAGATGGCGAGCATAGCCATTGAAAGCTCGTCCAAGAAACCCACACTCTTCCCCACGCTCGGTGCAAAGAAGGGACATGGCACTTGCCTCATGGCAAAGGAAGGTAAACGCAAGGTAAACATCAAAACTCCTTCCATGCATTCGTACTCAAGTGATGATGAACTAGATAGTGATGATGAAGATATGTTAACTGGATTAGATAGAAAAACTGCTGCTAAAATGAAATTTTTACTTGTCCAACTTGTTGAGAAGGAATCGCTAATTGATCGTCAAGAAGACATGATTATCTCCCAAAAGGAGAGGTATGTCGAACTTGACAATCTTCTAGTTCTTGAAAAGGAGAAAAACAACTCACTAGAGCTTGAGCTAGCTTCAAACAAGAAAACTTTCTTGGAATTAACCAACTCAAATGTTGCAATCAAGGATCAACTTGATGACCTGATCAAGGTCAACAAGATCCTTGAAGTGCAAGTTGAGTCACTCAAGCTAAGTGAACCTTCCTCCTCTTCAAGTCTACCTTCTCAACACACTTCAACTAATCCTGTTCATATGTGCAAATGTGGTAAAGTCGACATCAGCTTGAAGGAAAAGTCTACCTCCGCAAAGGATAAAAATCCTACCCAATGTGGAATATTTGAAAAGGAGAGGATCAACTATGCACGTAGTGCATACTTGGTCCAAAGACCTCCAAACGTCAAGTATGGCATTGGTTACTCTTACGATGGAAAGCAAAATGCTGGAAGTCATAAGAATAACAAGGGAAGGATTACCTTTGTGAAGGGAGGACCCTCACAACCTGGTAACTCAAAAATTAAGAATCTGAACTCTCATAAACGCCGGACTAGTCCGGTGAAGGTCCGGACAAGTCCGGTCATTCGGACAAGTCCGGTTACCCAGACTAGTCCGATCCATAAACAACAGCAACTCTTGTTCAAAACCTTTGATGCCTCTTATGTATTAATGAGAAACAATATTGGTAAAGTTTATGCTTATTATGCTGGGCCAAACCATGGGAACACAAAATCCCATGTGTGGGTGCCCAAATGTATTGTAACTAACCTCCAAGGACCCAAGCAAGCTTGGGTACCTAAAACCAAGGCCTAATTTGTTTCTGCAGGCCTATTCCTCCGGTGGATCCAAATGGGTGCTAGATAGTGGATGCACCAACCACATGACCGGAGAAAAGAGGATGTTCGTGGAATATGAAGAAAACGAGGACCCAAATGAAGGCATCTACTTCGGAGATAATAGTCAAGGAAGGGTGCTCAGTACCGGTAAAATAGCAATATCCTCTGAACACACTCTTTCTCATGTTCTACATGTTGAATCTTTAGATTATAACCTGCTGTCCATATCTCAATTATGTGACAAAGGTTATAATTGCTTGTTTACTAACGAGGGTGTGACCGTCTCAAGGAGGAGTGATGGTTCCGTTGCATTCAAGGGTATGTTGAAGGGAAAGCTTTACCTTGTTGACTTCAACAAGGATAAAGCCGAACTCGACACATGCTTGATTGCAAAAACCAACATGGGTTGGCTGTGGCATAGACGGCTAGCACATGTTGGTATGAGGAATCTTCAAAAACTCCTCAAGGGCGATCACATCCGAGGTTTGAAAGATGTTGTTTTTGAGAAAGACAGGCCTTGTAGCGCGTGCCAAGCCGGGAAGCAAGTAGGAGCACATCATCCTGCAAAGAACATTATGACTACGACAAGGCCGCTCGAACTACTTCATATGGACTTGTTTGGTCCAATTGCTTACATAAGCATCAGCGGTAATAAATACGGTTTAGTCATTATTGATGATTTTTCCCGCTTCACTTGGGTGTTCTTTTTGCATGACAAGTCAGAAACACAAGGAACGCTCAAGAAATTCTTCAAGCGAGCTCAAAACGAGTTCTCACTATCGATCAAGAGTATTCGGAGCAACAACGGCACGGAGTTCAAGAACATACAAGTGGAGGAGTACCTTGATGAGGAGGGAATCAAGCACGAATTTTCAGCACCATACTCTCCACAACAAAATGGAGTCGCCGAAAGGAAGAACCGAACGCTCATAGAGATGGCAAGAACAATGCTCGATGAATACAAGACTTCGGATCGATTTTGGGCGGAAGCGATTAACACCGCTTGCCACGCCGCAAATCGACTCTACCTTCATCAACTACTCAATAAGACTCCTTATGAGCTACTCACCGGTAACAAACCCAACATTTCATATTTTCGAGTTTTCGGCTCTCCATGTTATATCTTGAACAAGAAGCCCAGGACTTCAAAGTTCGCTTCGAAGTCCGATGAAGGTTTCCTTCTTGGCTATGATTCGAACACTTACGCCTATCGTGTTTTCAACAAGACCTCCGGACTTGTTGAAGTGGCACGTGACGTAGTGTTCGATGAAAATAATGGCTCCCAAAAGGAGCAAGTTGATCAATGTGAATTAGGTAAAGAAGAAGCTCCTTACCAAGCATTGAAGAGAATGGCTCTAGGCGAAGTTCGTCCACAAGAGTCATCGTCACAAATACAAGAGGAAAGTGAACCACAAGAGGAGATCAACAATCAAGGGGGGGTCTCGATACAAGATCAATCACAAGAATATGAAGATGATCAACAAATCAACAAGGGCAACCACTCAGGGGGAGAAGAAAATGATCATCAACACTCAACTCCCCAAGTGCCACACCCAAGAGTACACCAACGCACTCAAAGGGATCACCCCATCGACAACATCATCGGTGATATCCAAAAGGGAGTAACCACTAGATCTCGTATAGCTAATTTTTGTGAGCATTACTCGTTTGTCTCCTTTTTGGAACCACGCAGGACTGAGGATGCATTGAAGGATCCGGACTGGGTGGTGGCAATGCAAGAAGAGTTGAACAACTTCAAGAGAAACGAGGTTTGGGAACTTGTGGCAAGACCCAATGCAAACATAGTGGGCACCAAGTGGGTCTTCCGCAACAAGCAAGACGAACACGGGGTGGTGACAAGAAACAAGGCACGACTTGTGGCCAAAAGTTACTCACAAGTCGAAGGTTTGGATTTTGATGAGACTTTTGCTCCAGTAGCTAGGCTTGAATCAATTAGAATATTACTTGCATATGCTACTCACCATGATTTCAAGCTGTACCAAATGGACGTCAAAAGCGCCTTCCTCAACGGACCAATCAAGGAAGAGGTGTACGTGGAGCAACCACCCGGATTGGAAGACGAAGAGTTCCCCGACCACGTGTATAAACTGCGTAAGGCTCTCTATGGCCTCAAACAAGCTCCTAGAGCTTGGTATGAGTGTCTTAGAGATTTTTTAATTGATAATGGCTTTCAGATTGGCAAAGTAGATTATACACTATTCACGAAAAATCTAGATAATGATCTTTTTATTTGCCAAATCTATGTTGATGACATAATTTTTGGGTCAACTAACCAATCTTTCTGTGAAGAATTTAGTAGAATTATGACAGACAGGTTTGAAATGTCAATGATGGGAGAATTGAAGTACTTCTTGGGATTCCAAGTGCGGCAACAAAAGGAAGGAACATTCATAAGCCAAACCAAGTACACGCAAGACATACTCAAGAAGTTTGGCATGGACAAGGCAAAGCCCATAAAGACTCCCATGGCTACGAATGGCCACTTGGATCTCAATGAAGATGGACCGAGCGTCGACCAAAAGGTATATCGCTCCATGATTGGATCTTTACTTTACTTATGTGCATCTAGGCCAGATATTATGTTGAGTGTATGTTTGTGTGCAAGATTTCAAGCCAACCCTAAGGAATGTCACTTGACAGCCGTAAAAAGAATCTTGAGATATTTAGTTCATACACCCAACCTTGGTCTTTGGTACCCAAAAGGCTCCAAATTCAATCTCATTGGTTACTCCGATGCAGATTATGCCGGGTGCAAAGTTGATAGAAAAAGCACCTCTGGCACATGCCAATTCCTAGGAAGATCTTTGGTTTCTTGGTCATCTAAGAAACAAAATTACATTGCTTTATCCACAGCCGAAGCGGAGTATGTTGCAGCCGGGAGTTGTTGTGCACAACTTCTTTGGATGCGACAAACTCTAAGGGATTACGGTTACAATAGAACCATATTCCTCTCCTTTGTGACAATGAGAGTGCCATTAAAATGGCCCACAATCCAGTTGAGCACTCTAGGACTAAACACATAGACATAAGACATCAGTTCTTGAGAGACCATTCCATGAAAGGAGACATAACCATCTCACATGTCAACACACAAAAACAATTGGCCGACATATTCACCAAGCCACTTGATGAAAAGCATTTTTGCGAACTCCGAAATGAGCTAAATATTCTTGATTCTCGGAGTGTGGCTTGAAAAGTTGCATACCTGTATGATTACTTCAAAAATGTTGATTGATTTGTGAAAATTACCACTCCCTATTTTCCTCTCGAAAAACTATGTCAATTATTAGATCTTGATGAATTTTGATCATTGTATGATTGTTGTATGCTTACTGGTCAAATTCATCAAGATTGCTTGAATTGTTTTGCCTCTCTATTCTCTATTATTGAACCTTCAAATATATATGAATGGGCTATGCAATTCTTTCCTGATAACCACGGACTAGTCCGCGGTTATCCGGACTAGTCCGCCCATGCAGACTAGTCCGCAGAGTGTCGGTTAGGCCGGACTAGTCTGACGGACCACAGACTAGTCCGATATAGGTCTCTGGATGACTTCGGACTAGTTCGGTCAAGTCCGGACTTGTCCGATTTCTCGTGTCCATAACCCTAGCCGCCACCAATACCTAATCTACTCATCCCTACATTTGCTCACGCCTTTCTCTCTCTTGCGCTCGAGCTCCCAAAGCAACCTCTTGTGTCCTCCGTCGAAAAGCCACAAGTTTGGGCGGAGATCAAGCTTGAAGACTTGGGGATTGATTCCACCGGACTAGTCCGTCCTCAAACCCCCAAAACTTCAAGTCTCCAACGATTTCTTCGGTAAAAACCTTCAAAACCCTAGAAATCGTATTTTTCTCAATCATTGATCGTTTGGCCTAGAACCCTGCACTAGTTACATGTTTAGCTGATGTACTACGTGTATGCTAGACTAGAATTTCTTTAGGGATTGTGTCCAGTTCAATCTGTTAGGTTTTTGAGGATGAACACCAGACTAGTCCGGTCCATGCACGGACAAGTCCGGTACCCCGGACTAGTCCATGCCTAGGCACCGGACAAGTCCGATGTTTCTGAACCTGAACCTAATTCCTTAATTCCCTAATGCCATCCATTACTATCATGTCTTACCTATGCCTTGCATAACTTGTCATCTTTCTTGCTCATTCATCCTCAGATCATGTCGAGCTCCGACAACGAAATCTCCGACTTTGAGACCGAGTTGGACCACGAGGTGGCACCTCGGCCCTTGGCGGGTCTTGGCAAGAAATGCCAAGAAAGACCTTCCAAGCCTGCTACATCTCCTCCCCAAGTTTGGAGGAAGGTCTGTGCCGAGAAGCCCGCCTCGAAGGCTGCTACACCTTCAAGCGGCCTTCGGCAAGCAAAGGGAAAGGGCAAGGGAGTTGCAACGGGGCCAGTTGGGCCCTTGAGGATCCATGCTCCCAGGGAAGGGGTCCGGGACCCCACTAAGGAGAAGTTCAACGGAAAAGGCAGTGATTCTGCAGCAAAATACAGGAGCATTGACTGGTATGGCAGGCCAAAGCAAGCTGTCGATAGAAGGTTTTGGTGCAACTTCCATGCAGACTTCTACAAATCAGTGTTCCTCCCGATGAAGACACCGGTGGTGCGCAGTCAGTGGATTGACTGGGCCCACCTAGAGAAGAAGAAGTGCTCAGCCTTTGATGAGGTCATTGCTGCAGCTGAGAGGCATGGCCTGAAGGATCTCTTTGCCTTTAGGCATAACTGGAATGATGAAGTGATTGCACAGTTCTTTGCAACGTGCCACTTCTCAAGTGAGGATGAAGAGAGTGTTACTTGGATGACACATGGATCTAAGTATAGTATCACTCAAGAAGAGTTCAATAATCTGCTCCATCTGGACACCTCTGTACCTGACAGGCTGATCATCCACAACATTGGTGTCATGGAGAAGGATAGGATGAAATTCCTATATGAGCCTAACTCAAAGTATGTTCCTCCCTCTACAAAGCACATGAAACCATTCTTTGTGGTCCTCAACAGAGTGCTGAGGAAGACTATTGCTCCTAAAGATGGAGATGCTGGGAGCGTGCAGGGTTACCTCAGAACCCTAATGAGAGTCATAAGCAGGACCGCCCATTTGATGTAGCGGAGTACATTTGGAATGATATGGTCAACATATCCTGTACGCCTAACAGGTCATGTGGGTATGCTCCCTACCTCATGTATGTGATTGAGAAAGTCACAGGTATTGAGTTCATGAAGGATGTGGAGCACACCCCCTTGAGGCCTCAGAAGCCTCAACCAGTGAGCATCCAGTCTGCTCCCTCACCGGTCTCCAGTCCTGAGGCACCGACAAGAGCAAGAAGCAGTGCTAGGGAGGTCCCTACCTCTAGGGAAGCCCCTCAGAGAGGATCCGCCAGTGGGATCCTCATATACTTGTCAGCAATCTTCTCCTCCTGCAAAAAGACCGAAGTGAAGGTCCACAAACTCAACAAGAAAAGAAAGGAGGACATGAAGTATATAAAGGCCAATGTGGAGCAAATCTGTCGGAAGCTGGAGATCGACCCCATTGGATCTCCAGTGATATCTGAGGAGTCTGACCCGGATTTCACTGAGCTCGGGCCCTTGTCCCCTTCCGAGCTTGCCTATTTTGGCATTGGGGGCTCGAGCAGCTTCGCTCCTCCTCCTCCCTCTCCTCCTCGTCAAGCAGAAAGCGAAGAAGATGAAGACGAGGACGAGAGGACCGACAGTGAAGAGTGAAGACCCTAGGACCCTCCTCTCCTTCTTTTTGGTGTCTTGATGACAAAGGGGGAGAGATTGAGGGGGAGTCTTAGCTTTAGCTATGATAGGGTGCGAGGAGAGAGTTCTCTTTATCTTTTATTTGTGTTTGTAATAGTTTAACTCTGTTTTCATATTAAGTTTGGTCCTGTGATGAATTGCTTAATTTATTTGGAGTGTGTGATGAAAACTGTGTTTTTGCCCCTGGAATGTCATATGCATTTGATATCGGTTGGTTAATGCAAATTCTGTCATTCTCAATGTATTCATGCACTTAGTATGCATCCCACCATAAAGAATGCACATATGGATAATTCTCTTGTTGCTTGATGTATTTTTGAGTCATATGTGCATACTTTATGAAAATCTCATTTTTTGCCTTATTTTGTGAAATCTCAATTGGTTGTCATCAATCACCAAAAAGGGGGAGATTGAAAGTGCATCTAGGACTCCCTTGTGGGTTTTGGATGATTTATGACAAGCAATTGGGATCCTAATCCTTTTGTTGAGATGAATGCAGGCAAATTATGAAAAATGAGCAAAATGCCAAAAAGAAGGGAAATGAGAAGCAAAGTGAATTTGAGCACAAGAAGAAGAAAATAGTAGATTATTATGTATAGAGTGTGTTAAGGAAACACACCCAAGAGCTCAATCACTTTCAAGCACACACATACAATGCACAAAGTTATACAGGACTGGACTAGTCCGATATCAGCCGGACTAGTCCAATATCACATTCTGCACTAGATCGGACCAGTCCGGTCTACACCGGACTAGTCCGATATCTTTCTGATCCACTTCGGACTAGTCCTCCCCAATGCGGACTAGTCGTCAACACAATGCACAAGTCACACAAAATCGGACAAGTCCGTTGTGACCCGGACTAGTCCGATATTCATTCTGATCCACTTCAGACAAGTCCGGTGTCCACACGGACTAGTCCGATATACACACTGATCTAAATCGGACAAATCCTCCAAGTGAGGACTTGTCATCCCAAACACTTAGGGTTTCATATGACCGGACAAGTCCGATGTCAATCGGACTAGTCTGAAGATTTCCAGTAGTGAAATCGGACAAGTCCGTTGTCAACCGGACTAGTCCGATATTCCTGGACACTTAGGGTTTGCTACACACAGCACACAGGACTAGTCCGGTGACCACCACGGACTAGTCCGATCTTTCTGAACCCTAACGGTCACTTTTAGAAACCCCATATAAATAGAGGTGCACGGCCCACTTTTACTCACTCTCAAACCCTAGCGCCGTCACACCTCCCAAGAGACTCAAAAACCATCTCTCTCCACGAAATTAAATGCAAAATCAATCAATCCATTGAAGATCACTTCTAGATCATTGGAGAGACACTTGCCACACATCATTGAGCTCTTGGTTTGATTCTCTGACACACTCTTACGTTTCAATTTGTAATTTTCGAGTGTGTTATTGGTGTCATTGTGAGTTGTAATCAAGGGAGCTCTCAACATGTGAGAACGCCCCTTCAACTTGGTTATTTACCCCTTGTGAGTAGTGGAAGAGGATTGGCCTTCGTGGCGATCCGACGAGGAAAGGGTTGGAGAAGACCCGGTCCTTTTGTGGGCTCCTCAACGTGGATGTAGGTTGCCTTCGTGGTAGCCGAACCACGGGATAAATCGTGTGTCTTGTCCTTTTGTTTTCTTCATCTAATTTGATCAACTTAATCTAGGCTTTGATTCACTTTATTCAATCTAAGTCTAATTGTTGATCAAGAGCTTTAACTACAATAGAATCTGACATACAACTATTAAATTGAGATTCAAGTTTATATTTCCGCTGCAAACATTAACGAATAAATCAAATTGTCTGAACTTGATCAACCTAGCCCGTGAAAACCGGACTAGTCCTCACATTACCGGACTAGTCCGATATCTCTGGTATTAACCTTGTTGTTGAGTGTTACAGGAACCGAGAAAAATCAAGAAGGCCTATTCACCCCCCCTCTAGGCCTACATTCAGTAGCGAAGAGGACCAAGATCAAAAATGAGGAACTGCTCACTAAGACGGGCTTCTACAATGGCTATGTACTCAGAATCGTCTCCGGTGACGATCATGTCATCAACATAGAGAAGAAGAAGAGTGCGGCCACGAGATGAAGTGTGCACAAAAAACACAGGATCATGAGCACTGACAGAGAAACCAGCAGCAGTGACCACAAACGCAAAACGCTGGAACCAAGCTCCAGGAGCCTCCATAAGGCCATAAAGAGAACATCGAAGGCGACAAACCATACCCTCAGGAACAGAATACCCAGGTGGTGGCTGCATATAAACCTCCTCACACAACTCACCATTAAGAAAGGAATTCTTCACATGAAGCTGAGAGATGGACCAGTCACGAACAGAGGCCACAACAAGCAGAGTGCAATCAGTGGTCATGTGAGCGACAGAAGCAAAAGTCTCATCATAGTCATGACCATGTTCCTGCTGGAAGCCACATGCGACTAATCGAGCCTTATATTTCTCAAGTGAACCATCAGAGCAAGTCTTAACCTTATAGACCCACTTACACGTGATCAGGCGAACACATGGGGACAGGGCACATGTTCCCATGTGCTGGTACACTGGAGAGCAGCAATCTCCTCTGCCATCGCATGTTGCCATTCCGGATGAGGAACAGCATCACGATACGTAGCCGGCTCAAAAAGAGCAGCATCAGCATAGCTAGAAGGAGAATATCGATCAGGAGGCTGTCGAGGACGATGAACACGTCCAAGATGCTGCTCAGGAGAAAAATCATCAGAAGAGATGATTCTTCAAGAGAAGAGGATGTCCCAGACGAGGCAGACTGAGCTAGAGAAGATGGATCAGAAGGTGACCCAACCGGAGTAGACGGCTCATCAAAAGAAGCTGGTACGTTTCAAGGAGAGACAACTCATCTAGTATAGACTTGTGTCACAGGAGCCTTCAAAGTATAATCAGGAACCAAAGAAGCAGACTCTCAAGAAGAAGGAACCATGGAACGAGGCACCGAGTGTGAAGGCAGTATACTAGTAACTGGAGCATCTGGAAGGAACAGAAATGAAAGGGGATCGACCAAAGATGTAGAAGAAGTATCAGAAGAAGGACGAGGATAGAAAGGACGTGTCTCATCAAAAACAATATATCGTGAAATCCTCGTCCGTCGACTAACAAGATCCCAACAGCGATACCCCTTATGCTTTGAACTGTACCCAAGGAAGACACACTCGACCTATTGAGAAGTCAGCTTAGTGTGTTCATGAGGTGCGAGCAACACGTAGCACACACAACCAAAAAGACGAAGGCTGGTGTAGTCAGGCGTCTTACTCGCCCTCTAGGTGCAGACAAAGGCTGGATGTTAATCAAGTAAGTGGAAGTAGAGATAGCCTCGGCCCAAAAATGAGGCGAAACAGAGGATGCAATCATGAGAGCACGAGCCGTCTCAAGAAGATGATGATGCTTACACTCAGCTACGCCATTCTGAGCATTAACACCAGGACAAGAAAATTGAGCAAAAGTACCTTGCTGAGAAAGAAACTGGCTAAGAGCATCAAAAAGGTACTCACCAGCGGAATCAGCTCCAAAAATACGAATAGTGGTGCCAAACTAAGTGTGGATCATATTCGAGAAGGACTTATAGATAGATATTCCCTCACTTCGATGTTTCATAAAGTAAATCCAAGTGTGGCAAGAAAAGTCATCTATAAAAATGATATAGTATTTATGTCCGCCTTTTGAAACAAAAGGTGCAGGTACCCATACATCCGAATGAACAAGATCAAAAGGACGCTCAAAAACAGACTCAATCGAATGATAAGGAAGCTGAATCTGCTTTCCTAATCGACAACCCTCACAATGAGCTAAAGACTCAAAACTAGAGACTGATCCTAAGAGACCACGATGAACTAGGATGGACAGACGGGAACCATAAATATGACCCAAACGATGATGCCACTGAGCAGATGTCAACATGTACGAAGTAGCAAGACTAGAGCCGGCTGAACTGGCAAGCGCAGCGGAAGCAAGACGAAGCCAGTCAAGCTCCCAAAGACGTTGTGAATCACGACGATGAGGGCCAGTACCAACTAGGTGACCCGTGCGATGATCCTGGACATAACAAAGATAATGATCAAGAATCACTCGACAATCATTATCAGTAAGTTGACCAGCGGATATGAGCTGCATTGTTAGTCCAGGAACGACGGAAACATCAGGAACAACAAAGGAATCAGATAAAAGAGTGCTCTATCCAACAACGGAAAGAGGAGAACAATCAGTAGTATGAACAGTGGACGAAAGATATGAGGGACTCAAAGAAGTAAAACTGGTATGATAAGGACTCATACGAAATGAAGCACCGGAACCAAGAATTCGCAGACAAGTACTTGAAGAAGAAGTGGGAGGTGGTCTCTTAGTGGAAGATGAAGAAGAAGTAGCAGTACTCGAAGGTGCAGAAAGCTGAGTCATAGAACCAACAACTCCTGATGGTGTAGAGGAGGCGAGGCGACGAAGAAGCATAAGTAATTGTGTATCTGCAGTAGCAGAATCCCCATGAGATCCTCCAGTACTAGCACCACCAGCAGTCTGTGAAGTACGGCGAACCTAAGCCTTCCTCTTCTTGAAACAATATGCTTCTACATCATCGTCTTTACCACAATAGTCACAGTGAGGAGCACCACACCCCCTTGAAGTAGAAGACGGAACAGCTGAAGATGGTACTGTCGGTGAAGAAGTAGCGTGACTCGGTGTCGAAGAGCATGCAGCCAAAACTAAAGAAGACTGTAACAATCCAGCATCCTGAATACGAATCTCTTCATTAAGAACACTCGTCAGAGCGTCCATAGGAGAGACACAAGGGTGACGAGCAAGCAGCTAAGCACGAAGAGGCTCAAACTCGTCACGAAGACATGTCACAAAGTCATAAGTGCGCCGAAGCTCAGGTGCAGCCTTCTGACTCTAACAGGACTAACAAGTATCTGTAGACAATCGAGGACCAAGAGCATCAAGTTGACGCCAAATAGAAGACATCTGACCGAAGAACTCCTCCACTTTGGCATCCCCTTTCCGTAACAGTTGCTCCTGACAAATAGCGGCAGGGTAGGTAGACTGTCTAGTAGGATCGTAACGAGAACGCAAAAAATCCCACATCTGATGTGCATGCTCAAACTCAACTCTGTGTGCAGCAATACGATCCTCCATACTACAAGCAAGAATAGCAGCAGCTCGAGCATCATCATCTAACCAAGTCCTGTATAAGCTATAATGAGTCTGATACAAAGATCACTATCCCTGAGGTTTCCATCCCCCGCTTGCATACGCGGCTTTGGGAACAATTGGCGCGCTCTGCCAATCGAACTCTTCGCCTCGAATCCTCCGCACGTCCTCCCTGTACTTTGCATGAAAATACAAAAAAATAATTTCATTAGAACTATTAAAAAGAATTCAATTAAGTTGAAAAAATAACTCACCAAAACCCATGTCCCCATCTGAGAAGACAGCTGGTCAAGCTGCGACGGGTCACTTCCCAAGTGACCCCTCTTCCACACCTCGATAGGTGTCGGTTGCTGACCGCTCTCGTACTCCTATCGATACATGTTAGCACAGTGAGGATTATAAAATTACTTAATTGAATGCGAGTAGCACTTACCATCCGTATAGCGAGGCGTACGTAGCCATCCCCACCTAAGTGATGTTTTCCATCCGTCCCTCTACTCTCTCGACAGGTTTTAGAAAGTGCCTGGAAGCCCTCGCTGGCGAAAAGAGCACACAGGGCACGGTACGCGTCCCGACGGTTGAAAAGCCACGCTACACTAACCTGCACAAATTTATTATTTATTGAAAATATTGATCATATTCAGATAATGAAGCAAAATAAACTAAAAACATTACCTCTGTGTACAGCGCCTCCGTCAAGTACGTGTCGGACGAGTCCTTCCCCGGCTCGTGCTCGCTTGGATGCAACTTAAATTACTCGTTCGTAGCTTGAGTGCAAGCTGACGATACTGACTGTGTCACGATGTTCCTAGCACAGTTATGGAATACAAGACGAGCTTGATCCGTCTTCTCGACCTCATTCTCCAAATGATACCGTGCCTGAAAAAAAATATACAAGTAAATGTATATAACTTATATTAGATTTGTATTACACAAGTATTGTTCATTCTTACCATGAAGTCGTGCCAAACAACCTCCTGGTGGTTGTCGTGAAGAACGTCCTGGGCCCTATAGTAGTCTTCCCAAGACGTAGCAGCGTGCCCGTTCGCTACACCAGGGTAGTGCAAACGGACTAGACGGCCCAGGACACTGTTCACCAGAGAGTGGCGTCCCCGGCCCGTGAACAAAGCATCCTCCCAAGTCCTGATACATGATTTTCAATTAGTATATATATATATATATATGTCTAAGTCTAAAAGTATCTTAATTGAATTGTTAGGGATTTACTTACCTATCGCCAATCGGACGAATAATGATCCGATCGTGTGGGTTTGCAGCAGTCGGACGAGGAGCCATGCAGTGTCTCCTCCTAGTTAGCTTTGGCATCAGAGCTTGATCGTAATGTTCCAAATTTTCATGTGAAATGTTTCGAACATGCTTTACACTTATGGAAAGGTTGCTTAGTATTCTTTTACTATATTTTTGGTGTGTTTTGGTGGTTAAGGCTTATATCATTTTGATGTGCTTTGCAACATGCTTATGTGAGGTGCTCACGTAAGGTGTTGTAGTTTCGGAACTAACTTGTGTCAAGTCGCGGACTTGGGCTCGTACGAATTGGTCGGAAAGGTCCAACCGACTAGGTTATGGACTCAGGCTGCGGCTGAGTCGGGTTTGACTCAAATATGGAAATATTTGAGTTGGTTATGATAGGATTCGTCTAGGTCACGAATTTGAGTTGTTTTAGGAATGTTGGATACGTTCCTAAGGTGTTTGGAAGTCTTAAGATTGCTTCTATCTGCATATAGAAGAGTCCTAAGCAGTTATGGAAAGTTTCGATTCGTGTACGGAGTAGGATTAGAGTCATAGTTGAGATTGGGTTGGCCTTAGGGCTGGTTATATAAGCAAGGGAGGCCAGAGCTCGTGGTGCACGACTTTTGGTCTGTTCCTCTTGTGTTTTATTGAATAAAATTCGTAGTTCGAATGAACTTTTGTGCCTTGTTCATACGACTTGTTCCAGACAAGTTTTACTCGTCAAGTTTCTGGACAGCACTACCTTTCGTTGGTGGTTTTATCATAATTCGAGTATTACAGATCCAATTGACATGATTCTTTTTGGGTTGTCTTCACAACTTGGTTACCTATCATCTGTCAAAATTTCACGGTCATTGGATTTGTGGTTTCTGATCTACACGAGTTTCTTTGCAGCGTTCCAGAACTGTTTTTCTTGGGTAGGACAGATTGACCTTTGCTCGATCTTTGGATCATAACTTGAGTTTCCCTCGATGGATTTGAGTGATTCTTCATGTGTTTCCTCCATGACTTGTTTCTCTATGATATATATATATATATATATATATATATATATATATATATATATATATTACTTTTGTCCCGGTGATACACGTTTAATTTAGTCTCACACATGATTTCTCTAACAGATCATTTTTACACCGAAGGGGTTGGGATTTAATTGTTTCCGCTGCGTAAGATTTCTAAATCTACCATTCACCCCCCATCTGGTAGCTTTTCACGTGCTCTTCGATCCTACAATTGGTATCATAGCCACGGTGCTCCAATCATTGTGATTTGCACGTGTTTTTGACTAATCATCATGGAGAAAAACTCCGCCAAACCTTGTGTGTTTGCTTGTATTGATTTTCAGGTTTGGAAGGCACGCATGGAGGCTTTCATCCAGGCGCAAGGCTTCGCAATATGGGAGAAGGTGTACAAGCCATACAAATTGCCACATAACGATCAAGTTACAGCTACAAACCTACAGGACTTCAACAACAACAACAAAGCCTGAAACTTGATCATCCAAGGACTCACTCAGAGGGACTTCGACCGCGTTGCACATCTCCGATCAACATACAATGTATGGAGAGCACTTTGTGACTATCACAAAGGATCCAACACGATCAAGGAGGTAAGGCAAGACATGTTCAAGAAAGAATACGTGCCCTTCGAGATGCAACCCGGTGAGTCCATTGATGATCTCTTTGCTCTCTTTAACAGAATTCTCAGTACCTTGTGTAGTGTCAACATTAATTTTTATAATGATGGAAATGCTAGTCAACTTCTTAGTGCATTAGACATGTCAATTTGGGAGATGGAAGTTACATCTATTCGTGAATCTACTGTCATGAGTACGCTTACTTTAGATGTGCTTGACTATAAACTCAAAACTCGTGAAGTTGGCATCTTATCACGTAAGAACCCAAATAAGTCTATTGCATTTTTCTTACAACGTGATATGCCTAGCTCCGATCAATCATCATCTTGCAATACTCTTGCTTTGTTGTCCTCACTAACCCTGGAGCAGATCGAGGAATTTCCAGAGGAGGAGCTAGCACTTCTCTCTACTAGGTTCTCAAAAGCATTGCAAAATGTGAGAACTAGAAGGAAAGGAAGCTCCGGATCTCAACGATTCTTCGAATTTGGTAAGATAGGACACTTTCGTACAAATTGTCCTAACCTTTCAGGTTCTACTTCCCGAGAGGAAAAACAATCAAGGATGAAGCACTCCTCAACAAATGATAAGAAGAAGAAGAAGGGTTTACAGGTTACCAACTGGTGAACAGTTTTATCTCAGCACTCCAGGAACTTGGATCAAGCGACGTGGACATTGGAAGTGATGAAGATGAAGATGATTAGGCCAACTTATGATTCATGGTGGGCAAAACAAGATCAAGATCAAGTCAGGAGGATGCAGAACACAACAATGACGACGATGAGGTATGTTCTACCTGTAATGAAATGTGTGATGCAATTTCTCGTGCAAATATTGTTGTTAAGAAAAAGGACAAAAAGCTTAGGGACAATGTTGCTAAAATTGAATCACTAGAATCTTAAATCGACCATTTGAAAACCTTGATTCCTATTGATGATTCTTGTCCTTCGTGTGATTTAATCTATGAACAATTGTCCATATTAAGAACTGCACATTCCTCTACTCTAGATAGACTTGAACTTGAAATTGAAAAGAACAAAGAGCTTGCTGCACTTCACATTGGAAACTTAAAAGGTGCTTCTTGTTCTACAATTGATTTGCATTGTTCTAGTTGTGATGATCTTGAAAAGAAATTAAAAGATGCTATGAATGAAATTTCAATATTGAATAATTCTTTACGTTCTCATAAAGTTAAATATTGTTCCAATTGCAAATTAAAAGGAAAAACTTCATGTGAAAATTGCCTTGATCTGTCCAATAAACTTGCTAACATGCATAGGACATTAGATCGGTTTTGTAATGGGAATAAGAACCTAAACCTGCTGCTGAATTCTTCCAAGTCTTGCAATGATAAAACTGGTTTAGGTTTTGATTCTCATGCTCATGCTAAGGCACATCCACCTAAAATTGTAAAGTCACTAGGAAGTGATTTGATTTAAACAGTTCCTAAACAAAAAGAAGTGGTCTTCAAATCTGCAGGAGTGTTGTCTCATTCGGTTTCAAATAAAAATATTGCTTGCTCATCTAGACATGAAAACAAAGTTCAATTTCATTGTACCTACTATGGTAGAGATGGTCATGTTATAGATTTTTGTTATAGATTAGCTAAACAACAGAAAAGGGAAAGAATGGTTGCTAGATCTCATAATTTCGATGCAAATTTGTTGCACATATTAAACCGAATGCTAGGAACATGCAACCTGCTGTTATGAGTCAAAAACATTTAAAGTTTATCTCTGGGCCTTCTGTTTTTGCCTTCAGAGCTACTGATTTTTGTGCTGCACAAGTAACACCTTATAGGTCAGTAGTTAAGAATAAAAAACCTCAAACTTTGACTCATAAACCTGCTGTTTTATCTCAGCTTTCGCGTGTTTTTTCAGCTGCACGTCGTGTGACTCAGTACTGGATACCGAAATGCCTTTTGACTAACCCCAGTATTGAGTCATTGACGTATTGCTCTTCTATGTAGGTTACATGCTTGAGGAAGGAGAACATTTGGACTGTGGATTCAGGTTGCTCACGTTGCATGACCGGTAACAAAGAATGGTTCTCCTCCCTCTCTTTTGTGTCACGAGTAGAGAATGATACTTTTGCCGATAATTCTTCAACTCCTATAATTGCTAAGTGTTTGGTTAGAGTAAATGATCACTACACTTTGAAGGATGTGACACTTGTCTAAAAAATTGAAATACATCTTGCTTTCTGTTTCACAATTGCTAGATGAAAATCTGGAAATTATTTTCACTAAAAATTGCTGCAAAGATGTTAATTCAAACAATGAGCTTATTTTTTACATGTCACGATTTTGAAGAGTTTTTAAAGCTGATTTTGATATGTCTTCCTCTAAGCATAGGTGTCTAGATGCTAATGATTCCGAAGATTTATATTTTTGGCATCATAGATTTGATCACGTGGGCTTTGATCATCTCACGCGTGTTAGTGCTCTTGATCGCATACGTGGGCTGCCTAAGCTTAAAGGGGACAAAGAAATTGTGTGCTCTTCTTGTAGACATGCTAAGATGGTTGCAGGTTCACATACTCCTCTCCCAATGATCATGACAACTGAACCGGGTCAACTTCTGCACCTTGACACCATAGGACCTTCACGTGTTCAATCCTTCGGAGGTAAATTGTATGTTCTTGTTATTGTTGATGATTATTCTAGATACTCTTGGGATTACTTTATGGCGTCTAAGAATGAAGCTTTTAGTCACTTTAGAACTTTATTTCTCAGATTATCAATTGATCACCCAAGATCTTTAAAAGCAATTAGCAGTGATAATGGAACTGAATTTAAAAATCAATCTTTTGATCACTTTTGTGCTGAAAATGGAATAGATCATCAATTTTCTTCACCATATGTACCTCAACAAAATGGTGTTGTAGAAATAAAGAACAGAACCTTAGTTGAGATGGCTAGGACTATGCTTGATTAATATCAAACTCTTAGGAAATTTTGGGCTGATGCGATTGCAACCGCTTGTTATGTCTCAAATCGTGTTTTCTTGCGCGCTAAGCTAGGTAAAACACCATATGAGCTCCGGTTTGGACATAGGCCTAGTGCTACGCACTTTCGGGTCTTTGGTTGCAAATGCTTTGTTAAGAAACATGGTAATCTTGATAAATTTGAACCTAGATCCATTGATGGCATGCTTCTTGGTTATCCATCTCATACTAGAGGCTACCGTGTGCTTTTACTTTACACTAACAAAATTGTGGAGACATGTGAAGTGTCTTTTGATGAATCTATCCCAGGTACCAGCTCAAACATTGCAGGTTCAGATCCATATCCGCGGGGGGAGAGCATTTTTGTTGAAGATGAGGAAGAGGTGGAGCTGCTGCCCGAAAATTCAGCAGCTAATGACATGGTTCGAGCTCCTGATTTTGATTCACAGCCAGCACCGACTATCACCATTGCTGGTCCAGATCCTCCTCAAGTCACAAGATCATCGATTTGTGATGAACATGAAGAAGAAGAAGCTTGTGAAGTGTCCACTCCCCTCCGGATTCTCAAAATTCATCCTCCACAATAGATTATTGGAAGCTTGCACAAACGAGCTACACAGTCCAGGTTTTGCGATCCAAACTCTCATGCTCATTCTGCTTTTGTTGCTTCTTTTGAACCCAAAGATATATCACACGCACTCACTAATAAATCTTGTATTATTGCCATGCAAGAAGAGTTAGGAAATTTTGAAAGAAATAATATTTGGAAACTTGTACCTCCACCTCAAGGTCACACTTTAATTGGAACTAAATGGGTGTTTAAAAATAAACAAAGTGAGGATGGGGTTGTGGTTAGGAATAAGGCTAGGTTGGTTGCTCAAAGTTTCACTCAAGTTGAAGGTCTAGGTTTTGATGAAACTTTTGCTCCTATTGCTATATTAGAAGCCATAAGAATTTTTTTAGCTTTTGCTGCATCTAATGGTTTTAAGCTATATCAAATGGATGTTAAAAGTGCTTTTCTTAATGGCTACATAGATGAGGAGGTTTATGTCAAACAACAACCGGGTTTTGAAAATTCAGATTTCCCTAATCATGTTTACAAACTCTCCAAAGCCTTGTACGGTCTCAAACAAGCCCCTAGAGCATGGTATGATAGGTTAAAAACATTCTTACTTGAAAAGGGGTTTACCATGGGCAAGGTTGATAAAACTCTTTTTGTGCTTAAGCATGGCAATGACTCATTATTCGTTCAAGTGTATGTGGATGATATTATCTTTGGTTGTGCTTCTCATGATCTTGTGTCCAAGTTTTCAGCTATGATGAGTTTAGAATTTGAGATGAGTATAATGGGAGAACTCAAGTACTTTTTGGGGCTGCAAATCAAGCAAACCAAGGAGGGTACCTTTGTGCATCAAACGAAGTATACAAAAGACCTGCTGAGGAACTTCAGCATGGACAAAAGCAAGCCTCTTCGGACACCAATGGGAACAACAACAACACTTGAACTTGCTGAGGATGGTGAACCCGTGGATCAAAAAGAATATAGAAGCATGATCGGATCACTTTTGTACCTCACGGCATCAAGACCGGACATACAATTCAGCGTATGTCTTTGTGCATGGTTTCAAGCTTTCCCACGTGCTTCACATCATCAAGCCGTCAAAAGAATTCTCAGGTACTTACATGGAACTCAAGAATTTGGTATTTTTCTTCCTTCTTCCTCAACCGTTACTTTGAAAGCTTTTTCCAATGCTGATTTTGGATGTTGTAGGATTGATAGGAAAAGTACTTCTTGTGCTTGTCATTTTCTTGGTAATTCACTTGTTGCATGGTCATCTAGAAAACAAAGTTTAGTTGCACAATCCACTGCCGAATCTGAATATTTAGCCGCTGCTAGCGCTTGTTCACAAATTCTTTAGATTGTTCAAACACTTAAGGACTATGGGGTTGATCTAGATAGTGTTCCACTATTTTGTGACAACACTAGTATTATTTGCATTGCTAAAAACCCTGTGCAACATTCTAGAACTAAGCACATTGACATTAGGTATCACTTTCTCCGTGATAATGTTGAAAAGGGAAACATTGTGCTTCACCATGTAGAGATACCGAACAACAATTGGGTTATATTTTTACAAAACCTTTGGATTTCACCCGTTTTTGTTATATTCGTAGTGAAACAGGGGTTATGCATCCTCATGGCTTAATTTGAGGGGGAGTTTTGAAACATGAGAAGTCTATGTGTGAATCTGAAATTAAAATAATATGAGCATCGTATTTCATAAATATATGACTTTGTGATTCCTTTTACATACTGAAAGTTCTTACTACATTACTCGTGTTATATATTTTGTAGTTTTTGCCATGTCTAGTAACTGGAATAATTACTTACACTAAATCGGGTCATGGTCGAACTTTCTTGTTCTTTTGATCTTGTTGCATGCTCAGAAGTGCTTTTAATCATAAAGAATTAATCAAGCAATCAACTCACATGTTGAGTTTTTTTTTTGAACAAATATAAGTTAAGAAAAGATCAAGAGAATATGCATGCATCGCACTTCTTCTTTTGAGATGGCTTATAATTTCACTTACATATGAACTTGGAAGAAGTTGTGTATGACTAAAACCATGTCCTTAAGCTTCTGATTGTCAAATGACATAGACTTGGCTTGGTTGGTTAGAATAAGGAAGATGCGCATATAATCTCTTACAAATATTATATGATCTAAATTTGTGCTTTGAAAAATAATAAAATGCAGCAACAAGTGTCATGCTTTCAGGTTTTGAAATAGTTAAGTTTGTGAGAACATGACTTGCTAAATTGGAAATTACAGTTGATATCTAGCATGGCTTACACTACTTTATGCATTTCATTGATGTGATAGTGTAAGTTACTTGATACTATGACTTGGATGAGCTTTGTTTTATATGTATATGTTATAATATGCTCATAACAATTAAAATTTGTCTTATAAACCTTGCTGAATACATTGTCAAAGGGGGAGAGATAATATGTGATTTAAAAAAAACAAATATGCAAGGGGGAGGCACAGATTACACATTGCACATATCAACAATTGTTTTTGGCACGATTCTTCTCAGGGAGAGAATTTCTTTCTCTCATTTTATTTCTATTTTACAAAGGGGGGGAAATTGTTTTCAAAACTTTTAATATGAATAAGCCAATGTTCGGGTCTTAAGTGGTGTTGCCAATGCATTCATCAAGGGGGAGATTGTGAGACCTATGTGTGCTGAATACATTTGCTTTGACAATAAATGTTTTGAATGCTGCCATAACATCTTTTTAGCATGGTCCGACTCTAGCTCCGAGCTTCTGCAAGGTCCGACAATAGGTCCGACTTTCTTTGTCAAGGTCCGACATATTTTTGGGTAGCTCGGGTGAGCTTTGTCTTTAGCTTCGGCATGTGTTGGTTAGCTCCGACATGTTTTTTCTAGCTCCAGATTTTGGGTTGACTAGGTCCTGGTAGTTTTGATTAGCTCTGGTGCTAGGTTGTACTAGCTTTGATAAGCTCCGGCGCTAGGATGTACTAGCTTTGATAAGCTCCGGCGCTAGGTTGTACTAGCTTTGGTAAGCTCCGGTCTAGGTTGTACTAGCTTTGGTAAGCTCCAGCTCAAGCTCCAGTTAGCTTTGTCAAGGTTTGGAGCTTGATCGTAATGTTCCAAATTTTCATGTGTAATGTTTCGAACTTGCTTTACACTTATGGAAAGGTTGCTTAGTATTCTTTTACTATGTTTTTGGTGTGTTTTGGTGGTTAAGGCTTATATCATTTTGATGTGCTTTGCAACATGCTTATATGAGGTGCTCACGTAAGGTGTTGTAGTTTCGGAACTAAGTTGAGTCAAGCCGCGGACTTGGACTCGTACGAATTGGTCGGAAAGGTCCAACCGACTAGGTTATGGACTCAGGCTGCGGCTGAGTCAGGTTTGACTCAAATATGGAAATATTTGAGTTGGTTATGATAGGATTTCGTGTGGGTCATGAATTTTAGTTGTTTTAGGAATGTGGGATATGTTTATAAGGTGTTTGAAAGTCTTAAGATTGCTTCTACCTGCGTATAGAAGTGTCCTAAGCTGTTATGGAAAGTTTCGATTCGTGAACGGAGTAGGATTAGAGTCCTAGTTGAGATTGGGTTGGCCTAAGGGCTGGTTATATAAGCAAGGGAGACCAGAGCTCGTGGTGCACGACTTTGGGGCTGTTCCTCATGTGTTCTATTGAATAATTTTTTTTTTAGTTTGAAGGAACTTTTGTGCCTTGTTCGTACGACTTGTTCCAGACAAGTTTTACTCGTCGAGTTTCTGGACAGCACTACCTTTCATTGGTGGTTTTATCATAACTCGAGTTTTACAGATCCAATTGATGTGATTCTTTTTGGGTTGTCTTCAAAACTTGATTATCTATCATCTGTCAAAATTACACAGTCATTGGATTTGTGGTTTCTGATCTACACGTGTTTCTTTGCAGCATTCCAGAACTGTTTTTCTCGGGTAGGACAGATTGACCTTTGTTCGATCTTTTGATCATAACTTGAGTTTCTCTCGATGGATTTAATTGATTCTTCTTGGGTTTTCTTCTTTACTTGATTCTCTCTGATATATATCACTTTTGTCCCGGTGATACACGTTTACATTAGTCTCAAACACAATTTCTCTAACAGATCATTTTTTCTACTGAAGGGGTTGGGATTTAATTGTTTCCGCTGCGTAAGATTTTTAAATCTACCATTCACCCCCCCTCTGGTAGATTTTCAGGTGCTCTTCGATCCTACAATGACAAAAGAGTCCGCCATCTCTTGTTCTTGGTAAACAACATCAACCTCCTCATCAAGGTATCCAGCATCGTCCCATAATAATTAAGGACCTTATTCCCCGCAAAACTGAATCCAAGGATGTTTTAATGATCCCATAATAATTAATTTCCCGTCCTTGGTCGTCAACTGCCCTATTCACAACTCCGGTGTTACATGTTGCTCTGAAAGGACGTTGAGCTTCAAATTCAGTTGAACGAAATCGAAACCCATTGATGTCGTATCGACCATAGCTTTTAATTTTAATAGAACCGTAGGACAGTTGTCGTAATTCTTCATGGAAGCCGACTTATTTTTTGCACTGTGCATGAAACCAAGATAGGAAGTTAAGCCCTCCATGTACAACATAATATCGCATCGCTTGTATTTGTCTGCTCGTCGGTTGCTGCTTAGATTTCCAATTTTGTTGGTCGAACTCGCTAAATAAAGAAAAACATAATGATTAGTATAAATGTATAACACAACATGCTAATTATTATAGACGTTGAACAAACACTTACCGAAAATATTTGTCCATCCCCTCTATATTAGCGCACATGTACATCAAAGCAGACGTCCTTTCATCTGGTTCAGCATCATAGCTCGTGCCACTACCAACAGTGGTGCTTCTCGTTTTAAAAATGGAGAGGCTGCTACAAGGGGGTGCTTCATCAATATTGTACCGCAACATAGAAAACATTAACATTGTGTTCTTCTACAAAATATACGCTCAAAAAGTACCCTATCTCCTTAATGGCGTATGCTTCGGCGATGCATCCTTCAACCCTTGCGCGATTGTGAACTATTGGTTTAAGACACCTAAGTGCTCTTTCAACGTGATACATCCACCTATATTGCACAGGGTCGCCCACTTTAGCTTCATATGGAAGATGGATTAGGAGATGTTGCATTGGCTTGAAGAACCCTGGAGGGAAAGCTTTTTCCATCTTACATAAAAGCACTGGTATCTCCTTTTCCAACTTCTCCATCATCTCGGTTGTGATTTCTTTAGCACAAAGCTGTCTATAAAAGTAGCTAAACTCGGCTAACACCTTCCACACCGCATCATCAATGTAGCCCCAAAACATAACCGGCACAAGTCTTTCAATTATTATGTGATAATCATGACTTTTCAACCCTTTGAGATTTCCGGTCCTAACATTCACGGCTCGACTCAGGCGAGCAGCATAACCGTCTAGAAATTTCGGCGTTTTCAACCATTCGAAGACTTCTTTCTTTTCTTTTGGTTGAAGACAGAAAGAAGAACGCAGTTTGCCACCAGATTCGGTTAGTTCAGAGTTGGACGTTTACAAACCTATGCCAAATCCTTACGATCCTTTATATTATCTTTTGTTCTTCCCGTCAAATCGAAGCATGTGCTTATGATGCATTCGCTCATGTTACGTTACTGGTGCATGACATCAATGTTATGCATTAGAATTAAGGACTTCACATACGGTAGCTCCCATAGTGCACATATATAAGTCCAATTGTGGTCCTCTCCATAATCAACAAAACATCCAGGACGGCCTTCATCTGCCACTAAATTGTTCAATCTCCGACCAATTGAGACGTTGCAGTGGTACTTTTTTTACAACGGTGTCCTTTCTGAAGGCATCTTTTTGTTGTTCAAATACGTCATTGGGCGGTAACCAACGTTTGTGGCAATCAGAGTAGCAACTCTTGCCACCATGATTTAAACGAATACATTCTGTATTTGAAGCACATATCGGACATGTCAAACGACCAAGAGTGCTCCAGCCTGAAACCATGTCGTAAGCTGGAAAATCATGGACAGACCACAAGTATGCAACTCGAAGGTTGAATTTCTATTTTTTGTGAATGTGGCCTAGAGGGGGGGGGGTGAAATAGGCCTTTTTGAAATTTGTTGGAACCTGCAACACTTAATCACCAGATCAAAACTTGAGATATCGGACTAGTCCAGTAAAGTGCGGACTAGACCAGTGTATACCGACTAGGTTGATCAAGTTTGATTTATTAAGTTTGATTCTACGGTGTAGCAACGGAAGTATACTTGTAATTTATGTGTGCAAGATTATGTACTAGGGTATATCGGAAGTCAATCTTAAATTTGATATTTCAACTTAAAGTGAGCAAGATTAGTTGAAACCCTATATTGATATGATGTAAAGAACGATGAACACAAAGCAAGACACAAGTGATTTATCCCATGGTTCGGCTCCCACAGAGGTAACCTACATCCACATTGAGGAGTCCACAAAAGGACCGGGTCTTCTCCAACCCTACCCTCGTCGGATCGCCATGAAGGCCAATCCTCTTCCACTTATCACAAAGGGGTGAGTAACCGAATTCAAAGGGGCCTTCTCACACGTTGAGGGCTCCCTTAGATCACAACACGAAATACCACCAAGAACACACTCAAAAGATTACAATGAAATCACAGGAGAGTGTTAGAGAATCAAACCAAGAGCTCAATGAGTGTCGAACGTGTCTCTCCAATGATCTAGAGTGTATCCTCAAAGGATTGATCCTTGTTGAACATTAATTTTGTGGAGAGAGGTCTTTTTGAGGCTCTTGGGAGGTGTGATGGCGCTAGGGTTCGAGAGTGATTCAAGTTGGGCCGTGCACCTCTATTTATATGGGGTTTCTAAAAGTGACTGTCATGGTTTAGAAAGATCGGACTAGTCCGTGGTGGACACCGGACTAGTCCGGTGTGCTGTGTGTAGCAAACCCTAAGTGTCCCGAAATATTGGACTAGTCCGGCTAGGAGCGAACCTGTCCGATTTCGCTTATGGAAATCTTCGGACTAGTCCGATGGACATCGGACTTGTCCGGACAGTGAAACCCTAAGTGGTTATGGGGACAATTCCACACCTGGAGGACTTGTCCAATTTAGGTCAGAGAGTTTTTCGGACTAGTCCGTGCTAATATCGGATTGTCCGATTTAGATCAGAATGAATATTGGACTAGTCCGATGGCGATCGGACTTGTCCCTTTTTGTGTGACTTGTGAAGTTTTTTGAGGACTAGTCCGCACTAGGGAGGACTAGTCCGATTCTAGTCAGAGAAATATCGGACTGGTCCGATGGATATCGGACTTGTCCGATCTTGTGCAGAGAGGATATCGGACTAGTCTGATGACATTTGGACTAGTCCGGTCCTGTATAAATTTGTGCAATGTGTGTGTTTAATTGTGATTGGGCTCTTGGGGTGTGTTTCCTTAACACACTCCATACACAATGATCTACTATTCTTCTTCCTTGAGCTCATTTCCACTTTGCTCCTCATTCTCCCTTCTTTTTGGCACTTTGCTTATTTTGCTATTAAAACCTGTGCACAACTCAACAAAGAGGTTAGGATCTCATTTGCTTGTCATAAATTATTTAAAACCCACAGGGGACTCCTAGATGCACTTTCAATCTCCCCTTTTTTGGAGATTGATGACAACCAATTGAGATTTGACAAAATGTGATAAAAATTGAGATTTTCATAAAGCATGCACATATCAGTCTAAAATACATCAACCAATGAAAACGTAATCCATATGTGCATTCTTTATGGTGGGGTGCATAACTAAGTATATTGAAACAATGAGAATGACATAATTGACATTAATCAACCAAAAGCAAGCATATATGTCATTCTAGGAGCAAAATCAAATAACTCAACAATTGCTTCTCAAAAGATCATAACAATGCATCACAGAACCATAATTAACTTAAGAACATAGTTAAAGCTTTACAACCCATAAAATAGACAAAAGGCATAAAAGAGAGCTCTCTCCTCGCATCCTACAACTAAGACTAAGACTCCCCCTCAATCTCCCCCCCTTTGGCATCAAGACACCAAAAAGAAGGAAAGGAGGGACTTAAAGTCTTCACTCCTCGCTGTCGGTCCTCTCATCATCTTCATTGTCGTCTTTGGGGTGATAAGGAGGAGGAGGAGGAGGAGGTGCAGAGCCACTCGAGCCCCCAATGCCAAAATAGGCAAGCTCGGAGGGGGTCAAGGGCCCGGGCTCGGTGATGTCAGGGTCGGAGTCTTCAGAAATCACTGGAGATCCAATGGGGTCGATCTCCAGCTTCTTGCAAATATGCTTCACATTTGCCTTGACGTACTTCATGTCTTCCTTTCTCTTCTTGTTCAGCTTGTGGGCCCTCACTTCGGCCTTTTTGCAGGAAGCAAATATAGCAGCCAAGTACTTGAAGATCCCACTAGAAGATCCCCTTTGAGGGGCTGCTCTACAGGCCATAGTAGCTCCTGTATCTTCACTTCTTGCCGGAGCCTTAGGACTGGAGGCTAGCGAGGGAGCAGCCTGGACATTTGCTTGTTGAGGCTTCTGAGGCCTCAATGGTGTGTTCTCCACATCCTTGACAAACTCGATCCTTGTGACATTCTCAATCATGAACATGAGATAAGGGGCATAGCCTCAAGATCGGTTGGGAGTACTAGAGATGTTGATCATATCGTTCCAAATGTATTCAGCCACATCAAACTGACGATCCTTGCTTATCACTCTCATCAGGGTCCGAAGATAACCCTACACACTCCCAGCATCTCCATCCTTGGGAGCAATCCTCTTCCTCAAGACTCTATTCAGGACCACAAAGAAGGGCTTCATGTTCTTTGTGAAGGGAGGGTTGAACTTTGAGTTTGGCTCATAAAAGAATTCCATCCTTTCCTTCTCAATGACACCTATGTTGTAGATGATCAAACAGTCAGGTCTTGAGGTGTCAAGGTGAAGCAGGCTTGCAAAATATTCTTGAGTTATACTGTACTTGGATCCGTGAGACATCCAAGTAACACTCTCTTCATCTTCACTCGAGAAGTGGCATGTCGCAAAGAATTGCGCAATGACCTCGTCATTCCAATTATTTCTGAAGGCAAAGAGGTCCTTCAGTCCATGTCTCTCAATTGCTTCCACCACTTGAATGAACAGGGAGCAGCCCTTTTTCTCTAAATGTGCCAAATCAATCCATTGATTGTGCACTACCGCTGTCTTCATTGGGAGATACACAGATTTGTAGAATTCTGCATGGAAATTGCTCCAAAATCTGCCATCGACGGCTTGCTTCGGACGGCCATACCAATCAATGCTCCTGAACTTCACCGCCGAGTCACTTCCCTTCCCATTTAATTTCTCTTCAGTGGGGTCCCGGACCCCTTCTCTTGGAGCATGCAACTTCAACGGGCCAACTGGACCCGTTGCTATTCCTTTGCCCTTGCCCTTGGCTAGGCGGGCACTTGCTGAGCTAGGGCCACCACCGATGGTAGCCCTAGAAGCTGGCACCTTGGAGGCCGGCTTCTTTGCTAGCACTTTCCTCCGAGCCTGTGGAGGAGACGGAGCTGGCTCAGAAGGACGCTCTTGGCGTTTCTTGCCAAGGCTCGTCGATGGCCGAGGTGCCACCTCATGGTCCATCTCGGCCTCAAAGTCAGAAAACTCATCATTCGTGCTCGACATGTCCTGATAATGAATTGTGTAAGGAATGAATGAGTATTGATGATTCAAGGCATGTGTGAGAAAGAATAACAAGGTATTGCATTTTGGAATTGACAGGTTAGGTTTTTAGTTCAGAAAAATCGGACTTGTCCACTGTACAGGCACGGACTAGTCCGGGGTGATCGGACTTGTCCGATATTCAACCTCAAAAACCTAAGTAGATAGACAAATGGTGATTCCTAATGCACAACTAGCTTAGCATAAACGTAATACATCAAGGAGGCATGTATATAGTGAAATATGCTAGGCTATTCGACCAACAATGAGGAAATTTTGGATTTCTAGGGTTTGAGTGAAAATTACCAAGGAATTCGCTTGATTCTCGAAGAAGAAGGTGTTGGAGTCCAGACTTGCTCAAGAACTTCAATCTTCGAAGGAGGAAGCTTGATTTCCACCCAAATGCGGAGCTTTTTGGTGGAGGGGATGCAAAATCGCCTTGGGATCTCGAATTTGAGAGAGAGAACGCGTGAGGCAAGAGCAAGGATGAAAGGATTAGGGTTTGGTGGCGGCTAGGGTTAAGCTTTTCATCAAGTGGCTTAGTGAATATGTCGGCCAATTTCTAATGGGTGTTGACATGGGTAATGGCTATATCTCCTTTCATGGAGTGGTCTCTCAAGAAGTGATGTCTTATGTCTATGTGTTTGGTTCTAGAGTGCTCAACGGGAATATGGACAATTTTAATGGCACTCTCATTGTCACAAAGGAGTGGAATACGGTTCATATCGTAACCGTAATCCCTTAGAGTTTGTCGCATCCAAAGGAGTTGTGCACAACAACTCCTGGCTTCAACATACTCCGCTTCGGCCGTGGATAAGGCAATGGAATTTTGTTTCTTGGAGGACCAAGAAACTAAAGATCTCCCTAGGAATTGGCATGTACCAGATGTACTCTTTCTATCTACTTTGCATCCGGCATAATCTGCATCGGAGAAACCAATGAGATTGAATTTTGAGCCTTTTGGGTACCAAAGACCAAGGTTGGGTGTATGAACTAAATATCTCAAGATCCTTTTTACGACTGTCAAATGACACTCCCTGGGATTGGCTTGAAACCTTGGACACAAACATACACTCAAGATAATGTCTAGCCTAGATGCACATAAATAGAGTAGAGATCCAATCATGGAGTGATATTCCTTTTGGTCGACGCTAGGTCCATCTTCATTGAGGTCCAAGTGGCCATTCGTTGCCATGGGAGTCTTTATGGGCTTCACCTTGCCCATTCCAAACTTCTTTAGTATGTCTTGAGTGTACTTCATTTGGCTTATGAAAGTCCCTTCCCTTTGTTGTCTCACTTGGAATCCCAAGAAGTACTTTAGCTCTCCCATCATGGACATCTCAAACCTATCTGTCATGATTTTACTAAATTACTCACAAAAAGATGGGTTAGTTGAACCAAAGATTATATCATCAACATAGATTTGACAGACAAAAAGATCATTGTAAAAATTATTTGTAAACAGTGTATAATCTACTTTGCCAATCTTAAAGCCATTTTCAATTAAGAAATCTCTAAGACACTCATATCAAGCTCTAGGAGCTTGTTTGAGGCTGTAGAGAGCCTTACGCCATTTAAACACGTGGTCGGGGAACTCTTCGTCTTCAAACCTGGGGGGTTGCTCCAGATCCACCTCTTCCTTGATTGGTCTTTTGATGAAGGCGCTTTTCACATCCATTTGATAGAGCTTGAAATCATGGTGAGTTTCATATGCAAGTAATATTCTAATAGACTCAAGTCTAGCTACGGGAGCAAAGGTTTCATCGAAATCCAAACCTTCGACCTATGAATACCCTTTGGCCACAAGTCTTGCCTTGTTCCTTGTCACCACCCCGTGTTCATCTTTTTTGTTGTGGAAGACCCGCTTGGTGCCAACGATGTTCGCATTGGGTCTTGCCACAAGTTCCCACACCTCATTCCGCTTGAAGTTATTCAATTATTCTTGCATTCCCACCACCCAGTCTGAGTCCTTCAATGCATCCTCAACCCTGCACGGTTCCAAAAAGGATAGAAACGAATAGTGCTCACAAAAGTTAGCTATACGAGATCTAGTGGTTACTCCCTTTTGGATGTAACCGATGATATTGTCGATTGGGTGATCCCTTTGGACGCATTGGTGTACTCTTGGGTGTGGCATTTGAGGCGTTGTATCTTCATGATCATCTTCTTCTCCACCTAAATGGTTGTCCTCGTTGATTCGTTGATCGTCTTCATATTCTTGTGGTTGATCTTGTGTGGAAGATCCCCCTTGGTCGTTCACCTCCTCTTGTGGTTCATCTTCCTCATGCACGTGTAGAGGTGACTCCTGTGGTCGAACTTCACCTAAGGCCATTCTTTTCAATGCTTGAAAATGAGCTTCTTCTTTATCTAGCACACATGGGTCAACTTGCTCCTTTTGGGAGCCATTAGTTTCATCGAACACTACATCACGCGCTACTTCAACAAGTCCGGAGGTCTTGTTGAAAACACGATAGGCGTAAGTGTTCGAATCATAACCAAGCAAGAAACCTTCATCGGACTTCGAAGCAAACTTTGAAGTCCTAGGCTTCTTGTTCAAGATATAACATGGAGAACCGAAAACTCTAAAATTTGAAATATTAGGCTTGTTACCGGTAAGTAGCTCATAGGATGTCTTCTTGAGTAGTCGATGAAGATAAAGTCAATTTACGGCGTGGCAAGCGGTGTTAATCGCTTCCGCCCATAATCGATCTGAGGTCTTGTACTCATCGAGCATTGTTCTTGCCATTTCTATGAGAGTTCGGTTCTTTCTTTCGGCAACTCCATTTTTTTGAGGGGAGTACGGAGCTGAAACTCGTGCTTTATGACTTCTTCATCAAGGTACTCCTCCACTTGTGTGTTCTTGAACTCCGTGCCGTTGTTACTTTCAATTTTCTTGATTGTCAATGAGAATTCGTTTTGACCTCGCTTGAAGAACTTCTTGAGTATTCCTTGTGTTTCTGACTTATCATGCAAAAAGAAAACCCAAGTGAAGCGAGAAAAATCATCAACAACTACTAAACCATATTTGTTACCGCCGATGCTTATGTAGGCAACTGGACAAAACAAGGCCATGTGAAGTAGCTCGAGCGGTCTTGTTGTAGTCATGACGTTCTTGGCGGGGGTGAGGTGCTCCAACTTGCTTCCCAGCTTGGCACGCGCTACAAGGCCTGTCTTTCTCAAACACAACATCCTTTAAACCTCGGAATTAATCGCCCTTGAGGAGTTTTTGAAGGTTCCTCATACCAACATGCGCTAGCCATCTATGCCACATCCAACCCATGATTGTTTTTGCAATCAAGCATGTGTCAAGTTCAGCTTTATCCTTGTTGAAGTCAACAAGATAGAGCTTTCCCTTTAACATACCCTTGAATGCAATGGAACCATCACTCCTCCTAGAGACGGTCACACCCTCGTTAGTGAACAAGCAATTATAACATTTGTCACATAATTGAGATATGGACAGCAGGTTATAATCTAAGGATTCAACATGTAATACATGAGAAAGTGTGTGTTTAGATGATATGGCAATTTTACCGGTGCCGAGCACCTTTCCTTGGCAATTATCTCCAAAATAGATGCCCTCGTTTGGATCCTCATTTTCTTCATATTCCACAAACATTCTTCTTTATCCGGTCATACGGTTGGTGCAGCCACTGTCTAGGACCCATTTAGATCCACCGGAGGAATAAGCCCGCAAAAACAATTTATGCTTTGGTTTTAGGTACCCAAGCTTGCTTGGGTCCTTGGAGGTTAGTTACAAGACATTTGGGCACCCACACATGAGACTTGGTGTTCTCATGGTGTGGCCCAACATAATGAGCATAAACTTTGCCAAAATTATTTCTCATTAAGACATACGAGGCATCGAAGGTTCTAAACAATAACTGTTGTTGTTTATGTACGAGACTAGTCTTGGAGGTCGGACATGTCCGGCGGACCGGACTTGTCCGGACCCCGACCGGACTAGTCCGGTGTTCATGTGTGGTTAATGTTTTAATCTTTGACTTTCCAGTTCGAGAGGGTCTTGCCTTTACAAAGGTAATTCTCTCCTTGTTATTCTTATGGCTTCTAGCATGTTGCTTTTCACCATGAGAGTAACCAATGCCATATTTGACATTTGGAGGTCTTTTGACCAAGTATGCACTACGTGCATATTTGATCTTCTCCTTGTCAAATATGCCACTTTGGGCAAGATGTTTATCCTTTGTAGAGGTTGGCTTATCCTTCAAACTGGTGTCAACTTTATTACATGTAAAAGCACAAGCAACCTCAGTTTTACTGGGTTGGGAAGGTGAACTTGAAGAGGATGAAGGTTCACCTTGCTCGAGTGACTCAACTTGCACTTCAAGGATCTTGTTAACCTTGATCAGGTCAGCAAGTTGGTCCTTGATTTTAGCATTTGAGTCGGTTAACTCCAAGCAAGTTTCCTTGCTTGAAGCTAACTCAAGCTCTGGTGATTTGCTTCGTTCCTTTTCAAGTTCTAGAAGCTTCTCAAGTTCGACATAATCCTCCTTTTGGGATATGATCATGTCCTCTTGACGATGTATCAACCTCTCCTTCTCAACAAGTTGATCAAGTAAAAATTTCATTTTTGTGGCAGTTTTCCTATCTAGTCCAATAAGCATATCCTCATTATCACTATTGATTTCATCATCACTAGAATAGGAATGCACGGAAGGGGGTTCGGTGTTTACCTTGTGTTTACCTTCCTTTGCCATGAGACAAGTGCCATTTCCCTTCCATGCGCCGAGTGTAAGGAAGAGAGTAGACTTCTTGGATGTCTTCTCGATGGCTATGCTATCCATATCTTCTTCTTTGGATGATGAGGACTCATCATTTGAGTCCCACTCTTTCCCTATGTAAGCTTGTTCAGCTTGTTTCTTCTTCTTGAAGAATTTCTTGGGTTGAGGCTTGGCTTCTTTGGTCTTTTTCTTGTTCGCTTCTTATGGGCAATCAACTATAAAGTGGCTATACTCACCACAATTATAGCATGCCCGCCTCAACTTTGACTTTGTTCTTTCCTTGTACTTACCTTCGCTTGATTTAGTGCCTTGTCTTTTCTTCATTATTCTCTTGAATTTCTTCATGAACCGTATCATGTCTTCTTCATCTAATTCACTGCTCTCATCATCACTATCTTCTTCTAGCCGAGCTTCTCGAGCTTCTTTAGATAGGATCTTGACGGTGGATGTCAAAGCAACCCTTTCTTCTTTGTTGAGGTGAGGTCGGCAATTTCCTTGACATGCTTTGCATGTTTTTCCATCATCTCGAAATTAATGATTTTTCCAAGCAATTCATCCGGAGTCATTTTTTTGTATCCGAGGCTTTCTCTAATCCTTGACAATAGGGTGACATTGCGAGGCATGACAGCTCTAAGTATGAGCTTCACCACCTCGTGGTCATTCCACTTCTTGCTTCCATATGATCGAACCTTGCTGACGAGCGTCTTTAACCGGTTGTACATATATTGAGATGACTCGTCTTCTTCAATTGTGAATCTTCCTAATTCGCCTTCGATCATTTCAATCTTTGCTTCACGCACATGCCCATCACCTTCATGTGCAGTTTGCAGTGTATCCCATATATCCTTAGCAATCTCGAGTCCATCCACCTTGGTGAACTCGTCCTGACTGAGCGAAAAGGTGAATACTGCTTTGGCTTGAGCATTTCGGTGAATTGCTTGCTCTTGGCATGGTGTGAGTTCTTCGTCGTCGCTCGAGATATCAATTCCTGTGCACACAATATCCCATAGACTTGGATTGAGAGAGATTAGATGCATTTTCATATTTTGCCTCCACATTGAGTAATCACTTCCGTCAAAGTGTGGGGCTTTTCCATGTGGGATAGATAAATAATGATTATTGTTGGAATTGAGACGATCATAGTTGAAAGGATATCGAGAGTAGTCGGTGTGACTACTCCCCTTCTTCTTTTCTTCAATCTTCACTTTCCCTTTGTAAAGTGTCTTCTTTCTTAGGAGCGCCTTTAGTTCTAGCGTCTCCTCATCATCGTCCTCGAAGACTTGAATGGCTTCGAGGAGCTTCTCCACCTTTATGTTCTTTTCATCATCAACCTTTTCTTGGTTGTTGCTCTTGTGGATGTCCTATATGTTCGACATGATCTTTTTCGAGCGATTAGTCTCTTTCTTAAAGAACCTGCTCTGATACAAATTGAATGTGGCCTAGAGGGGGGGTGAATAGGCCTTTTTGAAATTTGTTGGAACCTGCAACACTTAATCACCAGATGAAAACTTGAGATATTGGACTAGTCCGGTAAAGTGCGGACTAGTCCGGTGTGTACCAACTAGGTTGATCAAGTTTCATTTATTAAGTTTGATTCTAGGGTGTAGCAGCGGAAATATACTTGTAATTTATGTGTTGCATGATTTTGTACTAGGGTATATCACAAGTCAATCTTAAATTTGATTTTTCAACGTAAAGTGAGCAAGATTAATTGAAACCCTAGATTGATATGATGTAAAGAACGATGAACACAAAGCAAGACACAAGTGATTTATAACGTGGTTCGGCTCCCACAGAGGCAACCTATATCCATGTTGAGGAGTCCCCAAAAGGACCAGGTCTGCTCCAACCCTACCCTCATCGGATCGCCACGAAGGGCAATCCTTTTCCACTTATCACAAAGGGGTGAATAACCGAATTCAAAGGGGCCTTCTCACACGTTGAGGGCTCCCTTAGATTACAACACGAAATACCACCAAGAACACACTCAACAAATTACAATGAAATCACAGGAGTGTGTTAGAGAATCAAACCAAGAGCTTAATGAGTGTTGAACGTGTCTCTCCAATGATCTAGAGTATATCCTCAAAGGATTGATCTTTGTTGCACTTTAATTTTGTAGAGAGATGTGTTTTTGAGGCTCTTGGGAGGTGTGACGGCGCTAGGGTTCGAGAGTGATTCAAGTTGGGCCGTGCACCTCTATTTATATGGGGTTTCTAAAAGTGATCGTTATGGTTTAGAAAGATTGGAATAGTCCAATGTGCCGTGTGTAGCAAACCCTAAGTGTCCTGAAATATCGGACTAGTTCAGCTAGGAGCGGACTTGTCCGATTTCGCTTCTGGAAATCTTCGGACTAGTCCGGACAGTGAAACCCTAAGTGGTTATGGGGACAAGTCCACACTTGGAGGACATGTCCAATTTAGGTCAGAGCGTTTTTCGGACTAGTCCGTGATAATATCGGACTTGTCCGATTTAGATCAGAATGGATATCGGACTAGTCCGATGGCGATCGGACTTGTTCGTTTTTGTGTGACTTTTGAAGTATTTTGAGGACTAGTCCGCACTGGGGAGGACTAGTCCGATTCTAGTCAGAGAGATATCGGACTAGTCTGATGGATATTGGACTTGTCCGGTCTTGTGCGGAGAGGATATCGGACTAGTCCGATGACATTCGGACTAGTCCGGTCCTATATAAATTTGTGCAATGTGTGTGTTTAATTGTGATTGAGCTCTTGGGGTGTTTTTCCTTAACACACTCCATACACAATGATCTACTATTCTTCTTCCTTGAGCTCATTTCCACTTTGCTCCTCATTCTCCCTTCTTTTTGGCACTTTGCTTATTTTGCTATTAAAACCTGTGCATATCTCAACAAAGAGGTTAGGATCTCATTTGCTTGTCATAAATCATCCAAAACCCACAAGGGATTCCTAGATGCACTTTCATTTTGTAGCAGTCGTATGCTTCGATTCCTATCCATAACATTTTCACCTCTTCAATCAATAGCTTCAACATAACAAGTCATGAACCAGGATGATCCGGTGCAGGTACAATAAGGCAAAGGAACATGAACTCATACTTCATACAAAGAGATGGTGGTAAGTTGTACGGAATTGCGAACACGGGCCAACAAGAGTATGGAGTTGTGTTTGTACTGAACAGTGAGAAGCCATCTATCGCCAACCCGATGCGAATATTTCTCGCATCATTAGCAAAATCTGGATTGAAGCGGTCAAGTGCTTTCCATGCCTCACCGTCAGACTGGTGCACCATCATTTTGTCGTTCTCACGTCGACCTTCTTTGTGCCACCTCATGTGTCTGGCTGTTTTTTTCTTTTTGAGGAAACAAGCGCTTCAACCTAGGTGTGACAGGGAAGTAGTGAAGCTGCTTCTATGCGACTTCAATCATTAGTTTCGTACCGTTGTCATTAACAACTTCGAAAAATCTTGCTTTATCACATTTTAAACAATTGTTCTCGTTGGCATGCTCTTTCCAAAAAAGCATGCAGTTGTCTGGGCATATATCAATCTTCTCATAGTCCATACCAAGCCAGAAATCAATTTCTTAGAATTATACATATCTTTAGGCAATTTATGAGGCTATGGAAGGACATTGCTAATCAATTTGTGAGATCGTTGTAGCAGTTGTTGGAGAAGGAATACATAGACTTAATTGCCATAAATCGAGTCAAGAAACTGAGGATTGTCACTATAGTGTGTTCATGCAACGGCTGTTCAGAAGCTTCGACAAGCTTGAAGAACTCTTTAACCTCTATTGTAGGAGGATCCAACGTCAATTCAGGATTTATGGCTTCAAGCATCTCATCCATCCTATCAACCCAAGTGTTGTCATCCTCATCTCGATCTTCTACGACTTGATAATGTGTGTCACCATGAAATGTCCACAACTCATAATGTTTCATGAAACCGTTTCCACACAAGTGATACGTCAACGTCACTTTGTCGAAACACTTCATATTTTGACATTCGATACATGGGCACTGCACCTTGCTATTGTTTGACAACGAGAAAGATCTTTCTCTGAAAGCATTCGTCTTGGTGAACCACTCCTCTAATTGCATTCCATTCTTTTTCCAACTAGTATACATCCAAGTGCAGTCTTCAGCCATGTTTGAGAGTACACCTTCAATGGAGACAAATCATTATAAGTTTCATTGTTATGTCATGTCAGGGCCCTACAACAAAGAAGATAGGTCCTAAACCCACCCAAGAGTGACCGAGCCGAGCGTGCTCATTACGCCACCTATTTAACACTACACCCCCTATCTGGTGTAGTTATCAAAGTAAAAGGGGCCTAACTGCTATACGATTATAGCAGTCATACAGTGACGAGCACGGTGTCGTCGTTGTTTGCCAAGACGAGCACAGTGGCGCTGCCGCTGGTGCTAGTGTTCGTTCTGTTGCTATTTGGGGACAGGATGACGGGCATCAAGGCCGTGACCATGCTCATGGACCTGTCGGGGTTCCTCTCATACGTGTACCAGCACTACCTTGACGGCTAGCGCGAGGATGCCGAGAAAGGAGGCAAGTGGGGAGAGAGGGAGAGAGGGAGAGAAAGGGAGATGGGGATGAGGTGAGAGGGAAAGGTAGAGGGAAGGAGAGAGATAGAGGAAGATGAGGAGAGAGGGAGAGAGAGGAGAGAGAGTAAATGAAGAAGAGAGGAGCCATGGCCACTGCCTTTAACTCCGTCGACGCCGATTCAGATGGGCATGGCCATCTAGATCACCCTGTTCTGGTCAACTCTCTACGGCGTCGCCTAGGTCGCGACACCCTCTTCGTCGATGTGCTCTCTGTGAAGGAGTTCCCCAAGAAGCTCCACCTCGAGAACCACTTAGCGACTTGGACATCATCTGCACGCACCCCATGTTCGACCCAGAGTCGGCGCGCGACGGCTGGCCCAGCCTCCCCTTCAGGGTACATGTAGGCAACAATTGCCCCGTGCACCGTGCCTGCGTGGAGGCGTTCCTCAGCATGTTTGCGCAGGAGGGGTGCCAGATGGTGGAGATGCCCTGCGTCGAGCACGAAAAGCACTTTGCCTAGACACGGTTCCTAACCCATATGATTGGCCGGATGCTGGTACTGCTGGAGCTCAAGCCGACGCCCATCAACACCAAGGGCTACGACACGCTGCTACGACTCGTCAACAACACCTACAACAACAACTTCGACCTCTACAACAGCCTCTACGACGGGCCAACAACATCAAAGGTTAAATACAATGATGATCTAGACACTGACGAACAAGACAGTAATTGATCGATGAATAGGTTCTACCATATCCATCTCTCTCATCGCGGCAGCGACCTTCGCCCGACCAATGTTATCAAGTCGCCTAATCGACCCTAGTCGCTTAAGGGGCGACTAGGTTGACTAGGTCGATTGGTCGTCGAATAGGGCAACTAATCAACCCTAGTCGATCCCTAGTCGACCTCCTAATCATCCAGAGATTTTTGGAAAATATTATTAGTCGACAGTATATAGCAAGGCAACACTGCAGTAAGTAATAACAACACATGAAAAGGGAGAAAGGTCCAGCGCTGAGAAAGGAGAAGGAGCACTGCAGGGAGGTGGAGCTTCGCGTTCCTGGAGCAGGGAGGCAGGCAAGAGAAGTGCACTGCAGGGCGGTCCATAGGGGAGCTATGGGAGGCCAACAAAGAGGGGGGGCGGTGGGAGGCGGACAGGGCGGGGTGGCGCACAGCAGCATTGCAACTGTGCCCCTGGAGGCGGAACAGAGTAGGCACCTAGGCACAGGAAGAGGTTAGAAAAATAGCCTTAATGGGCCAGGAGGGACCTAATGTATTTGAACCATCGGATGAGTATATGGGTATATAACGCTAACCCTAATTTCTTCTCTCCAACCCATCTCTCCTGTGGCATCCCGACGGCGGCACAACGACAACAGCCATAGCAGCGGTAGAGGCGGTGACTGTGGCGCGGAGGCAGCAGAGGCAGCGTTGCGGTGACCGCGCAAAGGCAGCAGAGGCGGCGTGGTGGTGATAGCGTGGAGGCAGCAATCTTCTGCGGCAGCGAGGGCGGCGACGGTGAGGGTGGCGCGGGGGAGGTGGCGGCGGTGAGGGTGGCACAGGGAGGGGGCAACAGTGAGGGCAGCGCAGGGGAGAGGGCAGGGGCGACGGCAAGGGCAGCGCAGGGGAGGAGGCGGCGGTGAGGGTGGTGCATCGAGGGGGTGGTTAGGGGAGGGAGCGGCGCGGGGGAGGGGGTGTCAGCGAGGGCGGCACAGGTAAGGGGCGACATAGGAGAGGGGAGAGGGCGGCGGCGCTATCACCCAGGGGATGGGAGGAGACAGCAGTGCAGGGGAGAGGAGGGGCGACGGGAGGGAGGGGGCGACGGGGAGAGGCTCTGGTACCTGGGAGGAGGCGGAGAACAGCAGCGGTGACGGCCTTCGACAGCGGCGTGGCGCTGCGCGGCGGCGGTGGAGTCAGGGGCGCAGCGGCGGTGTCGTAGGTGCGAGCGGCAGTGTGGAGACGGGTGGGAAAACTGGCAGGCGTGCGGGGCATAGTGAAAATTTCTTATCGACGACGGTGTAGGTCAACCATCGTCGATAAGTCTCTATCGAGGACGGCTAAAATGGGCCGTCGTCGATAACTTCTCAGGTGGGCCCAGTTTCGGCCCATAATGTTGACGGGGCCTTATCGATGATGGTGAACCATCGTCAACTATTTTGGACGACAGTTTTGAGACTACCGTCGTGGATAACGGTGTTATTGACAATGGCAATATTTAGCCGTAGTCAAATAGTTAAATAACGACGGGGTCATCGTCAATAATTATGGCTGTCGTCTACTGTCGCGATTCCTGTAGTGGCAGTGCCGGGCGACGGCGAGAGGAAAAAAAATAAGCAGCACAAGATGCAATTTTTTTTATTTTTTTTTGGTGTCTAGCCTAACCCTAGCCACCTTATTCCGTACCTCAGTCAAACAACCAAGTAGGCAGCAGCCACTTCAGGGGAAACCAAAGGACAAACGTCGGATGGTGAAGAGTCGCCTGGTAGATCGGGCAGCAGGCCGAACAGCGGCGACAGGCACCGCTGAAGGCAGCGTCAATGCGTTCGCTAGCCGCTAGGCCAAACCGATGAATGCGCGCGGGTGCTAATAAGCCGCTCGGTGGATTAAGCAGCAGGCCAAACGAGAGGCGACGGGTGCGTGGATCAGAGGCCACACACATGTGTGGGGTGGCGCGCAGGTCAAGAAGCGTTGGGTTGATGCCGGACCCAAGTGCGTGAAGTCGCGGCAGCAGGACGCCAAGTCATACGTCGGATCCAACACGACGAGGAAGAGCCAGCAGATCAAAGATGCCAAAAAATCGACGGGAATTGTCGAGGTAAATTGGCAAGATAAGCCGACGGGGTGGCTAGGGTACAAGAAAATCTAACCCTAGTTCCTGGCTCTGATACCATGTTATGAATAGCGCTTGTGTATTATTGAGGAGGCTAGAGGCCTCTATAAATAGATGTACAGGGATAACAATTATGCAGAAAAATCCTTATAGAAAAGGGAAATTTTAAATATATCCATACATCTCTAACACCAAGCACGACGCTCAAAGTCGTCTTCTCGACGTTTGATGGCGAGCTTTGAGTCCTACAAAGCTCGACGCCTCTCCTCCTGCATGCCGAGGCTCCAGGAGACCTCCTCATCCCTTACTGCCGAGTCTCGTTCCTGATCGGCAACAACAACCTCAGGGCAGACCATCTCCAGCCGCCTATCCCCGCACAACCTAAGGCAGGCATCAACGTTGGCGTGGGCCTTTAGCGTCTTCCCCTCGAGCTCTTCCATCTTAGCGTCAACAAGCTTCACAAGGCGCCGCTCACTAGCAAGTTGATCCCACTCTGGGCGAGGGCAGCCTGCGTCTGGTGCAAGAAGGACTGGGCCGCGGCAACAGCCTCTGAGAGGGGGATAGACATGGCTGTCTCCACAAACGACTTGCTTTCCGCCTCTTCTGCCAATTCTGTTGCATACACCAGCGCCCGGGGACTTGATGGCTCCCCTGTTGGAGCCTCAAGAATGAGCGCATCGCACCCCCCCCCCCTAGGTGTCGAAGCACTCTCCCCTGGCACAAGAGTGTCGCCAACCGTTGTTGGCGAGTCGCCATCTTGCGCGCCGATGACATCTGGCACTAGTGCAGTGTCAACGATGGGCAGGTCTGCCCCACCAGGGGTAACCGTGACGGACAAGGTGGGCACCTCCTCGCCCAACACTGCTTCAGCCCCATCCGCTCCAATGGACGAAGGAGCACGAGGAACAGCCATAGGGGCAACGGCGTCACCGGAAGCCGATGCTCCGTCAAGCGTGAGATGCTCCTGAAAAGGCCCCGTTCCAGTTCCTAGAGGGGCCGAAACTGTCAAGCTCAGCTTTTGAAGCACCAATGGTGCTGTCTCGGTCGACGACGCCCTGAAAAGCCAAAGATAACCCTGTTAGCGTGAAGAAGTAACAAAAACAACGAAGGCAGAAATTGTGCCTTACCGGCGGGCCTGGCAGCTCCAGAGACCCTAACCTCCCAGCTCGCACGGCAGATAGGCCCCTTAGACCCGACGCCAAGGCCGGCGCCACCACCTCTAGCACCTGCTCTTGGTCAACTTGTATCAACGCGGCCATCGGCATAGATCCTTCCACGCGCCCTCCGGAACTGCCGCCACCACTCTTCTATCCACCCATCGCTGGAACACCGACAGCTTGAGGCCCACCTGCCAAGGGATGTGTGGACGCGATACCTCGAAAGCTGGTGCTAGAATCAGAGACCAGATCGATGATGGAGGCTTCAGCTGCTCTGGCCCCTATCGATGGGAGATTAGGGCACCATCCCCTCGCACCAGCTTTGGCCTCTTTTACATAGGGGCAGCAGGACCCATGATCAAAGTATGGGACTACTTCCCCAGTGCAGGAACTGATGTTGGCTGATTGTCGACCCCCCTGTCGGAGGTTGTAGAGGTCTCTACCTCCACCCTTTCTGAAGGGTGTGGGGTAGAACCTGACCCTTGTTGGACTGCAGCACGGCATCGCTCCAGGAACGCTGAAGCTCTGGTCGTCTCTTTGGGGTGTAGTCGAGCAAGACCAAACGCATTAACCTTCGGCATCGACTCCACACTTCACCATTTAGGTCAGGGATCATGAAAAGTGGCTGGCAGTAATCTGGGATGAAGACGTGCTCATCATCGATCGTGCCACAAGTCACCACCTTCAACATCTCCTCTAGCATCTTGAGGGTTGGGTCATACTGATCCAGCCGACACTGGTCGAATGCACCGGAATAGACCCAGGCCCTGTATAGGCACCACTGAAGATGGGCGATGTGACAATGCAAGAAGTCCGCCAGCACCATCAGGGAGGTCAAGCCCCATGTCTGCCAGGAACTGGATCCTCTTTAGCACTGGCTTATACTCCTTCGTCAACCCTTGGTACGCTTCCCAAGTGGTGGGATCAGAGGCCGGGTCTTGAGAGGGTAGCTTCAGTAGGGCGAGGGCATCGGTACGCATGATCGTTCAGCACTCCCTTTAGCGACTCAACTTCCCCCCTTTGTGGGAAGCAATGTAGATCCCAAAGGTCTTCTCCTGATGTTGGAAGTAGTAGGCTCCCACCTGGCTTGTCGCGCTCCTTCCTTTGGTCTTCAACACGAAGAGGAACCGTAATAACTCCACTGTAAGTGGAGTCCCCACAAACACCTGGCGGAAGTGGACGACCAAAGCAACCAAAATAATGGAGATCAGCGACAGGTCGTGTAGCTGCAGCTCATATTCATCCAGCAATGAGAGGAAGAACCCCAATAAAAGGAGCCTGAGCCTGACAGACGCGTAGGCAACAAAGAGAACAATCTCATCTTCGCACAATTCTTGAAGAGCGGGAGATACACAGCGAATCATCTATCCTTGCTCCGCTGCCGCCCAGCCAAGCAATCGCCTCATCGGCATCAGATCCTCTACTCTCTTGTAACAAGGAGGAGGCAGCATGGAGGCCATCGAAGCAAGCAACAATGGGAGCTTTGCTAGTGGTGAAGGCTCAGGCGCTCAAGAAGGAGGGCAAAAGCTCGGGCACCGGGGTGTGAGTAAGGAAGGAACTGCCCTCTCCAGCAAAGGTCACCTTTTTATTACCCCCACAACACTTGAGCATGTTGTGCGGATCGCCAGGGTCGGACTCATGCTACTCAACCTAGAGCACCCATGACAGCAGGGCCCAAGACCTCTTCCAAAATACTTGGCTCGAGCGGTCAGCCACCTGAGAAGACAGCTGGTGCGATAGCTGGTGCAGTACCCATAGACGCGAAACAAGCGGAAGTGCTACAACCACATTGGGAACTGTTGCGATTAAAGGCGCTAAAAGAGGCAAAGATACCACCGCAAGCAAAGATCACGTTGCCATAATCTCTCAACCAGAAGAGGACGTGTGGCCGTGTTGGTAGAGGTCTGCACTGCTTCGGCTGACCAAGACAAAATCAAAAGACAACGAGGGAAAGCAAGGATAGGGCTCCACCCTCAGGCTCATCAACTGCCCCCAGGGTGGACCTAGGGGCCACTATCGGTACCTAGCATATGGGGTACCGTCGCACATAGGCTGAAAGCACCTAAGTACCCTGCCTCCCCACCGAGGCAGGGTCCAATGGTGCCACATGTCTAGAAGGCACCGGACCCCGGCCTTTCTCAAGTATGGGTTTCGACGCTGCCACATGGACCTCAAGATGAGAACCAGCTCCATCGATGAGACGGGCTCCTGAGCTGCCACGTGTTTAGCGGGACGGGACTCCACTCCACCATAAGAGTAGGCTCTAGTGCCGCCAGGTGGCCCAAAGCACCAGGTCGTCCACCTCTTGCAGAGGCGAGCACCGGCTGCACCACGTGTCCTGCAGTTTCAGATTCCCATCTCACCTCAGAGAATGGCTCCGGGGCTGCCACGTGCCCCAAAGTACCGGACCTGGCCTCCCCCGCAGTGACCAGCTCCGGTACTGCCACGTGTCCTGCAACTTGCTCTGGACGGTGGGTTGCGGTAGTTAATACATGGTGCACCCTGTCTAAATCAAGCATCAAAGACATGCACCCGCCCCTGGCGCATGACGCGACGCACGCCTATAGTTAGGTACCGCTGCACCCAATCGCATCATAGTAAAGGCACCGCAGGCCTACCCCTCTCTCCCAAGTAGGGTAGCTTACGGCGACGAGACAGACGGACGGGGCATCCCCTGCTAGCGTCAGCAACTACGTGTAGGCCACTAGCATCGGAGGCAACAAGACGACGAGTATCCAACCCGAGGGCAGAGACAACATAGCGAAGAAGCCTTTGATCTTTAGGATAAGATTGCCAAGAGGCCACCTGTCAGGCCCCAGACCCCACTTGTAAGGCGTCCTACCTTGACTATAAAAGGACCGGGCAGCAACCGTTACAAGGGATGTCAACTCATACACACTCAACACAAGCAATACAACTCATATCGTGAAGTAGTGTATTACGTTTCGGTAGCCAAAACCACATAAAACCATCATCTCACCATCTCTCATACGCGCAACCTCACGCGAGGACTAAGCCCTGCTGATCCAGAACCTTCGCGGGCTGCTCGCATAGTAGGTCCAGGGGAAGTGTCACAAGAATACTTTTACAACGTCATCTACCCATCCTACTGGATCTCTCACTAGAACACCCTATTCTTCCCTTGATTTTGCCACTCTTCCCTTTGCCTTCCTTTTGGGTAAACAAATATGATACCTAGGGAATACTCTTTGGTGAAATGCTACGGCGGTACTTTCCGTGCACTTGCGGAACTCATCTTGCTTTGGCTTATGTTAGCTTGTTGCCTCTGCAAAACTAGCTTTTGCTACTAGGTTGAACTACGATAAGAAATACCAACACCTATGTAACACTCTTAGTGCATGACATCAATATTATGCATTAGAATTAAGGACTTCACATACGATAGCTCCCATAGTGCAGATATATGAGACAAATTGTTGTCCTCTCTGTAACCAACAAAATAACCAAGACGATCTTTCTTATGCACTAGTTTATCAAGTATTAAAGCAATTTCTAGGCCATTCAAACTTCTTTGTGGTCTTTTTGTGGCAATGATGTCCTTTCTGGAGGCATTTCTCGGTGTCCTAAACATGTGATTCGGAGGTAACCAACGTCTATGGCAATCAAAGTAGCATATGCTACCACCATGACAAAGGCAAAAACATCCATGTTCGAGGCTCATATCGGACATATCAAACGACCATGAATGCTCCAGTTGGAAAACATGACACATGTTGGGAAATCATGAACATACCACAAGTATACAGCTCAAAGCTTGAATTTCTGCTTTCTGTAATAATCGTACACTTTGATTCTTGTCCATAATATTTTCAACTCTTCAATCAATATGCTTTAACATCACGTTGAATCGTGAACCAGAATGACCCAGTCGAGGCATGATGAGGCAAAGAAACATAAACTATTTTATATAAAGATATGGTGGTAAGTTATGCGGAATAGCGAATGTAGGCCAATGTTGGTATTTCTTAACGTCTACAGGTCATCCTAGCAGCAAGGCTAGTTCTGCAGAGGCACTAGGCTAACCTAAGCTAAAGCAGGATGAGTTCCGCAAGCGCACGGAACGTACCGCTGTAGAATTTCACCCAAAAGTATTCTCTAGGGTATCGAATTTGTTTATTCCAAGGGAAGGCAAGGTAGAAGAGTAGTAAGGTCAAGGATAGAGGAGGGTGTTCTAGTGAGGAATTCGGTAGGGTGGATAAATGAATTGATGGGGTAGTGTGGCACACACCTAAGCAAACTCTTCTAATGGGTAAGAATGTCCTAGTGGAGGATAAGTTAAGGATGGAGCTGCTCCTACTATGCTTTAGGTATTCATATACATAGTCAATTAGTGTACACATGGTTGTGCTACCTACGAGTACTAGGGCTTAGCAGTCCAACATATCAGGCATGGGTTTACCCCTGAGATTATTAGGACGACTCCCGCCAAGAGCTTGCGGCATACCCGAACGTGAGGGATTACTAGAGGTGGCAATCGGGTCGGGCCAATATCGGGCGGACCGGAGCACGACGTGTCGGCCCGAGACGCGTCCCGACCCGGCACAAAAGTTTTTTGGGACATGCCGTGCCTGAATTTTGGGCCCGTCGGGCGGCACGACATGCCATGAATATGGGTCGTGCTCTGGACAGCTTGGCCCGAATACGTCACAATGGTCCGAATACGGCATGGGCACAAAGGCCCGTATACGACACGGAAAAAAATTGTGCAGCCCAAAGCGTAGGAGGCCAATGCAAAGAAGCAGCTCAGTATGCAGTGATACAGAGAAGCTTGCCAGCTTGCTGCGGCACAAGCTTATAAACCAGTCAAATGCAACAAAAACTGTCGATGTGGGACTAACCAGGCGGGCGGGCGCTCGCGTGCGCACGTTGCCGTGCTGGGCCGGCGGGCGAGCAACCACCGTTGTTCATGGGCCGCGCGCGCACGCTGCCGTGATGGGCTGACGGGCGAATAGTAGCTGATGTTTATGGGCCGCGCGCACCCGTCCCCCCACCTGGTTTTCACTGCCTTGCGGGCCCGACAACCAGATTTTTTATTTAGATTCAAATGTGAAACTTCAAACATGTATATTTTTTGCATATTTGATCCAAATTCGATGATTCTTTTTTCTAGATTCTCATAAAAATATTCTCTATCATTTGGAACTATTATTGTGAACATTATATAGCCTAATATGGTATATTTATGCAAATGTCCAAATTGGATGTGTATGTACATATTATATATATGATTCACTTTTTTGTATCTCTTAAAATAAAAATAATACTCAGTTGATTTTTGGTTTGTAAGCCAAAATTATACAATTGTACACATTAGAACTTTTATAATTAATTTTCAAACACTCGCACATGTTTCACCTCACATTTCTTCTCATATAACTCGAAAGCTCATATGAAGTATGGCATTCACTCAAATTCAAACACACCTTCTTTCAAACAAAGTTCACAAAATCAAAAAAATCATGAAGGTTGGTTTCGTCATTCATTAGCCTCACAAGAAATTTCACTCACAGAAACAATGTATTATTCAAGATATAAAAATTACAAACTCCCTGAATCCCTTTTTTATTTGTTTTTTTGTTCTGATTAATTTATAATGTTTTTCAAATTCAAGTTCAATGGTCACATGAAATACAATATCCTTAGACTCTAGTAAATTTTTCAGATTTTTTGAAATTTTTTTGTCCATGTATTGCATAAAAAATTAAAATTCATTTTTCTTTGTTTTTTCATTCCCCGCAATATATTATTATTTTAAATGTCAAAATTAGTAGGAACGGGTAGCTCAACTCCCTCAATCTTCACAAATTATTTCATATTTTTTGAAAGATTTTTGGCTATGTATTAAAAAATACTGCCCTCAAATCCATTTGAAGTGATGTTAGGCCATGCCAAGTAGTGTTGGGCCGCTGCTGGGCCGTAGCTGAGATTCTTTTTTTATTTTGATTCAAATTTGAAAGTTCAAACTTGTATAATTTCTTCATATTTAGTCTGAATTTGATGATTTTTTTCCTAAATTTTTCAAATGATTTTCTCTATCACTTCAGTATTTTTACATATTTTTTTGAATTTTATGTCCATATATTTTATAGAAAACTTATTTTTTTGTTAAAATTTGAATTGTTTGTGGGCTCATATCAATGAAGTGGGCCGTGATCGGGCCTGGCCCGGCCCGAAGGTGGCCCGTCGGGCCCGGGACTGTGCTTGGGCCTAGATTTACAGCCACCGGCCCGGCCGGCCTGGGCCATTTCGGCCCGAAGCACGAACAGGCCGTGTCGGGCCGGCCCGAGCACGGCCTGAGTCCCACCTCTAGGGATTACGTAGGATGGACGGGGCTTTCACCACATGCCACCTACCCCTACAAATTGTGGGTCTACGAGACATCCAACACTACTTAATTATCTAAGACCCATGTGTTGACGGCTGTTATATACCAATTTCACCTATCAATATAACTCAATTATGTGAAGGAAATATCATTTCTTGCACACATCACCTTTCTATTTAACCTATTTCCACTTGTACTTGGAGACATTGGTGCATGCAGATATTTTATACAGAATTGAAGTGAAACAAGGGGATGGATCCTAAAAAATACCATCCCGACAAATCAGGCATCACCACGTGGCACCACATGGATCAAATCGCCCACAGACAGAAGTATATGAGGCCATCCAATGGTGTAGCACCCATATCATAGAATGGGACCCACCTGTCAGTCACATGGAGGAAGAACTGGCCGTTTGGAGCCAGAACCAGGTCGGCCAATCCCCCTAGTCGACCGACTAGGTCCTCCACCCGGCTTGAAGAGGTCATGGGTGACTGATTCGCACGCTTTTGGTGGCGGGAACTGACCCTTCTACACCTATAAATAGGACCCCTCACTTCAACACACACCACTTGAGCATTATTCTATTGTAAACACTAGTTCTCTTAGTCCTTAGTGGAGTTAGACTATAGGGAGGAGAGCCTCTAGTCCCAAGTCCAAATGTGGAAAGGTAAGGCTCATGTATCTTTTCTTATATTTGTGACTTTATCTTTAGTCTTCTCTTATTCATATACTTGGATGAAGTGTTTCTTGTTTGATTATGGATTCCATGTATGCGGTAGGTATTGTCCTTATGATCATGCCCTAATGTCATTATACTCTCATCATAAACACTATAAACCCCCACTATAGTATAATTAGCCATGATATTATCATGTTAATATGAATGCCCCATGTTATGTTTCAACATTGGTTCAACGATGTTTAGGTTAGTCATTGCCTTAGGATGGCTTGTGTTGCAGCTCCTAAACTTAATATTCTAGCATGGCTAGGATAGTTAAGTAGCGTTGGATGTCTCGTAGACCCACGGATTGAAGCGGTAGGCAGTAGGTGGTGACAGCCCTATCTATCCTTTGTAATCCTTCACGTTCGGCTATGCCACTTGCTCTTGGCGGGAGTCGTCCTAGTATTGCTTGGGTAAACTCGTGCCCGATATGTTGAACAACATAGCATAAGGATTCACCATTGACATGCCCTAACCTAGGCTATTTATATGTATATTAAAAGCATTGTAGGAGCAACTCCTCAGCTCCTAGTTTAATCTCCATTAGGACTCATCTACCCTTTAGAACAGATTACTTAGGTGTGTGTCACACTACCCATATATTACAACTTACCCCTGTCTTGATAATTAATTAGTATCCCATAACTATCATAAGAGTAGTGTTTCCTTTACTCCATTGCCTTCCTTTGGGATAAATATGATACCCTTGGTAATACTTGGATGAAATGCTACATGACAGTTTCTGTGTGCTTGTAGACCTCATCTCTTTCGAGAGATGATGTGTGACGTAAGAAACATCAACAAGCATTTCTGGCGCCGTTGCCGAGGAAGGAAAGGAAGTGAAGGATAGCTATCATTGTGATTAAGCTATAGATGCTAATAGTAATTAGACAGGATTACCCTTGTTTATTTTCTCCTTTTGTGGTGAAAACAGGATAGTGTTGTCTAACCCATTTCATAGGATGGCCAACGAGCACGCTAGTACTCAACTGCAAGACGATTAAAGGTGTACCTCAACAAATGTCCGCTAGGAAACACCATTGCCTTTCGCGGAAGAATTTCAGCTTCCAGCAGAAGCCAATGTCATCCATACCCAAGCTTGGGGGAGGCTCCAAGATTTCTTCATGGTTTGCTTCCACAATGTGGTGGATAACTAGCTCTTCATCCAACACTCATGTCATGGGTTGGCCTCACCAATCCACGACCACATTCATGCTTGAGCTGAAGGAGTCCTAATCTCATTCATCATGGATGAGAATATGGTCTCTACTAAAGGGGTGGATTGAAGTGTTCTTTAGTTTCTTTAGCTTTTCTTGGACACCACTTAACAAGGTGGACATGCTAGTTAAGGAACTACACCTCCCATTGAAGTATCATGAAGATCAAGCCAATGGAGAAGTGATTGTATGATCCAAGCCGTGGATATTCACATGATTTGTGAAATCAATGTAAACATGGGCCACTTGGGGAATCATTTCCCAATGACACATGAGGATCAATTCCCAATAACAACTCTAATGGCTATGACCGACATGGAGGTCAAGGGTGGAGTCATTACCAACCTTATAATCAAAGAGGCTATGAGGATTTCAAGGGATTTAAGTTAAACTAGCATACCTTGAACTATCTTGTCCATGGCCAAGCAAGAAATCAAAACAACATTTACATGAAGCTCTTGGCCAAGGACAAGAAACTTAAAGAGCATTCAAGATCCAAGATATCCCACAATCACTAGTTGCGATCACTACACTTCGACCAAGCCCATGCAACCTAGGGCAAGTGACATTGTGGATGAAGCGTTTCTTGTTTGATTGTGGAGTCCACATGTCATCATGCTCAAGGAAGCTTTTGATCCATGATCAAAGTATGGGTTGACCTTAAGGAATATAAAGAAGGTCGAAGTGACACGCCTAAAGAAGGACAAGCCTCACAATGCTCATAAGAGAATATCTTCAAGAAGGAGAAGCCGTCACTACATCAACAAGTCTTCATCAAGATGACGGAGAGGCTAGGGCCACCATGTGGCCCACATGTCCAACTAACATGCAAAAGGCGATTTGGCATGTAAATCAAGAGAAGTTGTCCACATCTTCAACTCCGGGATTGGACGACAAATCATCGCACTAAGCAGTACAGAGGTAAGTTCCACGTCGGACATCAAAAATTTGGTGAGTCCTTGCCAATAGGTTAATTGGTAGTTATCTCATATTTGATTTCCCAACTACATATTTAAATTTCCCATCAATCTTTGCATTTGCATTTAGCATGTTGGAATTCTCACACTTGCTTGTTGGAAAGTAAAATTTCCAACCATCATAAAACTAAAATCTTGAATTAGAATATAATTTTATTTGGATATGAACTTTGGGTGTAACCACTTGAATTCATCTTCTTATTTCTATAAAAAATATTTCCCTTAATATTAAATGCATTTGCAAGTTGTTTCAAGTTGGGAAAAACAATTTGACAAAGGGTACAACATGCTTTTTAGCTAAAGTAACCCGTTTTTTTAGTTGTTTTGTTTGTTCTTGATTTTAGTGCAGCCAGACCAAAATTTGTAAAGAGGTTGGAAGGCCCCATCAAGCGCATATCCCTCCATCGATCTCATTTTGAGTTCATGGTAGAGGAATGCTCAAGATGGTGGCCCAATGGAGTTACAAGATGAAGCTCACTCATCTCCAACCTCAACTTGGCATTGAACATGAAGGATACACCAAAATTCATGAACGTGAATTTCTCACACAACGACCTTCAACCAAAACTGGTCTTCAATTGAGGTACAAGTTTAAAATTTTACATTGTTTGAATTGCATTAGGATTGAATGATTTTTGCTTACATTGGTAAGGAAGGTTTACACCTTCTCATCATTCAATTCTTATGCATCCTCACAAGAGTAAGTGCTGGCATTATTTTTTTATTCTTTAAAAAGGAATGTCATCTTACTTGGGAATAAATTTAAACAAGTAACTACAATTTCATAAGCATTGCTAAAATTGACTTAGACATTTTCTGCCTCAGTAATGCTTATGGAGTAACTTAATTGTTGAATTGGTAAGTATCAACCTAGTAATAGTGATGTCCATAATATTTATTTGAAATTCATTCATGCACGGATAACCAAATTTCAAATTCCTAGGAAAGAAAATTAAAAAAGTTCAGGAGGATAAAATTGAGAATCTTGTTTGCCATGACCTAAATGATGAATATTTGCTCTTGTAAACAACTATGATGGTTAGAAAATTTACAAGGTGAAGGGATCAATATAGTGTATTTATATCACATGCATTGTTATGAGTAGGAGCTTTAGAATATGTGCAAATTAATTTATCCATAAAACTCCACTCCTAGCAATGATTCATACATTGCTCATGGATACACGAGAAATTGGACCCAATACATCTTTGATTTTTATGTTCCTTGTACGTACAAATGAAAATTCGGTTACCTAACCCAAAAATTCATTTGTACAAGTATCGGGAGCTAACCATCCCTCTCTATCATAGAAGGGAAATTTGCAGGAGTAATATTATTATGTAGGCATTCAAGGATCCGATTGTTGGAATTCCTAGATGATTCCATTTCAACATCTTTTGGCCAAGGAGTAAATTAGGATGTTTGCCACCTATCGGAAATTAAGCCCAAAGGTCAACCATAACTATACAAGGCCGGAGATTTGACATGGAAACCCACCGTGAGCAACAAATGGGCTGCTACAAATATGTGAGAGCATTATGCTCTAAACTATTCTAAGCACTCATTCAAGCTCAAGGGAATTTCCACCATCATTGGGTGTAAGTTATTCCTTTGTGGCTAAAAGGTATGATGTACCTTAACCAAGGAATGACAAGATCACATCCAATGTATATTAGGTGTAAGTTGTTCCTATATGGCAAGAAGGTATTTTCATACCATAGCCAAGGAACAACGGATCGTACTCAACCCATGTTGAGTGCATGTCATCTTTTGTGGTTATAGGTATGTTGTACCTTAGGGAAGGAATAATGAGTGTTAACGGCTGTTATATACCAATTTCACCCGTCAATATAACTCAATTATATGAAGGAAATATCATTTCTTGCACACATCACCTTTCTATTTAACCTATTTCCACTTGTACTTGGAGAAATTGGTGCATGCAGGTATTTTACACAGAATTGAAGTGAAACAAGGTGATGGATCCTATAAAATATCATCCCAGCCAATAGAGCGTCGACACGTGGCACCACATGGATCAAATGGCCAACAAACAGAAGTCTTCGAGTCCATCCAACGGTGTAGAAACCATCTCAGTGGATGGAACCCACCTGGAAGTCACCGCAAGAAAGCACAGATCGTTTGAAGGACTTACCAGGTCGGTCAACCCCTAGTCGGCAGACCTGGTCTTTCCTGCAAACGCGGTCAGCTTCCAGTCGTTGGCTCCTCCCAGCTTGAAGAAGGCAGTGGTGACCGATCCGCGCACTTTTGACGGCGGGAATTGACCCTTCTCCAAGCTATAAATAGGACCCCTCACCCCTCACTTCAACACACACCATTCGAGCATCACTCTATTGTATACACTAGTTCTCCTGATTCCTTAGTGGAGGTTAGGTTGTAGAGAGGAGCCTCTAGTCCCAAGTCCAAATTGGGAAAGGTATGGCTCATGTATCTTCTCTTGTATTTGTGAGTTTGTGCTTTATAATAATATCATTATTAGTCTTTATTTACTTACATGGTTGGTCAAAGTGTTCCTTGTTTGGTTGTGGAGTCCATGTATGTGCTAGGTGTAGATATTTTTATGATCTATACATAATTCCATTATCATGTTATCATAAACATCATACACCACTACTGTAGTCTAATTAGGTAATAATATGATAATGTTAATATGAATATGTTAGTGCTTGGTCCCAACATTGGCTCAACGATGATTTAGTTCATTGCCTTAGGATGCCTTGTGCCGTGGATCTTAAAGTATTTACATAATATGCTAGCATGGTGCTAGGATAGTTAGGTAGCATTGGATGTCTCGTAGACCCACGGATTGAAGAGGTAGGCAGTAGGTGGTGACAACCCTATCCCTCCTTTGTAATCCTCCATGTTCGGCTATGCCACAGGCTCTTGGTGGGAGTCCCCTAGTATTGCTAGGGGTAAACCCGTGCCCGATATGTTGGACCACTAAGCCCTAGTATTCACCATTAGCATATTCATGTGCACATCATTAGGCTATGTATATGAGTAATTAGAACATAGTAGGAGTATCTCCATCTTGTAGTCTAACCCTCGCTAGGTCAACCTTACCCTTAGAGTAGATTTCTTAGGTGTGTCTCACACTACCCTCATTATCAACTTACCCCTATCTTGATAATTCATTAGTACCCTATACCTTTATCATAAGAATAGTGTTTACTTTACTTCACTGCCTTCCTTTGGGATAAATACGATACCCTTGGGAATACCCTTAGGTGAAATGCTACATGATAGTTTTTGTTCGCTTGCGGACCTCATCTCTTTAGAGAAATTATTTGTGGTGTAAGAAATGTCAACAAGCATTTCTAGCGCCGTTGTCGGGGAAGGCAAAGGAAGTGAAGGAAGCTATCACTTGTGATTAAGCTATGGGTACTAGTAGTTATTAGACAATATTACCCTTGTTTGTTTTCTTATTTTGTTGTGAAAACATGGTAGTGTTGGCAAACCCATTTCATGGGATGGCCAATGAGGACGCTAGTGCTCAACTGCAAGATGATTGAAGGCGTACCTCAATAAATGTGCGCTAGACAGCACCATTGCCTTTCGCGAAAGAATTTCAGCTTCCAGTAGGAGTCAAAGTCATCGATTTCCAAGCTTGGGGGAAGCTCCAAGAGTTCTTCTTGGTTTGCCTCCACCATAGGTTTGATGGTCACCTCCTCATCGAACATTCATGTCATGGGTTGGTCCACCAATCCATGACTACATTTGTGTTGGAGCTGAAGGAGTCCTATTCTCATTCATCATGGAGAATATAGTCTCCACTCAAGGGGTGGATTGAAGAATGCTCTAGTTCCCTTAGCTTGGCATGCACACACTTAGCAAGGTGGACATACTGGCTATGGATCTACACCTCCCACTAAAGTGTCATGAAGACCGAGCCAATGGAGGAGTGTTTGTATGATCCAATCCATGGATATTCACATGATTTGTAAAAATCCATGTCATCATGGGCCACTCTGGGAATTATTTCCCTGAAGACCCATGAGGATTCTTCCTTCAAAACATAACTCTAATGTCTATCACCTACAAGGAGGTCAAGGGTGAATCAACATTACCCTTGTAATCAAGGAGGCTATGCCGATTTCAAGGGATTTAATTTTAACTAGCCTACCTTGAAGTATCTTGTCCTTGGCTAAAGACAAGAAACTTAAAGAGCATTCAAGATCCAAGATATCCCACAATCACTTGTTGGGCTTCCTACCCTTTGACCAAGCCCATGCAACCTAGGGCAAGTGACATTGTGGATGAAGCGTTTCATGTTTGATTGTGGAGTCCACATGTCATCATGCCCAAAGGAGCTTTTGATCCATGATCAAAGTATGGGTTGACCTTAAGGAACATCAAGAAAATCGAAGTGGCACCCCTAAATAGGGACAAGCCTCACCATTCTCATGAGAGAAAATCTTCAAGAGGGAAAGCCGTCATTACATCGACAAGTCTTCATCAATATGGCAGAGAGGCTAGGACCATCATGTGGCCCACATGTCCAACTGACATGCCAAAGGAGATTTGGCATATCAATCAAGTGAAGTTGTCCACATCTTCAACTCCGGGATTGGATGACAAATCATTGCACTAAATAGGATGGAGGTAAGTCCCACTCATCGGACTTCAAATATTCGATGAGTCCTTGCCAATAGGTTAATTGGTAGTTATCTCATATTTGATTTACCAAATTGCATATTTGAATTTCCCATCGAATATTTGCATTTGCATATAGCATGTTTGAATTTTCGCACTAGCATGTTGGAAACTAAAATTTCCAACCATCATAAAACTAAAATTTTCAATTAGGAAATAAATTTATTTGGATATGAACCTTGGGCATAACCACTTGAATTCATCTACCTATTTCAAACAAAAAATGTTTCCCTTAATATTCATTGCATTAGCAAGTTGTTTCAAGTTGGGCAAAAAAATTTGACAAAGGGTACAACATGCTTTTTTATAACGTAACCCGTTTTCGAGTTGTTTTGTTTGTTCTTGGTTTTAATGCCGCTAGGACAAAATTTGTAAAGAGGTTGGAAAGCCTCATCAAGCACATATCCCTCCATCGATCTCATTTTGAGTTCATGGTGGAGGAATGCTCAAGATGGTGGTCCAATGGAGGAATACGATGACGCTCATTCAACTCCAACCTCAACTTGGCAGGAGAGAGTGAACATAAAGGCTACACAAAAGTCATGGTTGTGAGTTTCTCACACAACAACCTTCAACCTAGACTGCTCTTCAATTGAGGTACAAGTTTAAAATGTTCCATTGTTGGAATTACAATAGGATTGAATGACTTTTGCTTACGTTGGCAAGGAAGGTTTACACCTTCTTATCATTAAATTCTTATGCATCCTAACGAGAGTAAGTGTTACATTACTCTTTTTGATTCTTCAAAAAGCAATGTCACCATAGTTGGGAATAAATTTAAACAAGTACCTAGAATTTCATAAGCATTGCTAAAATTGACTTAGACATTTTTTGCCTAGGTAATGCTTATGGAATGACTTAATGGTTGAATTAGTATGTAGCAATCTAGGAATAGTGTGAGACCTATTTGTGCTGAATACATTGGCTTGTAATGAATACATTGGCTTTGATGATAAAAGTTCTGAAATTCTGATGAAACACCTTTTTAGCAAGGACCGACTCTAGCTCCGAGCTTCTGCAAGGTCCGACGTAAGGTCCAACTTGCTTTGTCTAGGTCCGACATGTTTTTTGGTAGCCCCGGTGAGCTTTGTATTTAGCCCCGGCATGTCTTTGATAGCTCCAGCATGTCTTTGTTAAGCTCCGATATGTTTTTGCTAGGTCCGACTTATGTTGGTTAGCTCCGACATGTTTTTCTAGCTCGGACTTTTGGGTTGACTAGTTCCGACTAGTTTTGGTTAGCTCCAGCACTAGGTACGACTAGCTTTGGTAAGCTCCGGTGCTAGGTACTGCTAGCTTTGGTAAGCTCCGGCTCAAGCTCCAGTTATCTTTGGGAAGGTCCGGAGCTAGATCACAATGTTCCTGCTTTTACTGTGAAATGTTTCGAACTTGCTTTATATTCTTGGAAAGTTTGCTTAGTATTCATTTGCAAAGTTTTTGGTGCGTTTTGGTTGATATGGATGATATCGTTTTGCTATGCTTTGCAACATGCTTATGTGAGGTGCTCACATAAGGTGTTGTGTTCGGAACTAACTTGAGTCAAGTCGAGGACTTGGGCTCGTACGAATTGGTTGTTTATTCATGTGCAACTGTTGCTTGAGTTCAAGACATGGTTGGTGACGGTACCCTTTGGACTAGTCTCAGGAAGGAGATGAGGTTCCAACAACCAAGTTCAGGAGGAATTGTCGTTGAGCGGGTCAGGAGGTCGCGCAGGATGATTGAATCAAGGGCAGCGCATATGAAGGTTAATGGACATTGAAGGAAGGTGTTCGCACGTATGCATGTGGTGCATGACGTGGCAACATGGTTCCGAAAAGGGGCTAAGGAAGGAAAGATCTGGTTAGAAGGATCGGATCGTATCGGTTGATGACTTCGTCTGCGGCGGAGTCGGTTATGGCTCGATATGGAAAGTATCGAGTTGGTTATGATAGGATTTCATGTGGGTCACGAATTTGAGTTGTTTCAGAAATGTGGGGTACGTTCCTAAGGTGTTTGGAAGTCTTAAGATTGCTTCTATCTGCGTATAGAAGAGTCCTAAGCAGTTATGGAAAGTTTTGATTCGTGAACGGAGTAGGATTAGAGTCCTGATTTGAGTTGAGTTAGCTTTTGAGCTGGTTATATAAGCAAGGGAGGCCAGATCTCGTGGCAGAGGACTTTGGGGCTGTTCCTCTTGTGTTCTATTGAATAAAACTCGTAGTTTGAAGGAATTTTTCTGCCTTGTTCGTCCGACTTGTTCCAGACAAGTTTTACTCGTCGAGTTTCTGTACAGCACTACTTTTCATCGGTGGTTTTATCATAACTCGAGTTTTACCGATCCATTTGACGTGATTCTTTTTGGGTTTAATTCAAAACTTGATTATCTATCATGGTTGAAATTTTCACTGTCATTGGATTAGTCGTTTCTGATCTACACGAGTTTTTTTGCAGCGTTCCAGAACTGTTTTTCTCGGGTAGGACAGATTGACCTTTGTTCGATCTTTCGATCATAACTTGAGTTTCTCTCGACGGATTTGAGTGATTCTTCTTGTGTTTTCATCGTGACTTGATTATCTCTGATATATATCACTTTTTTCATGGTGAAACATGTTTAGATTTGTCTCACACACGATTTCTTTAACAGATCGTTTTTCTGTTGAAGGGGTTGGGATTTAATTATTTCCGTTGCGTAAGATTTTTAAATCTACCATTCACCCCCCTGCTGGTAGCTTTTCACGTGCTCTTCGATCCTACAATTGGTATCAGAGCCACGGTGCTCCAATCATTGTGATTTGCAGGTGTTCTTGACTAATCATCATGAAGAAATACTCCGCCAAACCTTGTGTGTTTGCAGGTACTGATTTTCAGGTTTGGAAGGCACGCATGGAGGCTTTCATCCAGGCACAAGGCTTCGCAATATGGGAGAAGGTGTACAAGCCTTACGAAGTGCCACCTAACGATCAAATTATGGCTACAAACCTACAGGACGTCGACAACAACAAAGCCCGAAACTTGATCATCCAAGGACTCACTCAGAGCTACTTTGATCGCGTTGCACATCTCCGATCGGCATATGATGTATGGAGAGCACTTTGTGACTATCACGAAGGATCCAACATGATCAAGGAGGTAAGACAAGACATGTTCAAGAAATAATACATGCGCTTTGAGATGCAACCCGGTGAGCCTATTGATGATCTCTTTGCTCGCTTTAACAAAATTCTCAGTAACTTGCGTAAAGACAACGTTAATTTTTCTGATGCTGAAAATGCTAGGCAACTTCTTAGTGCATTAGACATGTCAATCTGGGAAATGAAAGTTACATCTATTCATAAATCTACTGTCATGAGTACACTTACTTTAGATGTGCTTTACTCTAAACTCAAAACTCATGAAATTGACATCTTATCACGTAAGAACCCAAACAAGTCTATTGCATTTGTCTCACAACGTGATATGCCTAGCTCCAACCAATCATCATCTTGCAATACTCTTGCTTTGTTGTCCTCACTAACCCTGGAGCAGATTGAGGAATTTCCAGAAGAGGAGTTAGCACTAATCTCTACTAGGTTCTCAAAAGCATTGCAAAATGTGAGAACTAGAAGGAGAGGAAGTTGTGGACCTCAACGCTGTTTTGAATGTGGTAAGACAGGACATTTTCAAACAGAATGCCCTAACCTTTCAGGTCCTACTACCCGTGAAGAAAAACAGAACAAGGTCAAGACCACCTCTGGAAACCCCAACAAGAAAAACAGGGGTACCATGGGACGCAAGATGATTAATAGCTTCAGCACAGCACTTCAAGAGCTCGGTTCAAGCAATGTAGACTTTGAAAGTGATGAAGATGATGATGATCTGGCAAACTTATGCTTCATGGTGGGTAAAACAAGATCAAGATCAAGTCAGGAGGATGCAGAACACAACAGTGATGTCGATGAGGTATGTTCTACCTATAATGAAATGTGTGATGCAATTTCTCATGCAACTATTATTGTTAAGAAAAAGGACAAAAAGCATAGGGATAATGATGCTAAAATTGAATCACTAGAATCTGAAATCAACCATTTGAGAACCTTAATTCCTAGTGATGATTCTTGTCCACATTAAGAACTTCACATTCCTCTACACTAGATAGACTTGAACTTGAAATTGAAAAGAACAAAAAGCTTCCTGCACTTGACATTGGAAACATAAAAGATGCTTCTTGTTCTACAATTGATTTGAATTGTTCTAGTTGTGATGATCTTGAAAAGAAACTAAAAGATGCTATGAATGAAATTTCAATATTGAATAATGCTTTGCGTTCTCATGAAGTTAAATATTGTTCCAATTGCAAATTAAAAGGAAAAACTTCATGTGAAAATTGTCTTGATCTGTCCAATAAACTTGATAACATGCACAGGACATTAGATCGGTTTTGTAAAGGGAATAAGAACCTAAACTTGCTGCTGAATTCTTCCAAGTCTTGCAATGATAAAACTGGTTTAGATTTTGATTCTCATGCTCATACTAAGGCACATCCACCTAAAATTGTAAAGTCATTAGGAAGTGGTTTGATTCAAACAGTTCTTAAACAAAAAGAAGTGGTTTTCAAATATGCAGGAGTGTGGTCTAATTCGGTTTCAAATAAAAATATTGCTTGCTCATCTAGACATGAATACAAAGTTACATTTCATTGTACCTACTGTGGTAGAGATGGTCATGTCATAGATTTTTGTTATAGACTAGATAAACAACATAAAAGGGAAAGAATGATTGCTGGATCTCATAACTTTCATGCAAAGTTTGCTGCACATATTAAATCGAATGCCAGGAACATACAACCGGCTGTTATGAGTAAAAAACATTCAAACTTTACCTCCGGACCTTCTGGTAAGAAATCTGCAAAAGCAGCTCTAGTAGTTCCAATAGCTCCGAGAGCTCCCGGACCTTCTATTGTTTCCTTTGGAACTTCAGCTTTTGCTTCCGGGGCTTCAGCCTTGTCTCTTGGAACTGTTGTTTTTTACCTCTGGAGCTACTGGTTTTTGTGCTAAATGAGTTAAGAATAGAAAACCTCAACCTTTGACTCATAAACCTGCTGTTTAACTCAGCTTTCGCGTGTTTTTCCTGCTGCACGTCGTGTGACTCAGTACTGGATACCTAAATGCCTTTTGACCAACCCCAGTATTGAGTCATTGACGTATTATGCTTTTATGTAGGTTACACGTTTGAGGAAGGAGAAAATTTGGATTGTCGATTCAGGTTGCTCACGCAACATGACCGGTAACAAAGAATGGTTCTCTTCTCTCTCTTTTGTGTCACATGTAGAGTATGTTACTTTTGCCGATAATTCTTCAACTCCTATAATTGCTAAGGGTTCTGTTAGAGTAAATGATCACTATACTTTGAAGAATGTGGCACTTTTTAAAAATCTGAAATACGACTTGCTTTCTGTTTCACAACTGCTAGATGATATCTGGAATTTATCTTTACTAAAAGTTGCTGCAAAGTTGTAAATTCAAACAGTGAGCTTATTTTTAAAATTTCATGGTTTGGAAGAGTTTTTAAAGCTTATTTTGATATGTCTTCCTCTAAGCATAGGTGTCTAGTTGCTAATTATTCAAAGGACTTATATTTTTGGCATCGTAGACTTGGTCACGTAGGCTTTGATCACCTAATGCGTGTTAGTGCTCTTGATCACATACGTGGGCTGCCTAAGTTTAGAGGGGACAAAGAAATTGTGTGCTCTTCTTGTAGACATGCTAAGATGGTTGCAGGTTCACATACTCCTCTCATAATGATCATGACAACTAAACCAGGTCAACTTTTGCACCTTGACACCGTAGGACCTTCATGTGCTCAATCCTTCGGAGGTAAATGGTATGTTCTTGTGATTGTTGATGATTATTCTAGATACACTTGGGTTTACTTCATGGCATCTAAGAATGAAGCATTTAGTCACTTTAGAACATTATTTCTTAGATTATCAATTGATCACCCAGGATCTTTAAAAGCAATTAGAAGTGATAACGAAACTGAATTTAAAAATAAATCTTTTGATCACTTTTGTGCTGAAAATGGAATAGATTATAAATTTTCTTCACAATATGTACCTCAACAAAATGGTGTTGTAGAAAGAAAGAACATAACCTTAGTTGAGATGGCCAGGACTATGCTTGATGAATATCAAACTCCTAGGAAATTTTGGGCTGATGCGATTGCAACCGCTTGTTATGTCTTAAATCGTGCTTTCTTGCATTCTAAGCTAGGTAAAACACCATATGAGCTCCGGTTTGGACATAGGCCTAGTGTCACACACTTTCGGGTCTTTGGTTGCAAATGTTTTGTTAAAAAAACACGGTAATCTTGATAAATTTGAACCTATATCCATTGATGGCATGTTTCTTGGTTATCCATCTCATACTAGAGGCTACCGTGTGCTTTTACTTGACACTAACAAAATTGTAGAGACTTGTGAGGTGTCTTTTGATGAAACTAGCCCAGGTACTAGCTCAAACATTGCAGGTCCAGATCCATATCCGCAGGGGGAGAGCATTTTCGTTGAAAATGAGGAAGAGGTGGAGCTGCTGCCCGAAAATTCTGCAACTAATAACATTGTTCCAGCTCTTGATTTTGATTCACAACCAGCACCAATGACCACCATTGTTGGTTCATAGCCTCCTCAAGTCACAAGCTCATCGATTTGTGATGGACATGAAGAAGAAGAAGCTTGTGAAGTGTCCACTCCCCTCCGGGTTCTCAAAATTCATCCTCCACAACAAATTATTGGAAGCTTGCACGAACGAGTCACACGGTCCAGGTTTTGCGATCCAAACACTCATGCTCATTATGCTTTTGTTGCTTCTTTTGAACCCAAAGATATATCACACGCACTCACTAATGAATCTAGGATTATTTCCATGCAAGAAGAGTTAGAAAATTTTGAAAGAAATAATGTTTGGAAACTTGTACATCCACCTCAAGGTCACACTTTAATTGGAACTCAATGGGTGTTTAAAAATAAACAAAGTCGGGATGGGGTTGTGGTTAGGAATAAGGCTTGGTTGGTTGCTCAAGGTTTCACTCATGTTGAAGGTCTAGATTTTGATGAAACTTTTGCTCCCGTTGCTAGATTAGAAGCCATAAGAATTTTGTTAGCTTTTGCTCCATCTAAACGTTTTAAGCTATATCAAATGGATGTTAAAAGTGCTTTTCTTAATGGCTATATAGATCAGGAGGTTTATGTCAAACAACCACCGGGTTTTGAAAATATAGATTTTCCTAATCATGTTTACAAATTGTCCAAAGCCTTGTACGATCTCAAACAAGCCCCTAGAGCATGGTATGATAGGTTAAAAACATTCTTACTTGAAAAGGGGTTTACCATGGGCAAGGTTGATAAAACTCTTTTTGTGCTTAAGCATGGCAATGACTCATTATTCATTCAGGTGTATGTGGATGATATTATCTTTGGTTGTGCTTCTCATGATCTTGTGTACAAGTTTTCAGCAATGATGAGTTCCAAATTTGAAATGAGTATGATGGGTGAACTCACTTACTTTTTGGGGCTGCAAATCAAGCAAACCAAGGAGGGTACCTTTGTGCATCCTAAGGCACTTCAACATGGACAAAAGCAAGCCTCTTCGGACACCAATGGGAACAGCAACAACACTTGAACTTGATGAAGATGGTGAATTCGTGGATCAAAAAGAATATAGAAGCATGGTCGGATCACTTTTGTACCTCATGACATCAAGACCAGACATACAATTTAGCGTTTGTCTTTGTGCACGTTTTCAAGCCTCCCCACGTGCTTCACATCGTCAAGCCGTCAAAAGGATTCTCAGGTACTTACATGTAACTCAAGAATTTGGTATTTTTCTTCCTTCTTCCTTAAATGTTACTTTGAAAGATTTTTCGAATGCTGATTTTGGGGGTTGCAGGATTGATAGGAAAAGTACTTCCGGTGCTTGTCATTTTCTTGGTAATTCTATTGTTGCATGGTCCTATAGAAAACAAAGCTCAGTTGCACAATCCACGGCAAAATCTGAATATGTAGCTGCTGCTAATGCATGCTCACAAATTATTTGGATTGTTCAAACACTTAAGGACTATGGGGTTGATCTATATAGTGTTCCACTTTTTCGTGATAACACTAGTGCCATCTGCATTGCTAAAAACCCTGTGCAACATTCTAGAACTAAGCACATTGACATTAGGTATCACTTTCTCCGTGATAATGTTGAAAAATGAAACATTATGCTTCACTACACTGCAAGTATTCCGGTTTATTGCAACAAAAAAATTCGTCGCAATAGGTTGTTTTTCGTCGCAATAGGTCGCTGTTGCAACGAAAAAGAGCATGGCGATAGTCTTTACGAATCATCGTAATAATTCCTGCGGCGATAGGTTATTTGCGATGCCTTGGCATCTGTGGTGAATAGGACGCTATTGCAATGGTTTTACATCGGTGGCAAATAGGACGCTATTGCAACGGTTTCATGTATTGCGACGATTTAACATATCACAACGAATTGTATGGTATTGCAGCGGGTTCACGATCGTGGCAAATAGTTTGGTCTTGCAACGGTTTCATATTCGTGGCAAATAGTATTTTGTTACAACGATTTAGCGTATTGCGACATTTAACGTATTGCAACAAACAGCATGGTATTGCAACGATTTCACATTCATGGTAATTGTATGTGGTTGCAACGATTTCACAGGCGTGGCAAATATTATGTTATTGCAACGGTTTTGCGTATTGCGACAATTTAACATATTGCAACGAATAGCATTGTATTGCAACGATTTCACAGGCGTGGCAATAGTACGGTATTGTAATGATTTCACATTCGTGGCAAATAGTATGTTATTGCAATGGTTTACCGTATTGCGACGATTTAAATTATTGCAACGAATAGCATTGTATTGCAATGATTTCGCGTTCGTTGTAATAGTACGTGATTGCAACGATTTTCACATTCGTGACAAATACTACAGTATTGCAACGATTTTCACAGCCATGGCAAATAGTAACATATTGCAACGAGTTATGGTGTAGCGATGATTCACCATATTGCAACGAATATCACAGTATTGCAATGATTTCACATCTGTGGAAAATAGTATGATACTGCGACGGTTTAACGTCCGTGGCAAATAGTAGGTTAGTGCAACGAGTCAATAAACGTGGCGAATAGTACCATATTGCAACGATTTCAGATACGTAGGAACTATTCTGGTACTGCAACGATTTCGTATCCATGGCGAATAGTTGGGTATTGCAACGAGTCCACAAATGTGGCGAATAGTACCGTATTGCAATGATTTCAGATCCGTTGGAACTAGTATGGTACCACAACGATTTCACATCTGTGGCGAATAGTTTGGTATTGCAATAATTTCTTAATTGTGGCAATAGTGTTTTAATGCAACGTTTTTTGAGTCGTTGCCAAATGTTTATACTGCAACATTTTGTCATTCTATTGCCATGTTTTATCATCCATATTGGCAATAGCTTCCTATTGCAACAATTTATCATTTGTGACAAGAAATTCGTAATGCCACGTTTTATAATTAGCGGCAGTCGAACCCAAATGCACCAGGTTTGAAAATTAGTGGTAATAGAATCATGAGTTTAACAATAAACATCCATCTATTTTACAACACGCATAACAACACTCAAGGATTACTTAAGCGACATGTTTGCATGTTAAGAGTTTTCCTAAGCTAACCGGGACTAATTGGTCGAGCATGTGGCTTTTAGCGGTTCCTTATTTGTTGGACCTTTTGTGAAGTGGTCGCCATCATCATTTTGTACATTCAGGCAATGAGGCACGCATGTCCTCCATGTCCTTAGCTGTCTGTTCACGATCAGCTGCTATCTGACCTTGTAAGTTCTGGACTTCAACGATTAACTCTTCATTCTTCTGGTTTATGAAGTCCATTTGGGTGTTTAAGCTATCATTTCTTCCTTCCAAGTCCTGCACTATTTCAGTCAGGCCTGCATTTCTAACTTCTAAGATTCAAACTTGGTCGTTGAGGTGTTCAAACATCTGGATACGCGTATGTTCACGTTTGGGACCAGTTGGGTTAGCCATATAACCACGCCCCCGAACCTGTGATCCTGTACAACCGATTGAGGATCTATAACAACGCTGGAAGATGTGGTTTCTCTCCTCATTTGGAATTGGGCCTCCCTGCTCAGCTTCCACGTCGTCCACTTGGGCACATGCCTGGATCTATATACGAAAAGAAAAGTCACAGGTAATTTGTAAATATTTATTTAATTGGGGATTGTTTGAAGTGTTACTCACATGTACAGCTTCTGCCAGCTTGTTTGTCCAGTTACCTTTCAACAAATGGCTTGCCGCCCACAGTTGTATGTCATGGGGTTCTTCTCCGGTCTCTGGGTCTCGCTACATAAAATACAAGTAAACTTCAACATGTCGGTATACATATTGTTTGCAGCGCAAAGTAAAAGCATGATTTATTTTTCATACCTTATCGTAACTAAGTTGGCGGATTTGGAGCTAAGCAAGTGACACGCCTTTTGTCCTCTTCGATTTTGAGAATTGGTCCTGCTTATTGACTGCAATAATTTTAAGAATTAATTCCACGAATCAAAGTAAATGAAATATTTTTTGTATGATGTGAAGCTATTAAAAAGTTAGCTGACCTTGAATCGCTCAGACCTAAAATATTCTATTAGGTGCAACCACTCGGGCGTCATTACGTCAGCAGGCTGGTTTCATATACGTTCTTCATCGGTAGAATAACTCTTATAGGTGGCATGCAAAGTCGAACGCCACCCCTTGTAGCGCTCACCAGCAATATTCAAAATTTTTCTTGCGCTCTTCGCTGTGTCCTCCATGTCCTAGGAATCCTGTACATTGTATAACAAGTTGCTGTAAACGTACAGGATGGAGATTGCAAGAAAAAAATACTGGTGTGGGGGTGTGACAACACTAACCAGAATGTCTCGTACTATATCTCACTTGTTACTATGGCCAACCTCTGCCCACTTCGTTGCACCGGTGAGGGATGCATGTCTTTTTGTAAACATAACCACATCATCGACAAAGTGCCGCTGATTAATACCAACAGCAACACCCAACCTAGCAGAGAACTGAATTGGTAGCTTCACATGATGCGTTCTACTAACTTGGGATGCATAGTGTATTCTGGCAACCTTAAGACATTTAGCCACACTTCTTCCTAGCTTCCTTCCTTCTGTTACATTGATTCAAAAGGTAAATGATTAAAGCAAATTACCGTCTGAACAAGTTTAGTATCATGTATAAATAGTGTGAAAAGAGGAAAAGTCTGATGTTCATACCATCTTCAGGACGAGTGCGGCAAATACGAGCGTGGGAGGACCATGTCGTGCCAGCACCATTTTGTTTTGTAGTACTCCCTCCTGGTTTATATTAATTTTCGCCCACAAATGAATTAAAAATGAACTACTACAGTAGTTAGAACTGTCCTAACGACACCTATTTTGATGGGGGTTACATTTTTGACTTCTTTGTTGCTGTTCATACCCTAAAATGAGCCATCAAGTACACATGTCAGTGGCGGTATGCACTCGTAGTACTGCAGAGGATTTTCAGTCCATGAGTGAAGCAGGCAAGACTATGAGGGGGCATGCAGCTGGCAATGCAAGACTAGACAAAGATAGGGTTCGCCGGTTCGGTCTGACTGACATCAGATGGAGCGCGTCTCGAAGAGAATTATTATTTGCAGGGCAAGTAATGAACGTCAGCGATAGCAGGTGGCGAATGCAAGACAGATAAGGCAGGCAGCTTGCGAGATTGAAATCCTCCGCGGTATTGCACTTGCATTAGCTGCCACTGACATGTGGGCCCATGAGACCTCGGGTCTACTTGTCAGTGGCGGCTACTGCAGGTGCGGTACTGCATAGTGCCAGCTTGCGACACTCAACAAAGCAAGGGTTTGGTCTCGCAGAAACTCTCGAGGAAGATTGGTGGCAGGGCGAGTAATAGCCAGGGATTTGCGGGCAGCGGGGTAATAATGGCACGTAAAGGATGGGACGTGGCGATGGGCGAGGGAAACGTGTTGGGTAGGACCCTCAAGTGACCAGCAGCAGGGCGTGGGCGTGGGCGCCGGTGCCAGCCGGAGTGGCCGGCGGCGAGAGAGCACAACGTGGAGGCACAAAAAAATCACGTCATCACACAGGCTGATGAATTGTTAACTATAAAGACTAAGTACTAATAAGAAAGTAGAATCGCAAGGCATGCTAAAACAATTAGTAGAGCCTAGGAAAGAATGCAAATGACCATGATACACCCATCATCAATACATCTAAAGGTCATAACTTAGTCTCTCAAAATGCTCCAAATTCAATGCCAAAAGAGTAGAGTAAAAAACTAACACGCTCCGCCAAAACAAATGGCACGGTAGAGAAGCAGGTATTAATGTGATGTGATATGGGTAGTTGAAAGCTACTACGGAGGATAGAGTTGGAGTGGGACATTTTTTAAGCTCCAAAAGTAAAATTACGCTGGGGCGGAAGGAGTATTTCTTGTTTGTATATCTATACCTGCTGTTGGTTCATGCATCGTAGTAGTAACAGGGAGTGAAGAACCTCGGGGTTCCTAAACATCATGTGCTGCAATATTCTCTACGTAGCATGCGAACGATTTAATGTTGTCTAAATTTGTTTAATTTTGATAGTAAACACATTTATAGTTAAACCAGGTGCTTGTTGGCCACCATGAATGCTTGTAAACGACATCACGGTTTGATGTCTTGTTCCTAATGTAAAGAGCATTGTAAGTAGTCATTCCAAATAACAGTAATAACGTCAGATTACATGACCGATGTAGATTTTGGATTGGACGGTGTGCTTTCTATAAACTGCAGTGTTTGTTACTAATGGAGGAATTAGAAATGAAAGAATAGAAAAAAATGTACGATCTGAGAAAGCCACAAGAAAGAAAAAAGTGAAAACCATGGGAACTAAAAATCTTAGAAATACAAATTTGTAAAACAGGAATGAGAGTACAACATTTGGAGTGGTTGATCAGATAACCCGTGTGTCATTTTTTTCTAAATACAGAAATTACATACTACTATCTCTGGTTTTTAGTATTTGTCGTTCCCGGCCAGGAATTGAACTATAAATACACTACCGTAATAAGCTGTCGGAGCAACATTTATTTAGGGACAGATTTAGTATATATACATATATATATATATATTTATATAATTATATATATATAATTATATACATACATACATAACTAAATTCGTGAAACAGAAGACCACATTTCTTCTTTGTTAATTTATTTAATCTTCGTATATCAGGATGGATCGTGTATAACTTAACTAGGCCAAAACTGCATGGATTGTGTAGAACAAAGCCAACATAGCTCTATAAAAAGACGGCATGGATCGTGTAGTTTACCTAGCACAAAACTGGAGTCCGGGATGCAATGTCGTAGGGAGGTGTCGGTGACGAAGATGTTCGGTAGAGCCCATCAAACTTGGTCGCCCAGCGTTGTACCCAGGAGTCAACACCACCAAGAGCTTCGATGCGTCACTGCGAGATCCTTGGGGGAAAAATTGTAAAAACTGTGGGAAATGAAAACACGGGAATTTCTTAGGAATACAAGTATGGAACACAGGACAGAGAGACAAAACATTTGGAGTACTCCGAGATCACCGAAAGGGTGGGGCAGCGGTGTGTCGAGAATGGTGGCCAGTGTTTCCATTTATATTCATCGTGGCTGAAATAGGGTTACAATAATAGGCGGGAGTGAAATTGGAGGTGCAGGTAGTGAAAATTGAATTGTCAAAATCTTAAATGTGGCGCGCCAAGTAGAACGATAAAATTTTCTTGGGAGTGGAGAATTTGATGCAAGCCGTGCCCTTGTGCACGCATCCAATCGTGATTAATTACATCTCATGTCGCGTCGATTCCTGCACATGGCTGGCGCGTGTAGCTAGGGGGGTAGACTTCGTCTTAGGACAACTTGCTCGCTTCTTAATTCATCTTTGTTGCCATGCATGGAGATCAAAATCTAAAAGCAGTCATCTGCTAGTTAGTGGGACATTCCAAAAAAATACGAAAAAAATATGAATCGCCAAATGTATACGTATGTGCTAATGCAAACGATATGCAAATACAGCCAAGTGCACGAAATGATGGTAAACAATCAGCATTTTGTAATATTAATCACAATGAAACGATAACATGTAGTATATACTACTACATACTAAAAATACATTTTCCCATGCGCCGACTATAAATGAAAAAAATTGAGTGAAAGAACAAAAAAGAGGAGAAACGCAGCCTCAACCACGATCTCAATGGAGTTTCAACCAAGAGTCGTTGATTGTCGCAACACAACGAATTCTTGGCTAGACATTGAACATCAGCTATCTCGCCCCTTTTTCATAAAAGAGATGTTTTTCGATACTGCATAGGACTCATTGTTCATGAACAGAAAATACATTTATCATTAAAATAGAAACAACACATATATTACAAACAAGAACTACGAAAGCACATAGAAGACAAGAAAAAGAAAAACTACAAATACTACTCTACTCGGAGTCGGAGGAGATCTCCTCCACCTCCTCCTCCGCCGCTGTTGCCGCCTCCTTCGGCAATTGAGTCCGAAGCTTCCGGGCGACGGTCCTCAGAAGATGCTGGCGGCCCTCCACCCTAGCCACCTCCCCAATCGTCTCGTATAGGATGTTGAGACGACCGGCCACAAACCCTAACCCGAAGCAGTAGTGGTCGGCGGTGTCCATGTTGGTGTAGACGGGAAGTTTCCCAAGACCCAGACGCTCACACGAGCGAGATGTATCAGAAAATACATCCCGCGCCAATATGTAGAGCTTTTTTGCTCGCCCGACGGTGGCAGGAAGGTGCTCGGTGGCCTCCTTCAGGCGCCGATCGTGTTCATCGAAGCGGTGTTCGACGAGGCGGACAGTCTCTTGAACCCAAACGGGATGAGGAGGTGCGGGCGCCGTGGGCGGAGAAAGGGACGGAGGAGGTGCGGGCGCCGCCTCCAGTTCCACCGGCATTGGCTACGGCGGAAACGGAGAAGAAGGAGGTTTGGAGGATGTCGATGGCCTAGAGCGCTTCGGTACGCGGCTACCCATTTGTGCGGCGACGGAGTTGTGGAGAAAGAGCGAGAGGTGGTCAGTGATGGTGCGTCGGTGAAGGAAGAGAAGTTTGGAGGCTACGATCGATGGAGATGGAGTGGTGCGGTGGAGACGCAAGAGGACGGGTGTGCCTTTATAGCGGGTCCTCGTCCCGTGCGAGTGGAAATAATCGGACGCTTCGAAAACTGTGCTTTCGAATTAATCCAAACCGCTGTTGGCTTCCATCTTCGCTTCACACGTAGTTTTTTAGTTTGACATGCAAAGGGTTCAGGGTATGCAGTGGCCACCTGGCATACTTTGTAGGTCCGTCCGGCGGTGTTTTAGTTCTTCAGTTCCAGTTTTTAATTTTGACATGCAAAGGGCCCACCGGCCCAAGGTATATGCAATGTTCCAGTTTTTTCAGTTTGTCACGCAAAATACCTCGATCATGTTTCATGACATTACGCGTTTTCTCTCTTATTTTTTGAAAGATCGTTATATATATATATATATATATATATATATATATATATATATATATATATATATATATATATATATATATATATATATATATATATATATATATATATATATATATATACAAAAACAACCAAGCCTTTGTCCCAAACAAGTTGGGGTCGGCTAGAAATGAAACCCAACAATTTTGAAGAAAAGTAATAGAAAATAAGATGAAAGAAAAAATCTACATTTTATTTATTCTAGGAATGGGTTCATAAGAAAGAAGATAAGAGTAACGAATTACGAATAAACTAAGATTCTGGCACATGAATTGCTAATTTCCATGCAGTCCTATCATGAGCCAAATCTCTAGGTATGTCCCACTCCTTTAAATCTCGTTTCACCGCCTCCTGCCATGTCAACCTTGGTCGACCTCTACCCCTCCTAAAATTTTCTCCACTCTTTATAATCCCACTGTTAACCAGTGCGTCTGGAGGTCTCCGCTAGATATGCCCAAATCACCGTAGGCGATGTTGGACTAGCTTCTCCTCAATCGGTGCCACCCCTACCTTATCACGTATTACTTCGTTCCTAATTTTGTCTCTTCTTGTATGACCGCACATCCACCGTAGCATGCGCATCTCCACAACACTCATTTGTTGGACATGTTGCCTTTTAGTTGGCCAACATTCTGCTCCATACAGCATCACAGGTCTGATCACCGTCCTATAGAATTTTCCTTTCAATTTTTGTGGAACTTTCTTATCACATAAGATTCCAGGTGCTTGTCACCACTTCATCCACCCGATCTTGATCATATGGCAAACATCTTCGTCAATATCACCATTGCTTTGTAACATTGATCCTAAATATCGAAATGCGTCCCTCCTAGGTACTACTTGTCCTTGTAAACTAACATTACCATCCTCGCACCCGACATCACTAAAGTCGCATCTCATATACTCAGTCTTGGTTCTACTAAGTCTAAACCCCTTAGACTCTAAGGTCTGCCTCCATAGCTCCAATTTTCTATCAACACCATCCCTAGTTTCATCTACCAACACTACATCATCAGCAAAGAGCATACACCAAGGGATATCCCCTTGTATATCCTTCGACACCTCATCCATCACTAAGGAAAAGATGTAAGGACTTAAGGCTGATCCGTGGTGTAACCCTATTGTGATAGGAAAAGTGTCGGTCTCACTATCTCTTACGCGCACACTTGTCACCACATTATCGTACATATCCTTGATAAGGTTAATGTACTTTGTTGGGACTTTGTGTTTCTCTAGTGCCCACCACATGACCGGTCTTGGTACCTTATCGTATGCCTTCTCCAAGTCAATGAACACTAAATGTAGATCCTTCTTTTGCTCCCTATACCTCGCCATAAGCTGACAGAGTAAGAAAATCGCCTCCATAGTGGACCTCCCAGGCATAAAACCAAACTAGTTTTTAGTGACATTGGTCACTTTCCTCAAGCGGTGTTCAATCACTCTCTCCCAGAGCTTCATAGTATGACTCATGAGCTTAATTCCTCGGTAATTAGTACAACTTTGAACATCTCCTTTATTTTTGAAGATGGGTACTAAAATACTTTTCCGCCACTCTTCAGGCATTTTGTTTGACTGAAAAATGCGGTTGAATAGTTTAGTGAGCTATACTATTGCTACATCCCCTAGACATCTCCACACCTCAATGGGGACATCATCGGGGCCGTGGGCCTTTCCTCCTTTCATCATTTTTAGGGCCTCTCTAACCTCGGACTCTTGTATCCTCCGCATGAATAATCTGTTGATGTCATCAAATGAGTCATCCAACTCGAACCTAATACTCTCATTCCCGTCATTGAATAGTCCATTGAAGTAGTCCCGACATCTGTCCCTAATTTCTTCCTCCTTCAATAGAATTTGACCTGCCTCATCCTTAATGCATTTGACTTGGTTGAGATCTCTCACCTTTCTCTCGCGAAGTTTCGCCATCTTGTATATATCCTTTTCGCCTTCTTTTGTCCCTAGCCTCTCATATAGCGCATCATAGGCCTGCCCCCTTGCTTTACTCACAACACGCCTAGCATTTTTCTTAGCATCTTTATACTTCGCCATGTTACTTGCACTTCTCTCATGATGCCAACCCTTATAAGACTCCTTCTTCTCCTTAATAGCTTTTTGTACATCTTCATTCCACCACCAAGTGTCTTTATCTACAAGTTTCTTACCTTTTGTCCACCCAAGCACCTCCCTAGCCATCTTCCTAATGTAAGTTGCCATCTTCTCCCACATACTATCTGCATCTTCCTCTTCGTTCCAAGGTCCTTCTGCGATCATCCTCCTTTGAATGATTGTTGCGCTTCATCCTTCAACTTCCACCACTTTGTTCTCGTGGTTTTAACACCTTTGTCTCATGACACACGCACGTGGAAACAAAAGTCGGCTACCACAAGTTTATGTTGTCGAACAACACATTCTCCAGGAATCACCTTACAATCTAAACATGCCCCTCTCTCCCTTCTTCTGGTGAGGATATAGTCGATTTGGCTAGAATGTTGGGCACTAGTAAAGGTCACTATGTGAGATAGCCTCTTTTTAAATAGGGTGTTAGCTACCAATAGGTCATAGGCTACGGCAAAGTCTAGGATATCCTTACCCTCCTGGTTTCTATCGCCACACCCAAAACCTTCGTGTACCCCCTCAAAACCCACGTTAGTTGTACCTACATGACCATTGAGATCTCCTCCTATGAAGAGCTTCTCGCTTACCGGTACACTACTAACCATATCCTCTAAGTCCTCCCAAAATTGTCTCTTAGTGCTCATGTCAAGCCCAACTTGTGGGGCATAAGCACTAATGACATTCAAGATAAGGTCCCCCACAACTACCTTGACTAGGATGATCCTATCCCCTTGTCTACAGACATCCACTACTCCATCCTTAAGGCTCTTATCTATTAGGATGCCTACGCCATTCCTAGTTCCCGTCGAGCCAGAATACCAAAGCTTGAAACCGGTATTCTCAACCTCTCTCGCTTTTTGACCTGCCCATCTAGTCTCTTGTACACAAAGAATATTTACACGCCTCCTAATCGCAACGTCCACTAACTCTCGTAGCTTTCCCGTCAAGGATCATACATTCCAACTACCCACCCGAAACCTAGTTTCCTCGGCTAGCTTCATTACCCTTCGCATTCGTCGAGGAAGATGCAAAGACCCTTGCTCACTTAACACTACATTCGGGCGATGATGTAGCGCGCCACTAAGGTAATGGCGATCCGGCCCTCGCTCATTTCACACCACATCCGGGTTCCGATATGGCGCGCCACTAAGGCGGTGGCGACCCGACCCTCACCCACTTAACACCATACCCGGGTTCCGATATGGCGCGTCGCTAAGAGGGTTACGCCCCAACGAATTTCCAATGAGTTTCATTTCCATGAGAATGGCTAAGTTCAGTTGCTGGCTCGCCAAGCCTATCACAACCCCCTCCTCCTTTACCCGGGCTTGGGACCGGCTATGTCATTACAACATAGGCGGAGTTATATATATATATATATATATATATATATATATATATATATATATATATATATATATATATATATATATATATATATATATATATAGTTGAAAGATCGTCAGAAAACACAAGAAAAAAGTACAAGACGATGAACACACCACACATTCATGCATTCATTAACACACACACACACACACAAACACACACACACACAAATATATATATATATATATATATATATATATATATATATATATATATATCACAAACCTTCGTTCATGTCTTCTCTGTTTGACATGCAAAAGACCTCGATCATGCATGTTTCATGATGTTAGGTGTTTTCTAATTTTGTTGAAAGATCGTCATATTTGAGACTCGTTGATCATGTTTGGGGTGTAGCAAGCATGCATGGACAAGTAACATATGTACTTGAAAACCTCGCGACGATCATGTTTGATGACAACATTATTACGTGTTTTCTATGTTTATTGTTGAAACATCGTCATATATAGTTTGAGGCTCGTTGATCATGTTTGGGGTGTGACAACTAACATTATATAGTTTTCTATTTTTGTTGAAAGATATATATATATATATATATATATATATATATATATATATATATATATATATATATATATATATATATATATAGTTTGGCTCGTTGATCCTATGTTTGGAGCGTAGGGTAGCATGCATGGACAACTATAACATGCATGTGACAGAGACGTCGATGATCATATGTACTCCCCCCGTCTCCATGAAATTATCGCTTTGTCGTGGTTCATTTTTTAACTACAAAAGTCGCATCAGAAGAGCTTGTTTATTGGCTCATGGACAAGGAAAATTATTTGTACCTAGTACAAAAAGTATAAGTTGGTCGGCGTTGCCGTTCATACGCGAAGGATGCAACCAGGTAGTTGCTCTTGCAGGTGTATGGTAATTACGTGAGTGTTTGGTCGGGTCATGTGGTTAGTCCAGGATGCACCCTAAACATGGTGTTGAGGCAGTGTATTTGTCATTTGTGCGTACACTCTAGTAACATATGACAAAGTGCTCAGTCATCAATTTCATTTGGTTTGATGTCAAAGTTCGATTGGAGATAGATCATCCATTTCTTTATGTCTTGGATCATCCAAATTAACGTTTGGTTGGATGGATTGGATGATCCAATTTTTTGTTGGTAGGTTGCATGAAACTTGATTGGATTATTGAATCATCAAAGTTCAAAATTTCATAATATTATTCATGCGCATGATGATGGATCGTGCATGCCGAGCGCCGAGTTATTCGGATCGCTGAGCAATGTTCGGACATGGAGTTCGTGTGCTTGTGCGCGCTGCAAGATTCGGTGCGCTCGTGTACATGGCAATCATCAGGGCAGGGTGGTACAGTCGCGGGAACCGTGCAGTGCGCCTTTGGCTGTAAGATTTGGAGCGTGAACGTACCTGGCAACCATCTGGGCAGGATTGCACAGAGACGGCTGTGCGGAAGGGCTGCAGAGAATTCGATTTTGGTGTTTGGGAACACGGTATTTTTGGAGTTTTAGAGAAATCAGCAATACTGTGGTATTTGAGATTACTATTGTATTTTTTATAGAATGGTGTTTGTCAACCAAACAGTCCTATGTATTGCAAAATTGTGGTATTACAAGATTGTGTTACTGAAATACGTACTTTGGTATTGCCATGTCATTTTAAAAACTGTGGTTTCCAAAACTTTAGTATTGAAAAACTGTGCTCCCAAACACAGCCTAAAGCTTTACCGTGAACCACTGCGGATGGTCTTAGAGGCAGGCCCGACTCTGGACCTAGGCAGACGGAAATAAATTTTCTACGGCCCTGCCGCACAACGTAGCTCGTGCACCCCCGCCTCGCACGCTGTCCCATGGAAATCCCGCTGAGATCCTTTGCTTCGCGCTGGGTTTTTGTTTGGACACCGAAGGATGGAAATCCCGCGTGTCCCACTCCCACAATTATGCAATTTTGATCGGATGGCATGCGAGGCGGGGGCGCACACGCGATGCTGTGCAGCAGGGTCGTAGAAATTTCGTGGGCTACTGCCTATGGCCAGACTGGTGGGTGGGGGTGGTCACGTCCTACTAATGTTAGTTCAATGCTTTGTCCAAAACATCAAATAAAAGAATAAGGAGGGAGTATTTATTAGATACATTATAATATTACTAATGTGTTAATTTTCCATATGCGATGTTTTTCGATAAAAGGAGGAGTTTTTCGTTAGTGCATGTACTGAAGTAGGACACATTGTTCATGAACATAAAATAAAAAGACATTTTTCATTAACATAAAAACAACACATATATTACAAACAAGAAAAAACACATAGAAAACAAAAGAAAAAACTACTACTCATCCTACTCTACTCGGAGGAGGACTTGTCCACCTCCGCCGCCGCCTTCGCCTTTGCATCCGCCGCTGGCGCCGCCGCCGCAACTGCCGGCAGAGCATCCTCCAACACCAGATCGAACTTCTTCCGGCTGACGGCCTCCACGAGTTGCTCGCGAAACCCCTCCCCGGCCTCCTCATCGATCGTCTCGTAGAGGCAGTTGAGACGAGCGGCAACAATGCCTAACCCAAAGATGTAGTAGCCGACGGAGTCCGAGCTGGCGTGGTGGGGAAGGACACCAAGTCCCAGCCGACGACAAGAGTGAGATGTATTGCGAAATACATCCCGCGCCATTTTGTCGAGCGCTTTTGCTTGCACGTCAGCGGCGAACAGGCTACCGGTGACCTCATTAAGCTTGCCGTCGAGTTTGTCGAGGCTTTCCTCCATGAGGCGGACAGTCTCATCATAGTCGGATGGAAGAGGTGCGGGTGCCGCGCAGGGAGATGGGAGTGGACGAGGTGCTGGTGCTGCCTCCAGTTCCACCGGCCTTGGCGGCGACGGAAACGGGGAAGCAGGTTCAGAGGACGTTGATGACCTGGAGTGCTTCGGTGCGGGGCTACCCATTTGTGCGGTGACGGAGGTGCGAACAAAGAGAGAGAGGTGGTCGAAGGTGGTGCCGCAGAGAAGCAAGAGGAGAAGTTTGCAGGCTAAAATCGATCGAGAGGTGCGGCGGAGAAGAAGAGGAAGGTGTGCCTTTATAGCGGGTCGTCGTCTAAGCGCGTGAGTGGAGATGATCGGACGCTTCAAAAATTGTGCTTTTGAATTGTTGGTCTGAGTTACTCCAAACTGCGGTTCGCCTCCTCTCGGTTATCGCAAGTGTTTTCACAAGTGTGTTCATTTGTTCCTGAAATCATAACACGTAGCGGCTAGCGCCTACGCCTGTTGTTTCTTCAAAAGACGAGGACAGCAATACATAATGGCAGATGCAATCGATTAATTTGATGAACCATGTACGTACGCAGTGAGAGCTGTGTGCTTAGTAGACTATGGTAGTCTACATTCTATCCTCGTACCGTCGAGGGAACATCTTTGTGTCAAATTTGTTATCTCTATTGATGACATGATAATATTCTTCATTAGTGTGGTAGTTAAACTGCCATATACTGTACGTTGAAAGCATACACACATGAATGGTAGAGAATATGATAAATATAGAAATATATATACATGGTAGGAAATATTATTCTATTCTTGGAATACATGTTTGGGACGTAGCATATGTACGTCTAACATACATGTGAAAGACCTCGATCATGTTTGCTGACGTTACGTGTTCTCTTTTTTGTTGAGCGATCATCATGTTTGAGGCTTGTTGATCATGTTGGGGGCGTGGCATGCATGGACAACTAACATGCATGTGAAAGACCTCGATGCATCTGAAATAACATGCATGTTTTTAAAAGCAAGATATAGTGTTTCCTCAAGAAAAAATAATTTTATGAGAGATTGGGCGCACAAGCACAAAAGCTAGAACTTGAGCGATGCACCTACGAATTCCATATGCCGGGATGATCGACGGCAGCCGATCCGCAAACTCGGTGGTAAGATCAGTAGTCGCCGGAGAGCAGCTTGCGGCCGACCTCGAAGGAGACGAAGGCGTCGATGCACGTATAGCTGATCTGCTCGCTGGAGAGATTGTACGCGTCCCAGTTGCTCGTCCTCACCCTGTAAGGCTTCTCCATGTTGGTGCCCATCACGGCGATCGCGATGTCTTTTAGCCCCGCGCGGCGGAGGCTCGGGCGATCCATCTCCTCCGCTGCGAGCTTGGCCAGGTCCACCGTTTTGTCCACCTTCAGCCGCCAGTCCTTCCAAAGTCTGCCGGCGTCACCCTCCACGCCGACACCGACGAAGCGATAGTCAGAATTTCCGAGGAAATCTTCCAGCTCATCGGGGAAGTAGTCAGCGTGGATGACCTGGGAGATGAGGCAGCGGCGGCCGACGCAGAGCTGCAGGACGGCGACGGGTTCTGGTCGGCGGAGTAGTTGGGGCACCACTCGACATCGAGCCCAACGACAAGCTTGTGAAGGCGCGGACGGTGGACGGAGAGGACCTCGTCGAGCTAGTCCTCCACGGCCTTGCTGGAGGACGTCACGGTGGTGGTGATCACGTCTTCCTCGAATATCATGTTGTACACCTGAGTCCCTACCATTGGCTCTCTCTCCTTGTCGTCCCTGCGGTTGCCGTCTGCGGTGGCGCGGCACAACTCTCTCTCTTGTGCAAAACCTTCGTCTACACCTTTAGTTTGGATTTTAATTGGAAATGGGGCTGGATATATAACTGATGCAGTTACGATATGAGCGGAGGAGTTTCCGAATTTCATGGGCCCGAGCTCGGAGTAAAGAGAGTAATGAAGATTTTTGAATCATATATACTCTTTCTAATTTTTAATTCTTATCTTTATGACCACATGTTGCATTGTCTCAACCTAACACCACGTACAAAAACAACAACATTTCTCAGGAGCCCACCCACTTGATATGTCGTGTGGGCCACGGGATATTCTTGGTCCAGTCACCAGAGAGTAGATAGTGTGAATACATGCTAGAGAGATCAGCGGAATCGAGAACTGGCCAATGAAGATGGATGTCAGCAGTGTCACGGTTCATGTATCGAAATGCACGCCATCCTTTTTCTTCTTCTCCTGTTTCTTATAAGTTCGTATTATTTTCCACCAATCTTCTAAGAGCATCTCCAACCCGTTTGCTATTTTTAGTTTGCTATTCTTTCAAATAGCAAATATGCTATCCACATTTAGCATCTCATTCTATGAACATCTCCAACCCGTTTGCTATACGATGTGCTATATTAAAAAATTCATATTTTATTAATATGTAATAATTATTTTAAAATTCAAATAACATTGTTGCAACGGCTGTATTGTGACGTTTGTATTTCTAACGGCTATGTTTCAATGGTTATATTTCTAACGACTATTTTTCAATGGTTGTATTTCCAACGGTTAATTTTCAACAACTATTTTGCAACAGAAACGACAATAATGTAGCAGAAATTGGGGATAGCAAACTAGATAGCATTTACTACTAGTAGCACACCGAGAGCTCCATAAAGCAAATGGCTAAAAGTAGCAATCCTAATAACAAACCGGTTGGAGATGATTTTTGCTGTAAATTTGCTAAATAATAGGATATCACACCATAAAGTTAATGGCTAAAAGAGCATCTCCAACCCATTACCTATATGATGTGCTATCCTATTATTTAGCAAATCTAGAGCAAAAATCATCTCCAACCGGTTTGCTATTAGGATTGCTTTTTTTAGCCATTTGCTATATGGAGCTCTCGGTGTGCTCCTAGTAGCAAATGCTATCCGGTTTGCTATTCCTGATTTCCAGTACATTATTGTCGTTCCGTTGCAAAATAGTCGTTGAAAATTAGACTTTGGAAATACATCCGTTGAAAAATAGTCGTTAGAAATATAACCATTGAAGAATAGCCGTTATAAATACAACCATTACAGTATAGCCATTGCAACAATTTTATTTGAATTTTAAAATAATTTTTATGTACTAATAAAATATGAAAAAATTTTAATATAGCACATCATATAGCAAACGGGTTGGAGAGTCTCATGGAATGAGATGCTAAATGTGGATAGCATATTTGTCATTTGAAAGAATAGCAAACCAAAAATAACAAACGGGTTGGAGATGATCTAACCCTCCTTTATTTGAAGTTGTACGGTTGGATCAGGATACATGGCCGGCGTACACTTTATGACACACTATTGAAAGTAAAAAACTCTATACATTTTATGACACACTTGTGAAAGTAAAATACCGGATACATTTTATTATTATGGAAGTCTATAACTAATTAAGACTCAATCCAAATCGGGCAAAAATTTCGATGACCTTGACTTCTAGTTTGTTTTTGCAAGCCATCCAGAATCATGTCTTTTTTGTCTTCACCCTTTTGCAATGATGCCCACGAGCATCTAATCTAGGCTAAAGTTGATACGTACTCCAGAAACTGTTGTTGCTTTTTTGTGATTTACTACGTGCTTTGCTGTTTGATTGCTCATTATGTTGGATCCGTGTTGTGTTTAAACAGAGAGTGGGCTTCTCCCTGCTAGTCCTGTCATATAAACTAGTAGGTGATAGTCACTTTCTGGATCTCCATCTCAGTAGAGTTGGAAGTGGAAATATATTCCATTTTAAAAGATAAAAGAGATAAATAGTCCACTAGTTTATCGTTAGAACAACAACATTAGAACTATTTTTGCGCACCAATGAACAGAAATATAAAGTTCATTACCTTAAGACGATACATTACAAACAGGAAAAAAGAAAAACACAAACTACAAACAAGAAAAGAAAAACAACACAACTAAGAACAAGAAAAAAACTACTTCTCCACCTCGCTCCACCTACTTCTCCTTCTCCTCCTCCTCCTTGGGCTCCTGGCTGGGGGGAGGGGGGGCGCCTCCCGCGGGGGAGACGGGAAGCCCAGTTTTCTGGATGTCGCCGCCACCAGGATGTCGCGGTTGGCGACGCCGAGATCGTCTGCCAGCATCTCCTAGAGGACGTCGAGGCGACCAGCCAAGTGCGTCATGACGAAGACATAGTGACTCGTGGTCCCCATGGCAGCATACTCTGGAAGGGGACCAAGCCCAAGGCGACACATGGAGCACGATGTATTGTCAAATACATCGCACGTCATCTTCCGGAGAGCCCACTCCATGTCTGGGGGGGGTCCGGTCGGGGACGCTTCCCTTTGGCGTCCTTTGGCGGGCTTGGCGGCAGCGTTGTCTTGTCAACCATGGTGTTCTTGGCGCGGTTTTGGAAAGAGAGGAAGAGTGGCTGTGCGGAGAAGACGATGGGTGTCCGGGTGATCTTATAGAGGAGACGAAATCCCCTGCAGTAACTACACTGCGGTTATTGCAACTGAGTGGTCGGGCCTCTGCAGTACTGTAGGTGCAGTAGAGGTGGCTGACATGTGGGTCCCACACCATGTGGGGCCCTCATGTCAGCCATCTCTACTGCACCTGCAGTACTGTAGAGGATTTGAACCTGCCTGGCTGTTCGTCTCTCGACGCGCGCAGTAGTGGTGATGGGATGCGGAGCGGTTTCCAATTGAATTCAAAGATGCACATGCGCTGTGCGCGTTTAAGGCGCCTCGGTGACTGGCGCACACATAAGCTCGATGCGCCCGATCGCATCAGCTGCCTGTACAAATGGCTACGGTTTGAACGAAGGACAAAACCTTATGCGGCAAACAGCAATGTATAATACTTCCTCCGCCCCAACTCAACTCTATTTCTGTTTTGGTCGAACTAATTACCTTTGACCAATGATTTATATGGAATTTATTAACTTCAATAACATGTAGTACTAGATTGTATATTATGGAAATATTTTCATGGTGAATCTAAAAGTACAATTCTTGTGTTGTTAAAACGGATCAAAATTGCATAAATCTTAAAGATAGATTTGACGAAACCTAAGACTTCCCTTTGAAAAAGTTTTATACTTCACATTAGTTTTACATATGTAATATGCACATAGGATATATCACTAAATAGTTTTGCGAAAAAACATGGAGGAGAAATATGTATATCCCATATGCTACTACTACGTAAATTAGGGGTGGGCAAATAAACCAAGTCCGAAAAACCGAAACCGATAAAACTGAGATCGGAACCGAAAAGACCAAAATATCGTGTATCAGGTACTTTTCGGGTAGCAAATATAAATAACTGAAAAATAAATGTCGGTTTCGGGTACCACTCTCGGGTAACTGAAATAACCTAATAGTCGGTCCATCAAATAATAAGTTAAATTATGTGTGCTAAACTATGAACAATTCAAATTTAGATATTTTATTTTCAAGTTGTGATGTGCAAAGTTGTTGGATTTAAACGTTTATTTCTTATTTTTCATTTGTCAATTTATAATAAATGACCTCATGGGATTAAATTTATCAATCACATTAAATTTGTGCAAATATGACATGGATATAATGTATAATTCGGATATATCGGGTAGGACCGAAGACCGAACCGGAATTTCGGTACCCAAAATGTTTGGGTACCTAATATTATTACAACAATTCAGGTAGTGATTTCAAGAAACTAAATTTTGAAAAAGACCGAAATACCCGAACCAAAATATCGGGTAGACCGAATGCACACCCCTTAACGTAAATCCATCCGAAATAATTAGCTAGTTTGAGGATGAATGAAGTTGAGCTTGCGAGCTTGATGAGCACCGTCATTGTTTTGAGCAGCGATTAATTTATGGCATCATCAAATCTGGAGTAATTTTTCTAGATCATTTGGGGCTGAAAAATTAGATAACACGCTATATATGAGGAGAAAGATTAGGATATGCTACCTATTGCTTGTGTTGAATAACCCTGTGCCATGGACAACATATATCCGACACATAATTCTTGTCGCCAGGATCATTCTGCCCTAGGGATGAAAACGGTACGGTAAATTCCCGAACCGTCCGATGCCGTTTTCGAAAATTTCTGATGCGATTACCATTTTCGACAATTTCTGAAATTATCGATCCGATTATCATTTTTATCGGACATTGAAATTTGGTAAACAGAATGGAAACAATTTAGACTGATTTCCGACCGAATTGTCGGAATACCATATTTTAATAGAAAATTTCCGAACAATAACAAAATACTTTCCAAATAGTAGGTTGGGTCTAATGGCTGACATGTACTCTCTCCGTCCCTTGGAATGGAGGATTTTGAAAGGAAACTTCAAAGGAATTCATTCCTACATTGTGCTTATGTCACAGGTGTTTGGAACACAGGAATCATATTTCGTTTCCTGTAGAAAGACTTCCTTTCCTATGTAAAATGGAGGAATGAAATAATACAGTCAAAGTTCGTTGTGCTGGTTGGCTATGAAGGGAATATACAGGGTGCTAAAAGTCAAATTAACTAACCTAATGATTTGCATGGAAGAATTATTTCTTTTTTTGAAACAAGGGAATAATTATTTCTGAGCTACTGCAATGCAATAGATGTTTTGATGTTAGAAATATAGGAATGAAGTTGTTTATGAAGCAAACCGGTAGTTCATTTTGGCAAGAATTTATGACTTTGATTTATGTATTACAAATAATGATAGTTAAGATTCTAAATAATTTTGTTTATAGTTACTCACTTTCTTCGTTCCTGCATTTTGTCTATTCCTATGTTTTTTCCAATTCCTGTGGTTTGGATTCCTACGTTCCAAACGGGGCCATAGTAAATATCGCATTGTAGTTTATTTTTGAACTACAAAGCGACAAGTATTTAGAGACGGAGGGAGTAATAAGCTCAATTCTTTAAATTTTTTATTCAGACACCAGTTTGAATAAGGAGTTGTCAAAGGTAATAAGCTCAATTCCGACCGTTTTCATCCCTATTCTGCCCCAAGTCATCTGGGGCAGCAGGCGGAGGACCTTGATGATCAGGATAAGGACCAGGCAAGAAATCATTGGTCAAATATATGTTTGACCAAAGCTAAAAATAGAGTTGAGTTGGGGCGGAGGGAGGAGTACTTTTTATAGACCGCTTTGCAGGCTCCGCTGCGGGCAATCTCCTGCCTGCTGACAACTCCAGCGGCTAAAGTAGTGTAAAGTTGCACTTTAGAAGCCGTAATCTCAGTTTCGCAAGTAGCATTCCAAACGGTGCACTTTAGAAGCCATAACCATCACTGCGCGCGTCTCATCATCTTCTCCGCGCATTTCATCGTCTTCTTCGCGCGTACTAATAAAGACACACCATCCTCTTCTCCGCAACACACACATGCCATCCTCTTCTCCGCGCGTGCTCTTCCTCTTCGTCTCCGTCGCGCGCGCCCTCATTGGTTCCCTTCGAAGCCCATGGAGTCCCCCTTACCGAACGATATTGCGGTCCTGATCGCGGGGTGGGTTTGCCGCAACCTCCCCGCAGCCCATGGACGACCTCTCCAGTCCGCGCGCCACCTGCAAGGCCATGCACGCGGCGTGCCGGGATCGCGCTGTGAGCAGGCGCATGGGGCTGGAGCGGATGAGGATCTGGAAGTATAACCGGAGCTACGACCGCTCTGTAGAGCGCCTGGCAACCGCCGGCAACCCTCATGCGTGCTACATCATCGGGTTCGACCTCGTCTTCCAGCACGATCGCGTGCAGTCGGGCACCCAGTTCCTTGCCGGGGCGGCCGCGAACTGCCACATGGTGGTGGCCTATGTCCTCGCCATGCTCTGCTACGACGCTGACCGCGGGGCCCACGACGCCTTTGAGTATATCCGGCAGGTCGATGGTGAGGCCCACGTCGGCTACAACGCGGCTGGGTCCGTCGCCGTGAAGTGGACCAACAAGGAGTGCTGCCAGTGTCGGCGTGAAGCCATGAATAGTATCGATGATGTTGCCTAGAGGTTCCTGGCAGGCCAAGGCTAGAAGCGCCACCGGTGACGGTGCCAAACATTGATGATGACGCTTGGGACTGCTCAATAGGAGGGAACCAGGGAACTGCCCGCTGCAGTAGGCCTACGTGGGAGGAGTGGAGAGTCTTCTGTACAGAGAACTGTAGGATTAAGCACGAGCATGACCTGTTCTACCGTCTGGCGTTGTACTATATGGGTTATATTCCCTCCATTCCCGTTTGGATGCACCGCTAGTTCTCCCAACGCCAATTAAAAGAGAACAAAGGGAGTATATAAAATAGACTTGTACTAGTATGTGTGTTTCCCCTATGCCCGCTCGTCTCTGATGAATGTTGCACTTCTTGTGTTTCCCCTATGTGCGCTTGTCTTATGTTTAGCCCCGTTTGCATCAAAGGAAACTCATGGGACAGTTTAAAGAAATGGATTCTTCCGGAAATGAATACATTCAATCATACAATAGTTTGTAACAAAGGAAATCAGTGTTCCCTTCTCTCTGTTCATTGTATCTACTTTTCATTCCAGTCGTCGCTAATAGACAGAACTAGCTGTTACATAATCCCCTATAAACACAAAATAAACTAATTGGCACATCTAGTCTGCAGCACTTCCCTTGAAGCAGTGGTAATAATTTCTAGCGGCGTATAGGAGTAGTGGTAATGATTACACCGTGTATAGGGGCATAGGGCCAGTGGTACGTTGGAGTTCTACCTATCTTTTTCTAACATTTTTCTCGTCCTTTCTTTTCTTTTCTCTCTGTTGATTGTCTCCACTTTTCTTTCTAGTCGTCGCTACCTGTTACTGTAGTAATGTATACTACTTTACAGACCGCTTTGCAGGCCCTGCTGCGGGCGATCTCCTGGCACCTCTAGCGGCTAAAGTATCGTACATGCAACTTTACAAATGAGCTTACTCGAACTTTTCGATCTTGAGCTCATCAAACTGGAAATACTCAACTTCATCCTCAAACCTTCAATCAAAACTAAGTTTGGTCCTTCAACTTTCAAATGGGTCAATTATTTAGTCCATCAACTTCAAAAAACTGTTTCACTTTCATCCTTACTTTAAGTTGGACATCCACACATTGGCATGCCACATAAGATAGTTAATGTGTTTTTAATCCTATTAATTTGTAATAGAAGTTTGTTTTATTTAAATGTTTAAAGTATGCATCATTATATGCATGTAAACTTTTTCTCATTTTGAAGCGAGCAGACAAGAGTTTAAGAAACGATTTGATTGTACCATTTAGTTGGATAGCTGGGAAGTACAACCATGGGATCAAAACAAACGGTGGATGCAGCCTTTACTGCACGCATGGAGCAAAATGTCGCTACGTTAGGCGATCCTGGTCCAGGCAGGTATGCTCCGATTCCTATCCTCCAACTCCATCTAGGCTTCTGATGACGCAGGCGGTTCACCTCCAGACTGTAGAAAGAATAAGCACGCACACATGTAACAGTCATTGTTGACTGCGTCGGTCTAATGTCATTGGTTGACTGTGTAGGCCTACGTTTAGTCATTAACGCCAGCTTTTGAATCTGTGTAGTGCGAAAGGGTTTTGTTTTGGTTTCACACTACACTAGCTAGCCTATATAAAGTGTATATGTGTTCCCTGATGAATACACAACAAACATTCTCCGTACAGAATGAAACTTGCATGCCACTTTCTTCTGGCGGAGGTTCGGAGGAAACTACGCGGCTGGACGGGTACACGTATGGTAGGTTGTGTCAGTGTACCTTAGCCCCCCGTACATCGTTCGTCCCCAGTTGTCGGAGTGTTGATCCGGCAATTCTCCCGGTATTACCGTTGGTAGCCCGCGGAGTTTGTAGTTCTGTATTAGGCGCGCAGAGATTCAAAAGACGATGACAAATAGACACAAGGATTTACGTGGTTCGGGCCACCTGAGTGTAATACCCTACTCCACGGGGTGTGTAGTTGTTGGGTATCAAAGCTGTGTATTAGAGAGGTCTTAGAGTTCAAGAGAGCCGTCCCTTGTGTATCGTTGACCAGTCCTTTTATAGTACAAGGACTGGTCGTTACACCGTTAGCCTGGCCCGACATGTGGCCCTGGCGGTTACTGATTCTTAATACATAATTAATGAGGTTAATTATCCTTAATAGCATGGTAACGGGCTTGACAATGCCATTACTGGTATTAAGGGCCTTCCGATCGTGTGTCATTAATATGGTATTAATGACACTTAATCGGGTCTTGAAGTCTTTGATTGCCCTATGAAGGTCCGAGCCGTTGGGGGTCCACCAGTCTGATTGTTGAGGTTGAAGGTCCGGCTGCTTTACACGTGGCAGCTCCGGAGCTTACTGCTCGGGATAGATAGGTCCGGTGCAGCTGTGCACGTGTTGGTACTGGAGCTTCCCTTTGTCGGGGGTTAGGTCCGGGGGTGCCGCACAAGTGTCTAGCCCGAAGCTATCCCATGTGTGGGATGTAGGTCCGATTGCTGTATACACGTAGCAACACCAGGACTAACCATAGATGGGAGGCAAGTCCGGTCCCGTATGACACATGGGGCCTTCGCAGGTCTTCAACTCAGACAGGTGAAGTTCCTTTGGTCTTTTTGTAGTCCCAAGGGGTATACGGTACACAGGGTACCGACACCGGTGGTTGTTGGGAAGAGCCTTACAGGTATGCTCTGATTCCATACCTCTTACTCCATCTCTAGGTTTCTGATGACGCAGGCGGTTCACCACAAGGCAAACCAAAAAAGGTTGAGCGGCATGCAAGTTTTTTGATGAAAAACTAACGGCGGCCCGCTGACTGCGGCTTGCTGACGCATCCATCTCTAATTTTTTATAACACTCTTGCTAACGTGTCATCATATTATTTGTTGTGAAGATATGGTAGTTAAACTAAGCATTAATAAAGGGACCAATAACATTTTGACACATCAGCGGGATGGTGCATGGGAGGATAGAACGGGAGGGACACCGCTTGCAGCCAGTTTGTCATCAAGAAATTTGCATGCCGCTCTCATCACCGTGGCTTTGCTGGTTTGTCTGGTGGTGAACCGCATGCGTCATCGGAAACCTAGATGTAGTTAGAGGACAGGAATCAGAACATACCTGCAGGGGTCTTCCAACCACCACCGGGGATGCATGACGGGGGTTAAGGTACACACCGGCACACCCAGACCATCCATATGTGCCGGTGAAGATGAACGGCGTTCTAGCTGTGGAAGCACCTGCATGGCTTCCGTTGGAAGGTGACCGACTCGCGGAAGATGTGCGAGGTCGACTACGCCAACATTATTTGTTGTGAAGGTATGGTATTTAAACTAAGCATTAATAAAGGGACCAATAACATTTTGACACGTCAGCAGGATGATGCATGGGAGGACAGAACGGGAGGGACACGGCTTGTATACTGCCATTCATTGCTTCCATGCGTGCTCCTACTTAAGTGTCATGATTTTATTGGCCCTTTCATTTACCTAACATAATGCCTGATTTAACTTCAACCAATTAGATGATGACACATAAGCAGGAGTACGCATGGAAGCACAAACGGGAGCATCGAAGTTGCATCCGAACGGGAGGACACAACTTGTATACTCCCATTCAGTGCTTCCATGCATGCTCCTACTTCAGTGTCATGATTTTATTGGCCCTTTCATTTGCCTAACATAATGCCTAATTTAACGTCAACCAATTGGATGATGACACATAAGCGAGAGTACGCATGGAAGCACAAACGGGAGCACAGAAGTTGCATTCGAACAGGGGGACACAGCTTGTATACTCCCATTTAGTGCTTCCATGCGTGCTCCTACTTAAGTGTAATGATTTTATTGGCCCTTTCATTTACCTAACATAATGCCTGATTTAACTTCAACCAATTAGATGATGACACATAAGAAGGAGTATGCATGGAAGCACAAACGGGAGCACCGAAGTTGCATCCGAAGGGGAGGACACGGCTTGTATACTCCCATTCAGTGCTTCCATGCGTGCTCCTACTTAAGTGTCATGATTTTATTGGCCCTTTCATTTACCTAACATAATGCCTGATTTAACTTCAACCAATTAGATGATGACACATAAGCAGGAGTACGCATGGAAGTAAGAATGGGAGCACCGAAGTTGCATCCAAACGGGGGGACACGACTTGTATACTCCCATTCAGTGCTTCCATGTGTGCTCCTACTTAAGTGTCATGATTTTATTGGCCCTTTCATTTACCTAACATAATGCCTGATTTAAGTTCAACAAATTAGATGATGACACATAAGCGAGAGTACGCATGGAAGCACAAACGGGAGCACCGAAGTTGCATCCGAACGGGAGGCCCCTGCAGCCAGTTTGTCATCAAGAAATTTGCATGCCGCTCATCACCGAGGCTTTGCTGGTTTCTCTGGTGGTGAACCGCATGCGTCATTAGAAACCTAGATGTAGTTAGAGGACAGGAATCAGAACATACCTGCAGGGGTCTTCCAACAACCACCGGGGACGCACGAGGGGGGTTAAGGTACACACCGGCACACCCGTTCCACATTTGCGACATGTGTCCACATTTATGGATACGGTATGCATATCCAAGGCTATGCATACCGTTCCACATTTGTGACATGTGTCCACATGAACGGACACGCGCAGTAGTGGTCATGGGACGCATAACGGTTCCAATTGAATTCAAAGATGCGCATGCGTTGCGCGCGTTTAAGGCGCCTCGGTGACTGGCGCGCACGTAAGCTCGGTGCGCCCGGTCGCATCAGCTGTCTGTACAAATGGCTACGGCTTGAACGAAGGACCAAACCTTCTGCAGCCAATAGCAACGCATAATACTTCCTCCGCACCAACTCAACTCTATTTCTGTTTTTGTCGAACTAATTACCTTTGACCAATGATTTATATGGAATTTATTAACTTCTATAACATTTAGTACTAGATTGTATATTATGGTGAATCTAAAAGTACAATTCTTGTATTGTTAAAATAGATCAAAATTGCGTAGATCTCAAAGATAGATTTGATGAAACCTAAGACTTCCCTTTGAAAAAGTTTTATACTTTACATTAGTTTTACATATGTAATATGCACATAGGATATATCACTAAATAGTTTTGCAAAAAAACATGGAAGAGAAATATGTATATCCCATATGCTACAACTACGTAAATTATGGGTGGGCAAATAAACCAAGACCGAAAAACTAAAACCGATAAAACCGAGACCGGAATCGAAAAGACCGGAATATCGGGTATCGGGTACTTTTCGAGTAGCAAATATAAATAACAAAAAAATAAATGTCAGGTTCGGACGGATGAAGCAGTTCCGCATTTGTGACATGTGTCCACATGAACGGACGGATGAAGCAGTTGCATGACTATGACATGTGTGCACATGAACGAACGAGGTCGTATGATGGTCGGACATGACAGGGATAACGCCAAGGAATCGTATCCTTTTAAAGCATAATTTTCCCCACATACGATGGGCCCTTCGCGTGTCAAATTAAAAATTTCTTGTTCTATCGAAAAACAGCTCCTTTTCGGTACATGTGCTCACGCGTACATGGGACGAACACCAAGTGTTCCAGCGCAGTTTCGGCCCAGTAATACAAAGTGACTCAGCGCAGTTTCAGCCCACGAATGACAAGCGGCCCAGCGCAGTGTTGGGCCTACTCTGATAGCTTCACGTACGCTTTGTCCTGGCTGCCTCCCCGCCAGACCCTCCGATCCACAGCCGCCCCCTCTCCCGATTGCACGAAACGCGCCTGCAGGAGCATCTGCCGGCCGCCACGCTCTTGGAGGAGCATCCGCCGGCTGCCACGCTCTTGAAGAAGCATCCGCCAGCCGCCACGTTCTTGGAAGAGCATCCTCCGTCCACCGGCGTGCAGGAGCATCCGACGGGCGCCGCACGTGGAGGAGCAACAGCGCTAGGTACAATTGCTCACATAATGTTATTGTAGTTCAATCCTCTTATGGATATGCTGATTGAATTGTAGTAAGCGATGTCAGAAGATAAGACATGGATTGTAAAAGACAGGCGTACGAAGGAGTGGCAGGATGGAATGAAGTCATTTTTAAATTTAGCATTCCAGGGCACTCGTGAAGAAGAAACTAAGCCTTGTCCTCGCACGAAATGTCGTAATATTTGCCACGGGAGATGCAAGGAAGTTCATCTTCACTTGCTTCGTAATGGGATGTCATTTCATTATACTTGTTGGGTACACCATGGAGAAAAACAAGTTGAGAATAAAATTGTTGAGCAACCAGCAAATAATGAGGAGATAATTTCTGATGATGCTGCTATGGAAAATATGTTGTCCAGCCTTCTTAGAGGCACTGGTTATCATGGTGGTACTGCAACAGGTGTTGATGATCCAGAAAATGCTATAAACCAGCAGGAGCCAACTGGGTGTGCAAAGGCATTCTATGACTTATTAAATGATGCCAAAAAGGAGTTGTATCCAGGTTGTGAGAAGGTGACCCAATTATCCTTCATTGTCAGGTTGTACCATATAAAGTGTTTAACTGGTTTGAGCAAAAAAGTGTGTGAGTTCATCCTTGAACTATTCTCATATGTGCTTCCAGGGGGCCATTGCATTCCTAATACACTTTATAAAGGTCAGAAGGTTGTTCGTGACCTCGAGCTGAGCTACGAAAAGATCGATGCATGTGTCAATGACTGTGTGTTATTCCAGAAGGACTATTCTTTGCTGGATCGATGCCCAAAATGTGGTGAATTAAGATTGAAAAATAGTACTGTTGGGGATGTAAGAGATTCTTTACCTTGTGGAAAATCCAAGAATCTTATAGCACGCAAGATTCTACGATACTTCCCTCTTATTCCCCGTCTTCAATGGTTTTATATGGCAGAATCAACCGCATCAAACATGCGCTAGTACAAAGAAGAACGTATTGATGATGGAATATTATGCCATCCTGCAGATTCGAAAGCATGGAAACATTTTTATAGCATTCACCCAAATTTCTCATCGGATCCTCGCAACATAAAACTTGGGCTAGCATCTGATGGTTTCAATCCTTTTGGAGTAATGAATGTTTCTTATAGTACATGGCATGTGATTCTAATCCCTTATAATCTACCACATTGGTTGTGTATGAAGCAGCCTTATTGGTTGATGTCAATGATAATTCCTGGGCCAAAGTCACCTGGAAACAAGAATGATGTGTATCTGCAACCTTTGATTGATGAGCTACTGAAATTATGGTCTGATGGTGTTGAAACATACGATAGTTCAAAGAAAGAGACATTTCTCATGCGAGCTTCTATATTGTGGACAATAAATGATTTTCCAGCATATGCAATGCTATGTGGATGGAGCACAAAAGGTAGGCTAGCATGTCCATACTGCCATGTAAGCACTGACGCCATGTGGTTGAAACATGGACGAAAGTATTGCTACATGGGTCTTCGTCGTTTCCTACCTCAGGATCACCGGTGGCGTCGGGACAAAGCTTCTTCCAACAACAAAATAGAGAATAGAGAGGCTCCAACATCACTCTCTGGTCACGAAGTACTCCAATAATATGAGACTTTTGATCAAGTGAGTTTTGGAAAGACGAATAATAAGAGAAAGCGCACCGAGGAAGATAGGTGGCATAGTTGGAAGAAGAAAAGTATATTTTTTCAGCTCCCTTATTGGAAGACATTGCTTATAAGGCATAACTTGGATTTCATGCACATTGAGAAAAAAATTTGTGATAGCATATTGGGTACATTGCTTAATATGGATGGTAAAACAAAAGATAGTCTACAAGCTCGTTTTGATATGCAGGAAATGGGTATACGACCAAAGAACCTTCCGCTGGGTATGAAAGGGAAGTATGATTGTCCATTAGCATCATATACTTTGCAAAAAGATCAAAGACCACCTTGTGTAAGTTTTTGGCAGATGTTAGGATGCCCGATGGTTATGCCTCAAAAATCAAGAGAAGTGTGGACATAACAGCACGTAAGGTATCAGGTCTAAAAACTCATGACTACCATGTTATATTTTAGAAGCTCCTTCCTATTGCAATACGTGCCATATTGCCTGAAAAGGTTGTTGAACCTTTAATTGAGTTTAGCAGATTCTTTTATGGAACTTGTTGTAAAGAATTGGCGGAACCAAATTTGGATAAGATGATTGAACAATTTCCTGAAACAATTTGTAAGCTTGAGATGTTGCTTCCTCCCGCTTTCTTTGATATCATGGTACATCTTCCAATCCATCTTGGTGAAGAAGCTCGCTTGCGTGGACCTGTTTCTTACAAATGGATGTATCCAATTGAGAGGTACCTTGGTACATTGAAGAGGTATGTACGTAACAGAGCTCACCCGGAGGGTTCTATAGCTGAGGGATATATTATGGAAGAGTGTATGACTTTTTGTAGCTAGTTTTTGGATAACATCAGCACCAAGCTTAATAGGCCAAAACGTCATGAAGCTGCAGCCAGGAATGAACCTTCTCTCGAGTCTAATATATTTACAGAAGTTGATAATTCTAAAAAAGGGTTTAAATGGGGCGAACTTACTATGGTGGAACTACATAACATCATGCATTATATTATTTCTAATGTTGAAGAGGCCGCTCCATGGATCAAGTACGTATAACAGTCAAATGTTCTATACTATATTAATGGGTCATGCTTATTGTAGATGGCTAATTTAATTTTGTACCCTTTTCAGTGAGCATTTTGAAGAGCTGAAAAAGATTCATTCTCGTGGTGTTGAAAAACGCCATAGAGATGAGTTTGTTTATTGGTTTCAAAAACGAGTAAGTACATGCAAGTTTTTACTTTGATGAAATATTGAAGAAATATCTGTTCTAAAGTTGGTTTATCAATGACCCTTTTTATACTAATTAATGTGTACAGATTACGACATTACACAAAGAAGGCAAAGTAACCGATTATTTGTATGCATTATCTAGAGGACCTGATCGTCGGGCACATTTTTTTAGTCGATCATTCATAAATGGCTTCTTCATTCGAACAGTAGAGGTGGAAAAAGATTTACGGACGCAAAACAGTGGTGTTGTTGTTCGGGATGGTGATCATGAGTGGTATGGAGTAATCAAGAAAATGATTTCGGTTGATTTCGAAAAAAAATCAAGACGTTCTGTTATTTGAATGTGAATGGTTTGATCGGCCTCGTTCTGGTCAGAGCCAAAGCAGAGGCTACAAAATGGATCGATACGGAATGATAGATGTGGACACTACTATTTCTCAATTTAAGTAAGAGCCTTACATTCTAGCCACCCAAGCAGAACAAGTTTTTTACATTAGAAGTGTGAAGCAACCAAAATGGGCTACAGTTGTTAAACCGATGCCAAGAAACCTTTTTGTCATGCCCCCTGGAGACAGTGAAAATAATGTCACTGAGACGATGGAGGCTGAGACATTATTTGATGATCGACGACTTACTGATATAAATGAGGATATGACCACATGGGATAGGAATGACATTGACGGAGCAACCGGTGATGCTTCCTCTCTTTCAAATGAAGATGACGACGACCACGACGATGATGATACATATATCAATGATGGTATTGTACCTCCAATATTGACGGAGGACAGCGAAGATGATGATTTTTTCATATAGGTACTGTGTGAGCTAGCTGTACATGAACACTATATGTAATGCAGTTTGTGTTCCCGTGGCGATAGATCATAACATCACCAATAGGTATTTCGTGGCAACGGATCCTAATACAACAATTGTGTTTCGTGGCAATGGATATTATTGCCACGAACTTGTGAATCGTGGCATAAGTTCCTAATGCAATGTTTGTGTTTCGTGGCGATAGATCCTAACGCCACGAACTGGTGAATCGTGGCAAAAGTTCCTAATGCAACGATTGTGTTCCGCAGCGATAGATGTTAACGCCACGAACTATTGAATCGTGGCAATAGATCCTAATGCAATGATCGCGTACTGTGGTGATAGATGCTAATGCCACAAACTAGTGAATCGTGGCAACAGACCTAATACAATGATTGTGTTCCGCGGCGATAGATGCTAACGCCATGAACTATTGAATCGTGGCAACGGATCCTAATGCAATGATCGCGTTCCATGGTGATAGATGCTAATGCCACGAACTAGTAAATCGTGGCAACAGATCCTAATGCAACGATTGTGTTCTGCGGCGATAGATGCTAACGCCACGAACTAGTGAATCGTGGCAACAGATCCTAGTGCAACGATCGTGTAATGTGGCAATAGATGCTAATGCCACGACTAGTGAATCGTGGCAACAGATACATGGTGATAGATGCTAACGCCACGAACTAGTGAATCGTGGCAACAAATTCTAATGCAACGATCAGGTTCCGTGGTGATAGATTCTAATGCCACGAACTAGTGAATTGTGGCAATAGATTGGTGGCGATAGATGCTAAGGCCACGAATTAGTGAATCGTGGCAACATATCCTAGTGCAACGATCAGGTTCTGTGGCGATATATGCTAATGCCACGAACTAGTGAATCGTGGCAACAGATTTGTGGCGATAGATCCTAATGCCACGAACTAGTGAATCGTGGGAACAGATCCTAATGCAACGATCGTGTTTCGTGGCGATAGATGCTAATGCCACGAACTAGTGAATCGTGGCAACAGATTCGTGGCGATAGATTCTAATGCCATGAACTAGTGAATCGTGGCAACAGATCCTAACGCAACGATCGTGTTCCATGGCGATGGATGATAATGCCATGAACTAGTGAATCGTGGCAAAAGACCAAGCTTACTGCAACGATTTAGTATTTATTGCAGTACAATCGTTGCAACAGGGTGGAATCCTTGTAGTGCCATGTAGATACCGAAAAACAATTGGCTGACATTTTACTAAACCTTTGGATTTTACTCATTTTTGTTACATTGGTAGTGAAATAGGGGTTATGCATCCTCATGGCTTAAATTGAGGGGGGGGGGGGTTGAAACTTGGGAAGTCTATGTGTGAATCTGAACTAAAATAATATGAGCATAGTATTTCATACATATATGACTTGTGATTCCTTTTACATGCTGAAAGTTCTTACTACATTACTCATGTTATACATTTTGTAGTTTTTGCCATGACTAGTAATTGGAATAATTACACACACTAAATCTGGTCATGATCGAACTTTCTTGCTGTTCGAACTTGTTGCACGCTCACAAGTGCTTTTAATCATAAAGAATTAATCAAGTAATCAACTCACATGTTGAGTTTTTATGAACAAATATAAATTGAGAAAAGATCAAGAGAATATGCATGCATCACACTTCTCCTTTTGAGATGGCTTATCATTGCACTTAGATATGAACTTGGAAGAAGTTGTGTATGACAAAACCCATGTCCTTAAGCTTCTGATTGTCAAATGACATAGGCTTGGCTTGGTTGGTTAGAATAAGGAAAATGCCCATATAATCTCTTGCAAATATCATATGATCTAAATTTATGCTTTGAAAATTAATAAAATGCAGCAACAAGTGTCCTCTTTCAGGTTTTGAAATAGTTAAGTTTGTAAGATCATGACTTGATTAAATTGAAAATTACATTTGATCTCTAGCATGGCTTACACTACTTTATGTATCTCATTTATGTGATAGTGTAAGTTACTTGATAGTATGACTTGGATGAGCTTTGTTTATAGGTATATGTTATAATGTGCTCATAACATTTGAAATTTCTCTTTTGAACCTTGCTGAATACATTGTCAAAGGGGGAGAGATAATATGTGAATTTGAATTTTTAAAGATAAGTATGCAAGGGGAGAAATTGATTACACATTGCACATATTCACAATTGTTTTGGCACGATTCTTTACCGGGGGAGATTTATGAGACCGAAGGTCTTTCTTGGCATGGATGGTCAGGTGCTACATGGAAAACACCCCTATCCACTTCAAGCTCTAGCAGCTTGCCTCCAACATCTATGAGAAGATGTCATTCCACTTTGGCTAGAAGTCATCATGACTATAGCCAAGGAATGACAAACTTCTCTAGACGTATGGAGAAGCTTGAAGTATGGACGAGTTACATCTACAACACTCTCCAAGGGCATGTCCAAGGTACCCAAGACTGGCAACAACACATGGACGCTCACTTCACCAACTTCAAATACATGCTACAACAACAACAAGCCGATCTCCCGACATACTTCCATCATCAAGGGTTCAACCCTCATCACGGAGGTGAGTGAAGAACAAGCTTGGGGGAGGACCCCCACTTGAGGTAATGTGTATCAACCCCTTGCATATTTATTTTCCACATACCCATCATCCGCCTTGCATTCAAAAAATAGGATAGGTTTTATTTTCAAATAAAATAAAAGATGTGCGGTAAGAATGACTTGGAATTTATATAGATGAAATGATGGATAGTTGCTCTGTTTTAATTTTCCTAAGTCCCTAGTTTATAACTTATTACTCTTCAACATATTGCTCCATTGGCTAAAATTGCTTTTGCCTTGAGTTGGAAATTGTGGTAGCAAACGCTTAATCCAGTCTATGTTGTTGTGAGATATGATATAGTGATAGGGCTGCTATTCCTAGTTTGATAGTGGCACTTAGATTTCCGAAGAAATTCTAGAAAGATTTAAGTTATCCTCATTTGATTGGAAATAGCCACCAAAGCCATATGATACATTATATTGATAGACCTTATGCATATGCTATTTTTCTTCACATTGAGATTTGTCAAACTAGTATAGACCTATGTGAGATTTCATTCATTACTTTTTTAATTCAAGACTTCACTTACACATGCTATACCTCGACACTAGAAGTAAGCAAATTTTCATCATACCACCACTCCACAATAAAAAAGAGAAACTCCATATCATTCATGCTTAGTACTCTCTCCAAAACTCACTGCATAAAAAGGGAGTAGAAGACATGGCTAAAAGAAAAATAAAAAGAAAATGCATGCTTACATCATAAGAATGAGAAAAAAGGGGGAAAGAAGAAAAAGTAGCCATGTTTCATCCCTGCAAAAATAAGAGAGTCCACTCAAAATGGAGTCATCTCAAGATCGACATACACTCCATTCCATCACACATGCACAAGTCTTGAATCAAATTGTTTTGAATTGATTTCTCCTAAGGCTTGCTCTTTTGACTTAGCAATATTATGTGTTGCAAATATGCTTGTTATATTCCCTACCAAGCTCCACATACAAGCCTTATATAGAGGTAGGATGAATTTATGCAAAATGCCTTGGTGAGGATATATTTCCACTACACAAAAAGGAGAGACTTGAGAGAATTAAATTGAGGCACTTAGAATGTAAATTGAACTCTCCGGAATTTGAGTGGAACTTGATTTCTAGGGTATGTGTGCTTCATTTGCTGTTCTATCTTACAACAACCCATGAATAGGAGATGGCATAAGCCCCATAATAACTTAGGATGGATGAAGTACCATGCCAATTTTTGCAATACTAGGTAGAATATTTTGTTGTGCACATGGTATTTTTGAAAAATAGAACATAGTTGCAACTCTTGATCACCAACCTAAAGTCTTGACTTTGCTCAGGACGAGCAAAGGATAAGCTTGGCGGAGTTTGTTGACGGTTGTTATACACCAATTTCACCCATTAATATAACTCAATTATGTGAAGGAATTGTCATTTCTTGCACACATCACCTTTATATTTAACCTATTTCCACTTGTCCTTGGAGAAAGTAGTGCTTGCAGGGATTCTATGGAGAAATGAAGTGAAACAAGGGGGTAGATCCTTTAAAATATCATTCCAGCCAATCAAGCAACGGCATGTGGCACCACATGGATCAAATGGCCCACAAACAGAAGTATCCGAGACCATCCAACAGTGTAGCACCCATATAAAGGAATGGAACCCACCTGGCAGAGACCTAGAGGAAGCACAACCCCAATGGGGCCAAGACCAGGTCGGCCAACTAGGTCTTGGCGCCTTTGTGGGGACCAGAGTCCCGACATTCCAAGAATCGCAATTCGGTGGTGCCGTGCGATGCGACACCCAACAGTACACAGAAAATGGTACATCATATTACATAAAAAACATAGTAGTATACAAACTTTGTATTTTACAAATAATATACATTTAAATAAACTACAGTGGAAGATAAGTTCATAGCTCTCGACACTCAAGCCTAAGCTATGCAAAAGTCACTCCGTTCGGCCCTAGAACGGAATCACACTAGCAGGACCCAGAACACATCACGGCGGCGTGCAGGGTTCCCACTCAGCCGTGTACCCCGACGGGGGCAACGCCTCACCGGTGAACCCTTCATCAAAAAGATCATCACCTGCAGCAAAAACTTAAAATAGCAACTGTGAGCACAAAGGCTCAATAAGACTTAACCCTCTCAACTAAGCATGGAACTCTATATGCGGGATATGTGTAAGATAGGACAGCAGTTTACAATAAAAGACTCTCCTAAATGTTAATCCTTACTTTCAGCTTTTAGCAGCAAATTAAGGCTTCATGAATCTGAAATTTAGTGAGCAACCTGTTCTAAACATACAAGTATCAATACATAATTATTCCATAAAGCATGATCCAATAATATTCAGCTCCAAATAATTAACTACGTCACGACTCAGTGAACAAGCGGTACTCAATAACCATGAGGGACGGTGACTCGAATCGATATACACCTGCATGGATACCCGAATAGCCTGACACATACACCCACACTCGGAGCTGCGAAGGAACACACAACTGATGTTGTATGCGGCAATCTTTCACCCGCTACCTACACATTGAACTGGTCCCACCGCTACGAGCAGTAGGCCCCCACATGGAGTACGTCGTACCCGCTGGCAAGTTTAAACCTTGCTTCTCTCAAACCGCACCTATAAGGCGGTGGGGTATGCCTCGACGATAAGGTGGACAAGTTACGTCAGTTTACTAGGTCTCATATATCCAGTATGCCTTCGGTACATTCAAATTTGCTCAACAGAACCGTACACGGATCGGTCCATGATCGACACAGGCACAGTTACAGCTAATAAGCCCCTATGTACTGCTGCTCCAAATCCATGCCCGATCTCATATTTAACCAAATGGTGAATCTCTCACTCGACCAATCCCGTGTGAACCCAATTCCTGAACTCGCGAGTATATTCCAACTACTCGACTTCTATCAAAGCAACTAAAACATTAAGCATAGCATGGACACTTTGAGGACTTAAGCATCTAACTTTCTCTATTGGGTTCTCTTGCCATACATGTGGAAAACTTCAAGAAAAACCTAGACTTAATGCACATACATACTAACCATACAGTGTGATACAAATCAAAGCTTCAAATGATGTTAAATGCAAATGAGGGCTTGCCTGGCTGCGAGACGGGGTTAAAGTTACTCTCTGAGTTGATGACTTCTAATAGCTCCATGGTCTCCTTGAGCTTGGCAACTATTCAATATGCAAAGAATAATGCAAGTGAATCAATATTGGTATTGTTACATATCTGAATAGAAACATAGTTAATTATATTAAAAGATGGACACTGGTTTTGGAAATTTTACAGAGGACACTAGACACTATGGGTGAGGTTCTAGCAAAAATAGGGCTAAGTTCATGTAAGTCTCTGTTGTATAAAATTCAATGTATATAAACCCTTCCAAGAATTTTCATCGGCAATCTGGGTAATATGGCCAAAAGTTGGTGTTCTGTTTAGAGGAGGTCAAGAGTGACTCAACAAAATTGGTTTTACAATTTTACAAGCATTCTACCGTGAGATATTGAATTTAGATGTTTGGATAATTTGCTAAAATGTTTCTGGACATTTTGGAATTTTTAGGTACATAGAAATTGGAAACACAATTTGGCTATTCCAATGAACTCAAATGGACCTGAAACTTTTATTGGGACTCAAGGGAATTATTTGGGATGATTTGGCCAAGTTTCAGAATTTTTGAATGAATGGAACATCATAAATTAATTTCAATATAATTTTTTTCATGGAATTATAGAGGATAATTTATGGATTTTCATACAGATTCAAGTGGTCAACTTGGAAGTATAGATCATCCTGGTTCGAACAAAATTTATTTGCAATTTTCGGACAAGTATTACAGGATATATGGATTTTCAAATTTGGAGCAAAATCTGGAACTAAATCTAAATAGAAAAGTTTGAAGTAAACAGTGGGCCCCACTGGTTTAAAATGGAACAGTGGCATTCAAGCCACCCGGGGCCACATTCATAACGGCATGGCCACATTGGATCACTGGGCCGCAGCTAATCTGGGGTGCAAGCTCAGAGGCTGACGGCCGGGCCCCACAGCCTTCATCTACCTCGTGCCAGGGTCGTGCCTGGGCAGCGCCCGACGTCAGCCGCTCGTCGGTGGCTCACCGCAGCCCAACCTAGGGCATGTTGGCCTCCCAGACTCACCGCCCTGCCTAAAACTCGATGGGGAACTCGACACTGACACTCACGACGGCGATAGATGGCCGGAGAAGTGCACCCGCCGGCGGCGGCGGGACCTAGGCTTTCGGCCATATCGGTCTGGCCCTACGATGGATTATTTCGCACGAGAAAACTTCAAAATGCTTCATGGAACCATGGGAAACATGATTCTGTACATAAGAAGTAGAGAAAAGCTTTGGAGCAAGGTGGGCGACGATGAACTGATGAGGTGAAAAATTGGCGGTTGGAAAAAATGCTATTCCGGCTTGATTACTTGATGATTCTTCTTCGAGGTGAAGTGCATGTACCTCTAGAGCAACAAAGCTCACAGCCAGGATGAATACTTGCACATAGAAAGGGAATTTAAGGGATGACCTAGCTAAGTTCATAGAAAAAACTCGTCAAAAGAAAAAGAAATATGGGGGCTATGATCAATGGAATGGGTTGAAATTTTACGAGCATGTTCTATAGATATTTGTGCACATTTTTCCTTCAAGGACCGAGGTGAGAAAAAGCTTGTATCGCTGGGGCGTCGAGGGAGCAGAGAACGGCCACGGAAAAACAGAGCATGGTGGCTGGCAAATCGCCTTGTCCACCGTTGGGGAGGCTCAAACTGCATGAGGGATTGATCATACAGGTGCACTGACGTTGGTGAGGAAGTAGAGATGAAGAAAAATGATCAAACCCGAGTACCTTGGCTCAATTTCGGCTGGACAGTGAAGAACTCGGGTGGGGAGCAAAAATGTCGCCTGGAACTTCAACAGAGGAAAAGTGCTCGACTTAGGGGTTTTGAGGGGGATAAGGAGGAGCCTTGGGAGTGCTTTATGCACAGCTGGAAGCGACCTCAAGCAAGCAGGTAGGCAAGCAGCTATGTGGCAATTTGCATGCCGTCAGGTGTCGCCTGGGAAGAAAGAACAGGACACTTCTTAGAATGACAGGTGGGTCCCACTTGCTCTCCCTCATCCACATCCCTGCTCCATCAATTCTACCACCTAATTCAGTCTAAAAATTTTCTAGATATTTGTGGGAAGGCTACATTAATTATTGAGAAATTGATTAGAAATTCAGATTGTTAATTTGACAAAGTTTCATTTGAATTCAAACTTGAATTTGAAGTTGAGATGAATTCAATGTAGCTATTGAATTAAATAGCAAACTTGCTTCAAAAATTGTGAAAGTTTGCAGGAAGGCTACTTGAAATATCTGGAATCCAATGGTCAACTCAAATGTTCATGTTAACTTCATTTGTACAGTAGCTAAGTACATTTTTTTTGAATTCACTCTTTTGGAGTTTGAATTAATTTGTTTTTCTCATTTCCTTTTTATTTCTTTTTATCATTCAAAAATTTAGTCCTAACTGAAGTTTGCATTATGAAATTAGGGCTTTTACATTCCCCCCCCCCCTTAGAAGAATCACGTCCTGAGATTACAATGAAGAGACGAAAGTAGGACAGAAATTACCGGATATGAGACGATAAGAAATCCGGATAGTTGGAGCGGATATACTCTTCGGATTCCCATGTCGCTTCTTCAGTAGTATGGTTGCTCCATAACACTTTATAGAACCAAAGCGTGCGATTTGCGTTGTTCGAGCCTTCTCATCGACAATCTGAATTGGATGTTCGGAGTATGTGAGATCCGGTCGCAACTCGCCGCTTTCCTCCGTGTGGACTTCAGCTGTGAACTTGAGACATTTCCGGAGCTGAGATACGTGGAAAATGTCGTGAATACCAGCAAGACAAGCCAGTAAATCCAATCTATAAGCCACAGGTACGCACTTTTCCGTAATGGCAAACAGAACAATAAACCGGGGAGCTAGCTTTCCTTTTACTCCGAACCGGTGAATTCTTTTCATTGGAGACACGCGTAGGTATACGAGATCCCCGACATTGATCTGCAGCCGGCGATGTTGCTTGTCTGCATAATTCTTCTGTCGAGATTGAGCCACTCTCAAATTCGCTTGAGTGATTCGAACTTGTTCCTCGGCTTTGTTGACTAAATTAATCCCATATGTCACTCTTTCGCCGGACTTGCACCAATTCAGCGGTGTGGCATTTCCGGCCGCAGAGAGCTTCATATGATGCCATCTTGATACTCGCTTGATAACCATTGTTGTACAAGAATTCCGCCAACGGTAAATGATCATCCCAATTTTTACCGTGGTGTGATGGCACACGCTCGCAACATGTCCTCAAGTACTTGATTCACCTGCTCAGTTTGTCCATCGGTCTGCGGGTGATATGCGGAGCTTCTAATCAGTTTAGTACCCGATGAGGCATGGAGCTGCTCCCAGAAACGAGCAACAAACAGCTAGCCGTGATCTAAAACAATCGTTCGAGGAATGCCATGTAGGCACATGATTCTTGATATGTACAACTCCGCATATTTCTTGGCATTGAATCTAACATTTACCAGAATGAAGTGTACTAATTTGGTTAGTCGATCGACTATCACCCAAATTGAATCATGCTTCTGGAATGTGAGTGGCAATACGATAATGAAATCCATACTCACATCCTCCCATTTCCATGCCGGAATATTCAGTGCTTGCAGCTTTCCTGCTTTCTTCATATGGTCGGCCTTCACTCGCCGACACATATCACACTCGGATATGTACTTAGCAATCTCACGCTTCATTCGTGTCCACCAAAACTTAGTCTTCAAGTCTTGATACATTTTATTGCTGCCCGGATGAATAGAATATTTGGACAAGTGAGACTTGTCTAAGATTTTCTTTCGAAGGTCCATGTCACGGGGCGCTACAATCCGATTCTTGAACCATAGAGCACCATGTTCATCTCTTCAAAAGCACTTCTTCTCACCGCTGTCCATTCTCTTGAGTATCTGAGACATTCTCTTGTCCTTCTTTTGAGCTTCAATAATCTCATCTTGAATTGTTGGAATGAGAGCAAGATTATATAAAGCTCCATATGGAACAAAGTATAGACTCGGTTCATCCTCTTCCATAGGTGTGATAGTCAAGTTATTGACATGAGATTTGCGGCTAAGCACATCGGCAACCACATTAGCTTTGCCGGGATGATAGTGAATCTCAATCTCATAATCCTTGATCAACTCAAGCCACCATCGTTGCCTCATGTTCAGTTTCTTCCGAGTGAAGATATATTTTAAACTTTTGTGGTCGGTGTAGAGGTGAACCAGATTTCCAAGAAAATAATGCCACCACATTTTCATAGCAAGCACCACGGCAGTGAGCTCCAAGTCGTGAGTAGGATAGTGCTGTTCATGATTGTGGAGCTGCCGTGATCCATAAGCAACCACACGTCCTTCTTGCATAAGAACGCAACCAAGACCGATGTCGGATGCATCACAATAAACATCAAATGGTTTTGTCGTATCCGGTTGAGCTAAAACCGGGGCTGTTGTGAGATGCTTCACCAGTGTTTGAAATGCCTTCTCACATGCTTCACTCCAAATATATTTGGTACCTTTCTTCAACAGCTCCGTCATTGGTTTAGCAATTTTTGAGAAGTTTGGGATGAACCTTCGATAATATCCCGCTAAACCAACGAAGCTTCGGGCTTCATGAACGGACTTTGGAGATTGCCATTTCAGCACTTGAACAATTTTACTTGGGTCCACAACAATGCCCTCAGCTGAAATAATTTGTCCCAAGAATGGCACTTGACTGATCCAAAATTCACACATGCTGAATTTTGCATAGAGCTTATGGTCTCACAGTCGTTGGAGCATGATATGCAAGTGTTGGGTGTGTTCTCCCTCCGATTTGGAATAAACCAAGATTTCGATGAATACCACGATGAACTTGTCCAATTCCGGCATGAACATTGTGTTCGTAAGGTACATAAAGTGGGCCGGAGCATTGGTAAGACCAAATGACATAACGAGATATTCATATAGTCAATATCGTGTTGAGAATGTCGTCTTCGGTATATCTTCCATCCAAATTTTGATTTGATGATATCCGGACCAAAGATCCATCTTGGAAAATACCTTAGCACCCACTAATTGATCGAAGAGAATGTCGATGTGAGGTAGTGGATACTTGTTCTTGATAGTCACGGCATTTAGCGGACGATAGTCCACACATAACCATAACATTTCATCCTTCTATTTAACAAACAGCGCGAAGCAGCTCCAAGGTGATGATCTAGGACGAATAAAACCTTTGTCCGGAAGGTCCTTTAGATGTCACTTTAATTCAGCTAGCTCATTGGGCACCATTCGATAAGGTCTTTGAGAGATCGGTGTGGTTCCCGGCGCAAGTTCAATGTTGAACTCAACATCACGTTCGGGCGGTATGCCCGTTAGATCATCGGGAAACACATCGGGGTATTCACGGACCACCAAAATGTCTTCCATCTTAATGGATTCAGAGTGGTACGCTGCTGCAACTTCATGAACGGATTGATCAAGAATGAGAGTATGTGGACTGTGTAGTGGAGAATCTAAATGGATGGTTCGAGGAACGATGTCCAAAACAGCACCGTGGTGATGTAACCACAACATACCTAAAATCACATTGATCTTTTGGCCATCTAAGACAATGAGAGGGGTTGGATATATTTTTCCACCCATGCACAGTGGTGCTTTAGGAATCATACTATGAGCTGATACTTTCCCACCCGGTGAACAAATAATGTATGGATATTTAGTAGGAAATATTTTGAGTTGGTGCTTGACAACATATGAAATACTAATGAAATTGTGGGTGGCTCCAGAATTAAAAATTATGATAATGGGGTGAGCGATGAGAGTGAACGTACCCGTGAGTATGGGTTCGCCTTCCGGTACGTCCTCAATGGCGATGTGGTGGACGTTGCCGGGTTTGGGATTTGGTTTCTTGGGCTGGTTGCAGGGTTGATTGGCACCCTGATACGATGCTTGTCTGCTGGTTTGCTTGTTCAGACAGTTGTAGGAAAGAGGTCCGACATGTCCACAGTTGTAGCACGTGTATTGTGCCGGACCACCATAGGTCGTGGGACGAAAACCCGGTGCACGCTGTTGCTGTGGGGGTGCACGAGGTATCATCCTCAGTTGCTTCTGCTGTTGCTGCTGTGGCAGGGGTGGTCGGAAACTTGGTGCATTGAACGGGCGGCCACGGAACATCGGCGGTCATGCCGGTGGCTGCCACCTTTGACCGGACGGTGATCGGTACACCATTCGATATTTTTGTGGAGCTCCACCACTGCTGCCCTGCGGAGCACTCCTCTTCTTCTCAGTAACCAACTCGCGTGTTGCATCCTCTTGTATAATCACCGCGTTGACAAAATCATTAAACGTGCCGCGATTGAACAAAATGAGCTTGTCCTTCACCTTTGCATTCAAGCCTTAATAGAAGAAGTCCCGTTTCTTTTCTTCAGTGTTCACTTGATCCGGCGCATATTGCGCCAAGTGATTGAAAGCCTTGGAGTACTCTTGAGCACTACGCCTGCCTTGCTTGAGTTCAAGAAATTCTTGAAACTTTCTCTTCATAATCCCGGGAGGTATGTGATAGGCGCGGAGTGCCTCACGGAACTCCGTCCATATCACGGCGTGATCATCCGGCAGAGAGGCGATGTAATTCGCCCACCATGCACCGGCGGAGCCGTAAAGCTGCTGCGCCATGAAGAGTGCCTTCTGCTGTTCGGTGCATTGGAGCAACCCGAACATTGCTTCAGTAGTGTGGAGCCAGTTGTCCGCCTCAAGAGGTTCATCGGCCTCCATGAAGACCGGTGGATGAGTTGCCAAGAAATCCGGGTACGTGGTGTGTTGAGGCTGATGATTGCCTTCGTCTGGGTGCCCCCGTTGACAGGACGTGTTCTGCACATGGGTTCGCAGCAGATCGCTCTGCTCGTCGCATGAACCCACCATAGCTGCAATCACATCCGCCAACATAAGCGGAGGAGGAGGTGGCGGTGGCGGTGTCGGTTGTCGCTGATCTTGAGTTCCCTGCTGTTGGGAGTCATCACCTCCCTGGCTCGCGCCACTGATCTCGATCGTGTTACGGATGTGCACATTATGCAGTCACAACCATGAATCCAACATGAGACGATATATTGTAAGATCACTCAACGTTAAAACAATAGTGTGCGTATTGATAACCAAACTTGCATAACGGTAACATATATTGATAAAGTATAGACTTTACACAAAATACATCATCCCTGGACCAATGTTACAATAGCGAGTTCCAAAATAATGAACACCCTGGATCGAAGTTCATTTCGACTATCGTTGGTCGCGATGGGACGTTATGAGCGTTATTTTGCAAATACACTTTCTTATCTTCAATATGACATGAACATGGTCATAAAAAGAAAAGAGGTTTGAGTGGGTCAGACACTCAATTCCGCCGGTAAGTGGTTGAGTATCGACAACTGGTCTATTATGACACTTCTTGAAGTGAAATCGAGGACCAGATTCATAACAAGACCAAATTATACCAAACCGATGAAGTTTCTGTTGAAACCTGACCAGCTTGTACTCAAAGATAAATTTAACCCAGTAAATGGCAGAATCAGATCTTGAGGTGAACTACAAAGTTGAAGTAATATTCAATACCTTTCCAAAAAGTATTGGTTTGCCTCCAGATCATTTTTTGTTGAGAAGATCGGGCAGTGTAAACCTGACAGTTTTGCTGGAAATTTTGACAGCATCTCCTTTGTTTATGCTGATTTTGGGCCACAATTTCCAGATATAAAACTTCACAATTTACAACAGCCACATATTACAAAATTGTAACACAAATTACAAGTATTCCAAAATTGTCTTGCACAGCCCGGTTTGAATTTTCGAAGGGGAGATATGGTCAGAACAGTAAGGAGTCCAGAGAGGGTTCCAGTTTCTATCCAGTTTGGCAGATTTTGGAAATTTGAAATTTTGAACAGGTTAGAAGTGAATTCAGTTCTGGAGTTGAACATAACAGTTTTAAAGGACTTCCTAAAATTTCCATACATGTATGATACACCTTCATTGGAGTTTTCTACTGGGAGTCATGGTTTCTCAAATTAAGGTATTTTTCTGGCAGAAAACAGAACACTCTGTTTTTTAATTGGTGACTTCAAAACCTACTCCAATCTTGAAAACTTAGTTCAAAATCAGAGCTCGATAGCTAATATAAGTATTTTTACATCTTATCAGTTCCAGTTTACATTGAAGTTGTTAATGCATCAATAGAATACATGTCGGTACTATGTGCCTCACAAAAGTGAAAATTTTAAGCCGGTATTCCGGCATATATCTAAACGGTGTCCTTAAGGACATTCACTCGCAAACAATTTCTAAGTGCAATATGATCACACGGTCAGTGTAGCTATATAAGATACACAATTTCCAAAACACTCATTATGGTGCCGTACGACACAGCCCGCACGGGCGATAATTTCAGGCAGTCACAATAATATATATGAAACTAAAAACATTCGTCCCGTATCATTCCATACGGTCCGCCCCGAGCTAAGCCACGTCTGGAGGTATATGACCGAATTTTCTACCACCCGACGGGGTCCCACGTCTTTGCATAATGCTGCACCAGTAGGAGGCGCATCGGGTTATGTCCCACCCGACGGGGGCTGCCACTAATTTTGAAGCACGATGGGGTAACGCGTGTCATGTGTTCTTAGAAACATGAAGAGTTTCAGAGACTCATATTGACTTTCCGTGCTAAGCCACGGAAACCATCACATGCTACCTCTCGCATGGTGAGCTTATCGCAATTGATCCACTTGCGGTGGCGTACCTTATGTCTTACCTAACATTGAAGCTTCATTACAGAATATAATAACACATAGGTTAGGTTTGCCACCTTAAGTAACTATGCTAATAATGGTCCTTATGTGGGCTACTATTGATTCCTCATCATAGACCTAAATTTTCTCGTAATACGATCCTTTTTAAGTGTGCTATTCCCAGTGCGGCTTTGATACCAAGCTGTGTGGACCGGAGTCTCGATATTCCAAGAATCGCAATTGGATGGTGATGTGCGATGCGACACCCAACAGCACACAGAAAAAGGTACATCATATTATATAAAACAACATAGTATTATACAAGCTTTATCTTTTACATATAATATACATTTAAATATACTACAGCGGAAGATAAGTTCATAGCTCTCGACACTCAAGCCTAAGCTATGCAAAAGTCAATCCGTTCAGCCCTAGAAAGGAATCACACTAGCAGCACACTGAACATATTACAGCGGCGTGCAGGGTTCCCACTCGGCCGTCTAACCGATGGGGGCAACGCCTCACTGGTGAACCCTTCATCAAAAAGATCATCACCTGCAGCAAAAACTTAAAATAGAAACTGTGAGCACGAAGGCTCGGCAAGACTTAACCGTCTCAACTAAGCATGGAACTCTATATACAGGATATATGTAAGATAGGACAGCAGTTTGCAATAAAAGACTCGCCTAAATGGTAGTCCTTACTTTCAGCTTTTAACAGCAAATTAAGGCTTCATGAATCTGAAATTTAGTGAGCGACTTGTTCTAAACATACAAGTATCAATACATAATTATTCCATAAAGCATGATTTAATAATATTCAGCTCCAAATAATTAACTATGTCATGACTCAGTGAACAAGCGATACTCAATAACCGCGAGGAACGGCGACTCGAATCGATATACACCTGCACGGATACCCGAATAGCACGACACATACACCCACACTCGGAGCTGCGAAGGCACACTCCACTGATGTTGTATACGGCAACCTTTCACCCGCTACCTACACGCCGACCTGGTCCCACCACTACAAGCAGGAGACCCCCACACGAAGTATGTCGTACCCGCTGGCAGTTTTACACCTTGCTGCTCTCAACCCGCACCTATAAGGCAGCGGGGTATGCCTCGACGCTAAGGTGGACAAGTTACATACTAGGTCCCATATATCCAGTCTGCCTTCGGTACATTCAAACTTGCTCAATAGGGCCACACACAGATTGGTCCTTGATCGACACAGGCACAGCTACAGCTCACAGACCCCTATGTCCTGCTGCTCCTAATCCATGCCCGATCTCATATTTTGCCAAATGGTGAATCTCTCACTTCACCGATCCCGTGTGAACCCAATTCCTGAACTCACGAGTAGATTCCAACTACTCGACTTCCACCGAAGCAACTAAAACATTAAGAATAGCATGGACACATCGAGAACATAACCATCTAACCTTCTCTCATGGTTCTCGGGTCATGCATGTGGAAAACTCCAAGAAAAACCTAGACTTAATGAACATACATACTAACCCTATGTGATACAAATCAAAGTTTAAAACGTTGTTAAATGCAAATCGGGGCTTGCCTGGCTCTGAGACGTGGTTAAAGTTAGTCTCCGGGTTGATGACTTCCAATGGCTCCGGGGTCTCCTCGAGCTCGGCAACTATTCAATATGCAAAGAATAATTCAAGTGAATCAATATTGGTATTGTTACATATCTGAATGCAAACACAGTTAGGTATATTAAAAGATGGCCACTGGTTCTGTAAATTTTACAGAGGACAATAGGCATTATGGGTGAGGTTCTAGCCAAATTTGGGCTAAGTTCATGGAAGTCTCTGTTGTATAAAATTCAATGTATATAAACCCTTCCCAGAATTTTCATGGGCAATCTGGGTAACATGGCTAAAAGTTGGTGTTCTGTTTAGAAGAGGTCAAGAGTGACTCAACGAAATTGGTTTACAATTTTCTAAGCATTCTACTGTGAGATATTGAATTTAGAAGTTTGGACAATTTGGTGAAATGTTTCTGGACATTTTGGAATTTTTAGGTACATAGAGATTGGAAACACGATTTGGCTACTCAAATGAACTCAAATGGACATAAAACTTTTACTGGGACTCAAGGGAACTATCTGGAACGATTTGTCCAAGTTTGGGAATTTTCTAATGAATGGGACATCAGAAATTAATTTCAATAGGATTTTGGTTCATGGAATTATCGAGGACAATTTATGGATTTTCATACAGATTCTAGTGCTCCACTTTGAAGTATAGATCATCCAAGTTCCAACGAAATTTATTTCGGAATTTTTGGACAAGTATTCCAGGATATATGGATTTTCAATGTTAGAGCAAAATCTAGAATTAAATCTAAATAGAAAAGTTTCAATTAAACAATGGGCCCCACGTGTTTAAAATGGACCAGTGGCTTTCAAGCCACCCGGGGGGCATATAGATAACAGTGTGGCCACATTGTATCACCGGGTCGCAGCTAATCCGGGGCGCGCGCTCAGAGGCTAACGGTCGGGCCCCACCGCCTTGGTCTACGTCGCGCCAGGGCCATGCCTGGGCGGCGTCGCGGCGCTCGTCAGCGCCTCGCCGCAGCCCAACCTAGGGCATGTAGGCCTCCCAGACTTGCCGCCCCCACCTAAAAATTGACAGGGAACTCGACGGTGATGCTCCCAACGGCGATAGAAGTGCACCCGCTAGCGGCAGTGGAACCTAGGATTTCGGCCAAATCGGTCGGGCCCTACGGTGGATTGTTTCGCACGAGAAAACTTCAGAAAGCTTTGTGGAACAATGGGAAATATGATTCTGGACATAAGAAGGAGAGAAAAGCTTTGGAGAAAGTTCGGCGATGATGAACCGATGAGGTGAAAAATTGGCAGTTGGGAAAAATGCTATTCCGGCTTGACTACTCGAAGCACCTGTACCTCTAGAGCAACAAAGCTCACAACCACGATGAATACTTGCATGTAGAAAGGGAATTTAAGAGATGACCTAGCTAAGATCACAGAAAGAACTCGTCGGAAGAAATACAAATACATTCTACAGATATTTGCGCACCTTTTTCCTTCAAGGGATGAGGTGATAAAAAGCTTGTATCGTTGTGGCGTCGAGGGAGCAGAGGGCGGCCACAAAAAAACAGAGCACGGCGGCTGGCAAATTGCCTTGTCCACCGTTGGGGAGGCTCAAACTGCATGAGGGATTGATCATACAGGTGCGAAAGACGTTGGTGAGGAAGTAGAGACAAAGAAAAATGATCAAACCCGACTACCTTGGCTCAATTTCGGCTGGGCAGTGAAGAACTCGAGTGGGGAGCAAAAATGGCGCCTGGAACTTCAACAGAGGAAAAGTGCTCGACTCAAGGGTTTGGAGGGGGATAAGGAGGAGCCTTGGGAGTGCTTTATGCATCTGGAGGCGACCTCAAGCAAGCAGGTAGGCAAGCAGCTCTAGCGCAATATGCATGCCATGAGGTGTCGCCTGGGAAGAAAGATCAGGGCACTTCTTAGAATCACGGGTGGGTCCCACTTGCTCTCCCTCATCCTCATCCCTGCTCAATTAATTCTACCACCTAATTCAGTCTTAAAATTTGCTAGATATTTATGGAAAGGCTAGATTAATTATGGAGTATTTGATTCTGAATTCAGATTGTTGATTTGACGAAGTTTCATTTGAATTCAAACTTGAATTTGAAGTTGAGATGAATTCAATGTAGCTATTGAATTAAATAGCAAACTTGCTTCAAAAATTATGAAAGTTTACAGGAAAGCTATTTGGAATATTTGGAATCCAATGGTCAACTCAAATCTTCATGTTAACTTCATTTGAACTGTATCTAAGTTTATTGTTTCTTGGATTCCCTCTTTTGGAGTTTGAATTAATTGATTTTCTCATTTCCTTTTTATTTCTTTTTATCATTCGAAATCTATAGTCCTAACTGAAGTTTGCATTATGAAAGTAGGGCTTTTACAGCCTTTCATGGTCAAACACCATGTGTTAGCTCCTCCCGACTTGAAGAGGTCATGGGTGACTGATTCGCACGCTTTTGGTGGAGGGAACCGACCCTTCTCCAAGCTATAAATAGGACCCCTCACCCCTCACTTCAACACACACCACTTGAGTATTCTTCCTCTGTATTCACTATTCTCTATAGGTTTATAGGAGTATAGGTTTTAGAGAGGAGAGTCTCTAGTCCATAGTCCAAGTAGGAGAGGAGTAGAAGAAGTCTCTTCTCAATTGGGAAAGGTATGTCTCCCATATTCCTATTTGTATTTGTGACTTTATTCATAATAAAGATGATATATTTAGTCTACTATTGTTCGTATACTTGCATGAAGAGTTTCTTGTTTGATTGTGGATTCCATGTATGTGGTAGGCATAGTATTTATGATTGTGCTATACCATTCTCATTACATTATCATAAACACTATAAACCTCCACTATAGTCTAATTAGCTATGATATGACTATGTTAATATGAGTCACTTATGCTATGAATTAACGTTGATTCAACGATGATTTAGTTAATTGCCTTAGAATGTCTTGTGCCTAGGCTCTTAAGGTAATTACTTAATATGCTAGCATGGTGCTAGGATAGAGAGTAGCGTTGAATGTCTTGTAGACCCACGAATTGAAGAGGTAGGCAGTAGGTGATGACAGCCCTATCTGTCCTTTGTAATCCTCCATGTTCGGCTATGCCACAGGCTCTTGGCGAGTTGCCTAATGTTGCTTGGGGTAAACCCGTGCCCGATGTGTTAATCCACTTAGCATGAGAATTCATAACTAATATAATCATTAGTAACTAACTTAGACTATGTATATGTACATTAGAAGCATAGTAGGAGTATCTACCTAACTCTTAGCCTAGTCGCTCTATTACCTCATTTATCCCCTTAGGATAGGATGCTCTTGTATGTGTCACACTACCTCCACTTATCAATTAACCCATCCTTGCTAGAACCCTACCTAGACAGACCTAGCCTCCCAACTTGATGATTGTCTGGCTTCCACCTAGCCTTCCTTTGGGAAAATATAAATGACACCCTTTGGGAATACACTTAAAAGGGGAAATGTTACATCGTTAGTGTTCGTGCGCTTGCGGACGTTCATTTAAGAATCAAAACCTACCAACAAGCATTTCTGGCACCACTGCTAGGGATGAATTGTTAGTAGTGCGTAGGAAATATCAACACACACTCAAAACAGATGTAGCGGACAATATTAGGATTACGCTATCGAAATCAGATCCAGACCCCATAACTAGCTCGTCATAAGACGCTCTCGGTCACTCTCAGGCTATCTAAAAAGGCACGATTCCGAACCCACACGCCACACATGCCTAACGCATGAGAGACGTGCTCGCTCAAAACGGGTGACACATATTCTGTTGGTTGCGTTATTCATTTCCATTTTTGAGTCATTTACAGGAGAAGAAAGAACAAGAGAGAGCCGAGAAAGAACTGGGGGTGGCCGTCCATACACGAGCGCTTGCAGCCCTCACCAGCGACGTTCGCTTCTGTGCCTGTCTCGACCTCCTCGAGTTTATCTTGAGATCCATTTGTCGTCGCAAACACTTTATATCATATATAGCTTATACGACTGATATATAGCTAACCATTGTAAATAAGCAAATATTTATGCAATCAATCAACTAAACCACTAATCAATCAATAAATTAAATTACTAATAAAACAACTAATATAACAATTATAAAACTAATGCAAAATTTCATCCACTGAGTCAATATTTTAGCAGATAATCTACAACTTAATCGATGAATTCAACAATTATTCAACTAATGCAAAATTTAATCCACTAATTAACCATTTTAGCAACTAATCAACAATTTAACTAACAGATTACACAATTATTCAACTAACATGAAATTGAACCCTATAATTAAACATTTCATCAACTAATCAACAATTTAATCAACACATTGAACAATTATTCATTGATTTACAATTTAATCAAAAATTAAATTGGGGTGTCAGCGAGGTGCGAGGTGGCGAGGTGGGGGTGGCTGCGTAGTGGGGGGTGACGCAGTTTGATGGAAGTGTGGTGGGGCGGCAATTTGGGGGCGACAGTGTTAGTATTTCTTAACGTCTACAGTTTATCCTAACAGCATAGGCCAGATCTGCAGAGGCACTAGGTTAACCTAAGCCAAAGCAAGATGAGTTTCACAAGCGCACGGAAAGTACCGCTGTAGCATTTCACCCAAGAGTTTTCTATAGGGTATCGTATTTGTTTATCCCAAAGGAAGGCAAAGGGGAAGAGTAACACGATCAAGGAGAGGAGAGAGTGTTCTAGTGAGGAGTCCAGTAGGATAAGCAAACTACTATAAGAGATAAGAATGTTCTAGTGCAGGCCAAGTTAGAGATGGAGCTACTCCTACTGTGCTTTAAGTTTTCATATATATATATATATATATATATATATATATATATATATATATATATATATATATATATATATATATATGCCTATAATGTACATATGTGTATGCTAACGGTGAGTACTAGGGCTTAGTGGTCCAACACATCGGGCATGAGTTTACCCCTGACAACATCATGACGATTCTAGCCTCGAGCATGTGGCGTAGCAGAACGTGGGGGATTACGAAGGACGGATAAGGTTGTCACCACCTGCTGCCTACCCCTACAACCCATGGGTCTACGAGACATCCAATGCTACTTAACAATCTAAGCACCACACTTACATGTTAAGTAAATACCTTAAGAGTTGTAGTACAAGTACCTTCCTAAGGCAATGACTAACCTAAACATCGTTGAAGCCAGTGTTGGAACCAAGCACTAACTTACTCATATTAACATAATCATATTAATACCTAATTAGACTATAGTGGTAATGTATGATGTTTATGATAACATGATATGAGCATTATGACTAGATCATAACAACATCTACACCTAGCACATACATGGACTCCACAACTGAACAAGGAACGTTTTATCCAAGTATATAAATACGTAAAGACTAATAATATTATTATCATAATGTATAAAGTCACAAAAAAAGAAAAAAACATGAGCCATACCTTTCCCAATTTGGACTTGGGACTAGAAGCTGCTCTCTATAACCTAACGTCCACTAAGGACTAAGAGAGCACTAGTGTAATACAAGAGAGAATGATTGAGTGTTGTGTGTGAGAAGTGAGGCACCCCCTATTTATACACGAAGTAGAGGTGGTTCCCGCAACAATTAGTGCGCAAATCAGTCTTCACCGCCTTCAGAGCACCACGGGAGAGCGCCTCACGCCGACTGATCGGGTTTGGCTCCAGGAAGGGGTCAGCCGAGCCAGAGGGTCGACCGACCTGGTCCTGGCTCCCCCTCGGCTGTGCTTTTTTTAGAACACTGATAAGTGGGCCCATGGTTCATCCCTGCGTGAATTTCTGTTGGATTCCCTCGGATACGCCTGGGAATGGGTCCATGGATCCATGTGATGCCACATGTCATCATGTGATTGGCTGAGGTGGCACTTTTCATGATTGCTTCCATCATTCTCCATCGATTCTGCATAAAAACTCCTGCATGCACTATTTCTCCAAGTACAAATAGAATTATGTCAAATCTAACAATGATTTGTTCGTCTCCTCATCGTCATCCTCGAAGTCTTGAATGGCTTCGAGGAGCTTCTCCAATTTTTGGTTCCTGTCTTCATCAACCTTCTCTAGGTTGTTGTTTTTGTGTACGTCCTTCATGTCTGACATGATCTCTTCGAGCGATTAGTCTCCTTTTGAAGAACATTGCTCTGATACCAATTGAATGTGGCCCAGAGGGGGGGGGGGGTAAATAGGCCTTTTTGAATTTTGTTGGAACCTGCAACATCTAACACCCAGATCAAATCTCGAGATATCGGACTAGTCCGGTCAGGTGCGGACTAGTCCGGTGTGTACCGACTAGGTTAATCAAATTTGATCGATTAACTTGATCCTAGGATGTAAGCAGCGGAATTAAACTTGTAATTTAAGTGTTGCACAATTATGAACCAGGTTGTATCACAATTTAATCTTGAACTCAATGTTCTAACGTAAAGTGTGTATGATTGATCAAACCCTAGATGTATATATGAAATGTAAGAACAATGACCACAAAGAAAGAACACAATGATTTTATCCCGTGGTTCGGTTCCCACAGAGGCAACCTACATCCATTTTTAGGAGTCCACAAAAGGACCGGGTCTTCTCCAACCCTACCCTCGTCGGATCGCCACAAAGGATAATCTTTTTCTCTTATCACAAAGGGTAAAAAACCAAATTCAAGGGGACTTCTCACATGTTGAGGGCCCCCCAAGATTACAACAAGAACTCCACCAAGAACACACTCAAAATATTACAATGAAAACCATAGGAGTGTGTTACAGAATCAAACCAAGAGCTCAATGAGTAATGAACCATGTCTCTCCAATGATCCAAAGTGTATCCTCTAAGGATTGATCTTTGTTGCTTTTGATTTCGTGGAGAGATGTGTTCTTGGGGCTCTTGGGAGGTGTGACGGCGCAGGAGGTCGAGAGATGTGAAATATTGACCGTATACACCTATTTATATGGGGTTTCTAAAAGTGACCGTTAGGGTTCAGAAAGATCGGACTAGTCCGTGGTGGACACCGGACTAGTCCGGTGTGCTGTGTGTAGCAAACCCTAGGTGTCCCGAAATATCGGACTAGTCCGGCTAGAAGCAGACTTGTCCGATTTCGCTTCTGGAAATCTTCAGACTTGTCCGATAGACATCAGACTTGTCCGGACATGTGAAACCCTAAGTGAATTTGGGACAAGTCTGGACTTGTAGGACTTGTCCGATTTAGGTAAGAGGGTTTTTCGGACTAGTCCGTGCTAATATTGGACTTGTCCGATTCACATCAGAAAGATATCGGAATAGTCCAGTGTGTGATCAGACTTGTCCGGTTTTGTGCAACTAGTGAAGTGTTTTGGGGACTAGTCCGCACTGGGGAGGATTAGTCCGGTTCTAGACAGAGAGATATCAGACTATTTTGTGGTGATATCGCACTTGTCCGATCTTGTGCAGAGAGATATCGGACTAGTCCCGTGTCAGTCAGACTAGTCCGGTCCTGTATAAACTTGTGCAATGTGTGTGATTATTTGTGCTTGAGCTCTTGGGGTGTGTTTCCTTAACACACTCCACACACAATGATCTACTACACTTGTTCCTTGAGCTCTTTTCCACACTGCTCCTAATTCTCCTTTCTTTTTGGCTCTTTGCTCATTTTCTCATTTAAAATCTGTGCTCATCTCAACAAAGTGGTTAGGATCTCATTTGCTTGTCATAAATCATCCAAAACCCACAAGGGATTCCTAGATGCACTTTCACAAAAGAGTAAGTCTTAGGAGAAAACAAATCATACTTTTGATGAAGATTTGTGCAAGTGAGATGGAATATTTGTGGAGTGCAAATATGAAGATGACTCCTTTGTATGCTCTCTCTTTATTGTGAGGATGAAACGTGGCTACTTATTTCTATCTCTTTTTTCCTCATGCTCTTGTACATGAGCATGCATTTTTGTTTTTCTTGTAGCCATGTCTTCTACTCTTCTTTTCTTTTCAAATATTTTGAAGAGAGTATTATGCATGAAAATCATGGAGTATCTTTTGACGGTGGAATGGTATGATGGAATTTTGCTAACTTCTAGTGTAGAAGTTTAGCATGGGCCCATGCAATATTGAACTTAAAAGCCTGAAAAGATTCTAACATAGGTCTATACTAGTTTGACTAGGTTTGATGTAAAGGCAAATAGCATATGCATGGGGTTTATCAAATTCAAATCATCATATGGCTTTGGTAGGAATTTCTATCAAATGAGGAAATCCCATTTTAGATTTTCTCTGAATATTATGTTTCACTTTCAACTAGGATATTATCAGCTTTTGTCACTATATCATATCCCACAACAACCTAGAATTGGACTTAGCTTTTGCTACCCACAATTTTCCAAGTTTTAAGGCAAGAATATTCTAAGCCAATAAAAGCAATACTTGAAGAATACTAAGTTGTATCCAAGGGTCTAGAGAAAATAAAATAGAGCAACTATTCATAATTTCAAGTTATGCAAAGTAATGAAATATTCTTACCGCACATCTTTAATTTTATTATCCTAACCTATGCTACATTATATTTCCTTAGATGCAAAATGTGGTGGAAAGAAAGAAATAAATAAAGAGATGCAAATGGGGTGTGATACAAGTTACCTCAAGTGGGGGTCCTCTCTCAAGCTTGTTCTTCTCAATCTTCGTAATAAGGGTTGAACCCTTGATGATGGAAATAGGCCATGAGGTCGGCCTGTTGTTGCTGCAGCGTGGTGTTGATGTTTTTTAATTCGCATCGATTTATTTATTGCCAGTCGTGGGTACCTCGGATGTGGTATTGAAGTGTGTTGAGGACATCGCTTGTTCTCACTTCAAAGTCTTCCATCTGTTGAGTGAGTTCCGCCATTCCTTGGCCAAGGTCACAAAAACATTGGACAGAAAAGGAACAATGTGTACTCGTCGGTGGAGGGGCAACCTAATAGAGTTTGAATAGGAACCATAAGGGTCCCATCTCCCTTCGGTGGTAGTCCAGTCTTGCCACGACGATCCTCCGACCTCATACGTTTGAGGTTGGGTCCAACCGAGTGCATCACCCATTAGATCCAATTCCTCTTGATACTCATAGGCGAGAGTAGATCGTAGTGGCATCTCCATGGCTACTCTACATGAACAACTTCTTGTGACTCTGCCAGAAACATTACTCCTATGAACCTCTTCGATAGTTTGAAGAGCAGTGGTTAGTTGTCGGCACTTACAAATGGAAATCCGGGTTAGGTAACCGAATTTCATTTATATAGCCGGGATGGAAAAACACTAACGATCCATCTAGATAATGTTTAAGAGTGTGTCCTTGCACTAGATAGTCATCATCTATTAAGTTGCAGCTTGTTGAAATAAATCATTTTATAAAGCCCTACTTTCATAGCAATGCGGGTAGTTAATGAGGTACATTCAATTGGTCCCATCATTTTAGTGTTTTCTAACCATTGTGACATCATAGCCTTAATAAGAGCAATTTTTATCTTTTTAACCATGGCATAAAGGGTCCTAAGTTCATCTTCGCGCACAATCCTAACATCTCCTCTAGGAAACATAATCATAGCCACCCATCTATGCATGAAGTGTACCGCGAGATTTTGTAAGTGGCTATTCATAGGGTTCCTACATGCTACGTCACTAGTCAATTCTTGCCAAAAATTTTGTTTATTAAATTTAGGCAAAGCATCTAAATCAATTAAACAACATCTATGGAAGCCAAGGAGTTTACTAAATTCTTTCCATAGGATGTAGTATTCTTTTCGGAAAAATCTAAAAGAAACACCTTCAACTCCTACTTTAAGTGAGGAGGCGTGAACCTTCCTCATCTATTGGAGCAAAATTATCCCATCCTAATGCATGCCAAATGGTAAAGAATTCGGCATCCATACCTATTTTGGAGAGTAGCGCCGGATCATAGGCCTTCATGTGAAAAAACTCACGATCTAGGAGGAGGTTATAGGCTTGTGTTTCAATGTCATGCTTCAAGTATAGGTCATAATCATTGAGAAGGCAGAGTGGAGCATCATCTTCCTCTATCAGGACATCGTATTGCGCACCTCTCCACTGTGGACTTGGTGTAGGCTCGGGGGATAGGTGTGAGCTTGAGTCCCTCCCATGGCTAGAGCTTGATGAAGGTCCCTTCCTCTTCCCATCAACTTCTTCATGCTCTTCATGGCTACAACTTGAGAACAAACAAAACAAACTAAAAACGGGTTAAATTAGTGAAAACCAAACAAAAACCCTCGTTGAATTGTTTTGCCAACTAAAGAGCAACTTGAAAATGCAAATGCAAAGTGCAAATGGAGATGAAAGCAAATCTTTTTTTGCTGGAAATCGGGAGAAGTGTTGCAACAAAAAGAAAATCAATCATTGAGCAACTGTGAGAGTGAAATGGGGAGGTGAAAATGAGGTGAAGTGTGAAACAACACACTCACTCGAGCATGTATAAATAGTGTAGCACCCCCCCAACGGTCACAAGAGGTAAGAATGTAGCCATTGTAGGAAGGAGAGCTGAAATGGCGCTCTTCCCTAGTCGGCCGACTAGAGGCTCGACCGTCCTGTAGGTCGGCCCCCTCTGGTCCCTCTTCTGGCCTGTGGTTCCCCGACGGCTATATTTCGAGCTGTTAGGTAAATCAACCACAAAATTGCTCCCAAAAATTGATTTTCGAATAAAACTTCCCCAAATCCAGTATCTTTATTTTTTATTTTCAAAATGAAAAAAAAACTAAGTTGAGACTATAAAATTCCCAACAATCTAAGGAAAAGCAAACATGTTGTGGAAAATCCAAATGGAAAATTCAAATGATGATGGACAATCAAAAATGAGATAACTACCAAATTAACCTATTAGCGAGGTCCCATCCAAAATTCTATGAGATGGATTTTCCTCCGTCTTCTTGAAGTTCAATTTTCAGCCTCTAGCCCCGGAGATGAGGGCGCGACCGGCTCATCTTGCTTCTTTCGTCATTCCTTCCTTGAAGATTTAGTGGACTTGGGTCGTTTAGAGGTCTTAACTTCTCCATCCTTTTGAAATGTTGGCATGGGCGAAAAGATAAAGTCTCCTCATAGATTAATTTCCTCATGAATGCAATGAGGGTGTCCACTTGAGGTGGTGTAACTTCGACCTCCTTGATGTATTTGGCATTTGAGCCATACTTTATTTTGATCATGGAGAATTGCTCCTTCATTGGCCGAAAGTCAAACTTTTCCTCCTTGCCATTGCAATGGAAGCAGATTTCTACGGCTCCCACATTGATGCGAGCTTTCACGGTGCTAAGGAAAAGGCGCCCAAGAATGAGCGGAGTTTCCTTCTTGACCTCCATGTCGAGCACCACAAAGTCCACAAGGATGAAGCAGTTCTGGATTTTCATCTGAACGTCTTCAGCAATACTCGCGGGATAGCAGACCGACGAATCATCTAGTTGGATCTACATCACTGTTGGAGATAATGTGGTGAAGTTCAGCTTGTCAAAGACCACCCTTGGCATGACACTGACACTGGAGCCAAGGTCACATAGTGCCTTGTCAAAGTGTAGTGTCCCAATCGAACAAGATATTGTGGGATATCCTGGGTCCTTCAGCCAGTTGCCCTCCTGCATAGAGATCATGTTGATAATCTCTACAGGAGTCTCAGGTTGTCCTGTCATCTTTCCATTTTGAAATGGTGGGACAGCAGCTGCGAGTTGAGCTAATTGAGTCTCCAACATCTGGTTGAAGCTTAACTGGTTCTTGAAGGCAGAATCTAAGCCTTTAACCTTGGCATTGATGCTTTCTAGGGTCTTTTCACTAGCTGACAACTTCTTGGATAGGGCATCATTGATTTGGAGTTGTCTAATGGCAAGTTCCCTCAAGGGTGGCTGCTTTCCACTGCCATTGTTGTTGTTGTATACCCCTTGAAAGAAAGGGCGTTGTTCACCCCACCCTTGACCTCTTGGACAGTAGCCATTGTTAAAGTTCCTGTTGTTGGTCAGTATAAGGCATCCTCATGTGTCTTGGGGCAGTCACAACCCATACGACCTGTATTGCCACAGACCTCACATGTCATGTGAGAATCTAAGGCCTGGAAGGTGCCAAATGCTCCTTCATTTGGTGGTCCAATTTGACAGTGATCATGTGAATCTCTTTCAAGTTGTGCATGCCTCGCTGTTGGGGCTGGATACGCTCATCACTGCAACCCATGTTGTAGAAGTTTTGGATGATGAGCCAATTATCCATCCATGGTGGGGACAGGCTAGGATGTACTCCTGAAGCCTTTTCCCATGCCTCGGGAATGGACTCTTTGGACTCTTTCTTGTAAGACCTATGTGTGTTGAATACATTGGCTTGTAGTGAATACACTTGCTTTGACGATAAAAGTTTTGAATATCACCAAAACACCTTTTTATTAAGGTCCTGCTAGTTTTGTAAGCTCCGGCAGAAGCTTGGTTATACTAGTTTTGGTAAGTTCCGGCGCTAGGTTCTACTAGCTTTTGTTAGCTCCAGCTCAAGGTTCGGGATGCTCTGGCAAGGTCCGGAACTTGACCGCAATGCTTCTGTTTTTCATTTGCAATGTTTCGTACTTGCTTTACATCTCTGGAAAGATTTCTTAGTATTCATTTGCTAAGTATTTGGTGCATTTTTGGTTGACATGGATGATATCATGTTACTGTGGTTTTGCAACATGCTTATGTGAGGTTCTCACGTAAGGTGTTGTGTTCGGAACTAACTTGAGTCAAGTCGAGGACTTGGGCTCCTATGGATTGGTTGTTCATTCATGTGCAATTGTTGCTTGATTTCAATACATGGATAGTGATGGGATCCATTGGACTAGTCTCAGGGAGGAGATGAGGTTCCAACAACCAAATTTAGGAGGAATTGTGGTTGAGCTGATCAGGAGGTTGCGCAGCATGATTGAATCAAGAACAATGCATGTGAAGGTATCGTGGACGTCATTGGAAGATGTTTGCACGTGCAAAAGGAGTGCATGGACGTGGCTACATGGTTACGAGACATGATGAAGAGATGTGGACGTAAAGAGTTGGTCGGAAAGGTCCAACCGTCTAGGTTATGGACTTAGGCTACGGCTGAGTCGGGTTTGACTCAAATATGGAAAGATTTGAGTTGGTTATGATAGGATTTTGTGTGGGTCACGAATTTGAGTTGTTTATAAATGTGGGATACGTTCCTAAGGTGTTCGGAAGTCTTAAGATTGCTTCTATCTGGGTATAGAAGAATCCTAAGCAGTTATGAAAACTTACATTCATGAACAGAGTAGGATTAGGTTTTTGATCTGAGTTGAGTTGGCTTTCGAGCTGGTTATATAAGCAAGGGAGCCCAGAGCTCATGGTGCACGACTTTGGGGCTGTTCCTCTTGTGTTATATTGAATAAAATTCGTAGTTTGAAGGAACTTTTGAGCCTTGTTCGTCCGACTTGTTCCAGACAAGTTTTACTCGTCGAGTTTCTGGACAACACTACCTTTCGTTGGTGGTTTTATGATAACTCGAGTTTTACAAATCCAATTGACGTGATTCCTTTTGGGTTGTCTTCACAACTTGATTATATATCATATGTCAAAATTTAACGGTCATTGGATTTGTGTTTTTTGATCTACACGAGTTTCTTTGCAGCATTCTAGAAACTGTTTTTCTCGGGTAGGTCAGATTGACCTTTGTTTGATCTTTCGATCATAACTTGAGTTTCTCTCGACGGAATTGAGTGATTCTTCTTGTGTTTTATTCGTGACTTGATTCTCTATGATATCTATCACTGTTGTCATGGTGAAATATGTTTAGATTAGTCACACATGATTTCTTTAACAGATCGTTTTTCTACCAAAGGGGTTGGGGTTTAATTGTTTTCGCTGCGTAAGATTTTTAAATCTACCATTCACCCCCCCCCTCTGGTAGATTTTCACGTGCTCTTCGACCCTAAAATTGGTATCAGAGCCACGGTACTCTAATATTTGTGATTTGCACATGTTTTGACTAATCATCATGGAGAAGTACTCCACCAAACCTTGTGTGTTTGCTGGTATTGATTTTCATGTTTGGAAGGCACGCATGGAGGCTTTCATCTAGGCGCAAGGCTTTGCAATTAGGAGAAGGTGTACAAGCCATATGAAGTGCCGTCAAATGATCAAGTTATAGCTACAAATCTGAGAGATGTCGAGAATAACAACAAGGCTCGAAACTTGATCATACAAGGATTAACTCAAAGTGACTTCGACCGTGTTGCACGCCTCCGATCTGCATACGATGTGTGAAAAGTACTTTGTGACTACCATGAAGGATCCAACACAATCAAGGAGGTAAGGCAAGGCATGTTCAAGAAAGAATACATGCGCCTCGAGATGCAACCCGGTGAGTCAATTGATGATCTCTATGCTCGCTTTAATAAAATTCCAGCAACTTGCATAGCGTTAATGTTAATTTTTCAGATGCTGAAAATGCTAGACAATTGTTAAGTGCATTAGACATGTCAATTTGGGAGATGAAAGTCACATCTATTCGTGAATCTACTGTCATGAGTACACTTACTTTAGATGTGCTATATTCCAAGCTAAAAACTCATGAAATTGACATAATATCACGTAAGAACCCGAACAAGTCTATTGCTTTTGTTTCTCAACGTGATATGCCTAGCTCCGGCCAATCTTCATCTTGTAGTACACTTGCTTTGTTGTCCTCTCTAACCCTTGAACAGATTGAGGAGTTTCTAGAGGAGGAGCTAGCACTTCTCTCTACGAGTTTCTCAAAAGCATTGCAAAATGTGAGAACTAGAAGGAGAGGAAGCTCCGGACCTCAACGATGCTTCGAATGTGGTAAGACATGACACTTTCGTACAAATTGTCCTAACCTTTCAGGTCCTACCTCCCGGGAACAAAAACAATCAAGGATAAAGCACTCCTCAACAAACTATAACAAGAAAAAGAAGGGCTTTACAGGTCGCCAACTGGTGAACAGTTTTATCTCAGCACTCCATGAACTTGGCTCAAGCGACGTGGACATTGGAAGTAAGGAAGATGAAGATGATTTGGCAAACTTGTGCTTTATGGAGGGCAAGTCAAGATCAAGTATGGAGGAGGCAGAACACAACAGCGACAATGAAGCGGTATGTCCTACTTGCGAAGAAATGTGTAATGCCATTTCTCATGCCACTATTATTGTTAAGAAAAAGGACAAAAAGCTCAGGGACAATGCTGTTAAAATTGAGTCACTAGAATTCGTTTGAAATCCTTGATTCCTAGTGATGATTCTTGTTCCTCATGTGACTTAATATATGAACAATTGTCCTCCCTAAGAAGTGCACATACCTCCACACTTGATAAACTTGAACTTGAAATTCAAAAGAACAAAAAGCTTGCTGCACTTAATATTGGAAACTTAAAGGATGCTTCTTGTTCTACAATTGATTTGCATCGTTCTAGTTGTGATGATCTTGATAAAAAACTGCAAGATGCTATGAATGAAATTTCTGTATTGGACAATGCTTTACGTTCTCATGAAGTTAAATATTGTTTCAATTGCAAATTAAAAGGAAACACTTCATGTGAAAATTACCTTGATCTGTCCAATAAACTTGACAACATGCATAGGACATTAGATAGTTTTTGTAATGGGAATAAGAACCTAAACTTGTTGCTGAATTCATCCAAGTCTTGCAATGATAAAACTGGTTTAGGTTTTGGTTCTCATGCTCATGCTAAGGCACACCCACCTAAAATTGTAAAGTCATTAGGAAGTGGTTTGATTTAAACAGTTCCTAAACATACAGAAGTGGTTTTCAAATCTGCAGGAGTATTGTCTCATTCAGTTTCAAATAAAAATGTTGTTTGCTCATCTAGACATGAACACAAAGTTAAATTTCATTGTACCTACTGTGGTAGAGATGGTCATGTCATAGATTTTTGTTATAGACTAGCTAAACAACAGAAAAAGGAAAGAATGGTTGCTAGATCTCATAACTTTCATGCAAAATTTGCTGCACATATTGAACCGAATGTACAACCTGCTGTTTTAAGTCAAAAACATTCAAAGTTTACCTCCGGATTTTCTGCTTTTACCTCCGGAGCTACTGGTTTTTGTGCTAAACGAGTTAAGAATAGAAAACCTCAAACTTTGACTCATAAACCTGCTGTTTTATCTCAGCTTCCGCATGTTTTTCATGTTGCACGTCGTGTGACTCAGTACTGGATACCTAAATGCCTTTTGACTGACCCCAGTATTGAGTCATCGACGTATTGTGCTTCTATGTAGGTTACATGCTTAAGGAAGGAGAACATTTGGATTGTGTATTCAGGTTGCTCACGCCACATGACAGGTAACAAAGAATGGTTCTCCTCCCTCTCTTTTGTGTCACGTGTAGAGAATGTTACTTTTGCCGATAATTCTTCAACTCCTATAATTGCTAAAGGTTCGGTTAGAGTAAATGATCACTACATTTTGAAAGATGTGGCACTTGTCAAAAATTTGAAATACAACTTGCTTTCTGTTTCACGATTGCTAGATGAAAATCTGGAAATTATTTTCAATAAAAACTGCTGCAAAGTTGTAGGTTCAAATAGTGAGCTCATTTTTAACAAGTCACGGTTTGGACGAGTTTTTAAAGCAGATTTTGATATGTCTTTCTCTAAGCATAGGTGTCTAGTTGCTAATGATTCAAAGGATTTATATTTCTGGCATCGTAGACTTGGTCACGTAGGCTTTGATCATCTAACACGTGTTAGTGCTCTTGATCGCATACGTGGGCTTCCTAAGCTTAAAGGGGACAAAGAAATTGTGTGCTCTTCTTGTAGACATGCTAAGATGGTTGCAGGTTCACATACTCCTCTCACAATGATCATGACAACTGAACCGGGTCAACTTTTGCACCTTGACACCATAGGACCTTCACGTGTTCAATCCTTCGGAGGTAAATGGTATGTTCTTGTTATTGTTGATGATTATTCTAGATACTCTTGGGTTTACTTTATGGCGTCTAAGAATGAAGTATTTAGTCACTTTAGGACTTTATTTCTTAGATTATCAATTGATCACCCAGGATCTTTAAAGGCAATTAGAAGATAACGGAACTGAATTTAAAAATCAATCTTTTGATCACTTTTGTGCTGAAAATGGAATAGATCATCAATTTTCTTCACCATAAGTACCTCAACAAAACGGTGTTGTAGAAAGAAAGAACATAACATTAGTTGAGATGGCTAGGACTATGCTTGATGAATATCAAACTCACAGGAAATTTTGGGCTGATGTGCTTGCAACCGCTTGTTATGTCTCAAATCGTGTTTTCTTGCGCGCCAAGCTAGGTAAAACACCATATGAGCTCCGGTTTGGACATAGGCCTACTGTTATGCACTTTCCGGTCTTTGGTTGCAAATGCTTTGTTAAGAAACATGGTAATCTTGATAAATTTGAACCTCGATCCATTGATGGCATGTTTCTTGGTTATCCATCTCATACTAGAGGCTACCGTGTGCTTTTACTTGACACTAACAAAATTGTGGAGACTTGTGAAGTGTCTTTTGATGAATCTAGCCCAGGTACTAGTTCAAACATTGTAGGTCCAGATCCATATCCGCAGGGGGAGAGCATTTTCGTTGAAGATGAGGAAGAGGTGGAACTGCTGCCCGAAAATTCAGCAGCTAATGACATTGTTCGAGCTCCTGATATTGATCCACAGCCAGCACCGACGACCACCATTGCTGGTCCAGATCCTCCTCAAGTCACAAGCTCATCGATTTGTGATGAACATGAAGAAGAAGAAGAAGAAGAAGCTTGTGAAGTGTCCACTCCCCTCCGGGTTCTCAAAATTCATCCTCCACAACAAATTTTTGGAAGCTTGCACGAACGAGTTACACGGTCCAGGTTTTGCGATCCAAACTCTCATGCTCATTCTGCTTTTGTTGCTTCTTTGAACCCAAAGATATATCACACGCACTCACTAATGAATCTTTGATTATTGCCATGCAAGAAGAGTTAGAAAATTTTGAAAGAAATAATGTTTGGAAACTTGTACCTCCACCTCAAGATCACACTTTAATTGGAACTAAATGGGTATTTAAAAATAAACAAAGTGAGTATGGGGTTGTGGTTAGGAATAAGGCTAGGTTGGTTGCTTAAGCTTTCACTCAAGTTGAAGGTCTAGATTTTGATGAAACTTTTGCTCCCGTTGCTAGATTAGAAGCCATAAGGATTTTGTTAGCTTTTGCAGCATCTAAAGGTTTTAAGCTACATCAAATGGATGTTAAAAGTGCTTTTCTTAATAGCTACATAGATGAGGAGGTTTATGTCAAACAACCACCGGGTTTTGAAAACCCAGATTTTCCTAATCATGTTTACAAACTGTCCAAAGCCTTATACGGTCTCAAACAAGCCCCTAGAGCATGGTATGATAGGTTAAAAACATTCTTACTTGAAAAGGGGTTTACCATGGGCAAGGTTGATAAAACAATTTTTGTGCTTAAACATGGCAATGACTCATTATTCGTTCAAGTGTATGTGGATGATATTATCTTTGGTTGTGCTTCTCATGATCTTGTGTCCAAGTTTTCAGCAATGATGAGTTCCGAATTTGAAATGAGTATGATGTGTGAACTCACTTACTTTTTGGGGCTGCAAATCAAGCAAACAAAGGAGGGTACCTTGTGCATGAAACAAAGTATACAAAAGATCTCCTAAGGTGCTTCAACATGGACAAAAGCAAGCCTCTTCAGACACCAATGGGAACAGCAACAACACTTGGACTTGATGAAGATGGTGAACCCGTGGATCAAAAAGAATATAGAAGCATGATCGGATCACTTTTATACCACACGACATCAAGACCAGACATACAATTCAGCGTATGTCTTTGTGCACGGTTTTAAGATTCCCCACGTGCTTCACATCGTCAAGCCCTCAAAAGGATTCTCAGGTACTTACATGGAACTCAAGAATTTGGAATTTTTCTTCCTTCTTCCTCAACCGTTACTTTGAAAGTTTTTTCAGATGCTGATTTTGGGGGTTGTAGGATTGATAGGAAAAATACTTCCGGTGCTTGTCATTTTCTTGGTAATTCTCTTGTTGCCTGGTCCTCTAGAAAACAAAATTCAGTTGCACAATCCACAGCCGAATCTGAATATGTAGCTGCTGCTAGTGCTTGCTCATAATTTCTTTGGATTGTTCAAACACTTAAGGACTATGGCGTTGATCTAGATAGTGTTCCACTTTTTTGTGATAACACTAGTGCCATTTGCATTGCTAAAAACCCCGTGCAACATTCTATAACTAAGCACATTGACATTAGGTATCACTTTCTCCATGATAATGTTGAAAAAGGAAACATTATGCTTCACCATGTAGATACCGAACAACAATTGGCTGACATTTTTACAAGACCTTTGGATTTCACTCATTTTTGTTACATTCGTAGTGAAATAGGGGTTATGCATCCTCGTGGCTTAAATTGAGGGGGAGTTTTGAAACTTGGGAAGTCTATGTGTGAATCTAAAATTAAAATAATATGAGCATAGTATTTCATACATATATGACTTTGTGATTCCTTTTACATGCTGAAAGTTCGTACTACATTACTCGTGTTATACATTTTGTAGTTTTTGCCATGTCTAGTAATTGGAATAATTACTTACACTAAAACTGGTCATGGTCGAACTTTCTTGCTGTTTTGAACTTGTTACATGTTCACAAGTGCTTTTAATCATTAAGAATTAATCAAGTAATCAACTCACATGTTGAGTTTTTATGAACAAATATAAATTGAGAAAAGATCAAGAGAATTTGCATGCATCGCACTTCTTCTTTTGAGATGGCTTATCATTGCACTTAGATATGAACTTGGAAGAAGTTGTGTATGACTAAAACCATGTCCTTAAGCTTCTGACTGTCAAATAACATAGGCTTGGCTTGGTTTGTTAGAATAAGGCAGATGCGCATATAATCTCTTGCAAATATCATATGATCTAAATTTATGCTTTGAAAAATAATAAAATGCAGCTACTAGTGTCATGATTTCAGGTTTTCAAATAGTTAAGTTTGTGAGATCATGACTTACTTAAATTGAAAATTACATTTGATCTCTAGCATGGCTTACACTACTTTATGTATTTCATTGATGTGATAATGTAAGGTACTTGATAGTATGACTTGGATGAGCTTTGTTTATATGTATATGTTACAATATGCTCATAACAACTAAAGGGGGGGAGATAATTTGTTTGTATGCTCATGACTTGCTGAATACATTGTTAAAGGGGGAGAGATAAGCATGAAGAGAAAGAGAATATGTGCATAAGGAGAAATAATAAAGGGGGAGAGATAATATGGTATAATTTTTTGATATTCTTCTCATTTTACTTTTGATTTACAAAGGGGGATAAATTGTCTTCAAAACTTTATGTGAATAAGCCAATGTTCAGATTTTAAACTGTGTTGCCAATGCATTCATCAAGGGGGAGATTGTAAGACCTATGTGTGCTAAATACATTAACTTGTAGTGAATACACTTGCTTTGATGATAAAAGTTTTGAATATTACCAAAACACCTTTTTATTAAGGTCTTGCTAGTTTTGTAAGCTCCGGCGAAAGCTTGGTTATACTAGTTTTGGTAAGTTCCAGCGCTAGGTTCTACTAGCTTTTGTTAGCTCCAGCTCTAGGTTCGGGTTGTCTGGCAAGGTCCGAAACTTGACCGCAATGCTTCTGTTTTTTCATTTGCAATGATTCGTACTTGCTTTACATATCTGGAAAGATTTCTTAGTATTCATTTGCTAAGTCTTTGGTGCGTTTTTGGTTGACATGGATGATATCGTGTTACTGTGGTTTTGCAACATGCTTATGTGAGGTTCTCACGTAAGGTGTTGTGTTCGGAACTATCTTGAGTCAAGTCGAGGACTTGGGCTTGTTTGGATTGGTTTTTTATTCATGTGCATGTGTTGCTTGAGTTCAATACATGGCTGGCGATGGGATCCATTGAACTAGTCTCGGGGAGGAGATGAGGTTCCAACAACAAAATTCAGGAGGAATTGTGGTTGAGCTGATCAGGAGGTTGCGCAACATGATTGAATCAAGAACAATGCATATGAAGGTATAGTGGACATCATTGGAATATGTTTGCACGTGTGCAAGGAGTGCATGGATGTGGCTACATGGTTCTGATACGTGATGAAGAGATGTGGACGTAAAGAGTTGGTCGGAAAGGTCCAACCGACTAGGTTATGGACTTAGGCTACGGCTGAGTCGGGTTTGATTCAAATATGGAAAGATTTGAGTTGGTTATGATAGGACTTCGTGTGGGTCACAAATTTGAGTTGTTTAGGAATGTGGGATACGTTCCTAAGGTGTTTGGAAGTCTTAAGGTTGCTTCTATCTGCGTATAGATGAATCCTAAGCAGTTATGGAAAGTTGCAATTCGTGAACAGAGTAGGATTAGGTTCCTGATCTGAGTTGAGTTAGCTTTCGAGCTGGTTATATAAGCAAGGGAGCCCAGAGCTCGTGGTGCAAGACTTTGGGGCTGTTCCTCTTGTTTTCTATTGAATAAAATTCTTAGTTTGAAGGAACTTTTGAGCCTTGTTCGTCCGACTTGTTCTAGACAAGTTTTACTCGTTGAGTTTCTGGACAGCACTACCTTTCGTCGGTGGTTTTTATTATAACTCGAGTTTTACAGATCCAATTGACGTGATTTTTTTTGGGTTGTCTTCACAACTTGATTATATATCATATGTCAAAATTTCACGGTCATTGGATTTGTGCTTTTTGATCTACACGAGTTTCTTTGCAGCATTCCAGAAATAGTTTTTCTCGGGTAGGTAAGATTGACATTTGTTTGATCTTTCGATCATAACTTGAGTTTCTCACGACGGAATTGAGTGATTCATCTTGTGTTTTCTTCGTGACTTGATTCTCTCTTATATCTATCACTTTTGTCATGGTGAAACACGTTTAGATTAGTCTCACACATGATTTCTTTAACAGATCATTTTTCTGTCGAAGGGGTTGGGGTTTAATTGTTTTCGCTGTGTAAGATTTTTAAATCTACCATTCACCCCCCCCCCTCTGGTAGCTTTTCACGTGCTCTTCGATCCTACATTGCTGGAAGCTTGAAATTTTTCCATGAAGGGTTTTGGTTTTTCCCAATGTGAGGAACTTTGTGAGGAATGTTGTAGAACACTCTTCACAAGTGTTTATAACACTTCGGTTCGCGTAAAACCACTGTTTTTGCTCTCCCAAGGAGGTAGAATGAAAGCAGTCGAAGACGGATGGCATTAGGCGTGACATCCTTAATTTTGACAGTGCTACAAATCTCAAGGAATTGTTGCAGGTGAGCACTTGAATCCTCGTTTGGCTTTCTCACAAAAGGGATTAGCCTGCACCATATTGATTATGCCAGTCTTGATTTGGAATTCACATCTCCCGTGTTGACATTGGGCCCAATAGGCACATTGTTAGAAGAGGGAGCCAAAAACTCACGAAAGGTCTTTTGGGCCATTTGCTTGCAGCATGATGGTGCGGAGATGACGGGTTTCGTAGCTGACAAAATAACCTGAGAAGGAATGACACGAGGTCAAACTCTTCTTAGCATTGACTCGGGATCTTCTATGTAGTTTGCCGGCAAATGGAAATCGGCTGAACACTGCCTTGTTTTCGCATCAAGAAATGCGAAAACAAAGGAGGCTTATCCTACTAAAATCCTACTAGAATCCTATATACCACATGATCATGCAAATCTTCTGTGTACTCCCGGCAACAGTGCCAGAAATTCTTGTTAGTATTTCTTAACGTCTACAGTTCATCCTAGCAGGAAAGGCTAGTTCTGCAGAAGCACTAGGCTAACCTAAGACAAAGCAAGATGGGTTCCACAAGTGTACGCAAAGAGTAACAATGTAACATTCACTACTACAAAAAGCATTTTCACATGCGCCTCGGTTTTTCAAACACAAGCGACCCGTAAAAAAATGCTACTGTGATGACAAGTGATACAATAACCGCCTTTGATGACTGAACATCATAGGCGGATGTTAAAAAACAACCGCCTGGGTAAATACATTATTTTCTAAGGCGGCTATTAATTAAGAACCGCATGTACTATGATAAACTTCATAGGTGGTTTTTAATTAACCACCACCTGGGTAAATACATGATTTTCAGTGGCGGACATTGTTTAAGAACCACATGTACTGGTTCAAACATCACAAGCGGTATTTATTTAAGAACTGCCTGGGCAAAGTCATTGTTTTCACAAACTCTTTATTAATTAAGAACCTCCTGTGATGCTAACAAGCTCCTATCAAGCTAATCCCTTCACAGCAAGCTCTTGTAGATGCAAATAACACCCGTGACTCATCATTTGGATTGTTGAAAGCCTCAATTGAAGCCTAACGATACCTTGGAAGGATTTTCCCATCCATTTGAAGGATTTCATTCCCTCTCGTCCATTTGAAAAACCTAGGAAGATGCTCCTTTATCAGTTTTAATGCCTGAATATATTGACTAAAAATCAATACATTCTCTCTTAGTGCTTCACACAGCGATGAAGCGAATAACTTCAATAACAAATCTTGTTTTTACCCTTTCATAGGGATTTGACATTAATCTTTCAAGCATATATTTAGCAAAAAGTGAAGCTTCCTTATCAGACATGTTAATGGTAGTTATAAGCAAAGGGTGTGCCAAAGCTGAATTGGACTAAAGACAAAGAGATCCTACGTATGAGTGGCAATGTCCAGGTTAGACAGCGTGAAGCTATGATGGCAGCCTTCAACAACTTGAAAAGTGATGCTAAGGTTATGCTTGCATCAATCAAGGTATGTTGTGAGGGCATAACACTTGTTGAGGCAAGCATAACCGTGATGTCCCAACAAGTGTTATGCCCTCACAACATGACTTGGTTGATGCAAGCATAACCTTGGCATCACTTTTCATGTTGTTGAAGGCTGCCATCATAACTTCACGCTGTCTAACTTGGACATTGCCACTCATATATGCAGCATCTCTTTTTCTTTAGTACCGTTGAGATTTTGTTAGCTTGGCCACACCCTTCACTTGTAACTTCCATTAACATGTCTGATAAGGAAGCTTCAATTATTGATAAATCTATTCTTGAAAGATTAAGGTTAAATTCCTATGAAAATTGTAAAAACAAGATTTGTGATTGAAGTTGTTCACGTTGTCGCTTGTGTGAAGCACTAAGAGAGATAGTACTGATTTTTAGTCAATATATTCAGCCATTAGAACTGATAAAGTAGCATTTTCGTAAGTTTTTGAAATGGAGAGAAGAGAAAGAAATCCTTTAGGGCATGTTTGGATGTACTCAATCTAATTGGATTGAAGTGGATTGGAGTGGAAAATGAACTAATTTTCTTTTCAATCCTTTTAGATTGAACTGGATCCACTCCTATCCAAACAATCCCTCAAATGGATGGGAAAATTCTTGCAAAGTATCGTCAGACTTCAATTGAAGCTTTTTAACAATCCAAACGATGAGCACTGGGTTTTACTTGCATCTGCAAGAGCTATCTGTGAAGGGATTAGCTTGACAGGAGCTTCAAGAGTTGTGCTTGTAGATGTTGTTTGGAACCCAACTGTTGGAAGGCAAGCCATCAGCATCATATGTCAGAAGAAATTTATATACACATACAATTTGATAACTTATGGAACAGGTTAAGGTGATAAATATGATAGTCAACAAGCCAAAAAGGATCACTTGTCCAAATTAGTCTTCTCACATAAGATGGATTTAGTAATGTTCGAAACATGCTATCTAATGTTGAAATGGAGCGTTGTTCTAAGATGATTGCAAAGGATACAAATATATTCAATATATATCATACATTTTTTCCAGCATTGATATCTTCTTGCATATAGGGTTTCAAATCCTTTTTAATGCTTCTATCTACGCGCTTGATGTTTTCTGGTTCGGTGAAAAGGTACATCTCTCCATACCGATTATATTCCTCTTCATTATCTCCCACGTTCCCAACCCCAATAATATTTTGCTTTCCAAAAAACACTATGTGCATCTTCTCAGCTTTTGGATCTTGTACATAAAAAACTTGTGCAACACGATCGTGAGAACCCATGGGTCATCTTTATAACCCACTTTTTTCAAGTCTACCAGTATCAGCCCGTAGTTGTCCACTTTCACACCATTAGGATGTTTTACCCATTGGCACTTAAATACGGGCATTACCATTCTTTTGTCATAATCGAGTTCCCATATTTCCTCTATGAACTGGAAGTATGTGGTCTTCTGCCCTTATGCATCATAAGCCTCTATACGAACACCACTATTTTGTGCAACACTCTTGCCGTCTTTTTGTTTAGTGTAAAATGTGTAACCATAGATGTCATATTGTAGGATCGAAGTGCACATGAAAAGCTGCCATAGGGGGGGTGAATGGTAGATTTAAAAAAATACGCAGCGGAAACAATTAAATCCCAACCCCTTCGGCAGAAAAATGATATGTTAAAGAAATCATGTATGAGACTAATCTAAACGTGTTTCACCGTGACAAAAGTGATAGATATCAGAAATAATCAACTCACAAAGACGACACAAAAGGAATCACTCAAATCCATCAAGAGAAACTCAAGTTACGATCGAAAGATCGAACAAAGGTCAATCCATCATACCTGAGAAAAACAGTTCTGGAACGCTGCAAAGAAACTCATGTATATCAGAAACCAAAAATCCAATGACAGTGAAATTTTGACAGATGATAGATAATCAAGTTGTGAAGACAATCCAAAAAGAATCACGTCAATTGGATCTGTAAAACTCGAGTTACGATAAAACCACCAACAAAAGGTAGTGTTGTGCAGAAACCCGACGAGTAAAACTTGTTTGGAACAAGTCGGACGAACAAGGCACAAAAGTTTCTTTTAACTACAAATTTTATTCAATAGAACACAAGAGGAACAGCCCACAAAGTTGTTCCCCATGAGCTCTGGCCTCCCTTGCTTAAATAACTAGCCCTTAGGCCAACCCAATCTCAACTAGGACTCTAATCCTACTCAAATCATGAATCGAAACTTTCCATAACTTCTTAGGACTCTTCTTTACGCAGATAGAAGCAATCTTAAGACCTCCAAACACCTTAGGAACGTATCCCACATTCCTAAAACAACTCAAATTCATGACCCACACAAAATCCTATCATAACCAACTCAAATCTTTCCATATTTGAGTCAAACACGACTCAGCCGCAACTTGAGTCCATAACCTAGTCGGTTGGACCTTTCCGACCAATTCTTTACATCCACATCTCTTCATCACGCCTCGGAACCATGCATCCACGTTCATGCACTCCTTGCACTTGTGCAAACATCTTCCAATCAACTCAACCACGATTCCTCCCGAACATGGTTGTTGAACCTCATCTTCTCCCTAAAACTAGTTCAATGGATCCCGTCACCAGCCATGTCTTGAACTCAAGCAACACCTGCACATGAACAAACAACCAATCCATACGAGCCCAAGTCCATGACTTGACTCAAGTTAGTTCTGAACACAACACCTTACATGAGCACCTCACATAAGCATGTTGCAAAGCATAGCAAGATGATATCATCCATATCAACCAAAATGCACCAAAAACTTAGCAAATGAATACTAAGCAATATTTCCTAGAATATAAAGCATGTTCGAATAATTTCACATGAAATTTGGAACATTATGATCAAGCTCCAAACCTTGCCAAAGCTAACCGGAGCTTGAGCCGGAAGCTTACCAAAGCTAGTACAACCTAGCGCCGGAGCTTACCAAAACTAGTACAAACTAGCGCCGGAGCTTACCAAAGCTAGTACAACCTAGCGTCGGAGAATACCAAACCTAGTCGAACCTAGTGCTGGAGCTAACCAAAACTAGTCGGAACTAATCAACCCAAAAGTCGGAGCTAGAAAAACATGTCGGAGGTAACCAACATAAGTTAGACCTAGAAAAACATATCGGAGCTTAACAAAGACATGCCAGAGCTAAAGACAAAGCTCATCGGAGCTCCCCAAAAACATGTCAAACTTTGACAAAGCAAGTCAAACCTATTGTCGGACCTTGCAGAAGCTCGGAGCTAGAGTCCGACTTTGCTAAAAAGGTGTTTTAGCAGAATTTTAGAACTTTTATGATCAAAGCCAATGTATTCACTACAAGACAATGTATTCAGCAAACATAGGTCTCACAATCTCCCCCTTGATGAATGCATTGGCAACACCACTTAAAATACAAATATTGGCTTTTTCACATTAAAAGTTTTGAAAACAATTTCTCCCCCTTTGTAAAACAGAAATAAAATGAGAAGAAACATAAATTCTTCCTCTGAGAAGAATCCTGCAAAAAAAAATTTGAATATGTGCAATGTGTAATCAATTTCTCCCCCCTTGCATACCTATCTTTAAAAATTCGAAATTCATGTATTATATTTCCCCCTTTGACAATGTATTCAGTAAGGTTCAAACGAGAAATTTCAAATGGTATGAGCATATTATAACATATACATATAAACAAAGCTCATCCAAGTCATACTATCAAGTAACATACACTATCACAACAATGAGATACATAAAATAGTGTAAGCCATGCTAGAGATCAAATGTAATTTTCAATTTAATCAAGTCAGGATCTCACAAACTTAACTATTTTAAAACCTGAAAGCATGACACTAGTTGCTGCATTTTATTATTTTTCAACGCATAAATTTAGATCATATGATATTTGCAAGAGATTATATGCGCATCTTCCTTATTCTAACCAACCCAGCCAAGCCTATGTCATTTGACAATCAGAAGCTTAAGGTCATGGTTTTAGTCATACACAACTTCTTCCAAGTTCATATCTAAGTGCAATGATAAGCCATCTCAAAAGAAGAAGTGCGATGCATGCATATTCTCTTGATCTTTTTTCTATTTATATTTGTCCATAAAAACTCAACATGTGAGTTGATTACTTGATTAATTCTTTATGATGAAAAGCACTTGTGAACATGCAACAAGTTCAAAACTGCAAGAAAGTTCGATCATGACCCGATTTAGTGTAAGTAATTTTTCCAAATACTAGTCATGGCAAAAACTTCAAAATGTATAACATGAGTAATGTAGTAAGAACTTTCAGCATGTAAAAGGAATCACAAGTCATATATGTATGAAATACTATGCTCATATTATTTTAGTTTAGATTCACACATAGACTTCCCAAGTTTCAAAAACCCCCCCTCAATTTAAGCCATGAGGATGCATAACCCATATTTCACTATGAATGTAACAAAAACGAGTGAAATCCAAAGGTTTTGTAAAAATGTCAGCCAATTGTTGTTCGGTATCTACATGGTGAAGCATAATGTTTCCTTTTTCAACATTATCACGGAGAAAGTGATACCTAATATCAATGTGCTTAGTTCTAGAATGTTGCACAGGGTTTTTAGCAATGCAAATGGCACTAGTGTTATCACAAAAAAGTGGAACACTATCTAGATCAACCCCATAGTCCTTAAGTATTTGAACAATCCAAAGAATTTGTGAACAAGCGCTAGCAGCAGCTACATATTCAGATTCGGTTGTGGATTGAGCAACTGAGTTTTGTTTTCTAGAGCACCAAGCAACAAGTGAACTACCAAGAAAATGAAAAGCACCGGAAGTTCTTTTCCTATCAATCCTACAACCCCCAAAATCAGCATCGGAATAAGCTTTCAAAGTAACGGTTGAGGAAGAAGAAAGAAAAATGTCAAATTCTTTAGTTCCATGTATGTACCTGAGAATCCTTTTGACGGCTTGAGGATGTGAAGCATGTGGGGAGGCTTCAAAACGTGCACAAAGACATACGCTGAATTGTATGTCCGGTCTTGAAGCCGTGAGGTACAAAAGTGATCCGATCATGCTTCTATATTCTTTTTGATCCACGGGTTCACCATCTTCATCAAGTTCAAGTGTTGTTGCTGTTCCCATTGGCGTCCGAAGAGGCTTGCTATTGTCCATGTTGAAGCGCCTTAGGAGGTCTTTTGTATAATTCATTTGATGCACAAAGATACCCTCCTTGGTTTGCTTGATTTGCAGCCCCAAAAAGTACGTGAGTTCTCCCATCATACTCATCTCGAATTATGAACTCATCATAGCTGAAAACTTGGACACAAGATCATGAGAAGCACAACCAAATATAATATCATCCACATACACTTGAAAGAATAATGAGTCATTGCCATGCTTAAGCGCAAAAAGAGTTTTATCAACCTTGCCCATGGTAAACCATTTTTCAAGTAAGAATGTTTTTAACCTATCATACCATGCTCTAGGGGCTTGTTTGAGACCGTACAAGGCTTTGGATAGTTTGTAAACATGATTAGGAAAATCTGGGTTTTCAAAACCCGGTGGTTGTTTGACATAAACCTCCTCATCTATGTAGCCATTAAGAAAAGCACTTTTGACATCCATTTGATATAGCTTAAAACCTTTAGATGCATCAAAAGCTAACAAAATTCTTATGGCTTCTAATCTAGCAACAGGAGCAAAAGTTTCATCAAAATCTAGACCTTAAACTTGAGTGAAACCTTGAGCAACCAACCTAGCCTTATTCCTAACCACAACCCCATCCTCACTTTGTTTAATTTTAAATACCCATTTAGTTCCAATTAAAGTGTGACCTTGAGGTGGAGGTACAAGTTTCCAAACATTATTTCATTCAAAATTTTCTAACTCTTCTTGCATGGAAATAATCCAAGATTCATTAGTGAGTGCGTGTGATATGTCTTTGGGTTCAAAAGAAGCAACAAAGTAGAATGAGCATGAAAGTTTGGATCACAAAACCTGACCGTGTGACTCGTTCGTGCAAGCTTCCAATAATTGGTTATGGAGGATGAATTTTGAGAACCCGGAGGGGAGTGGACACTTCACAAGCTTCTTCCTCTTCATTTCCATCACAAATCGATGAGCTTGTGACTTGAGGAGGCTCTGGATCAGCAATGATGGTTGTCGGTGCTGGTTGAGAATCAACATCCGGAGCTGAACCAAAGTCATTAGCTGCTGAATTTTCGGGCAGTATTACCACTTCTTCCTCATCTTCAAGAAAAATGCTCTCCCCCTGCGGATATGGATCCGGACCTGCAATGTTTGAGCTAGTACCTGGGCTAGCTTCATCAAAAGACACACACAAGTCTCCACAATTTTGTTAGTGTCAAGTAAAAGCACACGGTAGCCTCTAGTATGAGATAGATAACCAAGAAACATGCCATCAATGGATCTAGGTTCAAATTTCTCAAGATTACCATGTTTCTTAACAAAGATTTTGCAACCAAAGACACGAAAGTGTGTGACACTAGGCCTATGTCCAAACCGGAGCTCATATGGTGTTTTACCTAGCTCAGCACGCAAGAAAACAAGATTTGAGACATAACAAGCAGTTGCAATCGCATCAGCCCAAAATTTTCTAGGAGTTTGATATTCATCAAGCATAGTCCTAGCCATCTCAACTAAGGTTTTGTTCTTTGTTTCTACAATGCCATTTTGTTGAGGTACATATGGTGAAGAAAATTGATGATCTATTCCATTTTCAGCACAAAAGTGATCAAAAGATTGATTTTTAAATTCCGTTCCTTTATCACTTCTAATTGCTTTTAAACATCCTGGGTTATCAATTGATAATCTAAGAAATAAAGTTCTAAAGTGACTAAAATATTCATTATTACATTCCATAAAGTAAACCCAAGAATATCTAGAATAATCATCAACAATCACAAGAACATACCATTTACCTCTGAAGGATTGAACTCGTGAAGGTCCCATGGTGTCAAGGTGCAAAAGTTGACACGGTTCAGTTGTCATGATCATTGTGAGAGGAGTATGTGAACCTGCAACTATCTTAGCGCATCTACAAGAAGAGCACACAATTTCCTTGTCTCCATGAAGCTTAGGCAGCCCACTATGCGATCAAGAGCACTAACACGTGTTAGATGATCAAAGCCTACGTGACCAAGTCTACGATGCCAAAAATATAAGTCCTTAGAATCATTAGCAACTAGACACCTATGCTTAGAGGAAGACGTATCAAAATCAGATTTAAAAACTCTTCCAAACCGTGACATCTTAAAAATAAGCTCACTGTTCGAATTTACAACTTTGCAGCAATTTTTAGTGAACATAATTTCCAAATTTTCATCTAGCAGTTTTAAAAAAAATGCAAGTTGTATTTCAGATTTTTAACAAGTGCCACATTCTTCCAAGTGTAGTGATCATTTACTCTAACTTAACCCTTAGCAATCATAGGAGTTGAAGAATTATCGACAAAAGTAACATTCTCTACACGTGACACAAAAGAGAGGGAAGAGAACAATTCTTTGTTACCAGTCATGTGGCGTGAGCAACCTGAATCCACAATCCAAATGTTCTCCTTCCTCAAATGTGTAACCTACATAAAAGCACAATACGTCGATGACTCAATACTGGGGTTAGTCAAAAGGCATTTAGGAATCCAGTACTGAGTCACACGACGTGCAGCAGGAAAAATACGCGAAAGCCGAGATAAAACAGCAGGTTTATGGGTCAAGGTTTGAGATTTTTTGTTCTTAACTACTGACCTATAAGGTGTTACTTGTGTAGCACAAAAAATCAGTAGCTCCGGAGGCAAAAACAGAAGGTCCGGAGGTAAACTTTGAATGTTTTTGACTCATAACAGCACGTTGCATGTTCCTGACATTCGGTTTAGTACGTGCAGCAAATTTTGCATAAAGGTTATGAGATCTAGCAATTATTCTTTCCTTTTTCTGTTGTTTAGCTAGTCTATAACAAAAATGTATGACATGACCATCTCTACCACGGTAGGTACAATGAAACTTAACTTTTTGTTCATGTCTAGATGAGCAAACAACATTATTATTTGTTACCGAATGAGACAACACTCCTGCAAATTTGAAAATCACTTCTTTTGCTTAGGAACTGTTTGAATCAAACCAATTCCTAATGACTTTACAACTTTAGGTGGATGTGCCTTAGCATGAGCATGAGAAACAAAACCTAAACCTGTTTTATCATTGCAAGACTTGGAAGAATTCAGCAGCAAGTTTAGGTTCTTATTCCCATTACAAAACCGATTTAATGTCCTATGCATGTTATCAAGTTTATTGGATAGATCAAGGCAATTTTCACATGAAGTTTTTCCTTTTAATTTGCAATTGAAACAATATTTAACTTCATGATAATGTAAAGCATTGTTCAATATAGAAATTTCATTGATAGCATCTTGTAGTTTCTTATCAAGATCATCACAAGTAGAACAATGCAAATCAATTGTAGAAGAGCTAGCATTTTTCAAGTTTTTATCATTAAGTGCAGCAAGCTCTCTATTCTTTTCAATTTCTAATTCAAGTTTATAAAGTGTGGAGGTGTGCGCACTTCTTAATGAGGACAATTGTTCATATATTAAATCATGAGGCACATGCATCATCACTAGCAATCAAAGTTTTTAAACGGTTGATTTCAGATTCAAGTGATTCAATTTTAGCAGCTTTATCCCTAAGCTTCTTGTCCTTTTTCTTAACTATAATAGTGGCACGAGAAATAGCATCACACATTTCTTCGCAAGTAGGACATACCTCTTCATTGTCGCTGTTGTGTTATGCATCCTCCATACTTGATCTTGATTTGCCCGCCATGATGCACAAGTTTGCCAAATCATCTTCTTCTTCGTCACTTCCAATGTCCACATGGCTTGTGCCAAGTTCTTGAAGTGCGGAGATAAAACTGCTCACCAATTGACGTCCTGTAGAACCTTTCTTTTTCTTCGTATCTTTTGTAGAGGAGTGCTTCGTCCTTGTTTTCTTTTCATCCCGAGAAGTAGGACCTGAAAGGTTAGGACAATCTGAACGAAAATGTCCTGTCTTACCACATTCAAAGCATTGTTGAAGTTCAGAGCTTCCTCTCCTTCTAGTTCTCACATTTTGCAATGCTTTTGAGAACCGAGTAGAGATGAGTGCTAGCTCCTCCTCCGGAGACTCCTCAATCTGTTCAAGGGTTAGAGAGGACAACAAAGCAAGTGTACCACAAGATGAAGATTGGCCGGAGCTAGGCATGTCTCGTTGAGAAACAAAAGCAATAGACTTGTTGGGGTTCTTACGTGATATTATGTCAATTTCATGAGTTTTTAACATGGAATATAGCACATCTAAAGTAAGTGTACTCATGACAGTAGATTCACGAATAGATTTTACTTTCATCTCCCAAATTGGCATATCTAATGCATTTAACAATTGCCTAGCATTTTCAGCATCTGAAAAATTAACATTGACACTACGCAAGTTGCTGAGAATTTATTAAAGCGAGCAAAAAGGTCATCAATAGACTCACCGGGTTGCATCTCAAAGCGCATGTATTCTTTCTTGAACATGTCTTGCCTTACCTCCTTGATCGTGTTGGATCCTTCATGGTAGTCACAAAGTGCTTTCCACACATCGTATGCAGATCGGAGGTATGCAACACGATCGAAGTAGCTTTGAGTTAATCCTTGTATGATAAAGTTCCAAGCCTTGTTGTTGTTGTCAACATCTCTCAGATTTGTAGCTGTAACTTGATCCTTTCATGGCACTTTGTAGGGCTTGTATACCTTCTCCCATATTGTGAAGCCTTGAGCCTGGATGAAGGCTTCCATACGTGCCTTCCAAACTTGAAAATCAATACCACGAAAGACACAAGGTTTTGTGGAGTATTTCTCCATGATGATTAGTCAAAACACGTGCAAATCACAAAGATTTGAGCATCGTGGCTCTGATACCAATTGTAGGATTGAATTGCACGTGAAAAGCTACCAGAGGGGGGTGAATGGTAGATTTAAAAAAAATTACGCAGCGGAAACAATTAAATCCCAACCCCTTCGGCAGAAAAATGAATTATTAAAGAAATCATGTATGAGACTAATCTAAACGTGTTTCAACGGGACAAAAGTGACAGATATCATAAAGGCTCAACTCACGAAGACGACACAACAAGAATCACTCAAATCCGTCGAGAGAAACTCATGTTACGATCGAAAGATCGAACAAAGGTCAATCTGTCGTACCAGAGAAAAGCAGTTCTGGAACGCTGCAAAGAAACTCGTGTAGATCAGAAACCACAAATACAATGACCGTCAAATTTTGATAGATGATAGATAATCAAGTTTTGAAGACAACCCAAAAAGAATCACATCAATTGGATCTGTAAAACTCGAGTTATGATAAAACCACCGACAAAAGGTAGTGCTGTGCAGAAACTCGATAAGTAAAACTTGTCTGGAACAAGTCGGACGAACAAGGCACAAAAGTTCCTTTCAACTACGAATTTTATTCAACAGAACACAAGAGGAACAGCCCACAAAGTCGTGCCCCACAAGCTCTGGCCTCCCTTGCTTATATAACCAGCCCTTAGGCCAACCCAATCTCAACTAGGACTCTAATCCTAATCAAATCACGAATCGAAACTTTTCATAACTGCTTAGGACTCTTCTATACGCAGATAGAAGCAATCTTAAGACTTCCAAACACCTTAGGAACGTATCCGACATTCCTAAAACAACTCAAATTCATGACCCACACGAAATCCTATCATAACCAACTCAAATCTTTCCATATTTGAGTCAAACATGACTCAGCCGCAGCTTGAGTCTATAACCTTGTCAGTTGGACCTTTCCGACCAATTCTTTACGTCCACATCTCTTCATCACTTCTCGGAACCATGAAGCCACATTCATGCACTCCTTGCACACGTGCAAACATCTCCAACGACGTCCACGATACCTTCATATGCATTGTTCTTGATTCATACATGCTGTGCAACCTCCCGATCAACTCAACCACAATTCCTCCCGAACTTGGTTGTTGAACCTCATCTTCTCTCTAAGACTAGTTCAATTGATCCTGTCACCAGCCATGTACTGAACTCAAGCAACACCTGCACATGAAAAAACAACCAATCCGTACGAGCCCAAGTCCACAACTTGACTCAAGTGAGTTCCGAACACAACACCTTATGTGAGCACCTCACATAAGCATGTTTGCAAAGCATAGCAAGACGATATCATCCATATCAACCAAAACGCACCAAAAACATAGCAAATGAAAACTAAGCAATCTTTCCTAGAATATAAAGCATGTTCGCAACATTTCACATGAAAATTTGGAACATTACGATCAAGCTCCGAACCTTGCCAAAGCTAACCGGAGCTTGAGCTGGAGCTTACCAAAGCTAGTACAACCGAACACAAGAGCTTACCAAAACTAGTACAACCTAGTGCCGGAGCTTACCAAAGCTAGTACAACCTAGAACCGGAGCTTACCAAAGCTAGTCGGACCTAGTGCCGGAGCTAACCAAAACTAGTCGGAACTAATCAACCCAAAAGTCGGAGCTAGAAAAACATGTCGGAGCTAACCAACATAAGTCGGACCTAGCAAAACATATCAGAGCTTAACAAAGACATACCGGAGCTAAAGACAAAGCTCACCGGAGCTCCAAAGAAACATGTCAAACTTTGACAAAGCAAGTCGGACCTTGCAGAAGCTTAGAGCTAGAGTCCGACTTTACTAAAAAGGTGTTTTAGCAGAATTTTAGAACTTTTATCATCAAAGCCAATGTATTCACTACAAGCCAAGGTATTCAGCACACATAGGTCTCACACATATGCTCACCATGATGTCACCAAAGTAGATGGGCCAGAAGCTAAGTTCTTCATTGTTGCATCTTCTATAGAGTTTTTGTATGGTATATTTTTGTCCATTAACCATTCCGTGAAACATCTTTTGTGCACTTTCATGATCCAGTCCTCTATGCGGTCTTGGTTTTTTTCATGAAGCTCAATTTGGTGTTCCTCGATGTACGACTTAGCTATTTTGAGCTCTTGTAGTACACCAAAATGTTCATGGCGTACATTCCTGTAATCTTGAACGATAAAATTTTTCTTACCCACTTTGCCTCTCCCACGTAGTCTACCCTCATGTAATGGTATAGACACCCCTATCGGTTTTCCATCCTTGATGTAATCAGCGCTACCCTCAATCACTTATCCAGTGGTGTATCCTTCAATAATTGAACCCTCTGGGTGAGCACGGTTCCGCACATAACCTTTTAATACTCCTAAATATCTCTCCAACAAAAATATATGATTTAAATATAGTGTCCCCAATGCTTTTATCTAATCAACAAGATGTATGATTAGGTGTACTTGCATATCTAAAAAGGATGATGGGAAACACATCTCAAGCTTGCACATAGTCTCGATGATGTACGTTTTCAAATAGTGTCAATCTTCACGTGTTATCACCTTTTGCGATATTGCATTGAAGAAGTAACACAAATGTGTGATGACAACTTTTATTTGCTCAGATTTGATGACCCTTATTGCAATGGCAAGGAACACCATCATCATCATGTGACAGTCGTGAGAATTATAGCCGAATGAAGACAAGTCTTTCATCGATACTAGTTTGCGGATATTGGATGATGTCAGTACCCTACGTATCGGGTACCCCACGATACCGCAAGAAGTGCAGCAAAGTTCCACCTATCAGACTCGAAGGCCCTTGCAGGTCCCACATGTCACAGTACACCGGACCCACTCCCCTCATATGGCTGGCTCCCGGGTTAACACGTGTATAATAAGACCGGAACAAAAGTCCCAACCAAGGGAAGCTCCGGCGACTACACGTGTACAACAGCCCCGGACCTAGCCCCCGTCAAAGAGGAGCTCCGGTGCTAACACGTATGCAGTGACCCCGGACCTACCCACCCGCAAGGGAAAGATTCGGATCTGCCACGTGTGGAGCCTCCGGAACTCCATCACCAACAAAAACACGAGCAGATCACGTCCGTTACAAACATTCAAGGACGGTTAAAGCAGCAGTTATAAAGTCTGATAATGTGTCATTAATGCCATATTAATGACACACGATTAGTACACCATTAATAGGGGTAACGCTGCCATGAAGGAACATTACCACACTATTAATTATACTTAATACTCTTTAGAAAGTGTATTAGGTCATTAAGCATGCCAGGGCCACATGTCGGGCCAGGCCAGCTTTGTAACGATCAGTCCTTAGAACTATAAAAGGGCTGCACCGCACGAATATCAGGGGCCAATCGGATTCGACCTGATCTTAGCGAACGTACTCGCTTAATACAATACACAAACCTCGTGGAGTAGGGTGTTACGCTCAGGCGGTCCGAACCACGTAAATCTCTGAGGTCATCATCTTGATATGGATCTTTGCGTGCCCCAACCACAAAAGAACCTTCGTGGGCTGCTTCTCAGCGGGTCTGGGGGAAGTGTCGTATCAAACACTTCGACATTTGGCATGCCGGGTAGGGGGCGCTCAATCTTAAGATCACAAGATGGTGAATGCAGCTGCTGGATCTTCCAACAGCAACCACGCTGGGCCACCTGCCAGAGGCAATCCGTCCAACGTCCAACAACCAACAGGTGCTATTGTTCCAGCAGGTACTGTGGCACCACAACCACCATCTGTTCCAGCAAACAATGCTGGTCAACAAGATGGAGCATCTGCGTCGATCACTGCATCGACCAACAACAACCCTGATCACGCGCTCATTGCTGCGCGCGCTCTTCTACAATGCCCATCGCATCCATGCGCACCTCAGGGTGCTATGTTGATCATCTGGTTGCAGCTACGGCTGCAGGCATCAGCATCCAAGGTCCTCCCACTTCGGGGCGAGCACCTTCACAACAACGGACTTTGTCTGGCCGACTTGGTCCACAAGCCTCTCAACAAAGGAGACGTGTTGCCTCCCAACAAGTGACTTCGTTGCCTCTCGGGGCACGGCGCACACATACCATTACCACGATTCCGACTCATGACCTACGGTCGGAACTGGATCGCCGTTACCATCAACAGGACAGCCGTGTCCACATCGAGCGCGCACGTGAGAGATGCGAAGCTCGGGACAACCCTGCTCCACAGGGAGTAGGGGGGGCTGTTCTGCCCTGGCCATGCACTTACGTAAGGTCAGGTGGCCACAGAAGTTCTGGCCCCACTTACCGGAGAAATTTTTACGAGACTGTCAACCCCGCAGAATTTTTTCAAATCTACTCTACTGCCATACTGGCAGCGGGGGGTGATGAGGTTGTGATGGGCAATTACTTCCTAGTGGCTTTAATTAGGACTGCAAGGTCCTAGTTCATGAGTCTTCCACCCGGCTCCATTAATAGTTGGGCGGAATTGTGCCAGCAATTCACTGCCAACTTCGGGAGCTCCAATACCCGGCCCGACACCGAATTGGACCTGTTTGCTGTAAAGAAAACTTCGGGGGAATCACTACGGTCCTTCATTTAGTGATTCTCTCAGGTACAAAATACCATTCCTTCTATCTCGAGCTCTTCTGTTATCGTTGCATTCAGACAGGGTGTTACAGATAAGAAGATGCTAGAGAAGCTGGCCATTAAAGAAGTTACTAGCGTCACGGAACTCTTCAGCCTAGCCGACAAATGTGCTAGAGCTGTGGAGGGCCGTGAAATGCACTCCAAGCTAGTTCCGAAGGCCAACCAGAAGTCCTCCAAAATTGAAGCCGCTACCTTCGATAGTGGCAAGAAGAAAAAGAAACCCAATAGCAAAAGAAGTTGTTGGCCGGCGCTCTAGCTGCTGCTGCAGCAGCTCCTGGAAACCAGGGGCCACGCTCCGAGAAGTGACTTCGACCTTCATCAGAGGATGGCAATAGTTCCAAAGCAAGGTGTCCGATTCACAAGACGAACCGACACAACTTTGAAGAGTGCCGGGAGGTTCAGAACCTTGTCGAGCGCTACAACATGCGCTAGGAAGAAGCTCTGTTCCATCAAAGGGAAGGAAAACAAAAAGTCGACGAAGCTCCGGCTGAAGAGGAGCTAGGTTTCAGATACCCTAAAAAGTTCTTGAAAGCCATTTAGAACACTGTCGACAATGAATGTCGAAAGACCTTGAACACCCTCTATGGTGGTTCTTGGGAGATCACCTCTCGCTGCATCCTCAAGGCAATGCGGCGGGACATGGCCATGGTAGCTCCTGCTGCTAAGGCGGAACCGCATCGGAAGTGGATGGATACAGCCATCATTTTTGATGCTTCGGACTGCCCCCAAAACATGATCAGGGCTGGTCAACTACCGTTGACGGTGTCACCCACCATTAACAATATCCAAATCCACCATGTAAAGGTGGACGGAGGTTCTGCGCTAAACCTCATAAGCTTCAAAGCTTTCGTTAAGCATCAACTCCGGCCTTCGGACCTTCGCCCATCCCGACCTTTCTCCAGTGTAGGTCCGGGAACCATTACTCTTCTTGGTTCCATTACACTCCCAGTGACCTTCAGGACCCGGGAAAACTACAGAACCGAGAAACTAGTTTTCGACATTGTGCAGATCGGTCTTCCCTTCAATGCAATTTTGGGTAGACCAGCTATATACAAGTTTATTGATGCTGCCCATTATGGTTACTTGGTGTTGAAAATGCCAACACCCACGGGCGTTCTCCGGATCTGCAGAGATCGTACTGCAGGAGTCACTGCACTGGAAGAACTCTATGCGCTTACCACAGCGCAAGAGGAAGCATCCAATAAGAAGCCAGCTGCGAATCCTCCAAGCATTCGCCAGAAAGGCTCTACCTCTACACCACATCTGAAACCAAGCGGTGACGCTGACATACCCATCAAATTCGTCTGAATTGGTTCCGATGCTGCTCAGACTACCCGTATATCGGGGGGTTTGAACAACAAATAAGAACTTGCGCTCATCACTTTCCTCCGGGCTAATATCGACATGTTTGCCTGGCAATCGTCACAAATGCCTGGGATCCCTAGGGAGGTGATTGCGCACAATCTAAAGATTTACCCAGACCCTCGGACTGTACACCAGAAGCCTCGGAAGCAATCAATCGAGCGACAAAACTTCATCCGACAGGAAATCAAGAAGTTGCTCGAAGATGGATTCATCTGGGAAGTCTTCCATCCAAAATGGCTGGCAAACCCAGTTGTTGTACCCAAGGACGGTGGGAAGCTTCGGATGTGCATCGACTACACCACCTTAAATAAGGCATGTCCAAAAGATCCATTTCCAGTACCTAGAATAAATCAGATAGTGGTCTCCACCTCCGGGTGTGAGCTACTATGTTTCTTAGATGCATATTCTGGATATCATCAAATCCAAATGTCTAAGGAAGATGAAGAGCATATTTTCTTCATAACAGTAGATGGAATGTATTGTTATACTACCATGCCATTCGATCTTAAAAATGCTGCTTCAACATTTGTGCGAGCTATGTAAAAAACATTTGGAGAGCTAATTAGAGACTTGGTGCAGGTGTATGTTGATGACATTGTCGTGAAGATTAAAAACAAGGAGTCACTCCTTGACGACTTACCAGCCGTCTTCGACAAGCTGCGCACCACGCGCACCAAGCTGAACCTGGACAAGTGTGTCTTCGGGGTTAGCTCCGAAAAGCTTTTAGGGCCCTTGGTGACTCATCGAGGTATCGATGCAAATCCGGCGAAGATCAAGGCTATAGAAGAAATGCGGCCCCAAGCCTGCATTAAAAATGTCCAAAAGTTGACTGGATGTCTAGCTGCGCTCAGCCAATTCATATCAAGACTGGCAGAACGGGCGCTACCCTTCTTCAAACTCTTGAGGAAGTCCGGACCATTTCATTGGTATAAAGAAGCAGAAAAGGCGTTCCGAGAGCTGAAACAGCTCCTCACCACACTACCAATATTGGTAGCTCCGAATCCTGGTGATCCTTTACTGCTTTACATTTTGGCAACCACCGAAGTTGTCAGTATGGTCCTGGTCGTGGAAAGACCGGAACCACATTCAGTCCAGGGATCCAGACCCCTCCGGGGGAGTCCGGAACCACCGGAAGAAATGATTGGGTCTCAGCTCCCAGACACAGAACTTTGAAATGAAGTACTAGGAGATCAACCTCATTCGTTTGAGGAGGTTTCCAATGAGATCCCAGATCAATAAGAAGGAATTCTAGACCCCTCTCGGAGGGTTCAAGAAGCACAACCTAAGGGTCCGGGACCCTCCAGCAGGGTCCGGGTCAATGGAGAAGAAGCTTCGAGTCCTTCTGAAAGGGTCCGGACCATCCAACGCCCTGTGTACTTCATCAGCGAAGTACTCGATGCAAAGACAGGATACATTGAGGTGCATAAACTACTTTACGCAGTTCTTATTGCCTCAAGGAATCTTCGTCAATACTTCCAATCCCACAAAATCTCAGTGGTAACTTCTTTTCCATTGCGTGCAATTTTGCATAACCCCAATTCTACTGGGAACATTGCAAACTGGGCAGCAGAATTGGCTGAATTCAATTTAAATTCGTGTTAGGACAAGCAATTAAAAGTCAAGCCTTGGCTGACTTTGTGGCGGGATGGACTACTTCTACATCAAACCCTGGGGGACAAAGTGAGCAAAAACCAGAACTTAAAGTTCTGGTATTCACTGAGCCTCACTGGACCCTCTACTTCGACGGCTTCATGCAGAAGCACGGGGCCGGAGCTGGAATCCTTCTCCTGGCTCCGACCGGGGAGAAGGTCAAGTATATGGTACACCTTGATTTCAAGGCAACCAATAATATGGTGGAGTATGAAGCCCTCATATATGGACTCAAGGTGGCACTATCTTATGGTGTCAAACAACTGTTGGTGAAGGGAGATTCACAACTCGTCATCAAGCAAGTAAAAAGTGAATGTTCTTGCAACAATTCTCAATTAGTTGCTTACCTCCTTGAAGTTCAGAGGCCTCAGAAGGACTTCAAAGTCCAGGATCTCCATCATATTCAGTTTCTTCATAACGCTGAAGTCGACGAACTCTTGACGAAAGCCTCAACCGGTGCTCTGGTTCCTGACAGAATCTTCGTCCAGAGGTTGTCAAAACCAACAGCTCAGCCTGCCGAACAGAGCGAATGCGGTGAGACCAGCACTTCGAAGCTGGCGATCCCGGTGGCCCTGCTACCATGGCATTCACCAAGAGTTGTAGGTGCTGTCGGAAGCTCCGAGCAACCCAGCATGCAAAACTCAGAAGCTCAAGTTTGCTCCAATGCATGGATCTCGGAGATTCGAAGCTACTTGAAAGACAATATCCTTCCTGAAGACAGTGTATCCGTTGACCGGATTGCCAGATTGGCTAAAAGATACATGTTGGTACAAGGGGATCTCTATCGACGAGGTGCCAACAACATCCTAATGCAGTGCATTGGAAGGGAAGGAGGCCGCGAGCTCCTTGCAGAAATCCATGGAGGCTAGTGTGGGAACCACGCAACTTCCACATTGGTTGGTAAAGCCTTTCGGCATGGCTTTTACTGGCCTACAGCACTCCATGATGCGGTTGAGATAGTGAAGAAATGTGAAGTTTGTCAGTTCCATGCAAAAACAGACTCACACACCGGCTCAATCACTACAAATGATACCTCCTACATGGCCATTCACTGTGTGGGGCATGGATATCTTGGGACCTTTCCCAAAAGCCGTCGGAGGTTACAGGTTCCTATATGTCACCATCGACAAATTCACCAAGTGGCGGAAGCAACTCCAGTAGTAACAATCAGCAATCAAGTTCTTGAAGTCCATTATAAGCAGATTTAAAGTTCCAAACAAAGTCATAACTGACAACGGAACTAAATTTACAAGTGCTGCATTCTAAGAATATTGCAAAGACCTCGGTATTCAACTTAGCTACACTTCAGTAGCTCATCCAACAAGCAATGGCCAAGCCGAGAGAGCAAATGCAGATATCTTAAAAGGACTCAAGATGCGCACATACGAGCGCTTGAAAAAGCACGGAACCAACTGGATTGAAGAGCTTCCGTCCACATTATGGGCGAACAGGACAACAACTAATCGGTCAACTTGGGAGACTCCATTCTTCCTGGTGTACGGAGCTAAAGCAGTCCTTCCTCTAGAGATCACCTTGGAGTCCCTCCGGGTTCGGACCTTCGACGAAGCCACATAGGATGTAACACCCTCAATTTTGCATCATGCATTGCATACATGTTCATGCATTAAACATTAATAGAATAAAAGAAAGATAATAAAATATAAAACATACATGTACAAACATGTGTAGCAAAATAAGAAAAAGAAAATAAAAATATAAAACATGTATTAGGGGACAAATATAAAAATAATATATATATATATATATTTGTGAAATATAAACAAAAAAATAATAAAAAAATAAACTATAAATAAATAATATTTATATATGTAATAGAAAAAAAAGTCAACACCCGCCCCGCCAGCCAGGCCGAGCCGGCCCATTCGGCGCGCCCCCGCGCCTGGCCCCGCGCACCCCCACGCCGCACGCCCGAGCCACGGGCCCCGCACGCCTGCCTTGCCCGCCCACGCGACCCCGCCCGCTCCCGCGCGCCACGCGCGCCGACCGAGCCGCCAGGCCCGGTACCGAGTCGGTACTGACTCACTGCCGCCGGCTATAAATAGGACAGTAGGGTTTCATATTTTTTCTCGGTACCAGGAAACAGCGCCGCTGCCAGAACAAAAAAAAGCCCTAGCGACTAGGAAAATTCACCAGAGGCTGCCGCCGCCAGGGGAAGGAGAGGAAAAAAAAGGGAAGAGGAGGGTGCCGTCATTCGCCGGAGCGTCGTGTGGCCGTCGTCGTGCCGCCGGAGGACGTTGCGCCATCTACTTCATCTACGCGTCGTCCTCATCTTGCGATCTTCGATGCCATCACATCTACGGTAGGACACGTTTTCCGATGCGAATTTTAGCGAACGTATAAAAATTAATAGACGTAATTTGATCGTAGTCGCACCATCTTTTATTTTGAGCAACATTAATCCCCGCTAAAACCCCCGTAAACTCATATGAACACGTATGAACTAGTTGATCTAATTAATAAACAACCGTAGTTAATTAATTATTGAACTTTGCATGCATGCATGTCATTGCATGTTAATTAATTGTGTGCATCGTATTGAATTGAATGTATTTTCTTGTATGTGTAACCACGCGTAGAGGGACATGCTCAAGAGGCCGCATACAAGGATTTCCAAACCAAAGACTTTGAAGTGCTTGAGCCACCACATCTGTCAGAGCAAGGCAAGTGTCCTGATCATATTGATCCCGTTTCATTAAATGTTTTGTTTGCGAACTTGCATGCTCGTGTCAATATGATGGGAAACCCATACGTAGGAGTTTACTAGCGTTGTTTGCAACCCCTTGTCGTCGGGATATACATGATGAGTCGGGTATGGGTATTTTTCTTTTTGCACCGCATCGCTACATGGGTTATGGGTAACTTAAATAATGTGGTTGGTAACTTTAAATATGAGAACTTGGGATGGTAATAAGATGATGATTAATTTAGCAACATGGAATTTAGGAGATCCAAGCAAGCATGGTTTTGTGGAATCGGTTGGATTATACAGTGGTTTTTCTTGCCTTAGATCTAAGGATTGGTTCATGCGAGAATATGCCAGAACAACAGTGCCACCACAAGGCCAAGTATGGGTGCGGCGTAGCTGAATAATTAGGAGCGCTGCTAGTATTGTATGGACCATTGGATGACGTGGAGAATGGGAGTCGAGGAGGGCTACCCTGGGATCCGCATGACACACGAGGGGGCCCGTGGGTGGGAGAATAGAGATTCAAGCCTGCCGGTGAAACCTTAGTGGGCCCGTACATACTAGCAGATCCTTTTTGAAAGGCTATTTTGTGATCTCTTGGCCGCACACCAACGGAAGTGTGACAGGGCAACATAGAGGTTCTTAGTCACCGAAAGGTGATGAAATCACGAACATGAGGGTAAAGTGGTACAACCTCTGCAGAGTGTTAAAAACTATCATGATAGCCGTGCTCCCGGTTAAGAGCACCTGGATGACCTACATGATTAGAATGAGACTTGGAATTTTGGGATGGTTGGTATTCTTCGATTTGTCACTTGAGTATAGTCGGTACATGAGAGAATATAGAATTGACATATCGTATTAAAATTAATGGTTGGCTGGTATTAAATGAATTGTGATGGTAAATGAGAATTGTTGGATTTATGGTATGATAATTACTTGGGTCATGAAGGGAAATAAACTCACATAGACATGATAGGCTGCTTTTACATATTTATGAAATGTACTTTTCTATAATTAGCCATTTTATTCCCGTCATTTGTTTAGCTACATGTCATCTATTTCCACACTTGCTGAGTATGACACGTACTCACCCTTGCATCCCCCCTCCCAATAGCTACTGGAGATAATTGGGAGTACCCTGAGGATCACGTGGAGTACAAGGTTGCGTACCACCGTCAATTGCCTGTGGATTGGAGTCATGCTGCTTAGTTTATTTTCTGCTGTATCAATTAGAGTTTTGTCATTTGTGAATTATTGGATTATTTTAATAAAGTACTTATTTAATAGTTAAGACGTGGTTAAATTCTGTATATTGTTTGTGATGCAACCATATATGTGTGATGAACTTCCTGGGCACACATATGCATTACACTTGGTTCATATTCGGAACCGGGTGTCACAAATTGGTACCAGAGCTGCGTTGACCGTAGGACGCAAGCCTAGGTAGAATGGACACTCTAGAGCACATAGGAACACTTCTCTAAATTGCTATTTTCGAAATTTCTTGCTGCTGTTATTATTTCTTCATTTACAGCTGCAAAAAGTATCGATTGCCGCTGCGTTTCCGATGCAATTTTCAGCCGTGTCTTATGTTGTTCGCTGCTGTTTTTGCCGATTGAATTTTTGCGTAATGTGTGTGTTTTGCCGCTGCTATGTGTGGGTAAAATTATTGTGATGGCTGCTGCATTTTCTCCCTCTCTTTTTCTTTCTTTTGGACAGCTGCACCGCTCTTTTTCCATTGTTTTATCTGCTGCAATTTTCAGATTTAGGTTACATTATTCTTTCCCCTAATGTATTCTTGTTTTCTATAGATGCCGATCACTAGGAGTGCAGCCCGCAAGAGCACCTGTCCGCCGCCCCTTGGAAGTGGACTTAACCCCGTTGAGCTTGACGAGCAGAAGCAAGAGGAGGGGAACATCCAGCCCGAGGAGGAGGAAGCTAACCAGTCGAATACTATGGAGGAGGATCCGGAGGAGTATGAGCCGTTTGAGGAGAACATGGATGAGGATCCTAATGAGGAGTACTACGTGCCCGCTTCAGATGAGGAGGACAACGGAGGTGAAAATGGAGGGGGATCACAACCCGGTGTGAATGAGAATGAACACAACAGTCCCCAGTTTCCTCAAGTTGAGGAGATTTGGATCACCGGAACCGATGGAGGACATGCATCGCGGGAACTGACGGAATTCCTTTATCTCCGTTGCATGTATGCTAACTACTTCGTAAAGAGGGTCTCTCGTCCCGGACGCGACGAATGGCATGCTGAGGTTCTCATCTTCTACATCAACAAAGTGGTCTCACAACATTATTATCCCACCTGGAGGTCTACTCAGAAGGATGATGTGGATGATGCTGCATGGGCGGCACTCACAAGTTCGTTCCATACTCGCCGCTTTGAGCTTGAGAACACCATGTTTGAGCTCCACCCTCAGCGGGAGAGTGGTACGGGGAGGATAATCAGACCACAAGAAGCTTCAGACAATTTTACAGCAATGGATAGGTCACAAAATACAATGATGGAAATGAGCAATCGCTATGCAATCACACAAGGGAAGATCCACTACCTTCGCAAGGAGCTAGCACGTTTAGAAGCCATCTTGGAGATGAAGGAATGTGAAGCAAGAGGAGAACCATGGTCACCCAAGAGAATTTGGTCACCTACATCATCATGGTGCAACCCCATCACATCCGCGCATCCAAGGACACCCTCACCAACTCACAATTAGGAAATTAAGTCCCCTATGAGTATTTTGTAATAAGAACGCTTAGAATCATATTAGTTTTAAATAGTGTGGTGTGCTGAATTTTGATTGGTGCTTGCTTGAGTGCTTGTGTGCTTAGTTGCGTGTTGTGGGACGCTTCGGCGAATGTCCACATCCGCATATAGTAGAGAGTTGTGGGATGCTTTGGCACTTGTCCACATCCTCATATAGGTCTATATTAATAAAGGATTGTTTAGTGTCACATACCTTGATGCATATAGTTGGGCATTTCTTTCCAAATTCTAAATTCTTCTGTCTCCACCTTTCTTTCATCAACAGATGGTGAGAACTCGCAACAAGAGGGATGCCAACGATGAGGAGGAGCGCAATGAAGTACCTCAGAACAACCGAGGACATGCTCATGAAGCTATCAATATTGAACAGTTGTTAGCTATGCAGAACCAGCTCATGCAGACCATGATACAGACAATGGGACAGCTGCAAGCTGGCAACAATAATCAGCCTCATATACCGCCACCGCCACCACCCCCGCCACACCACAACTGTTTGGGAGACTTCATGAGGACCAGGCCACCTACCTTTGCATAATCCACAGATCATATGGAAGCTGATGATTTCTGAAGTCCGTTGAGAAGAAACATGCTATTGTCCAGTGTACTCATAGAGAGAAGGTTCTCTTTGCATCACATCAACTAGTTGGAGTAGCTGCTGACTAGTGAGAAGCTCTTTGCAACGCTCATGATAATCAGGAGGCAATCACTTGGGTTGAGTTTAAGCAGAGTTTCCGTTCCCACTATGTACCTGAGGGAGTTATGATTCTAAGAAGACAAGAGTTTGAAAACCTCAGGCAAGGAAGGATGAGCGTGAGTGAGTATCTCAATAAATTCACTCAACTATCAAGATATGATCCAGAAGACATCAACACTGATAGTAGGAAGCAGTATCTATTTATGAGAGATCTCAACAATGAAATTCAAGTCAAGTTGCTCAATACTAACTATCCAAACTTCCAGAAGCTGGTTGACAAGGCTATTGTGGTTGAGAACAAGATTCGTGAGATGGAGTAGGACAACAAGAGGATGATGCCACATCATGGACCGCTGCAAGGAAGCAATGTTCGCCCCCGCTATGCACCACCAACTGCACCATACTACTACCCATCTGCTCCTGCATACCGCGGTGCTTACCCACCGCGCCCAAATCAGCCACCGCAGCAACGCCCCGCCATGCAAGCGCCTCGCTATCCTGTGCCACCTATGCTGCATCCTAACATGGCGGCAAATGCTCAAAATCAGCTGCACCCAAGCTTCCCTAATGCTACGGGCGGCAAGACATGCTATGTGTGTGGAGAGGCCGGGTACTTTGCAAGTCAATGCCCCAGAAGAAACTATGGTGTAATACCTATGTGTGCTAAATACATTGGCTTGTAGTGAATACACTTTCTTTGACGATAAAAGTTTTGAATATCACCAAAACATCTTTTTATCAAGGTCCGACTCTAGCACTGAGCTACAGCAAGGTCCGACGGTAGGTTCGGCTTGTTTTGGATAGCTCCGACGTGTTTTTGCTAAGCTCCGTATTGATTTTTCTAGCTTCGGCTTTTGGGTTTACTAGTTCCGACTAGCTTTTGTAAGCTCCGGCTCAAGGTCCGGGTTGCTCTGGCAAGGTCCGGAACTTGACTGCAATGCTTCTGTTTTTTATTTGCAATGTTTCGTACTTGCTTTACATCTTTGGAAAGATTTATTAGTATTCATTTGCTGAGTCTTTGGTGCGTTTTTGGTTGACATGGATGATATCGTGTTAATGTGGTTTTGCAACATGCTTATGTGAGGTTCTCACGTAAGGTGTTGTGTTCGGAACTAACTTGAGTCAAGTCGAGGACTTGGGCTCGTATGGATTGGTTGTTTGAGTTCATGATATGGCTGGTGATGGGATCCATTGTACTAGTCTCAGGGAGGAGATGAGGTTCCAACAACCAAATTCAGGAGGAATTGTGGTTGAGCTGATCAGGAGGTTGCGCAGCATGATTGAATCAAGAACAATGCATGTGAAGGTATCGTGGACGTCATTGGAAGATGTTTGCACGTGTGCAAGGAGTGCAGGGACGTGGCTACATGGTTTCGAGACGTGATGAAGAGATGTGGACGTAAAGAGTTGGTCATAAAGGTCCAACCGACTAAGTTATGGACTCAGGCTACGGCTGAGTCGGGTTTGACTCAAATATGGAAAGATTTTAGTTGGTTATGATAGGATTTCGTGTGGGTCACGAATTTGAGTTGTTTAGGAATGTGGGATACGTTCCTAAGGTGTTTGGAAGTATTAAGATTGCTTCTATCTGCGTATAGAAGAATACTAAGAAGTTATGGAAAGTTACAATTCGTGAACAGAGTAGGATTAGGTTCCTGATTTGAGTTGAGTTAGCTTTCGAGCTGGTTATATAAGCAAGGGAGCCCAGAGCTCATGGTACACGACTTTGGGAGCTGTTCCTCTTGTGTTATATTGAATAAAATTCGTATTTTGAAGGAACTTTTGTGCCTTGTTCGTCCGACTTGTTCCACACAAGTTTTTCTCGTCGAGTTTCTAGACAGCACTACCTTTCGTCGGTGGTTTTATCATAACTCGAGTTTTACAGATCCAATTGACGTGATTCTTTTTGGGTTGTCTTCACAACTTGATTATCTATCATCTATCAAAATTTTACAGTCATTGGATTTGTTTTCTATGTTCTACACGAGTTTCTTTGCAGCGTTCCAGAACTGTTTTTTTTCTCGGGTAGGGCAGATTGACCTTTGTTTGATCTTTCGATCATAACTTGAGTTTTTCTCGACGGATTTGAGTGATTCTTGTTGTGTTGTCTTCGTGACTTGATTCTCTCTGATATCTATCACTTTTGTCACGGTGAAACACGTTTAGATTAGTCTCACACATGATTTCTTTAACAGATCGTTTTTCTGCCGAAGGGGTTGGGGTTTAATTGTTTTTGCTGTGTAAGATTTTTAAATCTACCATTCACCCCCCCTCTGGTAGCTTTTCATGTGCTATTCGATCCTACAAATGGTATAAGAGCCACGATGTTCTAATCTTTGTGATTTGCACGTGTTTTTGACTAATAATCATGAAGAAGTACTCTGCCAAACCTTGTGTATTTGCTGGTATTGATTTTCAGGTTTGGAAGGCACGCATGGAGGCTTTCATCCAGGCAAAAGGCTTTGCAATATGTGAGAAGGTATAAAAGCCTTACGAAGTGCCATCAAACGATCAAGTTACAGCTACAAATCTGAGAAATGTCGACAACAACAACAAGGCTCGGAACTTGATCATACAAGGATTAACACAAAGCGACTTCGACTGTGTTGCACACCTTCGATCTGCATACGATGTGTGGAAAGCACTTTGTGACTACCACGAAGGATCCAACATGATCAAAGAGGTAAGGCAAGACATGTTCAAGAAAGAATACATGCACTTCGAGATGCAACCAGGTGAGTCTATTGATGACCTTTTTGCTCGCTTTAATAAGATTCTCAGCAACTTGCGTAGTGTCAATGTTAATTTTTCAGATGCTGAAAATGCTAGGCAATTGCTAAGTGCATTAGATATGTCAATTCGGGAGATGAAAGTCACATCTATTCGCGAATCTACTGTCATGAGTTCACTTACTTTAGATGTGTTATATTCCAAGTTAAAAACTCATGAAATTGACATAATCTCACGTAAGAACCCCAACAAGTCTATTGCTTTTGTTTCTCAACGTAACATGCCTAGTTCCGGTCAAACATCATCTTGTGGTACACTTGCTTTGCTGTCCTCTCCAACCCTTGAACAGATAGAGGAGTTTCCAGAGGAGGAGCTAGCGCTCATCTCTACCCGGTTCTCAAAAGCATTGCAAAATGTGAGAACTAGAAGGAGAGGAAGCTCCGAACCTCAACGATGCTTTGAATGTGGTAAGACAGGACATTTTTGTTTAGATTGCTCTAACCTTTCAGGCCCTACTTCCCAGGATGAATAGAAAACAAGAAAAAAGCACTCCTCTGCAAAAGATACGAAGAAAAAGAAGGGTTTTACAGGACGACAATTGGTGAGCAGTTTTATCTCAGCACTCCAGGAACTTGGCTCAAGCGACGTGGACATTGGAAGTGATGAAGATGAAGATGATTTGGCAAACATGTGCTTCATGGCGGGCAAGTCAAGATCAAGTATGGAGGAGGCAGAACACAACAGCGACAATGAAGAGGTATGTCCTACTTGCGAAGAAATGTGTGATGCTATTTCTCGTATCACTATTATTGTTAAGAAAAAGGACAAAAAGCTTAGGGACAATGCTATTAAAATTGAGTCACTAGAATCTGAAATTAATCGTTTGAAATCCTTGATTCCTAGTGATGATTCTTGTTCCTCATGTGACTTAATATATGAACAATTGTCCTCCCTAAGAAGTGCACATACCTCCACACTTGATAAACTTGAACTTGAAATTGAAAAGAACAAAAAGCTTGCTGCACTTAATATTGGAAACTTAAAAGATGCTTCTTGTTCTACAATTGATTTGCATTGTTCTAGTTGTGATGATCTTGATAAGAAACTGCAAGATGCTATGAATGAAATCTCTATATTGAACAATGCTTTACGTTCTCATGAAGTTAAATATTGTTCCGATTGCAAATTAAAAGGAAAAACTTCATGTGAAAATTGTCTTGATCTGTCCAATAAACTTGATAACATGCATAAGACATTTGATCGGTTTTGTAATGGGAATAAAAACCTAAACTTGCTGTTGAATTCATCCAAGTCTTGCAATGATAAAACTGGTTTAGGTTTTGATTCTCATGCTCATGCTAAGGCACATCCACCTAAAATTGTAAAGTCATTAGGAAGTGGTTTGATTCAAACAGTTCCTAAACAAAAAGAAGTGGTTTTCAAATCTGCAGGAGTATTGTCTCATTCGGTTTCAAATAAAATGTTGTTTGCTCATCTAGACATGAACACAAAGTCAAATTTCATTGTACCTACTGTGGTAGAGATGGTCATGTCATAGATTTTTGTTATAGACTAGCTAAACAACAGAAAAGGGAAAGAATGGTTGCTAGATCTCATAACTTTCATGCAAAATTTGCTGCACATATTGAACCGAATGTACAACCTGCTGTTTTGAGTCAAAAACATTCGAAGTTTACCTCCGGACCTTCGGTTTTTGCCTCCGGAGCTACTGATTTTTGTGCTACAAAGTAACACCTTATAGGTCAGTAGTTAAGAATAAAAAATCTCAAACTTTGACTCATAAACCTGCTGTTTTGTCTCAGCTTTTGCGTGTTATTCCTGCTACACGTCGCGTGACTCGGTACTGGATTCCTAAATGCCTTTTGACTAACCCCAGTATTGAGTCATCGACGTATTGTGCTTCTATGTAGGTTACATGTTTGAGGAAGGAGAACATTTGGATTGTGGATTCAGGTTTCTCACGCCACATGACCGGTAACAAAGATTGGTTCTCCTCCCTCTCTTTTGTGTCACGTGTAGAGAATGTTACTTTTGCTGATAATTCTTCAACTCCTATAATTGCTAAGGGTTCAGTTAGAGTAAATGATCACTACACTTTGAAGGATGTGGCACTTGTCAAAAATTTGAAATACAACTTTCTTTCTGTTTCACAATTGCTAGATGAAAATCTGGAAATTATTTTCAATAAAAACTGCTGCAAAGTTGTAGGTTCAAATAGTGAGCTTATTTTTAACATGTCTCGGTTTGGAAGAGTTTTTAAAGTTGATTTTGATATGTCTTCCTCTAAGCATAGGTGTCTAGTTGCTAATGATTCAAAGGACTTATTTTTTTGGCATCGTAGACTTGGTCATGTAGGTTTTGATCACCTAACGCGTGTTAGTGCTCTTGATAGCATATGTGGGCTGCCTAAGCTTAAAGGGGACAAAGAAATTGTGTGCTCTTCTTGTAGACATGCTAAGATAGTATGACAACTGAACCGTGTCAACTTTTGCACCTTAAAACCGTAGGACCTTCACGTGTTCAATCCTTCGAAGGTAAATGGTATGTACTTGTGATTGTTGATGATTATTCTAGATACTCTTGAGTTTACTTTATGGCGTCTAAGAATGAAGTTTTTAGTCACTTTAGAACTTTATTTCTTAGATTATCAATTGATTACCTAGGATCTTTAAAAGAAATTAGAAGTGATAATGGAACTGAATTTAAAAATCAATCTTTTGATCACTTTTCTGCTAAAAATAGAATAGATCATCAATTTTCTTCACCATATGTACCTCAACAAAACGGTGTTGTAGAAAGAAAGAACAGAACCTTAGTTGAGATTGCTAGGACTATGCTTGATGAATATCAAACTCCTAGGAAATTTTGGGCTGATGCGTTAGCAACCGCTTGTTATGTCTCAAATCGTGTTTTCTTACATGCTAATCTAGGTAAAACACCATATGAGCTCCGGTTTGGACATAGGCCTAGTGTTACACACTTTCGGGTCTTTGGTTACAAATTCTTTGTTTAGAAACATGGTAATCTTGATAAATTTGAACCTAGATCCATTGATAGCATGTTTCTTGGTTATCCATCTCATACTAGAGGCTACCGTGTGCTTTTGACACTAACAAAATTGTGGAGACTTGTGAAGTGTCTTTTGATGAATATAGCCCAGGTACTAGCTCAAACATTGCAGGTCCAGATCCATATCCGCAAGGGGGGAGCATTTTCGTTGAAGATGAGGAAGAATTTGAGCTGCTGCCCGAAAATTCAGCAGCTAAAGACTTTGATTCAGCTCCGGATGTTAATTCTCAACCAGCACCGACAACCATCAATGCTGATTCAAATCATCCTCAAGTCACAAGCTCATCAATTTGTGATGAACATGAAGAAGAAGAAGCTTGTGAGACATCTGTTCCCCTACGGTTTTACAAAGATCATCCCCCACAACAGATGATTGGAAGCTTGCACGAACGAGTCACACGGTCCAGGTTTTGCTGTTGCTTCTATTGAACCCAAAGATATATCACACGCACTCTCTAATGAATCTTGGATTATTGCCATGCAAGAAGAGTTAGAAAATTTTGAAAGAAATAATGTTTGGAAACTTGTACCTCCACCTCAAGGTCACACTTTAATTGGAACTAAATGGGTATTTAAAAATAAACAAAGTGAGGATGGGGTTGTGGTTAGGAATAAGGCTAGGTTGGTTGCTCAAGGTTTCACTCAAGTTGAAGGTCTAGATTTTGATGAAACATTTGCTCCTATTGCTAGATTAGAAGCCATAAGAATTTTGCTAGCTTTTGCTGCATCAAATGGTTTTAAGCTATATCAAATGGATGTTAAAAGTGCTTTTCTTAATGGCTACATAGATGAGGAGGTTTACGTGAAACAACCACCGGGTTTTGAAAATCCAGATTTTTCTAATCATGTTTACAAACTGTCCAAAGTCTTGTACGGTCTCAAACAAGCCCCTAGAGCATGGAATGATAGGTTAAAAACATTCTTACTTGAAAAAGGGTTTACCATGGGCAAGGTTTATAAAACTCTTTTTGTGCTTAAGCATGGAAATGACTCATTATTCGTTCAAGTGTATGTGGATGATATTATCTTTGTTTGTGCTTCTCATGATCTTGTGTCCAAGTTTTCAGCAATGATGAGTTCCGAATTTGAAATGAGTATGATGGGTGAACTCACTTGCTTTTTGGGGCTGCAAATCAAGCAAACAAAGGAGGGTACCTTTGTGCATCAAACGAAGTATACAAAATATCCCCTAAGGCGCTTCAACATGGGCAAAAGAAAGCCTCTTCGGACACTAATGGGAATAGCAACAACACTTGGACTTGATGAAGATGGTGAACCCGTGGATCAAAAAAAATATAGAAGCATGATCAGATCACTTTTGTACCTCACGGCATCAAGACCAGACATACAATTTAGCGTATGTCTTTGTGCACGGTTTCAAACCTCCCCACGTGCTTCACATCGTCAAGCCGTCAAAAGGATTCTCAGGTACTTACATGGAACTCAAGAATTTGGAATTTTTCTTCCTTCTTCCTCAACCGTTACTTTGAAAGCTTTTTCGGATGCTGATTTTGGGGGTTGTAGGATTGATAGGAAAAGTACTTTCGGTGCTTGTCATTTTCTTGATAATTATCTTGTTGCTTGGTCCTCTAGAAAACAAAATTCAGTTGCACAATCCACAGCCGAATCTGAATATGTAGCTGCTGCTAATGCTTGCTCACAAATTCTTTGGATTGTTCAAACACTTAAGGACTATGGGGTTGATCTAGATAGTGTTCCACTATTCTGTGATAACACTAGTGCCATTTGCATTGCTAAAAAACCCGTGCAACATTCTAGAACTAAGCACATTGACATTAGGTATCACTTTCTCCGAGATAATGTTGAAAAAGGAAACATTGTGCTTCACCATGTAGATACCGAACAACAATTGGCTGACATTTTTACAAAACCTTTGGATTTCACTCGTTTTTGTTACATTCGTAGTGAAATAGGGGTTATGCATCCTCATGGCTTAAATTGAGGGGGAGTTTTGAAACTTGGGAAGTCTATGTGTGAATCTGAAATTAAAATAATATGAGCATAGTATTTCATACATATATGACTTTGTGATTCCTTTTACATGCTGAAAGTTCTTACTACATTACTCGTGTTATACATTTTGTAGTTTTTGCCATGTCTAGTAATTGGAATAATTATTTACACTAAAACTGGTCATGGTCGAACTTTCTTGCTGTTTTGAACTTGTTACATGTTCACAAGTGCTTTTAATCATTAAGAATTAATCAAGTAATCAACTTACATGTTGAGTTTTTATGAAAAAATATAAATTGAGAAAATATCAAGAGAATATGCATGCATCGCACTTCCACTTTTGAGATGGCTTATCATTGCACTTAGATATGAACTTGGAAGAAGTTGTGTATGACTAAAACCATATCCTTAAGCTTCTGATTGTCAAATGACTTAGGCTTGGCTTGGTTGGTTAGAATAAGGCAGATGCGCATATAATCTCTTGCAAATATCATATGATCTAAATTTATGCTTTGAAAAATAATAAAATGCAGCAACTAGTGTCATGATTTTAGGTTTTGAAATAATTAAGTTTGTGAGATCATGACTTACTTAAATTAATAATTACATTTGATCTCTAGCATGGCTTACACTACTTTATGTATTTCATTGGTGTGATAATGTAAGGTACTTGATAGTATGACTTGGATGAGCTTTTTTTATATGTATATGTTATAATATGCTCATAACAACTAAAGGGGGAGAAATAATTTGTTTATATGCTCATGACTTGCTGAATACATTGTCAAAGGGGGAGAGATAAGCATTAAGAGAAAGAGAATATGTGCATAAGGAGAGATAATAAATGAGGAGAGATAATATGGGATAATTTTTGGATTTTCTTCTCATTTTACTTTTGATTTACAAAGGGGGAGAAATTGCCTTCAAAACTTTTATGTGAATAAGCCAATGTTCAGATTTTAAATGGTGTTGCCAATGCATTCACCAAGGGGGAGATTGTAAGACCTATGTGTGCTGAATACATTGGCTTGTAGTGAATACACTTGCTTTGACGATAAAAGTTTTGAATATCACCAAAACATCTTTTTATCAAGGTCCGACTCTAGCACTGAGCTACAGCAAGGTCCGACGGTAGGTTCGGCTTGTTTTGGATAGCTCCGGCGTGTTTTTGCTAAGCTCTGAGTTGATTTTTCTAGCTTCAGCTTTTGGGTTTACTAGTTCCGACTAGCTTTTGTTAGCTCCGGCTCAAGGTCCGGGTTGCTCTGGCAAGGTCCGGAACTTGACCGCAATACTTCTGTTTTTCATTTGCAATGTTTCGTACTTGCTTTACATCTCTAGAAAGATTGCTTAGTATTCATTTGCTAAGTCTTTGGTGCGTTTTTGGTTGACATGGATGATATCGTGTTACTGTGGTTTTGTAACATGCTTATGTGAGGTTCTCACGTAAGGTGTTATGTTCGGAACTAACTTGAGTCAAGTCGAGGACTAGGGCTCGTATGGATTGGTTGTTTATTCATGTGCAGGTGTTGCTTGAGTTCAAGACATGGCTGGTGATGGGATCCATTGGACTAGTCTCCGGGAGGAGATGAGGTTCCAACAACCAAATTCAGGAGGAATTGTGGTTGAGCTGATCGGGAGGTTGCGCAACATGATTGAATCAAGAACAATGCATGTGAAGGTATCGTGGACGTCATTGGAAGATGTTCGCACATGTGCAAGGAGTGCAGGGACGTGGCAACATGGTTCCAAGACGTGATGAAGAGATGTGGACGTAAAGAGTTGGTCGGAAAGGTCCAACCGACTAGGTTATGGACTCAGGCTGCGGCTGAGTCGGGTTTGACTCAAATATGGAAAGATTTGAGTTGGTTATGATAGGATTTTGTGTGAGTCACGAATTTGAGTTGTTTAGGAATGTGGTATACGTTCCTAAGGTGTTTGGAAGTCTTAAGATTGCTTCTATCTACGTATAGAAGAATCCTAAGCAGTTATGGAATGTTATGATTCGTGAACAGAGTAGGATTAGGTTCCTGATTTGAGTTGAGTTGGCTTTCGAGCTGGTTATATAAGCAAGGGAGCCCAGAGCTCGTGGTACACGACTTTTGGGGATGTTCCTCTTGTGTTCTATTGAATAAAATTCGTAGTTTGAAGGAACTTTTATGCCTTGTTCGTCCAACTTGTTCCACACAAGTTTTACTCGTCGAGTTTCTGGACAGCACTACCTTTCGTCGGTGGTTTTATCATAACTCGAGTTTTACAAATCCAATTGACGTGATTCTTTTTGGTTTGTCTTCACAACTTGATTATCTATCATCTGTCAAAATTTCACAGTCATTGGATTGTGTTCTATGATCTACACAAGTTTCTTTGCAGCGTTCCAGAACTTTTTTTTTCTCAGGTAGGGCAGATTGACCTTTGTTTGATCTTTCAATCATAACTTGAGTTTTTCTTGACGGATTTGAGTGATTCTTGTTGTGTTGTCCTCGTGACTTGATTATATCTGATATCTATCACTTTTGTCATGGTGAAACACGTTTAGATTAGTCTCACACACGATTTCTTTAACAGATCGTTTTTCTGCCGAAGGGGTTGGGGTTTAATTGTTTCCGCTGCGTAAGATTTTTAAATCTGCCATTCACACCCCCCCTCTGGTAGCTTTTCACGTGCTCTTAGATCCTACATATGGACCGATGAACAATGCACCGAGGCTAAATTACCCGTGACCAAATGGAGGAGCACCACAAGGCAACCGTGGACAGCAGAATTTTGCTCGTGGCAATGTGAATCATGTCTCCACTGTGGAAGCCCAGCAAGCTTGTGACGTCGTGATTGGTATGTTCATCGCCAACTCCAACCCCGTGACTGTTTTATTTGATTTGGGAGCATCTCATTCATTCATCTCGTCAAAGTATGTTGCCAAGTACAATTTCCTTATATCTCATATGAAGCAAACTATGCTAGTAAGTTCTCCTGGCAGAGAGTTGAGGACAAATATAGTATGTTCAAAAGTAAGCATTAAAATAAGGGGGGTAGACTTTCTCGCAAACCTCATAGTATTGGACTCCCAAGGAATAGACATAATACTTGGAATGGACTGGCTGATCAAGTATAATGGAGTCATTCAATGTGCCGAGAGGATTGTGCAGTTGACAAGTGAACACGGTACACGCATCGAAGTTGAGGCAGCCCAACCTGCAAGAGAGAAAGCGATGCTGAATCACGTGGAAGGTGTGACATTGGAAAGCATTCCGATCGTCCGCGAGTACCCAGATGTGTTTCCAGATGAGTTACCAAGTATTCCACCTGATCGTGACATAGAATTTGCCATTGAGTTGATATCCGGAACTGCACCTATAGCTAAGAGGCCGTATAGGATGCCTCCTAAGGAATTAGCAGAGCTCAAGAAGCAAATTCTAGAGCAGCTAGAGAACGGTTTTATACGCCCAAGCTCATCCCCGTGGGGAGCACCAGTGCTCTTCGTAGATAAGAAGGATGGAACCCAGAGGATGTGTGTAGACCATAGGTCTCTCAACGAAGTGACAATTAAGAACAAGTACTCACTGCCCCGTATAGAGGATTTGTTCGACCAAATGAAGGGTGCCTATATTTTCTCCAAGATCGACTTGCGGTCAGGATTATTCCAAATGATGATTAGACCATAGGATATACCCAAGACAGCATTTCAGACACGGTATGGGTCCTATGAGTACACCGTCATGTCATTTGGATTGACGAACGCGCTTGCGTACTTTATGTATCTCATAAATAATGTCTTCATGGAATATCTAGATAAGTTCATCTTAGTGTTCATCGATGACATTATGATATACTCAGGAAGCGAGGAAGAACATGTAGGACACTTGAAGCTTACATTGCAGAAGCTACGGGAACACCAATTGTATGCCAAGTTCAGTAAATGTCAATTCTGGTTACGGGAAGTTTCTTTCTTAGGTCATATTATTTTCGTAGGAGGAGTATCAGTTAACCCAAGGAAAGTGAGAGATGTGCTTAAGTGGGAACTGCCACAGAATGTCAAGGAAATTTGGAGTTTCCTTGGAATGGATGGATATTATCACCGATTCATCAAGGATTTCTCCAAAATAGCCAAGCCTATGACCGAATTACTTATGAAAGGGAAGGCATTCCGATGGACTCAAGCTTGTCAGAATAGCTTTGAGGAGTTAAAGAAAAGGTTGACAACCGCACCGGTGTTAGTATTGCCAGACGTGAACAAGAGTTTTGATATATATTGTGATGCGTCAAGACAAGGATTAGGATGTGTGCTCATGCAAGAAGGCCAAGTGGTAGCTTATGCATCAAGGCAACTAAAGGAACATGAGCTGAATTATCCTACGCACGACCATGAACTCGCAGCCTTGGTGCACACCTTGAAGATATGGAGACATTATGTATTTGGGCATTGATGTGAGATTTATACGGATCACAAGAGTCTCAAGTACATATTTACGCAAACGGATCTGAATCTGAGGCAACGCCGATGGTTGGAGATCATCAAGGATTATGATGTGGGAATCAACTATCACCCAGGGAAGGCTACCGTAGTGGCCGATGCTTTGAGCCGAAAAGGAGTAAGCCACCAACTCACAGTTCGGGAGCTGCCATCTGAGTTATGCAAGGAGTTTGAATGGTTGAACCTTAGATTCATAAATGAGATGGGAACAATGGAAGTCAACCCAACATTAGAGCAGGAAATACTGGAAGGAAAGACAAGGGACAAGGAAATATAGGAAATCAAGGAAAAGATCCAAGAAGGAAGAGAATTCAGATTCGATGAGGACGAACATGGTACCTTATGGCTTGGAAAAAGGATTGTGGTACCAAATGTTAAGCATATTTGGGAAACAATATTGAACGAGGCACATGACTCACCTTACTCAATCCATCTCGGTTGTACGAAGATGTACAAGGACTTAAAGACATGCTATTGGTAGGCTAGCATGAAAAAGGACATAGCTGAATATGTAGCGTTGTGCGATGTGTGCCAGCGAGTGAAGGCGGAACATCAAAGGCCAGCTGAATTATTACAGCCATTGAAGATCCCAAAGTGGAAGTGGGAAGAGATTGGTATGGACTTCGTAGTTGGATTACCACGAACCCAGTCCGGCTATGATTCAATATGGGTTATTGTGGATCGGTTGACAAAATCAGCTCACTTCATTCCTGTCAAGACCACATATACCACCACGAAGCTAGCAGAATTGTATATGGAGCATATTGTGTGCCGACATGGAGTTCCAAAGAAAATAGTCTCGGACCGAGGTTCTCAGTTTACCTCTAGGTTCTCGTGGAAGCTGCATGAAGCTATGGGTACAAGGTTAAATTTTAGTTCAACATATCACCCACAAACCGATGGACAAACTGAGAGGACCAATCAAATATTAGAAGACATGTTGAGAGCCTGCGCCTTGAAACATGGATGTAGCTGGGATAAAAGTTTGTCGTATGCTGAATTCTCGTACAACAATAGCTACCAAGCCAGTTTGAAAATGTCACCCTACGAAGCATTGTACGGAAGGAAGTGTAGGACACCATTGTTTTGGAATGAAACCAGAGAGAATCAAGTATTTGGTCCTGATATGTTACAGGATGCTGAAAGACAAGTTCAAATAATACGTAAAAACCTAAGGGTTGCCCAGTCTCAACAGAAAGGCTATGCGGATAATAGGCGAAGGAGTCTGATGTTCGAAGTTGGAGATTTTGTATACCTCAAAGTGTCGCCTATCCGAGGTCAGCAACGGTTTAACGTCAAAGGAATTTGGCACCACGTTACATCGGACCATTCAAGATTTTGGACAAATGAGGAGAATTAGCCTGTCGACTTGAGCTGCCGGCATATCTCTCTAATGTACACGACATGTTTCGCATGTATCAACTGAAGAAGTGTCTCAGGGTGTCGGAAGAACATGTGCTGATGGGTGAGTTAGAACATCAGGAGGATTTTTCCTGTGTCGAGCAACCTATCAAGATCTTGGACGTGAAGGAAAGGGTCACGAGGAATAAGAGGATCCGTCGGTGCAAAGTGCAATGGAAACACCATACGGAAGTCGAAGCAACGTGGGAACGTGAAGAAGACCAGAAGGCAGAATTCCCTCATCTTTTCTCCATGCTATCGAATCTCGACGGCGAGATTCACTTTAAGGGGGTAGGTTTGTAACACCCTCAATTTTTGCATCATGCATTGCATACATGTTCATGCATTAAGCATTAATAGAATAAAAGAAAGATAATAAAATATAAAACATACATGTACAAACATGTGTAGCAATAGAAGAAAAAGAAAATAAAAATATAAAACATGTATTAGGAGACAAATATAAAAATAATATATATATATATATTTGTGAAACCTAAACAAAAATATAAATAAATAATATATAATAATATTTATATATGTAAAAGAAAAAAGTCAACACTCGCCCCGCCGGCCAGGCCGAGCCGGCCCAACCGTCGCGCCCACGCGCCCGGCCCCGCACCGCACGCCCGAGCCATGCGCCCTGCGCGCCTGCACCGCCCGCTCGAGCGACCTCGCCCTCTCGCGCGCGCCGACCGAGCCGCCAGCCCTGGTACCTAGTCGGTACCGACTCCCTGCCGCCAGCTATAAATTGGACAATAGGGTTTCGTATTTTTTCTTGGTACTAGGAAACAGCGCCGCCGCCAGAACAAAAAAAAAAGCCCTAGAGACTAGGAAAAAGCACCAGAGGTTGCCGCCGCCAGGGGAAGGAGGGGAAAAAAGGAAGAGAAGAGGAGGGTGCCGTCGTCTGCCGGAGTTTGTCGCGTCGCCGTCGTCCTGCCACCGGAGGACCTTGGACCATCTACTTCGTCTACGCGTCGTCCTCATCCCGCGATCTTCGAAGCCATCACATCTACGGTAGGACACATTTTCCGATGCGAATTTTAGCGAACTCATTAAAATTAATAGACGTAATTTGATCATAGTCGCACCATCTTTTTATTATCAGCAACATTAATCCCCGCTAAAACACCCGTAAACTCATATGAACACGTATGAACTAGTTGCATCTAATTAATAAACAATTGTAGTTAATTAATTATTGAACTTTGCATGCATGCATGTCATTGCATGTTGATTAATTGTGTGCATCGTATTGAGTTGAATGTATTTTCTTGTATGTATAACCATGCGTAGAGGGGCGTTCTTAAGAGGTCACATACGAGGATTTACAAAACCAATACTTTGAAGCGCTTGGGCCACCACATCCGTCGGAGCAAGGCAAGTTTCCTTGATCATATTGATCTCGTTTCATTAAATGTTTTGTTTGTGAACTTGCATGCTCGTGTCAATATGATGGGAAACCCATACGTAGGAGTTTACTAGCGTTGTTTGCCCCCCCCCCCCCCCCGTGTCGCCAGGATATACATGATGAGTCGGGTATGGGTATTTTTATTTTTGCACCGCATCGCTACATGGGTTATGGGTAACTTAAATAATGTGGTTGATAACTTTAAATATGAGAACTTGGGGTGGTAATAAGATGATGATTAATTTAGCAACATGGAATTTAGGAGATCTAAGCAAGTATGGTTTGTGGAATGGGTTGGATGATACGGTGGTTTTGCTTGCCTTAGATCTAAGGACCGGTTCATGCGAGAATATGCGAGGACAACAGTGCCACCACAAGGCCAAGTATGGGCGCGGCGTAGCTGAATAATTAAGAGCGCTGCTAGTATTGTATGGACCATTGGATGGTGCGGGGAATGGGAGTCGAGGAGGGCTACCCTGGGATCCGCATGGCAAACGAGGGGGCCCGTGGGTGGGAGAATAGAGATTCAAGCCTGCCGGTGAAACCTTAGTGGGCCCGTACATACTAGCAGTTCCTTTTGAAAGGCTATTTTGTGATCTCTTGGCCGCACACCAACGGAAGTGTGACAGGGCAGCGTAGAAGTTCTTAGTCACTGAAAGGTGATGAAATCACGAACATGTGGGTAACGTGGTACAACCTCTGCAGAGTGTTAAGAACTATCACGATAGTCATGCTCCCCGTTAAGAGCACCTGGATGACCTACATGATTAGAATGGGACATGGAATTTTGGGATGGTTAGTATGGTTTGGTTTGTCACTTGAGTATTTTCGGTACATGAGAGAATATAGAATTGACATATGGTATTAAAATTAATGGTTGGCTGGTATTAAATGAATTGTGATGGTAAATGAGAATTGTTGGATTTATGGTATGATAATTACTAGGTTCATGAAGGGAAATAAACTCACATAGACATGATAGGCTGCTTTTACATGTTTATGAAATGTACTTTTCTGCAATTAGCCATTTTATTCCCGTCATTGTTTAGCCACATGTCATCTATTTCCACACTTGCTGAGTATGACACGTACTCACCCTTGCAATCCCCCCCAACAGCTACTGGAGATAATTGGGAGTACCCTGAGGATCACGTGGAGTACTAGGTTGCGTACCGCCGTCAATTGCCTGTGGATTGGAGTCGTGCTGCTTCGTTTATTTTCCGCTGCGTTAATTAGAGTTTTGTCATTTGTGAACTATTGGATTCTTGTAATAAAGTACTTATTTAATAGTTAAGACGTGGTTAAATTATGTATATCATTTGTGATGCAACCGTATATGTGTGATGAACTTCCTGGGCACACATATGTGTTGCGCTTGGTTCATATTCGGAACCGAGTGTCACTCAGGACCAGCTCCAGCGTGAAGACCTTGAACTCATCGATGAGGGAAGGGGCCAAGCAGCTGTTCGAAATGCACGTTATCACCAAGCGCTCCGGCACTATCATCAAAGGCATGTGTGTGACTGACAGCTTCAAGAAGGCGACCTGGTGCTCTGGAAGATACTAACTAGTGAAGGAATGAACAAACTTTCCCCGGGCTGGGAGGGTCCCTTCCGAGTCATTAAAGTATCCCGACCAGGATGCATTCGCTTTGCAACTGAGAATGGGATCCCGCTTCCCAATCCTTGGAACATCGATCACCTCCGTAAGTTTTATGCTTAGAATCACGGAGGTGAGTCTGTAATTACACACAATGCATGTTGTAGAGTCATTATACAGAGACGAGCAAGTCCTCCGGGAGAACACCTGGACCCATCCGGAAGGGTCCAGGAAGTTCAAGTAACACTTGAAACAGTCACAGCACTAAAATTGTAACTACTTGCTCTGGGCTAGCACAAGATGTGTAGCACATTTAGCTTGGTCCAGCACCCTAAGTGTGTCCTTGTCTCCCCTGTAATTCGGACCTATAATGAAAGGCATTGTTGTGTGAAAACAGACTCCACATGCATTTACTTTTTGTACAAGGCTCAATACATCAAATTATTTTTACCTCACTTGTCTATAATTAAGTTGTGCAAATCTTTTTGAGCTTTGTTCCATGTAATTCACATGCATTACAAGCCTTATTGATAGTAATTTTGGATTTTAACACTGCTACATAGTCTACTTGCCTGAACGCCAAGCCAACATAGGTCCAGAGTGTGCTATCGACTTAGCCTGGTCCTGCACCCTAAGTACGCCACTCTACCTACACCCCGGCAGACCTCAGTAGGGTGAGTACTAAAAAGGCATGTAGATCTAGGAAGATTATATCGAAACGCTTATAATCATGTTGAGTTTCTTCGGATCTAAAGTCCAAAAAAGAATAATAAGTCATAACCAATTTATAGACAAGAGAACGAATTTCACTTTCTCTCTTTCCTTTAATGTGCAGGAAAAGCAAAAATTCACAGCAATAGTGGATCACGCCAGAGCTACCATGCTCCAACCATCCCAGGGGGCCTATGTTCGACGCCTCGGAATGGAATACTTCGGACCTAAAATCTACAAGTGCGAAGCATTCAAGTCGTCAACATACTGCCACAACATTTGGTACATGTACACATTTCAATTGTACACATGTATCAGGGGGCCAACAATATACGACACAGTATATTGAAGACAAAGTGAAATTCAAGGCAAAAGGAGGATTTCATTACTCAAAAGTACTGGATTACAAAATTGGGTATACAAGGGACAAAAGTAGAAAAGTCCTAGCTACTGAAGGATCTAAGTCCTGTGGAAAAATGAAGTGACCTTCTCAGGAGCTTCTTGGACACTAGCCCTGGCGGCATCCTCCTCCGCGATGATTCCTTCAAAGACCAGATCAAGGGAGAACTAGGGGTCTCAGCTCCGGTAACATGCCAAGACATACTCAACAAAGTTCTTGGCCATGAATTTACCCTCCGTCTCTAGTTGATTGGCGATGACATCACCCATCGCGTCGAGTTTGCTGCTAGCAGAGCCATGTGCTGCTAGCGTCTGGTCCAGCTCCTGCGTTGGATCTTCTGGGCATACTGGACTGAAACCGAGAGGCACAAGGTCCCTGTCTGCACGCCTCAGGAAGTCCCATACCATCAAGGACTCAGTAGCCTTCGAGCTCCGCAGCTCTTCCAGTGACCTCCGGGCGGCCGCAAGCAGTGGCGGACCTACAGGGTATGCCGGGTGGGCCCCGGCATACCCTGGACCAGCGCATCCATGCAGTTTATACTATTCGCTTGTTCCTACTCTCAGTTGGAAACCGAATACGTAAATCTGTTGGTACCATTCCTTTCACTGCAGTGCTCTGTTGGGAAACAAAGATAAATTAAAATCCCGCAGGTAGTGAGCCAAGGCAGGAATCAACAGGTGATCTTTTTTTTCCCGTCGGTAGCACCCACAAATACGCACCAAGCTACCTTGCCGTAGCACAATTAGGCTAGATCGGATGCCCAAACAAAGCAACACAGATAGCGCGTTCTCAAAACCAAAAGGCAGGCTAACTCCAACCTTTGCCAACATCAGCTTAATATAATATTGCCTTAGATCGAAATATTTGTCGTTCAGACAAACCTTAGCAGTTTATTTTTAGCTTGTTTGACTGTCGGAAGTGACAATCTTAAAAATACGGAGGTAGTATTTGGCATGTTATTTATTTTTTATACCAAATTATGCTACAAAAAATAACAGTTATTTACTGATTTGACATATACTTTTATGGAATCACTTGTAAAAAAAATTGGCATACCCTATACTAAAATTCTAGGTCTGCCACTGGCCGCAAGCTCCGAACCTTCACGGGCAAGGTGCTCAGCTAACTTGGCATGTTGTTGCATGTTCTGAGCAACTTGCTTCTCCCGATCGGCCAGCTCCGTCTCCCAGAGGTGGATGCGGTTCCACCTTTCGGCTAGGTCCTTTTCCCTACCTTTGACTCTCTCCTCCCTAGCGGCAACATCAGACTCTCTTTTCGAGAGTTCTTGCCCCACCTTCCAGTTCTTCTTCCTCTCTTCCTCCTTCCATAGATCCAACTTTTTGCTTTGATCTGCTAAATTTTTCTCACCCAGAGTCAACTTCTGGGTGTCCTTCGCTTCTCTCCTCACCACATCCTCCTGCTGCCCTAGGAGTTTTTCCTCTCTCGCCTCCAGGTCCGCTCGACGCTTCTGGAGAGTTTCATTCAATTCAGCAAGTTTTTCGTAATGCTCGTCAGCAGCGTCATGTCTCTCCTTGGCTTTCTCCAGGATTTCCCTGGAGTTAGCATTGAGCGCCCGGATGGCGGACTCCTTCTCTTCCATCAACTTATCCCAGTACTCTAACCGGGCTTTTTCCCCCTTGATCCACTCCTTCTAGTCAGCTAGCCTCGTTTGAGCAAGCCTGGTCTCAAAATGGAGTCTGTTACACCAACGCCTCAAGGTGTTGCGCTCCTCCTCCAAGGCTTTGCTCTCATGGTCGAAGCCAAGCTGGACCTGCCGGAGGCTTGAGCAGGCGTTGTCTATGGACAACGCTAGAGGGATAGGTTCTGGGCCTGCTGGGACCATTTCTACATGCTTAAAAGGGTTCTCTATCACAAAAATTGGGTCCCACTCCACAATAGTGCTCCCCCAGACTCCTACAGCGCTAGGGCCGCTCTCCTAGAGCCCTTCAGTGGCAGCAAAAGAACCCACTGGGGGAACTTCAACCTTCGGAGCAGTTGAAGGCGCCACTTCAGGGTCTTCAGTTGATGGCTCCAAAGTTGGAGAACCTAACGCCAGTCCTGCAAGCTGCTCTTGCTCTAGCCCAGGTACCTCTGGGACCACCACCTCTGGAGCAGCAGCTGGAGCTTCAACTGGAGCCTCAACCGCAGCTGGCTCAGGCTCCGGTGTGCCGACCACCTCTGGCACAGACGCTGGACCTCCAACCACCTTCGGCACAGCCGCCGGACATCCAACCACCTATGGCACAGCCGCCGGACCTCCAACCACCTCCGGCTCGGTAGTCGGACCCTCTACCACTTTCGGCTCAGCCGCCGGATCTTTAACTGTTTCCAGCACAAGGGCCGAAGCTTGGGTGATTTCCAGCTCAATAGCTGGGGCTTCTGCTACTTCTGGCTCAGCAGCTAGGGCTTCGGCAACTTCCAGCTCGAAATCCTGAACTTCTGGCATCGTCGGTGCTGGAGCATTAGCCTCCGCCGCCAGGGGTACATCTTCAACTTCTCTTTTGCGGTCCGGTGCTACCACAAGAGATTCGGTGTGGACTCCGAGTCCAGGCTCACGACAGCTGGCGCCGGAGCTGCTGCGACTTCCGCCTCCGCTTGACGAGGAGGCTCAGCGATCGAAGCCGGAGCTTTGGCAGGTGCAGCCCCAGCCGTTGCAACAGGCGCTGAAGCTCCGGGTATCTTCTTTGACACCCTAGAAACAAAGGGAAAAGAAGATTAAGAACACCTCAAAAACAAGGCTAGCATTTTAGGGTGAGCTATCAATGCTTACCTCGGGATGCTACCACCTCAATCACCTCGGAACCGTTTCTTCTGAGGCCTGGAGCTAGAGCCCACAAAATCTGGTGAGACAACTGCTTTGGACCTCAGTTGAGGAACACTCGCAGCCGCTGGAGTTCTTTTGGCTGGAGCTTCTCTCCACCAGGAAGAACCCATGGACCTGGAACTTCTAGTCGGCACTGAGGCCGGGGTCGCCTGCCCGGAGCTTACGCCTCTTAAAGACGTTTGCACCGGAGCAGGGGTAGCTACAGAAGACCTCCCCTTCTGGGGAGAAGCAGTCATCATGGAAGGAGCAGGTCTGATGCACCTCTCGTCAGCGTGCTTCAACTTCCTCTTCCGGCTGGAGGGCTCAGCTGGCTCTTTGCCCTTGGCCTTGTCGACGTCTTCGGTCATTCGGCTCGGAGCGGAGGCAGGACCACCCTCGGAAGCTCCGGGAATCGCTAATCTGGTGGTCGGACGCCTTTCTACCTCACCATGGTCGTCAAGCACCGGCATGCTCCTCCGGAGCTCCCTACTGAAATGTGCCTCAATGTTCAAGGGGAGGAAGGCTGATGGCGGAGCCAAGTCATCGCCATCGACATTAATCCCATGCTAAAATTTCATCAAATGTAACTCTAAGGAATCATCATCCAAGGTGGATTTCAAACCGATTTCAATCCGGTCTTCATCCATCACGCTGTTGAGGCCTCACGCGAGCTTCTCCCTCTTCTTTAGTGGAGCCCACCTGTTGACCAGGAAGTTACAGAAGACCATCTGGGGGGTCACTCCACCTTCCACGCACTCGCAGATCCTGGTCAAGACAGGGTTGAAGGCATCTGACAGCACTGGAACTACAATCCAAGCGTCAGTGTCAGCATTGGGGAGACCTTCGGGTAGCTCCAATTTCTCGTGTTCCTCTGCTGCAACGATGATCTAATCCTTCCTTCAGTCGTCCCACTTGCCGGAAGGAAAGGACTTCAAGTATTTGTAGGGGCAGTTCTTGCGCTTCACAAAATAGTAGAAGCCAAGAAACTCGAACCCTTGCCGGTGGTGTGGATGGTGAAGAAGGTGCGGAAAAGCTCGACGCAGTGGGGAATACCCACCCACATCTCGCATAAGTGGACGAATGTCACCACGAGAAGAAGAGAGTGGGGGCCAAGGTGGTACAACTACAGACCATAAAAGTCTAGCAGCATCAAGAGGAAAGAAGAGAAAGGTGGAATGAATCCTACCATGGCGTATGCTGTGAAGTACACCATATTGCTATCACGCTCCTTCTTGAACGGGAGCTTGTCGGCGTGGACCAAATGAATGAAGGAGTCACTGGACCACCCCATGTAGGTTCGGACCTTCTTCAGATCATCATCACTATGGAGGCAGCTCTTGGGGAGACCCGACTCCATAGCGGCAAAGCGGTGCAAAGAAAGGGAAGCTAGGCGGAGTTTGGGAGGCTAAGAGCGTAAAGATGATCGAAGGCGTAAAGAGTCCTCAAACTGTGTGCACTTTCCTTCTTAAGTAAGCATCCGCAACGCTTGGATGGAAAACACAATGAGGCCGAAAGCACTTTTCAAAAATCTACCCCGTCAATGATGAGTGGGCCTGGGCCACCCCGACGAAAAGATCGAGGTCCTTACCCAAGGCCAACCGTTGCCATTATGAGTGGCGAGAAATCCAAAGTCAGCGCTCTAACAGGGTGCGCAGAACTGATACATTTTTCGTATTGAGAACCGGCGACCTTCAATTGTGAGATCTGCACTCAAAGATCTCATCTGCCATATTCATAACAAGCCACGCATCAAAGGTTCACTCCCAGACAGTCACTCTATCGGCGCATCAAAGGACTTTTTGAAAATCAAAGCGCGGGAATCGAGAATGGCCGCACCTCTGGCAGAACAACTTAACCCAAAGGGTTTCTCCCAAAGGTGGTCCCGGGGGCCACTGTCGGTACCCTACGTACCGGGTACCCCACGATACCGCAAGAAAAGCAAGAAAGTTCTATCCGTCAGAGTCGAAGGCCCTTGCAGGTCCAACATATCACATTACACTGGACCCGCTCCCCTCATATGGCTAGCTCTCGGGTTAACACGTGTAAAATAAGACCAGAACAAAACTCCCAACCAAGGGAAGCTCCAACGACTACATGTGTACAACAACCCCTGACCTAGCCCCCGTCAGAGAGCAGCTCCGGTGCTGACACATATACAGCGACCTCGGACCTATCCACCCGCAAGGGAAAGCTCCGGATCTGTCACGTGTGGAGCCTCCGGACCTCCATCTCCAACAGAAACAAGAGCAGATCACGTCCGTTAAAAACATTCAAGGTCGGTTAAAGCAACAGTTACAAAGTCTGATAATGTGTCATTAATGCCATATTAATGACATACGATCAGTACACCGTTAATAGGGGTAACGCTGCCATGAAGGCACGTTACCACACTATTAATTATACTTAATACTCTTTAGACAGTGTATGAGGTCATCAAGCACGCCATGGCCACATGTCGGGCCAGGCCAGCTTTGTAACAGTCAGTCATTAGAACTATAAAAGGGCTGCACCGCATGAATATCAGGGGCTGATCGGATTCGACCTGATCTTAGCGAATGTACTTGCTTAATACAATTACACAAACCCCGTGGAGTAGGGTGTTACGCTCAGGCGGCCTGAACCACGTAAATCTCTGAGGTCATCATCTTGATATTGATCTTTGCGTGCCCCAATCACAAAAGAACCTCAGCGGGCTGCTTCTCAGCGAGTCCAGGGGAAGTGTCGTATCAAACACTTCGAAAAATGAGAAACTCATTGGCACTTTGATCACATGAAAGCATTCACAAATTGTCTTTTTCTCTTGTAGTGTCAAGTTGTAGCTGGCAGGGGGAAGGTAATGCTTCCCGTTCGCCTTTTCTACTGGGTGAAGCTCTGGTCTCATATCAAGATTTACTAGGTCCATATGTGAATTTAATCCTTTTTTGTTTTCCTCGGCATGTCCAGCAAGGTCCAAATGATGCTGTCAAATGCATTATTTGTAACGTGCATCAAATCAATACTATAGCAAAATTCTAGATTCTTCCAATACGGAAGATACTTGAAAAAAATTGATTGTTTCTTAAAAGCCATGTCAATTGTATCACCTGAAGATGTACTTTTCTTTCTCTTTGTTCATTTACATTCTTTGCCCTTACCGAAAGCAACATGAATGTTCTTGACCACTTCGAATGCGAGTTTTCCACTATAAGGTTTTGGTGCAGTATCTTTTTCGATTTTGTTATCAAATTTTTCTTTCATCTTCCTATACTTATGTGTATCTATCAAGAACCGCCGGTATCTCTTGTACACCGTCTTTCTAGATGAAGTTAGGTATAGAAATTCAGTTCTATCTATGCACCTTACACAACCTTTCTTCCCTTTCATTTGTCCCGATAATGTAAATAGTCCGGGATAATCATGCACGGTAACGAATATCATTGCTCTTAGCATGAAATACTCTCGATTGTACTCATCCCATGTACGTACCCCTGCATTCCACAATTTCGCCATATCTTCTATTAAAGGTTCCAAGAACACACAATTTCGATGGCGGGTTGTTTCGGACCTTGGATAAGAACAGATAAGAAAATATATATTCTTTTATGACACAACCACATTGGTAGGTTGTACATCGTAAAGGCCACGGGCCATGTGCTGTGTATGCTCCTTTTTTCACCGGACGGATTCATTCCATTTGTACCCAAGGAAAACCTTGCATTTCTGATTTCCTTTGCAAATTCTGGATACTGAATATCAAAAAAATTCCACTGTATTGCGTCACCAGGGTGTCGAATATGTTTTTCATTCTTCTTGCGCTGCTCGGAATGCCAACGCGTAAGTTCAGCCTCACTAGGGTTTGAGAACAAATGCTTCAAGCAATCAATTACCGGAAGGTTCCACATCACCAAGCACTGAATTTTCTCTTATGCTTCCTGTATGCATCGTTAGAAGTATTGTCGTCGTCACCTTCAAGGTCAATAATAAACTTCTTATTATTTTGAGACTTTTTCATGTTGGTAACAAACTGGTGATTGTAGTCCTTCTTGTATATACTGACGCCACAGATGGGGCATCTAGTTGCGAGCTCATGCTCTTTGTGATACAGAATACAATGGTTCACACAAGCATGTATTTTTGCCACACCTAGCGCCATCGGGCAAAGAAGTTTCTTCACTTTATAAGTGCTTCTGGGCAGTCTATTTGGATTTGGAAGAATTTCTACCAAAAGATTCAAAAGATCATAGAAACTACAATTGGACCATCTGTGTGTGGCTTTCAACTTTAGTAGTTCTAGGATTGCACGCAATGTAGTAAACTCTTTATCATAACCGTTTGATTTATCATATAAAAGCTTTGTCGCTGCATTCTGCAATGTCTCCATTTTACTTAAACCTTTATTTTCTCCTATAGAAGTCAATACATATGGTTCAATGTGACGCAACATCTCCTCACAATCGAACTCATCATCATCACCATCTTGATTGTCACTACCATCGTTGATATGAACATTATCATCATCTGAACCTCTCCCTCATATCTTTACCCACTTCATGTGTATCTAACTCACCATACTCTGTCCATATTGTGTAGTTTTTTTATCCTCTTTTCATCAAATGAGATTGGATTACAATAGTATCTATCCAAACAATCTTATTTTCGTAGTCGATACATGGACATAATATGTCATCTATCTTTTGCATCTTTGTATGTCCCTTGGATGGTTCAATAAAATTTGCAACATTTTGAGTGTACATAGGATCGGATCTTGCCATGTTATACATCCACGCTCGACGGTCCATGCTTCAATAACAGAATTTTTGTAAGATTTACAAAATTTAGCCACAAATATTCCCTAAAGGTCTTCTTTAAAATGAATTTATAGAGACATAACCAACCTGTATCATATGAGTGAATACTGGTATCATGTAGGTTTGTTCATAAGGGCTCCAAGAAAATTTGTTTCATAATTTTCTCAGCTTCCTAGTGGCCATAATAGATTTTTGAAGTTGGGCTTATTCATTAAAACATTTCATCGAACATATGATGTGCTTGTATTCATCTTCAACCTTTAATCCTTCAAACCTACTTCTTTTTTGCAAAATTCGTGGATGATCTCAAGGGGGACTCAACTACATCTTTCAACCTTTAATCCTTCAAATCTACTTCTCAAATATTAAAGTGGAGGGGGGGGGGGTTGGAGCCCTGCATATTCAACAAAACAAAACTAAAAACAGGACAACAAACTGAAAACATGACAGTGAAGAAGAAGTCTCTTCTAACCTTTTCTTCGTTTGAATCTTGATCAACTGATGAATTCAGGACCGGCGCTTGCACAATGGAAAATTTTGGCAGCCTGGCGGCGTCGATGGAAAATCTCCCGGGTTAGTTTTTCTGTGGTGCCTGAGGGAACATTTATATAGGCGTCCGTTTTCACAAGCGAATTTTAATGAACAAATTGCCTGTGATAAAAAATAATTAAGTTCAGGCAATTGTTGCTAAACAACCACGTGTGATAATAGCCCAAGCCTATTCTCCAGTTTTCCTTTCCCTTGCTTCTTTTTTATTTAGATTCCAATATAAATACTCAAACATGTATAGATTCTGCAAATTGAGTCCAAATTCGATGATTATTTCTTCTATATTCTTCAAAAATTAATATCTACCACCTGGACCAAATATTTTAAAACTTGTATAGCTAACATTGTAATGTTTTTGTAAATATCAAATTAATTTGTACTCATCTATTATTCACATTCCTGTATCTCCTAAAAAGGTGATCATTCACTGAAATTGGTTTGTATGAATCTTATTTGTCTCATTTATACATGTATGAGTTTTGTTAAATTTTTTTAAAGCATTCCAACATGTCAAAATTCAAATTATCCATCATCCTAATCAAATGCTCATATACATATGAGGCAATCATTAAATTTTGAACACACATTGATTTAAAAAAAAATTAAAAAAATCTGACAAAAAATCATAGATGTTGGTATGATGACTACAAAGTTCCATTGAAAAACTAAATGAAAAATCATTATATTCATCAAGATAGAAAAATGACAAATAACCAGTGTTATTTGTTTTTTATGTTCTGACCAGTTTCAAAGACTTTCCCAAGTGAAATTTAACAGGAAACTTTAATACTCAAGCATATTACAATAAAGTGGAATTTGAGCTTTTAAAAGGCCCCTCATTTAATCAAGAATATTAATTAGGCCTAGACTCAGTAAAAAAATTTCAGGTGGTTTTTAACTGCTGCACGCTGCGATAATGGTCTAATCCTGTTCTTTTGTTTTTTCCCTTGCTTCTTTTTTTATTTAGATTCCAATATAAATACTCAAACATGCATAGATTCTCCAAATTGAGTACAAATTCGATGATTCTTTCTTCTATATTATTCAAAAATTAATATCTACCATCTGGACCAAATATTTTAAAACTTGTATAGCTAACATTGTAATGTTTTGGTAAATATGAAATTAATTTATATTCACATATTATTCACATTTTTGTATCTCCTAAAAAAGGGATCCTTCACTGAAATTGATTTGTATGAATATTATTTGTCTTATTTATACATGCATGAATTTTATTAAATTTTTTATAGCATTCCAACATGTCAAAATTCAAATTATCCATCATTCTAATCAAATGCTCATATACATATGAGGCAATCATCAAATTATGAACACACACTGATTCAAAAAAATCTGAAAAAAATCTGAAAAAAATCATAGAGGTTGGTATGATGACTACAAAGTTCTATTTAAAAACTAAATAAAAAGTCATTATATTCATCAAGATAGAAAAATGACAAATAACCAGTGTTATTTGTTTTTTTATGTTCTGACCAATTTCAAAAGTTTTCACCAAGTGAAATTTAATGGGAACATTCAATACTCAAGCATATTACAAGAAAGTAGAATTTGGGCTTTTAAAAGGCCCCTCATTTTAATCAAGAATATTAATTAAGCTTACATAAAGATCTTTTCGGGTGGTTGGTTCTGAATAACCGTCTGAGAGAAGTTTTTATCTCAGGTGGATATTACGTACCAACCGCTTGAGATAAAGACATCTTCACAGGCAGTTGGTAACTAATAACTGTATGAGATAAGTCCTCTTCTGAGGCGGTTGGTATTTAATAACTGCGTGAGAAGATAGGCGTCTATATATAGCGCTCGGCTTCCTTGGAAAAACCTAACACCAGCAAAATCACTTCGGCCGTCAGGCTGCCAAAATTTTGTTTGCCGCCAAGTCTTCGCCTTCATCGCCGCCGAGCTTTGTCGTCGTCGTCGAGCTTCGATCTCGCCACAGAGCTTCGCCCTAGTCGCTTCCTTCTCTTCTTTCTAGGTACGCCGAGCTTTGCCCACGTCGTCACTGCCGAGATTCGACCTTGGCGCCAGGTATAGTACCGGTTCCTTCACTCCTCTGTTCCTATGCCGCCTCCCTCCTCGCCCTCATCGCCAGCTGAGTCATATCCTCACCGCCGCACCCCGCGACTTGTGTCAGTCCAGAGGACTTAGATTTTAGACTGTATCTCGGTTTACTTGCTAGTTGTTGCCATTGTCATTACAAATTGCTTTAGGTCACACTTATGATTTGAATGACTTGCTGATGGTTCTATGTACTATTATGTATGATTTGAAATTGCATTATGCCACAATTATGCATTAGGTCACACTTAAGAACTTGCGGTCAAGATTACTTTTTGAAAAAAAATATAAATCTTAAGGGCATGTTTGGGTCAAACGAAATTTAAAGGAATTTAGAAGGAATTCATCCCTAAGAAAATTTTCCTACACATGTTGTTTGGAATGGAGGAATGATGAATTCCTTTCCTATGGAAAGGTTAGATTTCCTTTGTCTATTCACTATGTTGGCTGCCATGGAGTTAGTACATAAGAACATTTTTAGTGTACTATGAACACTAAATTAACTAAGGCAATAAAATACATAGTCATTTTGAAAAGGAAGTGAATAATTAAAGAAGTAAATGATTATTAAATTGCTTTAAGTGTCTTAAATAATGATAATATGACTGTTAAACTTTTTTATTAATTGTAATGTATTTTTGTTCATATGTTTTAAATTCCTGCATTCCAAACACATCTAATTCACCATTCTTGTATTCTTTATTCATGTGGTCTAGACACTTTTCCAATTCCCGTGTTTTGCTCATTCCTACATTTTTTCCTATTCCTCTATATTACAATCCTTCAATCCAAACAGGGCCTAAACTTTCCCCTGTTTGTAAGAATACCTATTTGTACCCATTCTACATTTGCAATACCAATACCTAACCCGGCCGACTCATATCCTCACCACTGTCGCACCCTAGATTCTCTTATCAGCCTTTGATACAAGCAATACGCATGCCCAGCTAATCCTTGGTCAGTCGCCTCAAACCCTAGAATGGAACTTGGTCTGTCGCCTTAAAACCTAGAATGCCTTATCAAACCCTAGAATACTTCCATTTTTTTCTTTTATGCAACATTTCATGTAGAGTTTATATGCCATTCAAGCCTATCTGAAAGTGCATCTAGGACTCCCTTGTGGGTTTTGGATGATTTATGACAAGCAATTGGGATCCTAATCCTTTTGTTGAGATGAATGCAGGCAAATGATGAAAAATGAGCAAAATGCCAAAAAGAAGGGAAATGAGAAGCAAAGTGAATTTGAGCTCAAGAAGAAGAAAATAGTAGATTATTATGTATAGAGTGTGTTAAGGAAACACACCCAAGAGCTCAATCACTTTCAAGCACACACATACAATGCACAAAGTTATACAGGACCGGACTAGTCCGATATCAGCCGGACTAGTCCGATATCACATTCTGCACTAGATCGGACAAGTCCGGTCTCCACCGGACTAGTTCGATATCTTTCTGATCCACTTCGGACTAGTCCTCTCCAATGCGGACTAGTCCTTAACACAATGCACAAGTCACACAAAATCGGACAAGTCCGTTGTGACCCGGACTAGTCCGATATTCATTCTGATCCACTTCGGACAAGTCCGGTGTCTACACGGACTAGTCCGATATACACACTGATCTAAATCGGACAAGTCCTCCAAGTGCGGACTTGTCATCCCAAACACTTAGGGTTTCATATGTCCGGACAAGTCCGATGGCAATCGGACTAGTCCGAAGATTTCCAGTAGCAAAATCGGACAAGTCCGTTTTCAACCGGACTAGTCCGATATTCCTGGACACTTAGGGTTTGCTACACACAGCACTCTGGACTAGTCCGGTGACCATCACGGACTAGTCCGATCTTTCTGAACCCTAACGGTCATTTTTAGAAACCCCATATAAATAGAGGTGCACGGCCCACTTTCACAATCTCTCGAACCCTAGCGCCGTCACACCTCCCAAGAGACTCAAAAACCATCTCTCTCCACGAAATTAAGTGCAAAATCAATCAATCCATTGAAGATCACTTCTAGATCATTGGAGAGACACTTGGCACACATCATTGAGCTCTTGGTTTGATTCTCTAACACACTCTTACGTTTCAATTTGTAATTTTCGAGTGTGTTATTGGTGTCATTGTGAGTTGTATTCAAGGGAGCTCTCAACGTGTGAGAACGCCCCTTCAACTTGGTTATTTACATAGTGTGATTAGTGGAAGAGGATTGGCCTTCGTGGCGATCCGACGAGGAAAGGGTTGGAGAAGACCCGGTCCTTTTGTGGGCTCCTCAACGTGGACGTAGGTTGCCTTCGTGGTAGCTGAACCACGGGATAAATCGTGTGTCTTGTCCTTTTTGTGTTCTTCATCTAATTTGATCAACTTAATCTAGGGTTTGATTCACTTTGTTCAATCTAAGTCTAATTGTTGATCAAGAGTTTTAACTTCAATAGAATCTGACATACTACTATTAAATTGAGATTCTAGTTTATATTTCCGCTGCAAACATTAACGAATCAATCAAATTTTCTGAACTTGATCAACCTAGCCCGTGAAAACCGGACTAGTCCGCACATTACCGGACTAGTCCGATATCTCTGGTATTGACCTTGTTGTTGAGTGTTACAGGAACCGAGAAAAATCAAAAAGGCCTATTCACCCCCCCTCTAGGCCTACATTCAATTGGTATCAGAGCCGGTTCTTCAAGAAAGAGTGCAACCACTAGAAGAGATCATGTCGGACATGAAAGATGTTCAGAAAATCAACAACCAGGAAGAAGTAAACAAAGACAGGGACCAAAAGCTGGAAAAGTATCTCGAAGCAATTCAAGACTTCGATGATGATGACGAGGAGATGCTAGAGCTGAAAGCACTACTCAGAAAGAAAGCACTTTCCAAAGGGAAAGCTAGAGTTGAAGAAAAGAAGAAGGGGAGTAGTCACACCGACTACTCCCGATATCCTTTCAACTATGATCGTTTAAATTCTAACAACAGCCATTACCTATCTATTCCTCTTGGAAAAGCCCCACACTTCGATGGGAGTGATTACTCCATGTGGAGGCAAAATATGAAGATGCACTTGATTTCCCTTAACCCAAGTTTATGGCATATTGTGTGCATAGGAATAGACATCCCAGATGACGACGAGGAGCTCACTCCAAGTCAAGAGCAAGCCATCCACAGAAACGCTCAAGCCGCAGCCGTGATCACCTCCTCTCTAAGTCGAGATGAATTCACAAAGATGGACGGACTGGATATTGCCAAGGAAATATGGGACACACTACAAACAGCCCATGAAGGTGACCGGCATGTGCGGGAGGCCAAAATTGAAATGATTGAGGGCGAACTAGGAAGGTTCGCAATTGAGGAAGATGAGTCTCCCCAGGACATGTACAACCGATTGAAGACACTTGTAAACAAGGTTCGATCATATGGGAGCAAGAAGTGGAATGACCACGAGGTTGTAAAGCTCATCCTTAGAGCCTTTATGCCTCGCAATGTCACACTATGCTCTATGATCAGAGAAAGTCCCGGGTACAAGAGGATGACTCCAGATGAATTGCTTGGCAAAATCATCAATTTTGAAATGATGGAGAAACAAGCCAAGCACGTCAAAGAAATAGCCGACCTCACATCGGCCAAGAAGAAGGGAGTTGCCTTAAAATCCACACTCAAACCTCTATCCAAAGAAGCAAGAGAAGCTCAGTTTGAGGAGGATAGCGATGACGAAAGCAGTGAGCTGGACGAAGAGGATATGATTTTGTTCATGAAAAAGTTCAAAAGAATAATGAAGAAAAGACAAGGAACAAAATCTGGTGAAGGCAAGTACAAGGAAAGGACAAAGCCGAAGATGATGCGGGCGTGCTATAATTGTGGTGAGTATAACCACTTTGTAGTTGATTGCCCGTATGAGGACAACAAGAAGAAGAATAAAGAAACCAAGCCTCAACCGAAGAAATTCTTCAAAAAGAAGAAACAAGCTGAACAAGCACACATTGGAAAAGAGTGGGACTCAAACGATGAGTCCTCATCATCCGATGAAGAAGAGATGGCTAGCATAGCCATTGAAAGCTCGTCCAAGAATCCCACACTCTTCCCCACGCTCGGTGCAAAGAAGGGACATGGCACTTGCCTCATGGCAAAGGAAGGTAAACGCAAGGTAAACATCAAAACTCCTTCCATGCATTCGTACTCAAGTGATGATGAACTAGATAGTGATGATGAAGATATGTTAACTGGATTAGATAGAAAAACTGCTGCTAAAATGAAATTTTTACTTGTCCAACTTGTTGAGAAGGAATCGCTAATTGATCTTCAAGAAGACATGATTATCTCCCAAAAGGAGAGGTATGTCGAACTTGACAATCTTCTAGTTCTTGAAAAGGAGAAAAACAACTCACTAGAGCTTGAGCTAGCTTCAAGCAAGAAAACTTGTTTGGAATTAACCAACTCAAACGTCGCAATCAAGGATCAACTTGATGACCTGATCAAGGTCAACAAGATCCTTGAAGTGCAAGTTCAGTCACTCAAGCTAAGTGAACCTTCCTCCTCTTCAAGTCTGCCTTCTCAACACACTTCAACTAATCCTGTTCATATGTGCAAATGTGGCAAAGTCGATATCAGCTTGAAGGAAAAGTCTATCTCCGCAAAGGATAAAAATCCTACCCAATGTGGAATATTTGACAAGGAGAGGATCAACTATGCACGTAGTGCATACTTGGTCCAAAGACCTCCTAACGTCAAGTATGGCATTGGTTACTCTTACGATGGAAAGCAAAATGCTGGAAGTCATAAGAATAACAAGGGAAGGATTACCTTTGTGAAGGGAGGACCCTCACAACCTGGTAACTCAAAAATTAAGAATATGAACTCTCATAAACGCCGGACTAGTCCGGTGGAGGCCCGGACAAGTCTGGTCATTCGGACAAGTACGGTTACCCAGACTAGTCCAATCCATAAACAACAACAACTCTTGTTCAAAACCTTTGATGCCTCTTATGTATTAATGAGAAACAATATTGGTAAAGCTTATGCTTACTATGCTGGGCCACGCCATGGGAACACAAAATCCCATGTGTGGGTGCCCAAATGTATTGTAACTAACCTCCAAGGACCCAAGCAAGCTTGGGTACCTAAAACCAAGGCATAACTTGTTCTGCAGGCCTATTCCTCCGGTGGATCCAAATGGGTGCTAGATAGTGGATGCACCAACCACATGACCGGAGAAAAGAGGATGTTCGTGGAATATGAAGAAAACGAGGACCCAAACGAAGGCATCTACTTCGGAGATAATAGTCAAGGAAGGGTGCTCGGTACCGGTAAAATAGCAATATCCTCTGAACACACTCTTTCTCATGTTCTACATGTTGAATCTTTTGATTATAACCTGCTGTCCATATCTCAATTATGTGACAAAGGTTATAATTGCTTGTTTACTAACGAGGGTGTGACCGTCTCAAGGAGGAGTGATGGTTCCATTGCATTCAAGGGTATGTTAAAGGGAAAGCTTTACCTTGTTGACTTCAACAAGGATAAAGCCGAACTCGACACATGCTTGATTGCAAAAACCAACATGGGTTGGTTGTGGCATAGACGGCTAGCACATGTTGGTATGAGGAATCTTCAAAAACTCCTCAAGGGCGATCACATCCGAGGTTTGAAAGATGTTGTTTTTGAGAAAGACAGGCCTCGTAGCGCGTGCCAAGCCGGGAAGCAAGTAGGAGCACATCATCCTGCAAAGAACATTATGACTATGACAAGACCGCTCGAACTACTTCATATGGACTTGTTTGGTCCAATTGCTTACATAAGCATCGGCGGTAATAAATATGGTTTAGTCATTATTGATGATTTTTCCCGCTTCACTTGGGTGTTCAAGTCAGAAACACAAGGAACGCTCAAGAAATTCTTAAAGCGAGTTCAAAACGAGTTCTCACTATCGATCAAGAGTATTTGGAGCGACAACGGCACGAAGTTCAAGAACATACAAGTGGAGGAGTACCTTGATGAGGAGGGAATCAAGCATGAATTTTCAGCACCATACTCTCCACAACAAAATTGAGTCGCCGAAAGGAAGAACCGAACGCTCATAGAGATGGCAAGAATAATGCTCGATGAATACAAGACTTCGGATCGATTTTGGGCGGAAGCGATTAACGCCGCTTGCCACGCCGCAAATCGACTCTACCTTCATCGACTACTCAAGAAGACTCCTTATGAGCTACTCACCGGTAACAAACCCAACATTTCATATTTTCGAGTTTTCGGCTCTCCATGTTATATCTTGAACAAGAAACCCAGGACTTCAAAGTTCGCTTCGATGTCCGATGAAGGTTTCCTTCTTGGCTATGATTCGAACACTTACGCCTATCGTGTTTTCAACAAGGCCTCCAGACTTGTTGAAGTGGCACGTGACGTAGTGTTCGATGAAACTAATGGCTCCCAAAAGGAGCAAGTTGATCAATGTGAATTAGGTAAAGAAGAAGCTCCTTATCAAGCATTGAAGAGAATGGCTCTAGGCGAAGTTCGTCCACAAGAGTCATCGTCACAAATACAAGAGGAAAGTGAACCACAAGAGGAGATCAACAATCAAGGGGGAGTCTCGATACAAGATCAATCACAAGAATATGAAGATGATCAACAAATCAACGAAGGCAACCACTCAGGGGGAGAAGAAAATGATCACCAACACTCAACTCCCCAAGTGCCACACCCAAGAGTACACTAAAGCACTCAAAGGGATCACCAAATCGACAACATCATCGGTGATATCCAAAAGGGAGTAACCACTAGATCTCGTATAGCTAATTTTTGTGAGCATTACTCGTTTGTCTCCTTTTTGGAACCACACAGGACTGAGGATGCATTGAAGGATCCGGACTGGGTGGTGGCAATGCAAGAAGAGTTGAACAACTTCAAGAGAAATGAGGTTTGGGAACTTGTGGAAAGACCCAATGCAAACATAGTGGGCACCAAGTGGGTCTTCCGCAACAAGCAAGACGAACACGGGGTGGTGACAAGAAACAAGGCACGACTTGTGGCCAAAGGTTACTCACAAGTCGAAGGTTTGGATTTCGATGAGACTTTTGCTCCAGTAGCTAGGCTTGAATCAATTAGAATATTACTTGCATAGGCTACTCACCATGATTTCAAGCTGTACCAAATGGACGTGAAAAGCGCCTTCCTCAACGGACCGATCAAGGAAGAGGTGTACGTGGAGCAACCACCCGGATTTGAAGACGAAGAGTTCCCCGACCACGTGTATAAACTGCGTAAGGCTCTCTATGGCCTCAAACAAGCTCCTAGAGCTTGGTATGAGTGTCTTAGAGATTTTTTAATTGATAATGGCTTTCAGATTGGCAAAGTAGATTATACACTATTCATGAAAAACCTAGATAATGATCTTTTTATTTGTCAAATCTATGTTGATGACATAATTTTTGGGTCAACTAACCAATCTTTCTGTGAAGAATTTAGTAGAATTATGACAGACAGGTTTGAAATGTCAATGATGGGAGAATTGAAGTACTTCTTGGGATTCCAAGTGCGGCAACAAAAGGAAGGAACATTCATAAGCCAAACCAAGTACACGCAGGACATACTCAAGAAGTTTGGCATGGACAAGGCAAAGCCCATAAAGACTCCCATGGCTACGAATGGCCACTTGGATCTCAATGAATATGGACCGAGCGTCGACCAAAAGGTATATCGCTCCATGATTGGATCTTTACTTTACTTATGTGCATCTAGGCCAGATATTATGTTGAGTGTATGTTTGTGTGCAAGATTTCAAGCCAACCCTAAGGAATGTCACTTGACAGCCGTAAAAAGAATCTTGAGATATTTAGTTCATACACCCAACCTTGGTCTATGGTACCCAAAAGGCTCCAAATTCAATCTCATTGGTTACTCCGATGCAGATTATGCCGGGTGCAAAGTTGATAGAAAAAGCACCTCTGGCACATGCCAATTCCTAGGAAGATCCTTGGTTTCTTGGTCATCTAAGAAACAAAATTCCATTGCTTTATCCACAGCCGAAGCGGAGTATGTTGCAACCGGGAGTTGTTGTGCACAACTTCTTTGGATGCGACAAACTCTAAGGGATTACGGTTACAACATGAACCATATTCCTCTCCTTTGTGACAATGAGAGTGCCATTAAAATAGCCCACAATCCAGTTGAGCACTCTATGACTAAACACATAGACATAAGACATCATTTCTTGAGAGACCATTCCATGAAAGGAGACATAACCATCTCACATGTCAACACACAAAAACAATTGGCCGACATATTCACCAAGCCACTTGATGAAAAGCGTTTTTGCGAACTCCGAAATGAGCTCAATATTCTTGATTCTCGGAGTGTGGCTTGAAAAGTTGCATACCTGTATGATTACTTCAAAATGTTGATTGATTTGTGAAAATTACCCCTCCCTATTTTTCTCTCGAAAAACTATGTCAATTATTAGATCTTGATGAATTTTGATCATTGTATGATTGTTGTATGCTTACTGGTCAAATTCACCAAGATTGCTTGAATTGTTTTGCCTCTCTATTCTCTATTATTGAACCTTCAAATATATATGAATGGGCTATGCAATTCTTTCCTGGTAACCACGGACTAGTCCACCCATGCAGACTAGTCCGCAGAGTGCCGGTTAGGCCGGACTAGTCCGACGGACCACGGACTAGTCCGATATAGGTCTCTGGATGACTTCGGACTAGTCCGGTCGAGTCCGGACTTGTACGATTTCTCGTGTCCATAACCCTAGCCGCCCCCAAACCCTAATCCACTCATCCCCACATTTGCTCACGCCTTTCTCTCTCTTGCGCTCGAGCTCACAAAGCAATCTCTTGTGTCCTCCGTCGAAAAGCCACAAGTTTGGGCGGAGATCAAGCTTGAAGACTTGGGGATTGATTCCACTGGACAAGTCCGGCCTCAAACCCCAAAAACTTCAAGTCTCCAACGATTTCTTCGGTAAAAACCTTCAAAACCCTAGTAATCGTATTTTTCTCAATCATTGATCGTTTGGCCTAGCACCCTGCACTAGTTACATGTTTATCTGATGTACTACGTGTATGCTAGACTAGAATTGCATTAGGGACTGTGTCCAGTTCAATCTGTTAGGTTTTTGAGGATGAACACCGGACTAGTCCGGTCCATGCACGGACAAGTCCGATGTTTCTGAACCTAAACCTAATTCCTTAATTCCCTAATGCCATCCATTACTATCATGTCTCACCTATGCCTTGCATAACTTGTCATTTTTCTTGCTCATTCATTCTCAGATCATGACGAGCTCCGACAACGAAATCTCCAACTTTGAGGCCGAGTTGGACCACGAGGTGGCATCTTGGTCCTCGGCGGGTCTAGGCAAGAAACGCCAAGAAAGACCTTCCAAGCCTGCTACTTCCCCTCCCCAGGTTCGGAGGAAGGTCTGTGTCAAGAAGCCCGCCTCGAAGGCTGCTCCGTCTACAAGCGGCCTTCGTCAAGCAAAAGGAAAGGGCATGGGAGTAGCAACGGGGACAGTTGGGCCCTTGAAGCTACACGCTCCCAGGGAAGGGGTCCGGGACCCCAATGAAGAGAAATTCAATGGGAAAGGCAGTGATATGGCAGCCAAGCTCAGAAGCATTGATTGCTATGGGAGGCCAAAGCAGGCAGCTGATGGAAGGTTTTGGACAAACTTCAATGCAGATTTCTACAGGCTGGTTTACCTGTCGATGAAGACTCCGGTGGTGCGCAGTCAGTGGATTGACTGGGACTACCTAGAGAAGAAGAAGTGCTCAGCTTTTGATGAAGTCATTGCAGCAGCTGAGAGGCATGGCCTGAAGGATCTGTTTGCCTTCAGACACAATTGGAATGATGAAGTGATTGCACAATTCTATGCAACGTGCCACTTCTCGAGTGAAGATGAAGAGAGTGTGACTTGGATGACCCATGGATCCAAGTACTCCATCACTCAGGAGGATTTTGCAAACCTGCTCCATTTAGACTCTGCTGGAAATGACCACCTGATCATCCACAACATAGGGGTCATTGAGAGGGACGGAATGAAGTTCATGTATGAGCCCAACTCTAAGTATGTTCCTCCCTCCACAAAGAACATGAAGCCCTTCTTTGTGGTCCTGAACAGAGTTCTCCGGAAGACCATTGCCCCCAAGGATGGGGATGCAGGGAGTGTACAGGGCTACCTCCGGACTCTAATGAGGGTCATAAGCAAGAAGAGACAGTTTGATGTTGCAGATTACATTTGGAACGACATGGTCAACATCTCAAGCACCCCCAACCGGTCCTGTGGCTATGCTCCCTACCTGATGTTTATGATTGAGAAAGTCACAGGTATTGAGTTCGTGAAGGATGTGTAGCACACTCCTCTGAGGCCTCAGAAGCCTCAGCCTGTGAGTGTCCAGGCTGCTCCCTCGCCGGCCTCGAGTCCTGAGGCACCGGCAAGAGAAAGAGATACTGCTAGGGCTGTCCCTACCTCTAGGGAAGCCCCTCAGAGAGGATCAGCTAGTGGGATCCTAAAGTACCTTACCGCCATCTTCTCCTCCTGCAAAAAGACCGAAGTGAAGGTCCACAAAATCAACAAGAAAAGAAAGGAGGACATGAAGTATATAAAGGCCAATGTGGAGCAAATCTGTCGGAAGCTGGAGATCGATCCCATTGGATCTCCAGTGATATCTGAGGAGTCTGACACGGATCTAACCGAGCTCGGGCCCTTGACCCCTTCCGAGCTTGCCTATTTTGGCATTGGGGGCTCGAGCAGCTCCGCTCCTCCTCCTCCCTCTCCTCCTCGTCAAGCAGAAAGCGAAGAAGATGAAGACGATGACGAGAGGACCGACAGTGAAGAGTGAAGACCCTAGGACCCTCATCTCCTTCTTTTTGTTGTCTTGATGCCAAAGGGGGAGAGATTGAGAGGGAGTCTTAGCTTCAGCTGTGATAGGGTGCAAGGAGAGAGTTCTCTTTATCTTTTATTTGTGGTTGTAATAGCTTAACTCTGTTTTCATATTAAATTTGGTCCTGTGATGAATTGCTTAATTTATTTGGAGTGTGTGATGAAAACTGTGTTTTTGCCCCTGGAATGTCATATGCATTTGATATCGGTTGGTTAATGCAAATTCTATCATTCTCAATGTATTCATGCACTTAGTATGCATCCCACCATAAAGAATGCACATATGGATAATTCTCTTGTTGCTTGATGTATTTTTGAGTCATATGTGCATACTTTATGAAAATCTCAATTTTTTTGCCTTATTTTGTGAAATCTCAATTTGTTGTCATCAATCACCAAAAAGGGGGAGATTGAAAGTGCATCTAGGACTCCCTTGTGGGTTTTGGATGATTTATGACAAGCAATTGGGATCCTAATCCTTTTGTTGAGATGAATGCAGGCAAATGATGAAAAATGAGCAAAATGCCAAAAAGAAGGGAAATGAGAAGCAAAGTGAATTTGAGCTCAAGAAGAAGAAAATAGTAGATTATTATGTATAGAGTGTGTTAAGGAAACACACCTAAGAGCTCAATCACTTTCAAGCACACACATACAATGCACAAAGTTATACAGGACCGGACTAGTCCGATATCAGCCGGACTAGTCCGATATCACATTTTGCACTAGATCAGACAAGTCCGATCTCCACCGGACTAGTCCGATATCTTTCTGATCCACTTCGGACTTGTCCTCTCCAATGCGGACTAGTCCTTAACAAAATGCACAAGTCACACAAAATCGTACAAGTCCGTTGTGACCCGAACTAGTCCGATATTCATTCTGATCGACTTCGGACAAGTCCGGTGTCTACACGGACTAGTCCGATATACACACTGATCTAAATCGGACAAGTCCTCCATGTGCGAACTTGTCATCCCAAACACTTAGGGTTTCATATGTCCGGATAAGTCCGATGGCAATCGGACTAGTCCGAAGATTTCCAGTAGCGAAATCGGACAAGTCCGTTTTCAACCCGACTAGTCTGATATTCCTGGACACTTAGGGTTTGCTACACACAGCACTCCGGACTAGTCCGGTGACCATCACGGACTAGTCCGATCTTTCTGAACCCTAACGGTCATTTTTAGAAACCCCATATAAAAAGAGGTGCACGGCCCACTTTCACAATCTCTCGAACCCTAGCGCCGTCACACCTCCCAAGAGACTCAAAAACCATCTCTCTCCACGAAATTAAGTGCAAAATCAATCAATCCATTGAAGATCACTTCTAGATCATTGGAGAGACACTTGGCACACATCATTGAGCTCTTAGTTTGATTCTCTAACACACTCTTACGTTTCAATTTGTAATTTTCGAGTGTGTTATTGGTGTCATTGTGAGTTGTATTCAAGGGAGCTCTCAATGTGTGAGAACGCCCCTTCAACTTGGTTATTTACCCTTTGTGATTAGTGGAAGAGGATTGGCCTTCGTGGCGATCCGACGAGGAAAGGGTTGGAGAAGACCCGGTCCTTTTGTGGGCTCCTCAACGTGGACGTAGGTTGCCTTCGTGGTAGCTGAACCACGGGATAAATCGTGTGTCTTGTCCTTTTTGTGTTCTTCATCTAATTTGATCAACTTAATCTAGGGTTTGATTCACTTTGTTCAATCTAAGTCTAATTGTTGATCAAGAGTCTTAACTTCAATAGAATCTGACATACTACTATTAAATTGAGATTCTAGTTTATATTTCCGCTGCAAACATTAACGAATCAATCAAATTTTCTGAACTTGATCAACCTAGCCCGTGAAAACCGGACTAGTCCGCACATTACCGGACTAGTCCGATATCTCTGGTATTGACCTTGTTGTTGAGTGTTACAGGAACCGAGAAAAATCAAAAAGGCCTATTCACCCCCCCTCTAGGCCTACATTCACTATCTTTGCCTGGTTGGCTCAGACTAGATATCTTCCACCTTTTTGAGAAATTCAAGATCTTTTAGCTATTATACTTCGAAATGAAGTTTAAACTTTTGAGAGCATTTATTTTTATAACTTTTATTAAAGTGAGGCTTATTTTTTGTCTTATTAGCTCAAGCATGGAAAGCCCTAAGAAGACTATTGCTGGTAATAACAATAAAGAAGGCAATATTGAGTTTAGTGACTCCAGTAGTTCAGGCTCCTTTCACAGTCCATTAGATCCTTTTACAAATATAAAAATTAAAAAGACTTCAGAGGATCTCGACACGGAATATGATCCTGCCGACAAGGTATGGATCATGAATCTTAACTCCAATAGTTCAAATTAATGTTGGTTGTCAAGTATATGAAGTCTTATAATTATTTTTTACCTAGATTAATCGCGAAGACAACGAGGTGATTTCAGCTCCTAAAACTGAGAAGGTTCTCCAATAGATGAATACTCAGGTTCACTCAAGCGAAAACGAGGGCAACGAGGTCCCAATAAAGGTCCATTGAACCGCATCATGTACATAACAAGGGTCAGTCCAGGTGGGCTTCCCCAAGAACCACTGGATTCAGTTACAAAGTACCGAAATGCATGCGTTTGTCTTGTTAGAGAGCTCGTGCCGATCACAAACAGAGAATTGAAGAAACATTTCAAGTTCCCAAAAGGCACGGAAGAAGTTGTAAAGAAAGAAACATCTTGCGGCAAGAAGTTTTGTTGCTAGAATAGTGAAATGAATGATTATGTTAAGGCCGATAAGGTCCCTAGCCCGAGGAAGATAGGAAAAATCACACAAGCTCAGTGGCAAGAACTTCTTCGTCAAAAGACACACCTGATGCTAAAGCCCTAAGTGCAACTAGGTCAGAGCTTGCCAAAAAGAACAAATACCATCATCGCTTGGGGTCTGTCGGATATGCCCCCAAAGTTCAGGAATTGAATAAGATATTAGAGGAAATTACCAGTAAGGGCAATCCTCACCCGTTAGAAGGCTGTAATCAGAGAACTCAGCGGTGGGTCTTTGCTCGGTCATGTTTGACCAGCGAGGGCAAACTTGAAAATCCCGACTCTACGAACGAAGTAGAACAAAAATGAAAGAAGTAATTGAAAAGCAATAGAAGAGTCTCTTCAAGCCGAAGAGGGAGAATTACCAACTTACCGCTATCCTAGGAAACCCTGAACACCGTGGAAGGGTTCGAGCAATCTGTTCTCAGATGACTTGGCTAGATGGTTTCCCCAAAGATAAAGAGACATATAGAAGACGTGAGAAGTTAAAGAAAACACTTGATGATATGATTACTCAATAGGTCAAGGAAAATGTGCAAACAATAATGGAAGAACTTAGACAATCAAAATAATTAGTGGCACCGAGTATAGCGATGGTTCCCATGCCAAAGGAGCATTTGGTATCTTCAACTGCCTACCCTAGCAACGTTGGTTCTGTGCCAAGCTCACAGTCAACCCATAAGTTCGTTGTCAATGATATTGTTAAGGAAGATCTTATCATCTTCTTGTCCCAATCAGCAGAGCAGGGAACAAAACCAAACAGGTTTCCATTGCTATGGCAAAGCCTGATCGAGACTCTGACAGCAATTCACTTCTGTTGTATTATGTTGTGGTACAAGTTCTTCAGATCATTGATAATGATTATGAAGATTATGAAATAGACCACATCACACATGAGAGGATCACGACTCTGGGGGCACTGATGCGATATTGTGTTGGACGATGAGATGATTTCTAGCCCCGTCAAATCTCAAAATACTACAACCCCGTCTTCTAAGGTGAAAGTCTTGGAAGATTCACTCCCAGTCCAGGAAGATCCACTCCTGCTATGTCTCAACAAGGATGATAGTAACCTTGTTAGTAAAGATAAACAAGAGCAACCTGTTGAACAACAGATTGAAGCTATACCGGAGCAAGCCATTGTTAGTAAAGAGCAACCAGTTGAGCAACAACTTGAAGTACTACTAGAGCAAGATGCTGGTAGTAAAGAGCAATCAGTTAAACAACAGGTTCAACAATAAGCCAGTGTCCAACTTCTGACGACTACTCCTCGGTTATCAGTGCCCACGAAAGTTAGCTCATACAAAAATAAGAAATCTTCTAAAAAAGTGTTAAAATATTTGGAAAATCTGAAGGGAAATATTAGAAAATCGAGTGAATCTCGTTCTTCACATGGGCCAGCATGAGAAGATATTGAGGAGTGAGAATAAGATGGTTTCATGTATAATTGGCGGACGGATTTAGTTAAACAATGAGTTCCAATATACAAGTTTGAAGATGTTCCTCCTGAATATGAGAATGGGAAGTTGTTCATAACAACGGTACAACTTAGCAAAAAACCTGTCCCGCTCAAAAGAATGCACGAGTGGTACATCACTAACAGCACAAAATATGAACTTTCTTATGTCACATTTCATGTGCCAAAAGAAGCATTCTGGAGCACTGGAGCAGATAAACGAGCCCTTTTCTTTGAAGATCTACATAGCCTTTTCCATCGAGGCATGCTCAAAATCAACTTGCTACACATCTGGTGCTTGTAAGTGCCTCTAATATTTTGTATTTGCTTTTCTTACTACACGCATACACATTTCATGAAATTATAAGAATTCTGGACTTCTTCAATAGGATGTAATACATGGATAATAAAAAGGTGAAGTGCAAGACAGGTATCTTTGACCCTACATGGATTGTAAAGACGCTATTCGACGCTAAGGTGGATCGAGACTCGGAATAGTACAAGCACATGAAAAAAAAGAATTTGATAAATGAATCGCAAAACAAAAGAAGGATAAAAGTACAGAGGTTGCAGCTTACATAGGGCATTTCATGTTTAACTTTGTCAGAGATGGCAAGGACCTCGTAAAGGCTTCGTACCACTTTGAGTAAGTTCGACACATGACATTGAAATAGCAACTATTGCTAATTGTTAACTTAACACATGTGTTTGTACGTGTGCAGTAAACACAACATAATGATCTTCATCAAGCCAATGTAGTGTTTGGCAACAGTCTTGGACTCAGCCGATTACCCACCAGATCGTTACAAAGATTTCTTTCCATTTTGAAACTGTATGTTTATTTGATACTTCTAATTTATACACATTTAGAATGTGTTGACAAGTTTTATATGAAATTTCTTGTATTACAGTGCTTGGTGGTTTTACAAGAAACAGCTTGGCAGTCAAAGACCTCCTAATACGAATGCATTGGACATTAAAACATATTATCCTTGTCCGAAGCAGCCTGTTGGGGGCGTCTTATGCTGCTATTATGTAAGCGAGCATCTTCGGACCGCTAGCTGATATTGAAAGAATCGTGAGGATGTAAGTTATCCTTAATGTCGATATCTTATTTTCTTACTTTTGAGTTTCATTTTCATTGTAACTAGCGTATTATACTTATATTCTTTGCTGTTCAATTTTACCAGAAACATTATTTTTAGATTTTGATTCCAACATCAAAATTCAATTGCTCATAGTACAACTGCTCCAAAAATACCAAATAAATTCCTGTATATTCACTTTGATCTATACTTTGAGATTGTTCAAACCAACACATTCTAAACCTTTTTATGCGTTTCATTGCAGGACACGGAGAACGTGAACCAAGAATGGCGGGTTTCTAGAAGTATGTCTGGTGGAGGAGCTGACAAGATTGCTGGTGAACTGTGTCAATTCATGCGTCGCGAAATTTTGCATAAAAGAGGGGTGTTCTTTGATGAGGATGGTGTAATAGCTGATGTGCCAGAACTTTGCGACTATGATAATAGAAAGAGTTTTTTAGTGAAACTTATAAACTATGAGATGACTTGTATGTGTAACTTGTACATATGTATATTGTTTTAGTAAAACTGATTTTTGTGAGATGACTTCTATGATTATATTATTTACTTCTATGATTATATTGTTGACTTCTGTGATTATATTAAATTGACCTGGAAATCAGAAATAACAGTAGGTAGTACTCAATAGGGTGTACTTTATCACAGACGGTTCTTTACTTACGGCTAGACCTGCCTGTGAAATTATATTATCACGGGCAGCTAGACATAGGTAAAGAACAACCTGTGATAACTCCATTATCAAAGGTGATTACTATTACAATACATACCGGCTGCGATAAATTGTCTCCACAGGCGGCTTGTCATAGGTAAAGATCCGTCTGTGATAACACCATTATCATAGGCGGTTATATATACTGTATGACCTGACTATGATAATGTGTCTTCACAGGCGGCTAGTCGTAAGTAAAGAACCACCTGTGATAACACCATTATCATAGGCGGTTTCACTTTTCGCCTGTAAAATTGCAGATTATCACAGGCTCTTCATTTCAGGCGGTTTTAGAAATCGTGTGTGATAATACGTTTGGAACCGCCTGAGATGAGGCTTATTGTAGCAGTGATTTCACCCAAGAGTATTCTCAAGGATATCGTATTTGTTTATCTCAAAGGAAGGCAAAGGGGAAGAGTGACAAGATCAAGGAGAGAAGAGGATGTTCTCATGAGGAGTTCGGTAGGATGGGCAAATGGCGTAGTGGGGTAGTGTGACACACACCTAAGCAAACTACTCTAAGTGGTAAGAATGTCCTAGTGGAGGCCAAGTTAGAGATGGAGCTACTCCAACTTTGATTTAACTATTCATATACATAGCCTATCAATGTACATATGAGTATGCTAACGATAAGTACTAGGGCTTAGTGGTCCAATACATCGGGCACGGGTTTACCCCTGACAACATAATGACAATTCCCGCCCCGAGCCTGTGGTGTAGCCGAACGTGGGGGATTATGAAGGACAGACAGGGCTATCACCACCTGCTTCCTATGCCTACAACCCGTGGGTCTACGAGACATCCAATGCTACTTTAACGATCTAAGCACCACACTTACATGTTAAGTAAATTCTTTAAGAGCTGCAATACAAGTACCTTCCTAAGGCAGTGACTAACCTAAACACTGTTGAAGCCAATGTTGGGACCAAGCACTAACTTACTCATATTAGCATAATCATATTAATATCTAATTAGACTATAGTGGTGGTGTATGATGTCTATCATAACATGATATGAGCATTATGACTAGATCATAACAACATCTACACTTATCACATACATGGGTCCACAACCGAACAAGGAACCTCTATCCAAGTATATGAATAAGTAAAGACTAATAATATCATTATCATAAAGTATAAAGTCAGAAATAAAGGAAAAGATACATGAGCCATACCTTTTCCAAATTGAACTTGGGACTAGAGGCTCCTCTCTACAGCCTAACCTCCACTAAGGACTAAGAGAGCATTGGTGTAATACAAGAGAGAATGCTTGAGTGGTGTGTGTGAAAAGTGAGGCACCCCCCTATTTATACACGGAGTAGAGGCGATTATCGCCACAATTAGCGTGCGAATCAGTCTTCACCGCCTTCAGGGCACCACAGGAGAGCGCCACGCGTCGGCTGGTCGGGTTTGGCGCCAGGAAGGGGTCGAGTGAGCCAGGAGGACTTGGTGCTTTCTCCATGAGACTGATAAGTGGGCCCATGGTTCATCCCAATGTGATATTTCCATTTGATTCTATCGGATATGCCTGGGAATGGGTCTATGGATCCATGTGATGCCACATGTTGTCGCGTGATTGGTTGAGGTGGCACTCTTCAAAATTGCTCCCCTCATTCTCCATCAATTCTACATAAAAGCTTATACATGCACTATTTCTCCAAGTACAAGTGCAATTATGTCAAATCTAACTATGATGTGTCCAAGAATATTTAGTCCTTCACATAATTGAGTTATATTGACGGTCAAAATTGGTATATAATGACCATCAACAGGTAGCGCGGTGGTCATGGCGGTGCAGTGACGGAGGGGGAGCACAATGAGGGCAGCGAGGTGGAGAGAAGCAGCGGCTCCGGCATGGATGAGGAGGGAAGAGAGAGAGGGAGGCGGCGGTGCCAAAGGAGGAGAGGATGGAGGTGGCGGCTCACCTCGAGGACACCATCGATGGTTGAAGCATGCGTTGTGGAGGCGGCGCTAGGGTGCGCGTGGCGGCTTTGGCGAGACGCTCGTGGCGGTGATGGAGTCGCACGCGTGGAGGCGGTGACGCGGCGCTTGTGGCAGTGACGGCGCGGAACCTGTGGCGACGCGAGTGATGGTGTAGCACGAGGTATGGTGCGGCGCAAGTGAATGAGGCAGTTGCACTCAGGCACGAGTGTATTAAGCCTCTACTTACGATGACCTATGTAATGACAGCCCGCCCTAGGGAATAAGTATTCCATTTACGACAGCTCACTGATCCGTCGTAAATAAGAGCTTATTTACGACTGCCTAGGTCAACCGTCATAAATAAGACTCTTATTAACGACGGCCTAGGTCTACCGTCTGAAACTAGGCTTCATAAATAATATTAAAAAGTATGGTATCCTCGCAAATAATTTTAGTCGTCGGTAATGTGATGTTTTCCTATAGTGCATCTCCTTTAATTTTCTTCTCCTCTCACATTCTTTGGACAATTGTCTCTATCATATCCAGCATCTTTGCAAGTCTTGCACTTTTGCGACTTTGATTCTTCATTCTTTTAGTTGTTGATTTTATCTGCATATTCCAATATAATCTTGCACATTTCCTTCAAACGAATATTACGTGAGACCACTTGCACTTCTTTAGAATGCTACAACCAACAAAAAAATCTTTTTCTGGTGTGAGAGCGAGATTGCAAAAAGGATGGGGTTCCAAATGTTGTAACAAAAGGTTGATGCCTTCTTCACACGTTTAATCATTTATGGTATTACTAAATGATGTGGTGCTTGGCATCTTCTTTCTATTCATCCATGGTGATAGTGTCCTTCTCCACTAATGAACTGCCTTCACTAAGATATGCATTACCTCTAAAATAGACTAACACATCCGTTTTAAAAAATAAATTAACAACCATATATGTAGATGTGTTTACCATATAAAATTTTCCATCAATCTTTTCATGATGTGGTGCATTGACAGTTCATCTATTCTTACATCTGTGCACATATATATGATATGATGACATGGTATTCCTACAGACTCAAAAAACATCACGAGCACTTTATATATGTGATCAGTAGTGAAGCAAATCACCTCTACTACTCTTTTATAGTTGTCAATTATGGTAATACTTTTTGAGAAATCCTATCCTACAGGTGCCTAAATATAGCTTTCTTTCAGGCGACGTTCTGAGCCACTGAATTTGCTTTAAGATTTGTTCTGACTCATCTTATTTATCTTCTCTCCAGCCCCAACCCTACTCCCGAGTCCTCCGATATTGGGCGAGCGGCCACGGATGCAGCCGCCATCGCAGTGGGAGATGGCGCCGGTGCACGCAGCTGGATCCGACGCTGGGATGTCTGCGGTGAGGGCGGCGGCACCGGAGGTGCGACATGGAGGCGCGGGCGGCGCGACCAGGCACGAACGGCGCGACCAGGCGCAGACGGTGCGATGGGACGATGCGGTGAGGGCGGCGGCGGAGGCCGCGCGTGCCTCGCTCGGCGCCAGCGCCGGCTGCCGTCGTCGGAAAAGAAGTCCGTTTCAGGAGAAAAAGGTAAGATTTCTTTATTTTTTGTTAATTTTTAATTTGTAATTGTTAATCCGTGGTTTGTAGGATTATGTTAGTTGTAAAATAATCAATCAAAAAAATGTGTGGTTGATCAACCTATAGAATTAAGGGTTATTGATTAATTACATAATTTATAGTTAATGATAGTGATTAACTTCTAATTATCCGGTGCCTAAATTTTTCTAAAATTTCAGGCACCTGACAATAGACAGGCCCATACTTTTTTATCATTTGTTTCATGTTCTATGGGCATCACAGTGCTTCTAACATCTCTTCTTGAATTTTTTTAAAAACCTCATGTACGGAAAAAACACATGTTTCTCTATCCCATGAAGTAAATAGATAGGGTTCATATACAGGGTCGTGTTATCATCTATCAGTTCTTTCTAACGTGGGCCTTTTTAAGTTGTATCAAACCATAGCAACAACTCAAGAAGTACGAGTTACGACATATAAAATGGTTGGAAAGAGAATTTGTAGTATCTGACCTTGACGTTATTCAAAGAATACCTCCAAGTCAAATATCATCGAAATATGTCGGTATCAATGACTTGTGGATGTGATACCTTCTCTCTAATCATTTTTTAGTCTTCAAATGAAAATCACTTATTATAGATTGCCATATGCTCTTAATTTCTTATGTTGTTTTTGGACCACATAAACATGAACTGACCAATGGTTAGAGAGAAGGTATCACATCCACAAGTTATGGATACCACCATATTTCAAAGATATTTGGCTGGGTGTATTTTTCAAACAATATCAAGGTTATAGAATGCAACTTCCGTTTTCAACCGTCTTATAAGTTGTAAGATTGTACTTGTAAAGTTTTGGATACAATTTGTCACAACTTTGAAATGTTGCAACGCGGAGAACCGAAATATGACAACATGATCCTATGTGCAAACACTACTATATTTATTTTATGGAAAATAGAGAAACATGGTGATTTGAGTTCATACGCGAGGTTTTTAAAAATTCCAAGAAGAGGTGTTAGCTGTAAAGGGGCACAATGATGACTAGAGCAGGACTGAAATGGAGGATAGGAAAGTTGTTACCATGACTGATAACTATAAAAGAGTTAGAAAGATAATTTCTTTACTACAAATCATGTATATTAGTGTCCGTACATGCTTCTCAACTTCGTAAGAATATTATGTCATCATACGGTATGTATGTTTATAGGCCCAAGAATAAATGAACTGCCAATTCACTAAATCATGAAAAGATGGTTAAAATTTGTAAAAGGCAATCTCATGTACATATATGGTGGTTAATTTACTTTTTTAGAACTGACGCATTATTGTCTAATTTTCAGAGATAATGCAAATAATAGTGAACGCAATTTACTAGTGATGAAGATCGTATCTCCATGGGAGAATTCATGAGAAGGAAGATGGCAAGTGCTCCCAATAATTTTGTAGATATTTTTAAATTACAAAATTTAGAATATTTGTCCTTGTTTCTGCGTTGCTCTCACACCAGACAAGAAGAATGAGAAAAAATTTATTGTTTGTACCATTCCAAAGGAAGTGCATGTACTTCCACCTTATGACATTTGTGCAAAGGGAAGATGCAAGAGAATATTACATATGTATATAAAGGCACGAGCAAAAAATAAAGAATCAGTGTCGCATGAATATATGCAAAGATGTCGAGCATGATAGGCACAAATGTCCAAATACTTGTATTCATTTTTTACTTGCTAAAAACAATAGCTAAAAATATATTGTTTATTAATTATTCCTTCTTTATCGTCTTAGATTTGAAATAATTTGATACACAATACCATAAAGGAATGCACATGAAAATCCTCTGTATTGAAATTCAATACATAATTCATGGTCAGGATCCTGGGAAAACAAGTTCTTTAGATAAGACTCCATACGTATTCTTGAAGAGAGACATTCAGGACGAAATTGAGTCAACAGTTTCAGTCATCACCTTTGAAGCTGCGAAGGAGGTTGGCGCACCTACGATGAGGCCGCCTACCTCCTCCACGTGCCTCCTTGTGGACACATCACACTCGGGCCGTCGGCCAAAAATGCTGATGCCATCGAAGTGGAAGGGACTGCCAAGGAATCGAAGGTGAAAAGGAGGTGGGGGATTTTGTTTCGCCAACCCAGGAAGAGTTTGTCAATTTGTGTTGTCAGGTTGAGAGACAAAAGCGAGACAATGATGATCCGATGAAGATTGTGTGGTCTTATCCGATGAAGATCGTGAGTTCTTGAGAATTTTCTTACACAATTGTAGATTTACGGTGATCGTATATCAGTGGCAACTCCTACTGAAAACCAAGGATAAGATATTTCTTATACCAACCTGAATGTGAATGATTAATATGTCAATTCGTAAATGATCTTTACAGCTTATGACCGGATTGCACTTTTGCTTCCTCTTCTGTCCAAGGAAATGAAAAATAAAAAAAAAATGGGATGGAAATAGGCACGTTGAGTAAAGATATATCAAAATAAATGAATTTTTACCTCTGTATGCATGCTTCGAATGTTGAATATGTTCTGAAAACGATTAGAATGCAATCAGCATTTTGATGCAATCGTACATAAATCTCTTGTAAATCACATGATCTGCACCCAATAGTTACTGTATTTTTATACTTAAGTTCTCACACCTGATAATATAAATGCAATTTAAATACCAGTGTTAGGTGAGAGGGTTTAAATGAAAAATAAAGTAATCATTAGATGTAGATTGTGTGACTTGAAAAAAAATTTACAGGATTACACCACAGTGCTGATTGCATTCTAATAGTTTTCTTATTTCCTTCCCTGACATAACACAACGGCAACTTGTGACCAAGGTAGAGAATTTGGTGAATCAGCTATGCAGCGAGCTGGAGCGGCGACGACTCAGCCGTGTGGTACCTGGGCATGGTGAGCCCGTAGGGAGGAGCACCGCGGACAGACGATGACCAGCGGCACGGACCTGGAACATTGAGTGGAATCAATAGAGGAGCACGGAGATGGCATGAAGCACAAATGGGAAGAACAGTTTGGATAGAGAAGAACAATGCAGCAGGAGGGCCAGCGAGGGAGAGTGCTAGCGTGCAGCGGTACCGCAGGAACCAACGCCGGAAATTGATGGACCAGCGTGGAGGCGTGAATGGGGAGGGAGACATGGAGTGGCAGCGGCGCGGACGGCTGGGTGCCTTGATCCCTCTACATAACCTGTTACCTATAGATATAGGCGCTTGCTTCGGACGGCTCTCCAACAACGAGGTAGGAGGATCCGACGATCTAAGGTTCCGACTGTTGTTTGTTTTTAGACCATGGATAAAGTCCTGATCTTTCTTTTCAAAAAGATTATAATCAATTTATTACAAACGAGTACAACTATAGACATTTATATTCTATTGCTTAGAACAAACACGACTCTGGACCAGACTTCATAGACCAACATAACAACATATTCACCCCTTCACATTTTTCGTAAGTGCACATCAGATCCAGCGTCTATGACTTTCTCTGTAAAGTATCTGCATTTAGTATTATCAAATTTAGTTTAAAATTCGCTTCCACCATAAATCGAACTCAGAATCTGAGTAGTGATACTCAGAGTACTTAACTACTAGACTAAACTCCTTTCACAAATACTTGCACCATGTGGGGTTTGAATCCACAATCTCAAGAGTTACAACACCATGCTGCCTTGATCACTTGAACTACAAATTCTTTGTATTGTTTTTACAGTCTATGAACATGATACACAAAAACTAGAGTAATTGTTGATTTCTAGTTTTTTTTTTCGAAATTGAGGTCGACTTACAAGTTACGAAGTGTTTTTCTTTGGACTACCAATTCACCTTCTCACTGACTCCACGCCACACATGCCGTGAATAAAACACTTCTAAGGCTCAGTCCAACACGTAACCTACTGAGAAACTCAAATCTGAAATGGGGTACTCAAATAGTAAAAAACATCTCCAACCCGGAAAAACCAATTGAACACACATTTTATTTACTCAAATCCTAAATATCGGCGGCCTCGCTCGTGACTCAAAGAAACTAGCGAGCGGTCGAGACTCGCTCCTAATCCTCGCGCCACACAAACAAATCGCCACTGCCGCCGAATCTTGCTCCGCCAGCGTGGTTCGATGTCTTGCAACTCGCCACCGCCTTCCCCAAGTTCCGTCGCCGCTGCTGCCAAAATGCCTCGCTACCACACTCGCGGGTCGTGGGTGACGCTGGCGCCGTGAAGGTGTTTGTGCAGGTCTTTTACTAGCGTCGATGGCGTCACCTTGCATGCCGAGTGGTGCTTGCCTCCCTCCAGTTGTCTCATATTCTGCACCCTCCTGTCGGTGACCGCTCTGCTCCTTCACCTCCCTCTCTTCCTGCCCCTCTCCTTCTCTACTCCCACCCGTCCCTGTTGTGCTCTGGTTCAATGGCTGGACCCGCGGCAGGTAGTGGCGGGCTTCATGTTCGTCATGCTCGACAACATGATCAAGCACGGCCACTTCTCTTCAGGCACCGAGGTTGTTCCTGTTCCTGCAAGGATCTCGCATTTCCCCTCTAACTACCGTCCTTACCTTTCCTAGGTTTAGTGGTAACTTGCTGCTGGCATGCCGTTGTTTACTGATTTGGCGCTGTTAAGCAAGTTCGTCGTGAGAATCAATCGTTGGGGTGTGAGGTCGTGATTGGGGGATTCGAATTGGTCAGTGGTTGCGGAGGGAAGCTATCCAAAATCGTTTTGTGTCCGGTGTTGGAGTCGTCTGCTTTTAGGTCTCAATGCCTCTGGGCTGAACCGTACCCGTAAGGCGGAAATGAGTGCCCGTATATAGCTATTACGGTTAGTGTCAGCTTAACGATTAGGACTGTCCATGAAGATCGAAGCTCATGGGTTACTCGTGTTTTTAATGATGAGTAAAGTTCCGACATTTTTTAGGGGCTATTGTGTTTATACCCCTATTTGTAAATCTAATTGTGATTTTACCCTTCAAATTAGGGTTTGTGATTTTACCTGTGTTTCTTTGAAATGAAACAAAATTCTAGCCCTACTCCGTTAAGGATAGTTAACGATGTTAAATATGAGAAAAAAGACAGAAATACCCTTATCATGTTAATATATTGAAAATGTATTTAGTAGTATTACAGAACAAGATATATTTCATTGAAAATTTGTTTGGATGTGAAATTTATGATTTGATAATTTTTTTAATTCATACAAATTTTAAAAAAATTATATTTGAAATTCTGGAAATTCGAATTTTAAAAATCCAAAAAATTTAATTTAAAACAAAGATTTGGAAACTGGAATATAAATTTTTGGAAATTTAAATTAGAATTTGAAATTTCGAAAATTCTGAATATCATTATTTTTTTGAATTTATTTGAATTTCACTTAAATTTTTTGTTTTTAAATTTCTAAAAAATGTTTGAATTTGAATTCAAATTTTTCGAAAATCAGTAATTTTGATATTTATCTTACAAAAAACTTCTTTTCATAAATTAGCACAAAGTTGGATAGTTTTGACTTTTTTTATTTGTCAATTGTTTATTTTATTTTATTAAATCATTTAATCTAATCAGATTTAACGGTGTTAGAAATAGAGGGTAAATGGTGACTTCATTTTGAAAAAGTAGGGGTAAAATCACAAACCCTAGTTTTCAAGGGTAAAATCACAATCAGAGTTGAAATTAGGGGTAGAAACACAATAAACCCTTTCTTTTAAGGAGTTTATGGTCAATTTACTATAAGTAAATACAAATGCAGACACTAATAGCTTATTGTCTAGAATAAGACGGTGATGACTGGATAGCTAAGCACATAACTGTGTACCAGACTTCAAAGATTAACATTACGGCATGTTCATCCCTTCACATTTTCGTAGATGCACCTCAGATCTAGCGCTCATGATTTCTTTTGTAGATTACATCCATTTAGTATTGTGAAATTCAGCCTGAAATTCGCTCTCATCAGAATCAAACTCAAAACTTGAGTAGTGCTATTCAGAGTATTTAATCATTCTAGACATGAGTTACTCATGTTTAACTCATTACAAACTCATTTTGAGATTAACAATTACACTACTACAAAAAGCATTTTCACATCTGCCTCGTTTTTTTACACGGACGGTCCGTAAAAAAATGCGCTTGTGATGTCGAGCGATACAATAACCGCGTATGTGATGCTTAAACATCACAAGCGGTTTTTCATGAACCACCTCTTGGTTAAATACATAATCTTTAGAGACGGTTACTATTAAAGAACTGTTTGTACTGGTTCAAACGTCACAGACGATTTTTAATAAACAACTATCTAGGTAAAGACAATGTTTTCACATACGACTATTAATAAAGAATCGCATGTAGTGGTGCATATATTTTATGCGGTCTTTTATACAGAACACATGAGATGCTCTCTATGTTTTCACAAACGGATTTTACTTACTGAACTACTGTGAAGGATACTAAAAGAAAAATATCTAATAATATTTCTCAGGGCATTTTATAGTAATATATTATTTATATGTATATATTATACTATATATATACATATATATATTATTTATATGTATATATAATAATATATACATATACATAATATACACATACATACATATACCTACATAAATAAACAAATTCATAAAAAGAAAAAAATGTCAAATTAAATATTAAAACTTCATTGTAATTGTCGAAGTGTGTGATCGACACTTCTCTAGTACTACTACATCGTAGCCCGTGGAGGTTCGTGATTGGTTGAGGTGCGCGTGAGATTACGAACAAGACAGTGACATGAGCAGTTTCACGTGGTTTGGGCCGTCTGAGCGTAATACCCTACTCCACGGGGTGCTTGTTGATGTATGAATATGTGGTGGCTTGTGTGCCTATGAGCCTTTTTTCTGTATCGTGCATCACAACCCTTCTATAGTCCAAGGACTGGCTGTTACATTGTCAGCCTGGTCCGACATGTGGCCCTGGCGGTAGTTAATTGCCTAATACACGATTTGTGAATATTAAGCGCAATTAACAGTGTGATAACGCGCCTTAATGGTGGCATTACTGGTCTTAAGAGTCCTCTGATCGTGTGTCATTAATATGGCATTAATGACACGTAATCAGGTCTTTTAAATGTAGCTTTAACTGTCTCTTGAATGTCCGCGCCGTTGGAGATCCGTCAGTCTTCTCGTTATTGTCTTAGGTCCAGAGGCTCGACACGTGGCAGCTCTAGAGCTTCCCATCATGGGGAGGTAGGTCCGGAGCCACTATACATGTGGCAGCACCGGAGCTTCCCTCTACTGGGGGTTTGGTCCGGGGTCACTAGACATGTGGCAAGATCGGAGCTTCCCTACGAGGGGAGTTAGGTCTGGCCTTGCGTTACACGTGGCAGTGCCGGAGCTACCCAAACGAGGGAGGCGGGTCCAGTGTTGTGTAGCACGTGCAGCCTTCAGAGGTCTTCAACTCGGACGGGTGGAACTCCTCGGCTTTTCTTGTGGTATCATGGGGTACCTGGTATGCAGGGTACCGACAGTGGCCCCTGGGCCCACCTCTGGGAGAAACTCTTTGGGTTAAGTTATTCAACCAGAGGTGGGGCCATCTTCGATTCCCGCGTTTCAACTTCAAAGGTCTTGTGATGTGCTGTTGGGGTGATGGTTCACTGTTAAACCATCGCCGCATGGCTTCTTTTGAATGCGGCAGGTGAGATCCTTGTGTCCGGATCTCATGCAATTGAAGGTCGTCGGTTCCAATAAAAAACCGTATCGATTCCGCGCACCCCGTCAGGCCGCCGCCCTCGGGCTTCCAACTCCCCATCATGACAATGGTTCACCTGGGGTAATAACTTCGGCCTTTCCGCCTCAGTGGACCCGAGCCCCTTCGTCATTGACAGGGTCGATTTTTAAAGTGTGATCTTGATCCAGCAACGGTTTGGGGACTCCTTACGATTTCATTCGAACTTGCACTTAGAGCCTCCCAACCTTTGCTTAGCCCTTCCAACTTTTCGCTCCACTTTGCCGCGATGGAGTTGGGTCTTCCCCGCGGCAGAATCAAGACAAACGAAGATATGTCGAGGGTCTAGACCTACATGTGGTTGTCTAGTGACTCCTGCAACAATGACATCCGCTTTTGCAAGCTCCCCTTCAAGAAGGAGGGCACCAGAGAGATGGTGTACTTCTCAGCGTACACCATGGTGGGTCTGATCCCACCTTTTTCAACCTTTCTCTTGATGCAGTCGGATTTCTACAGTCTGCAGCTTCATCATCTCGGCCCCCACTCCCTCTTGCTGGTGGCGACCTTCGTCCACTTCTGCGAGATGTGGGTGGGCGTGCCTCTGTGCATTGAGTTGTTCTGGACCTTCTTCACAGTCCACACTACCGAAAAGGGGACAAAGTTGATTGGCTTCTACTACTTCGTGAAGCGCAAGAATTGCTCCTTCAAGTACTTGAAGACCTTCACCTCTGGCAAGTGGGACGACTGGAAGAAAGACTGGGTCATCATCGTAGTGGATGAGCACGATAGGTTGGAGCTGCCCAAGGGCCTCCCCAATGTTGAGACCAAAGCCTGGAACGCTGTTCCGAAGCTATCCAAAGCGTACAATCCCATCCTGACAAGGATTCAGGAATGTGTAGAGGGTGGAGTGACACCTCAAATGGTCTTCAGCAATTTCCTGGTGAACAGGTGGATTCTACTGAATACTAGGGAATGGATCGCATGGGCTTTCAATAGTGAGATGGATCATAACCGAATTGAAGTCAGTTTGAATACCAACTTTGATGATGAATCTTTGAAGCTCCATCTCAAGAAATTTCAGAATGGAGTTATCTCCCGCGAAGCCTTGGCTCCGTCAGCTGCCTTCCTGCCTCTGAACATGTTTCTAGAGGTTAGCAGGGAGCTCCGGAAGAGAATGCTGGCACTGGATGACCTCAGCATGGTCGAGAGGTGCCAAACCTCCGGGGTTGTAATCCCCAGAGCTTCAGAGAGGGTGGCCCCCACTGCTCCAAGACAGAAGGTTGATGACGCTGTCAAGGGTAATGTAAGAGCTATGTGTGCTGAATACATTAGCGTGTAGTGAATACACTTGCTTTGACGATAAAAGTTTTGAATGTCACCAAAACACCTTTTTATCAAGGTCCGACTAGCTTTTGTCAGCTCCGATCAAGTTTTGTCTCTAGCGCCGACACGTTTCTGGTTAGCCCCGATGCTAGGTTCTACTAGCTTTTGTTAGCTTCGGCTCAAGGTCCGGGTTGCTCTGGCAAGGTCCGAAACTTGACCGCAATGCTTCTGTTTTTCATTTGCGATGTTTCGTACTTGCTTTACATCTCCGGAAAGATTGCTTAGTATTCATTTGCTAAGTCTTTGGTGCGTTTTTGGTTAACATGAATGATATCGTGTTACTGTGCTTTTGCAACATGCTTATGTGAGGTTTTCACGTAAGGCGTTGTGTTTGGAACTGACTTGAGTCAAGTCGAGGACTTGGGCTCGTATGGATTGGTTGTTTATTCATGTGCAGGTGTTGCTTGAGTTCAAGACATGGTTGGTGATGGGATCCATTGTACTAGTCTCAGGGAGGAGATGAGGTTCCAACAACCAAATTCAGGAGAAATTGTGGTTGAGCTGATCAGGAGGTTGCGCAGCATGATTGAATCAAGAGCAATGCATGTGAAGGTATCGTGGATGCCATTGGAAGATGTTTGCACGTGTGCAAGGAGTTCATGGACGTGGCTACATGGTTACATGACGTGATGAAGAGATGCGGACATAAAGAGTTGGTCGGAAAGGTCCAACCGACTAGGTTATGGACTCAGACTGCGGCTGAGTCGGGTTTGATCCAAATATAGAAAGATTTGAGTTGGTTTTGATAGGGTTTCGTGTGGGTCACGAATTTGAGTTGTTTAGGAATGTGGGATACGTTCATAAGGTGTTTGGAAGTCTTAATATTGTTTCTATCTGCGTATAGAAGAATCCTAAGCAGTTATGGAAAGTTATGATTCGTGAACAGAGTAGGATTAGGTTCCTGATCTGAGTTGAGTCGGCTTTTGAGCTGGTTATATAAGAAAGGGAGCCAAGAGCTCGTGGTGCACGATTTTGGGGCTGTTTCTCTTGTGTTCTATTGAATAAAATTCATAGTTTGAAGGAACTTTTGTGCCTTGTTCGTACGACTTGTTCCAGACAAGTTTTACTCATCGAGTTTCTGGACAGCACTACCTTTCATCGGTGGTTTTATCATAACTCGAGTTTTATAGATCCAATTGAAGTGATTCTTTTTGAGTTTTCTTCACAACTTTATTATTTATCATCTGTCAAAATTTCACGGTCATTGGATTTGTGTTCTATAATCTACACGAGTTTATTTGCAGCGTTCCAGAACTGTTTTTTTTTGGGGGTAGGGCAGATTGACCTCTGTTTGATCTTTTGATCATAACTTGGGTTTTTCTCGACGGATTTGAGTGATTCTTGATGTGTTGTCTTCGTGTCTTGATTCTATCTTATATCTATCACTTTTGTCACGGTGAAACACGTTTAGATTAGTCTCACACACGATTTCTTTAACAGATCGTTTTTCTGCCGAAGGGGTTGGGGTTTAATTGTTTCTGCCGCGTAAGTTTTTCAAATCTACCATTCACCCCCCTCTGGTAGCTTTTCACGTGCTCTTCGATCCTACAATTGGTATCAGAGCCACGGTGCTCTAATCATTGTGATTTGCGCGTGTTTTTGACTAGTCGTCATAGAGAAGTACTCTGCCAAACCTTGTGTGTTCGCTGGTATTGATTTTCAGGTTTGGAATGCATGCATGGAGGCTTTCATTCAGGCACAAGGATTTGCAATATTGGAGAAGGTATACAAGCCTTATGAAGTGCCATCAAACTATCAAGTTACAGCTAAAAATCTAAGAGATGTCGACAACAACAACAAGGCTCGGAACTTGATCATACAAGGATTAACACAAAGCGACTTCGACCGTGTTGCACACCTCCGATCTGCATACGATGTGTGGAAAGCACTTTGTGACTACCATGAAGGATCCAACACGATCAAAGAGGTAAGGCAAGACATGTTCAATAAAGAATACATGCCCTTCGAGATGCAACCCGGTGAGTCTATTGATGACCTTTTTGCTCGCTTTAATAAGATTCTCAGCAACTTGCGTAGTGTCAATGTTAATTTTTTAGATGCTAAAAATGCTAGGCAATTGCTAAGTGCATTAGATATGTCTTTGGGAGATGAAAGTCATATCTATTCATGAATCTACTGTCATGAGTTCACTTACTTTAGATGTGCTATATTCCAAGTTAAAAACTCATGAAATTGACATAATCTCACGTAAGAACCCCAACAAGTCTATTGCTTTTGTTTCTCAATGTGACACGCCTAGTTACGGTCAAACATCATCTTGTGGTACACTTGCTTTGCTGTCCTCTCTAACCCTTGAACAGATTGAGGAGTTTCCAGAGGAGGAGCTAGCGCTCATCTCTACCCGGTTCTCAAAAGCATTGCAAAATGTGAGAACTAGAAGGAGAGGAAGCTCCGGACCTCAACGATGCTTTGAATGTGGTAAGACAGGACATTTTCGTTCAGATTGCCCTAACCTTTCATGTCCTTCTTCCCAGGATGAAAAGAAAACAAGAACGAAGCACTCCTCTGCAAAAGATACGAAGAAAAAGAAAGGTTTTATAGGACGTCAATTGGTGAGCAGTTTTATCTCAGCACTCCAGGAACTTGGCTCAAGTGACGTGGACATTGGAAGTGATGAAGATGAAGACGATTTGGCAAACTTGTGCTTCATGGAGGGCAAGTCAAGATCAAGTATGGAGGAGGCAGAACACAATAGCGACAATGAAGAGGTATGTCCTACTTGCGAAGAAATGTGTGATGTTATTTCTCGTGCCACTGTTATTGTTAAGAAAAAGGACAAAAATCTTAGGGACAATGCTGTTAAAATTTAGTCACTAAAATCTGAAATTAATCGTTTGAAATCCTTGATTCCTAGTGATGATTCTTGTTCCTCATGTGACTTAATATATGAACAATTGTCCTCCCTAAGAAGTGCACATACCTCCACACATGATAAACTTGAACTTGAAATTGAAAAGAACAAAAAGCTTGCTTCACTTAATATTGGAAACATAAAAGATGCTTCTTGTTCTACAATTGATTTGCATTGTTCTAGTTGTGATGATCTTGATAAGAAACTGCAAGATGCTATGAATGAAATCTCTATATTGAACAATGCTTTACATTGTCATGAAGTTAAATATTGTTCCAATTGCAAATTAAAAGGAAAAACTTCATGTGAAAATTGCCTTGATCTGTCCAATAAACTTGATAACATGCATAAGACATTTGATCGGTTTTGTAATGGGAATAAGAACTTAAACTTGCTGCTGAATTCATCCAAGTCTTACAATGATAAAACTGGTTTAGGTTTTGATTCTCATGCTCATGCTAAGGCACATCCACATAAAAGTGTAAAGTCATTAGGAAGTGGTTTGATTCAAACAGTTCCTAAACAAAAAGAAGTGGTTTTCAAATCTGCAGGAGTATTGTCTCATTCGGTTTCAAATAAAAATGCTGTCTGCTCATCTAGACATGAACACAAAGTTAAATTTCATTATACCTACTGTGGTAGAGATGGTCATTTCATAGATTTTTGTTATAGACTAGCTAAACAACAGAAAAGGGAAAGAATGGTTGCTAGATCTCATAACTTTCATGCAAAATTTGCTACACATATTGAACCGAATGTACAACCTGCTGTTTTGAGTCAAAAACATTCAAAGTTTATCGCCGGACCTTCTGCTTTTGCCTCTGGAGCTACTGATTTTTGTGCTACACAAGTAACACCTTATAGGTCAGTATTTAAGAATAAAAATTCTCGAACTTTGACTCATAAACCCACTGTTTTGTCTCAGCTTTCGCGTATTTTTCCTGCTGCACATCGTGTGACTCAGTACTGGATTCCTAAATGCCTTTTGACTAACCCCAGTATTGAGTCATCGACGTATTGTGCTTCTATGTAGGTTACACGTTTGAGGAAGGAGAACATTTGGATTGTGGATTAAGGTTGGTCACGCCACATGACCGGTAACAAAGATTGGTTCTCTCGGTTTGGAAGAGTTTTTAAAGCTGATTTTGATATGTCTTCTTCTACATAGATGTCTAGTTGCTAATGATTCAAAGGACCTATATTTTTGGCATCGTAGACTTGGTCACATAGGCTTTGATCACCTAACGCGTGTTAGTGCTCTTGATCGCATACGTGGGCTGCCTATGCTTAAAGGGGACAAAGAAATTGTGTGCTCTTCTTGTAGACATGCTAAGATGGTTGCAGGTTCACATACTCCTCTCACAATGATCATGACAATTGAACCATGTCTACTTTTGCATCTTGACACCGTAGGACCTTCACGTGTTCAATCCTTCGGAGGTAAATGGTATGTACTTGTGATTGTTGATGATTATTCTAGATACTCTTGGGTTTACTTTATGGCGTCTAAGAATGAAATTTTTAGTTACTTTAGAACTTTATTTCTTAGATTATCAATTGATTACTCAGGATCTTTAAAAGCAATTAGAAGTGATAATGGAATTGAATTTAAAAATCAATCTTTTGATCACTTTTGTGCTGAAAATAGAATAGATCATCAATTTTCTTCACCATATGTACCTCAACAAAACGGTGTTGTAGAAAGAAAGAACATAACCTTAGTTGAGATGGCTAGGACTATGCTTGATGAATATCAAACTCCTAGGAAATTTTGGGCTGATGCATTAGCAACCACTTGTTATGTCTCAAATTATGTTTTGTTGCGTGCTAAGCTAGGTAAAACACCATATGAGCTCTGGTTTGGACATAGGCCTAGTGTTACACACTTTCGGGTCTTTGGTTGCAAATGCTTTGTTAAGAAACATGGTAATCTTGATAAATTTGAACCTAGATCCATTGATGGCATGTTTCTTGGTTATCCATCTCATACTAGAGGCTACCATGTGCTTTTACTTGATACTAACAAAATTGTGGTGACTTGTGAAGTGTATTTGATGAAGCTAGCCTAGGTACTAGCTCAAACATTGCAGGTCCAGATCCATATCCACAGGGGGGAGCATATTCGTTGAAGATGGGGAAGAATTGGAGCTGCTGCCCAAAAATTCAGCGGCTAAAGACTTTGGTTCAGCTCTGAATGTTAATTCTCAACCAGCACCGACATTCATCAATGCTGATTCAAATCGTCCTCAAGTCACAAGCTCATCGATTTGTGATGAACATGAAGAAGAAGAAGCTTGTGAGACATCTGTTCCCCTACGGTTTTACAAAGATCATCCCCCACAACAGATGATTGGAAGCTTGCACGAACGAGTCACACGGTCCATGTTTTGCGATCCAAACTCTTATGCTCATTCTGCTTTTGTTGCTTCTTTTGAACCCAAAGATATATCACACGGACTCACTAATGAATCTTGGATTATTGCCATGCAAGAAGAGTTAGAAAATTTTGAAAGAAATATTGTTTGGAAACTTGTACCTCCACCTCAAGGTCACACTTTAATTGGAACTATATGGGTATTTAAAAATAAACAAAGTGAGGATGGGGTTTTGGTTAGGAATAAGGCTAGGTTGGTTGCTCAAGGTTTCACTCAAGTTGAAGGTCTAGATTTTGATGAAACTTTTGCTCCAGTTGCTAGATTAGAAGCCATAAGAAGTTTGTTAGCTTTTGCTGCATCTATTGGTTTTAAGCTATATCAAATGGATGTTAAAAGTGCTTTTCTTAATGGGTACATAGATGAGGAGGTTTATGTGAAACAACCACCGGGTTTTGAAAATCCAGATTTTCCTAACCATGTTTACAAACTATCCAAAGCCTTGTACAGTCTCAAACAAGCCCCTAGAGCATGGTATGATAGGTTAAAAACATTCTTACTCTAAAAAGGGTTTACCATGGGCAAGGTTGATAAAACTCTTTTTGTGCTTAAGCATGGCAATGACTCATTATTCGTTCAAGTGTATGTGGATGATATTATCTTTGGTTGTGCTTCTCATGATCTTGTGTCCAAGTTTTCAGCAATGATGAGTTCCGAATTTGAAATGAGTATGATGGGTGAACTCACTTACTTTTTGGGGCTGCAAATCAAGCAAACAAAGGAGGGTACCTTTGTGCATCAAACAAAGTATACAAAAGATCTCCTAAGGCGCTTCAACATGGACAAAAGCAAGCCTCTTCGGACACCAATGGGAACAGCAACAACACTTGGACTTGATGAAGATGGTGAACCCGTGGATCAAAAAGAATATAGAAGCATGATGGGATCACTTTTGTACCTCACGGCATCAAGACCAGACATACAATTCAGCGTATGTCTTTGTGCATGGTTTCAAGCCTCCCCACGTACTTCACATCGTCAAGCCGTCAAAAGGATTCTCAGGTACTTACATGGAACTCAAGAATTTGGAATTTTTCTTCCTTCTTCCTCAACCGTTACTTTGAAAGCTTTTTTGGATGCTTATTTTGGGGGTTGTAGGATTGATAGGAAAAGTACTTCCGGTGCTTGTCATTTTCTTGGTAATTCTCTTGTTGCTTGGTCCTCTAGAAAACTGAATTCAGTTGCACAATCCATAGCCGAATCTGAATATGTAGCTGCTGCTAGTGCTTGCTCACAAATTCTTTGGATTGTTCAAACACTTTAGGACTATGGGGTTGATCTAGATAGTGTTCCACTGTTCTGTGATAACACTAGTGCCATTTGCATTGCTAAAAACTCTGTGCAACATTCTAGAACTAAGCACATTGACATTAGGTATCACTTTCTCCGAGATAATGTTGAAAAAGGAAACATTGTTCTTCACCATGTAGATACCGAACAACAATTGGCTGACATTTTTACAAAACCTTTGGATTTCACTCGTTTTTGTTACATTCGTAGTGAAATAGGGGTTAGGCATCGTCATGGCTTAAATTGAGGGGGAGTTTTGAAACTTTGGAAGTCTATGTGCGAATCTGAAATTAAAATAATATGAGCATAGTATTTCATACATATATGACTTTGTGATTCCTTTTACATGCTGAAAGTTCATACTACATTACTCGTGTTATACATTTTGTAGTTTTTGCCATGTCTAGTAATTGGATTAATTACTTACACTAAAACTGGTCATGCTCGAACTTTCTTGCTGTTTTGAACTTGTTACATGTCCACAAGTGCTTTTAATCATTAAGAATTAATCAAGTAATCAACTCACATGTTGAGTTTTTATGAACAAATATAAATTGAGAAAAGATCAAGAGAATATTCATGCATCGCACTTCTTTTTTTGAGATGGCTTATCATTGCACTTAGATATGAACTTGGAAGAAATTGCGTATGACTAAAACCATATCCTTAAGCTTCCGATTGTCAAATGACATAGGCTTGGCTTGGTTAGAATAAGGAAGATGCGCATATAATCTCTTGCAAATATCATATGATCTAAATTTATGCTTTGAAAAATAATAAAATGCAGCAACTAGTGTCATGATTTCAGGTTTTGAAATAGTTAAGTTTTTGAGATCATGACTTACTTAAATTGAAAATTACATTTGATCTCTAGCATGGCTTACACTACTTTATGTATTTCATTGATGTGATAATGTAAGGTACTTGATAGTATGACTTGGATGAGCTTTGTTTATATGTATATGTTATAATATGCTCATAATAACTAAAGGGGGAGAGATAATTTGTTTATATGCTCATGACTTGCTGAATACATTGTCAAAGGGGGAGAGATAAGCATGAAGAGAAAGAGAATATGTGCATAAGGAGAGATAATAAAGGGGGTGAGATATTATGGGATAATTTTTGGATTTTCTTCTCATTTTACTTTTGATTTACAAAGGGGGAAAATTGCCTTCAAAACTTTTATGTGAATAAGCCAATGTGCGGATTTTAAATGGTGTTGCCAATGCATTCATCAAGGAGGAGATTGTAATACATATGCGTGCTGAATACATTGGCTTGTAGTGAATACACTTGCTTTGACGATAAAATTTTTGAATATCACCAAAACACCTTTTTATCAAGGTCCGAGTAGCTTTGGTCAGCTCCGGTGAAGTTTTGTCTTTAGCGCCGACATGTTTCTGGTTAGCCCCAGCGCTAGGTTCTACTAGCTTTTGTTAGCTTCGGCTCAAGGTCCAGGTTGCTCTGGCAAGGTCCAAAACTTGACCGCAATGCTTCTATTCTTCATTTGCGATGTTTCGTACTTGCTTTACATATCTGGAAAGATTGCTTAGTATTCATTTGCTAAGTCTTTGGTGCGTTTTTGGTTAACATGAATGATATCGTGTTATTGTGCTTTTGCAACATGCTTATGTGATGTTCTCACGCAAGGTGTTGTGTTTGGAACTGACTTGAGTCAAGTCGAGGACTTAGACTCATATGGATTGATTGTTTATTCATGTGCAGGTGTTGCTTGAGTTCAAGACATGGTTGGTGATGGGATCCATTAGACTAGTCTCAGGGAGGAGATGAGGTCCCAACAACCAAATTCAGGAGGAATTGTGGTTGAGCTGATCAGGAGGTTGCGCAGCATGATTGAACCAAGAACAATGCATGTGAAGGTATCATGGACGCCATTGGAAGATGTTTGCACGTGCGCAAGGAGTGCATGGACGTGGCTACATGGTTCCGAGACGTGATGAAGAGATGTGGACGTAAAGAGTTGGTCGGAAAGGTCCAACCGACTAGGTTATGGACTCAGACTGCGGCTGAGTCGGGTTTGACTCAAATATGGAAAGATTTGATTTGGTTTTGATAAGTTTTCATGTGGGTCACGAATTTGAGTTGTTTAGGAATGTGGGATACGTTCCTAAGGTGTTTGGAAGTCTTAAGATTGCTTCTATCTGCGTATAGAAGAATCCTAAGCAGTTATGGAAAGTTACGATTCGTGAACAGAGTAGGATTAGGTTCCTGATCTGAGTTGAGTTGGCTTTCGAGCTGGTTATAAGCAAGGGAGCCCAGACCTCGTGGTGCACAATTTTGGGGCTGTTCCTCTTGTGTTCTATTGAATAAAATTCATAGTTTGAAGGAACTTTTGTGCCTTGTTCGTCCGACTTGTTCCAGACAAGTTTTACTCGTCGAGTTTCTGGACAGCACTATCTTTCGTCGGTGGTTTTATCATAACTCGAGTTTTATAAATCCAATTGATGTGATTCTTTTTGGGTTGTCTTCAAAACTTGATTATCTATCATCTGTCAAAATTTCACGGTCATTTGATTTGTGGTCTATGATATACACGAGTTTCTTTGCAGCATTCCAGAACTGTTTTTTTTTCGGGGTAGGGCAGATTGACCTCTGTTCGATCTTTTGATCATAAATTGAGTTTTTCTCGACAGATTTGAGTGATTCTTGTTGTGTTGTCTTCGTGTCTTGATTCTCTCTGCTATCTATAACTTTTTTCACGGTGAAACACATTTAGATTAGTCTTACACATGATTTCTTTAATAGATCGTTTTTCTGCCGAAGGGGTTGGGATTTAATTGTTTCCGCAGCGTAAGATTTTTAAATCTTCCATTCACCCCGCCCCCCTCTGGTAGATTTTCACTTGCTCTTCGATCCTACAGGTAAGGATCCAACCGAATCTTCCACCCAAAAGTGGAAGTTGAGGCATGTTGATGGGAGCTCCGTCAGGTCGGCTCCGACTTGAACATGCCTTCTCCTCGACAAAGCAGATCTTTGGTGGCCACGCCTCCTTTATTGTTGGTGTCCTCGAGGGGCGTTAGTTCCGGTAGATCAACTCCGGTCCAGCGTTGGCTGTGGGCTCCAGGTCTGGAGGTCCTTGCCAGCCGAGGGAGATCTCGGCTGAGAAGAAGCCGACGACGGCGACAGGTCCCGGGCAGCAGTCCGGAGCTCCTGCCTCACCAACTACGGTGGGCTCTGGCTCCGATCGCCCAATGAAGAAATTCCGCGCCAACTAGAGTGGTAGCATCCCTAGGTAAGCCTTGTGCCCTCACCTTGAGTTGCTATTTTTGTTTTAATCATGTCTTGAATCTTTCGATTCTTCGTATGCAGGGAGTCGAAGAAGGGAACCGAAGCTCCGGTGTAAGGATCGAATGCCCAAGAGGGGGTGAATTGGGATTCTTTTTAAAAATTAAAGTAATAAAAACTCAACTACTAAAAGCCCAATTCCTTTTGCAAACAACCTATGCACAAGTGAATAATAAGTTTGCGGTATATGAAATGCATAAGTATAACGGGAAAGGAAGAGTATGCAAACTCCCGAGAAGACACGAAGACACGGTGATTTATCCCGTGGTTCGGCAAGATCATAAAATTCTTCCTACATCCACATTGTGGCACCCACCAAAGGGTGTAGCCATTCTCAAGTCACCAAGACCAGGGATCTTCACTAAGAGTCTCCGTTCACCATCTCTGGCAAGGTGGAGCTCAAGCCTTGTACAAGTTCGATCATCCAGGCTTCCACAACCGACTTGGCAAGCTCCGGAAGGATCTCTCCAATCACCGAGTGATACACGGTGAATGCAATCACCAAGAGACACTCCCTTACAGCTCTCACTAGACTAGAGACGCCAATCACCAAGAATGGAAGCACACAAGCATCATCTCTAGTAAGTTCTAGCCTATCTCTTGGTGTACAATTGGTGTAAATGATGTGGAAGTGGTTGCTCAACGTCTTAAATGCTTGGTAATGTGTAGAGTAGCTCTAGCATCAAGACTTATGGAAATGACTGGTTGAAGGGGTATAAATAGTCAGCTTCCACGAGATAGCCATTGAAAAAGTAGGCTGACATCACTGTTCTACAAACCCTAGATGATCCGATGTTCTCCCTTCAGTTGTCATCAGTCAAATACAAATTAGCTGAGGTCACTGTGTCAGATATGACCGTTGATCGACCGATGTTGTATACACATGTACATCAGATAATCCGGTGACACTTGGTCCAGGATGGTCCAAAAATAATGCTTACTAGAATGATCGACCGATGTGGCATATTTGTACATCGGATGGTCCGGTGTTACTTGGTCCAGGGAAATTGCTTACTGGAATGATCGACCGATGTAAAACTTGCTTCCACATCGGATGATCCGGTGTATACCCAAGACTTCGGTCTTTTTCTGTTGTTGAGCCAACTCGACCGATGTAGTCTTTTCTGGATACATCAGATGATCCAGTGAGTTGATTTTGTCCGCTTCGAGTTGTTCTAAGTGATTCTTTTGGAATTTGTACGAGTGACCTCTTAGACATTGGTTTGAAATGTCCTTCTGATGACGACTAAGTCTCGTGTGCTGTCCATTTTGATGGAATAATTTTGACATATATGTTTCTTCTTTCAATCTTCATGAAAATCGATTGACCTCGAAAAATAGTTTGTTGAGGGGTCTCCAATTGTATTTAATGAGCAGTAGATGATATAAATATAGATTCCATTAAGTGTGATGAGTTATATGAGAGACCTTGCATCCACAAACTTATTAGTGATATCCAACGGTTGTCATTAATCACCGAAACCATACCTTATGGGGGCCTAGATGCTTTCAATCTCCCCCTTTTTGGTGATTGATGACAACACAACGAGTAAAACATAACAGTAATGAAATTTAGAATACGATACTCAAAAAGATATGTAACAAGTACAAGATCCAGCACACGAAGCTCGAAGGCTAAAAAACGATCAATAAAAACATAAGAGAATTAAGTAGCACACGGATACTCAAGTATAGCGAAAGAATAGCAAAGCTCCCAAATTACAAAAGCTCCCGAAAAATACTCCACCTACAACTAGGAATCCCCCTAGGACTATGCTATCCCCCCCTGACTCTGACTCTTCTCCCCCTTTGGCATCAAGACACCAAAAAGGGAAGCCGAATGCCTAAGGATCCTGAGCGCTTGGGGCGATGACGAACTGGTCACCGTCGGGGGTGTTGTCGTCGGAGCTGCTGCCTGCTGCTGCTGAGGCTGGAGTGGAGGAGACCGGGGCTGTGGGAGCTGCTGTCGGTACTGAGGGTGCATGTTGAGTCAGAACTGCCGGTAGCGGGGCACAGACAACCGGAGCTGGAGTCTCATGAAAGATGGTCGTAGCCGGCAGAGGAGAGTGAATCGGTACGCCTGGGGCAAGCAGTGGTGACATGCTGATAGTGGGTATCGGCGTGGTCGGCACTGGAGCTGAGACTGGTGCTAGGACAGGTGGACCTGGAGCTAGACCATGAAGCTATGTGGGCAGGGCAATCCCGGTCTGAGTGTAGAGGTTGGTGATCAACCCCAGGATGCCCATCATGGCCTGCTGCGTCTGCTGCTGCTGGTCAAGAGTACGCTGATGCATCTGTTGAATGAGTCCAGTGAGCCTGTCAGTGTCCGCTCGCCTCTCGTGGGCTATCTGACGCTGCATCTCCTACTGCTGCTGCTGGAGCTCCACAAGACGTGCAGCCTGCTCAGCTCTGGCCTGCTACACTACAAGATGATCCTGTCGCTGCTGCTCAATCATCTGCTGCAGTAGAGAAGTGAGCTCGGATGGCTGAGAGACCTGTGCCTCGGACACCAGAGGTGGGGTAGCAGGTGGTGGCACAGTCGAGCCTCCAGCCTCCGCGTCGTGCTGCCTGGGTGAGGGAGGAGGTGGGAAGTACTCCTGGACACTATCACTAGTGTCACTCTCTGACCAGATATGTTGTAGATCCCCTCCCTGAGCCTCAGCTTGTGCTTGGATCTCGTCTTCCTTTTCTATGTCTGACCAGTCTTCTTCTGAAAGTCGAGCTCGGACCTGACGCTCAACTGGGCAGCCAAGGCGGTGGTCTCCAGGAGCTGGAGCACGGTAGTGTCCGAACCGAGTGACACTCTCGTTGGTGAGACTTTCACGGACGGCGGATCCCTCTGGAGCCAACAGGTAGAGCAGGTGACTGATCTAGTGGCCAAACACGAGCTGTCTCATCATCCCAACTCCATCTTTGATGACATCCTCCATCTCACAGATGAGGCTATCCATGATGTCAAACTACATCCCATTCATGACATAGAACAGGAGGGTCTGCTGCAAACTAGTAAAGCCCTCAAGGTATCCTGACCTGGGTAGTAGCGTGCGGCGCAAGGCAAGGTGAACAGTACGTGCAGCCGGAGTGAGTAGAGCAGGTACCCTAGGCTGGTCAGGTGAGAAGGGCTGAGTAAACAGTGACCGAATCTCCTCAAAAGGTGGTGCCACACCTCCAGTGAGCGGCCTCCTCGGTTGGTCAGCCTGTCCATAGACTAACTCATGTAGGCAGGTGTCATGGAGATCCACGCCTAGCAGCTGTCCCAAGGTCTGTCTAGTCATATGGTGATGCTGGCCCATGAACATAAAGTCAATGGATCTGCGGCCCTCTGAAACGTAGAGTGTAACATAGAAAACTCGGACCCAGTCCTCCATGTAGGCACCCCGCTGGAAAGACATCTGCTCCACTAGCCCTCTGTACCTCTCAAAGAAAAGGCGAATCTCAGTGTCGGCTGCAAGTGCGAGCTGATCCCAGTCAGTGAAGTTGTGCTGGAAAAGCTTAGGGCCCCGACGTCTATAAGTCTCATACAGCGACGCCTGTTTCAGGGTCCAGAAGCGGCTGTCCACAAGTGTCTCTCTGGGCTGCGGGAACCACTCCTCAAGCAGAATGCTCCATCGAAGCTTCCTGAGCTACTTTGCCTTCAATTTCCTGTAGTCAGTCAGGCGGACACCCTCACCAACCCGGACATTTTTGTCCATCTCATAGACGGCTCTCTCGGCCGCTCTATCCTCTCGAAGCTCAGCTGCAGATGGTCTCTGACTCGGGGCTGTAGCTGGACGACCTCCACGGGTCCTGACTATGCGCCGGCGAACAAGTGGCTCCTCCTCAGACTCCTCTGTCTCCTCTGTCTGTTGTGGCTGCCTTTGTCGGGACTCCCGGATCCTCAGGTATCCTCTTCGGCCACACTCACGCTCCTCAGCGGCGCGAGCGGCCATCTCATCTTTCTTCATCTCTTTCGACAGCTTTTGCTTCTTAGCTGCCGGCTCCTCAATGGCCTTTCCCTTTCCTTTCTTGTCACGGCACATCTTGATGAGAAGAGTGATGACGGTGAAGATGAGATCGCGGGACGACGATGCCGGGTGCAAGAGACGGCGACGCAAAGTATGACGTGGCCGGGCACGAGGAGCAACGGCTTGGAGGCGCGGAGGGTGGCAGCGTGATGGGGAGCGCGGCGGTCATGCACGTGGAGTGGCAGCGCTGAGGGCAGCGGCGCTGAGGGCGGCAACGCTGAGTGCAGCAGTGAATGGCAGCAAGGCAAGGGGCACGGAGCGGCGGCGGCAGGGCAAGGGGCGCAGAGCGGTGTCGGTGGAGTGAAGAGAGAGAAAGACGAAGGAAAATGGAGAGACATGCTAAATAGGTGCGGCACAAACCCTAGCTCAATTTTTAACATCAGATGATCCGACGTCAGTTGAGAGGGTGCATCGGTCGAGTGGTACAGTAAGGTTATTCTAGAGGCACCTTCAGCATCAGATGATCCCACGTGGAAAAGTTTATCATCGGTTGAATTTGGCACAACTACAGAAATGTGAACATCGGATGCTCTGATGTTCCTCAGAATGAACTCATCGGTTGATTTGACTTTCTGTCTGAGCTGACCCTTGTACTTAAGCACAAATTGATCTGATGATGCTTCTGCCCTAAGCATCGGATAATCCGATGACTATAAAAGATCAGCAACAGCCCATATATGTCCATTGACTTAAACAAACAAAGAGAATCACAAGTCTTAGGACTTTTTGAACAACCCCTAACCCCTCAAAAAGACTTTAACGCTAGTTTCCTATAACTTGGCTAAGCCCTAAAGCAAATAGAACACCAGAAAAACGAAGGAAAAAATCCAAAGAAAATGTGAGGCCCATGATTTGTGAGCTAGAGGATGAAGACCTCTATCTCTTTAAAGCATGTTCCTTTAGGCATTAACGCACCTAACACTTTGTTCTTTCCACATCATATGAGTTGATATATTGCATTTCAAACAAGTGTCTTTCTCATAAAGTGGGTTCCCCTTTGTGACAATCTACCGTATGCAATGCCAAACAATTTTTAATGCAGGATATTAAACATGAGTGCAAGTCTATATGGCAGACATCATGCAAGACGTAAATTAAATCTATCTTGCCAAATTTGAACCTTTCAAAGGCTTCTTCAGGGAGAGCCATTCTCCAAGTCTTGGCGATACCCAAAAGAACCGCCATCCCAAGCTAACCCTTGCTCGCCCCTATCCTTTGAAAGTTAGACAAGACCTATATGTGATGCATTCTTACATGACCATGGCAACTTACATGAAGTTCGATGCATCTAGCACATTTAATTCATTCCTTAGTCTAGAAAAGGTTTTCTCATCAAGTGGTTTAGTGAAGATATCCGCCAATTTTTCTTCGAACCTAACACCCTGCAAGGAGATGTCTCCTTTAGCTTCATGGTCCCGCAAGAAATGATGGCGAATATTAATGTGCTTAGTGCGGGAGTGTTGAATGTGTTTTTAGCAATCTTAACCGCACTTTCATTGTCACAAAGGAGAGGCACACAACCAAATTTAACACCAAAGTCCAAAAGGGTTTGCTTCATATATAGAATTTGGGCACAACATGCACCAGCCACTATGTACTCCGCTTCCGTAGTGGACAAGGCAACAGAGTTTTGCTTCTTGCTAGACCAATATACTAGGGAACGCCCAAGCAAGTGGCTCCCTCCGGAGGTACTCTTGCGATCCACACGACATCCGGCAAAGTCCAAATCCGAGTAACCCAAGAGATGGAATTTAGCACCTCTAGGGTACCACAGGCCTACACTTGGGGTATGCTTGAGATACTGAAGTATCCTAAAGACCGCCTTCCGATGCGATTCTTTAGGTGTCGCTTGAAAGCGAGCACACAAGCATACACTAAACATGATATCGGGCCTAGATGCGGTAAGATAAAGCAATGAACCAATCATAGAACGGTAATTAGATTGGTCAACAGGTTTACCGTCCTTATCCGCGTCGAGATGACAATTTGTTGCCATTGGAGTACTTCTTGAGCTACAACCTCCCATCTCAAATTTCTTCAAGAGGTCCTTGGTATATTTTTCTTCATAGATGAAGGTCCCCTCTCGAAGTTGCTTGATTTGAAATCCAAGGAAGAAGTTAAGCTCTCCAATCATTGACATCTCGAATTCCCTAGACATCATTTTGCCAAACTCATGGCTAAGAGCTTTGTTAGTTGAACCAAAAATAATATCATCGACATGAATTTGACAAACAAATAGTTCTCCGTCGATGTCTTTGGTGAAGAGTGTAGTGTCCACCCTCCCGATCTTGAATCCTTGCATGATCAAGAAATCCCGTAGTCGTTCATACCACGCTCTAGGTGCTTGCTTGAGCCCGTAGAGCGCTTTGTGCAACCTATACACATGATTAGGATTTCTCGGATCTTTGAACCCGGGAGGTTGTTCAACATTGACAAGCTCGTTAATGTAACCATTAAGAAAGGCACTTTTCACATCCATTTGATAAAGCTTTATATTATGATGTGATGCAAAAGTAAGAAGTATGCGAATGGCTTCTAGTCGAGCGACCGGAGCAAATGTTTCTCCAAAGTCTAGTCCTTCAACTTGCGAGAAACCCTTGGTGACAAGTCTTGCCTTGTTGCGGATGACAACACCGTTCTCGTCTTGTTTGTTGCGGTACACCCACTTTGTCCCGATGACGTTCTTGTCCTTGGGTCGCTCCTCCAACACCCAAACTTCATTGCGGATGAATTTGTTGAGTTTTTCTTGCATGGCCATTACCCAATTTGGATCTTGGAGTGCTTCCTCAATGTGAGTGGGTTCTACACATGAAACAAACGAGTAGTGCTCACAAAATGTAGCGAAATAGCGAGAACGTGTACTTACTCCCCTTGACGGACTTCCGATAATTTGATCAATCGGATGCGCCTTGAAGATGCGTCCATGCCTCATAAGTGGTTGTGAAGCACTTGGCTGTGGTGATGCATGTTGCTCTTCTTGTGGTTGGACTTGATCATGGACTTGTTCTTATTCTTGATGTTGTGTGGCTTGTGAATCTTGTGTCGGCAATGGATCAAATTTTTCTTCTTCGTCAACTTGAGGTGCCATAGATGTGTTGATGTTGGAACTCGAAGCTCCCCCTTGATCATGGCTCTCCTCAACTTTAGGCTTGATGTCTCCAATGTTCATGTTCTTCATAGCTTCTCGTAGAGGCTCATCATCTATTTCATCATGACCAAAACTGTCCTTTTGGGAGCCATTAGTTTCATCAAACTCAACATCACAACTTTCCTCAACTAAACCGGAGGTTTGGTTGAATACTCGATATGCTTTTGAGTTTGATGCATAACCAAGAAATATACCAACATCACATCTTCTTTCAAACTTACCGAGCCTTTTCTTGCGGTAGACATAGCACTTGCACCGGAAGACTCGGAAATAGGAGATGTTGTGCTTTCTCCCAACGAGGAGTTTGTACGGGGTCTTTTGAAGTAGTCGATGTAGATAGATCCGATTTGCGGCATGGCATGCCGTGTTGATTGCTTCGGCCCAAAACTTCTCGGACATGCCATAGTCATCAAGCATTGCTCGTGCAAGAGTGATGAGAGTCTTGTTCTTCCTTTCAACGGCATCATTTTGTTGAGGAGTGTATGTGGCTGAAAATTCATGTTTCACGCCTTCGTGATCACACCACTCCCCAATGTTGTAGTTCTTGAATTCTGTGCCGTTGTCACTGCGAGCCTTGACGATGGGAAGTTGAAATTCCCTTTGAGCACGTTTACAGAAGATCTTGAACACTTCCGGAGTTTCACTCTTGTCACCTAGAAACAACGTCCAATCATACCGAGAGTAGTCATCAACTATAACAAGACAATAGATATTACCACCAAGACTTTGATATGTGGACAGTCCGAAGAGATCCATGTGGAGCAACTCAAGTGGCTTGGAGGTTGACTCCATTTTCTTCATTGGGGGTGTGAAGCAACTTGTTTCCCGGCTTGACAAGCGCTACAGAGCTTGTTCTTCTCAAATGGGACATCCTTCAGGCCAGTCACCATCCCGAGCTTGAATGACTTCTTGAGATTGCTCATTCCAATGTGAGCGATGCGTCGATGCCATAGCCAACCCAAACTCGTCTTAGTGAAAAGACAAGTGGTCAAGCTAGCATCCTTGTTAGAGAAGTCTACTAAGTAGAGGTGTCCATGCCGAAACCCTTTGAAGATTAGTTCTTTGCTTGTTTCACTAGTCACAACAACATCATTCTTGCCAAAGGTGCACGTTAGTCCAAGATCACATAATTGTGCAATAGAAAGCAAATTGAAACTAAGAGACTTAACATACAACACATTGAAAATATATAAATCATGTGAAATTGCAATCTTACCCAACCCAATTACCTTCTCTTTAGAGTTGTCACCAAAGGTGACTTGTTCATGATTGTCGGGGTTCTCTATGGAGGTGAACATACCATCGTTGTTGGTCATGTGTTGAGTGCACCCGCTATCGAGTACCCAATGCTTTCCTCCGGCTTTGTAGTTCACCTACACACATGAATTCAGTTTTTGATTTTAGGCACCCAAGCTAACTTAGGTCCATGTATGTGTGATACAAGTGTTTTTGGGACCCAAAGTTGCTTGGGAAGCTTCCCCTTCATGCCCTTCATGTCCTTGCCAATGAACCTTGCCTTCATCTTGCCATCTACTTTACTCAAGAGATAATAGTGATCATCAAAGGTGGACTTGTAGTTAGTAGGCAATTTTGGAGAAGGCCGGTTAGGAAGAGGACACTCCCTTGTATGGTGACCGTTGACCTTGCAATATTGGCAATATGAACCAACTTCCTTGATGAAGCTTGTTTTAAGCTCCGGTGAGGGCACCTTTCCTTTGTTAGGCACCGGGAAGGATCCAAGTCCTCTCTCGTTGAAGGCCTTTGCTTGTTGGAAGAGGATTTCTTTGTGCTTGACTTCTCCCTTAGATAGTCTTGCCACACTAGTGCGGAGACTTTCAATCTCATCCATCAAATCCTTCTCCCTAGCATTTTCTTTCAAAGGCAAAGACTTATGCAAGACATTAGTGGCATGTGAAACAATGGATACCTTATCATTAAGGGTTCTTTCTTTATGATTTTCAATTCTTTATCAATGACTTCATAGGCAAGGTTAAGTACTTGATGCTCTTGGATTAACTCATTGTGCTTTCCCAAGAGTGCTTTGTGTGCTAAGTCAAGCCATGATGATCTAGCTTGATTTGAGCCTTATCTCCTCAACTTGCTTGACATGAGACTTGAGCATGTCATGCTCCTTAAGTATGCTTTCATACTTGTGAAGCAAATCGAGGTTAGCACTCTCAAGCTTAGCACGAGCTTGTTCAAGAGCCTTGACCTTACTCTTTTCCCTTTTAATGATAGTGTGGTATCATTTATCATTGAAGCTAAGTCATTGGGGGAAAGCTCAATATTGATAGAGTCATCACATACCTTGGTGTTACCTTTTTCCATGAGGCACATGGGAGGTGGACGAAGAGATGAATCATCATTGTTGGCAATGGCAAGGCCGGCCAAGCTCTCTTCTTGAGCTTCACTCTCTTCATCACTAGATTCTTCTGTTGGTGATCCATTCATTTGCCTCACACATGAACACCTTTTGTGGACCTTTTCTCTTCTTTGGAAAGAGTTTTTCCTTTTTTCCTTTGTCATACATCTTCATTCCAAATACTCTTGGCTTGGTCTTGACCTCTTCTTTATCATCCTCATTATTCTCAAGCTTGTGATGCTTGCCCTTGTGGTTCTCTCTTCTTTTATCCAGTTTTGGACAATCATAGGAGATGTGGCCTTGATCACCACAATTATAGCAGGTCTTGTTGTCATCTTTTATTGGTAGAAATGATTTCTTTTTGGGGTCAACGGTGTATCCCTTCTTGGCAATCTTGGAGTTCAAGCGAGAGAACTTTCTCATTATCAATGCAAGCTCATCATCGTCATCTTCACTTGATGCTTGTTCTTCTTCACTTGAGCTAGGCTCGATCACTTTCTTTTTCTTGAGATTTGTTCTCTTGGTGGAAGCCTTTAGAGCAATTGTCTTTGAAGACGATTCCTCCATCATCCCAAGCACACTCATCTCATGAGCGTGAATCTCTCCAATAAGTTCAGAAACTTCAATGTGATCAAGAGATTCCTTTTGAAGCATGGAGTTGATGATGTTGTACTTTGGCTTAGGAAGAAGCATAAGAATCTTGCGGTTGATGAGTCCCTTGCCAAGAGAAGCAATATCAAGAGCATTAAATTCCTCAATAAGAACATTCAAGCGAGAAAACATTTCATTGACATTTTCATGAGGTAGCATTTTGAACTCATCATATTTGGCCTTAAGCATGATACTTTAGTTCTTTAACACGAGAAGAACCCTCATGAATTTCAATTAAGCAAGCCCAAATTTCACAAGCTTTTTCTTTGCTAGCAATCCTAGCAAACACATCTTGACTAATGCATTCGTAAATAGCATTTCTAGCTTTGGCATCCCACTTGATTTGATCACCTATGTAGTTATGCTCACCAAACCCCGCATGGGTCGCTTCCCATACCTCGGGAGCAATAGCCTCTAGATAAGCATTCCAATAGGCAAAGTTTTTGCCCTCGAAGATGGGAACCGAACCCCCAATCTTGGAAATTTTGGCTCTCTGGCGATGAAGCTAGAATGATCCAATGAGCAGCCTCGCTCTGATACCAATCGTAAGTATCGAATGATCAAGAGGGGGGTGAATTGGGCTTCTTTTTAAAAATTAAAGCAATAAAAACTCAACTACTAAAAGACCAATTCCTTTTGCAAACAACCTATGCAGTCAAGTGAATAATAAGTTTGCGGTATATGAAATGCATAAGTATAACGGGAAAGGAAGAGTATGCAAATTCCAGAGAAGAGACAAAGACACGGTGATTTATCCCATGGTTCGGCAAGATCATCAAGACCTTCCTACCTCCACGTTGTGGCACCCACCAAAGGGTGTAGCCACTCCCTAGTCACCAAGACCAGGGATCTTCACTAAGAGTCTCCGTTCACCATCTCCAGCAAGGTGGAGCTCAAGCCTTGTACATGTTTGATCTTCCGGGCTTCCACAACCGACTTGGCAAGCTCCGGAAGGATCTCTCTAATCACCGACTGATACACGGTAAATGCAATCACCAAGAGACACTCCCTTACAGCTCTCACTAGACTAGAGACTCCAATCACCAAGAATGGAAGCACACAAGCATCATCTCTAGTAAGTTCTAGCCTATCTCTTGGTGTACAAGTGGTGTAAATGATGTGGAAGTGGTTTCTCAACGTCTTGAATGCTTGGTAATGTGTAGAGTAGCTCTAGGCATCAAGACTTATCGAAATGACTGGTTGAAGGGGTATAAACAGCCAGCTTCCACGAGATAGCCATTAGAAAAGTAAGCTAACATCACTATTCTGCAAACACCAGATGATCCGATGTTCTCCCTTCAGTTGTCATCGGTCGAATACAAATTAGTTGAGGTCACTGTGTCAGATATGACCGTTGATCGACCGATGTTGTATACACATGTACATCGGATAATCCGGTGACACTTGGTCCAGGATGGTCCAGAAATAATGCTTACTGGAATGATCGACCAATGTGGCATATTTGTACATCGGATGGTCCAGTGTTACTTGGTCCAGGGAAATTGCTTACTAGAATGATCGACCGATGTAACACTTGCTTCCACATCGGATGATCTGGTGTATACCCGAGATTGGGGTCTTTTTTTTGCTGTTGAGTCAACTCGACCGATGTAGTCTTTTCTGGATACATCGGATGATCCGGTGAGTTGATTTTGTCTGCTTCGAGTTGTTCTAAGTGATTCTTTTGGAATTTGTATGAGTGACCTCTTAGACATTGGTTTGAAATGTTCTTCTGATGACGACTAAGTCTCTTGTGCTGTCAATTTTGATGGAATAATTTTGACATATATGTTTCTTCTTTCAGTCTTCATGAAAATCGATTGACCTAGAAAAATAGTTTGTTGAGGGGTCTCCAATTGTATTTAATGAGTAGTAGATGTTATAAATATAGAGTCCATTAAGTGTGATGAGTTATATGAGAGACCCTGCATCCACAAACTTATTACTGATATCCAACGGTTGTCATTAATCACTGAAACCATACCTTATGGGGGCCTAGATGCTTTCATCTGGCACCTGCTACAGCAACTGAGGCTGTGCAGGCAGAGGCTCCAGCTCTGACCCCTGTGCCTCCTCAAGTGGTGACTGAGGTCACGATAGACCCGGTGCCGGTTGTCGTATATCTTGATCCAGAAACATCGCCAGAGGCTCCCTTGGTAGCAACAGACCACGGGGGAGAAGTATATGAAGATGCGCCAGCGACTGTAGCGCTGGAAATTGAAGCTTTGGCGTTTGAGCCGGAGGTAACCGAAGCTCCGTCGCCAGTGCCGGAAGTTGTTGAAGATCCGGCGGTTGAGCCAAAAGTACTCGAAGTTCCAGCCTCTGTGCTGGAGATTATTGAAGCGGGCCCCCCACCCACAGAGTCGACGGCTGAAGATCCGGTAGGGGGACCTTCGGCATCAGCCCCAGAGTTGAAGTTCCCTCGGTGGGACCCTCGTTGGTGTCGGTAGAAGCAGAAGAGCTTTCGGGGGCAGCTCTAGTGCCGTAGGACCGTAGGGGACCATGCTTGTGGCGTGGGACCCAATGTTTGTACTTGAAGACCGCTTGGAGCCAGCGGAGTAGACCTCAGAAGGTCCGAAGCCTATTCCTTTGGCGTTGTCTATCGATAACGCCTGCTCCAGTCTCCATCAAGTCCAGCTCGCCTTCGACCACGATAGCAAGATCCTCAAAGAAGAGCGCAACACCTTAAGGCGTTGGTGCAACATACTTCATTCCAAAACCAAGCAGGCGTAGACAAGCCTTGCTGACCAACAGAAGTGTGTCAAGAAGGAAAAGGCTCGGATAGAATATTGGGGCCAGTTGTTGGAGGAGAGGGAGGCCTCCATCAGGGCCCTTGATGCAAAGAGTCGAGAGATTCTCGAGCACTCCAGGAAAAGCAACGAGGCTGCTGACGATCGTCAAGACAGACTCAACACGCTGAATGAAATTCTCCTGAAGCGCCGAGAGGACCTCGATGAGAGGGAAGAGAAACTTCTAGAGAAGCAGGAGGACATTATGAAGAGGGAGGAGGAGCTCGCCCAGAAACTGTCTCTGGGAGAGCAAAACTTGGCTGATCGCACAAAAAAGCTTGATCAGCAGTGCAAGCAGGAGGGGGAGAAGCACTGGAAGATGGGACAGGAGCTCTCCAAGAGAGAAGATGATGTCGCCACCAGGTAGGAGAGAGTACGAGGCGGGGAGAAGGACCTGGCCGAACAGTGGAATGGAATCCACCTCCGAGAGATGGAACTCGCTGACCACAAAAGGCAAGTAGCTGAAAGCATTCAACAGCATGCCAAAGAGGTCGAGCGTCTCGCCCAAGAAGGTTCAGAGCTTGCGGCGGCCAGAAGGTCACTGGAGGAGCTGCGGAGCTCAAGGAAAATTGAGTCCCAGCAGGTCTAAATTTCTTAGGGCATCCTGACAAAGCTTTGGTACCACTTGGATTCAGCCCGGTACGTCCGGAGAACATAGCACCAGAGCTGGACCAGACACTGGTGGCGCTTAGCTCTTTTGGCAGCAAACTCGTTGCGATGGATGACGTCATCATCGACCAACTGTAGATGAAAGGGAAATCTCTGGCCAAGAACGTTCGTTGAATATGTTCTGGCATGTTACAAGATGTGAGACCCCCAACTTTCTCTAGATCCGGTCTTTGAAGGACCCATTGTCGAAGAGGAGGATGCCACCAGGGCCAGCATCCAAGAAGCTGCCGAGAAGGTTGCCTCATTTTTCCACAGGACTTAGAGCCTCCAATAGCTAGGTCCTTTTTCTTTTGCCTTTTACTGTAATCCTCATTTTGTAATCCAGTCCTTCAGATGAATGAAATCCACACTTCTTGAATGAATGCATTCCATTTTGTATTTCTCTTCAATACATTGTCCTTTATCTTGTTGGTCCCCTGGTAGATGTACACAATTTGTTTGCGTACATGTACCAAGAGGATATGACAATGTCCTGATGACTTGAACTCTTTGAACTTGTAGCTAGAACGTTTAGCTCTTAGGTCCAAAGTTTACCTCCGACACCTCCAGGGACCCTTCGTTGCGTTGACGGCGGGCCCCCTGGGAGTTGTCGGAGCTTGGTTGGTCCGACTGCACCTATAATCAATGCATAAAACATCGACAATGGACCCCTTGGGGTTGTTGGAGCTTGGTAGGTTTGACGACACCAACTGTCAATGCATATAACATCGACGGTGGGCCCCTTGGTGTTGTTGGAGCTTGGTAGGTCTGACGGCGCCCACTGTCAACGTAGAATACGTCGATGGTCAATCCCTTTAGGGTGATCGCTTCACCATCTTCACTTGGATTGTCTTTATTCTTTATGTCAACAGTGGGCCCCCATGGGAGTTGTTGGAACTTTTCAGCTCCAAGGGCACCCACTTTCAACGTACGAAACGTCAACGGCAGGCCCCCTTGGGGGATGTCAGAGCTTCGTAGCTCCGGCATCTTCCACAATCACCATGAGTTTTCCGTTTGTCCTGCGGATTAAAGACAAGAAAACCAGTAAAATTCATCCTCTCATCTATAACTCTTTTGTGACTTACTGTTCTTATATGAATTTTAAATCCAAAGGAACTCAACATTATAACAAGTATATTGATGTAATCTCTCCAGATCTGAATGCCTTCTGGACCCGCTCTACTGAGGCCTGCCGGAATGTAGGTAGAGTGGCGTACTTAGGGTGCTTGACCAGGCTAAGTCGATAGTGCACTCCAGACCTAATAATAGCTTTGGCGTTCAAGCGAGTAGACCGTCTAGCAATGCTGAGATCCAGAAAAACCAACAATATAACTTGAACAACATATGAGTAGCTTGGACTAAAACTCAAAAGGAATTGCACAAATTTGCTATATACAAGAAGGAAAAAGGTAATAAAAAAGAATGAGCCTGTACAAAATTAATACACGTGGAATCTGCTTTCGCACAACAATGTCTTTCATTATAGATCCGGATTACAGGGGAGACAAGGACACACTTAGAGTACGGAACCAGGCCAAGTGTGCTTTTCATCTTGTTCTAACCCAGGGTAGGTACCACACTTTCAATACATGGACCGAGTTAAATGTTGCTTGAACTGGCCAAACCCTCCCAGAGGGGTTCAGATGTTCTCTCAGAGGACCTACCCGTCTCTGTGTGTAGACTCTATAACTTACATTGTGTGTAATTACAGACTCACCTCTGTGAAACTAAGCATAAAACTTATGGAGGTGCTCAATGTTCTAAGGATTGCAAAGCGGAGTCCCATATCCAGTTGCCACGCAAACGCATCCGGGACAGGATACTTTGAACACTCGGAGGGGACCTTCCCAGCTGGGGGAAAGTTTGTTCATCCCTTCACGAGTTAGTATTTTCCACAACACCAAAGTGTCTTCCTTGAGCTGTCAGTTGCGCACATGCCTTTGATGATAGCGCTGATACACCTGGCGATAACGTGCATTCCAAACAGCTGCTTGGCACCTTCCCTCGTCGACGAGGTCAAGGTCTTCATGTCGGAGCTGGTCCTGCGCGACTTCGTCGAAGGTCCGGACCCGGAGTGACCCCATGGTGATTTTCGGAGGAAGGACTGCTTCAGCTCTGTACACCAGGAAGAAGGGAGTCTCTCCAGTTGACCGGTTAGGTGTTGTCATGCTCACCCACAATGCGGACGAAAGCTCCTCTATCCAGTTGGCTCTGTGTTTCTACACGCGCTCATAAGTGCGTGTCTTGAGTCCTTTCAATATCTCTGCATTTGCTCTCCTAGCTTGGCCATTACTTGCCAGGTGAGCTACTGATGCGTAGCTAACTTGAATGCCAAGGTCTTAGCAATATTCTTGGAACGCTGCACATGTGAATTGGGTTCAGTTGTCGGTTCTGACTCTGTTCAGAACTCCAACTCGGCAGACTAATGACTTCAAGAACTTTATAGCAGACTGCTTGTTGATGGTGACAACTGGTGTAGCTTTCGGCCACTTGGTGAACTTGTCGATGGTGACATACAGGAACCTGTAACCTCCAACGGCTTTTGGGAGAGGTTCCAAAATATCCACTCCCAACACAGCGAATGGCCATGTAGGAGGTATCATTTGTAGTGACTGAGCCGGTGTGTGAATTTGTTTTGCGTGGAACTGGCATGCTTCACACTTTTTTACCAACTTGACTGCATCTTGGAGTGCTGTAGGCCAGTAGAAGCCATGCTAGAAGGCTTTACCGACCAGCGTGCGGGAAGATGCTTGTTCCCACACTCGCCTCCATGGATTTCCGTGAGGAGCTCGCGGCCTTCTTCCCATGGAATGCATCACATTATGGCGTTGCTGGCACCGTGCCAGTAGAGATCCCCTTCTACTAGCTTGTATCTTTTAGCCAATCTGATGATCCGGTCAGCGGATGCACCGTCTTCAGGAAGGATGTTGTCTTTCAAGTAGCTCTGGATCTCCAAGATCAATGCATTGGAGCTAACTTGAGCCTCTGGATCTTGTGCGTTGGGTAGCTCAAAGCATCCTGCAGCGCCTATAACCCTTGGTGGATGCAATGGTAATAGGGCCACCTGGACTGCCAGCTTTGAGGTGCTGATGTCGCCCCCTTTGCTCAGTTCGGCAGGTTGAGAGGTTGGTCTTGACAACCTCCTAACAAAAACTCCGTCGGGAGCCGGAGCTCCAGTTGAAGCCTTCGTCGAGAGCTCATCAGCTTCAGCGTTGTTGAGACGCTGGACATGGCAGAAGTCCAAGACGTGGAAGTCCTTTTGGAGCTTCTGGACTTCAAGGATATAAGCAACAAGTTAGGGGTTGTTGCAGCTACACTCACCTTTGACTTTCTTGATAATGGGTTGCAACTCACCCTTCACTAGCATCTGCTAGATGTCGTATGAAAGCGCCTCCTTGAGCCCATAGATGAGAGCTTCATACTCCACCATATTGTTGGTTGCCTTGAAGTCAAGGTGTACCATGTATTTGACCTTCTCCCGGTTGGGGAGAGGAGAAGGATTCCAGCTCTGGCCCCCTGCTTCTGCATGGAGCCGTCGAAGTAGAGGGTCCAGTGAGGTTTGGTGAAGACCGGGACCTTGGGTTCCAACTTCTGCTCACTGGGGCCCCCAGGATTTGATGGATAAGGAGTCCACTCTGCCATGAAATCAGCCAATGCTTGACTCTTGATAGCTTGTCGTGGCACGAATTCGAGATCGAACTCTTCCAATTTCGCTACTCACTTGGCAATGTTCCTCGTAGTGTTGGGATTATGTACTATGGCACGCAGTGGATAGGAGGTTACCACTGATATCTTGTGGGCTTGGAAGTAATGACGAAGCTTCCTTGAGGCAATAAGAACTGCGTAAAGTTGCTTATGCACATCAATGTATTGAGTCTTGGCGTCATGGAGTACTTCACTGATGAAGTACACTAGGCGTTGGATGCTCCAAACTCTCCTGGAGGGGCTCGGAGCTTCTTCTTTATCAACCCGGACCCTCTCGAAAGGGTCCGAACCTTCTTGTTGGTCTTCCCGGACCCTCTCGGAGGGGTCTGAATCTTCTTGCTTAGCCATATGAACTCCCACAGTTGAGAGAGGTTGATCCTCTGGCATTTCGCCTTGAAGATTCGTGCCGGGGGGTTGGGACCCAAACTCGCCTTCAGGTAGCTCTGGACCCTCCCACCAAGGGGGGGGGGGGGGGGGGGGGCTGGACTCCTGAACTGGAAGTGGCTCCGGTCTTTCCACGACTTGGACCATGCTAACAACTTCCGTAGTTGCCGAAATGTAAAGCAAAATAGGCTCACCAGGGTTCGGAGCTACCAGGATTGTAGTGTGGTGAGGAGCTGCTTGAGCTCTTGGATCGCCTTTTATACTTCTTTGGACCAATGGAATGGCCCAGACTTCCTCAAGATCATGAACAAGGGAAGTGCCCGTTCTGCCAGTCTTAAGATGAACCAGCTGAGCACAGCTAGACATCAAGTTAACTTCTGGACATCCTTGATGCGAGTTGGGGGCTGCATGTCTTCTATAGCCTTGATCTTCGACGGGTTGGCCTCAATTCCTCGGTGAGTCAACAAGAATCTGGGGAGCTTCGCGGAGCTAACCCCAAAGGTACATTGTCTGGGTTCAGCTTGGTACACGTGATGCTCAGCTTGTCGAAGACGGCTTGCAGGTTGTCAAGGAGTGACTCCTTGTTCTTGACCTTCACGACGATGTCATTGACATAAACCCCCACCAGATCCCTGAGAAGCTCTCCAAAGGTTTTGTGAATAGCTCGCACAAAAGTTGAAGCAGCGTTTTTGAGACCAAATGTCATGGCAGTATAACAATAAAATTCATCTACTATTATGAAGGCAGTATGCTCTTCATCTTCCCTAGACATTTGGATCTGATGGTTACCAGAATATGCATCTAGAAAACACAATAGCTCACACCTGGAGGTGGAGTCCAGTACTTGGTCTATTCTTGGTAGTGGAAATGGATCTTTTGGACATGCCTTATTCAAGGTGGTGTAGTCGATACACATCCGAAGTTTCCCGCCGGCCTTGGGAACAACGACTGGGTTTGGCAGCCGTCGTTGATGATGAACCTCCCGAATGAAACCAGCTTCGAGCAGCTTCTTGATTTCTTGTCCGATGAAGTTCTTCCACTCGGCTGATTGCTTCTGGGGCTTCTAGTGTACAAGTCATGCATCTGGGTAAATCATCAGGTTGTGCTCAATCACCTCCCTAGGGATCCCAGGCATTTGTGACAGTTGCCAGGCAAACACGTCAACATTCGCACGGAGGGAAGTGATGAGCGTGAGTTCCTATTTGTTGTCCAGACGATTCGACATACGGGTAGTCTGGGCAGCATCGAAACCAATTTGGATGACATTGATGGGGACGTCGGTGTCACTGCTTGGCTGCACGTGTGGTGCTGAGGTTGAGCCTCGGTGATGAGTGCTCCGAGGTTGAGCAGCTAGCTCCTTGTTTGATGCTTCCTCCTGTGCCATTGCAAGCGAGTGGAGTTCTTCCAGTGCAGTGACTCCCTCAGTGCAATCTCCGCGGATCCGTAGAACGCCCGAAGGTGTTGGCATGTTCAACACCAAGTAGTCGTAGTGAGCTGCGGCCATGAACCTATACCGGGCAGGCCTGCCTAGGATGGCGTTGAAGGTCAAGATGATGTGTGCGATGTCGATGACCAGCTTCTCGGTCCTGTAGTTCTCCCGAGTCCCGAAGGTCATTGGGAGTGTAATGGATCCGAGAGGGCTGATGGCCCTCGGACCTACCACGGAGAAAGGGCATGAGGGGCGAAGGTCCGAGAGTCGGAGATGGATATTCACGAATGCTTCATAGCTTAGGAGGTTGAGAGCCGCCCCTCTATCTACCAAGACATGGTAGAGTTGGACGTTGTTGATGGATGGAGACACCATTAATGGTAGTTGGTCGGCTCCGATCATGTTCCTGGGGCAGTCTGTAGCATCAAAAGTGATGGGAGTGTCCATCTACTGCCGATGTGGTTCTGCCTTGGTTGGAGGAGCTGCGACAGGCATCTCCTGCCACATAGTCTTGAGGACGTGGCGAGAGGTGATATCCCAGGACCAACCATATATGGTGTTGAGGGTCTTCCGATGATCGTTTTTGGAGACGTCACAATCATCATCGACTGTGTTGTACACATCATTCAGGACCTTCTTGGGGTCTTGGAAGCCTAGCTCCGTATCAGCCAGAACTTTGTCAACTTTTTGTTTTCCTTCCCGCTGATGGAAAGGCGCTTCTTCCTGGCGCTTGTTGTAGTGCTTGACAAGGTTTTGGAACTTCCGACAATCTTCCAGGATGTGTCACTCTGTTTTGTGGATCGGACACCACATCTTTGGACCGCCGCTGTCTTCTGATGAAGGTCGAGTTTGCTTTTTGGGGAATGACCCCCGATCACCCAGAGCTGCAGCTGCCGCAGCAGTAGGTGTGCCGGCCGATGGCTTCTTCTTGCCGTTGGATTTTTTCTTCTTTTTTCCACTATTGGAGTTAGTGGCTTCAGCTTTAGAGGACTTTTTGTTAGCCTCCGAAGCTGGCTTAGAGTGCATTTCACAGCCCTCAGCAGCCCTGGTGCATTTGTCTGCCAAGCTGAAGTGTTCTATGACACTGGTGACTTCTTTCGTTGCCATCTTCTCCAACATCTTGGTGTTGGAGATAACAGACGTGTTGGAGATACAATAACAGACGTGTTGGAGACGTGTTGGAGATACAAGGAATGGTGTTCCGTACCTGGGAAAACCGTTGGATGAAGGATCACAGCGACTCTCCCGATTTCTGTTGTACGACGAATAGGTCCAGTTCTGTTCCAGGTCGGGTGTAGGAACTCCAGAAGTTGGCGGTGAACTGGTTGCATAGTTCCGCCCAACTGTTGATGGAGTCAAGTGGAAGACTCATGAACCAGAACCTGGTTGTCCCAGTCAAAGCCACAAGAAAGTAGTTGGCCATCACGGCCTCATTGCAACCCGCGAGAATGGCGGTGGAGTAGATTTGGAGGAATTCGACGGGGTTGACAGTCCCGTCGTATTTCTCCAACAGATGAGGTCGGAACTTCTGCAGCCGTCAGTCCATGCGTAGGTGCATGGCCAGGACTGAACAGCTGCCCCCTACTCCCAAAGGAGAAGGGTTTTCCCAAGCCTCTTGCCTCTTGCGAGCGTGCTCGATATGGACGTGGCCATCCTGCTATCTGTAGCGGCGATCAAGCTCCGACCGCAGATCAGGCGTTGAGAGTCTCGACACTGTGTGAGTGCGACGCGCCCCGGAGAGCAGCGACGTCACCTGCTGAGACACAGCACGTCTACGGTGCTTTGAAACATGCAGACCAAGTCTTCTAGACAAGATCTGGCACTGAGAAGGTGTCTACCCCGAAGGGGGAGGACCTTGGTTGCTAAGGCCATCGGTTGCGGCTACAACCAGATGTTCCACATCAGCACGCCACTGCTCCATCGCACCCTGAGGTGCTCCTGGAGGTGGTGGACGTTGAAGAAGAGTATGCACAACAATCAGCATGTTTTAAGGGTTGTTGTGCATCGATGCAGTGACCGACACGAGGACTCCATCCTGCTGTCCAGCATTGTTAGCCAGAGCAGGTGGTGGTGGTGGTACGACGCCCGCCGGGACAACAGCACCCACTAGCTGTTGCACGTTGGAGGGATTCCCACCAGCAGGTTGCTTAGTGTTTCCATTGGACAATCATGCGGCGGAGTTCACCATCTTGAAATCTCAAGGTCCCCCTACCTGGCGCGCCAAATGTCGAAGTGTGTGATCGACACTTCCCCCAGTACTACTAGATCGTAGCCCACAGAGGTTCGTGATTGGTTGGGGTGCGCCTGAGATTACGAACAAGACAGTGATACGAGGAGTTTTACGTGGTTCGGGCCGCCTGATCATAATACCCTACTCCACGAGGTGTTTTTTGATGTATGAATATGTGGTGGCTTGTGTGCCTATGAGCCTTTTTTCTATACCGTGCGGCACAACCCTTTTATAGTCCAAGGACTGGCCGTTACATTGTCAGCCTGGCCCGAGGCCCTGGCGGTAGTTAATTGCCTAATACACGATCTGTGAATATTAAGCACAACTAACAGTGTGATAACACACCTTAATGGCAGCGTTACTGGTGTTAAGGGTCCTCTGATCATGTGTCATTAATATGGCATTAATGACACATAATCAGAACTTATAACTGTAGCTTTAACTGTCCCTTGAATGTCCGCGCCGTTGGAGATCCGCCAATCTCCTCGTTGCTGTCTCAGGACCGAAGGCTCAACACGTGGCAGCTCCGTAGCTTCCCATCGTGGGGGGGGGGGGGGGGGGGGGGTAGGTCCAGAGCCACTATACAATTGGCAGCACTAGAGCTTCCCTCTACTGGGGGTTAGGTATGGCCTTGCATTACATATGGCAGTGCTGGAGCTACCCAAATGAGGTAGGCGGGTCCAGTGCTATGTAGCACGTGCAGCCTTCGGAGGTCTTCAACTCGGAAGGGTGGAAATCCTCGACGTTTCTTGCAGTATCATGGGTACCCAGTACACAGGGTACCTATAGTAATATTTAAAATATATACAATATATATATCATACATTTTTTCCAGCATTAACATCTTCTCGCATATAGGATTTCAAATCCTTTTTAATGCTTCTCTCTACGCGCTTGATGTTTTCTGGTTTGGTGAAAAGGTACATATATTCATATTGATTATATTACTCTTCATTATCTCCCACATTCTCAACTCTAACAAAATTTTGCTTTCCAGAAACAACTATGTGTATCTTCTCAGTTCCTGGATCTTGTACATAAAAAACTTGTCCAACACGATCGGCGAGAACCCACGAGTCATCTTTATAACCCACTTTGTTCAGGTCTACCGGTGTCAACCCGTAGGTGTCCAATTTCATAGCATCGGGATGTCTGACCCATTAGCACTTAAATACGGGCATTAGCATTCTTTCGCAATAATCGAGTTCCCATATTCCCTCTATGAAGCCGAAGTATGTGGTCTTTTACCCTTGTGGATCATGAGCCTCTATACGAGCACCACTATTTTATGCAACACTCTCACCGTCTTTTTCCTTAGGGAAAAATGTGTAACCATTGATGTCATATGCTTGCCATGATATCACCAAAGCAGATGGGTCAGAAGCCAACTTCATCATATTTTTCTCTTCTATAGAGTTTTCCTATGGTATATTTTTGTCCATTAATCATTCAGTGAAACGACTTCTGTGTTCTTTCATGATACAGATCTCTCTGCTGTAAAAGCCCTAAATTCAAAGTTCAAAGTTCAGATTGGACAATTTAAAATTTGAATGGGAAAAATAAATCAAAGACAATTGAAAATCAAACCAATTTAAACTTCAATGGAGGGAATTCAAATATTCAAAACATGCTCCTGTTCAAACTTTGCCACAATAAAAATCTGAGTTCACCATTAAATTCCAAATATTATAAATATCCTCTCTGCAAAGTTTCAAAATTTTTGAAGCCCATTTTCTATTTAATTCAGTGGCTCCATTGAATTCCATTCAAATTCAAATTTGAATTTCAATTGAAACTTGATCAATTCAAAGTTTTGATTTCAGAATCAAATCCCAGATATTTAGTTGAGCCTATCCATAAATTTTCTTGAATTTTGGACATCAGTTGGTAGGATATTTGTTTAACCAGAGGAGGATAGACTTAAGGGGGCTGTGGGACCCACTGGTCAGTGGCATGTTTACGTGAGTGCTCTGCCTTCACTGACCGTGGCGACACCGCACAGCATGAAAGCCATGGAGCTGCTTGCTTGGTTGCTTCATAGCATGTTCCCTACTCCTCTTCCTCCCTATCTCTGCTCCTTGGGACAGAAAGGAACCACCATCATACTCCTCTTCTGTTTTCTGTCTACCGCAAGAACAGAGCAGGGTGACCTCCCTAGTTTGGCCAAATTTGAGCAAGCAAGGTGAGGAAGCATGCTTAGTTGTGTTGCTAGCTCATACTCGTTGTCCTGCGCACTCTCCTAATACTTTTCCTGGCCAGTCCACGCTGTTCCGAGGTGAAGCTCGACGAGTTTGCGGCCGCCGAGCTGCTGTCTTCGATTTTTCACCGGTGCCACACTGCAGCCACCTCGCTGCAATCATTTTCTTGCGCTGCTCCCTAAAGCAAAAAGGTTCGCCTGCACCCATGCAAGATGACAGTGAAAACCGTTCATCGTTTCGTCATCTATAGACTTCGTATTTCCAGTTTCACTGTAGCATGTTCATATGGGAATATTACTTAGGTTTCAATCTAATTCGGGTTACACCCTGCCTCCTAGCTTGATTTAGTTTACAAATATGTTCTATATAGCCGTGCGCATCTCCCGGTGAAAGATTCTTGGAAAATCCTAGTTGAATCACTCGGATTCCTGAAGTTTTCCCCTTTTTCCACCATTTCCGACCTAGGTCATCGGAGAAAGCTCTATAGGAGCCATTTTTACTTCGATTGCGGTTCATTTTCAAGTTCCTCATACTATCAGGAAGCTTTACGAACAAACCTTGATGAAAATAAGGCACCCTATAGCTCTTGCGACCTCGCCGAAGTAGTCACGACCGCCGCCGCCGTGGTCCGCAAGCTCCGGCCATCCTCGGCCCTATCTGACCGCACCTACGTGCTCCCCATGCCGTAATAGGTACTGGCGGTGACTAGAAGGAGGGGAAGAACAGGGGAATACCACTGGCGAGGGGCGCCGCCATGGCAGCCGTCAGGCGCCGCCAGCCCCTGCCCTGGGCCGGAGGTTGAAGAAAGGCCACGGGACCCGCCTGTCGGTCTAAAGGGTGAGCCTCCGGATTTGCTGCAGCTGGTAATCTGGTGTGGCTGCACAGTTAACCTCGTGGCCCACGGTGTGGCCCAAATTTGATTAGCCCATTTTAAATGGGTGGGGCCAGGCAGTTCAATTCAAACTTTCCAATAAGAAAATAATTTCAGATTTCATTCACACTTCTAAATTCAATTACTCTTAGTAGAATTGCTCAAAATTTCTAAATAAATTATGGGAGACTCATCTTGTTCCAAAATTTGCAGTGGTGCAATTTGTTGGACATGAAAGGCCCAGAATTTTCATAATTAATTCCTTTGAGCTAACTGCTTGGGAAATTAATTACTCCTGTTCTGTTAACTGGAAAATTCCCAATTTTGGTCAGATAACTCCTAAAAATATACTTGACCTCCAGTAGAGATTTCAAGTTCATTGGACTTCATTTACTAGACCAAACAGTGTTCAAATCACCTATGTCAATTAAAAAATGGAAAATGTACAGAACCATTTTCAACATTTTCCCAAATTTGTAAAATCAATTTCTCCATGTAGAAAGCTCAGAAAAAATTCAAACAAAATTCCCCGGAACCAAAAGAACCTCCTATACCAAAATCATCCACTGTTGTCCATGACCAAGCTCCAGAATTACAACCAAATTTCAGAGAAGGATTTTATTTGTTGGAATTTTAGAGACAACAAGCTTCCTTGAACATCTCCAATTTTTGTACCAGATATTCCTCATAGAACCTAGTATCCACAGTAAAAATCCCAAGCCAATTAAAATCATGTACATACCTAATCAGTATTTATAAGATCTTTTCTATAGTTTCAATATCAGTCATGTAATTTATATATTTTATATCATATAGTGACCGAGATCGAGGAAGACCCGGAGCCCTTGGAGAGTATACTTACAGAAGATAACTATTCCTCAGAGTTGCAGCCAGGCAAGCCCCGGTTTGCATTTAAGTGCTATTTCAAAGTTTATATTTGTATCACTTATGTCTAGGATGATTTTTGTGCATTAGGGCTAAGGTGCTTGTTACTCCACCTGCATAACCCACAAATCCCGTGGAGTATTGGGTAGGTCTACATCCTGACGAGAAGAAAAATGTCATGCTTACGTTTTTAGAAATCCGGTAGAAGTCGAGTAGTTGGAATCTACTCGCGAGATAGGATTTTATCACCTGGGAAAGATTTCATAAAAGAATGGTTTATGAATATGAAATTGAGACTGGGAAGCAGGTAGAATGCTGAGAGGCAAGGTCTCACGTGCATAGCCCTCCTTGTGTCGATTGAAGACCGATCCGTATGCGGCCCTGCTGGACAAGTTTGAACTGTAACGGATGCATATTGGCTATATGGAAACCAGGAAACCGATGCAATTGGTTAACTTGGGTGTCGAGACTTACCCTACCGTTTTATAGGAGTGGGTTGAGGGCAGCAAGGTGTAAATCAGCTGGCGGGCAGAGAGATTCTTTGCGCGGGGACCTCCTGCCCGATACGGAAGGACCGGTTCAACATTTGGGTTTCCTTTGAAAGGTTGTTGCATACAACATAGTATTGAAGTGTGATTCGCTCTACTTCCAAAATAGGTGTATGTGACGTGTTATCAGGGTGTCTATTGATTGCAATCACCGTCCCTCGTGGTTATTTGAGTACCATTTCTGCTATATCTATTCATATGCTAAGTATCCATGTATGTAGAGTTCCATATTTAGGTGAGACGGTTAAGTCTTGCTGAGCCTTCGTGCTCACGGTTGCTATATTAAGTTGTTTGCAGGTGACACATATGAGGAGGGGCCCAAAGATGAGGTGATGCCCCCGTCGGGGTATACAGCCGAGTTGGAGCCCTGCATGCCGCTGTGAATTCTTGTGTGCTGCTAGTGTGTAGCGTCCCCGGGCTGGATCATTGCAGTTTTGCATAGCTAGGCTGAGAGTTTAGCTATGAATATTACTTCCGCTGTATATTAACTATTGTGAAAGACTTCCGCTGTTTATATAAATAAAACATTGTATTTTGTCGTATTCTTTTCGTGTGTGTTGTTGGGTGCCGCATCGCATGGCACCACCCTCTGCGATTCCTGGAATGTGTTGATCCGGTCCTCACAGCCTGGTATCAAAGCCGCATTGGGAATAGCACGCTCGAAAACAGCCTATTTTGAAAACTTAAGAGTAGTCAAGTGAGGATTAGTTACTATGCCCACATAAGGTCTATTATAGTATTAGTTACTTAAGGTGGCAAGCTAACTTATGTGTTATTATATTCTGTAACGATGCTCCAACGTCAGGTAAGAGGTAAGGTATGCCACTGCAAGCGAATCAATTGCGGTAAGCTCACCACGCGAGAGGCAGCATGTGATTGTTTCTGTGGCTTGGCACGGAAATATTAATATGAGTCTCCGAAACTTTCTATGTTTCTGAGAACATATGACATGTGGTACCCCAATGTGCTACAAAATTAGTGGGAGCCCTGTCGGGTGGGACATAACCCGATGCGCCCCTACTAGTGCAGCACAATGCAAAGACGTGGGACCCCGTCGGGTGGTAGAAAACTCAGACATGTACCTCGAGACGTGGCTTAGCTCGGGGCGACCGTATGGAATGATACGGGACGGATGTTTTTACTTTCATATATATTATTGTGAACTGTTCGCCCGTGCGGGCTGTGCCGTACGGTACCATATGTTTGATCTATCATTTGTGTGTAGCTGCAGGACACTAACCACGTTCTAAGTAGCTCCAGTAGAAAACGTTTGCGAGTGAAAGTCATTACTGCCACCGTTGAGACGTATGCCGAAATACCGGCCTAGGATTTTCTTTAGTGAGGGCGTAGTACCAGCATTGCATTCGAGTTTCATCAGGCACGTCGACGATGATATCCGTGTTGGTGTTGTGACTCGACAACAAGTAAAAATTTCCAGCTTAGGACTAAGTTTGAATTTGTATTCTCTGTTTTGGAGCGTGCTGGTCAGATTTACAATTAATCGTGTGGTCGCTGTGATAAGCGTGCATGTGGTTTGGGAACTTGAGGATGTCCTCCACAAGTTTCATTTTCAGCTCCAAGACAGATTTCAAGATTTAAAACTTGAAAACTTCATTTGAACTTAAATTGACCAGTTCCTGGTTCAAACTGTGAACTGGACAGAAAATTGACTAAGTTTGGAATAGCATAACTTCCTGTATAACTCACACCTGAAGGTTTACCATATATGGTTGGAAATTTTAGAGAGTCCTATAAAACACTTATTTTAAACTCCATATCAAAACGCCCCTGTAAACTAATGGAAAATTCAAATTTCTAAACTCTAGTAAAGCTGGACAGAGACTGGACAGATTCTGTATCCTGTCACTATCTTGATCATATCTCTTCGTAGAATCGATTAATGACTTCATGTAATGCATTTCTGTAATCCTGAGTATTTATGCCACAATGTTATAATTTATGATTTTTGCATGTATTGATGTTTTGTATCTGGAAAAATGTGGACAAAATCAGCCTTAAACAAAGGAGGTGCTGTCAAAAAATTTCCAGAAAAATGTCAACTTGCAAAAATCATATATCCTCATACCTAAATGATATGGAGGCAAATAAATACATTATGGAAATATATTTAAGTGTGCCACAACTTTGTAGTTGAACTGAAGTCCTGAATGTGCTTCTAACTAGATGAAAATTTCGAATTTCTCCAGATTGGCCAGAATGAACAGAAACTAAGACAGAATTCCAGTGTATATTTCATTTGACAATTGAATTTGAATTCACTTTCATAATTTAATTCTCACATCCATGAACTGTTTATCAACAAAGTTTGTTAGATTTGAGTGTTTGACTCATTCAAGTACCTCTTTTATAGACGACAGATGTGATGCTATTGTCGGACGGATGGGTGTTCTCCACGTGCGCCAACCGTCCGGGCTTCCCGATCATGTTCAGGAAGTGCTCCAACAGTTTAGCTTCATCGAAATACCAGGCTATTGGGGCCAAGAGGTGGTTGACGGAGGCGTACTGTCATGTACCGTCCTGGTCGACATCCCAGCTAGTCGGCATTTTTATGGATGGGCTCCTTTTTCGGTTACTATCCAGAGAGCTCGCTTGGAGGACTCGTGGGCCATTGCAGCGCGCGAAGCGCTTATGAAGCTTTGCGAGCTTCATCAAGATGCCATGGCTGGATCACAATTTTCCCTTCTCCCGGTCTGTGGTGCTGCTGGTTTTGAGTGGCAACGTCATATGTTTGCGGCCTATCAACCATATGGCAATAAAACCTCGACAACACTTGGGACTTATGCCGCTGCATCCAGCATGGTGGTTCTTACACAAAGTGAAATCCTTCGGGAGCAGTTCAAAGCCTTGAGGCAAGCAATTGAACGGTATGACACTCTTGATTACATCAATGAGAACCTACGTTTGTTCCTGGCTCCGATGAATCACCGGCTGAATCAATGCGAGGATCAGCTGCATTACACTCGCACTAGACTGCGGAAGGCTCGTGCCGAACTAAGGCAAACTCGCAAGGAACTGTAGCAAACTCGTGGTGAACTGCAGGCGAGTTAGTTGGAGGTGTAGAAACAGCAAGAGCAGCTGTTGGTAGTCACCGAGGCACGAGATGAAGCCATCGAAGAAGCTCAGAATTGGGAGTTCGAGGCAGACTGTCGGAGGCTTGATCCGACAATTCTCCCGGTACTACTGTTGGTAGCCCGCGGAGTTTGTAGTTCGGTATTGGGCGCGCAGAGATTCAGAACACGATGGCAAATAGATATAAGGACTTACGTGGTTCGGGCCGCCTGAGCGTAATACCCTACCCCACGGGGTGTGTAGTTGTTGTATTGAGCGTCAGGGCTGAGTATGGGAGAGGTCTCAGAGTTCAAAGAGCCGTCCCCTGTGTATCGTCGACCAGTCCTTTTATAGTACAAGGACTGGTCATTACACCATTAGCCTAGACCGACATGTGGCCCTGGCGGTTACTGATGCTTAATACACAATTAATGAGGTTAATTACCCTTAATAGCGTGGTAACGGGCCTTGACAGTGCCGTTACTGGTATTAAGGGTCTTTCGATCGTGTGTCATTAATATGGTATTAATGACACTTAATCGGGTCTTGAAGTCTTTGATTGCCCCTTGAAGGTCCGAGTCGTTGGGGGTCCACCAGTTTGGTTGTTGAGGCTAAAGGTCCGGCGGTTGGACACGTGGCAGCTTCGAAGCTTTCCGTCTGGGACAGGTAGGTCCGCTGTAGATGTACACGTGTCGGTAACGGAGCTTCCCTCTGTCGGGGTTAGGTCCAGGGGTGTTGCATAGGTGTTTAGCCAGGAGCTATCCCATGTGTGGGATGTTGGTCTGGTTGCTGTATACATGTGGCAGCACCAAGACTAACCATAGATGGGAAGCAGGTCCTGTCCCGTATGACACGTGGGGCCTTTGCAGGTCTTCAACTCAGATAGGTGAAGTTCCTTTGGTCTTTTTGTAATCCCAAGGGGTATACAGTACGCAGGGTACCGACAATGGCCCCCTGGGCCCACCTCTGGGAGAGAGCTTTTGGATGAAGTCGTTCTGCCGGAGGTGGGTCCATCCTTCTTCAAGGGTATTTGGATGTGCCGTTGGCGGTAGTCCGCAGTTAAACCAACGTCGCGTGGCATATCCAGGATGCGGCAGGTGAGATCTGAGCGTGCGCATCTCACGCAATTGAAGGTCACCGATTCTCGATACAAAAACCGTATCGGTTCCGCGTGCCCTGTCAGGCCGCCGCCCTCGGGCTTCCCGCGTTTCATGATGAAAACCGTTCGCCTGGGGTAAGGACCTCGACTTGATCGTCGGGGTGGCCTTGGGCCCCCTTGTCATTGGCAGGGTGAAGTTTTTGAATTGTATCGTCAGCTCCTCTGCAGTTTCCATCTATGCGTTACGGGTGCTTACTTAAGAAGGAAAGCGCGCACCGTTTGGGGATTCTTTATGCCTTCATTCGAAATTGCACTCAAATCCTCCAAACTTTAGCCTGCTTTTCATATCTCGCCCTGCTGTGTTACGATGGAGTTGGGTCTCCGCAGGAGTCGACTCAAGATCGACGTTGATTTGAAGAAGGTCCGGGTCCTTATGGGGTGGTCCAGTGACTTCTTCAACCATCAGGTCCGCGCCGGCAAGCTTCCGTTTGAGAAGGAGCACGCTCGCAACATGGTGTACTTCTTCGCGTATGCTATGGTTGGACTGATCCCACCGTTCTCCACTTTTCTCTTGATGCTGCTAGACTTCTATGGTCTGCAGCTGTATCACCTTGGCCCTCACTCCATTCTTCTGGTGTCGATCTTCATTCACTTTTGTGATATGTGGGTGGGCATTCCACCCTGCGTCGATCTATTCCGCACCTCCTTCACCATCCACACCACTGGCAAGAGTGACGAGTACCTTGGCTTCTAATATTTTGTGAAGCGCAAGAAGTGTTCGTACAAGTACTTGTGGTCGTTCCCTTTTGGGAAGTGGGACGACTGGAAGAAGGATTGGATTGTCAACAGGGTGGAGGAGCATGAGAAGCTGGAGCTGCTCGAAGGCCTCCCCAACGTCGACACTGAAGCTTGGAGCGAAGTTCCGGTGTTATCGGACGCCTTCAACCCTGCTCTGACCAGGATCCGCCAATGCGTGGAAGGAGGGGTGACTCCTCAGGCGGTATTCTGCAACTTCCTAATCAACAGGTGGGCTCCGCTGAAGAAGAGGGAGAAGCTTGCCTGGGCCCTCAACAGTGTGATGGACGACGACCGGATCGAGATCGGTTTGAAGTCCAAAATGGAAGGCGCAACTTTGGAGTTTCACCTCAAGAAGTTCCAGCACGGCATCGACGTCGAGGGTGATGACTTGACTCCGTCGACGGCTTTCCTCCCTATGAACATGGAGGCGGAGTTCAGCAGGGAGCTCTAGCGGAAGATACCGGTGCTCGACGACCTTTGTGAAGTTGAGAGGCGTCCGACCACCGGGTTGGCAATCCCCGGAGCTTTCGAGGGTGGTCCCCTTTCCGCCCCGAGACAAAGAGTTGAAGTCATGGGGAAGGGCAAAGGGTTGGCCGAGCCCTCGAGCCGTAAAAGGAAGCTGAAGCACTCTGACGGGAGGTCTGTCAGACCTGCTCCTTCCACAGCGGCTCCTTCTCCCCGGAGGGGAAGGTCTTCAATGGCGGCAACCACTCCAGCATCGGCATATCCCCGGGGTGCTAGATATGGCCATGCGGCTCCAGTACCAGGGCCAGCTGAAGGCTTTGGGTCCAGAGGTCCTTCCAGGTCGAGGGGGGCCTCAACCAAAGTGACGCCAGCAGCAGCAGCGAGGTCCGGGGAACCTTCCGTAGCTGGCACGCCAGTGGCGACAGAGTCCGGCCCCGAGGGCCCGAGGAAGAGGTTCTGCGCTAGCTGAAGCAGAAGCCTTCCAAGGTAAGTTTTGTTTTTTACCTCAGTTGACTATTTTTTGTTGTAATTGTGTTTTGAGTTTCTTCGTCCTTCATCCACAGAGTGCCCAAGAAAGGGGCTGAAGCTTCGATTCCTGCAGCAGCAGTTGAGGCTGTGCAGTCGGAAGCTCCAGCTCCAATCCTAGCGCTGCCCTAAGAGGTGGCTGAGGCTGTGACAGCTCCGACGCCGGCTGTCATGGTCCTGGATCTCAACTCATCCCCAGAAGCTCCCGTGGTAGCGCCAGACCACGGGAATGAAGATGTACCAGCGGCACCAGCCCGGAGGTTGAAGCTCTGGGTTTGGATGTTGAGATGACGGACGCTCCAGCCTCAGAGCTGGAGGTAGCTGCAGTCCCGGCCCAAGAGCCGAATGTTTTTGAAGCCCCACAATAGAGCCGGGTGTTGATGAAGTCCCGGCAGTAGAGCTGGTGGCTGATGAAGTTCCGATGCCCGAGTCGGTCGTCGAAGAAGTTCCGCCGCCTGAGTCGGTTGCTGCAGAAGTGCCGGCGCTGAGCCCATGGCTGTCGAAGCGCCAGCGCTTGAGCTGGCGATGGAGGAGGCGCCAGTGTCGGACCCGGAGGTGGCTTCAGCTCCAGCTGAACCTTCATCGCCTACCCCGGAGGTGGTGGTCCTGAAGGTTCCAGCGCCTGAGCCAGGGTGCCTAGATGAAGCTGCCGGCCCCCCGCCCGACGGGCCAGTTGTTGATGACCTGGCAGCGGGCCCTTCAGAGCCAACTCTGGAGGTCGAAACATCTATTGTAGGACCTTCCTCGGCGGCGGCCGAGGCTATCTCGGAGGACGGCCCTAGTGCCGTGGAAACCCAGGAGACTGCTCTTGTAGAGTGGGACCCAATTTTTGTCACAGAGAACCCGCTGGTGCCAGCGGAGAGGACCCCGGTAGGTCCGGACCCGATCCCTCTGTCGTTGTCTATTGATAACGCCGGCTCCAGTCTTCGTCAGGTCCAACTGGCTTTTTATGACGATAGCATGGCTCTCGAGGAGGAGTGCCAAACTCTTAGGAGGTGGTGCAACCAGCTCCAATTCGAGACCAAGCTGGCGCAGTCGAGGCTGGCTGACGACAAGGAGTGGGTGAAGAATGAGAAGGTTCGGTTGGAGTACTGGGGTAAGCTGTTGCACGAGAGGCAAAGCATGGTGCGATCCCTCAACAACCAGTCCCGGGCCATCCACGAACAGGCCATAGCTGCTAATAACACGATGAATGATCGCGGGGAGAAGCTCAGTGCCATCCACGACAGCCTCGTCAAGCGCCGGGAAGCCCTTGTGGAGCGGGAGAAAAAGCTCAAAGATGAAGAGCAAAAACTCCTGGAGCTGCAGGATGACCTCGTTAAGAGGGAGGAAGAGCTTACTCAGAGGCTAACTCTGGGTGATAAGAGTCTCGCGGAGCGCACCAAGAAGTTGGATGAGCGCTGCGAGAAAGAGGAGAAGAAGGCCTGACAGCGAGGACAAGACCTCCACAAGAGGGAGGATGAAATTGCTGCCAGGGAGAGGAAGGTGCAGGGCCGGGAGAAGGACCTGGTCGACCGCCGGAACATGATCCACCACTGGGAGGAGGAGCTCAGTAAACTCGAAAGGCAGGTTGCTGAAAAGATTCAGCAGAACGCCGAAGAGGTTGAGTGCCTTGCCCGTGAGAATTCGGAGCTTGCAGCGACCAGAAGGTCCTTGGAGGATATGCGAGGTTCGAGGGCTGCGGAGTCCCAACAAGTTTGGGACTTCTTGGGCAAAGCTAGCGACTCGCTGATGCCAATGGGTTTTAGCCCGTGCATCCGGATGATCCGGAGCCAGAGCTGAACCAGGCGTTGCAGGTGTTGAGTTTGGCAGGCAACAAGCTCACCAAGATGGGCGATGTCATCGCGGGCCAGATGGAAACCGAGGGACAATCTCTGGCGAAGAACGTCGCAGAATATGTGCTGACGTGCTACATAACCCGGGACCCTCAGTTCCCACTGGACCCGGTGCTTGAAGGCCCTATCGACGGAGAGGGAGAAGCCGCTCAAGCCAGCGTGTCGGAGGTTGCCCAGAAGGTCACCTCATTCTTCCATAGGGTCTAGGACTCTCTATTTGCATCTCCCGCTTGTACTCTCTCTTCTTTTTCTCCAATTTTGTAATCCCTTGTCTCCAGATGAATGAAATCCAAGTTTTTATGAATTTCATGAATTTCATTTTTTGTCTTCAACATCTTTGTCTCACTTGGCCCCTGGTAGATGTACACAATTTGATTGTGAACATGTACTAAGAGGATGTAACAGTTGTTGAATACTTGTGTGCTACGAACTTGTAGAACGTAGGTCCGAAGTCTTCGATAGTAGAGGTCCCCTGAGGTTTTCGGAGCTTAGTAGCTCCGGCATTGACCATCGTTGGAGCTTAGGAGCTCCGGCAGTAGTCTCCATCAATAGGTAGAGCGTTGATAGCAAGTCCTCTGGGGTGTCGGAACTTGATAGCTCCAGCAGTGACCTCTGTCAACACGCGATGTGTCGATAGCAGACCCCACTGTGGAGTCTTTCCACCATCTTTTCTTTAGTGAAAGTTGCATGGAGGGGGGTGAATAGGCTAATTGACCTTAAATGACTTAATAAAACGAGATTAATACTTAGGGGGCGGACTAGTCCGGTCAAGGGGCGAACTAGTCCGGTCCACCTACAGGGAAAATCCTAAAAAGGGTTTCTAACAAGTTTTAGTTTGATTCTTGTGATGCAAAGTGTTTTAGAATAACTTAGTGAGCCTTAACAAGTTATATGGCAAGTATGAAGCTAAGGATCACAATAGAGACACAAGTGATGAACAAAACTATAAGACTAACCCTAGAAGCAATGAGCAATAAGTGAAAGCGAAGTACACAAGGGACACAAGGATTTTTTCCCGAGGTTTGATCCCATGAAGGAACCTACGTCCCCGTTGAGGAGTCCACGAAGGACTGGGTTCGACAACTCTTCCCTCACCAAGTTTACCGCACGGGTCTAACTTGGTTCTCCACTATCACAAAGGGTGAATACAAGATTCGTTGGGGCTTCTCACAATCTGAGGCTCCCACCACAAATACAATCACAAATCACAAATATTGACTCAAGCCACAGATCACAAAGATTCACGAAGTGCAAGAGATCAAACCTAGAGCCAAAGAGCGGTGTTCTTCCTCTTCTTCACTTCACCAAACCCTAATCCACACAGGAATTAGTTTTAGAGGGAATGTAGGAAAGAAGGAAGTTTTTGGAGGCTCAAGGTTGCTGTGGCGGTGTAACACCCTAAATTTTCGCATCCTGCATTGCATACATGATCATGTATTAAACATTAGTGGGATAAAAGAAAAATAATAAAACATAACAGATGGAGCATATATATACAAATGTATGTAGCAAAAGAAGAAAAAGAAAATAATAATTATAGCCTAAAACTTGTAATAGGGAATAAGTATAAAAATAATAATATAAATACATATAAATGTATATAAATAATATATATAACAATATATGAAAATAAATAAAATATTAATAATAATAATATACATTATAATAAATAATAAATAATAAATATATAATATGAATAATAATATATATATATAAAATATATATATAATAAATTATATAATTAAAGGAAGCATAAAAAGAAAAGTAAAATAAAAAAATTATAAATAATAAATATAAAAATAATAATAATAAAAATATATAATAATAAGTATATATATAATAAATATAAAATAATAATAATAATATAAAAAAAGTAAATGAATAAATAAATAAGATAAATAAATAATGTAAAAATAATAATAATAAATAATACTAAATGAAAAAAAAAGAAAAAAAGAAAGAAAAAAACCAACGGCCAGCGGCCGAGCCACCAGCCGGCCCCGCACGCCACCCGAGGCGCTCCGCGCCGCGTGCCCCGAACACGCCCGCCCCAGGGGCCCCACCCTGCCGCCGCCCGACCCCGGACTCCCGCCAGCGCCCGACCCCCCGCTCCCACGCCGCCTCCCACGCGCGCTCACGCGCGGCGCGGCCGCCCCGGGGGCCCCACCCGCCGCCTGCCCTGGCTGACGCGACGCCCGCCCCGCGTCCCACCCCGCGCCTGTGCCCCGGTCCCCCCCTGACGCGCGCGCTCCCGCCCGCTCAGCGCCCCGCCTGGGCCCCGCCCGCCCGCGGCGGCCTCCTGCCCCGGCGCTCCCGCTAGACCCTCCCGCGCCGTAACCGCCCCGATTTTCCCACCAGGATACGAGACCCATCCCGCCCCGCCTCCCAACTGACTCGGTCCGATTTTCTTGCTCCCGCCGCCCCTATAAAAGGGAACGAAGCCCTAGGCTTTTTTTCCCACGATCCAACAGCCGCCAGCAGAGAAGAAAAACCGCTGGAAGCCGCCGGAACAGAAGCAAAAAAAGGTCCAGAAGGCTGCGCCGCCAGGGAAAAAGAAGGGAAAGAAGAGGAAGAAAAAGAGGAGGGTACCACCGTCCATCGGAGATCGTCGCCGTCGTCGTGCCGCCGAGGAACTGCTGCGCCATCCACTTCGTCTACGCGTCGCATTTGTTCCACGACCGTCAAGCCGTCAGATCTACAGTAGGATTTGTTCCCGATGCGGATTTTAGCGACGCATTAGATCTAATAGACATAAATTGATTTTAGTTGCACCATAGTTTTATTTTCAGCAATATTAATCCACCCTAAAACCCCCATAAACTCGTATGAACACGTATGAACTAGTTGCATCTAATTAATTGACAACCGTAGTTAATTAATTATTGTACCTTGCATGCATGCATATCATCGCATGTTGATTAATGCGTGTGCATCATGTTGAATTGTATGTATTTTCTTGTATGTGTGATCACGAGTAGAGGGAAGTGCTCAAGAGGTCGTGTACGAGGATTTCCAGAATCAAGATTTCGAAGCGCTTGAACAACCCCATCCGTCGGAGCAAGGCAAGTGTCCTTGAAGCATATTGATCCTGTTTTAAAATAAATGTTTTGTTTGCAAAACTGCATGCTGTGTCAATTTGATGGGAATCCTATGGTAGGAAGTTTACTAGACTTGTTAAACCACCCTTGTCACCTGGAATTTATGGTAGAGAGTCGGGAAGGGTTTTACCTTTTTGCTTCGCTTAATTAATTGGGATGGAAAAACCAATACTACACATTTAATTATGTATTAATGATATTCTGGTTAATGTGAACTTGTCGATACGGTATGGTAGTGGGAGATCTAAGCAAGCCTGGTATGTGGATGGGTTGGTTGTTATGGTGGTTTGCTTGCTTTAGATCTAAGGACCGGTTCATGCGAGAATAAGCCAGGACTACAGTGCCACCACGAGGCCAAGTATGGGTGCGGCGTAGCTGATTAATTAGGGCTTTGCTAGTGCTGTTTGGACCATTGTGGATGCTCGGGGAAGGGGTAGTCGGATTTGGTTTGTTGATGATTGGTGGGACTACCCTGGGATCCGAATGGCTCAAGAGGGGGCCCTTGGTTGAAGATGTGCTCAGTTGGAGGCATCGCCACCGGTGAAACCTCAGTGGGGTTTGAATAGACTAGTAATCCATTTGTAAAGGCTATTTTGTGATCTCTTGGCCATACACTAAAGGAAGTGTAATTGGCATAAGGGAGGTTCTTTAGTCGCCGACGGGTGATGAAATCACAAACACGTGGGTAAAGTGGTACAAACTCTGCAGAGTATTAAAACTATCATGATAGCCGTGCTCCCGGTTATGAGCGCCTGGATGACCTACATGATTAGAGGGAAATTGGGATTTGGGATGGTTATGGTTCGGTAATGGTTATGGTTGATATTCTGATTATGGTTATGGTTATGGATGGAATTATGGTTTAGGACATTGATTATGGTTATTGGTAATGGTGAATTATGGGCTGGTATTATGATGGTCACATGGTTTATGATGGGTTTACATGCACATAATACATATATTGCTTTTCAAATGTTTTACTGTACTTTTAAGCACTTAGCCATTATTATTGTCGTCATTTGAATCAGCCACATGTCATACTTTCCACACTTGCTGAGTACGACATGTACTCACCCTTGCAATCCCCCACCCAACAGTTGCAGGTCAGAATTGTGAGTTTAATGGCGATAATGTGGAGATCTAGGCCGTGTCTACCGTCAGCTTTGCCTGTGGTGTTGCATGGAGCTGCGCTATCCCCTTTTGCTTAGTTTGCTTAGTTGCTTAATTAGTTTATATCCGCTGCATTAGTTGAACTTATCATTAATATACATTAGAGCTTGTATTCGAGGATTTAATGAATTATGTAATAAGAGTACTTATTTAATAATTTGAGCTGTGGTAATTATCTGTTTATCATTTGTGAATCACTCGTGTATGTGTGTTGAACATCCTGGGCACACATATGCGTTAGCTTGGTTCAATTTTCGGAACCGGGCGTCACAGATTGATATCAGAGCCACAAGTTGACCGTAGGACGCAGCCTAGATAGAATGGACACTTTAGAGCACATAGGAGCACTCAGGAATCGATGTGTTTGCTTAGTGTGCTGTTTGTTATATATATTGTTTGCTCGTGTGCTTAATAGGGGATTTTGGGATGCTTTAGCATTACCATGTCCATCTAGGCTAGTATAGCTAGTTGGTTAGCTTCATATCCCTTGATGCATATAGTTGGGGACGTTCTCTAATTCTTACCTATTGCTTTTCTCTAGATGGTGAGGACTCGCAACCAGAGGGATGCCAATGATGAGGAGGAGAACAATGGAGTACCCCAGAACAACAACGGACAAGGACCTGCTCATGGAGCCATCAATATTGAGCAGCTATTGGCCATGCAAAACCAGCTCATGCAGACCATGATACAAACTATGGGACAGCTGCAGGCTGGCAATATCAACAATCAGCCCCACATGCCCCCACCGCCACCCCCGCCTCCTCACAACCGATTGGGAGAGTTTATGAGGACTAGACCGCCAACCTTTGCTCAAGCTGCCGACCCTATGGATGCGGATGATTGGCTCAAGTCCGTGGAGAAGAAGCTAGCTATTGTCCATTGCACTGATAGGGAGAAGGTCCTTTTTGCTTCTCATCAACTCGTTGGAGTAGCCGCCGATTGGTGGGATTCACTATGCAATGCTCATGAGAATCAAGAGAGGATCACCTGGGCGGAATTCAAAGAGAGTTTCCATTCTCATTACGTGCCGGAAGGTGTTATGATCTTGAAGAGGCAAGAATTTGAAAATTTAAGGCAAGGAAGATCAAACGTGAGTGAATATCTCAACAAATTCACTCAATTATCAAGATATGCTCCAGAAGACATCAAAACTGATAGTAGGAAGCAATATCTGTTTATGAGGGGTCTCAACAATGGAATCCAAGTGCAACTACTCAATTGTGACTATGCAAATTTCCAGAAGCTGGTGGACAAAGCAATTGTGGTTGAGAACAAGATCCGTGAGATGGAGCAAGAAATCAAGAGGAAGGCGCCGTATCAAGGACAGCAACAAGGAAGTAATGTGCGCCCTCGCTTTGCGCCACCCAATGCGCCTCATTATAGCTCTTCTATTCCTGCTCAGCGCCCTGGTTATGCACCACACCCAACTTAGTTTGTACAGCAGCGCCCTGATATGCAAGCAATGCCTTATGCGCCTCGTGCTGATTTTCCTGAAGCCAATATTCAAAACCAAACTCGTCCCAATGATTCTGGTGGAGTCAAGAGGTGCTATACTTGTGGAGAAGCTGGACACTTTGCGAATCAATGTCCTAAGTCAGGCCTTGGTCAAAAAAGCAATGCGTCGAGGCAAAACCCAAGACCTAATGGTGGACAGCCACAAGGAAACCGTGGACAGCAGAATTTTGCTCGTGGCAACGTGAACCATGTCTCTACGGAGGATGCTCAACAAGCGGATGACGTGGTCATTGGTATGTTTCTTGCTAACTCCGACCTCGCGACTATGTTATTTGATTCTGGAGCATCACATTCATTCATTGCATCGAAGTATGTTGCCAAGTATAGTTTTCCCATCTCTCATATGAAGTCTACTCTATTGGTTAAATCTCCTGGAGGAGAGATGAGAACAAATATAGTATGTCCAAAAGTAAGCCTTAGAATAAGGGGGGTAGACTTCTCCGCCAAACTCATTGTTTTGGATTCACGAGAAATAAGAGGATCCGTTGGTGCAAAGTGCAATGGAAAAACCATACGGAAACCGAAGCTACATGGGAACATGAAGAAGACTTGAAGGCAGAATTCCCTCACCTTTTCTCCACGCTATCGAATCTCGAGGGCGAGATTCACTTTAAGGGGGGTAGAATTGTAACACCCTAAATTTTCGCATCCTGCATTGCATACATGATCATGTATTAAACATTAGTGGGATAAAAGAAAAATAATAAAACATAACAGATGGAGCATATATATACAAATGTATGTAGCAAAAGAAGAAAAAGAAAATAATAATTATAGCCTAAAACTTGTAATAGGGAATAAGTATAAAAATAATAATATAAATACATATAAATGTATATAAATAATATATATAACAATATATGAAAATCAATAAAATATTAATAATAATAATATACATTATAATAAATAATAAATAATAAATATATAATATGAATAATAATATATATATATAATATATATATATATATAATAAATTATATAATTAAAGGAAGTATAAAAAGAAAAGTAAAATAAAAAAAATATAAATAATAAATATAAAAATAATAATAATAAAAATAATAATAATAAGTATATATATAATAAATATAAAATAATAATAATATAAAAAAGTAAATGAATAAAATAAATAAGATAAATAAATCATGTAAAAATAATAATAATAAATAATACTAAATGAAAAAAAAAGAAGAAAAAAAGAAAAAAAAACCAACGGCCAGCGGCCGAGCCGCCAGCCGGCCCCGCACGCCACCCGAGGCGCTCCGCGCCGCGTGCCCCGAGCGCGCCCGCCCCGGGGGCCCCACCCTGCCGCCGCCCAACCCCGGACTCCCGCCAGTGCCCGACCCCCCGCTCCCACGCCGCCACCCACGCGCGCTCACGCGCGGCGCGGCCGCCCTGGGGGCCCCACCCGCCGCTTGCCCCGGCTGACGCGACACCCGCCCCGCGTCCCACCCCGCGCCTGCGCCCCGGTCCCCCCCTGACGCGCGCGCTCCCGCCCGCTCAGCGCCCCGCCTGGGCCCCGCCCGCCCGCGGCGGCCTCCTGCCCCGGCGCTCCCGCTGGACCCTCCCGCGCCGTAACCGCCCCGATTTTCCCGCCCGGATACGAGTCCCATCCCGCCCCGCCTCCCAACTGACTCGGTCCGATTTTCTTGCTCCCGCCGCACCTATAAAAGGGACCGAAGCCCTAGGCTTTTTTTCCCACGATCCAACAGCCGCCAGCAGAGAAGAAAAACCGCCGGAAGCCGCCGGAACAGAAGCAAAAAAAGGTCCAGAAGGCTGCGCCGCCAGGGAAAAAGAAGGGGAAGAAGAGGAAGAAAAAGAGGAGGGTACCACCGTCCATCGGAGATCGTCGCCGTCGTCGTGCCGCTGAGGAACTGCTGCGCCATCCACTTCGTCTACGCGTCGCATTTGTTCCGCGACCGTCAAGCCGTCAGATCTACGGTAGGATTTGTTCCCGATGCGAATTTTAGCGACGCATTAGATCTAATAGACATAAATTGATTTTAGTTGCACCATAGTTTTATTTTCAGCAGCATTAATCCACCCTAAAACCCCCATAAACTCGTATGAACACGTATGAACTAGTTGCATCTAATTAATAGACAACCGTAGTTAATTAATTATTGTACCTTGCATGCATGCATATCATCGCATGTTGATTAATGCGTGTGCATCATGTTGAATTGTATGTATTTTCTTGTATGTGTGATCACGAGTAGAGGGAAGTGCTCAAGAGGTCGTGTACGAGGATTTCCAGAATCAAGATTTCGAAGCGCTTGAACAACCCCATCCATCGGAGCAAGGCAAGTGTCCTTGAAGCATATTGATCCTGTTTTAAAATAAATGTTTTGTTTGCAAAACTGCATGCTGTGTCAATTTGATGGGAATCCTATGGTAGGAAGTTTACTAGACTTGTTAAACCACCCTTGTCACCTGGAATTTATGGTAGAGAGTCGGGAAGGGTTTTACCTTTTTGCTTCGCTTAATTAATTGGGATGGAAAAACCAACACTACACATTTAATTATGTGTTAATGATATTCTGGTTAATGTGAACTGGTCGATACGGTATGGTAGTGGGAGATCTAAGCAAGCCTGGTATGTGGATGGGTTGGTTGTTATGGTGGTTTGCTTGCTTTAGATCTAAGGACCGGTTCATGCGAGAATAAGCCAGGACTACAGTGCCACAACGAGGCCAAGTATGGGTGCGGCGTAGCTGATTAATTAGGGCTTTGCTAGTGCTGTTTGGACCATTGTGGATGCTCGGGGAAGGGGTAGTCGGATTGGGTTTGTTGATGATTGGTGGGACTACCCTGGGATCTGAATGGCTCAAGAGGGGGCCCTTGGTTGAAGATGTGCTCAGTTGAAGGCATCGCCACCGGTGAAACCTCAGTGGGGTCTGAATAGACTAGTAATCCCTTTGTAAAGGCTATTTTGTGATTTCTTGGCCATACACTAAAGGAAGTGTAATTGGCATAAGGGAGGTTCTTTAGTCGCCGACGGGTGATGAAATCACAAACACGTGGGTAAAGTGGTACAAACTCTGCAGAGTATTAAAACTATCATGATAGCCATGCTCCCAGTTATGAGCGCCTGGATGACCTACATGATTAGAGGGAAATTGGGATTTGGGATGGTTATGGTTCGGTAATGGTTATGGTTGATATTCTGATTATGGTTATGGTTATGGATGGAATTATGGTTTATGACATTGATTATGGTTATTGGTAATGGTGAATTATGGGCTGGTATTATGATGGTCACATGGTTTATGATGGGTTTACATGCACATAATACATATATTGCTTTTCAAATGTTTTACTGTACTTTTAAGCACTTAGCCATTATTATTGTCGTCATTTGAATCAGCCACATGTCATACTTTCCACACTTGTTGAGTACGACATGTACTCACCCTTGCAATCCCCCACCCAACAGTTGCAGGTCAGAATTGTGAGTTTAATGGCGATAATGTGGAGATCTAGGCCGTGTCTACCGTCAGCTTTGCCTGTGGTGTTGCATGGAGCTGCGCTATCCCCTTTTGCTTAGTTTGCTTAGTTGCTTAATTAGTTTATATCCGCTGCATTAGTTGAACTTATCATTAATATACATTAGAGCTTGTATTCAAGGATTTAATGAATTATGTAATAAGAGTACTTATTTAATAATTTGAGCTGTGGTAATTATCTGTTTATCATTTGTGAATCACTCGTGTATGTGTGTTGAACATCCTGGGCACACATATGCGTTAGCTTGGTTCAATTTTCGGAACCGGGCGTCACAGGCGGCGCTAGGGTTTCAACTTGCCCAAAGGTTCTTGTTCAAATGAACACATGGGTCCTCTATTTATAGAGGTTCCAAGCCCATACTGCTGACTTCAGCAGATGGGCAAACTAGTCTGGCCTACAACCCGTACTAGTCTGTCCTAGGGGACCACTGACGTTCATGACAACTGTCGCACTGCGCGGCAATCATCACACTACCCGCCAAACTTCAAATTCAAACGGTCACTTCAACAACGTACTAGTTCGGCCCTCACCGGACTAGTCCGATCTCTCACATAACCTTTTGTTTCGGGTGAAAACGGACTAGTCTGAAGACCACGGACTAGTCCGGACCCCAGGGCGGACTAGTCCGGCCTTCCCAGACTTAGTCTCTGAAGCACCGACTCCTCTCAAACCCGGACTAGTCCGGCCCCCAGGGCGAACTAGTCCGATCTCAGCCAGGACCTCTTGGTCCGGACCAAAATGGACAAGTCCGTGGTTTTGGGACTTAGTCCCCAAAACCCACTTCACGACTACCTGGACATGTCCATCCCACTACGAACTAGTCCAAACTCAGTCAGTCCCTTCTGGTCCGGCTGAAAACGGACTTGGTCGACCAGGAGCGGACTAGTCCGGCCACCTGCACGGACTAGTCCGGCCCTACTGCCAGACTACTTCCAACTCTTTTCTCTCAATGGGTTTGACCTCTAAACCACTTTGAGCTCCCAACTTCATCTCAATTGCACTTTACACACACCTCCTCACACGTATTTGTCTAGTCGAAACTCGACACACTAGAAACCCTAGTTTCTCCTTTTCGAGTTGACATCGCCGCTTTCATCCTTTTCCTTTTGAGGGATTGTGTTTCCACTTGAGTCCACACCTATGCTTAAGATCACTGAGCTCATTAGTCACTTAATTGTCGTCATCAATCATCCAGAACCCACGAGGATCCTAGATGCACTTTCAGTCTCCCACTTTTTGGTGATTGATGACAACACATTAAGTCTTCACATATGAGAGTATAAATTGGTGGTTTTCATAACGTGTGGGTGTATGAGTGACTCCCCCTCAATGAATGCATCATAAAATAGAGATTGAGGAAGTCCTTCATACATACACACGTTATGGTGGGGTGCCTACGTGTTGTGCTCAACAATTTGAGACAAGACACAATAAATATGAATATGATTGAGAGATAGGCATTCAAAGCATCATATTGATATTGAACATTCAAAACATAGTCTTGCACAAATTTAAAAAAACTAACATGACATAAGTATTACAATAAGAGGTGCAACATGTCCAAGGGTCCAAAATAAAGGGATACAACTAATTACCCTCCTTGCTAACTCTCCCCTGCCTTTCTAACTCTCCCCCGTCTAACTCCCATCTAACTCTCCCCCTTTGGCATCAAGACACCAAAAAGGAAAAGAAGAAGGGAACAACGAGCCTTATCCACTTAGTCATCGCCATCCTCACTACCATCAGCGCCAGCATCGGAGTCGCTCTCCGTAGCCTCCGGGTCCTCTTGGTCGCCGTCGTCGTTGTCGTCATTGGAGGCACGAGCCGAAGGAGCTGCTCGGGAAGATCTCTCGTCCTCTTGGAGCTGGGTGAGCTCGTCGGCGGTGAAGTCTGGGAACGAAGTGATCTCCCCGTCGCTCGCCTCCGGAGAAGACATAGGAACCTCCAGCTTGTCACACACTCCCTTGAGGTACTTCTCTTTGTGTTTGTGTGCCCTCTGTTTCCTAATCTCCTACTTCCGGCAGGAAGTGAAGATCGCCTTGAAGCACTTGAAGAAAGCGCTCATGGATTGAGGCGGGGGCGGGGAAGCAGGCGCCACAGGGCGAGAAGCTAGCATTGCCGAGGAAGGGGGAGGCTCCGCATTCTTCCGGCGCGGAGGAGGCGGGACTACAGGAGGTGTCTGAGGATGGAGCGGGCGATGAGTCACATCCATGACGAAGGTCACGCCCGACACCTTTTCAATGAGGTACATGATGTAGGGGGAATACTCGCAAGCACGGTTGGGGGTATGCGAGATGTTGAAAATGTCGTCGAAGATGTAATCGGCGATATTAAACTTCTCCTCCCCATCAATGAGAAGTAGCAGGTGCCTCAGGTTGCCTTGAATCACCCCTGCATCACCATCCTTTGGTGCTATGGTCTGCCTCAGGATCCTGTTCAGAATGCTGTAGAAAGGCTTGATGTTGCGAGCATTCCTGGCATCAAACTGAACGTGACTCGGATATATGTAGGCAAGCTCATCTCGGTCTACAGCCTTGAGGTTAGAGATGATGATCTCACGGTCCAGGTGAGCCTCAAGACCTAGAATCTTTGCAAACTCCTCAAATGTGACTAAGCGCTGCTCACCATGCATCATCCATATGATACGTCTATCACCAGAGGTGGTGAAGTAGATGGTGGAATAGAACTGCAAGATGACTTCAACATTCTATTCATACTTGAATCCCATGATGTTCTTGAGCACATGGCGCTCAGCTGCTTCAATGACCGCATCAAAAGCAGAATGTTGCTTCTTGGCCATGTACTCCCAGTCTACCCACTGTGCTTCAATCACAGGCTTCTTCATTCTTTGGTAGACAAGACGGTAATAATCACAATGAAAGTCACACCAAAACCGAGGGTCGGCAGTGCTCCTTTCATACTTGTACACCTTGTCCGTCCGGAGCCTTCTTGCTTTCTCGGCTCCCTTTCCATGGAAGACATTTGCAGCTATTTCACGCTGCCTCTTGGGGTTCCTCTCGGGAGTGTGCACTTCCAGGGGGGCCAATCGGTTTGGATTTCTCTTTCTCCTTGATAGCAATGCCCTTGGCCTTCGTAGCTGGGACCTTCACTGTGGGCTTTCTTTTATTGGGCTCTACGGGAGCCGGAGCCTTGCCCTTCTTCCGATCACGCTCGATTCGGCGTTCAGCAAATTCTTCTTGGGCTGGCTCCTTGCCCTTTTCTTTCTCTCCAAGTGTCACAAGTCTCTTCCTCTTAGAGACTTGTGCAGCAGTGGCCTGAGAGTTATGAGCCTCGCGCTCCTATCTCTATATCTTCCGGAGTTCCTTGTGGGACTCCTCAATGGCCCGAGCCATTGCCTCATCTTCGTTATAGGCCAGAGCTGCGACCCTTGCTTGTTGCTTCTTGGCTGCTTTCACCCTCTCATGCTGCTCGAGAAACTTCTCGACGGCCTCAACCTTGGCTCTTGCCCGTTCTTCGCCGAGGCGAAGGTGCTCCGCCTCCCACTCGGGGTCAGTGGGGGGAGAAGCGGAATAGCGAGGAGCATCCATTTCAGCTGAAGAGAATAGAAGCCATAAGATAGTAGGTCAAGGAGTTGGAATAATGCGAAAGAAATCTCGAGGAGCAACCAAAGTTGGAGTTTGACCTTTGTACACCGGACTTGTCCGCCCTAGGGGCGAACTAGTCCGGTTTACAGAGGTTGAACCCTAACTCTAACGGTTTTTCGAGAAAATTTGGAATCAAGTCGCAATATTCCTAGGCTATGATCACAAGGTAACTAGAAGCAACTTTAATGAAGAGACATCTATCAAAAACTCAATGAATCAAGAATGAGGCAAAATTTTGAAAAGTGAGGGATACCTCTTCAAATCTTGAGAAAACGATGGAATCAGGGATGGATCGCGTCACGATTGATCAGGGAAAGTTTCCGACACCTCCGGGGATTCCAATGCATGGATTGGAAACGATCTTTGGTGGTTGGAATCGAAAATCGCCAAAAGAGGACGGTTTCGCGCGCGTGGGAGAGAGAGAAACAGCAAACGGGAAGAGGAGGGGTCGGCCGCCTCCTGGGGGGTTTAAGTCCCCAAGGGCCGGACTAGTCCGGTAGAGGAGCCGGACTAGTCCGGTCAGTGGACCAGACCCGGACCAGTTCGGCTAGGGGGTAGACTAGTCCGGTCCAGGGAGGCTGAAAACATATATATTTGAGTTTTAGCCTCTATGGATGATCCTTTGGACACATTTCCACAACAAAACTTTATGAATATGGTCAGTAAGAAATCAACATTCAAACTATGACCATAACTCACAAATTCACTAGTTTTTCAAATATTTTGAAGAAAATCGAGATAGAGATGAATTTTCCAACCACATGCATTCTTTTGAATAAGGCAAAAAGTAAACATTCAGATGTGCATGTTTCAAGCCACATTTCGAGAATCTAAGATATTGAGCTCACTCCTAAGCTCACAAAATCGCTTCTCATCTAGGGGCTTGGTGAATATGTCGGCTAGTTGGTTTTCGGTTCTCACATGGGAAATCACTATATCCCCCTTTAAGGAATGATCTCTCGAGAAGTGGTGTCTAATGTCTATGTGTTTGATCCTTGAATGATCAACTGGATTATGGGCTATTTTGATGGCGCTCTCATTGTCACATAGGAGAGGAATATGGCGTAAGTTTATACCATAATCCCATAGAGTTTGTCTCATCCAAAGAGGTTGTGCACAACAACTTCCGGCTGCGCCATACTCTGCTTTGGCTGTGGAAAGAGCAATGGAATTTTGTTTCTTAGAGGACCAAGACACTAAGGATCTACCCAAGAATTGGCATGTCCCGGATGTGCTCTTTCTATCAACTTTGCATCCCGCATAATCCGCATCGGAATAGCCAATGAGTTTAAATTTGGATCCTTTGGGGTACCAAAGTCCTAGGCTAGGTGTGTGAACTAAATATCTAAGAACTCTCTTCACGGCGGTCATATGACACACCTTAGGTGCAGCTTGAAAACGTGCACACATACACACACTAAGCATGATATCCGGTCTATATGCACAAATATATAACAAAGAGCCAATCATGGAACGATATACCTTTTGTTCCACGCTTGGACCATCTTCATTTAGGTCTAAGTATTCATTTGTTGCCATAGGAGTCTTGATGGGATTGGCCTTGTCCATGTCAAACTTCTTTAATATGTCTTGAGTGTACCATGTTTGACTTATGAACGTGCCTTCTTTGAGTTTCTTGACTTGAAAACCCCTTTAGTAATATCTCCTAGTATGTTGTCAACGGGGTGATCCCGTTGAACACTTTGATGCACATGAGGATGTGGAGGTTGAGCTCTTGAGTCATCATCATCTTCTTCTTCTTCTTGATCGCCCCCTTGATGAATGCCTCCCCCTTGACTTTCGTCTTCTTGATCGTTTTGAGGTGCCACTTGTCCATCTTCAACTTGATCGCATGGGGGATTACTTGCATCATCTTTTTGTTGGTCACTTGAGCATTGAAGTTGTTCTTGTGGTCGAACATCTCCAAGTGCCATCCTCCTAAGAGCTTCTTGTGGAGAGTCTTCTTGATCTAGCACACTTTAATCAACTTGCTCCACATCCATTAGTTTCATCAAACACCACGTCACGTGCTATTTCAACAATTCCTAAGGTTTTTTTGAAGACACGGTAGGCGTGGGTGTTTGAGTCATAACCAAGCAAGAAACCTTCATCGGACTTTGAAGCAAACTTCAAAGTCCTAGGCTTCTTGTTGAGAATATAGCACTTGCTCCCAAAAACACGAAAGTAAGAGACATTGGGTTTCTTACCAACTAGAAGTTCATAAGGAGTCTTCTTGAGGAGGCGGTGGAGGTATAATCGGTTGACGGCATGGCAGCCTCCGCCCAAAACTGATCTGATGTCATGTACTCATCGAGCATTGTCCTTGACATCTCGATGAGTGTCCTATTCTTCCGTTCCGCCACCCCATTTTGTTGAGGGGGGTATGGAGCTGAAAATTCATGCTTGATGCCCTCCTGATCGAAGAATTCTTACACTTGAGTATTCTTGAACTCAGTGCCGTTGTCGCTTCTTATAGCCTTGATTCTTGAGACGAACTCATTTTGAGCTCTCCTCAAGAACCTCTTGAGGACACTGTGAGTTTCACCCTTATCATGCAAGAAAAACACCCAAGTGAAACGAGAAAAGTTGTCAACAATAACAAGACCATATTTGTTACCGCCAATGCTTATGTAGGTTATTGGGACAAAAAGGTCCATATGTAGCAGCTCCAACAGTCCTGTTGTCATCATGATGTTCTTGGAGTAGTGTTGAGCTCCCACTTGCTTCCCCGCTTGGCAAGCACTACATGGCCTATCCTTTTCAAAGACAACATTCTTCAAGCCATGGATGTGCTTGCCCTTAAGAAGCTTTTGTAAGTTCCTCATCCCAACATGGGCTAGCCATCTATGCCAAACCCATCCCATGTTGGTTTTCACCATCAAGCATGTGTCAAGTTGAGCTTTATCCGAGGCAAAGTACACAAGATAAAGCTTTCCCTTGAGCACACCCTTAAAAGTGATTGATTTATCACTTCTTCTAAGGACACTCACACCCTCATTAGTGAAAACACAATTATAACCCTTGTCACATAGTTGTGATATGGACAAAAGGTTATAGTCTAGAGAATCAATATGTAACATGCTAGAAAGAGTATGTTGGGGAGAAATGACAATTTTACCGGAGACAAGGATTTTGCCTCGGCTATTGTCCCCAAAAAGGATTCCTTCATTTGGATCATCATGTTCCTCATACTCCTCGAACATCTTCCTCTCTCTGGTCATGTGGTTTGTGCACCCACTATCGAGCACCCATTTGGATCCACCAGAGGAGTATGCCTACAAAACAAGATTATGCCTTCCTTTTAGGTACCCAAGCGGAGTTGGGTCCTTTGACGTTAGTGGTGAGGCTTTTTGGCACCCACACGCAAGGCTTGGGGCTCTTGCGGAGTGGCCCAACATATCTAGCATATACTTTGCCATGCTTGTTCCTCATCAAAACATATGATGCATCAAAATCATAAAATAGAGGATGCGGTTCAGATTTAGGAATGTAAGTGCTAGTGGAAGTATTCTTCTCAATTTTTGTTGAGGATGAGCTTCCTTTGACAAAGACAATCAAGTCTTTGCCATACTTGGTGGTTTTGGCATTTTGCTTTCCACCTCTAGTATAACCAAGACCATCCTTGACATTGGGAGGTCTTGTGTTGGTGTATGCACTTCGTGCATACGCCACCTTCTCTTTGTCAAAGATGCCACCCTTAGGTGCTTGATTGCCTTGAGTCAACTTAAGCTCATCCTTTAATTTAAGAATCAAGTTAGAACATTTGCAAGTTGATATTGCTTGGGATGCAACTTTTGAGGAGGATGGGATTTTGGAGGAAGAGGCTACATTAGTCTTAAGGGACTCAACTTGAGTCTCAAGGATCTTGTTAACTTTTGCCAAGTTGCCAAGTTCGTCCTTGAGCTCAATGGTTGTCTCCTCTAGACTTGAGCATGTTTTCTTGCTTAGAGCAAGTTCATTCTCTAATGCCTTGCTCTTCTCTCTCTCAAGCTCAAGGAGCTCAATAAGCTCTTTACATCTTTCCTTTTCTTGAATAAGCAAGTCCTCTTGCCTATCTATGAGCTCCTCCTTCTCAAAAATCTCATCCGAAAGCAATTTTATTCTTCGCAATGTGCTCTTACTCATATCCTTAAACATGTGTTCATTTTTGCTAGCACTATCAAAATCATCATGGGAGGATATGGAAGAGGATGAGTTAGAATTAACCTTTCTCCTTCCTTGTTTTGCCATGAGGCAAGTTGGCTTGTGGTCGTAGAGATTGGGGAAGAGCTTGCTTCCCTCGGAGCTCCTCCCGATGGCTATGGTTGCCATCTTCTCCTCATCTTCACACGAGGAGTACTCATCGTTAGAGTCCCACTCCTTGCCTAAGTGAGCATGACCGGAGGGCCTCTTCTTCTTGTAGAACTTCTTCTCTTGTGGTTTGCCCTCCTTCTTCTTCTTGCCATCTTCATGTGGGCAATCTACAATGAAGTGCTCGTACTCGCCACAATTGTAGCAAGACCTCTTGGTTTTGGGCCTTGCCTTTTCTTTGCCTTTGCTCTCGTGCTTGTATCCTCCTTTTCTTCTTCTCATCATCCTCTTGATGTTGTTGATGAAGAAGGCCTCTTCCTCATCGGTGTCAAGGCTCTCCTCATCATCTTCGTTTTTCTCTTTTGAGGAGGATGTTGCTTTGAATCCAACATTCTTCAACTTCGAGGCAGTGAACCTTTGGAGGTCATTGTAGAAGAGCGCCTCCTTTTCCATGATCTCATGGTTGATAATCCTTCCAAGGACTTCCTCCGGGGTCATCTTGGCAAACCCCGGACTTTCTCGGACCATGGAGCAAAGAGAGACGTTTCTAGGAATGAATGCTCGAATCATCCTCTTTACCACCTCATGGTCCGTCCACTTGGTACAGCCATAAGATCTACTCTTGTTGATGAGTATCTTTAGGCGGTTGTGCATCTCTTGGGGAGATTCACCATCCATAATGGCAAACCCCCTGAGCTCTCCTTCTATGAGCTCAATCTTTGCTTCTTTCATGACTCGGTTGCCTTCATGAGTCATCTTGAGAGTGTCCCAAATGTCCTTGGCCACCTCAAGTCCATCCACTCAGTTGAACTCATCTCTTGATAGAGATGAGATGATCACTCCGGCCGCTTGGGCATTGCGATGAAGGAGCACGGCTTGCTCCAGAGTGATATCTTCTTCATTCTTCGGGATGTGCATCCCGGTCAACAACAATTTCCCATAGTGAGGGGTTGAGTGACACAAGGTGGATCTTCATGTTGTGCTTCCACATCCCGTAGTCGGTTCCATCGAATTGGGGAGGCTTTCCCAATGGGATGGAAAGGTAGTGGTTGTTGGAGACAAGGCGTTCATAGTTGTAGCCTTGTTGGTTGTAGTTGATTGTGCCACTCGATATGGACGTTGAGGTGTCAACCTTGGGAATCTTCAACTTCTCTCGAAGTTTTGCCTTGAGCTGGTGAATCACTTTGTCATCCGTTGATTTTTCTTGATAGAAGAGAATCTCTTCTGGGGTTTCTTGGACCTCACTGGTCAAGACTTCTTCGTACCCCACTCCGGCCATCATCTCTCCAAGTTGTTAGACTCTTTTGGGAGAGTCCTGCTCTGATACCAATTGAAAGTTGCCTAGAGGGGGTGAATGGGCTAATTGACCTGAAATGACTTAATAAAACGAGATTAATACTCAGGGGGTGGACTAGTCTGGTCCAGGGGCGGACTAGTCTTGTCCACCTACAGGGAAAAGCCTAAAAAGGGTTTCTAACAAATTTTAGTTCGATTCTTGTGATGCAAAGTGTGTTAGAATAACTTAGTGAGCCTTAACAAGTTATATGGCAAGTATGAAGCTAAGGATCACAATGAGATACAAGTGATGAACAAAACGATAAGACTAACCCGAGAAGCAATGAGCAATAAGTGAAAGCGAAGTACACAAGGGACACAAGGATTTTTTCCCAATGTTCGATCCCACGAAGGATCCTACGTCCCCGTTGAGGAGTCCACGAAGGACCGGGTTCAACAACCCTTCCCTCACCAAGTTTACCGCACGGGCCTAACTTGGTTCTCCAATATCACAAAGGGTGAATATAAGATTCGTTGGGGCTTCTTACAATCTGAGGCTACCACCACAAATACAATCACAAATCATAAAGATTAACTCAAGCCATAGATCACAAAGATTCACAAAGTGCAAGAGATCAAACCGAGAGCCAAAGAGTGGTGTTCTTCCTCTTCTTCACCTCACCAAACCCTAATCCACACAGCAATTATTTTTAGAGGGAATGTAGGCAAGAAGGAAGTTTTTGGAGGCTCAAGGTTGTTGTGGTGGCGCTAGGGTTTCAACTTGCTAAAAGGTTCTTGTTCAAATGAACCCAGGGGTCCTCTATTTATAGAGGCTCCAAGCCCATACTGCTGACTTCAGCAGATGGGCGGACTAGTCCGGCCTACAGCCCAGACTAGTCTGGCCTAGGGGACCACTGACGTCCCTGACAACTGTCACAATGCGCGGCAATCATCACACTACCCGCCAAACTTCAAATTCAAACGGTCACTTCAACAACAGATAGTGCGGCCCTCATCGGACTAGTCTGATCTCACACAGAACCTTTTGTTCCAGGTGAAAACAGACTAGTCTGAAGACCACAGACTAGTCCGGCCCCCAGGACAAACTAGTCCGGCCTTCCCAGACTTAGTCTCTGAAGCGCCGACTCCTCTCAAATCCGGACTTGTCCGGCCCCCAGGGCGGACTAGTCCGATCTCAGCCAGGACCTCTTGGTCCGGACCAAAACGGATAAGTCCGTGGTTTTGGGACTTAGTCCCCAAAACCCACTTCACGACTACCCGGACTAGTCCGTCCCACTACGGACTAGTTCAAACTCAGTCAGACCCTTCTGGTCCGGCTGAAAACGGACTTGGCCGGCCAGGAGCGGACTAGTCCGGCCACTTGCACAGAATAGTCTGGCCCTACTGCCAGACTACTTCCAACTCTTTTTTCTCAATGGGTTTGACCTCTAAACCGCTTTGAGCTCCCAACTTGATCTCAATTGCACTTTACACACTCCTACTCACACATATTTGGCTAGTCTAAACTCGACACACTAGAAACCCTAGTTTCTCCTTTTCGAGTTGAAATCGCCGCTTTCATCCTTTTCCTTTTGAGGGATTGTGTTTCCACTTGAGTCCACACCTGTGCTTAAGATCACTGAGCTCATTAGTCACTTAATTGTCGTCATCAATCATCCAAAACCCACGGGGATCCTAGATGTACTTTCATTCACGTTGACGGTTGTCCCCTGGCTTTACCGGAGCTAAGTAGCTCCAGCGACGCTCGCTATCAATATTTGGAACATCGACAACAAGCCCCCTTTGGGGATGTTAGAGCTTTGGTAGCTCCGGTCATTCACCATCATCATGGGATCTTTATTTTCCCTGCACACTAAAGTCAAGGAAAACAGTAAAATCCATTTCCTATCTATAACTAAACTGCGACTTACTATTCCCGAGAAAGTTTTAGGTCGAACACAATTCTAAATACAATGAAGTGCACTGGCTTGTTTCCTCCAGGTCCGATCGTTTCTAGACTCGCCTTACTTTGGCCTGTCCGGGTGTAGGTAGAGTGGCGTACTTAGGGTGCATGACCAGGCTAAGTCGATAGCACACTCCGGCCCTAGATTGGCTTGGCAGCATTCAGACAAATAGACCATTAACAATGTTTAGACCTGGAAGAATATACAATGCAACTCAAATTATACATGAATTGGTCAAGCTAAAGTTTCTTAACAATTGCACAACTTTGTTATAGACAAGAAAGAGAAAAATAAAAAATATTGAGCCTGTACAAATAAATGCACGTGGAGTCTGTTTTCACACAATGATGTCTTTCATTATAGGTCCGGGGTACAGGGGAAACAAGTACACTCTTAGGGTACGGAACCAGGCTAAGTGTGTTTCGTTTCTCGTTTGACCCAAGGTAGCTAGCCACACTTTTATTTCTGAGACTGTGACAAGTGTTGCCTGAACTTTGCGAACCTTCCGGGGAAGGTCCGGCTGTTCTCCCAAAGGAGCTACCCGACTCTGTACAATGACTCTATAACATACATCACATGTGACTACAAACTTACCTCCGTCATATTAAGCGTAGAACTTACGGAGGTGCTTAATGTTCCAAGGATTAGGGAGCGGTGTCCCATGCTCGGTTGCCAAGCGAACGCATCTGGGACGGGATACTTTGATCACTAGGAAGGGTCCTTCCCAGCTGGGGGAGAGTTTGTTTAACCCTTCTCTAGATTGTATTCTCCGTAGCACCAGATCGCCTTCCTCGAGCTATCGGCTGTGAACATGCCGTTGGTGATAGCGCTGAAGAGCTTGGCGGTATCGGGCATTCCGAACAGCTGCTCGGCACCTTCCCTCTTCAAGGAGGTCAAGATCTTCACGCCAGAGCTGGTCCTGCGTGGCATCATCGAAGGTCCGGACTCGGAGCAACCCCAAGGTGATTTCGGGAGGAAGGACTGCTTCAGCTCCGTACACCAGGAAGATTGGTGTCTCTCTAGTTGACAGGTTTGGAGTTGTCCTGTTGGCCCATAGAGTGGGTGGAAGCTCTTTGATCCATTTGGCTCCATGTTTTTTCAGGCACTCGTATGTGCGCGTCCTGAGTCCCTTTAGGATTTCTGCATTTTCTCTCTCGGCTTGGCCATTGCTTTTCGGGTGAGCTACAGAAGCGTAGCTGACCTGAATGCTGAGGTATTTGCAATATCCTTGGAATGCAGAGCTTGTGAACTGGGTCCCATTATCAGTTATCATCTTGTTTGGGACTCCAAATCTGCATACGATGGACTGCAAGAAGTTGACAGCTGATTATTTGTTTATTGTCACAACTGGAGTTGCTTCCGGCCATTTGGTGAATTTGTCAATGGCAACATACAGGAACTTGTAACCTCCGACGGCTCTTTGGAAAGGTCCGAAGATATCCATCCCCCACACAGCGAAAGGCCATGTAGGAGGTATCATTTGTATAGGTTGAGCTGGTGGGTGAATTTTCATTGCATGGAACTGGCATGCTTCGCATTTCTTCACTAGCTCAGTTGCATCCTGGAGCGCTGTAGGCCAGTAAAAGCCATGCCGGAAGGCTTTACCGACCAGCGTGCAGGAAGACGCGTGGTTCCCACACTCGCCTCCATGGATTTCCGAGAGGAGCTCGCATCCTTCTTCCCTTGTAATGCACCGCATTAGGACGTCGTTGGCACCACGCCGGTAGAGATCCCCTTCTACCAGTGTGTATCTTTTAGCCAATCTGACTATCCGGTCAGCGGATACATTATCTTCAGGAAGGAAATTGTCTTTCAAGTAGCTCTGGATCTTCGAGATCCATGCATCGGAGCTAGCTTGAGGATTTGAGTCTTGCATGCTTGGTTGCTCGGAGCTTCCTGCAGCACCTACGACCCTTGATGGACGCCATGGTAACAGGGCCATCGGGACCGCCAGCTTCGAGGTGCTCGTCTTGCCCCCTTCGCTCAGTTCGGCTGGTTAAGCTGTAGGTTTAGACAACCTCCGGACGAAGGTTCCGTCGGGAGTCGGAGCCCCAGTTGAAGCTTTCCTCGAGAGTTTGTCGGCTTCAGCGTTGTTGAGACGCTAGACATGGCAAAGATCCAGGACGTCGAAGTCCTTCCGAAGCTTCTAGACTTCAAGTAGGTATGCAGCTAGTTGAGGGTGTTGCAGCAACATTCACCTGCGACTTGTATTACAACAAGATGTGAATCACCCTTTACTAACAGCTACTTGACACCATACGATAGTGCCACCTTAAGTCCCCATAAATTAGTGCTTCATACTCCGCCATGTTGTTGGTCGCCTTGAAGTCATGGTGCACCATGTATTTAACCTTCTCCCCGGTTGGAGCAAGGAGAAGGACTCCAACTCCGGCCCCCTGCTTCTGTACGGAGCGGTCGAAGTAAAGAGTCCAGTGAGGCTCAGTGAAGAACGGAACCTTGGGTTCTGACTTCTGCTCACTGGGGCCCCCAGGATTTGATGGAGAGGGGGTCCATTCCGCCATGAAGTCCGCCAATGCTTCACTCTTGATCGCTTGTTCGGGGACTTCTGGGTTCCGGTTGGAGGAACTCGGAGCTTCTTCTGAAGTTATCCAGACCCTCCAGGAGGGGTCCGGATCTTGTTGCTCAGTAGCAGTAACTCCTTCACTTAAAGGAGATGGATCTTCTGGCGTCTCGCCTTGAGGATCCGGGTCTGGGAGCTGGGACCTAGACTCGACTTCAGGTAGCTCCGCACCCTCATGAAGGGGTCTGGATTCCTGAACTGGAGATGGTTCTGGTCTTTCCGCAACCAGGACCATGCTGACAACTTTGTCAGTTGCCGAAATGTAAAGCAGGAGTGGCTCACCAAGGTTCGGAGCTACCAAGGTTGGTAGGGTGGTGAGGAGCTGCTTCAGCTATTGGAATGCCTTTTTTGCTTCTTCAGACCATTGGAATGGTCCGGACTTCCTCAATAGCTTGAATAAGGGTAGTGCCCGTTCCGCCAGTCTTAAGATGAACCGGCTGAGGGCAGCTACACATCCAGACAAATTTTGGACGTCCTTGATGCGGGCTGGTGGCCACAGGTCTTCAATACCTTTTATCTTCGCCGGGTTTGCTTCTATTCCTTGGTGGTTCACCAAGAAACCAAGAAGTTTTCCAGAACTAACACCGAAGACACACTTGTTCGGGTTCAGCTTCGTGCGAGTGACTCGCAACTTGTCGAAGACAGCTTGCAAGGTGTCAAGGAATGACTCCTTGTTCTTGATCTTGACGATGATATCATCGACATACACTTCCACTACGTCTCTAATGAGATCTCCAAAAGTTTTGTACATAGCTCGTACAAATTTTGAAGCAGCATTCTTGAAACCAAATGGCATTGCAGTGTAACAATATAATCCATCTATCGTGATGAAGGAGGTATGCTCTTCATCTTCCTTAGACATTCTGATTTGATGGTACCCAGAATATGTGTCTAGGAAACACAGTAATTCACACCCGGAGGTGGAATCCACTATCTAATCTATTCTAGGTAGTGGGAGTGGATCTTTTGGACATGCCTTATTTAGTGTAGTGTAGTCGATACACATCCGAAGCTTCCCGCTGGCCTTGGGTACAACGACTGGGTTTGCCAGCCATTTTGGATGGAAGACTTCTCGGATGAATCCAGCTTTGAGCAACTTCTTCACTTCTTGACGTATGAAGTTCTGTCGCTCTACTGATTGCTACCTAGGCTTCTGATGTACAGGTCGAGCGTCGCGATAAATCTTCAGATTGTGCTCGATCACTTCCCTAGGGATCCCAGGCATTTGTGACGGTTGCCAGGCAAACACGTCGACATTAGCCCGAAGGAAAGTGACGAGCGCGAGTTCCTATTTGTCATTCAGACCTTTCGATATATGGGTAGTCTGAGCGACATCGGAACCAATTTGGACGACTTTGACAGGAATGTCGGTGTCGCCGCTTGGTTGCACGCGAGGTGCGGAGGTTGAGCCTCGATGATGAAAGCTCGGGGGTTTCGGAGCTTGCTCATTTCTGGATTCTTCCTCCTGCGCTGTAGCAAGCGCGTGGAGTTCTTCCAGAGCTGTCACTCGGGCAGTGCGATCTCCACAGATCCGGAGAACACCAGCTGGTCTTGGCATCTTCAACACCAAGTAGCCATAATGAGCAGCAGCCATGAACTTGTATAAGGCTGGCTTGCCCAAAATGGCGTTGAAGGGTAAGTTGATCTGCGCCACGTCGAAGAACAACTTCTCAGTGCGGTAATTCTCCCGGGTCCCGAAGGTCACCGGAAGAGTAATTGCACCGAGTGGGGTTATGGCCCCCGGACCTACTCCGGAGAGAGGTCGAGAGGGGCGAAGGTCCGAAGGTCGGAGATGAGGCTTGACGAAAGCTTCAAAGCTTATGAGGTTCAGCCCCGAACCTCCGTCCACCATTACATGGTGGAGTTGGATGTTGTTGATGGTTGGAGATACCATCAATGGGAGTTGGCCAGCTCCGATCATATTATCAGGGCAATCCGAAGCATCAAAAGTGATGGCAGTGTCCATCCACTTCCGGTGTGGCTCCGCCCTGGCAGTAGGAGCTACTGAGGCCATGTCCCGCCGCATCGTCCGGAGGACACGACGGGAAGTGATGTCCCACGAACCACCAAAGATGGTGTTCATGGTTTTCTGACGTTCGTTGTCAGAGACGTCAGAGTCATCGTCGACGGTGGTGTACACAGCCTTCAAGACCTTTTTAGGGTCCTGAAAGCCTAACTCCTCTTCAGCCGGAGCTTCATCGACTTTCTGTTTCCCTTCCCATTGACGGAAAGAAACTTCTTCTCGGTGCTTGTTGTAGCACTTGGCAAGGTTCTGTACCTCCCGTCGGCCTTCTAGATTGTGGTTGTTCGAGTTGTGTATGGGACACCACATCTCGGAGCTTCCTCCATCTTTAGACGTCGGCCGAGGTCATTTTTCGAGGTGTGGCCCCCGGCCACCCAGAGCTGCAGCAGCTGCAGCAGTTGGTGTGCTGGCCGATGGCTTTTTCTTGCCATTGGTCTCTTTATTCTTTTTACCACTCCCGGAGGTAGTGGCTTCACCCTTGGAGGATTATTTGTTGTCCTCTGGAAGTGGTTGGGAGTGCATTTCACGGCCCTCCGCAGCTTTGGTGCATTTATCTGCCAAGCTGAAGAGTTTCGTGACGCTGGTGATCTCCTTGGTCGCCAGCTTTTCCAACATCTTATTGTCTCGTACGCCCTGTCTAAATGCCACAATAACAGAGGCGCTGGATATAGAAGGAATAGTATTTTGTACCTGGGAGAACCTCTGGATAAAGGATCGCAGGGACTCTCCCCCCTTCTACTTGACAGCAAAAAGGTCCAATTCGGTGCCTGGTCGGGTGTATGAACTCCCAAAATTGGCGGTGAACTGTTGGCACATTTCCGCCCAACTGTTGATGGAGTCGGGCGGAAGGCTCATGAACCAGGACCTGGCAGTCCCAGTTAAAGCCACGGGGAAGTAGTTGGCCATTACGACCTCGTTGCCTCCGGCCGCAAGGATTGCGGTGGAGTAGATTTGGAGAAACTCAACAGGATTGACAGTACCGTCAAATTTCTCCGGCAGGTGAGGACGAAACTTTTGTGGCCATCTGACCATGCGTAGGTGCATGGCCAGGGCAGAACTGCCCCCTCCTACTCCCTCAGAAGCAGGACTGTCCCGAGCCTCTCGCCTTTCACGAGCACGCTCAATATGGACACGGCCATCTTGTTGATGGTAACGGCGATCAAGCTCCGCCCGAAGGTCGTGAGTTGAAAGTCTAGTTACCGTATGTGTGCGTCGCACCCCGGGAGGCAGCGACATCGCTTGTTGAGACGCATCACGCCTCCTATGTTGGGAAGCGTGCAGACCAAGTCTGTCACACACGGTCCGATGCTGCGATGGGGCCCGCCCCAAGGGGGGAGGACCTTGGTTGCTGATGCAATCGGTTGCTGCTGCAACCAAATGTTCCACATGAGCCCTCCACTGCTCCATTGCACCCTGGGACGCACCTGGAGGTGGTGGACGTTGAAGAACACACGCGCGGCATGGAGCGCGTGTTCAAGGTTGTTGTTAGCCAATGCCGTGACTGACGCAGATGCTCCATCCCGCTGTCCAGCTTATTCGCCAGTGTGGACAGTGGCGGTGGTGGCATGGCTCCCGCTGGAGCCACAGCACCTGCTGGCAGCTGCATGTTGGAGGGATTGCCTCCAGCAGGTTGCGCAGCAGGGTTGCCGTTTGACAATCCAGCAGTGGAGTTCACCAAGTTTGAATCTCGGGCACCCCTACCTGGCGCGCCAACTATCGGAGGCTTCATCCGGCAATTCTACCGGTACTACTGTTGGTAGCCCGCGGAGTTTGTAGTTCGGTATTTGGCGCAGAGATTCAGAACACGATGGCAAATAGACACAAGGATTTACGTGGTTCGGGCCGCCTGAGCGTAATACCCTACTCCACGGGGTGTGTAGTTGTTGTATTGAGCGTCAGGGCTGAGTATGGGAGAGGTCTCAGAGTTCAAAGAGCCGTCCCCTGTGTATCGTTGACCAGTACTTTTATAGTACAAGGACTGGTCGTTACACTGTTAGCCTGGCCCGACATTTGGCCCTGACGGTTACTGATGCTTAATACACAATTAATGAGGTTAATTACCCTTAATAGCGTGGTAACGGGCCTTGACAGTGCCGTTACTGGTATTAAGGGCCTTCCGATCGTGTGTCATTAATATGGTATTAATGACACTTAATCGGGTCTTGAAGTCTTTGATTGCCCCTTGAAGGTCCGAGCCGTTGGGGGGTGCACCAGTTTGGTTTTTGAGGCTGAAGGTCAGGCGGTTGGACACGTGGCAGCTTCGGAGCTTTCCGTCTGGGACGGGTAGGTTCGGTGTAGATGTACACGTGTCAGTACTGGAGCTTCCCTCTGTCAGGGGTTAGGTCCGGGTGTGTTGCACAGGTGGTTAGCCCAGAGCTATCCCATGTGTGGGATGTAGGTCCGGTTGCTGTATACACGTGGCAGCACTAGGACTAACAATAGATGGGAAGCAGGTCCGGTCCCGTATGACACATGGGGCCTTCACAGGTCTTCAACTCAGACAGGTGAAGTTCCTTTGGTCTTTTTGTAATCCCAAGGGGTATACAGTACACAGGGTACCGACACAGACCAACTTCGGGATGACTTGATTGAGGCCGAAGCACACTTTCCGCACCCAGTCATGTTTCCACCGGCTCATGGCATGCTGCTGAACATGGGTGAGCAGGTGCCTTCAAGTTCTAAAGAGGAAGAAGATCCTGAGATACTCAAGTACATCGATGAGGATGCATCGGATTAGGGCTGGGCAGCACTACTGCCATCACGGGGCAACGTATAGTTAATGGTTGCTCGTGTTTATTTTGTAGCCATGTTTGTGTCATATTATAAATAGTAGTGGGTGTGTAGGAGATGACAAGGTGTGTATGACGACTCATGGAGACCAAGTATAGGGTATATGTACTTTCATAAAGGAAGCCCGTCATTTTAGAGTTCACTACTGTAAACTTGGCCATGATATAATATATCTTGTATAAATTTGTACTTTATCAATATATGTGAATGTTATGCAATTATCACATTGTCAATACTCGTACTACTATGGTATGGGATGGATGAAGAAAACAAACATGTTGCTGATTTTAATTCATGTGGATGTAGAATGGTGCGTACGCGTTCTACGCCCGAGATGAGAGGCTCGAGCCGGGATCCTGAGGATGAATCTCCGATCCGGGAGCAAACCGCGACACCACAGCAACAAGTCCCTCCACCACCAGCACCTGAACCTCAGGGGACTCTCGCGGAGATTCTGTCTGCAGTACTCGGCTCGCGCGACGAGCAAACCAAGTTACTGCGTATGTTGGTGCATATTTCATCCCATTAAGGGGGACGACAAGACAATGGAAAACGCCAGCCCCAACAGAGTTCATATTCGTTCTTCTTGGCTACGCATCCAGAGGTCTTCACGGAGGCCGAGGAGCCTCTGGAGGCAGACAACTTTATCCGCACTCTCGAGGCGAAGTTTGGTTTGTTGTGATGCATCGAACAATAGAAGGCGCTATTCGCGGCGAAACAGCTTTAGGGACCCGTTGGTGCTTGGTGGGCGAACTACATCGCGTCACTGCCGGCTGGTCATGTAACATCCTGAATTTTTCGCAAAATAATAAAATGAGCTTACTAAATAAACACACATATACTCTGTCGGTACCCTAGAAACCGTACACCCCTTGAGGTTATAAAGATCTCAAAGGAAAGTCATCTACTTGATTTGAAGACCTTCGAAGGCCCACATGTCAGATAAAACCGGACCCGCTTCTCCAGCATGGTTAATCCCAGGGTCGCCACGTGTACTATAAAACTGGAGCTACCGCCCACATGGGGGAAGCTCCGGGCCATGTACCAAAATGGCACCTTCGGACTTAACCCTAGACCGAGAGAAGCTTTGGACCTGACACGTGTCAGGTAGCTCCGGAGCTGCCTGTTTCCCACAGTATGCTCCAGAGCTGCCACGTGTCCAACCGTCGGAGCTTCAGCCTCTGATCACCGGAAGACTCCATAACGGCTCCGGATCTTCACAGGGGAATCAAGGACTTCAAGACACGATTAAGTGTCATTAATACCATATTAATGACACACGATCGGATGACCTTAATTACCAGTAACGGTGCTGTCAAAGCCCATTACCCGGTCGTTAAGGATAATTAAATGTGTTGAATAAGTGTCAATACTAGTAACCGCCGGGGCCACATGTCGGGCCAGGCTAACTTGTAACGGCATGCCCTTGTATTATAAAAGGACAGGCCGACGACACGTTCAAAGGGGCTAGACAGACGTGCCATAGACACACGTGCCATAGATACTCGCCACAAGCTCATACAGCTAATACAACACCAACACATCCGTGGAGTAGGGTATTACGCTCAGGCGGCCCAAACCACGTAAACCTCTGTGTCTCCTGCGTCATTTACTATTCACCTTCTGGAATCTCCGTGCGCCCACACCGAACATCAAACTCCTCTAACACTTTAGTAGTGTCGGGAGATCTGCCGGTTCCAAACCACCGACAGTTGGCGCGCCAGGTAGGGGGCGCCCGAGATTTTGAGAATGGTGAACTCAGCTGCTGGATCATCCAACGGTCAACCTGTTGCTCAGGCTGTTGGGGGCAATCCCTCCAATATGCAGCCACCAGCAGGAGCCTCAGCACCAGCAGGAGTTACACTCCCACCACCACCGCCTCCACCAGCAAATCAAGTTGGGCAACGCGATGGTGCGCCGGCATCAATCACTGCGTTGGCAAATCATGACAACCCGGAACACGCACTCCATGCAGCTCGTGCTCTTCTCCAACGCCCACCACCTCCGGATGCATCGCGGGATGCACTGGAACAGTGGAGGGCCAATGTGGATCATTTGGTTGCAGCAGCAGCCGAAGGCCTCAACAACCAGGGTCCTCCTCCTTTAGGACGAGCCCCGTCGCAGCGGCGGACTTTGTCTGGTAGACTTGGTCCGCATGTTTCCAATAGCAGGAGACGTGCTGCATCACAACAAGTGACGTCATTGCCCTCCGGGGCACGATGCACTCACACGGTATCCAGGCTCTCAACTCATGACCTCAGGGCGGAGCTTGATCGCCGATACCGCCAACAAGACGACTGAGTCCATATTGAGCGTGCTCGTGAAAGACGTGAAGCTCAGGACCTTTCTGCTCCTGAAGGAGTAGGAGGAGGTTGTTCTGCTCTGGCCATACATCTGCGTATGGTCAGGTGGCCACAGAAGTTCCGTCCTCACCTGCCGGAAAAATTCGACGGAACTGTCAATCCCGCCGAATTTCTTCAGATCTACTCCACTGCAATCTTGGCAGCTGGAGGAAACGAGGCCGTGATGGCCAATTATTTTCCAGTGGACTTAACTGGGACCGCTAGGTCCTGGTTTATGAGCCTTCCACCCAACTCTATCAACAGTTGGGAGGAGCTGTGCAGGCAGTTCACCGCCAACTTCGGGACTTCATACACCCGACCAGGCACTGAACTGGACCTTTTTGCAGTCGTGCAAAAAGGGGGAGAATCCCTGCGATCATTCATCCAGAGGTTCTCTCAGGTACAAAACACTATCCCTTCTATCTCTAGCGCCTTTGTCATTGTGGCATTCAGACAGGGTGTACGGGACAAGAAGATGCTGGAGAAACTGGCGATCAAGGAGATCACCAGCATCACGGAACTCTTCAGCTTGGCTGACAAATGTGCCAGAGCTGCGGAGGGCCGTGAAATGCACTCCAAACCAACCCCGGAGGGTCACAAGAAATCCTCCAAAGAAGAAGCCGCTACCTCTGGGAACGGCAAAAAGAAGAAAAAGACCAACGGCAAGAAGAAGCCGTCGGACGGTACATCCAATGTTGCAGCTGCTGCAGCTCCGGGTGGCCGGGGGCCACGCCCCGAAAAGCGACCTCGACCGTCTTCTGAAGACGGTAGCAAGCCCAAGGTGTGGTGCCCAATTCACAAAACGGGCAGCCACAGTTTGGAAGATTGCCGGGAGGTCCAAAACCTTGCCGAGCGCTACAACAAGCGCCGAGAAGAATCTCCTTTCCGACAGAGGGAAGGAAAGCAAAAAGTCGACGAAGCTCCAGCTAAAGAGGAGTTAGGTTTTCAGGATCCCAAAAAGGTCCTGAAGGCCGTTTACACCTCCGTCAACGATGATTCTGACGTCTCTGACAACGAGCGTCGGAAGACCATGAACACCATTTTTGGTGGATCATGGGACATCAACTCCCGCCGCGTCATCAAGACTGTGCGTCAGGATATGGCTGCTGTAGCTCCTACAGTCAGGCCGAAACCTCATCGGAAGCGGATGGACACAGTCATCACTTTTGATGCTTCGGATTGCCCTTGGAGCATGGTTGGAGCAGGTCAGTTACCTTTGATGGTATCTCCTACCATCAATAACATCCACCTCCACCATGTCATGGTAGACGGAGGTTCGGGGCTTAACCTCATAAGCTTCGAAGCTTTCACCAAGCTTCAGCTCCGACCTTCGGATCTCCACCCCTCTCGGCCTTTCTACGGAGTAGGTCCGGGGGCCATTATCCCACTCGGAGCTATTACTCTTCCCGTTACCTTCGGGACACGGGAGAAGTACTGCACTGAGAAGTTGGTCTTCGACGTCGCTCAGATCAACATACCCTTCAATGCCATCTTGGGTAGCCCTGCCCTGTACAAATTCATGGCAGCTGCTCATTATGGTTATCTGGTGTTGAAGATGCCAACGCCAGTAGGCGTTCTCCAGATCTGCGGAGATCGTACTGTCGGAGTAACTACTCTGGAAGAACTCCATGCACTCACCACGGCGCAAGAGGAGGACTCCAGGCAGGAGCAAGCTCCAAAACCCCCGAGCATTCGTCAACGAGGCTCGACTTCTGCACCTCGTGTGCAGCCAAGAGACGACACCGACATTCCCATCAAAGTCGTCCAAATTGGTTCCGATGCCGCTCAGACCACCCATATATCATGGGATTGAACGACAAATGGGAACTCGCGCTCATCACTTTCCTCCGGGCTAACGTCGACGTGTTTGCTTGGCAACCATCACAAATGCCTGGGATCACCAGGGAAGTGATTGAGCACAATCTGAAGATCTACCCCCATGCCCGGCCTGTGCATCAGAAGCCTCGGAAGCAATCCGTAGAGCAACAGAACTTCATCCAACAAGAAGTGAAGAAGTTACTCGAAGCTGGATTCATCCGAGAAGTCTTCCATCCAAAATGGCTGGAAAACCCAGTCGTTGTGCCCAAGGCCGGCGGGAAGCTTCAGATGTGCATCGACTACACCACACTAAATAAGGCATGTCCAAAAGATCCATTCCCACTACCTAGAATAGATCAGATAGTGGATTCCACCTCCGGGTGTGAATTACTGTGTTTCCTAGACGCATATTTCGGGTATCATCAAATCAGGATGTCTAGGGAAGATGAAGAGCATACCTCATTCATCATAGTAGATGGATTGTACTGTTATACAGCCATGCCCTTTGGTCTCAAGAATGCAGCTTCAACTTTGGTACGAACTATGTACAAAACTTTTGAAGAACTCATTAGAGACATAGTGGAAGTGTACGTCGATGACATCGTGGTCAAGGTCAGGGACAAGGAGTCACTCCTTGACACCTTACAGGCAGTCTTCAACAAGCTGCGGGCCACCCGCACAAAGCTAAACCCAGACAAGTGTGTCTTCGGGGTTAGCTCCGGAAAACTTCTCGGTTTCCTGGTAAGTCACCGGGGCATAGAAGCTAATCCGACGAAGATTAAGGCAATTGAAGACATGCGGCCACCAACCCGCATGAAAGACGTCCAAAAGTTAACTGGATTTCTAGCAGCCCTCAGCCGGTTCATTTCATTACTGGCGGAACGGGCACTCCCCTTCTTCAAGTTATTGAGGAAGTCCGGACCATTCCAATGGTCCGAAGAAGCAGAGAAGGCATTCCAGGAGCTGAAACAGTTCCTCACCACCGTACCAATTCTGGTAGCTCCGAACCCTGGTGAGCCTTTGTTGCTTTACATTTCAGCAACTGATGAAGTCGTCAGTATGGTTCTGGTTGCGGAGAGACCAGAGCTACCTCATACTCAGGAATCCAGACCCCTTCGGGAGGGTCCGGAGGTACCTGAAAGCGAGTCTGGGTCCCAGCTCCCAGACTCGAATCCACAAGAAGTCACTTCAGGAGACCCAGACCCCTCCGGGAGGGTCCAGGTCGCTTCTGAAGAAGCCCCGAGTTCCTCCAGCCAAGACCCGGAGGTCCCCGAAGAAAATTCGGATTGCTCCGGGAGGATCCGGGTCAGTGAAGAGGAAGCTATGGACCCCTCCGGGAGGGTCCGGACCATTCAGCGCCCGGTGTACTTCATTAGTGAAGTACTACATGATGCTAAGACTCGATACCTAGAGGTGCATAAGCTGCTCTATGCAGTCCTTATTGCCTCCAGGAAGCTTCACCATTACTTCCAAGCTCACAAAGTCTCAGTGGTGACCTCTTACCCACTTCGAGCAATCTTTCATAATCCCAATTCAACTGGGAATATTGCAAAGTGGGCAGCGGAATTGGCTGAATTTGACCTTGAATTTATTTCAAGGCAATCAGTCAAGAGTCAAGCACTGGCAGATTTTGTGGCAGAATGGACTCCCTCTCCATCAAACCCTGGGGGATTCAATGAGCAGAAGACGGAGCATCAAGCTCCAGCCTTCACCGAGCCTCACTGGACCCTCTACTTCGATGGCTCCATGCAGAAGCAGGGGGCCGGAGCTGGAATTCTTCTCCTTGCACCGACCGGGGAGAAGGTGAAATACATGGTACACCTTGACTTCAAGGCGACCAACAACATGGCAGAGTACGAAGCGCTCATCTACGGACTCTAGGTGGCACTGTCATATGGTGTCAAGCAACTGCTGGTCAAGGGAGATTCGCAATTCATCATTAAGTAGGTGAAGGGTGAATGTTCCTGCAATAATCTCCAGCTAGCTGCTTACCTCCTTGAAGTCCAGAGGCTTCAGAAGGACTTTGAAGTCCTAGATCTCCACCATGTTCAGCGTGCCCATAACGCTGAAGCTGACGAACTCTCGATGAAAGCGTCAACCGGAGCTCCAGCTCCAGACGGGATTTTTGTCCGGAGGTTGTCAAAGCCAACAGCTCAGCCTGCCGAATTGAGCGAAGGGGGCGAGATCAGCATCCCGAAGCTGACGGTCCCGATGGCCCTATTACCATGGCAGCCATCAAGTGTCGTAGGTGCTGCCGGGAGCCCCGAGCAACCCAGCACGCAAGACTCAAAAGCTCAAGCTAGTTCTGATGCATGGATCTCGGAGATCCAGAGCTACTTGAAAGACAACATCCATCCTCACGATGATGTATCCGCTGACCGGGTAGTCAGATTGGCTAAAAGATACACGCTGGTAGAAGGGGATCTCTACCGGCGCGGTGCCAACAGCATCCTAATGCGGTGCATCACAAGGGAAGAAGGCTGCGAGCTCCTCGCAGAAATCCATGGAGGCGAGTGTGGGAACCACGCGTCTTCCCGCACGCTGGTTGGTAAAGCCTTTCGGCATGGTTTCTACTGGCCTACCGCACTCCAGGATGCAACTGAGCTAGTGAAGAAATGTGAAGCATGCCAATTTCATGCAAAGCAAATTCACACACCAGCTCAGCCCCTACAAATGATACCTCCTACATGGCCCTTTGCTGTGTGGGGGATGGACATCTTGGGACCTTTCCCAAGAGCCGTCGGAGGTTACAAGTTCCTGTACGTCGCCATTGATAAGTTCACCAAGTGGCCGGAAGCAACTCCAGTTGTGACAAATAACAAACAATCTGCTATCAACTTTTTGCAGTCCATTGTATGCAGATTTGGAGTCCCAAACAAAATCATCACTGATAATGGGACCCAATTCACAAGCTCTGCATCTCAAGGATATTGCGAAGACCTCGGCATTCAAGTTTGCTACGCCTCTGTAGCTCACCCAGCCAGCAATGGCCAAGCCGAGAGAGCAAATGCTGAAATCCTTAAAGGACTCAAAACGCGCACCTATGAGTGCTTGAAAAAACATGGAGCCAACTGGATCGAAGAGCTTCTGCCCACCTTATGGGCCAACAGGACATCTCAAAACCAGTCAACTGGAGAGACACCCTTCTTCCTGGTGTATGGAGCTGAAGCAATCCTTCCTCCAGAAATCACCTTGGAGTCACTCCGGGTCCGGACCTTCGATGAAGCCACGCAGGACCAGCTCCGGCGTGAAGACCTAGACCTCCTGGAGGAGGGATGGTGCCAAGCAGCTGTTGGGAATGCCCGATATCGCCAAGCCCTTCAGCGCTATCATCAGCGGCATGTACAAAACCGATAGCTCGAGGAAGGCGATCTGGTGCTACGGAGAATACAATCTAGAGAAGTGTTAAACAAACTTTCCCCCAGCTGGGAGGGACCCTTCCGAGTGATTAAAGTATCCCGTCCCAGAAGCATTCGCTTGGCTACCGAGGATGGGACACCTCTCCCAAATCCTTGGAACATCGAGCACCTCCGTAAGTTCTACACTTAATACCACGGAGGTGAGTCTTGAGTAACTTGAGATGTATGTTATAGAGTCATTGTACAGAGTCTGGTAGTTCCTCCGGGAGAGCAGTCGGACCTTTCCCGAAAGGTCCACAAAGTTCATGCTACACTTGTCACAGTCTCAGGACTAAAAGTGTGGCTAGCTACCCTGGGTCAAACGAGAAATGAAACACGCTTAGCCTGGTTTCGTACCCTAAGAGTGTACTTGTTTCCCCTGTACCCCAGACCTATAATGAAAGACATCTTCATGTGAAACAGACTCCACGTGCATTTATTTTGTACAGGCTCAACATTTTTATTTTTCTCTTTCTTGTCTATAACAAAGACGTGCAATTCTTAAGAAATTTTAGTTCGATCGGTTTATATACGATACGAGTTGTGTTGTCAATTCTTTTGGATTCAAATATTGTTCATGGCCAACTCGCCTGAAAGCCGCCAAGCCAACCTAGGGCTGGAGTGTGCTATCGACTTAGCCTGGTCAAGCACCCTAAGTACGCCACTCTACCTACACCCCGGCAGGCCGAAGTAAGGCGGGTCCATGTACAGTTGGATCTGGAAGAAAAGACAATGCATTCGGTTGTATTTAGAATCGTGTTTGACTTAAAATCTTCTTGAGAATCGTAAGCCGCGACGAAGTTATAGACAAGAAACGAATTTTATTATTTTTCTATGCTTAGGTGTGAAGGAAAAATAAAATCTATGTTGATGGAGAAAAGCCGGAGCTAACAAAGCTCCGACTCCCCTAGGTGGCTTGTAATCGATGTTACGCATCACCGGAGTAATCAAGCTCCAGTAAAGCTAGGGGAGCGAGCTTTCAACGCTGAATAAAAGATGGTGACAAGACCCCGCAAACAGAGTCTGCTGCCAACAAACTAAGTGTTCGCAAAGGTCACTGCCGGAGCTACTAAGCTTCGACACACCGGAGGACTAACTATCGATGCTCTACGCGTTGATAGAGACTATTGCCAGAGCTACTAAGCTCCGGCGATAGACAATGCCGGAGCTTCTAAGCTCCGACAACCTCAGGGGGCCTTCACTATCGAAGACTTCGGACCTAAATTCTACAAGTTCGGAGGAAATGAGTCTTCAACAAAACATAATATCCTCTTGGTACATGTTCACAATCAAATTGTGTACATCTACCAGGGGGCCAAGTGAAGACAAAAGTGTTGAAGACAAAAAGTGAAATTCACAAAAATTTGGGGATTTCATTTATTTGGAGACAAGGGATTACAAAATTGAGGAAGAAGAAGAGAAAATACAAGTGAGAACTATAGAGATGGTCCTAGACCCTATGGAAGAATTGGACGACCTTCTGGGCAACCTCCGATACGTTGGCTCGGGCAACTTCGCCTTCTCCTTCAACTGGACCTTCAAGCACCGGGTCTAGAGGAAATTGGGAGTTTCGGCTGGTGTAGCACGTCAGCACATATTCTGCGACGTTCTTCGCCAGGGATTGCCCCTCAACCTCCAATTGGTACGCGATGACATCGCCCACCTTGGAGAGTTTGCTGCCTGCCGAGCTCAACACCTGCAACGCCAGGTCCGGCTCCGGCTCCGGATCATCCGGGCGCACGGGGCTGAAGCCCATTGGTGTCAGCGCGTCGTTGGCCTTGCCCAGGAACCCCCAAATTTGTAGGGAGTCCGTAGTCCTCAAGCCTTTCAATTCTTCCAAAGATCTTCTGGCCACCACCAGTTCGGAATTCTCACGGGCGAGGCACTCAACTTCTTTGGCGTTCTGCTGAATCTTCTCAGCAACCCGCTTCTCGAGTTTTCCGAGCTCCTCCTCCCAGAGGTGGATCTTGTTCCAGCGGTCGACCAGGTCCTTCTCCCTGCCCCTCACTTTCTTTTCCCTGGCAACGAGGGCACACTCCCGTTCATGGAGCTCCTGCCTCGCACCCAGGCCTTCTTCTCCTCCTCTACGCAGCGCTCTTCCAATTTCATGGCACGCTCCTTGAGGCCCTTGTCAGCCAGAGCTACCTTCTCAGAGAGCTCCTCCTCCCTCCTCAGGACGTCATCCCGTAGCTCTAGGAGTTTCTGCTCTTCATCTTCGAGCCGTTTATCCCCCTCTTCAAGTGCCTCTCGGCGCTTGATGAGTGTAGTGTCAATGGCCTCAAGCCTTTCGTGGCGTTCATCGGCCGCACTATTGGCTGCTTTGGCCTGTTCATAGATCTCCCGGGATTGAGCGTCGAGGGCACGAGTCATACTCTCCCTGTCATCCAGTAACTTGCCCCAGTACTCCAGGCGGATCTTCTCCCGCTTGATCCACTCTTTGTCATCCGCTAGCCTTGACTGCGCCAGCTTGGTCTCGAAGTAGAGCCGGTTACGCCACCTCCTAAGGATTTGGCGCTCCTCTTCAAGAGCCTTGCTGTCGTGGAAGAAGGCCAGTTGAACTTGACGCAGACTGGAACATGCGTTGTCAATGGACAGTGACAACGGGATAGGTTCCGGACTTGTTGGGGTCTCCTCCGCTGGTTCCAGCGGGTTTTCAGATACAAAAATTGGGTCCCACTCCACAAGAGTGGTCCCCTATGTCTCCATGGTACTAGGGCCGTCCTCCGGGATGGCCTCAGTCGCCATCGAGGACGGCCCCGCCGCCAGGTCTTCATTCACCCCCTCAGACAGGGAGCCAGCGACTTTGCTTGGGCACTCCGGCTCGGCCGCAGGTACCTCTGACGTCGTCACTTCCGGAGCAGGAGCCGCTGCTGGCTCCTGTCTAGGCAGCTCCTACGATGGGGGCTCGGGCTCCGACACCTCTCCAACAACCGGCTCGGGAGCTGGAAGATCTTCAACATCGACCGGCTCAGCGACCGGTGCTTCGGAGGTAGCCGGCCCAACTGCCAGAACTTCCTCAGCTTCCGGCGCGCACGCCGGGGCTTCAATCACCTCCGGCTCAACCGCTGGGGCTTCGACAATTTCCGGCTCAGAGGCCAGAATTACTGCTTCCTCTGGCTCAACAGCCGGAACTTCCGTCATTTTAGCACCAGGACCTGGAGCTTCAACCTCCGGGACAGGTGCCGCTGGCGCATCTTCACTCCCGTGGTCCGGCGCTACCACGGGAGCCTCTGGGGATGAGTCGTGGTTCATGACCACGACAGCCGGCGCCGGAGCTGTCGCAGCTTGAGCCACCACTTGGGGCGGCACCGGGACAGGAGCAGAAGCTTCCACCCTCATGGCTTCAGCCGCTGTGGCTGAGGGTGGAGCCTCACTCCCCTTCTTGGGGACGCTGCAGATGTTGAACGAAGAAACTTAAAAAATAGTTACTACAATTAAAACAACTATCCAAGGTAAAGATTAAAAATTACCTTGGAAGGCTTCCGCACCAGCTTGCGCGGAATCTTTTTCCCGGGTGTTCTGGGCTGGTCATAGCCGGCGTGGAAGCTCCGGAAGGCCCCCCAGAACTCGTCGTGGCCACGGGTGTTTCCCGAGTCGAGGCCCCCCTCGATCGGGAAGAACCCCCGGACCTAGAGGCCTCCACCGGCCCAGGTGCTGGAGTCGCATGCCCGGAGCTAACACCCCGAGAGGACCCCACTGCGGGAACAGTCGCGCCCCGGGAGGACCCCACTACGGCAACAGTCGCCGCAATTGTAGAAGACCTTCCCCTCCGGGGAGAAGGAGCTGACGCAGAAGTAGCGGGCCTGATGGACCTTCCGTCAGCGTACTGCAGCTTCCTCTTCCGGCTCACGGGTTCATCCGCCAGCTCCTTGCCCTTGCCAACGACCTCTTCCCTCGGCTTCGGAGCATGGTCGGAGCCATCCTCGGGCATTCCGGGGATCGCTACCCTGGTGGTTGATCTTCTCTCGACGACACCAAGGTCGTCAAGCACGGGCATCTTCCGCCGGAGCTCCCCGCTGAACTCCACTTCCACGTTCAGAGGAAGAAAAGCTGATGGCGGAGTCAAGTCGTCACCATCGACGTCGATACCGTGCTGGAACTTCTTGAGGTGGAACTCCAAGGTTTTCCCCACCATGTTGGACTTCAGCCCGGTCTCGACCCGGTCGTCGTCCATCACGCTGTTGAGGGCCCATGCGAGTTTCTCTCTCTTCTTCAGTGGTGCCCACCTGTTGACCAGGAAGTTACAAAACACCGCTTGAGGGGTTAATCCCCCCTCCACGCACTGGCGGATCCTGGTCTGAACAGGGTCGAAGGCGTCCGCTAGCACCGGAGCTTCACTCCAGATTGTCGTGTCGATGCTGGGAAGGCCTTCGGGCAGCTCTAGCCTCTCGTGCTCCTCCACCCGGATGACTATCCAGTCCTTCTTCCAGTCATCCCACTTCCCAGAGGGAAACGACCGGAGGTACTTGAATGGGCACTTCTTGCGCTTCACAAAGTAGTAGAAGCCAAGGTACTCATTGCTCCTACCTGTAGTGTGGACGATGAAGAAGGCTGGGAAGAGTTCAATACAGGAGGGGATGCCCACCCACATCTCACAGAAGTGGACAAAGATAGACACGAGGAGAATGGAGTGAGGGCCAAGGTCGTATAGCTGCAGACCATAAAAGTCCAGCAGCATCAGGAAAAAGGTGGGATCAAACCCACCATGGCGTACGAGGAGAAGTACACCATTTCGCTGGAGTGCTCCATCTCAAATGGTAGCTCTCCCCCAGCGCGGACCGAGCGGTTGTAGAAGTCCGAGGACCATCCCATGAGGGTCCGGACCTTCTTCATATCGCCGTCGGTCTTCAAACGGCTTTCGCGGAGACCCAACTCCATCGCGGCACAGCAAGGCAAGAGAGGAAAAGTGAAGCAAAGGTTGGGAGTTTGAGCACAAGAACAGATGAGAGGCGTAAAGAACTCCCGATGGTGCGCGTTTTCCTTCTTAAGTAAGCCCTCGCAACGTTTGGATAGAAACCGCAAGGAAGTCGAAGATACCATTCAAAAATTCCACCCAGCCGATGACAAGGGGGCCCGGGACCACCCCGATGATCAAGTCGAGGTTCTTACCCAGGCAAACGGTTGTCATCATGAGGCGGGAAGCCCAAAGGCGGCGGCCTGACAAGGCGCGCGGAACCGATACGGTTTTCGTATCGGGAACCGGTGACCTTCAATTGCGTGAGATCCGCACACCAAAGATCTCATCTGCCGCACGTGGGATACGCCACACGGCGAGGATTTAACTCCAAACCCTCGCCAACAGCACATCCGAAGACCTTTGAAGACTCAGTTCAAAAGTCGCGAGGATGGACCCACCTCCGGCGGAATGACTTCACCCCAATGGTCTTCCCCGGAGGTGGGTCCAGGGGGCCACTGTCGGTACCCTAGAAACGGTACACCCCTTGAGGTTATAAAGATCTTAAAGGAAAGTCATCTACTTGATTTGAAGAGCTTCGGAGGCCCACATGTCAGATATAACCGGACTCGCTTCTCCAGCATGGTTAATCCCAGGGTCGCCACGTGTACTATAAAACCAGAGCTACCGCCCACAAGGGGGAAGCTCCGGGCCATGTACTGAAATGGCACCTCCGGACTTAACCCCAGACCGAGAGAAGCTCCAGACCTGACACGTGTTAGGTAGCTCCGGAGCTGCCTGTTTCCCACAGTATGCTCCGGAGCTGCCACGTGTCCAACCGTTGGAGCTTCAGCCTCTGATCTCCGGAAGACTCCATAACGGCTCTGGATCTTCACAGGGGAATCAAGGACTTCAAGACACGATTAAGTGTCATTAATACCATATTAATGACACACGTTCGGATGACCTTAATTACCAGTAACGGTGCTGTCAAAGCGCATTACCCGGTCGTTAAGGACAATTAAATGTGTTGAATAAGTGTCAATACTAGTAACCGTCGGGGCCACATGTCGGGCTAGGCTAACTTGTAACGGCCTGCCCTTGTACTATAAAAGGACAGGCCGACGACACGTTCAAAGGGGCTAGACACACGTGCCATAGACACACGTGCCATAGACACTCGTCACAAGCTCATATAGCTAATACAACACCAACACATCCGTGGAGTTGGGTATTACGCTCAGGCGGCCCGAACCACGTAAACCTCTGTGTCTCCTACGTCATTTACTATTCACCTTCTTGAATCTCCGCGCGCCCACACCGAATATCAAACTCCTCTAACACTTTAGTAGTGTCGGGAGATCTGCCGGTTCCAAACCACCGACATACTCATATCGAGAGAAATGAGAATAAGATGATAATAATAATAATAATAATAATAATAATAATAATACTAATGATGTGATACTAAACATAAAATAGAAAGAGAAAAAAATGGCAGAACCCATGTTACTCTCACTCCCGATGGAAGTATGGGCAAAGACCTAGACTCTCATATAGAGCTAGCCACGCTTTCTCTGTGCATATGCCAGCCTAGCATATTTTCTATCTACCCCTCCTCTTTTTCCCAAATTACAAGAAAACTCCACATCTTTTTCCACGGCAGCACACGCAACGTTCCCTCTGTACTAACCCAGCCTGGTTCATTTTTTTAAGGGCCAATTGTGTTTTAACCATAGTTTTATAGGCTAATTGTGTTTTAGACCTAGATTTTTTAATTTTGTGTTTTAGCCACAACATTTTTAAATCGAAGCTTCAGATTACCATAACTCCGTTTAGTGCTCCTAACGGTGTTAGCTTGGGTGCATAAAGACAAATATACCCTTTGTGATTTTATCATAGTTTTGATGTTACAATTGTGTTTTTACCAAAATTTTGATACATGTTAATGTAACATTGTACAACAATTTTCAGCAACATAATTTGGATATAATCTGAATAAATTTCAGCAAGAATTCAGCACCATTTCAGCAAGAATTCAGCACCATTTCAGCATGAATTCAGCATCATTTCAGCATAAATTCAGCACCATTTCAGCATGAATTCAGCATCATTTCAGCAAGAATACAGCAATAATTCAGCAACAATTTCAACAAAATTATAGATATATTTCTCACATATCTCACACATTAATCATATATGCAACAATTCAATTCAACAAAGCATGTAGTATCACAATAACAAAAGCATATAGTATCATTTGTTCAATAATTCAAAGACTACATGTCCAACAAAATAACAAGTACTTATGCAATTCGAAAATGACATTTAACTATCAATCCCAAGCAAATGAGCAAGTCTCCCTCGACCCTGTCCTCTTCCTTGTCCTCCAGCTCTTCCTTGTACTCTCCCCCTTCCCCTTCCTCTTCCCATTGGTGGTCTTCCTCCGTCCATGTCAACATCATCAACACCAGAACCTGTAGTTGCACTTGTACTTGTACTTGCACTTGCACTTGAAAGAAGAAAAAGATGTGTCAACGAATATTAAAATATGGATGTAATAATTGAACAAAATCACAACGAATTACCTATTGGTACCCCGTCCATCTTGTGAAATCCTTCTTATTTGACTAGCTGTGAGACCACCTAGACAATATTTAGCTATATGGCCACTTTCATTGCATTCAGTGCATTTCATTCTTTTCTTACTAGTATTACCTTCGTCAAATGGTCTTATTCTAGCTACTCTAGGCCTCCCAGGTTTTCTTCTTAACTTTGGCTTGTTGATTTTGTAGCCCAAATGAACACGTTCCCACTGATGTTTTGAAGTCATTGGTTTAAAAATACATGCATATGCCTTTCTGAACCTCTCAATAGAATAGTATTATTCATGGAGGAACTCCTCCATGCTCACCTCTCTTGTAAGTGTAGCGATGAAAGCCAAAGCATGGTTACAAGGCTTTCCAGTCACTTGCCAAGCCCTGCAACTACATGTTTGTTCCTGCAAGTTGACTGCATATCTAACCAATGATACAGTTATTTCAGCTGCCATACCTCCACATGGCAATACATCATGATTCTTGATTTCTTTGCTTCTTGCATTAAGAGTCCGGATAATCTTTGGGATAATTCTACCATTCATCTTCTCTCCAATCTTTCTTCTCAAATCAAACTTCTGAATAATCATCCTCCTTATCTTATCAAACAAGTCCACAATTTGCTTATCCTTTTCCTTTGACACCCAACTATTGAAACTCTCAGAGAGGTTATTGTTGATGTAATCCACCTTAAAATCTTCATAGAATTTCCCCCTACTCCACACATATGGATGATTGTCATCCACCCATGCCATGGCAGCTGGACTTTTCTCCTCTAGCTTCCTGATGTGATAGTTGTATTGATCAATTGTGTAACTCTTGGCTGCTGCCCACATATGTTGAGCAAAAAATGTTCCACTATAGTGCTTCTTCATATTCTTCCATAAATGCCTCATGCATTCTCTATGTTCCACTCCAGGGTACACTTCATAAACAGCTACTTCTATTCCTTTGCCTGCATCTGTGCTTATGACTAAACCTTAAAATAAAATAAATACATGATCTATGAGTTAATACAAATAGATAGATGAATATGTGACATGAAAGATAAAGTGTTATGAATGTTCAACATACCATTAGGAGTGCCAATTGCTTTCTTCAAGTTTTCAACAGACCATGTCCAACTTTCTTTCGATTCTGTCTCAATCACACCAAAAGCCACTGGATATAGCCAATTATGACCATCCACTGCAACTGCAGATGCCAACTGACCTCTTGCCCTTCCTGTCAAGTGGGTGGCATCCATGGCTATGTATGGCCTACATCCTTCTAGAAAGCCATCAATGCCTGGTTTGAGAGCAACAAAGAACCTCCTAAAGCATGTTTGACCCTTCCAATCTTCAGTGTCTAACTCAACAATACTACCAGGCAATGCTCTCATAAGCTCAACCTTATATGTAGGTAACAAATCATAACTCTCATCCCATGCTCCATGTTTCTTATCAAGTGCTTTGTCTCTACCTCTGACTACTCGATCATATGGAACTTCCACTTGGTATAGCTTCTTAAGCTCAGCTTGTATCTGCTTTGGTTTCATGGATGGATTCTCCAACAACATGTCCACAGCTCTATCGGCTACCCACTTATTTGAAGCCATTGTATCTCTACACTTATTGACTGAACCACAAGTGTGCTTAGGACCACTTGTCTTAACCTGCAACAAAAAATCAAAAAAGAATGTTACATTTGAAGTGAAATAATGCATGTAGAAATGTAAGTATATTGCTGAATTAAAACTAAGAAAATAATGTACCTTGCATCCAATGTACTTTACGCCAGTACATGCATAAAACTTCCACTTACAACCATGATCTCATCTCTTGCACTTGACTGTAAATCTAGTTTTATCTTTATTCACCCTTTCGAATGCATGATCATACAAAATAGTCCACTAAGTAAGTGCAGATTGACACTCATCTGTGTCTTTAAAAACAGCTCCCACTTCAATATTTGGATTATCTACATCATATGAAAAAGCAGGAATATCGTCCGCATCATCTTCATCAACAATTTCATCATCAGGATCATATTCATCATCATTAGAGTCTGATGATGCAGCTAAATCAGAATCATAACTGCTATCACTTAAAACTTCAGTTTCAAAATAGGTACCCTCCTCATCAACTTCTATTGGCTCCTCATCATCATCACTCAATTTGTTGGATCTTTTGACTCTCTTTTTTGTAACTGTTTTGGATCTCTCTTTTTTTTTTTTGAGGATGTGGCTGAATTAGATGCATCTCTCTCATTTGTAGGAGCGCTATTTCTCACTGTAGGATGAAACCTACGTTTTGTGGGTGAAAACTGCAATGGACCATTGAAGTCATTTATTTGGGCATAGATACACACCACTCCCTTCTCTATATTAAGATGACACCACTCCCGTAGTTGTTTGTCAGATTGTATCTCAACACAATAATCATTGAAATCATTTTCACGCCACAAAGTTAAGTATTGCTTAGAACCCCACATATAGAAATCAGCTACGAAATCAACTAATTGTACCAGCTCATAGTTGCTGTCAATATTTTTCTGTGGTAATTTCCTACCCTGCAAGAATTTCTTCGGACATCCATCGGGTAAACTCCAATAAGAACCAACTCTAACCATGAGTTTCAATTCTCTGTTAATTGACCTACACAGTAGAACGTTACAAATCAGCTAAATGGCCTACTTACTCTACTGTCTTTTTTATCTAAACTCAAGCTACCATTAATCACGGAGAAAAGCGAAAAAAAGAAAAAAGATACCTTGCTTCATGTGAACCTTGAGCTGTCTCGGTGTCCATAGGAACCATTGCTCCATCCATTATTGTTCTGATCATTGTTGTTTAGCATCAAGCAATAAGATCATGGAATAATGTAATTCAGGTACAATTAAAGATGCAAGAAATCAGTTTTACCCGCCGGTTGGAGGAGCGGCGCCGGGTCTCGTGCACGCCTCGAGAAGCCGACCCTCGGCTGCGCTTGCTCCAGTAGTGCCCGCCCGTGCCTCGGCCGCGCCTGCCAGCCCTCGCTCGGGCCTCGCCTGCCTCGCCCGCACATAGGCCGGCTTGGCCGCGCCCTCGGCCACACGCTCGGTCGCGCGCTCGCCCGCGCCCTCGGCGTAGTGCCCTCGCCCGCGCTCGGCAGCGCCGCTCGTGGTCGCGCCGCCTGTGGCCCTTGAACCCTAGCGTTGTGTCGCTCGAACCCGAGTGCGTTGTGCTGGAGACGGCCGAAACGAGGGGCAGTTTTGTCCTTCTCTTATTTCGGCCCTGTTTTTTCTTTTTTTAATATATTTTTCCTAGCTGCCTAGCGGTGTTAAGGATCAATGGCTAACGGCAGGTTAGCAGTTAAAAAGTCGTGGCTATTTCACAAAATCTGAAAAACTGGGTTTAAAACACAATTAGCCTACAAATCTATGGTTAAAACACAATTGTTCCTTTTTTTAACCATCCCCACCCGCTTTCACTTAATTGCAAAAAGACCCTTCTTCTACCTCAGCACACACGCTACTCTCTAAACCGTAGCATCTTCTCCCTCTTCTGTACCAAGGCAGCGACACTTCATGGCCATAGATAAGCAGTCTGCCGACCTTCTCTCCCTTTCTTTATTTCCCCAGAAGTCTCCAGAACGCCCAAACAATGCGTTAACTCGCCCAGCGGCTGTTCAGAGGTGACCGCTACCTTACATCCCTTCATTTGCAACACGACAAAGCGTTCTGCCGCCGGATGTCCTCCAGCGTTGGTCGAAGCCATGGCCGGACGATGTGACCCCTCGAGCAGGCTAGTAAAGAGGCGCTACCCATGTTATCTTCTCCGCGTGCGTGCTTGCACGGCTCGCAGTGATTTGTCGCGTCGCCATTGCCATTCCCCATCCTTGTAAGCACTGAGTGGTCTCAATCACGTTTACCATCACCACAGGGTGTGCCGACTTGTCTTATCTCCTCCTCGTCTGCTTTAAAAGGCACCCAACGCACCTCGCCCCGACCCACCAAGCCGTTGTTCCCGTCGTTCTCCCGTTTGTCGAAAGCGCCGTGTCTATCTTCGGTGAGGAAGCTTCACAGACCAAGCTGCAGCCAAGGTGAGATTTCCCATCGCCGACTCCATCTCCCAGAACTTGTTCCTGAGTTGAGCCTCTCCTCCTCCAAGCTGGCGACGGCCACCACCCGCCATAACTGACGTTCTTTGGAGCGAGCGCAAATCCCTTGATCCCTTCCCAAATTGATACCTCAAGCAAGTTCATCAGATACCGAGCCCCCAATTTTCTCTGTTTCTTGGCTGCCCTCACCTCTTTTTTTAGTGGAATCGCGTTCTAGAGCCATCCACGGCTGTTTGGCGAGAGGAGGAAGAAGAACCTCATTTCTTTGAATCCTTATTGGTTGGCCTTAGAAGTAATATACGTTACTCTGTAGCCCTTGGCCAGCGCCTCTCGTCCTAGGCCCAAGTACCGGTTCCACCTAGAAAAAAAGGACCAGGCCCAGTAGCTTGCCGTAGGATGCCTCTGTAAGCTATAACGTTAGTCAGCTAGCATTGGTTAATTAGTCTCTAGCCCACGTATGGGTGTAGCCCAACCAGCAGCTTTGACCAGCCGTATATCAGTTCATCGAGAGCAATCTCCAGTAGCCAATGCCTCATTTATTTATTTATTTATTTTCAGAATTAACTCAACAATCATAGAATAAAATGCGTAAATCACTCGCACAAAGCCCGTTAAACACGATTCTTGTCGGTGTAGAGCCCGTGCCGGAAGAGAACTCGGAAGAGCCGGGAGACCAGGAGCTAGACGCCGCGGACGGTAGCGAAGGCAAGTTTCATCGACCCCTTTTTGTTCATGTTGCACCTATATGAGGCTTGTCCGTTGTTGCCACTAGATTAGATTGTTGCAGTTGTGAGTCTTACCGACTCAAGTGACTGAGAGAAGTCATGCTAGTTCCTTTGTTTCATATCGAGATGATGCTATGATGATTGAGGATGATGCTTTGTTGTACATCTGGTGAGAGCATATACGAGTTGAGACCGGGGTAGACGGGTTGGTGTTGGTGTAAGGCTATCATGGTGGTAGACTTACGACGTTGGTTGGGTTTATGGAGGCTGCTCTGGTGAGCCTTAAGGACCGAGTTGTTTTGACATCTCACCTAACTTCATTTCAGTATGACCATATGTCCCTGTATGGGCAGGGCGTAGCCTAACCCCAGTGGCTAGCCCGACAGTCGTCTACGGTGGAGAGAGGGTTATGTATGAGAGATTATTGAGCTCACTGATGATATTGATATCGGGTTGGGGGCGACTGATCTGGGTGATATTTCGACTGGGTGTCGATTATGTCCGGCTGTCTTTGATGGTTCGTGCATGTGGGTACAGTGTACAACATCTACAGAGTGTAAAATCCATTCGAATGGCCTTGTCTTCGGTATAGGATGGGTTATGGTGTGTTCATAACAACTAAAAAGCCGCCTATGGTAAGATGGAGTTGAGATTTATTCATGGATAAGCTATCTGGTTGCATTCGGTTGCATTACTATTTATTTGTACATTGCATTTATATCTATTTATTCCCCTCCCGAAGGGCGAGGTGGAGCTTGCTGAGTACTTTTGTACTCAAACGTTGTTGATCGATTGTTTTTCAAAGGATCTTGACTTCGTGCCAGTGGATTTCGAGTAGGGTCGCATCCACACCCAAGTCATGTGTAGTGGATTGGATGACAAGGAGATACTAGTCTTGTTGTCGACTATTATATTAGCTTTGTTAGTAGTTATTGTGTTTATGCCTAAGGTTATGTATGCCTAAAGTTATGGTTGTAGCTCCACTTGGAATGTAATATTATGTATCGAACTTGTTTTGGTAATAATATTGCATGTTCAATTCTGATCTAATGAGTCAGGACGCTTCAAGTGGTATCAGAGTCATACTTGGCTGTAGGATGCGGACCCAAGGGCGTAGGTGACCATAGGAGACCGTAGAATGGTTTTCCTATGGGACCCTTTGACTGTAGAGCCTTGGTGATAGGTTTTGTACTCATCTAACCCTTGTGCCTTGTTCTAAGCAAGATGTCTGACGATCGTATCACCACCTTTTGCATCAACGAAGACAGCTTCCCCAAGGTGCTCTATGTTGCCACGACCCGACTTGGTATCCTAGACCATCCGGAATACGTGGGTCATGAGTTCATGGAGCATGGAATTGAAAGCTGCGAGGTCACGGAGCACATCAGAGCCAGTGAGAGATTTCTGGAGATGAAGCCATGGAACGTCACCGCCACTGGATGTCGTATGAAGGATACTTGCCAACTGGTGGCCCGCAAAGCCCTGAAGTACTTGTGCCACATGTTTGACTGGCACTTGCGTTCCACACCTATGAAGTACTTCCCATCGCTGGATCGTAGTCGTCCCGCCTGGACAGCAAGAATTCGCAACTTGGAAGGCCTTGGGAGCACCAAAGATGACCCCACCATTGTCGCCATGTCTGGCTAATTTACTGAGCCTGGACGACCCGTGCGACCAGCTGAACCATCATGTGAAGAGCCTCGTCAAGTGCGCTGAAGCATTGGAGACCCGCTTGGCAAAGACTAAGCTAGCGCTAGCACAGACTGAGGCCCGTGTTGCTAGCACTGAAAGCCGCGTCGCCTTGGCTGAGGAGAACCTTAGGGAGCAAGCCGACCGCCACAGTCAGGTCCTTAGGGGTGTCTACCTCGTAGACCGGGCCAAGCGGAAAGACCCTCAGGCCTGTGCATCAGCCAAACCACTCACTCTTGAAGGGACTCCAGTGTACCATCTGTCCAACCCCCATAGGAGGATTTGTGAGCTTGTGCCGCCCACTCCTCCGACTTCACCACGCGAAGCCTTGCACAAAGACCCTGAAGACCAGGACGTAGGACCCAGTAGTCAGGTAGAGGTCCCGGCTGACCCTTAAGAGGACGGACCTAGGGACTACATGCCAAATGTATCTTGCACCCGTTTGCTTGAATGAATGAATGTTATGTGTGTTGCCTGCAATGTTTGATGCTTGTGCACTTTGTGTGGTATAAAATAATAATAATATTTATATATGTATAATTTTGTGTATATATAAATGCACATAAGTAATAACAATAATAATAATAATAAAATAGTAATAAAGACGCATATTTATACCCCCTAATAATACACTCTAATAATAATAAATTCAAAACCGCACTCTTGCCTTGTCACAGATGTCTCATCACTCGAGCCGAGCCATGAATGGACATGAGGTGGAGCAAGGATTCCAAGAGATTCCCCGTGTTATAAACGAGCATGACATGGCGGCCCTGTTTAACCATCCCCACCCGCTTTCACTTAATTGCAAAAAGACACTTCTTCTACCTCAGCACACACGCTACTCTCTAAACCGTAGCATCTTCTCCCTCTTTCGTACCAACGCAGCGACACTTCATGGCCATCGATAGCAGTCTGCCGACCTTCTCTCCCTTTCTTTATTTCCCCAGAAGTCTCTGGAATGCCAGAACAATGCGTTAACTCGCCCAGCGGCTGTTCAGAGGTGACTGCTACCTTACATCCCTTCATTTGCAACACGACGAAGCGTTCTGCCGCCGGATGTCCTCCTGCGCTGGTCGAAGCCACGACCGGACGATTTGACCCCTCGAGCAGGCTAGTAAAGAGGCGTTGCCCGTGTTATCTTCTCCGCGCGCGTCCTTGCACAGCTCGCAGTGATTTGTCGTGTCGCCATTGCCATTCCCCGTCCTTGTAAGCTGTGAGTGGTCTCAATCACATTTACCATCGCCACAAAGTGTGCCGACCGGCCTTATCTCCTCCCCGTCTGCTTTAAAAGGCACCCAGCACACCTCGCCCCGACTGACCAAGCCGTTGTTCTCGTCGTTCTCCCGTTCGTTGAAAGTGCTGCCACTGCTACAATAAGCCTCATCACAGGCGGCTCCAAACCTATTATCACAGACGGCTTTTAAAACCGCCTGAAACGAAGAGTCTGTGATAATTCGCAATTTCACAGGCGGAGAAGTGAAACTGCCTGTGAAGACACATATTGATAGGCGGTTCTTTACTTAGGCTAGCCGCTTGTGAAAATATTTTATCACAGACGGGTCGTGCGGCATATATAACCGCCTGTGATAAATGTCTTATCACAGATGGTTATTGAAGCATAACTAACCGCCTATGATAATGTGTCTTCACAGACGGGTATTGAAGCATAACTAACCGCAGATGATAATGCGTATTCACAGGCGAGTTTTGAAGCATAACTAACCGTCTATGATAATGTGTCTTCACAGGCAGATTTTGAAGCATAACTAACCGTCTATGATAATGTGTCTTCACAGACGGGTATTGAAGCATAACTAACCGGCTATGATAATTTGTCTTCACAGGCGGGTATTGAAGCATAACTAACCGTCAATGATAATGTGTCTTCACAGACGGTTATTGAAGCATAACTAACCGTTTATGATAATGGTGTTATCACAGACGGAGTTTACCTATATCAGCCGTCTGTGAAGACCCTTTAACGCAGCCGGTTTCTACCATAACAGTCACCGCCTGTGAAAATTAGGTTATCACGGATGTTTCTTTACTTGTATCTAGCCGCTTGTGATAATTGTTTTTATGCCTAGCCGTTGGTTAATAACCGCCTGTGATAAGGTATAACATGTGCAGTACTACTGCTGTTATTTCTAATTTCCAGGTCAATTCAATATAATCACAGAACAAAAAACAACAATATCATCACAGAACAAAAGTCAACAATATTATCATCACAGAAGTCAATTTCACTAAAACAATATACATATGTACAAGTTACAGATATAATTCATCTCAAAGTTTACAAGTTTTCACTAAAAACTGTTTCTATTGGCATAGTCGCAAAGTTCTGGCACATCAGCTGCTGCACAATTCTTATCAAAGAACTTCCCTTTTTTGTGCAAAATTTCACGATGGATGAACTGACAGAGTTCAGCAGCAATCCTGTCGGCTCCTCCACTAGGAATACTTCTACAAACCGGCCATTCTTTTTTCAGATTCTTCGTGTGCTACAATATAACACATAACAAGGTTTAGAATGTATTGGTTTGAACAATCTCGAAGTATAGATCAAAGTAAGAGTATACAGGAATTTATTTGGTATTTTTGGAGCAGTTGTACTATGAGCAATTGAATTTTGAAGTTGGAATCAAAATATGAAAATAATGTTTCTGGTAATATTGAACAGCAGAGAATATAAGCATTAAACTATGCTAGTTACAATGAAAATGAAACACAAAAGTAAGAAAATAAGGTATCGACATTAAGGATAACTTACATCCTCACGATTCACTCTATATACGCCGGCGGTCCGAAGATGCTCGCATACATAATACCCACATAAGACACTCCCAGCAGGCTGCTTCGGACAAGCATAATACGTTTTAATGTCCAATGCATTCGTATTAGGAGGTCTCTGACCGCCAAGCTCCGTGTAAAACTGCCAAGTGTTGTAATACAAGAAATGTCATATAAAACTTGTCAACACATTCTAAATGTGCGTAAATTAAAATTATTGAATAAACGTACTTTTTCAAAATGGAAAGGAAATCTTTGTAACGATCTGGTGGGTAATCGGCCGGGTCCAAGACTGTTGCCATTCCCTGCGTTGGCTTGATGAAGATCATTATGTAGTGATTACTGCAAACATACAAACACACGTGTTAACAATTACAAATAATTGCTATTTCAATGTCATGTGTCGAACTTACTCAAAGTGGTACGGAGCCTTTACGAGGTCCGTGCCGTCTCTGACAAAGTTAAACATCGCATGTCCTATGTAAGCTGCAACTTCTGTCTTTCTATCCTTCTTAAGTTTTGCAATTGCTCTTTCAAAATCTTTTTTTTTCATGTGTTTGTACTGTGTTGATTCTCGATTCGCCCGGACGTCGAATAGCAACTTTGCAATCCTAGTAGGGTCAAGGATACCTGTCTTGCGCTCCAACTTTACATTATCCATGTATTGCATCCTATTGAAGAAGTCCAGAATTGTTATAATCTCATGAAATGCGTATGCGTGTAGTAACAAAAGCAAATACAAAATATTAGAGCACTTACAAGTACCAGACGAGCAGCAGGTTGATATCGAGCATGCCCCGATGGAAAAGGGAAAGCAGCTCTTCAAATAAAATGACTCGTTTATCTACTCCAGTGCTCCAGAATGCTTCTTTTGGAATACAAAATGTGACGCAATTAAGACCATATTTTGTGTTGGCAGTGATGTACCACTCATGCATTCTTCTGAGTTGGACGGGTTGTTTGCTAAGTTGTACGGATGTCATGAACGGCTTCCCATTCTCAAATTTAGGAGGAACATCCTCAAGCTTGTATATTGGAACTCCTTGTTTAACTAAAGCCATCCGCCGATTATACATGACACCGTCTTCTTCCCACTCCTCGATATCTTCTAATGCTGGCTCATGAGAAGAACGAGATGCACTCGATTTTCTAATATTTTCCTTCATAGCTTCGAAATACTTTGACACTTCTGATGAAGGTTTATTAATTTCATATGAGCTAACTTTGATAGGCACTTATGATCGAGGAGTAGTCGTCGGAAGTTGGACACTGGCTTGTTGTTGAACCTGTTGTTCAACTGATTGCTCTTTACTCCCAGCAGTTGGCTCTAGTACTACTTCAAGCTGTTGCTCAACTAGTTGCTCTTTACTAGCAACAGCTTGCTCTGGTACTGCTTGAAGTTGTTGTCCAACTTGTTGCTCTTGGATATCATCCTTGCTGAGACATAGGGTCATGCACTTTCGCCTTAGAAGATGGGGTTGCAGTATTTGGAGATGCGATGGGGCTAGAAACTGGCTCATCGTCCAACACGATATTGCGTCGGTGCCAAAGGATTAATTGGTTGACAGCCTGCCCCAGAGTCGCGATCCCCTCAGGTGTGACGTGGTCTATTTCATAATCTTCATAATCATTATCAATGATCTGAAGAACTTACACCACAGAATAATACAACGGAAGTAAATTCCCGTTGAAGTCACGATCAGGCTTTGCCATAGCAGTGGCAACCTGTTTGGTTTTGTTCCCTGCTCTGCCTATCGGGACAAGAAGACGACAAGATTTGTCGTTGGCAATATCATCGACAGGGAACTTATGGGCTGACCCTGAGCCTGACACGGAACCAACGCTGCTAGGGTAGGCAAATGGAGATACTAATTGCTCCTTTTGCACCAGAACCATCATTGTACTCGGTGCCACTAATTGTCCTGATTGTCTAAGTTGTTCCATTATTTCTTGCATATTTTCTTTGACCTTTTGAGCAATCGTTTCATCAAGTGTTTTCTTAAACTTCTCACGTCTTCTATATGTGTCTTTATCTTTAGGGAAACCATCTAGCCAAGACATTTGAGAAGAGACCGCTCGAACCCATCCGCTGTGTTCAGGGTTTCCTAAGATAGCGGTAAGTTGGTCATTCTCCCTCTTCGGCTTGAAGAGACCCTTCTGTTGCTTTTCAATTACTTCTTTCATTTTATGCTCTACTTCATTCAGAGAGTCGGGCTTTTCAAGTTTGCCCTCGCTGGTCAAACCTGACTGAGCAAAGACCCAGCGTTGAGTTCGCTCATCGCACCCTTCTAATGGGTGAGGATCGCCTATACTAACAATTTCGTCTAATATCTTATTCCATTTCTGGATTTTGGGGGCATATCCGGTAGACCCCAAGCGATGATGGTATTTGTTCTGTTTTGCAAGCTCTTACCTAGTTGCACTTAGAGCTTTAGCATCAGGTGTGCTCTTTTGACGAACAAACTCTTGCCACTGAGCTTGTGTGATTTTTCCCATCTTCCTCGGGCTAGGGACCTTATCGGCCTTAACATAAGTATTCATTTCACTCTTCCAGCATCGAAAGTTCTTGCCGCAAGAGACCAATGTTGCTTTCTTTACAGCTTCTTTTGTGCCTTTCGGGAACTTGAATTGTTTCTTTATCTTTTCTCACAACTCATTCTTGGTCTGCTCAGGTAATTTCCTCCAATTCTCGGTTGTGATCGGCACAACCTCCCTAACAAGAAAACCGCATGCGTTACGGTATTTGGTAACTGAATCCAGTGGTTCTTGGGGAAGCCCACCTGGACCAACCCTTGTTATGTACATGATGCGGTCTAATGGACCCTTATTGGGACCTCGTTGCCCTCGTTTCCGCTTGAGTGAAGTTGAGGATTCATCCATTGGAGAACCTTCTACGGTTTTAGGAGCCGATGTCACCTCATTGTCTTCGAGATTAATCTAGGTAGAAAAAAATTATAAGACGTCGTATACTTGATAACCAACATTAACTTGAACTGCTGAAGTTAAGATTCGTGATCCATACCTCGTCGGCAGGATCATATTCCGGGTCTAGATCCACTGAAGTCTTTTTAATTTTTATATTCGGAAAAGGATCTGAAGGACTGTGATAGGAGCCTGAACTGCTGGAGTCAGTAAACTCCATATTGTCTTCTTTGTTGTTACTATCAGGACCAGTCTTCTTAGGGCTTTCCATGCTAGATCTAATAAGACAAAAAATCTAATAAATGGCATATTAACTCTACATGAAGTGTTGCATGAAGAAAAAGATGGAAGCATTCTAGGATTTGATAAGGCATTCTAGGGTTTAAGGCGACTGACCAAAAGGTTCCTATACATTGCGAGGGTGACAAGCATGTTAAAGTTGCTCACCAGCAATGGCAATTTTATCTCTTTATTCTAAATAGGCTAGCTTCGTTCAGAGTGGTGACCACGTTCTTGAGGTTTACTAGGCGGCGCCTAGCTCCAGACCTATAACTGATCAAGCAAGGGACAAAAAGCAAATCCCCGCACAGCTCCTACCTAGCTTAGAGGGCATTATCGTCCCCGCTCTCAAGTTTTCTCTTATTCCCTGTCACCGATTCTTCTGCCTACTGAATTAAAAACAACATGCTGATGCGTACTTGTGCAGATGCAGTGCCTAGAAGAGACTGATAGCAGCAGCAGCAACTAGCAAGCTCACTTTACACCGACAACCCAAGGCATAACTTAGTCAAAATTAGTCAAGTATAGCTATATCTAATGTAACTTAGCCAAAATTAGCCAAATTTGCTCAACTTAACCAAATTTAGCCAATATAGCTAAATCTTGCCCAGCATTGTCAAACATGCTTGATTATGCTTTAGTTAGCTAAATTTGGTCATATTTAAAACAAATTTTCTCAATTTTGGCTCAATTAAGTAAATTTAGCCAAAACATATTTTTGAAGTTATATAGGTCTAACTAAATTCTTGTATCATAGAGATCGGCATCATATGCTCAGACTCCATCGCCACACCCAGTGGTACCTAGATATGGGCGTGAGGATGCTCCTGTAAAAATGCTTTTTGTAGTAGTGTGCGTCTATCTTCGGTAAAGAAGCTTCCCAGCCCGAGCTGCGGCCAAGGTGAGCTTTCCCATCGCCGACTACATCTCCCAGACCATGTTCCTGAGCCGAGCCCCTCCTCCTTCAAGCTGGGGGCGGCCACCACCCGCCATGAGTGACGTTCTTCGGAGCGAGTGCAAATCCCTTGATCCCTTCCCAAATAGATACCTCAAGCAAGTTCATCAGATACCGAGTCCCTAATTTTCTCTGTTTCTTGGCTGCCCTCACCTCTTTTTTTAGTGGAATCGCGTTCCAGAGCCATCCACGGCTGTTCGGCGAGAGGAGGAAGAAGAACCTCATTTCTCTGAATCCTTATTGGTTGGCCTTAGAAGTATTATCCGGTACTTTGTACCCCATGGCCAGCGCCTCTCGTCCTAGGCCTAAGTACCGGTTTCACCTAGAAAAAAGGACCAAGCCCAGTAGCTTGCCGTAGGATGCCTCTGTAAGCCATAACGTTAGTCAGCTAGCATTGGTTAATTAGTCTCTGGCCCACGTACGGGTGTAGCCCAACCAGCAGCTTTGACCAGCCGTATATCAATTCATCGTGAGCAATCTCCAGTAGCCATTGTCTCATTTATTTATTTATTTATTTTCGGAATTAACTCAACAGTCATAGTCTAAAATGTGTAACTCACTCGTACGAAGCCTGTTAAACATGATTCTTCTTCTAAAAATCATATAAAAACATAATATATTTAATACACTTATTTTTGTATAATATATTGATATATGTTTGCTTTTATTTGTATGCTTGCGCTTGCTTGTCGGTGTAGAGCCCGTGCCGGAAGAGAACCCGGAGGAGCCGGGAGACCAGGAGCTTGACGTCGCGGACGGTAGCGAAGGCAAGTTTTATCGATCTCTTTTTATTCATGTTGCACCTATGTGAGGCTTGTCCGTTGTTGTCACTAGATTAGATTATTGCAGTTGTAAGTATTACCGACCTGAGTGACTGAGAGTAGTCATGCTAGTTCCTTGTTGCATATTGAGATGATGACATGATGATTGAGGATGATGCTTTGTTGTACATCTGGTGAGAGCATATACGAGTTGAGACCAGGGCAAACGGGTTGGTGTTGGTGTAAGGCTATCATGGTGGTAGACTTACGACCTTGTTTGATTTTATGGAGGCTGCCATAGTGAGCCTTATGGACCGAGCTGTTTTGACATCTCACCTAACTTCCTTTCAGTATGACCACATGTCCCTGTATGGGCAGGGCGCAGCCTAACCCCAGTGGCTAGCCCAACAGTCGTCCACGGTGGAGAGAGGGTTATGTATGAAAGATTATTGAGCTCACTGATGAGATTGATATTGGGTTGGGGCGACTGGTCTGGGTGATGTTTCGACTAGATGTCGGTTGTCGGGCTGTCTTTGATGGTCTGTGCATGTGGGTACAGCATACAACGTCTGCAGAGTGTAAAATCCATTCAAATGGTCGTGTCCTCGGTATAAGATGGGTTATGGTGTGTTCATAACAACTAGAAAGCCACCTATGGTGAGATGGAGTTGAGATTTATTTAAGGATGAGCTATCTAGTTGCATTCGGTTGCATTACTATTTATTTGTACATTGCATTTATATCTGTTTATTCCCCTTCTGAAGGGCGAGGTGGAGCTTGTTGAGTATTTTTGTACTCAAACGTTGTTGATCGATTGTTTTTCAGAGGATCTTGACTTCGTGCTGGAGGATTTTGAGTAGGGTCGCATCCGCACGCAAGTCATGTGTAGTCGATTAGATGACAAGGAGATACTAGTCTTATTGTCGACTATTATATTAGCTTTGTTAGCAATTATTGTGTTTATGCATAAGGTTATGTATGCATAAAGTTATGGTTGTAGCTCCACTTAGAATGTAATATTATGTACCGAACTTGTTTTTGGTAATAATATTGCATGTTCAGTTCTGATCTTATGGGTCAGGACGCTTCAAATACTAGTCTTGTTGTCGACTATTATATTAGCTTTGTCAGTAGTTATTGTGTTTATGCATAAGGTTATGTATGCATAAAGTTATGGTTGTAGCTCCACTTGGAATGTAATATTATGTACCGAACTTGTTTTTGGTGATAATATTGCATGTTCAGTTCTGATCTTATGGGTCAGGACGCTTCAGGTCATGTGGTCACCTGGACCGAATTCTGGGAGGCGTTCCGTGCCTACATATACCTCCCGGTATAAGAAGAGGAAGCTTCAGGAGTTTCTGGATCTGAAGCAAGGTGGGAGGAGTGCTCATGAATATGCCCGCACATTTAATCACTTGGTGCAGTACGTGCCGAAGTATGTGGGGACGGAAGATAAGAAGCGAGATATATTCTTCCAGGGCCTTAATCCTACGATGAAGGCCCAACTCGCACAGTGCAACCGCGGCACCTTCAACGACATCATCAATGCCGCAATTGTACAGGAAGATGCTCAGCACGAGCTCATTTTTGATAAGAGGAAACAGAGCGCGCCGTCGAGCATCAGCGGTGGTGGTCCGCAGAAGTACCGCGTGGTGTATCGCTCACCATCTGGTCAGCGATGGCAGCCACCAGCGCGACCCCAGCAATTCCGCTGTCGTTCTTTCAACACACCGCGTTTCCGACCGCCATTTCCACAGCAGCAGCAGAAAAGAATGGTCCCGCGTGCGTATCCACCTCTACCACGTGCACCGGGATTCCGTCCACAGCTTGGAAGGAACCCAACACAATACACGTGTTATACGTGTGGCCGTGTAGGGCATTTTTCAAGGGACTGCCCCGAACAGCGACAAGGCAGTGGACAAGCACCGTATCAGGGTGCAGCTCAGCCCCGCAACCAGCCAAAGAAACCAGCAGCAAAACCCTGCACTGTCCACAACCTAGCTATCGAAGATGTGCCGGAAGGCGAACCCGTCTTTGCGGGTTTGTTTTCTCTACTCAAAAATTCCGTAGTCATATTAATTGACTCCAGTGCCACCCATAATTTCATTAGCCAATCATATGTCATCAAATACCAATTATTTATCATTCCCACAAAAATTCCATATTTGATTTGCTCTGCGGGTGGGAAAGTAGCAGCCGATAGGATGGTCTATCGGGCACCACTAGAGATGGGTGGAAATCTATATCCGACATCTCTAATTATATTAGAGAGTCAAAAGTTCGATGTCTGTCGGCGGTTTTGATCCGGCAGATCTCCTGACACTACTAAAGTGTTAGAGGAGTTTGAGGTTCAGTGTGGGCGCGCGGAGATTCAAGAAGGTGAAGCGTAAATGACACAGTAGACACAAAAATTTATGTGGTTCGGGCCGCCTGAGCGTAATACCCTACTCCACAGGAAGTGTTGGTGCTGTATTGGCTGTATGAGCTCAAAATGAGTTCAGGATGTAGGGTGAGCGCGTCGCGTTTATGTGTTCCTTGCGTCTATGTCTCCGGAGAGTTCGTCCAGAGAGTCCCCCTATGTATCATCGGCCTGTCCTTTTATAGCACAAGGGCAGGCCGTTACAAGTTAGCCTTGCCCGACTTGTGGAACTGGCAGTTACTGATATTGATACACATTCAACACATTTAATTGCCCTTAATGACCGAGTTATGGGCTTTGATGGCACCGTTACTGGTAATTAAGGTCGTCCGATCGTGTGTCATTAATATAGTATTAATGACACTTAATCGGGTCTTGAAGTTCTTGATTCCCCTTTGAAGATCCGGAGCTGTTGTGGAGTCTTCCGGAGGTTAGAGGCTGAAGATCTGACGGTTGGACACGTGGCAGTGCCGGAGCTCACTGTGGGGAACAGATAGGTCCGGTGCCACCTGACACGTGTCAGTTCCGGATCTTCCCTCAGTCTGGGGTTAGGTTCGGGGGTGCCATTTCGGTACATAGCCCGGAGCTTCTCCCCTGTGGGCGGTAGCTCCGGTTTGATAGTACACATGGCGACCCTGGGACTAACCATGTTGGAGAAGCGGGTCCAGTTATATCTGACATGTGTGCCTCCGAAGATCTTCAAATCAAGTAGATGACTTTCCCTTGAGATCTTTGCAATCCCAATGAGTATATGGTACCCAGGGTACCGACAGTGGCACCCTGGGCCCACCTCTGGGGGAGACCCCTTGGGTGAAGTCATTCGGCCGGGGGTGGGTCCATCCTTCGACTTTTGAAATGAGTCTTCAAAGGTCTTCGGATGTGCCGTTGGCGATAGTTTGGAGTTAAATCCTCGCCACGTGGCATATCTCCCGTGCGGCAACTGAGATCTTTGGCGTGCGGATCTCACGCAATTGAAGGTCGCCGGTTCCCGATACGAAAATCGTATCGGTTCCGCGCGCCTTGTCAGGCCGCCTTTGGGCTTCCCGCCTCATGATGACAACCGTTCGCCTGGGTAAGAATCTCAACTTGATCGTCGGGGTGGTCCCGTGCCCTCTTGTCATCCGCTGGGTGGAATTTTTTAGTAGTATCTTCGACTTCCTTGCGGTTTCCATCCAAGCGTTGCGAGGGCTTACTTAAGGAGGAAAGTGCGCACCGTCTAGAGTTCTTCACGCCTCTCATCTGATCTTGCGCTCAAACTTCCAACTTGTGCTCGCTTTTCCTCTCTTGCCTTGCTGTGCTGCGATGGAGTTTGGTCTCCGCGAGAGTCGTTTGAAGACCGAAGGTGACTTGAAGAAGGTCCGGGCCCTCATGGGATGGTTCCCGGACTTCTTCAACCATCTGTTCCGCGCCAGAGGAGAGCTCCCATTCGAGAAGGAGCACGCCGGCGAGATAGTGTACTTCTCTTCGTACACCATGGTGGGGTTGATCCCACCTATTTCCTCCTTTTTCTTGATGCTGCTAGACTTCTATGGTCTGCAGCTGTACCACCTTGGCCCCCACTCCATTCTTCTTGTGTCCTTCATCGTCCACTTCTGTGAGATGTGGGTGGGCATCCCCCCTGCATTGAACTCTTCCGGACCTTCTTCACCATTCATACCACCAGTAGGAGCAATGAGTACCTTGGCTTCTACTACTTCGTGAAGCGCAAGAAGTGCCCATTCAAGTACCTCCGGTCGTTTCCCTTTGGGAAGTGGGATGATTGGAATAAGGACTGGGTAGTCATCTGGGTAGAGGAGCACGAGAAGCTGGAGCTGCCCGAAGGCCTCCCCAACATCGACACTGCAGTCTGGAGTGAAGCTCCGATACTGGCGGAAGCCTTCAACCCTGCTCTGACCAGGATCCGCCAGTGCGTGGAGGGAGGATTAACTCCTCAGGCAGTTTTGCAACTTCCTGGTCAACAGGTGGGAACCGCTGAAGAGGAGAGAAAAACTCGCTTGGGCCCTCAACAGTGTGATGGACGACGACCGGGTCGAGACCAGGCTGAAGTCCAACATGTCGGGGACAACCTTGGAGTTCCATCTCAAGAAGTTCCAGCACGGCATCGACGTCGCGGGTGACGACTTGACTCTGCCATCAACTTTTCTCCCTCTGAACATGGAAGTAGAGTTCAGCAGGGAGCTCCGGCGGAAGAGGCCTGTGCTTGACGACCTTGGTGTCGTCGAGAGAAGATCGACCTCCAGGGTGGTGATCCCTGGGGCTTCCGAAGGTGGTTCCGACCCTGCCCCAAAGCCAAGGATCGAAGTCATCGGCAAGGGCAAGGAGCCGGCAGACGAACCCTTGAGACGGAAGAGGAAGCTGCAGCATGCCGACGGAAGGTCCGTCAGGCCTGCCACCTCTGCATCAGCTCCTTCTCCCTGGAGGGGGGGGGTCTTCTACAACTATGGCGGTTGTTCCCGCAGCGGCGTCCTCCCGGGGTGCTAGCTCCGGGCATGTGACTCCAGCACCGAGGCCGATTGAGGCCTCTAGGTCCGGAGGTTCTTCCCGATCGAGGGGGGCCTCGACTAGGGAAATGCCCGTGGCTGCAACGAGTTCCGGGGGGCTTTCCGGAGCTTCCACGCCGGCGGCGGCTATGGTCAGCCCAAAACGCCCGAGAAATAGGTTCCGCGCAAGCTGGTGCGGAAGCCTCCCAAGGTAATTTTTAATATTTACCTCAGACAATAGTTTTGTTGTAGTAACTGTTTTTTAAGTTTCTTCATCCATCATCTGTAGAGTTCCCAAGAAGAGGAGTGAGGCTCCACCCTCAGCCACAGCAGCTGAAGCTGTGAGGGCGGAAGCTTCTGCTCCTGTTCCGATGCCGCCCCAAGTGGTGGCTGAAGCTGCGACAGCTCCGGCACCAGCTGTCGTGGTCATGGACCTCGACTCATCCCCAGAGACTCCCGTGGTAGCGCCGGACCGCGGGAGAGAAGATATGCCAGCGGAACCTGCCCCGGAGGTTGAAGCTCCGGGTCCTGGTGCAGAGATGATGGAAGCTCCTGCTGTGGAGCCGGAGGAAGCAGTAATTCCGGCCCCAGAGCCGGAAATTGTCGAAGCCCCGACGGTTGAGCTATAGGTAATTGAAGTCTCGGCGTGCGCGCCGGTTGTGGAGGAAGTCCCGGCGGTTTGGCCGGCTACCTCTGAAGTACTAGCTGTGGAGCCGGTCGTTGCTGGAGCTCCGGCCGCAAGGCCGGTTGATGTTGAAGACCTTCCGGCTCCCGAGTCGGTTGTTGCAGAAGCGTCGGTGCTCGAGCCCCTGGTAGAGGAGGTGCCCAGGCCGGAGCCAGAAGCAGCCCCTGCTCCGGGAATGACGACGCCGGAGGTTCCCGCGGCTGAGCCGGAGTGCCCAGAAGAGGTTGCTGGCCCCCTGCTTGAGGGGGCAAATGAAGACCTGGCGGCGGGGCCTTCGGAACCACTTACGGAGGTCAGAACTTCATCAGCAGGACCTTCCTCGATGGCAACTGAGGCCATCCCGGAGGACAGCCCTAGTGCCACTGAGGCTCAGGGGACCACTCTTGTGCAGTGGGACCCAATTTTTGTAACTGAAAACCCGCTGGAACCAGCGGAGGAGACCCCAGCAGGTCCAGAACCTATCCCGTTGTCATTGTCTATTGACAACGCCTGTTCCAGTCTGCGTCAACTTCAATTGGCCTTCTTCCACGATAGCAAGGCTCTTGAAGAGGAGTGCCAAACCCTTAGGCGGTGGCGTAACCGTCTCTACTTCGAGACCAAGCTGGCGCAGTCGAGGCTAGCAGATGACAAAGAGTGGATCAAGCGGGAGAAGGTCCGCCTGGAATACTGGGGAAAATTATTGGATGATGGAGAGAGTATGACTCGCGCCCTCGACGCTCAATCCCGGGCCATTTATGAGCAGACCAAAGCAGCTAATAGTGCGGCCGATGAACGCCAAGAAAGGCTTGAGGCCATTAACACTACTCTCATCAAGCGCCGGGAGGCACTTGAAGAGAGGGAGAAAAGGCTCGAAGATGAAGAGCAGAAACTCCTAGAGCTGCGGGATGACGTCTTAAGGAGGGAGGAGGAGCTCACCGAAAGGGTGGCTCTGGCTGACAAGGGCCTCGAAGAGCGCACCAAGAAATTGGAAGAGCGATGTGCTGAGGAGGAGGAGAAGGCCTGGGTGCGAGGGCAGGAACTCTACGAGCAAGAGTGTGCCATCGCTGCCAGGGAGAAGAAAGTAAGGGGCAGGGAGACCTGGTTGACCGCCGGAACAAGATCCACCTCCAGGAGGAGGAGCTCGGAAGACTCGAAAAGCGAGTTGCTGAAAAGATTCAGCAAAACGCCAAAGAAGTTGAGCGCCTCGCTCGCGAGAATCTGAACTGGTGGCGGCCAAAAGATCCTTGGAAGATTTGAAGGGCCTGAGGGCCGCGGACTCCCTACATGTTTGGGAGTTCCTGGGCAAGGCCAACGACGCGCTGACACCGATGGGCTTCAGTCCCGTGCGTCCGGATGATCCCGAGCCGGAGCCGGACCTGGCGTTGCAAGCGCTGAGCTCGACGGGTAGCAAACTCTCCAAGGTGGGCGATGTCATCGCGGACAAGTTGGAGGTTGAGGGGCAATCCCTGGCGAAGAACGTCGCAGAGTATGTGCTGACGTGCTACACCAGCCGAAATCCCCAATTCCCTCTGGACCCGGTGCTTGAAGGTCCCGTCGAAGGAGAAGGTGAAGCTGCCCGAGCCAACGTGTCGGAGGTTGCTCAAAACGTCGCCCAGTTCTTCCATAGGGTCTAGGAATATCTCCGTAGCTCCCACTTGTTTTCTCTTTTTTTCTTCCTCAATTTTGTAATCCCATGTCTCCAAATGAATGAAATCCCCAAATTTTTGTGAATTTCACTTTTTGTCTTCAACACTTTTGTCTTCACTTGGCCCCCTGGTAGATGTACACAATTTGATTGTGAACATGTACCAAGAGGATAATATGTTTTGTTGAAGACTCATTTGCTTCGAACTTGTAGAGTGTAGGTTCGAAGTCTTCGATAGTGAAGGCCCCTGAGGTTGTCGGAACTCAGAAGCTCTGGCATTGACTACCGTTGGAGCTTAGTAGCTCCGGCAATAGTTCCTATCAACGCGCAGAGCATCGATAGTTAGCCCTCCGGGGTGTCGGAGCTTAGAAGCTCCGGCAGTGACCTTTGCCAACGCGTAGTTTATCGGCAGCAGACTCCGTTTGTAGAGTCTTCTCACCATCTTTTATTCTGCGTCGACGGCTGGCCCCCCTAGCTTTACCGGAGCTTGGTTGCTCCGGTGATGCTCGTTTTCAATGTTTAATATTGATTACAAACCACCTAGGAGGAGTCGGAGCTTTGTTAGCTCCAGCTTTTCTCCATCAGCGTGGATTCTTTATTTTTCCTGCACACTGAAGTCAAGAAAAATAGTAAAATTCACTCCTTGCCTATAACTTCGTCGCGACTTACGATTCCCAAGAAAATTTTAGGTCAAACACAATTCTGAATACAACCGAATGCGTTGCCTTCTTTCTTCCGGATCCAATTGTACTTGGACCCGCCTTACTTCGGCCTGCCAGGGTGTAGGTAGAGTGGCGTACTTAGGGTGCTTGACCAGGCTAAGTCGGTAGCACACTCCGGCCCTAGATTGGCTTGGCGGCATTCAGGCGAGTGAGCCATGAACAATATTTGAATCCAAAAGAATTGACAATACAGCTCGAGCTGTACATGAACTGGCCGGACTAAAATTTTTTAAGAATTGCACAACTTTGTTATAGACAAGAAAGAGAAAAATAAAAAATGTTGAGCCTGTACAAAATAAATGCACGTGGAGTCTGTTTCACATGAAGATGTCTTTCATTATAGGTCTGGGGTACAGGGGAAACGAGTACACTCTTAGGGTACGGAACTAGGATAAGCGTGTTTAATTTCTCATTTGACCCAGGGTAGCTAGCCACACTTTAAGTCCTGAGACGGTGACAAGTGTGGCATGAACTTTGCGGACCTTCCGAGAAAGGTCCGGCTGTTCTCCCGGAGGAACTACCCGACTCTATACAATGACTCTATAACATACACCTCAAGTTACTATAGACTCACCTCCGTGATATTATGTGTAGAACTTACGGAGGTGCTCAATGTTCCAAGGATTTGGGAGAGGTGTCCCATCCTCGGTAGCCAAGCGAACGCTTCCGGGACGGGATACTTTAATCACTCGGAAGGATCCCTCCCAGCTGGGGGAGATTTTGTTTAACCCTTCTCTGGATTGTATTCTCCATAGCACCAGATCGCCTTCCTTGAGTTGTCGGTTGTGTACATGCCGCTGATGATAGCGCCGAAGGGCTTGGCGGTATCGGGCATTCCGAACAGCTGTTTGGCACCTTCCCTCCTCAAGGAGGTCTAGGTCTTCACGCCGGAGCTGGTCCTGCATGGCTTCGTCGAAGGTCCGGACCCGGAGTGACCCCAAGGTGATTTCTGGAGGAATGATTGCTTCGGCTCCGTACACCAGGAAGAAGGGTGTCTCTCCAGTTGACCGGTTTGGAGTTGTCCTGTTGGCCCATAGAGTGGGCGGAAGCTCTTCAATCCAGTTGGCTCCATGTTTTTTCAAGCGCTCATAGGTGCGCGTTTTGAGTCCTTTAAGGATTTCAGCATTTGCTCTCTCGGCCTGGCCATGCTTGCCGGGTGAGCTACGGAGGCGTAGCAAACTTGAATGCCGAGGTCTTCGCAATATCCTTGAAATGCAGAGCTTGTGAATTGAGTCCCATTATCAGTGATGATTTTGTTTGGGACTCCAAATCTGCATACAATGGACTGCAAAAAGTTGATGGCAGATTGCTTGTTGATTGTCACAACTGGAGTTGCTTCTGGCCACTTGGTGAACTTGTCAATGGCGACGTACAGGAACTTGTAACCTCCGACGGCTCTTGGGAAGGTCCCAAGATATCCATCCCCCACACAGCAAAGGGCCATGTAGGAGGTATCATTTGTAGGGGCTGAGCCGGTGTGTGAATCTGCTTTGCATGAAATTGACATGCTTCGCATTTCTTCACCAGCTCAGTTGCATCCTGGAGTGCGATAGGCCAGTAGAAGCCATGCTGAAAGGCTTTACCAACCAGCGTGCGGGAAGACGCGTGGTTCCCACACTCGCCTCCATGGATTTCAGCAAGGAGCTCGCAACCTTCTTCCCTTGTGATGCACCGCATCAGGATGCCATTGGCACCGCGCCGGTAGAGATCCCCTTCTACCAACGTGTATCTTTTAGCCAATCTGACTACCCGGTCAGCGGATACATCATCATCAGGAAGGATGTTGTCTTTCAAGTAGTTCCGGATCTCCGAGATCCATGCATCAGAACTAACTTGAGCATTTGAGTCTTGCGTGCTGGGTTGCTCGGAGCTTCCGGCAGCACCTGCGACCCTTGATGGCTGCCATGGTAACAAAGCCATCGGGACTGTCAGATTTGGGATGCTGATCTCGCCCCCTTCGCTCAGTTCGGCAGGCTGAGCTGTGGGTTTTGACAACCTCCGGACAAAAGATTCATCAGGAGCCGGAGCTCCGGTTGACGCTTTCTTCGAGAGTTCGTCGGCTTCAGCGTTGTGGGCACGCTGGACATGGTGGAGATCTAGGACTTTGAAGTCCTTCTGAAGCCTCTGGATTTCAAGAAGGTAAGCAGCTAGCTGATGATTGTTGCAGGAGCATTCACCCTTCACTTGCTTAATGATGAGCTGTGAATCTCCCTTAACCAGCAGTTGCTTGACACCGTATGACAGTGCCACCCTTAGTCCGTAAATGAGTGCTTCATATTCCGCCATGTTGTTGGTCGCCTTGAAGTCAAGGTGTACCATGTATTTTACCTTCTCTCCGGTTGGTGCGAGGAGAAGGATTCCAGCTCTGGCCCCCTGCTTTTGCATGGAGCCGTCGAAGTAGAGGGTCCAGTGAGGCTCGGTGAAGACCGGAGGTTTGTGTTCTGGCTTCAGCTCGCTGGGGCCCCCAGGGTTTGATGGAGAGGGAGTCCATTCCGCCATGAAGTATGCCAATGCTTGACTCTTGATTGCTTGCCTTGAGATGAATTCGAGATCGAATTCGGCCAATTCCGCTGTCCACTTTGCAATATTCCCAGTTGAGTTGGGATTATGCAAGATTGCTCGAAGTGGGTAAGAAGTCACCATTGAGATCTTGTGAGCTTGGAAATAATGGCGAAGCTTCCTGGAGGCAATAAGAACTGCATAGAGTAGCTTATGCACCTCTAGGTATCGAGTCTTGGCATCTTGAAGTTCTTCACTAATGAAGTACACTGGGCGCTGGATGGTCTGGACCCTCTCGGAGGGGCCCGGAGCTTCCTCTACATTGATCCGGATCCTCCCGGAGGGATCCAGATTTTTTTCATGGACTTCCAGGTCCGTGCTGGAGGAACCCGGAGCTTCGTTAGAAGCGACCTGGACCCTCCCGGAGGGGTCTGGGTCTTCTGAAGTAACTTCTTGTGGATTCAAGTCTGGGAGCTGGGACCCAGACTCGCTTTCAGGAACCTCCAGACCCTCCCGAAGGGGTCTGGACTCCTGAGTATGGGATGGTTCTGGTCTCTCCGCAACCAGGACCATACTTATGACTTCGTCAGTGGCTAAAATGTAAAGCAGCAAAGGCTCACCAGGGTTTGGTGCTACCAGAATTGTTAGGGTGGTGAGGAGCTATTTTAGCTCCTGGAATGCCTTTTCTGATTCTTCAGACCATTGGAATGGTCCGGACTTCCTTAATAACTTGAAGAAGGGGAGTGCCCGTTCCGCCAGTCTTGAAATGAACCGGCTGAGGGCCGCTAGACATCCAGTTAGCTTTTGGACATCTTTGATGCGGGTTGGTGGCCGCATGTCTTCAATGGCTTTGATCTTCGCCGGATTAGCTTCTATGCCCCGGTGACTTACCAGGAAACCAAGAAGTTTCCCGGAGATAACTCCAAAGACACACTTGTCTGGATTTAGCTTTGTGCGGGTGACCCGCAGCTTGTCGAAGACAGCCTGCAAGGTGTCAAGGAGTGAATCCTTGTTCTGATGAAGACCTTGACCACGATGTCATCGACGTACACTTCCACTATGTCTCTAATGAGTTCTTCAAAGGTTTTGTACATAGCTCGTACAAAGGTTGAAGCTGCATTCTTGAGACCAAATGGCATGGCTGTATAACAGTACAATCCATCTACTGTGATGAAAGAGGTATGCTCTTCATCTTCCCTAGACATTCTGATTTGATGACACCCAGAATATGCGTCTAGGAAACACAGTAATTCACACCTGGAGGTGGAATCCACTATTTGATATATTCTAGGTAATGGGAATGGATCTTTTGGACATGCCTTATTTAGTGTTGTGTAGTCGATACACATCCAAAGCTTCCCGCCAGCCTTGTGCACAACGATTGGGTTTGCCAGCCAATTTGGATGGAAGACTTCTTGGATGAATCCAGCTTCGAGCAACTTCTTCACTTCTTGTCAAATGAAGTTCTGTCGTTCTACGGATTGCTTCCGAGGCTTCTGATGCACAGGTCGGGCGGCGGAGTAGGTCTTCAGATTGTGCTCCATCACTTCCCTGGGGATCCCAGGCATTTGTGACAGTTGCCAGGCAAACACGTCGACATTAGACCGGAGGAAAGCGATGAGCGCGAGTTCCTATTTGTCGTTCAATCCCCCCGATATACGGGTGTTCTGAGCGGCATCAGAACCAATTTGGACGACTTTGACGGGAATGTCGGTGTCGCCGCTTGGCTGCACACGAGGTGTAGAAGTCGAGCCTCGCTGACGAATACTCGGGGGTTTTGGAGCTTGCTCCTGTCTGGAGTCCTCCTCTTGCACCGTAGTAAGCGCATGGAGTTCTTCCAGAGCAGTTACTCCGGCAGTACGATCTCCGCGGATCCGGAGAACGCCTACTGGTGTTGGCATCTTTAACACCAGGTAACCATAATGAGCAGCTGCCATGAATTTGTACAAGGCTGGCCTACCCAAGATGGCATTGAAGGGTAAGTTGATCTGAGCAACGTCAAAGTCCAACTTCTCGGTGCGATACTTCTCCCAGGTCCCGAAGGTAATGGGGAGGGTAATAGCTCCAAGTGGGGTAATGGCTCCCGGACCTACTCTGGAGAAAGGTCGGGAGGGGTGGAGATCCGAAGGTCGGAGCTGAAGCTTGGTAAAAGCTTCGAAGCTTATGAGGTTGAGCCCCGAACCTCCGTCTACCATGACATGGTGGATTTGGATGTTATTGATGGTAGGAGATACCATCAAAGGTAGCTGACATGCTCCAACCATGCTTCTAGGGCAGTCCGAAGCATCAAAAGTGATGGTTGTGTCCATCCACTTCCGATGAGGCTCCGCCTTGGCTGTAGGAGCTACAGCAGCCATGTCCCGACGCATAGTCTTGATGATGCGACGGGAGGTGATGTCCCATGATCCACCAAAAATGGTGTTCATGGTCTTCTGATGCTCGTCGTCAGAGACGTCAGAATCATCGTCGACGGAGGTGTAGACGGCCTTCAGGACCTTTTTGGGATCCTGAAAACCTAACTCCTCTTCAGCCGGAGCATCGTCAACTTTTTGTTTTCCTTCCCTCGGTCGGAAAGGAGCTTCTTCCCGACGCTTGTTGTAGCGCTCGGCAAGGTTTTGGACCTCCCGGCAGTCTTCCAAACTGTGGCTGTCCGTTTTGTGAATTGGACACCACACCTTGGGTTTGCCACTGTCTTCAGAAGACGGTTGAGTTCGCTTCTCGGGGCGTGGCCCCCAGCCACCCGGAGCTGCAGCAGCTGCAGCATTGGATGCACCGGCCGACGACTTCTTCTTGCCGTTGGTCTTTTTCTTCTTCTTGCCACTCCCGGAGGTAGCGGATTCTTCTTTGGAGGATTTCTTGTGATCCTCCGGAGTTGGTTTGGAGTGCATTTCACGGCCCTCCGCAGCTCTGGCACATTTGTCAGCCAAGCTGAAGAGTTCCGTGACACTGGTAATCTCCTTGATTGCCAGTTTCTCTAGCATCTTCTTATCTCGCACTCCCTGTCTAAATCCCACGATGACAGAGGCGCTAGAGATAGAAGGGATAGTGTTTCGTACTTGAGAGAATCTCTGGATGAATGATCGCAGGGATTCTTCTCCTTTTTGCACAACTGCAAAAAGGTCCAGTTCAGTGCCTGGTCGGGTGTAAAAACTCCCGAAGTTGGCGGTGAACTGCCGGCACAACTCCTCCCAACTGCTGATGGAGTTGGGTGGAAGGCTCATAAACCAGGACCTGGCGGTCCCAGTTAAAGCCACTGGGAAATAATTGTCCATTACGGCCTCATTTCCTCCAGCTGCCAAGATAGCAGTGGAGTAAATCTGAAGAAATTCGACAGGATTAACGATCCCGTCGAACTTCTCTGGCAGGTGAGGCCGGATCTTCTGTGGCCACCTGACCATACGCAGATGCATGGCCAGGGCTGAACAGCCTCCTCCTACTCCTTCAGGAGCAGGAATGTCTTGAGCTTCTCGTCTTTCACGAGCACGCTCAATATGGACTCGGCCATCTTGTTGGCGATATCGGCGATCAAGCTCCGCCCGAGGTCATGAGTTGAAAGCCTTGATACCGTGTGAGTGCGTCGTGCCCCGGAGGGCAATGACATCACCTGGTGTGATGCAGCACGTCTCCTATTGTTGGAAACGTGCGGACCAAGTCTGCCAAACAAGGTTCGTCGCTGCGACGGGGCCCGTCCTGAAGGAGGAGGACCCTGGTTGCTGATGCGGTCGGCTGCTGCTGCAACCAAGTGTTCCACATCGGCCCTCCACTGCTCCATTGCATCCCGGGATGCGTCCGGAGGTGGTGGGCGCTGAAGAATAGCACGTGCTGTATGAAAGCGCGTGTTCCGGGTTGTCAAGATTTGCCGACGCAGTGATTGACGCCGGTGCACCATCGCGTTGCCCAGCTTGATTTGCTGGTGGAGGCGGCGGTGGTGGAAGTGTGACTCCTGCTGGAACCGTGGTCCCCGCTGGTGGCTGCATATTGGAGGGATTACCCCCAGCAGCTTGAACAGCGGGGATGACAATTGGATGATCCAGCGGCTGAGTTCACCATTCTTGAAATGTCAGGCGTCCCCTACCTGGCGCGCCAACTGTCGGCGGTTTTGATCCGGCAGATCTCCCGACACTACTAAATTGTTAGAAGAGTTTGAGGTTCGGTGTGGGCGCACGGATATTCAAGAAGGTGAAGTGTAAATGACACAGTAGACACGAAAATTTACGTGGTTCGGACCACCTGAGCGTAATAACCTACATCCTGAACTCATTTTGAGCTCATACAACCAATACAGCACCAACACTTCCCGTGGAGTAGGGTATTATGCTCAGGCGGCCCGAACCACGTAAATTTTCGTGTCTACTGTGTCTTTTACACTTCACCTTCTTGAATCTCCGCGCGCCCACACCGAACCTCAAACTCCTCTAACACTTTAGTAGTGTCGGGAGATCTGCCGGATCAAAACCGCCGACAATGTCATTTTAGGAATGTTGTGACTGCATCGTCATGGTGTTGTTCTCGACATCGTTCCATGTCTGGTCCATTTAAACTCTCCACTACATGAACCACACACTCTAATTATAGACCATCTTATCTAAGAAATTCCAGCCACATACAACACGGAAGCCACAAAGCTTGACGACATTCATGTGGTCCGTGAATATTCGGACGTGTTTCCCGACGACCTTCTGGCTATACCACCGGATAGGGACATCGTGTTCAAGATTGAAATTATTCCAGGAACCACGACTATTTCTTGAAGGCTGTACAAAATGGCACCAAATGAATTGGCGGAATTAAAGGAGCTTTTGAAGGACCTGCTGGAGAAAGGTCTCATCCGCCCAAGTTCATCACCTTGGGGCTGCTCCACATTATTTGTAAAGAAGAAGGACAAGATGTTACGTCTATGTGTGGACTATCGTCCGCTCAACGTCGTGATGATCAAGAACAAGTATCCACTACTGCGCATCGATATCTTATTTGATCAATTAGTGGGTGCTAAAGTATTCTCGAAGATGGATCTTTGGTTTGGATATCATTAAATAAAAATCCAACCGCAGGATATACCGAAGACGGCATTCTCGACGAGATACGGGCTCTATGAATATCTCGTCATGTCGTTCGGACTTACCAACGTGTCGGCTCACTTCATGTATTTATTGAATTCAGTGTTCATGCTGGAGTTGGACAAGTTTTTCATGGTTTTCACTGATGATATTCTGGTTTATTCTAAATTGGAAGAAGAACACGCCAAACACTTGCATATCGTGCTCCAACGATTGCGAGATCACAAGCTTTATGCAAAATTCAGCAAGTCGGAGTTTTGGATCAGCCAGGTACCATTTCTTGGTCACATTATTTCAGCGGAGGGCATCGCTGTTGATCCAAGCAAAATTGTACAAGTGCTGAAATGGAAGTCTCCAACGTCCGTACACGAAGTTCACAGCTTTCTCGAATTAGCGGGATATTATTGGAGGTTCATTCCGAGCTTCTCAAAAATCGCTAAACCAATGACGGAGCTGCTGAAAAAGAGGACCAGATATATTTGGGGCAAGGCATGTGAGGATGTATTCCAAGCATTGGTGAAACATCTCACAACAGCACCAATGTTAGCCCAGACGGATATGACCAAATCTTTCGACGTTTATTGTGATGCATCTGGTATTGGTCTCGGCTGCATGTTAATGCAAGAAGGCCGCGTGATCGCATATGGCTCACGGCAGCTCCAAAATCATGAGCAACATTACCCAACTCATGACCTTGAGCTCGCTGTCGTGGTGCTCGCTTTGAAAATGTGGAGGCATTATTTACTTGGAAATCTAGTGCATCTCTACACCGATCATAAGAGCCTGAAATATATCTTCACTCAGAAGGAGGTGAATATGCGGTAGTGAAGTTGGTTAGAACTGATCAAAGATTATGAGATTAAAATTCGCTACCATCCCGGCAAGGCGAATGTGGTTGCTGATGCGCTAAGCCGCAAGTCTCACATCAATAATTTGTCCATCACTCCAATGGACAAGGACGAACCGAGTTTATACTTGATTACATATGGAGCGTTATATAATCTTGCTCTCATTCCTACCATACGAGAGGAGATTATGAAAGCTCAAAAGAAAGACGTGGGTATATCGCACATTTGGAGGAGAATGAAGAATGGGGAAATGAAGTGCTTCCAAAGTGATGAACATGGTACCCTGTGGTTCAAATACCGTATCCTCGTACCCCGTGACATAGAACTTCGGAAGAAAATTTAGGATGAAGCTCACTTGTCCAAGTATTCTATTCATCCAGGCAGCAACAAGATGTATCAAGATCTAAAAACCAGATTTTGATAGACACGGACGAAAAGAGAAATTGCAATGTACGTATCCAAGTGTGATATGTGTCGGCGGGTGAAAGCCGACCACATGAGGAAAGCCGGACAATTGCAACCATTGAAAATTCCGGCATGGAAATGGGAGGACATTAGTATGGATTTTATTGTCGGATTACCTCTCACATTTCACAAGCATGATTCGATTTGGGTGATAGTCGATCGACTAACCAAATCAGGTCATTTTATTCCAGTACATACAAAGTACATTGCCAAGAAATATGTGGAGTTATATATTGCAAGAATCGTGTGCTTAAACGGAGTTCCCCGGACGATTATTTCATATCGCAGTGCGCTGTTCGTTGCTCGTTCTTGGGAGCAGTTGCACGCTTCATTGGGGAAGAAACTGATCCGAAGCTCCGCATATCACCCGCAAACGGATGGTCAAACTGAGCAGGTGAATCAAGTTCTGGAAGATATGCTGCGCTTGTGCCATCCATCACGGTAAAAATTGAGATGATCATTTACCGTTGGCGGAGTTCTCATATAACAATGGCTATCATGCTAGCATCAAGATAGTGCCGTATGAAGCTCTCTACGGCCAGAAATTTTGCACACCACTTAACTGGTGTTAATCCGGCGAGCGAGTGATATATGGTATTGATCTTGTGAATGAAGCCGAAGAACGAGTGCGAGTGATCCAAGCCAATCTCAAGGCTGCTCAATCTCGGTAGAAAAGCTATGCGGATAAAAGACGTCGACCTCTCCACTTCAACATCTGAGACCTCATTTATCTCTGTGTCTCTCTGATGAAACGGATTCATCGTTTTAGAGTGAAGGGAAAACTTGCTCAATAGTTCATCGGTCCGTTCGCCGTCATTGAAAAATGCGGACCCGTGGCCTATCGTTTGGAGTTACCGGCGTCATTCTCTTGAGTTCACAATATATTCCACATTTCTCAGCTACGTAAGTGTCTTAAATCCTCGACTAAAGTCCGCACCGAAGACAATGAAGCTCTCCAACCACATCTCACTTATTCTGAGTATCTGATCCGTATTATCGATGAAAAGACTCACGCCACCAGGAATCGGACTTTGTACTTCTACAAAGTCTTGTGGAGTAACCATACCACTGAGAAAGCGACATGGGAAAGCGAGGATTATCTCCGATCAAACTATCCGGCCTTGTTATCATTTCAAATCCGGTAATCTTTTTACCTCCGTCTCTTTTATTTGTAATCTCATCACGATATTCTTTTAAGGGGGGAGGAATGTAAAAGCCCTAAATTCAAAGTGCAAAGTTCAGACAGGAGAATTTAAAATTTGAATGGGAAAAATAAATCAAAATGGCAATTGAAAATCAAACCAATTTAAACTTCAATGGAGGGAATTCAAATATTCAAAACATGCTCCTGTTCAAACTTTTCCACAATAAAATTCTGACTTCAACATTAAATTCCAAATATTATAAATATCCTCTCTGCAAAATTTCAAAATTTTTGAAGCCCATTCGCTATTTATCCAAGATATTTAGTTGAGCCTATACACAAATTTTCATGAATTTTGGACATCAGTTGGTAGGATATTTGTTTAACCAGAGGAGGATAGACTTAAGGGGGCTGTGGGACCCACTGGTAGTGGCATGTTTACGTGAGTGCTCTGCCTCTGCTCACCGTGGCGACACCGCACGGAATCCAAGCTACGGAGTTGCTTGCTTGGTTGCTTCATAGTGTGTTCCCTACTCCTCTTCCTCCCTATCTCTGCTCCTTGGGACAGAAAGGAACCACCATCGTACTCCTCTTCTCTGTTTTCTGTCCACCGCAAGAACAGAGCAGGGTGACCTCCCTGGTTTGGCCAAATTCGAGCAAGCAAGGTGAGGAAGCACAGTTAGTTGTGTTGCTAGCTCATCCTCATTGTCTTGCGCACTCTCCTAATACTTTTCCTGGCCAGTCCATGCTGTTCCGAGGTGAAGCTCGACGAGTTTGCGGCTGGCGAGCTGCTGTCTTCGATTTTCCACCGGTGCCACACCGCAGCCACCTCGCTGCAATCGTTTTCCTGCGCTGCTCCCAAAAGAAAAAAGGTTTGGCTGCACCCATGCTAGATGACGGTGAAAACCGTTCATCGTTTCGTCTTCTATCGACTTCGTATTTCCAGTTTTACCATAGCATGTTCATATAGGAATATTACTTAGGTTTCAATCTAATTCGGGTTACACCCTTCCTCCTAGCTAGATTTAGTTTACAAATATGTTCTATATAGCCGTGCGCATCTCCCGGAGAAAGATTCTTGGAAAATCCTAGTTGAATCACTCGGATTCCTGAAGTTTTCCCCTTTTTCCACCATTTTCGACATAGGTCATCGGAGGAAGCTCGATAGGAGCCGTTTTTACTTCGGTTGAGGTTCATTTTCAAGTTCCTCATACTATCAGGAAGCTTTACGAACAAACCTTGATGAAATAAGGCACCCTATAACTCTTGCGACCTCGCCGGAGTAGTCACGGTCGCCGACGTCGTGGTCCGCAAGCTTTGGCCATCCTCGGCCCTACCTGACCGCACCTACGTGCTCCCCATGCCGTATTAGATACTAGCGGTGACTAGAAGGAGGGGAGGAACAGGGGAAGACCGCCGGCGAGGGGCGCCGCCAGCCCCTGCCCTGGGCCAGAGGTTGAAGAAAGGCCGCGAGACCCGCCCGTCGGTCTAAAGGGTGAGCCTCCGGATTTCCTGCGGCCAGTGATTTGGTGTGGCTGCACGGTTAACCTCGTGGCCCACGTGTGGCCCAAATTTGATTGGCCAATTTTAAATGGGTGGGGCCAGGCGGTTCAATTCAAACATTCCAATAAGAAAATAATTCCAGATTACATTCAAACTTCTAAATTCAATTACTCTTAGTAGAATTGCTCAACAATTTCCAAATAAATTCTTGGAGACTCATCTTGTTCCCAACTTTGCAGTGGTGCAATTTGTTGGACATGAAAGTCCCAGAATTTTCATAATTAATTCCTTTGAGCTAATGACTTTGGAAATTAATACTCATGTTCTGTTAATTGGAAATTCTCAATTTTGGTAAGAACACGCATAAACATACACTTGATCTCCAGTAAAAAAATTCAAGTTCATTGGACTTCATTTCCTGGACCAAACATTGTTGAAATCACCTATGTCAATTGAAAAATGGAAAATGTACAGAACCATTTTAAACATTTTCCCAAACTTGTAAAATCAATTTCTCCCTGTAGAAAGCTCATAAAAATATGAAACAAATTTTCCCAGAACCAGAAGAACCTCCTCTACCAAAATCATCCATTGTTTTCCATGACGAATCTCCAGAATTACAACCATAATTCAGAGAATGCTTTTATTTGTTGGAATTTTAGAAACAAAAAGCTTCCTTGAACATGTACAATTTTTGGTATAGATCTTCCACATAGAACCTAGTATCCACTGTAAAAATCCCAAAGCCAATTAAAATCATTTACATACCTGATCAGTATTTATAAAATCTTTTCTATAATTTCAATACCACTCATGTAATTTATATATTGCATATCATATAGTGACCGAGATCGAGGAAGACCCGGAGCCCTTGGAGAGTATACTTCCAGAAGCTAACTATTCCTCTGACTCGCAGCCAGGCAAGCCCCGTTTTGCATAAGTGCTATTTTGAAGTTTATATTTGTATCACTTATGTCTAGGATGATTTCTGTGCATTATGGCTAAGGTGCTTGTTACTCCACTTGCATGACCCACAAATTCCATGGAGTATTTGGTTGGTCTACAGCCCGACGAGTAGAAAATGTCATGCTTATGTTTTTAGGAATCCGGTAGAAGTCGAGTAGTTGGAATCTACTCGCGAGACAGGATTTTATCACCCGGGAAAGATTTGATAAAAGAATGGTTTATGAATATGAAATTGAGACCGAGCAGCGGGTAGGATGCAGCAAGGTGTGGTCTCACATGTGTATCCCTTCTTGTGTCGATTGAGGACCGATCCGTGTGCGGCCCTGTTGGACAAGATTGAACTGTACCGGATGCATACTGGCTATACGGAAACCAGGAAACCAATGTAATTGGTTAACCTGGGTGTCAAGGCTTACCCTACCGTTTTATAGGAGTGGGTTGAGGGCAGCAAGGTGTAAATCGGCCGGCGCACATAGAGATACTGCACGCGGGGACCTCCTGCCCGTTACGGAAGGACCAGTTCGACATTTGGGTTTCCTTTAAAGGGTTGTTGCATATAACATAGTATTGAAGTGTGATTCGCCCACTTCCAAAATGGGTGTATGTGACGTGTTATCCGGGTGTCTACTGATTGCAATCACCGTCCCTCGTGGTTATTTGAGTACCACTTGTTCACTGCGATGTGACATAGTAAATACTGAAGAAGCCAGGAGAATATGATGTATGGAAATATAATTGCTTTGTAACTATGATTATTGTCCAATATGCTAACTAAAGTTACTGTTATTAAACTTGTAAGCTGCTGTTAATAACTTGAAAATTAAGGATCAACATGTAGGCAAGTCACTTTCTGCTATATCTATTCCTATGTTAAGTACCCCTGCATGTAGAGTTTAATGTTTAGGTGAGACGGTTAAATCTTGCTGAGCCTTCATGCTTACGGTTGCTATATTAAGTTGTTTGCAGGTGAGACGTATGAGGAGGGGCCTGAAGATGAGGCGATGCCCCCATCAAGGTATACCGCCGAGTAGGAGCCCTGCACGCCGCCGTGAATTCTTGTGTGTTGCTAGTGTGTAGCGTCCCCGGGCTGGATGGCTGCACTTTTGCATATCTAGGCTGAGAGTTTAGCCATGAATATTACTTCCGCTGTATATTAAGTATTGTAAAAGACTTCCAATGTTTATAAAAATAAAACATTGTATTTTGTCGTATTCTTTTCATGTGTGCTGTTGAGATGCCACATCGCACGACACCACCCTTTGCGATTCCTGGAATGTGTGGACCCGGTCCTCATATCTGCGGTCTTGATTTTTTCTACGAAGCTCGATTTGGTGTTCCTCGATGTACGACTCATCTATTATGAGCTGTTGTACTGCACCAAAATATGCACGATGTACTAATTTGTAATCGTGAACGATAAAAGTTTTCTCACTTTGCGTATCCCACGTTGTCGGTGGTTTGGAACCGGCAGATCTCCCTACACTACTAAAGTGATAGGGGAGTTTGATGTTCGGTGTGGGAGCGCGGAGATTCAAGAAGGTGAATAAGGATTGACACAGAAGACACAAGAATTTACGTGGTTCGGGCCGCCTGAGCGTAATACCCTACTCCACGAGTGTGTTGGTGTTGCATTAGCAGTATGAGCTTGTGATGAGCGTATGAGGCGCGTGTGTCCCCTTTATGTGTATCGCCGGCCTGTCCTTTTATAGTACAAGGGCAGGCCGTTACAGGTTAGCCTGGCCCGACATGTGGCCCCGACGGTTACTAGTATTGATACACGTTTAATTGCTCTTAATGATCCTGTAATGGGCTTTGACAACACCGTTACTGGTGTTAAGATTGTCCGTTTAAGTGTCATTAATATGGTATTAATGACACTTAATCGGGTCTTGAAGTCCTTGGTTCTCCTTTGAAGATCCGGAGCCGTTGCGAGGTCTTCCGGAGGTTAGAAGCTGAAGATCCGACGATCGGACACATGGCAGCTCCGGAGCTTGCTGTGGGAAACAGGTAGCTCCGGGACTACCCGACACGTGTCAGGTCTGGAGCTTCTCTCGGTCAGGGGCTCAGTCCGGGGGTGCCATTTCGGTACATGGTCCGGAGCTTCCCCCTTGTGGGCGGTAGCTCCAGTTTGGTAGTACACGTGGCGACCCAGGGATTAACCATGTTGGAGAAGCGGGTCCGGTTATGTCTGACATGTGGGCCTTCGAGGGTCTTCAAACCAAGTAGATGATTTTCCTTTGAGATCTTTATAACCTCAAGGGGTGTACGGTTTCTAGGATACCGACAGTGGCCCCCTGGACCTACCTCCGGGGAAGTCATTCCGCCGGAGGTGGGTCCATCTTCGCGACCTTTGAACTGTGTCTTCAAGGGTCTTTGAGGGTGCCGTTGGCAAGGACTTGGAATTAAATCCTCACCATGTGGCGTATCCCGCGTGCGGCAGATGAGATCTTTGGCGTGCGGATCTCATGCAATTGAAGGTCGCCGGTTCCCGATACGAAAACCGTATCGGTTCCGCGCGCCTTGTCAGGCTGCCGCCTTTGGGCTTCCCGCCTCTTGATGACAACCGTTCACCTTGGTAAGAACCTCGACTTGATCGTCGGGGTGGTCCCGGGCCCGCTTGGCATCGGCTGGGTGAAATTTTTGGGTGGTACCTTCGACTTCCTTGCGGTTTCCATCCGAGCGTCGCGAGGGCTTACTTAAGAAGGAAAGTGCGCACTGTCAGGAGTTCTTTACGCCTCTGATCTGTTCTTGCGATCAAACTCCCAACTTGTGCTTCGCTTTTCTTCTCTTGCCTAGCTGTGCTGCGATGGAGTTGGGTCTCTGCGAGAGTTGCTTGAAGACCGACGGTGATTTGAAGAAGGTCCGGGCCCTCATGGGGTGGTCCTCGGACTTCTTCAACCGCTCGGTCCGATCCGGTGGAGAGCTCCCGTTCGAGAAGGAGCACTCCAGCGAAATGGTGTACTTCTCCTCGTACGCCATGATGGGGTTGATCCCAACTTTTTCTTCCTTTTTCTTGATGCTGCTAGACTTCTATGGTCTGCAGTTGTATCATCTCGGCCCCCACTCCATTCTCCTCGTATCCATTTTCGTCCACTTCTGTGAGATGTGGGTGGGCATTCCCCCCTGAATCGAGCTCTTCCGGACCTTCTTTACCGTCCATACCACCGGTAGGAGCAATGAGTACCTTGGCTTCTACTACTTCGTGAAGCGCAAGAAATGCCCATTCAAGTACCTCTGGTCGTTCCCTTCTGGGAAGTGGGACGACTGGAAGAAGGACTGGATAGCCATCCGGGTGGAGGAGCACGAGAAGCTGGAGCTGCCCGAAGGCCTCCCCAACATTGACACAACGATCTGGAGTGAAGCTCCGGTGCTGGCGGATGCCTTCGATCCTGTTCTGACCAGGATTCGCCATTGCGTGGAGGGAGGATTGACTCCTCGGGCGGTATTTTGCAATTTCCTGGTCAACAGTTGGGCGCCACTGAAGAGGAGGGAGAAGCTCGCTTGGGCCCTCAACAGCGTGATGGACGACGACCGGGTTGAGACCGGGTTGAAGTCCAACATGGTGGGGAAAACCTTGGAGTTCCACCTCAAGAAATTCCAGCATGGCATCGACGTCGACGGTGATGACTTGACTCCCCCGTCGGCCTTCCTCCCTCTGAACGTGGAAGTGGAGTTCAGCAGGGAGCTCCGGCGAAAGATGCACGTACTTGACGACCTTGGTGTCGTCGAGAGAAGATCAACCACCCGGGTGGCGATTCCCGGAATGCCCAAAGATGGCTCTGTTCCTGCCCCAAAGCCGAGGGTTGAGGTCGTCAGCAAAGGCAAGGAGCTGGCGGGCGAACCCGGGAGCCAGAAGAGGAAGCTGCAGCATGATGACGGAAGGTCCGTCAGGCCCGCTACTTCCGCCTCGGCTCCTTCTCCCTGGAGGGGAAGGTCTTCTACAACCGCGGCGGTTGTCCCCGTAATGGGGTCTTCCCGGAACGAGATAGTTCCTGCAGTAGGGTCCTCTCGGAGCGCGGCTGTCCCCGTAGTAGGGTCCTCCCGGGGTGTTAGCCCCGGGCGCGCGACTCCAGCACCTGGGCCGGTGGAGGCCTCCAGGTCCGAGGGTTCTTCCCGATCGAGGAGAGCCTCGACCCGGGAAACGCCTGCGGCCGCGACAAGTTCCGGGGGGCCTTCCGGAGCTTCTACGCCGACTATGGCCAGCCCTGAACGCCCGGGGAAAAGGTTCCGCGTAAGCTGGTGCGGAAGCCTCCCAAGGTAATTTCTAATCTCTACCTTGGACAATTATTTTAATTGTAGCCACTGTTTGTTAATTTTCTTCGTTCATCATCTACAGCGTCCCCAAGAAGGGGAGTGAGGCTCCACCCTCAGCCACAGTGTCAGAGATGGTGAGGGTGGGATCTTCTGCTCCTGTCCCGGTGCCGCCCCAAGTGGTGGCTGAAGCTGCGACAGCTCCGGTGCCGGCTGTCGTGGTCATGGACCTCGACTCATCCCCAGAAGTTCCCGTGGTAGCGCCGGACCACGGGAGTGAAGATGCGCCAGCGGCACCTATCTCAGAAGTTGAAGCTCCGGGTCTTGGTGCTGCAATGATGGAAGCTCCGGCTGTTGAGCCGGAGGAAGTAGTAATCCCGGCCTCTGAGCCGGAAAGTGTCGAAGCCCCGGCGGTTGAGCTGGAGATGGCTGATGCCCCGGCATGCGAGCCAAAAATCGAGGTAGTTCCGGTAGTTGGGCCGGCTACCTCCGAAGCATCGGCTGCTGAGCCGGTCATTGTTGGAGCTCCGGTCACAGGGCCAGTCGAAGTTGAAGACTTTCTGGCTCCTGAGCCGGTTGTTGAAGAGGTGACGGAGCTCGAGCCTCCCTCGGAAGAGGTACCCAGACCGGAGCCAGTATCGGCTCCTGCTCCGGAAGCAACGACGTCGGAGGTGCCTGCGGCCGAGCCGGAGTGCCCAAGCGAAGTCGTTGGCCCCCTGCCCGAGGGGGTGAACGAAGACCTGGCGGCAGGGCCTTCCTCGATGGAGACTGAGGTCATCCCAGAGGACGGCCCTAGCTCCATGGAGACTCAGGGGACCACTCTTGTACAGTGGGACCCGATTTTTGTATCTGAAGACCCGCTGGAACCAGCGGAGGAGACCCCAGCAGGTCCGGAACCAATCCCGTTGTCGTTGTCCATTGACAACGCATGTTCCAGCCTGCGTCAAGTCCAACTGGCCTTCTTCCACGACAGCAAGGCTCTTGAAGAGGAGCGCCAAACCCTTAGGCAGTGGCGTAATGGCTGTACTTCGAGACCAAGCTGGCGCAGTCGAGGCTAGCGGATGACAAGGAGTGGATCAAGCGGGAGAAGATCCACTTGGAGTACTGGGGCCAGTTACTGGATCATAGGGAGAGTATGACTCATGCCCTCGACGCTCAATCTCGGGAGATCTACGATCAGGCCAAAGCTGCCAATAACGCGGCCGATGCACGCCACGAACAGATTGAGGCCATTAATACCGCACTCATCAAGCACCAAGAGGCACTTGAAGAGAGGGAGAAATGGCTCGAGGATGAAGAGCAGAAACTCCTTGAGCTGCGGGATGATGTCCTGAGGAGGGAAGAGGAGCTCGCCGAGAAAGTAGCTCTGTCTGACAAGGGCCTCGAGGAGCATGCCAAGAAATTGGAAGAGCGCTGCCAAGAGGAAGAGGAGAAGACCTGGGTGCGAGGGCAGGAACTCTACGAACAAGAGTGTGCCCTTGTTGCCCGGGAGAAGAAAGTGAGGGGTAGGGAGAAGGACTTGGTCGACCGCCGGAACAAGATCCACCTCCGGGAGGAGGAGCTCGGAAAACTCGAAAGGCGGGTTGCTGAAAAGATTCAGCAAAACGCCAAAGAAGTTGAGCGCCTCGCCCGTGAGAATTCCGAACTGACGGCGGCCAGGAGATCCGTGGAAGAGTTGAAGGGCTTGAGGACTGCGGACTCCCTAAAGATTTGGGAGTTCCTGGGCAAGGCCAACGACGCGCGGATGTCGATGGGTTTCAGCCCCGTGCGCCCGGATGATCCGGAGCTGGAGCCGGACCTAGCGCTGCAGGCATTGAGCGAAGCAGGTAGCAAGCTCTCCAAGGTGGGCGATGTCATCGCGGACCAACTGGAGGTTGAGGGGCAATCCTTGGCGAAGAACGTCGCAGAGTATGTGCTGACGTGCTACACCAGCCGGAACTCCCAATTTCCTCTGGATCCGGTGCTTGAAGGCCCCGTCGAAGGAGAAGGCGAAGCTACCCGAGCCAGCGTATCAGAGGTCGCCCAGAAGGTCGCCCAATTCTTCCATAGGGTCTAGGACCATCTCTGTAATTCTCACTTGTATTTTTTCTTCTTCTTCCTCAATTTTGTAATCACTTGTCTCCAGATGTAATCTCTTGTCTCCAGATAAATGAAATCCCCAAATTTTGCGAATTTCACTTTCTTGTCTTCAACACTTTTATCTTCACTTGGCCCCCTGGTAGATGTACACAATTTGATTGTGAACATGTACCAAGAGGATATTGTGCATTGTTGAAGACTCTTTTGCTCCGAACTTGTAGAATTTAGGTTCGAAGTCTTCGATAGTGAAGGCCCCCTGAGGTTGTCGGAGCTTAGAAGCTCCGGCATTGTCTATCGCCGGAGCTTAGTGGCTCCGGCAATAGTCTCTATCAACGCGTAGAGCATCAATAGTTAACCCTCCGGGGTGTCGGAGCTTAGTAGCTCCGGCAGTGACCATTGCCAACACTCAGTTTGTTGGCAGCAGACTCCATTTGTGGGGTCTTGTCACCATCTTTTATTCGGCGTCGACGGCTGGCCCCCTTAGGGGAGTCGGAGCTTAGTTAGCTCCGGCTTTTCTCCATCAACATAGATTTTATTTTTCCTGCACACTTAAGCCAAGAAAAATGGTAAAATTTGTTTCTTGTCTATAACTTTGTCGCGGCTTATGACTCTCAAGAAGATTTTAAGTCGAACGCGATTCTAAATACAACCGAATGTGTTGTCTTTTCTTCTAGATCTAACTGTACACGGACCCGCCTTACTTTGGCATGCCGGGGTGTAGGTAGAGTGGCGTACTTAGGGTGCTTGACCAGGCTAAGTCGATAGCACACTCCGGCCCTAGATTGGCTTGGCGACTTTCAGGTGAGTTGGCCATGAACAATATTTGAATCCAAAAGAATTGACAATACAACTCGAATCGTATATAAACCGGTCGAACTAAAGTTTCTTAAGAACTGCACAACTTTGTTATAGACAAGAAAGAGAAAAATAAAAATGTTAAGCCTGTACAAAATAAATGCACGTGGAGTCTATTTCACATGAAAATGTCTTTCATTATAGGTCCGGGGTACAGGGGAAACAAGTACACTCTTAGGGTACGGAACCAGGCTAAGGGTGTTTCATTTGTCATTTGACCCAGGGTAGTTAGCCACACTTTTAGTCCTGAGACTGTGACAAGCGTTGCATGAGCTTTGTAGGCCTTTCGGGAAAGGTCCAGCTGCTCTCCCGGAGGAACTACCCGACTCTGTACAATGACTCTATAACATACATCTCAAGTTACTCAAGACTCACCTCCGTGGTATTAAGTGTAGAACTTACGGAGGTGCTCGATGTTCCAAGGATTTTGGAGAGGTGTCCCATCCTCAGTAGCCAAGCAAACGCTTCCAGGACGGGATACTTTAATCACTCGGAAGGGCCCCTCCCAGCCGGGGGAGAGTTTGTTTAACCCTTCTCTGGATTGTATTCTCCGTAGCACCAGATCGCCTTCCTCGAGCTGTCGGTTGTGTACATGCCGCTGGTGATAACGCCGTAGGGCTTGACGATATCGGGCATTCCGAATAGCTGCTTGGCACCTTCCCTCCTCAAGGAGGTCTAGGTCTTCACGCCGGAGCTGGTCCTGCGCGGCTTCGTCGAAGGTCCGGACCCGGAGTGAACCCAAGGTGATTTCCGGAGGAAGGAATGCTTCAGCTCCGTACACCAGGAAGAAGGGTGTATCTCCGGTTGATCGGTTTGGAGATGTACTATTGGCCCATAGAGTGGGCGGAACCTCTTCGATCCAGTTGGCTCCATGTTTTTTCAAGCGCTCATAAGTGCGCGTTTTAAGTCCTTTAAGGATTTCAGCATTTGCTCTCTCAGCTTGGCCGTTGTTGGCTGGGTGAGCTACGAAGGCGTAGCAAACTTGTATGCCGAGGTCTTCGCAATATCCTTGGAATGCGGAGCTTGTGAATTGGGTCCCATTATTAGTGATGATTTTGTTTGGGACTCCAAATCTGCATACAATGTACTGCAGAAAGTTGATAGCAGATTGCTTGTTGATTGTCACAACTGGAGTTGCTTCCGGCCACTTTGTGAACTTGTCAATGGCGACATACAGGAACTTGTAACCTCCGACGGCTCTTGGGAAAGGTCCCAAGATGTCCATCCCCCACACAGCGAAGGGCCATGTAGGAGGTATCATTTGTAAGGGCTAAGCCGGAGTGTGAATTTGCTTTGCATGAAATTGACATGCTTTGCATTTTTTCACCAGCTGAGTTGCATCCTGGAGTGCTGTAGGCCAGTAGAAGCCATGCCGAAAGGCTTTACCAACCAGCGTGCGGGAAGACGCGTGGTTCCCACACTCGCCTCCATGGATTTCTGCGAGGAGCTCGCAGCCTTCTTACATTGTGATGCACCGCATTAGGATGCCGTTGGCACCGCGCCGGTAGAGATCCCCTTCTACCAGCGTGTATCTTTTAGCCAATCTGACTACCCGGTCAGCAGATACATCGTCGTCATGAAGGATGTTGTCTTTCAAGTAGTTCCGGATCTCCGAGATCCATGCATCGGAACTAACTTGAGCATTTGAGTCTTGCGTGCTGGGTAGCTCGGAGCTTCCAGCAGCACCTACGACCCTTGATGGCTGCCATGGTAACAGGGCCATCGGGACCGTCAGCTTCGGGATGCTGATCTCGCCCCGTTCGCTCAATTCGGCAGGCTGAGATGTGGGTTTTGACAACCTCCGGACAAAGATTCCGTCTGGAGCCGGAGCTCCGGTTGACGCTTTGGTTGAGAGTTCGTCAGCTTCAGCGTTGTGGGCACGCTGAACATGGTGGAGATCTAGGACTTCAAAGTCCTTCTAAAGCCTCTAGACTTCAAGGAGGTAAGCAACTAACTGGAGATTATTGTAGGAGCATTCACCCTTCACCTGCTTAATGATGAGTTGTGAATCTCCCTTGACCAGCAATTGCTTGACACCATATGACAGTGCCACCTTTAGTCCGTAGATGAGTGCTTCATACTCTGCCATGTTGTTGGTTGCCTTGAAGTCAAGGTGTACCATGTATTTCACCTTCTCCCCAGTCGGTGCAAGGAGAAGGATTCCAGCTCCGGCCCCCTTCTTCTGCATGGAGCCGTCAAAGTAGAGGGTCCAGTGAGGCTCGGTGAAGGTTGGAGCTTGATGCTCCGTCTTCTGCTCACTGAGGCCCCCAGGGTTTGATGGAGAGGGAGTCCATTCTGCCACAAAATCTGCCAATGCTTGACTCTTGACTGCTTGTCTTGAGATAAATTCAAGATCAAATTCAGCCAATTCTGCTGCCCACTTTGCAATATTCCCAGTTGAATTGGGATTATGCAAAATTGCTCGAAGTGGGTAAGAGGTCACCACTGAGACTTTGTGAGCTTGGAAGTCATGGCGAAGCTTCCTGGAGGCAATAAGAACTGCATAGAGCAGCTTATGCACCTCTAGGTATCGAGTTGTGGCATCATGTAGTACTTCACTAATGAAGTACACTGGGCGCTGAATGGTCCGGACCCTCCCGGAGGGGTCCGGAGCTTCCTCATCACTGATCCGGATCCTCTCGGAGGAGTCCAGATTTTCTTCATGGACCTCCGAGTTCTGGCTGGAGGAACCCGGAGCTTCTTCAGAAATGACCTGGACCCTCCCGGAGGGGTCTAGGTCTCTTGAATCGACTTCTTGTGGATTCGAATCTGGGAGCTGGGACCCAGACTCGCTTTCAGGAACCTCCGGACCCTCCCGAAGGGGTTTGGATTCCTGAGTATGGGATAGTTCTGGTCTCTCCGCAACCAGAACCATGCTGACGACTTCATCAGTAGCTGAAATATAAAGCAATAAAGGCTCACCAGGGTTCGGAGCTACCAGAATTGGTAGGGTAGTGAGGAACTGTTTCAGCTCCTGGAATGCCTTTTCTGCTTCTTCGGACCATTGGAATGGTCCGGACTTCCTCAATAACTTGAAGAAGGGGAGTGCCCGTTCCGCCAGTCTTGAGATGAACCGGCTGAGGGCTGCTAGACATCCAGTTAATTTTTGAACGTCCTTGATGTGGGTTGGTGGCCGCATGTCTTCAATGGCCTTAATCTTCGCCGGATTAGCTTCTATGCCCCGGTGACTTACCAGGAAACCAAGAAGTTTTCCGGAGCTAACCCCGAAGACACACTTGTCTCGGTTTAGCTTTGTGCGGGTGGCTCACAGCTTGTCGAAGACAGCCTGCAAGGTGTCAAGGAGTGACTCCTTGTTCCCGACCTTGACCACGATGTCATCGACGTACACTTCCACTATGTTTCTAATAAGTTCTTCAAAAGTTTTGTACATAGCTCGTACAAAAGTTGAAGCTGCATTCTTGAGACCAAAGGGCATGGCTGTGTAACAATACAATCCATCTACTGTGATGTATGAAGTATGCTCTTCATCTTCCCTAGACATCCTGATTTGATGATATCCGGAATATGCATCTAGGAAACACAGTAATTCACACCCGGAGGTGGAATCCACTATCTGATCTATTCTAGGTAGTGGGAATGAATCTTTCGGACATGCCTTATTTAGTGTGGTGTAGTCGATGCACATCCGAAGCTTCCCGTCGGCCTTAGGCACAACGACTGGGTTCGCCTGCCATTTTGGATGGAAGACTTCTCGGATGAATCCGGCTTCGAGCAACTTCTTCACTTCTTGTCAGATGAAGTTCCGTCGCTCTACAGATTGCTTCCGAGGCTTCTGATGCACAGGTCGGGCATCGGGGTAGATCTTTAGATTGTGCTCAATCACTTCCCTAGGGATCCCAGGCATTTGTGACGGTTGCCAAGCAAACACGTCGACGTTAGCCCGGAGGAAAGTGATGAGCGCGAGTTCCTATTTGTCGTTCAATCCTCCCGATATACGGGTGGTTTGAGCGGCATCAGAACCAATTTGGACGACTTTGACGGGAATGTCGGTGTCGCCGCTTGGCTGCACTCGAGGTGCAGAAGTCGAGCCTCGTTGACGAATGCTCGGGGGTTTTGGAGCTTGCTCCTGCCTGGAATCCTCCTCTTGCGCCGTGGTGAGCGCATGGAGCTCTTCCAGTGCAATTACTCCGGCGGTGCGATCTCCGCGGATCCGGAGAATGCCTACTGGCGTTGGCATCTTCAACACCAGATAGCCATAATGAGCAGCCGCCATGAATTTGTACAGGGCAGGTCTACCCAAGATGGCATTGAAGGGTAAGTTGATCTGAGCAACGTCGAAGACCAACTTCTCGGTGCGGTACTTCTCCCGTGTCCCGAAGGTAACAGGGAGAGTAATAGCTCTGAGTGGGGTGATGGCCCCCGGACCTACTCTGGAGAAAGGTCGAGAGGGGTGGAGATCTGAAGGTCGGAGCTGAAGCTTAGTGAAAGCTTCGAAGCTGATGAGGTTAAGCCCCGAACCTCCGTCTACCATGACGTGGTGGAGCTGGATGTTGTTGATGGTAGGAGATACCATCAAGGGTAACTATCCTGCTCCAACCATGCTCCGGGGACAATCCTAAGCATCAAAAGTGATGGCTGTGTCCATCCACTTTCGATGAGGTTCCGGCCTGACTGTAGGAGCTACAGCGGCCATATCCCGATGCATAGTCTTAATGAAGCGACAGGAGGTGATATCCCATGATCCACCAAAAATGGTGTTCATGGTCTTCCGACGCTCGTTGTCAGAGACGTCAGAATCATCATCGACTGAGGTGTAGACAGCCTTCAGGACCTTTTTGGGATCCTGAAACCCTAACTCCTCTTCAGCCGGAGCTTCGTCGACCTTTTGCTTTCCTTCCCTCTGCCGGAAAGGAGATTCTTCCCGACGTTTGTTGTAACGCTCGGCAAGGTTTTGGACCTCCCGACAGTCTTCCAAACTGTGGCTGCCCGTCTTCTGAATGGGACACCACACTTTGGGTTTGCCACCGTCTTCAGAAGACGGTCGAGGTCGCTTATCGGGGCGTGGCCCCCGGCCACCCGGAGCTGCAGCAGCTGCAACGTTGGATGTGCCGGCCGACGGCTTCTTCTTGTCGTTGGTCTTCTTTTTCTTCTTGCCACTCCCGGAGGTAGCGGCTTCTTGTTTGGAGGGTTTCTTGTGACCCTCCGAGGTTGGTTTGGAGTGCATCTCACGGCCCTCCGCAGCTCGGGCACATTTGTCAGCCAAGCTGAAGAGTTCCGTGACACTGGTGATCTCCTTGATCGCCAGTTTCTCCAACATCTTCTTGTCCCGTACGCCCTGTCTGAATGCCACAATGACAGAGGCGTTAGAGATAGAAGGGATAGTGTTTCGTACCTGAGAGAACCTCTGGATGAATGACCGCAAGGATTCCCCCCCTTTTTGCACGACCGCAAAAAGATCCAGTTCAGTGCCTGGCCAGGTGTATGAACTCCCGAAGTTGGCAGTGAACTGATGGCACAGCTCCTCCCAACTATTGATAGAGTTGGGTGGAAGGCTCATAAACCAGGACCTGGCAGTCCCAATTAAGGCCACTGGAAAGTAATTGGCCATCACGGCCTCATTTCCTCCGGCTGCCAAGATTGCAGTGGAGTATATCTGAAGAAATTCGGCGGAATTGACAGTCCCGTCGAATTTTTCCGGCAGGTGAGGACGGAACTTCTGTGGCCATCTAACCATACGCAGATGCATGGCCAAGGCTGAACAGCCTCCTCCTACTCCTTCAGGAGTAGAAAGGTCCTGAGCTTCCCGTCTTTCCCCGGGCACGCTCAATATGGACTCGGCCGTCCTGCTGGCGGTATCGGCAATCAAGCTCCGCCCGGAGGTCGTGAGTCGAAAGCCTGGATACCGTGTGAGTGCGTCGAGCCCCGGAGGGCAACGATGTCACTTGTAGTGATGCAGCACGTCTCCTGCTATTAGAGACATGCGGACCAAGTCTTCCAGACAAAGTCCACCACTGCGACGGGGCTCTTCCTGAAGGAGGAGGACCCTGGTTGCTGAGGCGTTCGGCTGCTGCTGCAACCAAATGCTCCACATCGACCCTCCACTGCTCCAGTGCATCTCGAGATGCATCCAGAGGTGGTGGGCGTTGGAGAAGAGCATGCGCTGCATGAAGCGCGTGTTCCAGATTGTCATGATTCGCCGACGCAGTAAGCGACGCCGGAGCACCATCACGTTGCCCAGCACGATTTGCTGGAGGAGACGGTGGTGGTGGGAGTGTGACTCCTGCTGGTGCTGAGGCTCCTGCTGGTGGCTGCCTATTGGAGGGATTGCCTCCAACAGCCTGAGCAGCAGGTTGGCCGTTGGATGATCCAGCAGCAGAATTCACCATTCTCAAAATCTCAGGTGCCCCCCTTCCTGGCGCGCCAACTGTCAGTGGTTTGGAACCGGCAGATCTCCCTACACTACTAAAGTGATAGGGGAGTTTGATGTTCGGTGTGGGCGCGCGGAGATTCAAGAAGGTGAATAAGGATTGACACAGAAGACACAAGAATTTACGTGGTTCGGGCTGCCTGAGCGTAATACCCTACTCCGCGAGTGTGTTGGTGTTGTATTAGCAGTATGAGCTTGTGATGAGCGTATGAGGCGCGTGTGTCCCCTTTATGTGTATCGTCGGCCTATCCTTTTATAGTACAAGGGCAGGCCGTTACAGGTTAGCCTGGCCCGACATGTGGCCCTGGCGGTTACTAGTATTGATACACGTTTAATTGCTCTTAATGATCCTGTAACGGGCTTTGACAGCACCGTTACTGGTGTTAAGTTCATCCGTTTAAGTGTCATTAATATGGCATTAATGACACTTAATCGGGTCTTGAAGTCCTTGGTTCTCCTTTGAAGATCCGGAGCCGTTGCGAGGTCTTCCGGAGGTTAGAAGCTGAAGATCCGATGATCGGACACGTGGCAGCTCCGGAGCTTGCTGTGGGAAACAGGTAGCTCTGGGACTACCCGACACGTGTCAGGTCTAGAGCTTCTCTCGGTCAGGGGCTCAGTCCGGGGGTGCCATTTCGGTACATGGTCCGGAGCTTCCCCCTTGTGGGCGGTAGCTCCGGTTTGGTAGTACACGTGGCGACCCAGGGATTAACCATGTTGGAGAAGCGGGTCCGGTTATGTCTGACATGTGGGCCTTCGAGGGTCTTCAAACCAAGTAGATGATTTTCCTTTGAGATCTTTATAACCTCAAGGGGTGTACGGTTTCTAGGATACCGACACACGTAGTCTACCCTCATGTACTAGTATAGGAACACCTATCTGTTGTCCATCTTTGATGTAATCTGCGCAACCCTCAATCACTTCTTCAGTAGTGTATCCTTCCATAATTGAACCCTTTGAGTGAGCACTGTTCCGCACATAATCTTTTAATACTCTTAAATATCTCTCCAATGAAAACATATGATGTAAATATAGTGGCCCCGATGCTTTTATCTGATCAACAAGATGTATGATTAGGTGTACATTCATATTGAAAAAGGATGGTGGAAACACATCTCAAGCTTGCACATAGTCTGGACGATGTACGTTTTCAAATAGTCTAAGTCTTCACATGCTATCACCTTTTGCGATACTGGATTGAAAAATTAACACAAACGTGTGATGACAACTTTTACATTCTCAGGTTTGATGACCCTTATTGCAATGGCATGAAACACTGTCATCATCATGTGACATTCGTGAGAATTATAGCCGAATAAAGGAAAGTCTTTCATCGAGACTAGTTTGCGGATATTGGATGAGAAACTCGTGGACATTCTAATCCCAAACAAGCATTTGCAAATTTCCTTTTTCTCCTGTAGTGTCAAGTTGTATCTTGCTGGGGGAAGGTAATGCTTCCCGTTCGCCTTTTCCTACCGAGTGAAGCTTTGGTCTCATATTAAGAATTACTAGGTCCATACATGATTTTAATCTGTCCTTTATTTTCCTCAGCATGTGCAAGGTCCCAATGATGCTGTTAAATACATTTTTTGTAATGTGCATCAAATCAATACTATGACAAAATTCCAGGTTCTTCCAGTACCGAAGATACTTGAAAAAAATCGATTGTTTCTTGAAAGTCGTGTTAGTTGTATCATCCGAAGATGTAGTTTTCTTTCTCTTTGTCCTATCACATTTTTTGCCCTTACCGAAAGCAATATGAATTTTCTTGACCATTTCGAACACGAGTTTTCCACTGTAAGGTTTTGGTGCAGTATCTTTTTTGATTTTATTATCAAAATATTCTTTCATCTTTCTATACTTGTGTGTATCTCATGTACACCGTCTTTCTGGATGGAGTGAGGTACAAAAAACCAGTTCCATTCACGCACCGTACAAAACCTTTCTTCCCTTTCATTTGTCCCGATAATGTAAACAGATCAGGATAATCATGCACGGTAACGAATATCATTGCCCTTAGCGTAAAATACTCCCGCTTGTACTCATCCCATGTACGTACCCCTTCATTCTACAATTTCGCCGTATCTTTCATTAAAGGTTCCAAGAACACATCAATTTCGATGTAGGGTTGTTTCGGACCTTGCATAAGAACATATAATAAAATATATTTCCTTTTGTGACACAATCACATCGGTAGGTTGTACATCGTTAAGACCACGGGCCATGTGCTACGTATGTCCTTTTTTTCACCAAACAGATTCATTCTGTTTGTACCCAAGGCAAATCTTACATTTCTGATTTCCTTTGCAAATTCTGAATACTAAATATCAAAAAAATTCACTGGGTTGCATCATTAGTATGTCGATTATATTTTTCATTCTTCCTGCGCTGCTCGAAATGCCAACGCATAAGTTCAGCCTCCCTAGAGTTCGAGAACAAATGCTTCAAGTGATCAATTACTGGAAGGTACCACATCACTAAGGAGAAGATAAATGAGCCCTTCTCCTTGAAGATCTACATAGCCTTCTCCATCGACGCATGCTCAAAATAAACCTGCTTCTCGTCTGGTGCTTGTAAGTGTCTCTAATATTTCATATTTTCTTTTTTACTACACGCATACACATGTCATGAGATTATAATAATTTCGGACTTCTTCAATAGGATGCAATACATGGATAATGAAAAGGTGAACACCAAGACAGTTATCATTGACCCTACAGTGATTGCAAAGTCGAAATTCAACTTTCGGGTGGAGCAGAACTCAGAAGAATACAAGCACCTAACAAAAAACGAATTTGAAAAATCAATCGCAACACAAAAGAAGGATAAAAAGACAAGAGTTGTAGCTTACATAGGACATGCCATGTTTAACTTTGTCACAGATGGCAATGACCTCGTGAAGGCTCTGTACCACTTCGAGTAAGTTCGACATATGACACTGAAATAGCAATTATTGCTAATTGTTAACTTAACACATATGTTTGTACATGTGCAGTAAATATTACCTAATGATCTTCATCAAGCCAACGCAGGGTTTGGCAACGGTCTTGCACTCAGCTGATTACTCACCAAATGGTTACAAAGATTTCCTTTCCATTTTGAAAACGTACGGTTATTCGATACTTTTAATTTACAAATATTTAGAATGTGTTGACAAATTTTATATGACATTCCTTATATTACAGTGATTGGCGGTTTTACGCGGAAAAACTTGGCGGTCAGAGACCTCCTAATAAGAATGCATTGCACATATCAACATATTATCCTTCTCCCAAACAACCTCCTAGGAGTGTCTTATGCGGGTATTATGTATGCGAGCATCTTCGGACTGCCTGCGAATATAGAGTGAATCGTGAGGATGTAAGTTATCGTTAATGTTGATATTGTATTTTCTTACTTTTGAGTTTCGTTTTCATTGTAACTAGCATATTTTAATACTTATATTATTTTATCATTGTCACCAACACATTCTAAATTTTCTTATGTGTTTCATTGCAGGACAGGGAGAATGTGAACAAAGAATGGCTGGTTCATGCTCGTGAAATTTTCCACTGAAGAGAGATGTTCTTCAATGACGACGGTGTAATAGCTGATGTGCCAGAACTTTGCCAGTATGAGCATTGAAACAGTTTTTAGTAAAACTTGTAAAGTATGAATTGAGATGTACTATACATATGTATATGAGATGACTTTTAGGTGATTTTGTGTCGATGATGCTTGTAAGAATATATTGTTTCTACTGTGTGTGAATGTGCATCATTTGTGTGTGAATGTGCATATGAAATTGACCTGGAAACTGGAAATAACAACAGGTAGTGCTGCATAGGGTATACTTTATCACAGACAGTTCTTTACCTACGGCTAGCCTCCTGTGAAATTATATTATCACAGACGGCTAGTCATAGGTAAAGAACCGTCTAAAATAACTTCATTATCACAGGTGGTTACTCTTAAATTACAAACCGGCTGTGATAAAGAGTCTTCACTGACGGCTAGTCATAGGTAAAGAACCACCTTTGATAACTCGATTATCACAGGTTGTTACTCTTACGTTACAAACCGCCTGTGATAAAGAGTCTTCACGGGCGGATTCATGAAGGTTAAGACCACCTGTGATAATTTATTTCACAGACGGTTTTAGTTTTCGCCTGTGAAAATTGCAGATTATCACAAGCTCTTCGTTTTAGGCGGTTTTGAAAACCGCGTGTGATAATACGTCTGGAGCCACCTGAGATGAAGCTTATTGTAGTCTAATTAGGACTGTCAATTTAACCACAAAGCTAGTCTAGATAAGTTTTGTATTTTGAACATGATTTCTTATTGTTTATTGTTACCATTTAAACACACTACCACAAAAAGCATTTTTACAGACGCCTCAATTTTTCAAACACAGGCGGTCCTTAAAAATATGCGACTGTGATGACGAATGATATAATAACCGCCTGTGATGAAAGAACAACACAGACGGATTTTAAAGAACAACCGTCTGGGTAAATATATTATCTTCACAATCGGTTCTTAATTAAGAACCGCCTGTAATGCAAGGAACTTCACAGACGGATTTTAAGAAACAACCGTCTGGGTAAATACATGATCTTCATTGACGGTTCTTAATTAATAACCGCTTGTAATGTAAAGAACTTCACAGACGGTTCTTAATTAACAACGGCCTGAGAAGATCATGTATTTTTAGTGGCGGTCATTGTTTAAGAACCGTATGTAGTTGTTCAATTATCACGAGCGGTTTTCATTGAAATTACAGGGATGTAGTCGTTGCAATTATCACAACCGTATGGTATGAGGAAAAAAACACAGATGAGCGGATACTAGTACAGTAATGCATTATAGGAAATACTCGATCACCAGTGAGGCTGGCTTAATTGTGATAATACACCATTAGAGGCTTTACAATTGTTCAAAGATAATTTCTTTACACACTGAGAACAAAAATCATGCTACATTCATTGTAGATCGACGATGAAGCTCACATCAATCAATCTAAAATTGTACCATCTTGCTTGCTCTCGAACACGTCTCTTATATTCCGCTGGATCCTGAAAATATTGACATTATTTAAATTAACGAATGTCGAAGGAGGAATGAATAACCTACATTGGTCACTAAGTCAAAGTGTCATCTAACCTTGATAAGTAGATTATAGCAATCATTTTCAACATCAGACATATTTGGACGAGATTGAACTCGAATTTTTACGAGATTCAGTCGAACCTAACTATTTAAACGAGCTTTTCGAGTCGAACTCAAGCTTAATTGCGGTATCAAATGAATTCAAACTCAATACTCTAAATAGCCTGATCCTGAGAGGATAAACTTCTTGAAACTTGACTCGATAGCATCTCTACTAACGATATTGTATTTGACATAAAGGATGAGGCACCACAATATGCAGGAAAGTTGACATGATGGTGTAGACACTATGTTAATTGTTAGTGCACGACACAAGGTGTCAAAGGAAACCCATGCGAGTCAGCGAGTGTCGTGCAGGACGTGAAAAATCATGAGGGATGGGAGGTAGGAAAACAAGACATGTCAATGCAGATGGTGATACATTGAAAAAAATGAAGCGAGAGGGGGGGGGGTTAAGACCACATTGTACACGACAGAATCAATGGACAAATGCGACATGACCTTAGTTTTATGGGATCGGAATACAGACACGAAGGAAAGCATCACCGAAGAGAGTGTAACATATGTTTATATATTTTAAGTAGATCTTCCTCTGGTTTAAAAAAGGAAGTTTGTTTATCCTTTTACTCAAAATTATCGTTTTTAATTTTGCAGTGTATTTTGGTTGAATATTCCTACATAATTCGCTTCCTCTCACGCACTAGTTTCTTGCACCAAGGTTTACAAAAATCAGGCTGAAGTGAGAATTAAATCCGAGCATTTAAGATACCCACTACAGAAATCGTGACAATAGACGACGACCAGAGTAGTAGACGATGGAGTCGTTGTCTTTAAGATAATTGACGATGGTGACCGGCCGTCGTCTATTATCGCGATTTTTGTAGTGACCGTGTCTCAACCAATTAATCAACAATAATATATTGGTTTGAATGCACATGAAAATATATTTAATATGAACAAAGAAGGCTACCTGTGATAAAATAAATCACTATTTTAGTAAACGAAATGTTGTCTAAAACAACTTTTTTTCGAAAGCGAAGAGAGTATGTATTACAATACAAAGAGTTTTCACATACACAATATTCCTTTAATCTGTGCTGCACGCACATTACATAATGACGGGCAGGTCCCATCCTGGCTCTCACCCATCAAACATTAGGAAAAGGATCCCTTAACTTGTGAATTGGTCACTGCCATGCGAGGCCCACGTGGCATGGCTCCATATGTCATTGATAATGTCACCCATGCAGTAAAGTCAGAGGATCCCTGTCCCAAACGTTAATGGTGTCAAGTCAAACTTACTCAGATCACAACCGACCGTGGTCGCGGCAACCACCAATTTGAACTCATGTTTGGTTTTGCTTTTCTGTATCTTGATTATCTCGTGAGTATGATTATCTTATGAGTCTGTGATATGATTAAACAACTATCTAAGTAGATTGAGATATTTGGCTAACCTGATTATATTTTGAGTGTGGCTTATTTCTTAACTGTATGTAAAGTGACCTTCATGCCATTTTGAATAAGTGAGGAAGGTGGCAGTTGTCCAGGTTTTTTTCTTCCGCCTGTACGTTTTAAGTACACCTTTTTTCTTTTTTTTATTCCAACAGGTGCTAGGTAGTACGGTTGGACATTGAGCTGAATGGATTTTTTTTGTTCCAGCTTGTGCTACAGTTGAATATCTAGCGTAGATACTTGACTGTACTTGATAAAAAAGGACTGATGCAAAAAATACTCAAAATTATTTTTTCTCAAGCTTAGCTGAAGCCTAGCCGCGGAGGAATCCTTCGGAGTCGGCCTCGATGCGGCCCGAGACTCCGGCCACGATCTTGACAGGTGAGCCGTGAGCGGCGCCTAGGCGCGTGGAGGCGGACAACAATTAGACGCGCGACGAAGCGCGGCGCCGCGACGCGCAACCCACGGCCGGCGTCTGGACGGGCGGCACGTACTGGAGTCGTCGTCGCCAGAAGGTCAACGCTATTGGAGGATGGCAACGCTGAGACTTTCCTAGGAGAGAGCCAGAGAGGACGGTTTGCAAAAAGGTAGGGACGGAAAAAGGAAAAAAATTCTATGCAGCACTGCTGCAAAGTGCTCCTTTTACAGCACATCCCGGATGGACGACACGTGTCCTCGCGCGGATCCTAAAGCAGCGCCCTCCCGCCCACGCCCGCACGGCCGGTTCGGCTGGAGTTCCGCTGGGTCACACGTTGTTTTGAAGCCGACTCCGCTGACTCCCACTGGCTCGCGTTAGGCTCACGCTGAGGCAAGTCTGCCTCGGTTACGGCACTGGCTGCTTTTGGCTGGTTATTTAAATCAACGTGATCTAGGGCCCAAGTCTGACTCAGTTACGGCAGCCTATGGCTGGTTATTTAAATCAACATAGCGATTCAAGCGTCGGCACATAACATTGTAATTCGAGCGTCCACCAGAAAATTTGTGCGGCCGCCGTGACTTTGACCAAGATGCACGCCGATGAGGAAACCAGCAACGCACCGAGTCAGAAAAATTGTGTTGCCACCACTGTGTTGGCCGAGAGAGATGATGAAGCTTTCAACCACGGCGAGACAACGCTGCTGCAGCCGCTCGACATGTTTCCAGAGGAAGGTGATCTAACGATCTTTGGTGATCCCAGCATCAACATGATCACGTCATCTTCAAAATCGTCACAAAATACGGTAATAGGATGAAAAAAATGTTGATACAATTTTTTTTCGAATTTTATATCATTAAATTAATTGTATGTATTACATCGTAGGTGGATGATGCACGTTGTGGAACTGTAATTGTTCCTGAAGTAGGTATGAGCTTCGAATCGGAGAATGATGCATACAACATGTATAACTCTTATGCCAGAACAGTTGGTTTCAGTATTAGCAAAAACTTCTTAAGACGAAGACCAGATGGTACTATATATCAGAGAGATATAGTTTGCAGCAATGAAGGAAAATGAGGTTCGCACTCATCACATGACACTTTGAAAGAAAACTCTATTACAAGAACCGGTGGCGAAGCTCGTGTTAAATTTAGTGTTTCTCGAGAGGGAATTTGGAAAGTTCAAAAGGTTGAACTTGAGCATAATCATCACCTTGTCAGCCCAAATAAGGTGCATAAGTTACGCTCACAAAGAAGTGTTACATAGGCAGATAAATTTTTAATCAATCAAATACGAGAGGCAGGAATGAGGCCAGCACAAGTATATGATTTTTTTTAAATAGTGGTATGGTGGAGCTGAGAATGTGCCATTCACACGACAAGATTGTAATAATCAAATTGGTGGTTAGCGAAAAAAGTATTTGCCGTCGAATGATGCAAAAACTTTGTTAGAATACTTGAAGAATAAACAGTTAGAGGATCCCACTTTCTTCTGGGCTATAGAACTGCACGAAGATGATGGTCAGATAGCTAATTTTTTCTGGGCAGATGGACAATCTATTGTGGATTATGCATGTTTTGGTGATGCTATCACTTTTGACACCACTTTTCAGACCAACAAGTTTGAGATGCCATTTGCACCACTCCTTGGAACGAATCATCACAAGCCGACTATTATTTTTGGAGCAGCATTGATATGTAATGAGACAAAAGAATCGTTTGTATGGCTTTTCAAAACCTTTTTAGCAGCAATGGCGGGAAAGCATCCAAGTACAATTTTTACTGATCAATGTGCATCTATATCAGCGGTGATTAGTATTGTCTTCCCAAACACACGACACCGTCTATGTTTGTGGCACATCTACCAAAATGCAAACAAACACCTGAGTCATTGCTAGTCACAGAGATTTTATGGCTGATTTTAAGAGGTGTGTCTATGAGGAAAGATCAGTGGCATGGTTTAATGAGTTATAGGAGCAACTACTGATTGAATATAAACTTCAAGGTAATGCATGGCTGCAAAATTTATACAACCGACGAGAGCATTGGGCTGCTGTGTATCGGGATTCATTTACCGCTGATATGAATTCAACACAAAGGAGTGAAGGCATGAACAATGTTTTCAAAAAACGCTTCCGCAGGAAAACTCGGTATCTCGGAACTATTAGAAGAATGTGACAAGTGTGCTGCAAGTCTTAGAGAAAATGAGTTGGATGAAGACTTTAAGTCACGCCGCTCCAACCCAGTTTGTTATAATCAAGATTTACCAATGTTGAAGACAGCTGCAGAGACATGCACGAGAAAAATTTATTTGGAATTTGAGGAGCAATTTAAATTGCAGCTTTATGTCTCTTGTAAATTGATACACACCGAAGGAACAATCAAGACTTACAATGTTATGCCTATCAGGGCCGGCCCTGGGGCAGTGCCCAAGGGGCGACCGCCCTGGGCCCTCGAAAATTAAGGGCCCCATTTAGATTTAAGTTATATATATTGCCAAGCTATAAATTTATACAACTGAATGTGATTTAACTGGTATTCGATCAATGATTAATAAACTAATAATAACAGTCAGAAGGATAGTGAATTTGACTTTTAGATTTGACCCAACCAACTATTCCAACTTAGAATCAAGAGTGTTCCCGACAATACCTATGGTCATGCAGAGTCAGAGGCCGACCACTCCATGCTACCGGCTCATGTAGTCTCTTGAATTAAGCGTTGATAACTCGAATATGAACTCCTATTCTTATCTGTCGGTTGTCGCAACCGTGATATAGAGGACTTCCGAAGGCTCCGAGTTTGCATGCCAACACTTAATAGCTTATGTCTTCTAAACGCTTAATTTCACCTGTTATTTTTTATGCATTAATCAATCTATGTATACTCCTAGCTAACTGATTTTCTCATATTTTTTCTCTCATATAAGGTTGTACTAACTGAACTTTATTAAGTGATAGTTTAACCCTTACACATAATTTCAATCAGATACTCAAAGTAATTTTATTTTATATCATTAGATAAGTTTCAATCAATTGTATTTTCAGTTCGTATAAGTGTTTTTAAATTTATTTTTGTGAAAAAATTAGTGAGAATGAACTTTATAAAACACTCACCCCATTTCGAAATAAGTGACGTTTAGCGGAGCTAATTTAACTTAAAATGAACTAGATTTCTTGTTCTAAATATCATTTTTTTCAGAATAGAGAGTAGTTATAATTGATAATTTTTCTTTATATTTATGATCAACTAGAGGGCTTTAATTTTTTATTCGCCCCGGGCCCCCGAAAAGTCAGGACCGGCCCTGATGCCTATGGAATGTCAAGATGAAGCAATTGTCTTATTTAACACGGAAGACCAAAGTATATTGTGTTCTTGCAGAAAATACGAATGCATTGGTACCTACAATTAATTTATGATTATTTACGTTTCTCTGCAGTTCATATTTAAATATTTTTATCATTGTAGGTATATTGTGCAAACATGCTTTTCGAGTACTCAACATCAACGAAGTTTTCAACTTGTCACATAAGTACATCCTAAACAGGTGGACCAAGTATGCAAAAAGGGGGTTACAATGCGATAAAATTATAGTTGGTAAAGAATCTTTGAAAACACATGCTGCACGGATCTCACGGAAGGCAACTTCTGTAGCATTAAAATGTTCGATTTCAAAACGACTTCTTGAAGATTTGGAGAGAGCTATTGATAAGCTGGACATTGAGGCGGATAAGTATCGGACAAACAAACCTACAGAATGTTTACAAGTTTTACAGAATGATGCTGAAAATGAGGATCATATTTTAAAGGGTCGAGTTTCATTTAAAATTCCCCCTGTAATCAAAGGACCTATGGGTAAAAGAAAGAAAAGCGTACTTCAAAAGAAGAAAGGTACTAGGAAAAAGAATGCACGAAAACAAAATAATGGTAACTATTTTACCGTATCATTTTATTATTTTTTTGCACATGTTAATATACTTTGATTCATTGCTATACATCCAAATTGTAGCAGAAGAATCAAGTAACGTTGAAGATAATACTGTTACCATTATGGAGGGACCAAATAATTTCACCAATACAATGATCAACGCTATGCTTAATTTGATGCAAGGAGAATATACAAATCTTTTGCTTGGAGATAGTTCAGCTGCACGAAGATTAGATTTTGATGAAGCTGCAGATGATACAACATTCCAAGAATAGAGTAGTTTAGTTATTGTTAATTACATTTTCTGCACTGTTAGTCCCGCCTGTCATTGCAGTTCAAAGAACCTCTACTATTTTCGTCTTTCAACTGATTCTACTATTGGGTTTCTCTGTTGATCCTATGCGCAGTCGAGTTCTTCACTTGAAAACATCGCTTCAAATGTTTATGCGTCCAACAATTTCATGCACTTGGCTTGTGAGCTTTTAATCTGCAGATCATAGTCAAGTAGTTAGTGAACAGCAACAATCATACACATGCATCTTTTTGACAGCAACATTTCACAGTTAATCCAAGCTACAATCATATTAAGTATACATAATAGGCTAAGAACAGAGAGATGGCTCTTACGTCAGTTCTTGTTGGCACAACAATCTGCAGTAGAACTGCTTTATCATTCAGGGGCAGTATTTTATAACCAAAAGAATGAGGTTCTCAGCTAAAATTAGAACACAGCAAAACAATAGGTGTCCTTACAAATGCAGTAAAACTGCATTGTACATCCAATCAACGAATAAATAATGTATGTTTTAGTGAGCACAACCAAATACTGTCCTTACAAATTTAACACTATGACAATGAAAGGAAAATGATAACATCGCTCAAATATAAAGCCATCATACTGTTAGCACAAGGAATCATAGACCTGCACCAAAGCAAACATTTTCAAAGAGTTCATATAAACATATACATCAGAATCACAAATGTTTTCAAATATGCAGTGGAGATGCTGCACCATCGCTGACACACCACATGAGAGCAGCATGATTTGGTAAAAACATATAGATTTCTGACGGCTGCCACATAATATAGTATAGTTTGCACAGCTGCCACATAATTGAGGAGAAGGTTGGCTTTGGAGTCACTAAACCATCTACCAAGAACTGTCTCCAATCAAAATCCAAAAGAAGTTGAGCTTGATAATGTATCACATAACAGCACACAAATTCAGATTTCACCTTGAAAGAAGGACAACTTACCCAGGGAGGTGGGCGGCCGTGGCGACAGGGTGTTGGCCGTAGTGGTGCTGACACTAAGCTTGGACCGCATGAGGCTTACCGACATCTGGGTTGAATCGATTGCAGTTGACTCTGTTCCTTTTTCGTCAATAGATTTCAGCCTCTGATGCATCTTTTTGTATTGCTTCAGTAGCGTGTCCCTCTCCTTAATCTCTCCATAGAGCTTCTTTTCCCACACCCAAAGCTTCTCTAGAGTTGATGAGAGTTTGTGAACATCGTTTGATCTTCCCGTACCCAACGAGGAAGATGAAGAAGTGCACCTCCTGCGATGTTCTTTTGGGTGGCAAGACGATGTCGACACGGTGAGAACAAACCTGAGCTTGTTCCGGCGGTGAGTGACGGCCTTCCCCGTCCCGAGCACCCTCGAGACCGCCACGCCACGTTTCATGGGCAGCCGCAGCGAGAGAGGCTGCCGGCGGCCGACGCGAGGGACGCTGCTGGCGGCCGATGCGAGGGACACTGACGGAGCTCGGCAGCCGCGGATATGGAGGCGGGCGGCCGCAGAGACGGAGGCGGGCGACCGCGGCGAGAGAGGCGGGCGGCCGCGGCGCTGCCGCCAGACACGATGAGGTTGGCGGCGGACACGGTGGAGTGGGGAATTTCGCCATCGATTCGATCGATTCAATGAGGACTGAGGACCGGAGCCAATGCGTGAGCGGAGCCGATGGGTGAGCTGAGCGGTTTATGTTGTTTTTTGTCCTTTCTCATTTGCGGCTTAGGCTATCTGCACAGGACGCCTGTAAACAGGCCTGGACTCAAAAAACATCGTTTTTTACCGCCCCAGGGCCAAAATACTGCCACACCGGAGACCTCCATCGTCACCTCCAAACAGGAGGCTGCTACAGTCTGTTTGCCGCTACAGTCGTCCCTCGTCCGTCAGATGAAGAGGTCACCGCGGTCGACTGCATCACTCCCGAGGCACTTGGTCATTTCCTTCCGCGCGCGAGGAGTTTTCCGGACGAGGGGAGGACGACGGCGAATCGACCCTGCTCTGCCTCCACCGTGCAGCGACACTTCGGCGGGTGTGACGATGGAGTCGGGGCTGCCGCAGATCTGTCGGTGCACGTCATCGTGAGGGCGCACGTCGTCGGCACACTGCATCGGGGAACCAAGCGTAGCTGGATGACCTCACTGTCAAGTTTGGCTTCAACTCGGCTCCTCTCCCACGATCAACTCAACATCCTGCTCGTTCAGAAAATGATCTGCTTCGATCCTGCATGTAACCTTGCGAAAGGAAGTGCCTCCTGCGGCGGCGGCATTTGTGGCCTTCCACTGCCACCGTTGTCCATCTCTGCCTCGCTCGCTACTCCCTCCATCGAGCTTTCTAGCCTCGTGTTCTCGCTCGTCGCGCCCATCCTCGCACCCCTCGCCACCGCTGCTACCAGTTTCCGACGACGCGGTCCACCTTGGCCACTTCTTCGAGTCCAGCCGCGGCGATGAGTCGGGCCTCGTGCTGGCGCTCGGGCTCCTCCGCAACATGGCTTCCTTCCACCACATCATAGAGATTGCCGTGTCTGCCAGCTTCGTCACACTCGTCACTGTCGCGCTGTGCAGCGACAAATGGCCACCCGCGCCGTAGCCTACATGGCGCTGATCGAGCTCTGCAATGCCGGCAGCAGCGGCAAGGCGCGAAAGCTTTGTGACTCGATCCTCTTGCTCTTTATCTGGATGCTAGAGGCGAAGTTGGTGGCCGAGCGTGATTACACATATATACCGCACGCGTGCTGGTGAAGCTCATCGCGTCCAGTGGTTACCGCAAGTTGTTCACGAAGGAAGAACGGGGTGGTCCAGCTGCTGGACCTGGCCACCGACGGCATGGATGAGGGGTTCCCAGTGTCGGCGCTGCTCGCCGTGTCGCAGTCCCAGCGCCGCACGAAAGCATTGGTGATTGAGTGCGAGATTGCCAGAGGCGGAGCCGATCGATCAAAGGCGGAGCCGAGCGCGAGCGAGTTTTTCTGAGAAACGAAACCCCGGAGATTAGTGCTTATTGCCACGTGTCAGGCCTCGGAGGGGGTATGCAAAGGGTGGTGGTGCATAAGCACTACTATAATAAGTCTTATCGCAGGTGGCTCCAAATATATTATCACATGCGGTTTCAAAAACCGCCTGAAACGAAGAGCCTGTGATAATATGAAATTTCACAAGCGGAGAAGTGAATCCGTCTGTGAAGACACATTATCACAGGCGGTTTTTTACTTAGCCTCGCCGCCTATGAAGACATATTATCACAGGCAGGTCGTGCAACATATATAACCGCCTGTGATAATTGTGTTATCACAGGCGGATCTTTACCTACGACAAGCCGCCTGTGAAGATAGTTTATCGCAGCCGGTTTGTACCATAATAGTAACCGTCTGTGATAATGGAGTTATCATAGGTTGTTCTTTATCTATTTCTAGCCGCCTGTGATGATATAATTTCACAGGCATGTTTAGTTGTAGGTAAAGAAGCGCCTGTGATAAGGTATAACCTATGCAGTACTAGATGTTGTTATTTCTAATTTCCAGGTCAATTCAATATAATCATAGAAGTCAACAATATCATCATAGAAGTAAACAATATAATCACAGAAGTCAATTTTACTAAAACAATATACATATGTATAAGTTACACATACAAGTCATCTCATAGTCAGAAACTGTTTACAAGTTTACAAGTTTTACTAAAAACTGTTTCTATTGGCATAGTCGGAAAGTTCTGGCATATCAGCTATTGCACCATGCTCATCAAAGAACTCTCCTCTTCTGTGCAAAATTTCGCGACGCACGAATTGACACAGTTCAGAAGCAATCTTGTAGGCTCCTCCACCAGGAATACTTCTACAAAACGGTCATTCTTCGTTCACATTCTTCGTGTGCTGCAATGAAACACATAACAAGGTTTAGAATGTGTTGGTTTGAATAATCTCAAGGTATAGATCAAAGTGGGAGTATATAGGAATTTATTTGGTATTTTTGGAGCAATTGTACTATGAGCAATTGAATTTTGAAGTTGGAATCAAAATCTGAAAATAATGAAACTCAAAAGTAAGAAAATAAGATATCCACATTAAGGATAACTTACATCCGCACGATTCACTCTATATTCGCTGGCGGTCTGAAGATGCTTGCATACATAATATCCACATAAGACTACCAGCAGGCTGCTTCGGACAAGCATAATACGTTTTAATGTCCAATGCACTCGTATTAGGAGGTCTCTGACCGCCAAGCTGTTCCGCGTAAAACCGCCAAGCGCTGTAATACAAGAAATGTCATATAAAACTTGTCAACACATTCTAAATGTGCGTAAATTAAAATTATTGAATAAACGTACTTTTTCAAAATGGAAAGGAAATCTTTGTAATGATCTGGTGGGTAATCGGCCGAGTCCAAGACTGTTGCCATTCCCTGCGTTGGCTTGATGAAGATCATTATGTAGTGATTACTGCAAACATACAAACACACGTGTTAACAATTACCAATAATTGCTATTTCAATGTCATGTGTCGAACTTACTCGAAGTGGTACGGAGCCTTTACGAGGTCCTGGCCGTCTCTGACAAAGTTAAACATCGCATGTACTATGTAAGCTGCAACTTCTGCCTTTCTATCCTTCTTAAGTTTTGCAATTGCTCTTTCAAAATCTTTTTTTTTCATTTGTTTGTACTGGCTTGATTCTCGATTCGCCTGGACGTCGAATAGCGGCTTTGCAATCCTAGTAGGGTCAAGGATACCTGTCTTGTGCACCAACTTTACATTATCCATGTATTGCATCCTATTGAAGAAGTCCAGAATTGTTATAATCTCATGAAATGCGTATGCGTGTAGTAAGAAAAGCAAATACAAAATATTAGAGCACTTACAAGCACCAGACGAGCAGCAGGTTGATTTCGAGCATGCCCCGATGGAAAAGGGAAAGCAGCTCGTCAAATAAAATGACTCGTTTATCTACTCTAGTGCTCCAGAATGCTTCTTTTGGAATACAAAATGTGACGCAATTATGACCATATTTTGTGCTGGCAGTGATGTACCACTCATGCATTCTTCTGAGCGCGATGGGTTGTTTGCTAAGTTGTACGGATGTCATTAATGGCTTCCCATTCTCAAATTTAGGAGGAACATCCTCAAGCTTGTATATTGGAACTCCTGGTTTAACTAAAGCCGTCCGCCGATTATACATGACACCATCTTCTTCCCACTCCTCGATATCTTCTAATGCTGGCTCATGAGAAGAACGAGATGCACTCGATTTTCTAATATTTTCCTTCATAGCTTCCAAATACTTTGTCACTTCTGATGAAGGTTTCTTATTTTCGTATGAGCTAACTTTGACAGGCACTGATGATCAAGGAGTAGTCGTCGGAAGTTGGACACTAGCTTGTTGTTGAACCTGTTGTTCAACTGATTGCTCTTTACTCCCAGCAGCTGGCTCTAGTACTACTTCAAGCTGTTACTCAACTAGTTGCTCTTTACTAGCAACAGCTTGCTCTGGTACTGCTTGAAGTTGTTGTCCAACTTGTTGCTCTTGGATATCATCATCCTTGCTCAGACATAGGGGGAGTGGATCTTCCCGGACTGGGAGTGGATCTTCATGCACTTTCGCCTTAGAAGATGGGGTTGCAGTATTTGGAGATGCGATGGGGCTAGAAATTGGCTCATCGTCCAACACGATATCGCGTCGGTGCCAAAGGATTAATTGGTTGACAGCCTGCCCCAGAGTCGCGATCCCCTCAGGTGTGACGTGTTCTATTTCATAATCTTCATAATCATTATCAATGATCTGAAGAACTTGCATCACAGAATAATACAACGAAAGTGGACTCCCGTTGAAGTCACGATCAGGCTTTGCCATAGCAGTGGAAACCTGTTTGGTTTTGTTCCCTGCTCTGCCTATCGGGACAAGAAGATGACAAGATTTGTCGTTAGTAATATCATCGACAGGGAACTTATGGGTTGACCCTAAGCCTGGCACGGAACCAACGCTGCTAGGGTAGGCAGTTAGAGATACTAATTGCTCCTTTTGCACCGGAACCATCATTGTACTCGGTGCCACTAATTGTCCTGATTGTCTAAGTTGTTCCATTATTTCTTGCATATTTTCTTTGACCTTTTGAGCAATTGTTTCATCAAGTGTTTTCTTAAACTTCTGACGTCTTCTATATGTGTCTTTATCTTTAGGGAAACCATCTAGCCAAGACATTTGAGAAGAGACCGCTCGAACCCGTCCGCTGTGTTCAGGGTTTCCCAAGATAGCGGTAAGTTGGTCATTCTCCCTCTTCGGCTTGAAGAGACCCTTCTGTTGCTTTTTAATTACTTCTTTCATTTTATCCTCTACTTCATTCAGAGAGTCGGGCTTTTCAAGTTTGCCCTCGCTGGTCAAACCTGACCGAGCAAAGACCCAGCGTTGAGTTCGCTCATCGCACCCTTCTAATGGGTGAGGATTTCCCTTACTAAGAATTTCGTCTATTATCTTATTCCATTTCTGGACTTTGGGGGCATATCCGGCAGACCCCAAGTGATGATGGTATTTGTTCTTTTTTGCAAGCTCTGACCTAGTTGCACTTAGAGCTTTAGCATCAGGTGTGCTCTTTTGACGAACAAACTCTTGCCACTGAGCTTGTGTGATTTTTCCCATCTTCCTCGGGCTAGGGACCTTATTGGCCTTAACATAAGCATTCATTTCACTCTTCCAGCATCGAAACTTCTTGCCACAAGAGACCAATGTTGCTTTCTTTACAGCTTCTTCTGTGTCTTTTGGGAACTTGAATTGTTTCTTTATCTTTTCCCACAACTCATTCTTGGTCTGCTCGGGTAATTTCCTCCAATTCTCGGTTGTGATCGGCACAACCTCCCTAACAAGAAAACCGCATGCATTACGGTACTTGGTAACTGAATCCAGTGGTTCTTGGGGAAGCCCACCTGGACCGACCCTTGTTACATGATGCGGTCCAATGGACCCTTATTGGGACGTCGTTGCCCTCGTTTCTGCTTGAGTGAAGCTGAGGATTCATCCATTGGTGAACCTTCTGCGGTTTTAGGAGCCGATGTCACCTCATTGTCTTCGAGATTAATCTAGGTAGAAAAAAATTATAAGACTTCGTATACTTGACAACCAACATTAACTTGAACTGCTGAAGTTAAGATTCGTGATCCATACCTCGTCGGCAGGATCATATTCCGGGTCTAGATCCACTGAAGTCTTTTTAATTTTTATATTCGGAAAAGGATCCGAAGGACTGTGATAGGAGCCTGAACTGCTGGAGTCAGTAAACTCCATATTGTCTTCTTTGTTGTTACTATCAGGACCAGTCTTCTTAGGGCTTTCCATGCTAGATCTAATAAGACAAAAAATCTAATAAATGGCATAACTAAATTTGGTCATATTTAAAACAAATTTTCTCAATTTTGGCTCAATTAAGTAAATTTAGCCAAAACACATTTTTGAAGTTATATAGGTCTAACTAAATTCTTGTATCATATAGATCGGCATCATATGCTCAGACTCCATCGCCACACCTAGTGTTACCTAGATATGGGCGTGAGGATGCTCCTGGCATCACAAATGAGCTGGCCAGCAACTTTTGTTTGGCTTCAGAGCTAAATATAGCATAACTTTGGTAGCTCAGATTAGGTACAATTGCTCAAATGAAGCTGATGGAGCCACAAGTGCAGACATCTTTGGTAGCACAGATTAGCTACAATTGCTCAAATGAAACTTAGAGAAATAAAAGCAAACTTAGCCAAACTTAGTCTAGCATAGCTAACTCTAAGCAAAAGTAGCCAAATATAGCTAAATATAGCATAACTTAGTCAAAATTAGTCAAGTATAACTATATCTAATGTAACTTAGCCAAAATTAGCCAAATTTGGTCAACTTAACCAAATATAGCTAAATCTTGCCCCTAATAGAGAATTATGTGGCATATGCAAGGCCGATGACAGAAATAGGGAATATACTGCTGTTACTAGAGTCTAGAATCATGTTTACCACTAATGTGTCAGAACAGTTTCAGACACACAGAACCAACTACCAATTTATCGTGATATAACCATCCACATAAATCTTGCCCCACCGAACCCTAACCAAAGATGCCACCGAACTTGACAGTTTTTCGAATTCCACCGAACCCTAACCAAGGATGCCTACCATTATCTAATTCCCGAACCCTAACCAAGGATATGCAAGGCGGCAGCGAGGGCGCGGAGGGAGGCAGCACGGCGAAGGAGGATGGAAGGTCGAAGGGTTTAGGGTTTACCTTGAAGCTCGGCGGCGACGGAAATGGCTTTGCTCGGCGTACCTGGAAGTGAGGAGGGAGAAGCTCGGCGGCGACGGCGAAGCTCGGCAGCGACGGCGAAGATCGGCGGCGACGGCGAAGCTCGGCGACGGCGAAGCTCGGAGGCGTACCTGGAAGTGACGAGGGGGAACACTTGGCGGCAAACAAAATTTTGGCAGCCTAACGGCGTCTAAGTGTTTCGCCCGGGTTAGGTTTTTCCAATGCTGCCGAGGGGTATATATAGACTCACATTTTCTCAGGCGGATTTTAAGTACCGACCGTCAGGGAAGACTGTTACCTCAGTCGGATTTTACTTACCAACCGCCTGAGAAGATACAATTATCTCAGGCGGTTGGTTAGTAACACCCGACTGAGTTAAACATGGGCCTGTGAAGATATTTACTTCTTCTTAATTTGATGAACGCCTACATAAAGACCCCTCACCAACCGGGATGAGGATCCTCTGACTTAATCAGCGGTCACTGACATGTGGACCCGGTCCCACACGTCAGTGACTATGTCATGCGTGCGCGACCTTTCTTTTCCCCGAGATGCGACCTTTCTTTTCCACTCCGCGCGGCCTTAAAGACGCGCTATCGCTCACAAGCGCATCGCTCACTTTGAATCCTTTTGTTTTCTTCGTCTTCCTCCGCTCCGACGACCCAAGACCACTATGGCCGACCTTCCGCCGCCAAGCCCTCCGAGGGAGCCACCTTGCAAGAAACTATGTTGCAGCTCCCCCGAGAAGATCAACACCGAGCAGTGCCTCCTCATGGCGCGAGAGGTGTACAACAATACGTCTCGCGCCATGAGTGCCTTGGGGCTGGGTACCCTTCCAGAGTATACTGGAATGGGTACCTTGGGCCACTACCTCTACGCCCTCATGGGGGTGGGTGATCGTCTCGACATTCTGTTCGCGACGATGGCCCAGGTTCTTGGCCCCGAGGGCCGTAGAACGCTGGTGGAGGCGACGGCTAGCAACCTCGGGGTTGCACCGCCGGTGCAGCCGGTGCAGCCGGTGCAGCCGGTGCAGCCGGCCCTGTCTCCTGTTGTACCGGTGCCGGAGTCGCCGCCGGAGGACGAGGAGGAGGAGAAGGAAGAGGAGTAGGAGTAGGATTTAATTAGTTTTTCTTTTTGTTGTTTTTAGTTGCTTCTGTTTTATAAATATTGTTAATGAATGAAATCTATCTTTTTTCATCTATGTGATTGAATATTACTTGTGTATCTTGTGTGTTCTTGTGTGTTCTTGTGTAAATATTGTGCATCTTGTGTGTTCTTTTGTGAGATGTGTGATTGAATATTGTTAATGAATGAGTATCTTGTGTGTTCTTCAACTGTGTGAATGATTGAATATTGTTAATGAATGTAGTGTGTTCATTGTTAATTAAAATTTCACGTCTGAGAAGAAGATTATCTCGGGCGGTTGGCAAGTATATTCTCAGGCGGTTGTTAATCACCAACCGCCTGTGAAGATATTTACTTCTTCTTAATTAATATTCTTGATTAAATGTGGTCCTTTAAAAAGTCAAAAATCCACTTTCTTGTAATATTATTGATAAGTAAAGGTTACCATTAAATTTCACTTCATAAATCCTTTGAAATTGGACAGAACATAAAAAACATACAACAAATGCAATTTTTCATTTTTCTATCTTGATGAATATAATGTTTTTTTCATTTATTTTTTCAGTGGACATTTTTAATCATCATACCAACCTCTACGAATTTTTTCATATTTTTTTAAATTTTTTGGAATCAATGTGTGTTCATAATTTGATGAATGCCTCATATGAATATGAGCATTTAGTTAGAATGGTGGATAATTTGAAGTTTGACATGTTGGAATGCTTTTAAAAAAATTAAAAAAATTCATACATGTATAAATTATACAAAGATGTTCATACCAACAATTTTGAGTGAAGGAACTTTTTTTTATGAGATACACAAATGTGAATAATATGTGAGTAGAAATTAATTTGATATTTACCAAAACATTACAATGTCAGCTATACAAGTTTTAAAAATATTTTGTTCAGGTGGTAGATGTTAATTTTATACAAATGTAGAAGAAAGAATCATCGAATTTGGACACAATTTGCAGAATCTAAACATGTTTGAGTATTTATATTGGAATCTAAATAAAAAAGAAGCAAGGGATAAGGAAACTGAAGAACAGTATCGGGCATTATCTCAGGCGGTTGTTAAGCAATACCCGCCTATGAAGATATTTACTTCTTCTTAATTAATATTATTGATTAAATGTGGTCCTTTAAAAAGGCAAAAATCCACTTTCTTGTAATATTATTGATAAGTAAAGGTTACCATTAAATTTCACTTCATAAATCCTTTGAAATTGGTCAGAACATAAAAAACATACAACAAATGCTATTTTTCATTTTTCTATCTTGATGAATATAATGCTTTTTTCATTTATTTTTTCAGTGGACATTTTTAATCATCATACCAACCTCTACGAATTTTTTCATATTTTTTTAAATTTTTTGGAATCAATGTGTGTTCATAATTTGATGAATGCCTCTTATGAATATGAGCATTTAGTTAGAATGGTGGATAATTTGAAGTTTGACATGTTGGAATGCTTTTAAAAAAATTAAAAAAATTCATACATGTATAAATTATACAAAGATGCTCATACCAACAATTTTGAGTGAAGGAACTTTTTTTTATGAGATACACAAATGTGAATAATATGTGAGTAGAAATTAATTTGATATTTACCAAAACATTACAATGTCAGCTATACAAGTTTTAAAAATATTTTGTTCAGGTGGTAGATGTTAATTTTATACAAATGTAGAAGAAAGAATCATCGAATTTGGACACAATTTGCAGAATCTAAACATGTTTGAGTATTTATATTGGAATCTAAATAAAAAAGAAGCAAGGGATAAGGAAACTGAAGAACAGTATCGGACATTATCTCAGGCGGTTGTTAAGCAATACCCGCCTGTGAAGATATTTACTTCTTCTTAATTAATATTCTTGATTAAATGTGGTCCTTTAAAAAGGCAAAAATACACTTTCTTGTAATATTATTGATAAGTAAAGGTTACCATTAAATTTCACTTCATAAATCCTTTGAAATTGGTCAGAACATAAAAAACATACAACAAATGCTATTTTTCATTTTTCTATCTTGATGAATATAATGCTTTTTTCATTTATTTTTCCAGTGGACATTTTTAATCATCATACCAACCTCTACAAATTTTTTCATATTTTTTTAAATTTTTTGGAATCAATGTGTGTTCATAATTTGATGAATATCTCATATGAATATGAGCATTTAGTTAGAATGGTGGATAATTTGAAGTTTGACATGTTGGAATGCTTTTAAAAAATTAAAAAAATTCATACATGTATAAATTATACAAAGATGTTCATACCAACAATTTTGAGTGAAGGAACTTTTTTTATGAGATACACAAATGTGAATAATATGTGAGTAGAAATTAATTTGATATTTACCAAAACATTACAATGTCAGCTATACAAGTTTTAAAAATATTTTGTTCAGGTGGTAGATGTTAATTTTATACAAATGTAGAAGAAAGAATCATCGAATTTGGACACAATTTGCAGAATCTAAACATGTTTGAGTATTTATATTGGAATCTAAATAAAAAAGAAGCAAGGGATAAGGAAACTGAAGAACAGTATCGGGCATTATCTCAGGCGGTTGTTAAGCAATACCCGCCTGTGAAGATATTTACTTCTTCTTAATTAATATTCTTGATTAAATGTGGTCCTTTAAAAAGGCAAAAATCCACTTTCTTGTAATATTATTGATAAGTAAAGGTTACCATTAAATTTCACTTCATAAATCCTTTGAAATTGGTCAGAACATAAAAAACATACAACAAATGCTATTTTTCATTTTTCTATCTTGATGAATATAATGCTTTTTTCATATTTACTTCTTTTTAGTTAATATAACCCATAGTGTACAACACGTTATGGGAGAACAGGTCATACTCGCGCTCAATCCTACAGTTCTCTGTACAGAAGACGGTCTCGGACCACCCTCGCCTGCCGCAGCGGGCAGGCCCCTGGTTCCCCCCTGTTGGGCAGTGGCAAACGCCATCGTCAATGTCGGGCAGCGCCACCAGCGGCGGTCCGGGAGGAGGCCTACGCAGTAACCTCCAGCTCACGAAAACGTCAAGCCTCTGCATGGCTTGATTCCGACACCGGCAACACTCCTTGTTGGTCCTCTTCATCGCGACGGACCCGACCGTGTTGTCGCCGACGTGGGCCTCGCCTTCGACCTGCCGGATATACTCGAGGGCGTCGCGGTCCCCGCGGTCGGCGTCGTAGCAGAGCATGGCGAGGACGTAGGCCGCCACCTTGTGGCCGTTTGCGGCCGCCCGGGCAAGGAACTGGGTGCCCCGCTGCGCCTGCACGCGGCCGTAGTTGAAGACGAGGTCGAACCCGGTGACGTAGCACGCATGAGGGTTGCCCACGTTGGCCAGGTGCTCCACGAGGGTGTCGTAGCTCCCGTTCCCGTGCCGTTGGAACCACTCCCAGCTGCTCTCCCGCTCCAGCGCCCCGCGCCTGCCCACGGTGGGATCACGGCACGCCGCGTGCATGGCCTTGCAGGTGGCGTGCAGACTGGAGAGGTCGTCCATGGGCTGGGTGGAGGTTGCGGCGACCCACCCCGCGATCAGGACCACAATATCGTGCGGCAAGGGGAACTCCATGGGCTTATCTCAGGCGGTTGGTAAGTAACAACCGTCCCCGAGATAAATATATTCTCAGGCGGTTGGTAAGTACCAACCGCCTGAGAAGATGTTAATTAACTGACGCGCCGCACGAGGTCTGCGGAGAAGTTAAGAAGCCGTGGTGCAGGGGACGCGTGCGACGGAAGGATCTCTGAAGATCGTCTTCCACAATGGTTTAATTGTGCGCCGCACGAGGTCTGCAAAGAGTTCAATGCGCAATGAACAAAATATTTTGTTCAGTTGGTAGATGTTAATTTAATATAAATGTAGAAGAAAGAATCATCAAATTTGAACACAATTTGCAGAATGTAAACATGTTTGAGTATTTATATTGGAATCTAAATAAAAAAGAAGCAAGGGATAAGGAAACTGAAGAACAGTATCGGGCATTATCCCAGGCGGTTGTTAAGTTATACCCGCCTCAGATAAACATATTTGTAGACGGTTGTTAAGTACCAACCGTCTGTGAAGATTTTTACTTCTTTTTTCTCAGGCGGTTTATAAGTAATACCCGTCTGAGATAATCATTTGTGAAACTACAATATGTTAATTAACGGCCTGAGAAGTGTTAATTAACTAACGCGCGGCACAAGGTCTGCGGAGAAGTTGAGAAGCCATGGTGCAGGGACGCGTGCAAGGATCTCTCAAGATCGTCTTCCACAGTGGTTTAATTGTGCGCCGCATGAGGTCTGCAAAGAGTTCAATGCGTGGGAAACGAACCGCTCCCTCGTCTACTCTGCACAGACCTATATAAGGAGCGTCGTCGGTTATGTACAAGCACAGAACTTTTCTCCACTCCTTTCTTCTTCTTCCATCATTCCACCTCTCCTAGCCCGGCGCCGATTAACCACCACAGCCATGGCCAACCTTCCGCCACCTAGCCCGCCGAGGCAGCCACCCTGCAAGCGGATACGCTGCAGCTCCCCCGAGAGGGTGAATGACGACCAGCGCGTTCCACAGCCGGTGCAGCCGGAGCCACCGGTACAGCCGGAGCAATCGGCTCAGCCGGAGCAGCCGACCCTCTCTCCTGCTGCATCGTTGCCGGAGGAGGAGGAGGAGGAGGAGGAGGAGGAGGAGGAGGAGGAGGAGGAGGAGGAGGAGGAGGAGGAGGAGGATGACGACTTCGACGACGACGACGATGATGACGATGATGACGACGAGTCGTCCTCCGACGACGGCGACGACGAGTCGTCCTCCGACGACGGCGACGACGAGTCGTCCACTGACAACGGCGACGACGACGACGGCAACCACCACCATGGTGACGACTACGACGACGACGACGACGAGTCGGAGGAGGACCGCTTGGCTTGGTTTGAGAAGCTGGCGGAGAGGATGGAGGAGGCGGGGCCGTAGTGTAGTTTTAGGATTTCAATCAAGTGTTCTTGTACATTTTTTTTGTGTTTTGTACATATTTCAATCAAGTGTCAATGAATACTGGTGGATAATTTGAAGTTTGACATGTTGGAGTGCTTTTAAAAAAATTAAAAAAATTCATACATGTATAAATTATACAAATATGTTCGTACCAACAATTTTGAGTGAAAGATCTTTTTTTATGAGATACACAAATGTGAATAATATGTGAGTAGAAATTAATTTGATATTTACCAAAACATTTCAACGTCAGCTATACAAGTTTTAAAAATATTTTGTTCAGTTGGCATTATCTTAGACGGTTGTTAAGTAATACCCGCCTGAGATAAAAATCTTCCTTGGCGGTTATTAAGTACCAACAGCCTGTGAATATATTTACTTCTTAATTAATAAACATCATCTCAGGCGGTTGGTAAGTAAAACCCGTCTGCGATAAAGTTAAAAACCGCCTGTGAAAAACCAACGTCTATATAAAGACCCCTCACCGCAGTCAAAACGCAACCCTGGAGAATTTATATCGACGCCGCCAGGCTGTTGAAATTTCCCCTGCGCCGCGCCGCCGCTCCGCCGCCCAGCCCATACTGCCGCGCCGCCGCTCAACCCCGCACCGCCACTTCTCCACCCAGCCGGCCCACCGTGCTGACGCCTCCCCACCGTGCTGATGCCTCTGCAAGGTAAATGTAGTTTCCTTACTTTTTCTTTGTATATTTTCATTAGCTAAGCTGTTAGTTTTGTGTGTTCTGGTATATGGATTCTGTCCTTTTGCATGTGTAAGGACTGTATGGATTGTGTTCTGGTATATTGATGTATGGACTATATGGATTGTTTCCTTTTTGTACCTATTATGTGACATGAATATGATGTTTAATTAACAGATGCTATTGTAATATATATAAGATGCATCTGGGCCTGTTTCCCGATATAACGGACTGGATCCCACCCAGACCTAGCCCATGCTGCTGGGCCTGTTTCCCCCTTTGACTCCGTCCGCCTCAAGACGTCGCCCGTCTCCTACATTAGTCGCCCTAATCATACTTGTTACGTCTCTGTAAATTCATTTTATAGAAGACCTTTAGAGAATATTTGTGGCGAAATTTTGTAAATCTGACAAAAAATTCTATTATTGAAGCATGGACCGTCGAGCGTGGATGTATAACATGCCAAGACCCGATCCTATGTACATTCGTAATGTTGCAAATTTTATTGAAGCATCCAAGAGACATGCAAAGTTGCAAAAGATAGATGACATATTATGTCCATGTATCGACTGCGAAAATAAGATTGCTTGGACGGATACTATAGTAATCCAATCTCATTTGGTGAAAAGAGGTTTCAAAAATAACTACACAATATGGACAGAGCATGGTGAGTTAGATACACATGATGTGGATAAAGATGATGGGAGAGGCTCAGATGATGATAATGTTCATATCGATGATGGTAGTGACAATCAAGCTGGTGATGATGATGATGAGTTCGATTGTGAGGAGATGTTGCGTCACATTGAACCATATGTACTGACTTCTATGGGAGCAAGCAAAGGTTTAAGTAAAATGGAGACATTGCAGAATGCGGCCACAGAGCTTTTATATGATGAATCAAACGGTTGTGATAAAGAGTTTACTACATTGCGTGCAGTCTTAGAACTACTAAAGTTGAAAGCTATGCACGGATGGTCCGATTGTAGTTTCTCTGATCTTTTGAATCTTCTGGCAGAAATTCTTCCAAATCCAAATAAACTACCTAGAAGCACTTATAAAGCGAAGAAACTTCTTTGCCCGATGGCACTAGGTGTGACAAAAATACACGCTTGTGTGAACCATTGTATTCTGTATCGCAAAGAGCATGAGCTCGCAACTAGATGCCCCATTTGTGGTGTCAGTAGATATAAGAAGGACTACAATCACCAGTATGTTACCAACATGAAAAAGACTCAGAAGAATAAGAAGTTTATTATTGGTCCTGAAGGTGACGATGATGATACTTCTGGCGATGCAGACGGGAAGAATAAGAGAAAAATTCCTGCATTGGTGATGTGGTACCTTCCGGTAATTGATCGCTTGAAGCGTTTGTTCTCAAACCCTAGGGAGGCTGAACTTATGCGTTGGCATTCCGAGCAACGCAAGAAGAATGAAAAACATATACGACACCCTGGTGATGCAACGCAGTGGAAAAATTTTGATATTCAGTATCCAGAATTTGCGAAGGAAATCAGAAATGTGAGGTTTGCCTTGGGTACAGATGGAATGAATCCGTTTGGTGAAAAAAGGAGCATACACAGCACATGGCCTGTGGTCTTAACTATGTACAACCTACCGACGTGGTTGTGTCACAAAAGGAAATATATCTTATTATCTGTTCTTATCCAAGGTCCAAAACAACCCGTCATCGAAATTGATGTGTTCTTGGAACCTTTAATGGAAGATATGGCAAAATTGTGGAATGAAGGGGTACGTACATGGGATGAGTACAAGCGGGAGTATTTCACGCTAAGAGCAATGATATTCGTTACCGTGCATGATTATCCTGGACTGTTTACATTATCGGGACAAATGAAAGGGAAGAAAGGTTGCGTTAGGTGCGTGGATAGAACTGGATATCTATACCTCACTTCATCCAGAAAGACGGTGTACATGAGACATCGATGGTTCTTGACAGATACAGACAAGTATAGGAAGATGAAAGAACAATTTGATAACAAAATAGAAAAAGATACCGCACCGAAACCTTACAGTGGAAAACTTGTGTTTGAAATGGTCAAGAACATTCATATTGCTTTCGGTAAGGGAAAAAAAGAGTAAAGGAATTAAGAGAAAGAAAAGTACATCTTCGGATGATACAACTGACATGGCTTTCAAGAAACAATCAATTTTTTTCAAGTATCTTCCGTATTGGAAGAATCTGGAATTTTGCCATAGTATTGATTTGATGCACGTTACAAAGAATGTATTTGACAGCATCATTGGGACCTTGCTGGACATGCCAAGGAAAACAAAGGATGGATTAAATTCACGTATGGACCTAGTAAATCTTGATTTGAGACCAGAGCTTCATCCAGTAGAAAAGGCGAACGGGAAGCATTACCTTCCCCCAGCCAGCTACAACTTGACGCTAGAAGAGAAAAAAGCAATTTGCGAATGCTTGCGTGGGATCAAAGTGCCCACAAGTTTCTCATCCAATATCCGCAAACTAGTCTCGATGAAAGACTTGTCTTTATTCGGTTATAATTCTCACGACTGTCACATGATGATGACAGTTTTCCTTGCCATTGCAATAAGAGTAATCAAACCTGAGCATATAAAAGTTGTCATCACACGTTTGTGTTACTTCTTCAATGCAGTATCGCAAAAGGTGATAGCACGTGAAGATTTAGACTATCTGAAAACATACATCGTCGAGACAATGTGCAAGCTTGAGATGTGTTTCCCACCATCCTTTTTTGATATGCAAGTACACCTAATCATACATCTTGTTGATCAGATAAAAGCATTGGGGCCACTATATTTACATCATATTTTTTCGTTGGAGAGATATTTAGGAGTATTAAAAGGTTATGTGCGGAACCGTGCTCACCCAGAGGGTTCAATTATGGAAGGATACACCACTGAAGAAGTGATTGAGGGTTGCGCTGATTACATCAAAGATGGAAAATCGATAGGTGTGCCTATACCGGCACATGAGGGTAGACTACGTGGGAGAGGCAAAGTGGGTAAGAAAACTTTTATTGTTCAAGATTACAAGAATGTACACCGTGCACATTTTGGTGTACTACAACAGCTCGCAATAGCTGAGCCGTACATCGAGGAACACCAAATTGAACTTCGTGATAAAAACCAAGACCGCAAAGAGGACTGGATCATGAAAGAGCACAGAAGATGTTTCACTGAATGGTTAATGGACAAAAATATATCATACGGAAACACTATAGAAGAGGCAACAATGAAGAAGTTAGCTTGTGGCCCATCTGCTTTGGTAACATCATGGCAAGCATATGACATCAATGGTTACACATTTTACACTAAAGAAAAAGACGGTAAGAGTGTTGCACAAAATAGTGGTGTTCGTATTGAGGCTTATGATTCACAAGGGCAGAAGACCACATACTTCGGGTTCATAGAGGAAATATGGGAACTCGATTATGGCGAAAGAATGGTAATGCCTGTATTTAAGTGCCAATGGGTCAAACATCCTGATGGTTTGAAAGTGGACAATTACGGACTGACACTGGTAGACTTGAATAAAGTGGGTTACAAAGATGACCTGTGGGTTCTCGCCGATAATGTTGCACAAGTTTTTTATGTTCAAGATCCAGAAACTGAGAAGTTGCACGTAGTTGTTTCTGGAAAGCAAAATATTGTTGGGGTTGACAATGTGGGAGATAATGAAGAGGAATATAATCAGTATGAAGAGATGTACCTTTTCACCGAACCAGAAAACATCAAGCGCGTAGAGAGAAGCATTAAAATGAATTTGAAACCCTATATGCGAGAAGATGTCAATGCTGGAAAAAATGTATATAGCAATGCGAGATGATATATATTGTATATATTTGTATCTTCTGAAATCAACTTAGAACAATGTTGGTATATAGATTGTGTCCTTTTGCATTTGTGTACATATGCGTTTGGACTCAATGATTTGGAAGTTTGGAAGTTTGGTCTTTCTTCAGATAATGATGTCTCGGGCGTGTAGCCGATGGAAGGAGGAGTGCTTGGCGTGGCGCAAGAACCATCCCCATGTATGTACATATGGCACACCGGTCACATGGTTGTATATACATATGTATCTGTAATGGACTGATGAACTTAACTGTAGTTTGTTTTTCCGTGTTGTTTGTTTTTGGTATTTTCAATTTCTCCGCGTAGGGTTTCTCTGCGAAGCCTGAATCGGGAGATTTATTGAAGTGGCAGTGCATCGTCCCCGGTAAAGAAGGGGTAAGTCATGAAGAACAAGCACAATATGAGTTTAACCATCGTCCTCCTATTAATAAATTTCTTTTGCAGACTGAATGGGAAGATGGTTACTACCCCCTGACAATCTCCTTCTCTGAGGACTATCCCTTGGTGCCTCCAAGATGCGCCTTTCCAATTGGGTTCTTCCACCCAAATGTCCATCGTTCGGGAGCACTCTGCATCGGGATTCTTGATCAAGAGACTGTAAGATAGACCTATTTTGTTCATGTAATTATTACTTATAATTGTTGTCGAACTTATTTGAATTGGTTTCTTATATTGCTTAAATTATATTTCGTAGGGGTGGTGCAACGCTTTTACAATCAAAACTATACTACTTGAAGTTCAGCGTTTGCTGCATCAGCCAAATGTGCCTGATGCTGAAAATGATTGCTATAATCTACTTATCAAGGTTAGATGACACTTTGGCTTAGTGACCAATGTAGGTTATTCATTCCTCCTTCGACATTTGTTAATTTAAATAATGTCAATATTTTCAGGATCCAGCAGAATATAAGAGACGTGTTTGGGAGCAAGCAGGACGGTACAATTTAGATTGATCGATGGGAGCTTCATCGTCGATCTACAATGAATGTAGCATGATTTTTGTTCAGTGTGTAAAGAAATTATCTTTGAACAATTGTAAAGCCTCTAATGGTGTATTATCACAATTAAGCCAGCCTCACTGGTGATCGAGCATTTCCTATAATGCATTACTGTACTAGTATCCGCTAGCTCATCTGTGTTTTTTTCCTGATACAATTTTGCCTGCACGACTACATACGGCTGTGATATATAATTGCAACTACATCCCTGTAATTTCAATGAAAACCGCTTATGATAATTAAACAATGACCGCTGCTGAAAATACATGATCTTCTCAGGCCGTTGTTAATCAAGAACCGGCTATGAAGTTCATGGCATTACAGACGGTTATTAATTAAGAACCGCCAACAAAGATCATGTATTTACTCAGACGGTTGTTCCTTAAAATCCATCTGTGAAGTTCATTGCATTACAGACGGTTATTAATCAAGAACCGCCAACGAAGATCATGTATTTACCCAGATGGTTGTTTCTTAAAATCCGGCTGTGAAGTTCATTGCATTACAGATGGTTAATAATGAATAACCGTCTGTGAAGATCATGTATTTACCCAGACGGTTGTTTCTTAAAATCCGTCTATGAAGTCCGTTGCATTACAAGCGGTTCTTAATTAAGAACCGATTCTGAAGATCATGTATTTACCCAAACGGTTGTTCTTTAAAATCCACCTGTGTTGTTCTTTCATCACAGACGGTTATTATATCATTCGTCATCACGGTCGCATATTTTTAAGGACCGCCTGTGTTTGAAAAATTGAGGCGCCTGTAAAAATGCTTTTTGTAGTAGTGAGAACAATGCAAATCAATTGTAGAACAAGAAGCATCTTTTAAGTTTCCAATGTCAAGTGCAGCAAGCTTTTTGTTCTTTTCAATTTCAAGTTCAAGTCTATCTAGAGTAGAGGAATGTGCGGTTCTTAATGTGGACAATTGTCCATAGATTAAATCACATGAGGGACAAGAATCATCACTAGGAATCAAGGTTTTGAAATGGTTGATTTCAGATTCTAGTGATTCAATTTTAGCAGCATTATTCCTAAGTTTTTTGTCCTTTTTCTTAACAATAATAGTTGCACGAGAAATTGCATCACACATTTCATTACAGGTAGAACATACCTCATCATCGTCACTGTTGTGTTCTGCATCCTCCTGACTTGATCTTGATCTTGTTTTGCCCCCATGAAGCATAAGTTGGCCAAATCATCTTCATCTTCGTCACTTCCAATGTCCACGTCGCTTGAGCCAAGTTCCTGGAGTTCGGAAATAAAATTGTTCACCAGTTGGCGACCTGTAAAGCCCTTCTTCTTCTTCTTATCATTTGTTGAGGAGTGATTCGTCCTTGATTGTTTTTCTTCTCGGGAAGTAGAACCTAAAAGGTTAGGGCATTCTGTACGAAAGTGTCCTATCTTACCACATTTGAAGCATCGTTGAGGTCCGGAGCTTCCTCTCCTTCTAGTTCTGACATTTTGCAGTGCTTTTGAGAATCTAGTAGAGATGAGTGCTAACTCCTCTTCTGGAAGTTCCTCGATCTGCTCCAGGGTTAGTGAGGACAGCAAAGCAAGAGTATTGCAAGATGATGATTGGTCGGAGCTAGGCATATCACGTTGTGAGACAAATGCAATAGACTTATTTGGGTTCTTACGTGATAAGATGTCAATTTCATGAGTTTTTAGTTTAGAATAAAGCACATCTAATGTAAGAGAACTCATGATAGTTGATTCACGAATAGATGTTACTTTCATCTCCCGAATTGACATGTCTAATGCACTAAGAAGTTGCCTAGCATTCCCAGAATCAGAAAAGTTAACATTGACACTACGTAAGTTGCTGAGAATTTTATTGAAGCGAACAAAGAGGTCATCGATAGACTCACCGGGTTGCATCTCGAAACGCATATATTCCTTTTTGAACATATCTTGTTTTACCTCTTTGATTGTGTTGGAGCCTTCATGATAATCACAAAGAGCTCTCCAAACATTGTATGCTGATCAGAGGTGCGCGACACGATCAAAGTCGCTTTGAGTGAGTCCCCGTATGATCAAGTTGCGAGCCTTGTTGTTGTTGTCGACCTCCCACAGGTTCGTAGCCATAACTTGATCTTTTGGTGGCACTTCATAAGGTTTGTATACCTTTACCCATATTGCGAAGCCTTGAGCCTGGATGAAGGCTTCCATACGTGCCTTCCAAACCTGAAAATATTTACCACTAAAGACACAAGGTTTTGGGGAGTATTTCTCTATGATGATTAGTCAAAACACGTGCAAATCACAAAGATTACAGCAACCTCGCTCTGATACCAACTGTAGGATAGAGGAGCACGTGAAAAGCTACCAGAGGGGGTGAATGGTAGATTTAAAAATCTTATGCAACGGAAACAATTTAAACCTCAACCCCTTCAGCAACAAAATGATATGTTAATGAAATCGTGTGTGAGACTAATCTAAATGTGTTTCATCGTGAAAAAAGTGATAGATATCAGAGAGAATCAAATCACGAAGACGACACAACAAGAATCACTCAAATCTGTCGAGAAAAACTCAAGTTACGATTGAAAGATCGAACAAAGGTCAATCTGATCTATCTGAGAAAAATAGTTCTGGAACACTGCAAAGAAACTCGTGTAGATCAGAAACCACAAATCCAACGACCGTGAAATTTTGACAGATGATAGATAATTTTTGAAGACAACCCAAAAAGAATCACATAAATTGGATCTGTAAAACTCGAGTTATGATAAAACCACAGACGAATGGTAGTGTTGTCCAGAAACTCGACGAGTAAAACTTGTCTGGAACAAGTCGGACGAACAAGGCACAAAAGTTCCTTCAAACTACGAATTTTATTCAATAGAACACAAGAGGAACAGCCCCAAAGTCATCTACCATGAGCTCTGGCCTCCTTTTCTTATATAACCAACTCGAAAGCCAACTCAACTTTCATGAATCGAAACTTTCCATAACTGCTTAGGACTCTTCTATACGCAGATAGAAGCAATCTTAAGACTTCCAAACACCTTAGGAGCGTATCCCACATTCCTAAAACAACTCAAATTCATGACCCACACAAAATCCTAACATAACCAACTCGATACTTTCCATACCGAGCCATAACCGACTTCGCCGCAGCCAAAGTCATCAACCGACACGATCCGATCCTTCCAACCGGATCTTCTCATCCATAAACCATCTTCAGAACCATATTGCCACATCATGCACTGCATGCATACATGCAAACACCTTCCTTCGACGTCCAGTAACCTTCATATGCACTGCCCTTGATTTAATCATCTTGCACGACCTCCTGACCCGCTCAACCACAATTCCTCCTGAATTTGGTTGTTGGAACCTCATCTCCTCCCTGAGACTAGTCCAAAGGATCCTGTCACCAGTCATGACTTGAACTTAAGCAACACCTTCACATGAACAAACAACCAATCCGTACGAGTCCAAGTCCTCGACTTGACTCAAGTTAGTTTCGAACACAACACCTTACGTGAGCACCTCACATAAGCATGTTGCAAAGCATAGCAAAACGATATCATCCATATCAACCAAAACGCACCAAAAACTTAGCAAATGAATACTAAGCAATTTTTCTATAAGTGTAAAGCAAGTTCGAAACATTTCATAGTAAAAACAGGAACATTGCAATCAAGCTCTGAATCTTGCAAAAGCTAACCGGAGCTTGAGCCGGAGCTTACCAAAGCTAGTACAACCTAGCGCCGGAGCTTACCAAAGCTAGTACAACCTAGCACCAGAGCTAACCAAAACTAGTCGGAACTAGTAAACCCAAATGTCGGAGCTAGCAAAACATGTCGGAGCTTAACAAAGACATGCCGGAGCTATCAAAGACATGCCGGAGCTAAAGAAAAAGCTCACCGGAGCTACCCAAAAACATGCCGAACCTTCACAAGGAAGTCGGACCTAGCCAAAACAAGTCGGACCTTACGTCGGACCTTACCGGAGCTCGGACCTAGAGTCGGACCTTGCTGATTAAGGTGTTTGGTAGTATTTCAGAACTTTTATCATCAAAGCCAATGTATTGAGCACACATAAGTCTCACAACTTCCCATTCTCAAATTTATGAGGAACATCCTCAAGCTTGTATATTGGAACTCCTGGTTTAACTAAAGTTGTCCGCCGATTATACATGACACCGTCTTCTTCCCACTCCTCGACAACTTCTAATGTTGGCTCGTGAGAATAGTGAGATGCACTCGATTTTCTAATATTTTCCTTCATATTTTCCAAATACTTTGGCACTTCTGATGAAGGTTTCTTAATTTCATATGAGCTAACTTTGATAGGAACCAATGATCGAGGAGTAGTCATCGGAAGTTGGACACTGGCTTGTGGTTGAACCCGTTGTTCAACTGATTGCTCTTTACTCCCAGTAGCTGGCTCTAATACTGTCGGTGGTTTTGATCCGGCAGATCTCCCGATACTACTAAAGTGTTAGAGGAGTTTGAGGTTCTGTGTGGGCGCGCGGAGATTTAAGAAGGTGAAGTGTTAAGTGACACAAGAGACACGAAGATTTACGTGGTTCGGGCCGCCTGAGCGTAATACCCTACTCCACGGGGTGTGTTGGTGTTGTATTGGATGTATGAACTCAACGTAAGTCGAGAGTGTAGAGTGAGCGCGTCTCCCGTCCCTATGTATCATCGGCCTGTCCTTTTATAGTACAAGGGCAGACCGTTACAAGTTAGCCTGGCCCCACATGTGGCCCCGACGGTTAATAATATTGATACACATTTGATGCGCTTTATTACCCTTAATAACTGAGTTACGGGCTTTGATAGCACCGTTACTTGGTAATTAAGGTGTCTGATCGTGTGTCATTAATACAGTATTAATGACACTTAATCGGGTTTTGAAGTCCTTGATTCCCCTTTGAAGATCCGGAGCCGTTGTGGAGTCTTCCGGAGGTTAGAGGCTGAAGATCCGACGGTTGGACACGTGGCAGCTTCGGAGCATTCTGTGGGGAACAGATAGGTCCGGTGCCACCTGACACGTGGCAGTTCCGGAGCTTCCCTCGGTCTGGGGTTAGGTCCGGGGGTGCCGTCATGGTACATAGCCCGGAGCTCCCCCCTTGTGGGCGGTAGCTCCGGTTTGATAGTACACGTGGCGACACTGGGACTAACCATGTTAGAGAAGCGGGTCCGGTTATGTCTGACATGTGGTCCTCCAAAGTTCTTCAAATCAAGTAGATGACATTCCCTTGAGATCTTTGCAATCCCAAGGGATATATGGTACCCAGGGTACCGACGGTGGCCCCCTCGGCCCACCTCTGGTGAAGTCCCCTTGGGTGAAGTCATTTCGTCAGAGGTGGGTCCATCCTTCGACTTTTGATCTGAGTCTTCAAAGGTCTTCAGATGTGCCGTTGGCGATGGTTTGGAGTTAAATCCTTGCCGCGTAGCATATTTCGTGTGCGGCAAATGAGATCTTTGGTGTGCGGATCTCACGCAATTGAAGGTCGCCGGTTCCTGATACGAAAATCATATCAGTTCCGCGCGCCTTGTCAGGCCGCCGCCTTCGGGCTTCCCGCCTCATGATGACAACCGTTCGCCTGGGTAAGAACCTCGACTTGATCGTCCGGGTGGTCCCGGGCCCTCTTGTCATCGGCTGGGTGCAATTTTTTAGTAGTATCTTTGACTTCCTTGCGGTTTCCATCCAAGCGTTGCGAGTGCTTACTTAAGAAGGAAAGCGCACACCGTCTGGGGTTCTTTACGCCTCTCATCTGATTTTGCGCTCAAACTCCCAACTTGTGCTCGCTTTTCCTCTCTTGCCTTGTTGTGCCGCGATGGAGTTGGGTCTCCGCGAGAGCCGTTTGAAGACCGAAGGTGACCTGAAGAAGGTATGGGCCCTCATGGGATGGTCCCCGGACTTCTTCAACCGCCTGGTCGGCGCTGGGGGAGAGCTCCCGTTCGAGAAGGAGCACGCCGGCGAAATGGTGTACTTCTCTTCGTACGCCATGGTGGGGTTGATCCCACCTTTTTCCTCCTTTTTCTTGATGCTGCTAGACTTCTATGGTCTGCAGTTGTACCACCTTGGCCCCCACTCCATTCTTCTTGTGTCTGTCTTCGTCCACTTCTGTGAAATGTGGGTGGGCATCCCCCCCTGCATTGAACTCTTCCGGACCTTCTTCACCGTCCATACCACCGGTAGGAGTAATGAGTACCTTGGCTTCTACTACTTCGTGAAGTGCAAGAAGTGCCCATTCAAGTACCTCCGGTCGTTTCCCTCTGGGAAGTGGGATGATTGGAAGAAGGACTGGATAGTCATCTGGGTGGAGGAGCACGAGAAGCTGGAGCTGCCCGAAGGCATCCCCAACATTGACACTGCAGTGTGGAGTGAAGCTCCAGTGCTGTCGGATGCCTTCAACCCTGCTCTGACCAGGATCCGCCAGTGTGTGGAGGGAGGATTAACTCCTCAGGCGGTATTTTGCAATTTCCTGGTCAATAGGTGGGCACCGCTGAAGAGAAGAGAAAAACTCGCTTGGGCCCTCAACAGCGTGATGGACGACGACCGGGTCGAGACCGGGCTGAAGTCCAACATGGCGGGGGCAACCTTGGAGTTTCATCTCAAGAAGTTCCAGCACGGCATCGACGTCGAGGGTGATGACTTGACCCCGCCACCAGCCTTTCTCCCTCTGAACGTGGAAGTAGAGTTCAGCAGGGAGCTCCGGCAGACGATGCCGGTGCTTGACGACCTTGGTGTCGTCGAGAGAAGATCAACCTCTAGGGTGGTGATCCCTGGGGCCTCCGAAGGTGGCTTCGACCCTGCTCCGAAGCCAAGGATAGAAGTCATCGGCAAGGGCAAGGAGCTGGCGGACGAACCCTTGAGCCGCAAGAGGAAGCTGCAGCATGCCGACGGAAGGTCCGTCAGGCCTGCAACCTCTGCATCAGCTCCTTCTCCCTGGAGGGGGAGGTCTTCTACAACTGCGGCGACTGTACCCGCAGCAGCGTCTTCCCGAGGTGCTAGCTCCGGGCATGCGACTCCAGCACTAGGGCCAGTTGAGGCCTCTAGGTCCGGAGGTCCTTCCCGGTCGAGGGTGGCCTCGACTAACGAAATGCCCGTGGCTGCAACGAGTTCCGGGGGGCCTTCCGGAGCTTCCACGCTGGCGGCGGCTATGGTCAGCCCAGAACGCCCGGGAAAGAGGTTCCACGCAAGCTGGTGCGGAAGCCTCCCAAGGTAATTTTTAATCTTTACCTCAGACAATTGTTCTGTTGTAGTAACTGCTTTTTAAGTTTCTTCATCCATCATCTATAGCGTTCCCAAGAAGAGGAGTGAGGCTCCACCCTCAGCCACAGCAGCTGAAGCTGTGAGGGCAGAAGCTCCTGCTCCTGTCCTGGTGCCGCCCCAAGTGGTGGCTGAAGCTGCGACAGCTCCGGCACTAGCTGTCGTGGTTGTGGACCTCGACTCATCCCCCGAGACTCCCGTGGTAGCGCCGGACCGTGGGAGAGAAGATGCGCCAGCGGCACCTGCCCCGGAGGTTGAAGCTCCGGGTCTTGATGCTGAGATGATGGAAGCTCCGGCCGTTGAGCCATAGGAAGCAGTAATTCCGGCCTCAGAGCCAGAAATTGTCGAAGCCCTGGCAATTGAGCCGAAGGTTATTGAATTCCCGGCAAGGGTGCCCAGATGAAGTCGCTGGCCCCCTGCCTGAGGGGGCAAATGAAGACCTGGCGGCGGGGCCTTCGGAACCACTTCCGGAGGTCGGAACTTCTTCTACGGGACCCTCCTCGGTGGTGACTGAGGCTATCCCGGAGGACGGCCCTAGTGCCGTGGAGGCTCAGGGGACCACTCTTGTAGAGTGGGACCCAATTTTTGTAAGCGAGAACCCGCTGGAACCAGCAGAACCCATTCCCCTGACATTGTCTATTGACAACGCTTGCTCCAGCCTGCGTCAAGTTCAGCTGGCATTCTACCACGACAGCAAGGCTCTTGAAGAGGAGCGCCAAACCCTTAGGCGGTGGCGTAACCGGCTCTACTTTGAGAGTAAGCTGACGCAGTCGAGGCTGGCAAATGACAAAGAATGGATCAAGCAGGAGAAGGTCCGCCTGGAATACTGGGGCAAATTATTGGATGATAGGGAGAGCATGATTCGCGCCCTTGACGCTCAATCCCGGGCCATTTATGAGCAGACCAAGGCAACTAATAGTGCGGCTGATGAACGCCAAGAAAGGCTTGAAGCCATTGACACTACTCTCATCAAGCGCCGGGAGGCACTTGAGGAGAGGGAGAAAAGGCTCGAAGATGAAGAGCAAAAACTCCTAGAGCTGCGGGATGACGTCTTGAGGAGGGAGGAGGAGCTCACTGAAAAGGTGGCTCTGGTTGACAAGGGTCTCGAGGAACGCACCAAGAATTTGGAGGAGCGTTGCCTTGAGGAGGAGGAGGAGAAGGCCTGGGTGCGAGGGCAGGAACTCTACCAGCAAGAGTGTGCCCTCGCTGCTAGGGAGAAGAAAGTTAGGGGCCGGGAGAAGGACCTGGTCGACCGCCGGAACAAGATCTACCTCCGGGAGGAGGAGCTCGGCAAACTCGAAAAGCAGGTTGCTGAAAAGATTCAGCAAAATGCCAAAGAGGTTGAGCGCCTTGCTCGCGAGAATTCTGAACTGGTGGCGGCCAAAAGATCCTTGGAGGAACTGAAGGGATTGAGGACTGCGGACTCCCTACAGGTTTGGGAGTTCCTGAGCAAAGCCAACAACGAGTTGACACCAATGGGCTTCAGTCCCGTGCGTCCGGATGATCCGGAGCCGGAGCCGGACCTGGCGTTGCAAGCGTTGAGTTCGGCGGGTAGCAAACTCTCCAAGGTGGGCGGCGTCATCGCGGACCAGTTGGAGGTTGAGGGGAAATCCCTGGCGAAGAACGTCGCAGAGTATGTGCTAACGTGCTACACCAGCCGGGATCCCCAATTCTTTCTGGACCTGGTGCTTGAAGGTCCCATCGAAGGAGAAGGTGAAGCTACCTGAGCCAACGTGTCGGAGGTTGCTCAGAAGGTCGCCCAGTTCTTCCATAGGGTCTAGGACCATCTCTGTAGCTCCCACTTGTAATCTCTCTTTTTCTTCCCCAATTTTGTAATCCCTTGTCTCCAGATGAATGAAATCCAAATTTTTGCGAATTTCATTTTTTGTCTTCAACACTTTTGTCTTCACTTGCCCCCCTAGTATATGTACACAATTTGATTGTGAACATGTACCAAGAGGATATTGTGTTTTGTTGAAGACTCATTTGCTTCGAACTTGTAGAATGTAGGTCCGAAGTCTTCGATAGTGAAGGCCCCCTGAGGCTGTCGGAGCTTAGAAGCTCTAGCCTTGGCTATCGTCGGAGCTTAGTAGCTCCGACAATAGACCCTATCAACGCGTAGAGCATCGATAGTTAGCCCTCCGGGGTGTCGGAGCTTAGTAGCTCCGGCAGTGACCTTTACCAACGCGTAGTTTGTCGGCAGCAAACTCCGTTTGTGGAATCTTCTCACCATCTTTTATTCTGCATCGGCGGCTGGCCCCCCTAGCTTTACCGGAGCTTGGTTGCTCCGGTGATGCTGGTTTTCAATGTTTAACATTGATTATAAGCCACCTAGGGGGAGTCAGGGCTTCGTCAGCTCTGGCTTTTCTCCATCACGTGGATTCTTTATTTTTCCTGTACATTGAAGCCAAGAAAAATAGTAAAATTCGCTCCTTGCCTATAACTTCGTCGCGGCTTACGATTCCCAAGAAAATTTTAGGTCAAACATGATTCTGAATACAACCGAATGCATTGCCTTCTTTCTTCCAGATTAAATTGTACTTGGACCCGCCTTACTTCGGCCTATCGGGGTGTAGGTAGAGTGGCGTACTTAGGGTGCTTGACCAGGCTAAGTCGATAGCACACTCCGGCCCTAGATTGGCTTGGCGGCATTCAGGCGAGTGGGCCATGAACAATATTTGAATCCAGAAGAATTGACAATACAACTCGAATTGTACACGAACTGGTCGAACTAAAATTTTTTAAGAATTGCACAACTTTGTTATAGACAAGAAAGAGAAAAATAAAAAATGTTGAGCCTGTACAAAATAAATGCACGTGGAGTCTGTTTCACATGAGCATGTCTTTCATTATAGGTCCGGGGTACAGGGGAAACAAGTACACTCTTAGGGTACGGAACCAGGCTAAGCGTGTTTCATTTCTCGTTTGACCCAGGGTAGCTAGCTACACTTTTAGTCCTGAGACTGTGACAAGTGTTGCATGAACTTTGCGGACCTTCCGGGAAAGGTCCGGCTGTTCTCCCAAAGGAACTACCCGACTCTGTACAATGACTCTATGACATACACCTCAAGCTACTACAGACTCACCTCCGTGATATTAGGTGTAAAACTTACGGAGGTGCTCAATGTTCCAAGGATTTGGGAGAGGTGTCCCATCCTCGGTAGCCAAGCGAACGCTTCCGGGATGGGATACTTTAATCACTCGGAAGGGTCCCTCCCAGCTGGAGGAGAGTTTGTTTAACCATTCTCTGGATTGTATTCTCTGTAGCACCATATCGCCTTCCTCGAGCTGTCAGTTGTGTACATGCCGTTGATGATAGCGCCGAAGGGCTTGGTGGTATCGGGCATTCCGAACAGCTGCTTGGCACCTTCCCTCCTCAAGGAGGTCTAGGTCTTCACGTCGGAGCTGATCCTGCGTGGCTTCATCGAAGGTCCGGACCTGGAGTGACCCCAAGGTGATTTCCGGAGGAAGGATTGCTTCGGCTCCGTACACCAGGAAGAAGGGTGTCTCTCCAGTTGACCGGTTTGATGTTGTCCTATTGGCCCATAGAGTGGGCGGAAGCTCTTCAATCCAGTTGGCTCCATGTTTTTTCAAGTGCTCATAGGTGCGCGTTTTGAGTCCTTTAAGGATTTTAGCATTTGCTCTCTCGGCCTGGCCATTGCTTGCCGGGTGAGCTACGGAGGCGTAGCAAACTTGGATGCCGAGGTCTTTGCAATATCCTTGAAATGCAGAGCTTGTGAATTGGTCCCATTATCAGTGATGATTTTGTTTGGGACTCCAAATCTGCATACAATGGACTGCAAGAAGTTGATAGCAGACTGCTTGTTGATTGTCACAACTGGAGTTGCCTCCGGCCACTTGGTGAACTTGTCAATGGCGACGTACAGGAACTTGTAACCTCTGACGGCTCTTGGGAAAGGTCCCAAGATGTCCATCCCCCACACAGCGAAGGGCCATGTAGGAGGTATCATTTGTAGAGGCTGAGCTGGTGTGTGAATTTGCTTTGCATGAAATTGGCATGCTTCACATTTCTTCACCAGCTCAATCGCATCCTGGAGTGTTGTAGGCCAGTAGAAGCATGCCGAAAGGCTTTACCGACCAGCGTGCGGGAAGACGCGTGGTTCCCACACTCGCCTCCATGGATTTCTGCGAGGAGCTCGCAGCCTTCTTCCCTTGTGATGCACCGCATTACGATGCTGTTGGCACCGCGCCGGTAGAGACCCCCTTCTACCAATGTGTATCTTTTAGCCAATCTGACTATCTGGTCAGCGGATACATCATCGTTAGGAAAGATGTTGTCTTTCAAGTAGCTCCGGATCTCCGAGATCCATGCATCAGAGCTAACTTGAGCGTTTGAGTCTTGCGTGCTGGGTTGCTCAGAGCTTCCGGCAGCACCTACGACCCTTGATGGCTACCATGGTAACAGGGCCATCAGGACCGTCAGCTTTGGGATGCTGATCTCGACCCCTTCGCTCAGTTCGGCAGGCTGAGCTGTGGGTTTGGACAACCTCCAGACAAAAGTTCCGTCAGGAGCCGGAGCTCCGGTTGACGCTTTCGTCGAGAGTTCGTCAGCTTCAGCGTTGTGGGCACATTGGACATGGTGGAGGTCTAGGACTTCGAAGTCCTTCTGAAGCCTCTGGACTTCAAGGAGGTAGGCAGCTAGCTGGAGGTTGTTGCAGGAGCATTCATCCTTCACTTGTTTAATGATGAGCTGTGAATCTCCCTTGACCAGCAGCTGCTTGACACCGTATGACAGTGCCACCTTTAGTCCGTAGATGAGTGCTTCGTACTCCACCATGTTGTTGGTCGCCTTGAAGTCAAGGTGTACCATGTATTTTACCTTCTCCCCGGTTGGTGCGAGGAGAAGGATTCCAGCTCCGTCCCCCTGCTTTTGCATGGAGCCGTCGAAGTAGAGGGTCCAGTGAGGTTCGGTGAAGACCGGAGCTTTGTGTTCCGGCTTCTGCTCACTGGGGCCCCCAGGGTTTGATGGAGAGGGAGTCCATTCCGCCACAAAATCCGCCAATGCTGGACTCTTGATTGCTTGCTTTGAAATGAATTTGACATCGAATTCAGCCAATTTCGCTACCCACTTTGCAATATTCCAAGTTGAGTTGGGATTATGCAAGATTGCTCGAAGTGGGTAAGAAGTCACCACTGAGATCTTGTGAGCTTGGAAATAATGGCGAAGCTTCCTGGAGGCAATAAGGACTGCATAGAGCAGCTTATGCACCTCTAGGTATTGAGTCTTGGCGTCATGAAGTACTTCACTGATGAAGTACACTGGGCGCTGGATGGTCCAGACCCTCCCGGAGGGGCCCGGAGCTTCCTCTTCACTGACCCGGATCCTCCCTGAGGGATCCGGACCTTCTTTGAGGACCTTCGGGTCCTAGCTGGAGGGGTCTGAGTCTTCTGAAGTAACTTTTTGTGAACTCAAGTCTGGGAGCTGGGACCCAGACTCGCTTTCAGGAACCTCCGGAGCCTCCTGGAGGGGTCTGGATTCCTGAGCATGGTATAGTTCTGGTCTTTCCGCAACCAAGACCATACTAATTACTTCGTCAGTTGCTGAAATGTAAAGCAGCAATGGCTCACCAGGGTTCGGAGCTACCAGAGTTGGTAGGGTGGTGATGAACTATTTTAGCTCCTGGAACGCCTTTTCTGCTTCTTCAGACCATTGGAATGGTCCGGACTTCCTCAATAACTTGAAGAAGGGAAGTGTCCGTTCCGCTAGTCTTGAAATGAACCGGCTGAGGGCTGCTAGACATCCAGTCAGCTTTTGGACATCTTTGATGCGGGCTGGTGGCCGCATGTCTTCAATGGCTTTGATCTTCGCCGGATTAGCTTCTATGCCCTGGTGACTTACCAGGAAACCAAGAAGTTTTCCGGAGCTAACCCCGAAGACACACTTGTCTGGGTTTTAGCTTTGTGCGCGTGACCCGCAACTTGTCGAAGACAGCCTGCAAGGTGTCAAGGAGTGACTCCTTGTTCTTGACCTTGACCACGATGTCATCGACGTACACTTCCACTATGTCTCTAATGAGTTCTTCAAAAGTTTTGTACATAGCTCGTACAAAGGTTGAAGCTGCATTCTTGAGACCAAATGGCATGGCTGTATAACAGTACAATCCATCTACTGTGATGAAAGAGGTGTGCTCTTCATCTTCCCTAGACATTCTGATTTGATGATACCCAGAATATGCGTCTAGGAAACACAGTAATTCACACCTGGAGGTGGAATCCACTATCTGATCTATTCTAGGTAGTGGGAATGGATCTTTTGACATTCCTTATTTAGTGTTGTGTAGTCGATACACATCCGAAGCTTCCCGCCGGCCTTGGGCACAACGACTGGGTTTGCCAGCACTTTTTGGATGGAAGACTTCTCGGATGAATCTAGCTTCGAGCAACTTCTTCACTTCTTGTCGAATGAAGTTCTGTCGCTCCACGGATTGCTTCCGAGGCTTTTGGTGTATGGGTCGGGCGTCTGGGTAAATCCTCAGATTGTGCTCAATCACTTCCCTAGGGATCCCAGGCATTTGTGACGGTTGCCAGGCAAACACGTCGACATTAGCCCAGAGGAAAGCGATGAGCGAGAGTTCCTATTTGTCGTTCAATCCCCTCGATATACGGGTGGTCTGAGCGGCATCGGAACCGATTTGGACAACTTTGACGGGAATGTCGGTGTCGCCGCTTGGCTGCACACGAGGTGCTGAAGTCGAGCCTCGCTGACGAATGCTCGGGGGTTTTGGAGCTTGCTCCTATCTAGAGTCCTCCTCTTGCGCCGTAGTAAGCGCATGGAGTTCTTCCAGAGCAGTTACTTCGGCAGTGCGATCTCCGCGGATCCGGAGAACGCCTACTGGTGTTGGCATCTTTAACACCAGGTAACCATAATGAGCAGCTGCCATGAATTTGTACAAAGCAGGTCTACCCAAGATGGAATTGAAGGGTAAGTTGATCTGAGCAACGTCAAATACCAACTTCTCGGTGCGATACTTCTCCCGAGTCCCGAAGGTAACGGGGAGGGTAATAGCACCGAGTGGGGTAATGGCTCCCGGACCTACTCCGGAGAAAGATCGGGAGGGGTGAAGATCTGAAGGTCGGAGCTGAAGCTTGGTAAAAGCTTTGAAGCTTATGAGGTTGAGCCCTGAACCTTAGTCTACCATGACATTGTGGAGCTGGATGTTATTGATGGTAGGAGATACCATCAAAGGTAACTGACCCGCTCCAACCATGCCTCGAGGGCAGTCCGAAGCATCAAAAGTGATGGATGTGTCCATCCACTTCCGATGAGGCTCCGCCCTATCTGTAGGAGCTACAGCAGCCATGTCCCGACGCATAGTCTTGAGGACACGGCGGGAGGTGATGTCCCATGATCCACCAAAAATGGTGTTCATGGTTTTCCGATGCTCGTTGTCAGAGACATCAGAATCGTCGTTGACGGAGGTGTAAACGGCCTTCAGGACCTTTTTAGGATCCTGAAAACCTAACTCCTCTTCAGCCGGAGCTTCATCAACTTTTTGTTTTTTCCTTCCCTCTGTCAGAAAGGAACTTCTTCCCGGCGCTTGTTGTAGCGCTCGACAAGGTTTTGGACCTCCCGGCAGTCTTCCAAACTGTGGCTGTCCGTTTTGTGAATTGGACACCACACCTTGGGTTTGCCACCATCTTCAGAAGACGGTCGAGGTCGCTTCTCGGGGCGTGGCCCCCGGCCACCCGGAGCTGCAGCAGCTGCAGCATTGGATGCGCCAACCGACGGCTTCTTCTTGTTGTTGGTCTTTTTCTTCTTCTTTCCACTCCTGGAGGTAGTGGATTCTCCTTTGGAGGATTTCTTGTGATCCTCCGGAGGTGGTTTGGAGTGCATTTCACGGCCCTTCGCAGCTCTGGCACATTTGTCAGCCAAGCTGAAGAGTTCCGTAACACTGGTAATCTCCTTGATCGCCAGTTTCTCCAGCATCTTCTTATCCCACACACCCTGTCTAAATGCCACAATGACAGAGGAGCTAGAGATAGAAGGGATAGTGTTTTGTACCTGAGAGAATCTCTGGATGAATGATTGCAGGGATTCTCCCCCTTTTTGCACGACTGCAAAAACACTACAGGAATCCCGACGATTTGCGACGGCCACGGCCGTCGCAAATAAGGCATATGCCGTCGCAAATAAGCTATTTGCGACGGCTTTCTTTATTTGCGATGGTTTTTGGCCGTCGCAGTTAAATCATCGCAATTAAGCTTATTTGCGACGGCTACCGTCGCAAATAAGCTTAATTGCGACAGCTAGGTTCGGCCGTCGCAAGTTACTGCCGCGGGCCGGTTGGCCCTGCAACGTTATTTGCGACGGCCCGACTGTCGCAATTAAAGCTTATTTGCGACGGTCTGGCCATCGCAATTAAGTGCTTCTATTTGCGACGTCCTGGCCGTCGCAAATAAGTTCAGTGGGCAGGGCCCACATGTCCCCCTCTGGGACCCACTCTGCTATTTGCGATGGCCGCGCCGTCGCAATTAAACCTTATTTGCGACGGCCCGGCTGTCACAAATAGCAGTGGCTTATTTGCGACGGCTTTGTACCTTATTTGCGACGGTACTGTATAAAAAGCCGTCGCAAATAAGGTTTTTTATTTTTTTTTTAAACAGAAAACACTAACCGGCTCGATGGCCAGATTCACAGAACACATACATCACAACAGTTTCAAAACACATCGTACAAACATCGCATCAACATCAACAAACTAAACATGGGCTCACTCGCCAGTTTGACATCCGTATCCACCTCCGTAGCCACCTCTGGAGCCACCTCCGAAGTCGGAGTCCTCGTCGCGCCTCATTCCAGGCGGCGGTAGCGACAGCGATGGCATTTTTGCAGCCGTCGCGGATCCCTGCAATTAATGAAACTTAGAGTTAGAATATAAATGCATCAACATCTCTCTCCCTCCCTTCCTCTCCCTCTATCTTCATCTAAATCCCCCTCTCTTCTTCTCTTTTCATTTCTCTCTTTGTCTCTCACTCTATCTTTCTTTCTCACTCTATCTCTCTATTGCTATCCTTTTCCCTCTATCTTCCTCCCCTCCCTCTATCTCCATCTACATCTCCCTCCCTCTATCTTCCCCTCTCTCTATCTCCATCTACATCTTACTCTCTCTCTTTATTCCCATCCTACTCTATCTATCTTTCACTCTTTCTTCTGTCTCCCTTTCTTCTATCTCTATCTTTCTTCTATCTCAATCATTTTGTTCTATCTAACTATCTCTCTCTTTCATCTATCTCGATCTTATTACGCTGGAGAAGAAGGATTACATAGAAACTTACCTGACCCGCTGAAGAAGGATCGCCTGGGAGGACCGGTGGCAGTACCGGTAGCTGGATTACCAGACCTTACGCCCGAGCGATGGCCTGTCATTGCAAACATTAAATGCTACCTATTAGTAAGTCATTTATGCTGAATTAATGAGAATTTTAGTTTTATTTTGTTACCTCCATTGCTTCCCGCATCTGCGCCAACGTTGCTGCCTGGGTTTGGATCGTGGCCTCCATCGCCCTCCTTTCCTCCTCATGTCGCCTTTCGTTTTCTTCTACAGTTTCTCGGAGGGACTGCATCTCAATGTCCCTCTGCGATACGCGGCGACCTCCCGTGCCCGAAGCCTGCGTGGAGTTGCCTCTCGCAGGTCTACCCGCCCTCGAGTCGACAACTCCGTCGAATATGGCGAGCCTATAAAAAAGAGAGTCAGTAATATGAAATTGAAATATCTTGAATACTTTGAATTGAAAACGATAAAATGACTTGTAAACTCACCTTTCATGTGCTTTTCCACCACCGGTTGCATACGCGGCTTGAGGATCGATCGGTTGACGTTCCCAATTGAAATCCTCGCCGTGTATCTTCCTAGCCTCCTCCCCGTACTTAGCCTGCAAAACAATAAAACCGTGTAAGTTGAACAATCTATATAGTTATATTTAATATGAATGATTTCTAAACTTACCAACCGCTCGGCTGCAACCTGACTGCACCCCATCGGCTGAGAAGGGTCCCTGTGACCTCTCTTCCAGACCTCAGCAGGGGTGGGCGGCACCCCCGTCTCGCGCTCCTGTCAATACGTGTTAGTACGAACAATATATTATTAATATATAAACATAAGTTACACACACTTACCATGCGTTTAGCTAAACGCAAGTGGTTATCTTGCCTGTGCCTGCTCTTCCCCTCCACCCCTCTGTAGTCTCGAGCCTTCTCAGACTTAGCTTTAAACTCATCGCTAGCCCAGTAGCGACAAAGGGCCCGAAATGCATCGGTCCGACCTTGCAACCAGCTCACGTTGCCCTGCACATAGTTCGAAGTCGTTAAAAGTACCATCGAGGAAATTATTAGGAAAAAATACTTACTACACTCCATGTACCTGCGCGTACTCCTCCTTCGTCAGGTGCCTCTCGCTCTCTTGCCGGAAGTGTAACACGTGCTGCTGGTTCCCCTTCAAGTGCTCATTAATAATTTGAACACGGGCGTTCGACAAAGCTTGTCGAAGCGCCTTGGCAGCGTTGAAGTGAAACACTCGCCTCGCATCCTCAAACATGCGACGGTCGTTCGGGTCCTCTAAAGTATATCTTGCCTGCGATAAATCCCATACGGCCTCCTGAAGGTTGCCGTGCTCCTGGTGATGGACCCGTGCGTAGTCCTCCCACGAAAGAGCAGGCACCCCGTCGATGACCCCGGGATAGTGCAAACGCACTATAGACCCGAGGACACCGTTCACCGGTCTTTGGTGTTTCTCACCGGTGAAAGACAAGTCGTCCCAAGTCCTGTAAGATATTTATTCATTCATTCATTACTTAAGTAATCAAAAGAAACTAAAATTGAAAACTATAATTTTTATTACCTGTCTCCGACTGGACGAATCACGATCCTCTATGAAGGGACCGCGGGAGGACTGACAAAGTGAGTCCTCCTCGTTCTTCGCGTCTGCTGGGGCGCCACGTCAGGTGACCCTGACGGCTCCTCACCAGCCGAGTCAAAGGCCTCAGGAACAAACTCATCGCCAGCCGGGGGCTGGCTGGCCGAGGGCTGGCTCGCCGAGGGCTGACTCGCCGAGGGCTGCCTCGCCGAGGGCTGGCTGGCCGAGGGCTGCCTCGCCGAGGGCTGGCTCACCAAAGGCGCCGCAGCCTCTGAGTCAGCCGGTGAAGACTACAACATTCAAATGATTCATAAGTAAGTTTAATGTGAATTTGAATTTAAAGAATTTGTCAAAAACGAGTGACATTTACCTGTGACGAAGCTCTAGAGCTGGTCTGAACGTGCCCCAGCAGCTGAGAGCGTCTGCTGCTAGTCGACGAGGCACCAACGAAAGCATCCTCAGGTCTAGAGGGGTAGAACCCCCTCGTCAGCGGCACCTTCTTACCCTTCTTTGACGCCATCCTATTGTAATTAGATAATTAGTAAATATGCAAATAAAATATATAAAATTCATGTTACTATCTTCAAGAAAACATTACTTGTAGTCACTTTCAAAATTCATCAACATCATTGTCATGTGCCTGTGCCCTACTCCTTAAACCAGCCCAACGATCTTCCATCGTGGCCTGTTCTAATTTTCGTTTTCGCGTATCATCTGCCTCTACATCTTCAACGTCTTCAACATCTCCAACTAATTGATCGAGTCCTGCACCAAGCTCGACGATAAAAGTGCCTGGCAACTCTTCTTCTTGGTACACTTCTTCAACATCTTCTCTATCATGGTAACCATCATCCCCAGGAGTATATAGCCGCTCACGAGGATTCACCTTATATACCACCCACCAAGCACTGAGCTTTGTCCATGGATAAGGTAGATAATACACTTGTTCAACTTGATGCGCAAGAACAAATGTATCGTAACCTCGTAGTCGGTCCTTATGTTTCACTTCCACCATTCCAAATTGGTTTTCTCGAGTTCCATGAGTACGATCAAACCAGTCACAGTCAAAGAAGACAACTCGAAGGGTCTTATTTCCGGTAAAAGTAAATTCAAGGATTTTGTTAATGATACCATAATAATCGGTTAAATTCCCTTGAGTGTCCATTGCTCTCGTCACAACACCGGAATTTGATGTTGCCGCGAGAGGACGATGAGCTTCAAAATGAGTTGTACGGAATCGGAAGCCATTTACGTAATATCGACCATAGCTTCTAACATTCACCAATCCATAAGATAGCTGCCGCAAATCTTCATGGACATTGTGAGTCCAACACTATTATAAAAGACGAGAGAATATTACATAATACTTCTTTAATAATAGTAATTTATAATACATAGAAGACGAGAGAATATTACATATTCTCAAAACCAAGATAGAAAACTCTGCCCCCCATTTATTCCTTCCTTTCGCATCGCTTCTACTTGTTTGGCCGTAGGTTGATGCCTATGTGGCCAATATTGTCTGTGGAACTCGCTGAACATGAAAAAACATCTTTTAGAGTACTTGTGTAGCAAAATATGTAGATTAGCATAAACAAAGGAGAAACACTTACTCGAAGTATTCCTGCATGCCTTCTATATTTGCGTACATGTAGAAAAAAGCAACAGTCCTTTCCTGTTCGGATAGCTCGTAGGTCGTGTAGCTACCAACGGTGGCGCCTCTCGTTTGAAAAATGGAAAGGTCGCTTAGAGGGGGTGTTTTGTCCACATTGTACCGCATCGCCGAAGTATTGATATTGTTTTCTTCCGCAAAGTATACACTTGAAAAGTATCCAACTTCCTTAAGAGCATATGCTTCAGCGATGCACCCTTCCACCCTTGCCCTGTTGCCAACCATTGGTTTCAGATATCGTAGCGCTCTTTCAATGTGATACATCCACCTATATTGCACAGGACCGCCAACTTTAGCTTCGATTGGAAGATGGATAAGCAGATGTTGCATTGGATTGAAGAAACCCGATGGAATAATTTTTTCCATCTTACATAAAAGTATGGGTATCTCCTTCTCTAACTTATCCATCATCCCGATCTTGATTTCTTTAGCACAAAGCTGTCTATAAAAAAAGCTGAGCTCGGCTAAAACCTTCCACACCGCATCATCTAGATAGCCTCGGAACATAACAGGTAGGAGTCTTTCCATTATAATGTGATAATCATGACTCTTCAACCCAGTGAGGTTTCCTGTGTTAACATTTACGGCTCGTTTCAGGCTAGCTGCGTAACCATCTGGGAATTTCAAAGTTTTCATCCATTTCATAACTTCTTTCTTTTCTTTCGATCGAAGACAGAAAGAAGCACGTGGTTTTCCACCACTTTCAGAGATTTCAAGAGTTGGACGGTGACAAATGTCTGCCAAATCTAGTCTAGCTTTATAATTGTCTTTCGTTTTGCCAGGCATATCCATGCAAGTGCTTATGATACTTTCGCTCATATTATGCGCCTGATGCATGACATCAATGTTGTGCATTAGAATCAACAACTTCACATATGGTAGCTCCCAAAGTCCACATATGTGAGTCCAATTGTGTTCCTCTCCATAACCTACGAAATATCCAGGACGACCTTCATCAGGCACCAGTTTGTCCAACATATCAGAAATTTTTGACAAGTTGAGACGCTTTGGTGGTGCTTTAGTGACAACAGTGTTCTTTCGAAAGACATGCCTCTGCTGCCTAAATATATGATTCGAGGGCAGCCAACATCTGTGACAATCGAAGTAAGATATTTTGCCTCCATGAGTTAGTCGAAAGCAATCCGTGTCTGAAGCACATATCGGACACGTCAGACGACCGTGAGTGCTCCATCCGGAAAACATGCCGTATGCCGGCAAATCATGGACGGACCACAGATAAGCAGCTCGAAGGTTGAATTTCTGCTTCTTGTAACTGTCGTACGCTTCGACTCCTGTCCACAAGACTTTCAATTCTTCGATCAGCGGTTTTAACATCACGTTGAGACGTGACCCGTGATGATCAGGTCCAGGTACAATGAGGCTGAGAAACATGAACTCGTTCTTTGTACATAAAGCAGGTGGCAGGTTGTACGGAATGACAAAGACAGGCCAACATGAGTATGGCGTGGCATTCGTACTGAACGGTGAGAATCCGTCTGTCGCTAATCCGATGCGAACATTCCTCACATCATGAGAAAAGTCTGGATCGAAACGGTCTAGCGCCTTCCATGCATCACCGTCGGACGGATGCGTCAAGAATTCTTTGTTCTCACGTTTACCTTCTTTGTGCCATCTCATGTGTCTTGCGGTTCTTTTTGAAAGAAACATCCGCTTCAACCGAGGTGTCACAGGCAAGTAACGAAGCTGCTTATGTGCGACATCTGTCATCACATTATCGCCATCGTCATTAACAACTTCGACATACCTCAATTTACCACATTTCAAGCACATCTTCTCATTGGCGTGCTCTTTCCAGAATAGCATGCAGTTGTCTGGGCACACATCGATTTTCTTATACTTCATACCGAGACCAGATATCTTGATCTTTGACCGATACATATCAGGTGGCGCTTTGTGAGGTTGTGGAAGGATATCGCAGATCAATTTCATGAGATCATTGTAGCAGTTGATGGAAAAAAAGTACTTGGACTTAATTGCCATAAATCTGGTCAAGAAAGCAAGTACGGTCACAGCCGTGTGTTCATGCAACGGCTCTTGTGATTTCTCAGCTCCTCGAAGAACTTTTCTGCCTCATTTGTAAGAGGATCCTCCGCTTCAAGAGCTTCTAGCATCTCATCCATCCTATCAACCTCTGTTATATCATCATCCTCATCCACTTCGGCTATGACTCGAGAATTAGTCTCGCCGTGAAAGGTCCACACTTCGTAATGTGGTGTGAAACCGTTTCGACATAAGTGAAACGAAAGCTCCAATCTTCTCAAAAACTTGGTGTTCCGGCACTTTGTACATGGGCACCGCACCATATCTTCCGTTGACAACGAAAATGCTCGATCCAAAAATTGATCTAACTTGATAAACCACTCATCAGAGTGACCACCAGTTCTGCTCTTCCAGCCAGTATACATCCAACTGCGGTCTTCACCCATGTTTGACTCTGCATTTTAACGCGAAAGAAATTGTCGTTAATGTATTGTTGTGTTATGTCACGGCCCTACAACCTAGGCAGATAGATCCTAAACCCACCCAAGAGTGACTGAGCGGAGCGTGCCCATGACGAGACGTGTGATCCGGATTCGAATGAAATTTGGGCAGCATTACCCCGCTGTTCTCCACTGCATGCCCAAAAATGGTGCAGCAGAGAACAACAGGGTTACGCCACCGAAATCTTGTCCAAATCCGGACCTGCGTCTCGTCACAAGCCACGCCCCCTCGGTCACTCCGAGGCTGTCCAAAAAGGGACAATTCCGAACCTGCACGTCTCACATGCCAATGGCATGTGAGACGTGCCGATCCGAAACGGGTAATACATTGCTATAGGTTACGTTGCTCATTTTCATTTTCAGGTCATTTAAGAGAGAGGAAAGAACTAGAGAAAGAGTGGGAGGAAAGCTGGTCTTAGATGACAATTCCACATCCATTTCCACCGTCCACGCAATCGCGGGTCATTGACGTCCTTACCAACCCGTTCGGTTCCGTGTCGACTTGACGCATATGGTACCACTACAATGGTCTACACGGCACGATCACACTTATTACGTGTCGTGCCCTTCCGGGTTGGTCCGAGCCGACCTAAAACCCCTTTATTTATATATATTAAGTAGTCACTCAAGAACATTATATGAATGCACTAAAGTCCAAACATACACTAAACAGAATAGAAATTCAGAATGACAGACCAAGCTATAGACAAAAATATATAAAGCATATAAAGCATTTACAAAATCCAATTATGCATTTACTACAAAATCTGAATAAAAAAAATATTAGCCACAATGGACAAGTGTGAAATCACAAGTGTAATACAAGAGAGCATATAAAGCACATTAGTCAATTATGCAAGACAAAAAACATATTAGCAAAAAAGATAGCCTAAAATCCAATCCATTTTTTGGATAGTGGACTAACTCAACCCGGCCAGGACCTGGACTAAACCCAAACCCAATCCATTTTTTCTGTATCAATCAACCCGGCCCAACCCAGCCTGTAAAATAAACATACAAAACCAATGGCGACGATGTTCGCCGCGCAGGCACCAATGTTTTCAAGTCACCTAATCGACCCTAGTCGCCTAAGGGTCGATTAGGTCGATCAGGACGATTAGTCGTCGATTAGGGTGACTAATCGATCCTAATCGATGCCTAATCGATGTCCAGCCGTCCTCTACTGTTTTAGAGATGTAACAAGTCGATAAAGAGCCGGGGAGAGGCGGAGACGGCGAGCATGGGAGAGGCGGAGGCGTTGCGCAGGGGAGGGGCGGCCATGCAGTAACCAGACGACGGCAGCGGGCGTCGGCGAAGACTGGCGGCAGCGGGCGCGGAGCGGTGACAGAGGTTGGAGACTGGAGGTGGGCACCGAGCGGCTACGGAGGTGGAGGGGCAGCGGTTTCGCACAGAGGACGGGCGTCCCTGCGATGGCGGCACACACGGGCGGCCAGACGGCTGGCGGCGTTTGGAGCAGATGACAGGCGAAGGCGGCTTGGAGTTGGGTCGAGGTGGAATGGATCAGACTGGACCTGATCTGTTTAAGTTGGATGTACATGAACCGTCGATCTCGATCCGACGGTCCACATTGTAGATGGGCTATATAAAACTGTATCCCAACTTTACCCTAACCCTAACTCCTCACTTCACTCCTCTACGGCGGCGTGACGGCGCTAGCAGGCGGCGGCGATGGCGTCCAGGCCCGCGGCGGTGGCGATGGCATCCAGGCCCGCGACGGCGACGCCATCCTGGCATGGCGGCAACTGTTGTCAGGCGCGACGGCGACGCCGGCCAGGCCCGACGGCTAGGCGCGGCGGCGACTGTTGTCAGGCGCGGCGGCGCCGGCCAAAGTTTGTGGTCGCTATACCCCCTAATCGAACGACTTTGTTAGTCGAGACACATCTGCACCGAAGATTTAGCCTTGTATACTTAAGCTATCCAGTGTAAATAAGGGCACATGAATCATATTTCCTATCCTATCATACAAGGATTAAAATCACAGCTTTAGCTTAATCTCCTAAAAAGTTTGAGGAAATCACATCTTTAACTTGGTTAGGCCCACATGAAACTACAACCCTGAGAGAATCTCCACTATGATTTCTTCCATGAGGTCACCATGTTCAAAAATGACACAACACTTGACTGAATTTCTACAAAAAAAGCAAATACGCAGGGGTATTAGGGTTTACAGGGGGCGCTCACCTCGGAGGCGTTGGGGGCCGGGGGCGGCGGGGGCGCAACGTGGACGCGGAGCTCCGGGGCTGGCGAGGCCGGCGGCGGCGACGCCAGGGGCGCGGCGGGACGGGGCGGCAGGGGCGCGGCGGGTCGGGGCGTCAGGGGCGTGGCAGGCCGGGGCGGCAGGGGCGCGGCGGGCCGGGGCGGCGGGGGCGCGGCGAGCCGAGGCCAGGGGCGGCGACGCCGGGGCCGCGACGGACCTGGGGCGGCGAGCCGGGGCGGCGGCGGGGCGGCGGCGGGACGACGACGGCGGGCGCAGCGGATGGTGAGTGAACGAGTGAACGAGAATGAACTGTCGGGTCAGGATAAAGGCCCTTATTTGCGGCCCTTTAAATTGCGACGGCCAGACCATACGGCCGTCGCAATTAATGTTACTTGCGACGGCCTTTTTAGCAGCCATCGCAAATAAACCTTTATTTGCGAAGGCTACCTTATTTGTGATGGCACTAGGGTTGGCCGTCGCAAATAAGTTGTTATTTGCGACGGCTCTGAGGCTGACCGTCGCAAATAAGCAGTTATTTGCGACGGCCGTTTTATTTGCGACGGCCAGAGGTGTGATGTCGCAATTTAATCTATTTGCGACGGCTGGCCGTCGCAAATAAATCTAGCCGTCGCAAATGATCGCTTTTCCTGTAGTGAAAGGTCCAGTTCAGTGCCTAGTGGGGTGTATGAACTCCCGAAGTTGGCGGTGAACTGCCGGCACAACTCCTCCCAACTGTTGATGGAGTTGGGTGGAAGGCTCATAAACCAGGACCGGGTGGTCCCAGTTAAAGCCACTGGAAAATAATTGGCCATTACGGCCTCATTTCCTCCAACTGCCAAGATAGCAGTGGAGTAAATCTGAAGAAATTCGACGGGGTTAACAGTCCCGTCAAACTTCTCCTGCAGGTGAGGCTGGAACTTCTGAGGCCACCTGACCATTCACAGATGCAAGGTCAGGGCTGAACAGCCTCCTCCTACTCCTTCAGGAGCAGGAATGTCCTGAGCTTCTCGTGTTTCACGAGCACGCTCGATATGGACTCAGCCGTCTTGTTGACGGTATCGGCGATCAAGCTCCGCCCGGAGGTCATGACGCCGGTGCACCATCGCGCTGCCCAGCTTGATTTGCTGGTGGAGGCGGCGGTGGTGGTAGTGTGACTCCTGCTGGAACCGTGGTTCCTGCTGGTGGCTGCATATTGGAGGGATTGCCCCTAACAGCTTGAACAGCTGGATGACCATTGGATGATCCAGTGGCTGAGTTCACCATTCTTGAAATCTCAGGCACCCCGACCTGGCGCGCCAACTGTCGGTGGTTTTGATCCGGCAGATCTCCCGACACTACTAAAGTGTTAGAGGAGTTTGAGGTTTGGTGTGGGCGCTCGGAGATTCAAGAAGGTGAAGTGTTAAGTGACACAAGAGACACGAAGATTTACGTGGTTCGGGCCGCCTGAGCGTAATACCCTACTCCACGGGGTGTGTTGGTGGTTTATTGGATGTATGAACTCAACGTAAGTCGAGAGTGTAGAGTGAGCGTGTCTCCCGTCCCTATGTATCGTCGGCCTGTCCTTTTATAGTACAAGGGCAGGCCGTTACAAGTTAGCCTGGCCCGACATGTGGCCCCGACGGTTACTATTATTGATACACATTTGATGCACTTTATTACCCTTAATAACCGAGTTACGGGCTTTGATAGCACCGTTACTTGGTAATTAAGGTGTCTGATTGTGTGTTATTAATATAGTATTAATGACACTTAATCAGGTCTTGACGTCCTTGATTCCCCTTTGAAGATCCGGAGCCGCTGTGGAGTCTTCCGGAGGTTAGAGGCTGAAGATCCGACGGTTGGACATGTGGCAACTCCGGAGCATACTGTGGGGAACAGATAGGTCCGGTGCCACCTGACACGTGGCAGTTCTGGAGCTTCCCTCGATCCGGGGTTAGGTCCGGGGGTGCCTTCATGGTACATAGCCCGGAGCTTCCCCCTTGTGGGCGGTAGCTCCGGTTTGATAGTACACGTGGCGACCCTAGGACTAACCATGTTGGAGAAGCGGGTCCGGTTATGTCTGACATGTGGGCCTCCGAAGGTCTTCAAATCAAGTAGATGACATTCCCTTGAGATCTTTGCAATCCCAAGGGATATATGGCACCCAGGGTACCGACAAATACTACTTCAAGCTGTTGCTCAACTGGTTGCTCTTTACTAGCAACAACTTGCTCTGGTACTGCTTGAAGCTATTGTCTAACTTGTTCCTTGATTGGGAGTGGATCTTCCTGGACTAGGAGTAGATCTTCTTGGATTGGGAGTGGATCTTCCTGGACTTTCGCCTTACAAGACGGGGTTGCAGTATTTTGAGATGCAATGGGGCTAGAAATTGGCTCATCGTCCAACACAATATCGTGTCAATGCCAAAGGATTAATTGGTTGATAGTCTGCCCCAGAGTCGCGATCCCCTCATGTGTGATGTGGTCTATTTCATAATATTCATAATCACTATCAATGATCTGAAGAACTTGCACCACAACATAATACAACTGAAGTGGATTGTCGTTGAAGTCACAATTAGGCTTTGCCATAGCAGTGGCAACCTGTTTGGTTTTGTTCCCTACTCTGCCGATCAGGACAAGAAGACGACAAGATTTGTCCATAGCAATATTATCGACAGCGAACTTATGGGTTGACCCTGAGCCTGGCATAGAACCTACGCTGCTAGGGTAGGCAGTTGGAGATACTAATTGCTCCTTTGGCACGAGAACCATCGTTGTACTTGGTGCCACTAATTGCCCTGATTGTCTAAGTTGTTCCATTATTTGTTGCACATTTTCCTTGGCCTTTTGAGCAATCGTTTCATCAACTGTTTTCTTGAACTTCTCACATCTTCTATATGTCTCTTTATCTTTCGGGAAACCATCTAGCCAAGACATTTCAGAAGAGATTGCTCGAACCCGTCCACTATGTTCAGGGTTTCCTAGGATAGTGGTAAGTTGGTCATTCTCCCTCTTCGGCTTGAAGAGACCCTTCTGTTGCTTTTCAATTACTTCTTTCATTTTTTTCTCTACTTCATTCACAGAGTCGGTCTTTTCAAGTTTGCCCTCGCTGGTCAAACCTGATCGAGCAAAGACCCACCGTTGAGTTCTCTCATCGCAACCTTCTAACGGGTGAGGATTGCCCTTACTGGTAATTTCATCTAATATCTTATTCCATTTCTAGACTTTGGGGGCATATCCGGTAGACCCCAATCAATGATGGTATTTGTTCTTTTTGGCAAGCTCTGATGTAGTTGCACTTAGGGCTTTAGCATCAGGTGTGGTCTTTTGACGAACAAATTCTTGCCACTGAGCTTGTGTGATTTTTCCCATCTTCCTCGGGCTAGGGACCTTATCGGCCTTAACATATGCATTCACTTCACTCTTCCAGCCACGAAACTTCTTGCCGCAAGAGACCAATGTTGATTTCTTTACCGCTTCTTTCGTGCCATTCGAAAACTTGAATTGTTTCTTTATCCTTTCCCACAACTCATTCTTGGTCTCTTCGGGTAATTTCCTCCAATTCTCGATTGTGATCGACATGAGCTCTCTAACAAGAAAACTGCATGCATTTCGTTACTTGGTAACTGAATCTAGTGGTTCTTGGAGAAGCCCACCTGGACCGACCCTTGTTATGTACATGATGCGGTCCAATGGACCCTTATTGGGACCTCGTTGCCCTCATTTCCGCTTGATTGAAGCTGAGGATTCATCCATTGGAGAACCTTCTGCGGTTTTAGGAGCCAAAGTCACCTCGTCTTCGCGATTAATCTAGGTAGAAAAGAACTATAAGACTTTGTATACTTGACAACCAACATTAACTTGAACTGCTGAAGTCAGTAAACTCCATGTTGTCTTCTTTATTGTTACTACCAGCACCAGTCTTCTTAGGGCTTTCCATGCTAGAACTAATAAGATAAAAAATATAATAAATGGCATATTAACTCTACATGAAGTGTCCCGCAGAACTATCAACCACTTGTGCGTGTCAAACAATTTATCAATATCGATTGATGTGTTAGCTCATCAAGTATGATCAAACTAGTAATGAAGAACTAACTTTATTCAACTAATTAATCAGCTACTCCTACTACTTGATACACAATTTGGTTTGGACAAACCAATCTGTTAATCCGGCGTAGTTAGAATATCTAACAAGTTCAAGAAACTGTTCAAAGGAATTGAAAAAGTGGAGCCCTAACCAAGGAACCCTAACCAAGGAAACATGGTGGAGAAGGCAAGCAAGAAACTGGTGTTATGGAGAATGGAAGCGCTTATCATCAGGAGAGCGAGTGTGCACCAAATGATGAAGTGCAGAAGGTGGCAGAGGTGGTGGTAACTAATAATATGGCTTCAACAACGGTGACTGCAACATGGTTGAGCAAGAGAAAAAGCTCTTCGGTGGACGAGAACTCCTTGGGGAGGGTGGAGAAGTTGAAGACCAAACGCAATGAAGGTCAGGAACACACGTCTTCTTAAGTTTTTCTACTGAAATGAATAATTCGGATCTGAATAGTGTGGGATTCGCTGTGTCATTATGCATCTAGTGATGGTGATGATGAAATTAAAAAATCAGTCGACATATTGAAGGAAGCAGAAAATAATAGATTAAGCAGTGAGCAAGTGGTGGATAAAAAGACAGTAGTGATGGATTAGGAACAGGAACATATCACAAAGGAGCAAGACTTAGATAGATTTATTCTTAATCACTTATGTGGAGACATGATGGTGGAAGTAATGGATCAAGACAATGATCGTTGTGATCTTATCGCTGGATCAACTTCATGTCCAGGGAGGTGTAGAAGCACAGAGGGGGTTAAGACCAACATAATTAAAAATGAAAGGGATTGTTTGCAATAGCTATGGGTTTAAAAACCCAAAAAAAACATAGGTTTGTATCAGACTTAACTAAAGAGTTGTGCTTAACATTCGTTGGTATTTCGTAAAGGGGGTAAGAGAGTTTAGGCGGGGCCGAGCTGGCTAAATTTGAAGCCCTGAGTATTAAAATAGAGTTTATTTTTATATAAAAATGACTGAAAATCTATAACGACTTATATAAAAACATTTCTATTTGTTAAACTCATGTCTCTTGAATCTTGATGCATAATGTTTATTTGAACAAAACATAATTTCCGTAGTGTTACTTGAAACTTTAACTACATCTACAATTAAATTTTTTAAGGGCAACCTCTAAATTATCAAAAGAAAATTTTAAGCTCTTGTTATCCAATAATTTTTTTGCGTCAAAAAGAATAAGAATTCAAAAACTTTCTGAGAAATCTAATGGTATTTAAATCTCCTTAAGTTACAAAACTGTGATCAATAGTTATAAATTGGTGGACAAGCATATATGTACTAAACCATCATTATCCAAGTAAATAACATTAGCAAAGTGGAGTATAACCTCAGTTCACTGGACAGGTCAGGGCACGGTGTAGTATAACTAACCGAACGTAATTAGGTGCTATTACTTGGCCCAATTGCTTTGCAATCAACGAACCAAAATTTGTGCACACGCCCTAACCAATGAACCAAAATCTATGCACACACCCTAACCAACGAACCCTAATCAAGGAATCCTAACTAAGGAGGGAGGCGGCACGGGGAAGGAGGAGGGAAGGTCGAAGGGTTTAGGGTTTACCGTGAAGCTTGGCGGCGATGGCAAGGGCTTTGCTCGGTGTACCTGGAAGTGGCAAGGGCGAAGCAAACGGACAACGACAAAGCTCGGCGGCGACAGCGAAGCTCGGTGGCGACGGTGAAGCTCGGCGATGACGATGAAGCTCGGCAGCGAGAGCGGCGAAGACTTGGCGACAAATGAAATTTTGGCAGCCTGATGGTGTCTAAGTGATTTCGCCCAGGTTAGGTTTTTCCAACGCAGCCGAGGTGTATATATAGACGCTTATCTTCTCAAGCGGATTTTAAGTACCAACCACCTGAGAAGATGGTCATCTCAGGCGGGTGGTAATTACCAACCGCCTGCGAAGATACAATTATCTCAGGCGGTCGGTAAGTAATACCCGTCTGAGATAATCATCTTTTCACACGATTATTCAGTACCAACCGCCTGAGAAGATATTTTCTTCTTCTTAATTAATATTCTTTTCATTTATTAATATTCTTGATTAAATGTGGGGCCTTTTAAAATCCCAAATTCCACTTTCTTGTAATATGGTTGATTATTAAAGGTTACCATTAAATTTCACTTCATAAAGCCTTTGAAATTGGTCAGAACATAAAAAACATATAACAATTGATATTTGTCATTTTTCTATCTTGATGAATATAATGATTTTTCATTTATTTTTTCAGTAGACATTTTTAGTCATCATACCAACCTCTATGAATTTTTCCAGATTGTTTTGAATTTTTTTGAATCAATGTGTGTTCAAAATTTAATGAATGCCTCATATGTATATGAACATTTAGTTAGAATGATGGAGAATTTGAATTTTGATGTGTTGAAATGCTTTAAAAAATTTAACAAAATTCGTAAATGTATAAATAATACAATTATGTTCATACAAACTAATTTCTGTAAAGGATCATTTTTTAGGAGATACACAAATCTGAATAATATGTAAGTATAAATTAATTTGATATTTACCAAAACATTACAATGTCATCTATACAAGTTTTAAAATATTTGGTTCAGGTGGTAGATGTTAATTTTTGGAAAATATAGAAGAAAGAATCATCGAAATTGGACTCAATTTGCAGAATCTATACATGTTTGAGTATTTATATTGGAATCTAAATAAAAATGAAGCAAGAGAAAAGAAAACTGAAGAACAGGCTCGCGCAATTACCTCAAGCGGTCCGTAAGTAATACCCGCCTGAGATAAGCTTTTTCTCAGGCGGTTACTAAGTATCAACCGCCTGAGAAGATCTTTTCTTCTTCTTAATTAATATTCATGATTAAATGTGGGACCTTTCAAAAGCCCAAATTCCACTTTATTGTAATATGATTGATTATTAAAGGTTACCATTAAATTTCACTTCATAAAGCCTTTGAAATTGGTCAGAACATAAAAAACATATAACAATTGCTATTTGTCATTTTTCTATCTTAATGAATAATGTTTTTTATTTATTTTATCAGTGGACATTTTTAGTCATCATACCAACATCAATGAATTTTTTCATATTTATTTGAATTTTGTGAATCAATATGTGTTCAAAATTTGATGAATGTGTCATATGAATATGAGCATTTAGTTAGAATGATGGATAATTTGAATTTTGACATGTTGGAATGCTTTAAAAAAATTAACAAAATTCATAAATGTATAAATAATACAAATATGTTCATACAAACCAATTTCAGTAAATGATCCTTTTTTTAGGAGATACACAAATCTGAATAATATGTAAGTATAAATTAATTTGATATTTACCAAAACCTTACAATGTCAGCTATACAAGTTTTAAAATATTTGGTTCAGGTGGTAGATGTTAATTTTTGAAAAATATAGAAGAAAGAATCATCAAATTAGGACTCAATTTGCAGGATCTTTACATGTTTGAGTATTTATATTGGAATCTAAATAAAAAAGAAGCAAGAGAGAAGAAAACTGAAGAACAGGCTCGGGCAATTATCTCAGTCGGTCGGTAAGTACCAACCGCCTGTGAAACAGTTAAAAACCGCCTGAAAAAACCAACTGAACTTTATTAATTTTTATCACAGACGATTGTTTCTTTAAAAACCGCCTGTGAAAACCGAAGCCTATATAAAGGTACCCCTTGGGCACAACAGAAAACCTAACATTGGAGATTTTCCATCGACGCCGTCAGGCTGCCAAAAATTTCCACCGTGCGTCGGGCATTCATCAGTTGATTTCAAAAAGAGAAAAGGTTAGAAGAGACTTCTTCACTATCATGTTTTTAATTTGTTCTTTTTTCATAGTTTCGTTTTGTTGTGTTTGCATATACGTCCAGCCCCCCCCCCCACAACCACTTGATATTTGTAGTAGATTTTGATGATTAAAGGATGGAAGATGTAGTTTAGTCTTCCCTTGAGCTCACCCATGAATTTTACAGAACAAGAAGTAGATTTGAAGGATTAAAGGTTGAAGATGAATACAAGCACATCACGTGTTTGATGAAATGTTTCAGTGAATAGGCCTAACTAAAAAATCCATTATGGCCACTCCGGCTCTGATGATAAGTCTTTGCTCCTCCAATAATGCTCTCTCCTTGCTCTTTTATTGCTCTGATTTTTGCCCATATGAAGCATGTAGTGCTGTTTTTCACTTGTTTAATCCAATCTAGAAGCATATAACAATATATAGTTATATACTAGCTATATATGTACATATATATATATATTGTCGACTAGTTTTTTTCCATAAAAAAGTAGTGGACGGCTAGAGGACGACTAGGATCGACTAGAGGGCGATTAGTCGCCCTAGTCGACGACTAATCGACCTAGTTGTCCTTATCGCCCCTCAGGCGACTAGGGTCGACTAGGCGACTTGAAAACATTGCTTGGAACCCTTATGAACAGACCTACATGATACCAATTGATGAAGACATCACTCCTATGGATATACACAACAATCCATTGAACATACAAGATGCAATCAATAGAATTCGCACACAACAATTAATTTCACAGGTGAGCTCATTCTTATATGTTTCCTTATATATTTTTGAGAATAGATTGCTACCTAATAATTTAATTATGATTAGGATACATGGAGTGATTCAAGGAGTAATTGGAGGAAGGTTTAGAGGCATGGAGGACCAGAGGGTACGTTCAAAGAAGATGGAAACCGACCCCAACTCAAAATCGTGTCCAACTTGGAGTCCAGGAGCAGTTCGCACTAAAACAGACGCCCAAGACACATACAAACTCCGTTTTGAACGTTCTACATATGCACAGAAAGTGGAGAGGATAAGCTTTCCAATGGCGCTGGTTCCATGTAAAAATTCCTTCGTAATCAACGGGAATCATCGAAACAAAATCGAGTTTAGAACCTGTCAGGGTGTTGCGCCACCGTATTGGGCCATTGGGCCTTGTATCTAGTCTAAGTCCATTATTTTCGTGTCTTAGGTTAGGTCACAACTACAACACCCTTTATACGTCCTCCCACCTATATATGCTCTGTAGTAGCCGCCATAAACAATTGGGTTTTGCTTGGATTAATCTGTTATACACAGTTTCGCCGTTCATCAGTTTGTGAGACCCCAACTTAGCAATTCAGATTGCTTATACCTTGTTATTGCTTGTGTTCTCAGTTGCACTTGCAGGAATTAGCCTTCTTGGTGAGGTCAATCGTGTGCAGCACGGTTGATAACCAACGGGGTGGTGGTGTAGAGATTGCAGGGGTTTTTCGTGTTCTACTCGAGACCCTCGGATCATCAACGTTGAGATCTCCATCAATCGACTTATCCATTACCTTTCGGAAGATCGGTACTGATCTACTCATCAATTAGTATCAGAGCCAGGTTGCCCGCTAGGTAATTGATCTATCCTTTCGATTTGTTTGTTTTTCATACCTAGAGTCCAAAAAAAAGGCACAAAAAAACTTGTAGTTTAGTATATCTATTCATGACTTTGTCCAAACCACCATTGAGCCTTTGTAACTATGTTATTCAATTTGGTTTTGTTGAGTTTGTGTCTGTGTTTGAGTCATATTGCTGGTTTAGAAAGTGTTTTTGGTCTTAGTTTGAGTTTTGCATTGTGTTGATTCATCCTTTTGAATCACGTCATCACGTCCAGATTAGATTCATCTCTGTCCAGTTCAGTATTTTTATCATATCTCGCTCATATGAACTCAGATTTTTGTGTTCTTGTACTTCCTGGAAATCTTAAGAAGTTCTCTATAACTTTTGTATTCATCGGTTTCCTATAAATAGAGTTATCAAGGTCGAAATTACATTAAATCCGAATCTGTTGTTGACCTAGAAATTATGAACAGTCTGTATTTCGGGGGCAATATCTCCTATTGTTCTGATCCAAAATAGGTCTTCCATATACTGAAATTAAAAAGGAGAGATAGATCTATAATCTTTCTGTTCAAAGTTTTTAGATTTGGAGCCTCTAAAGGTGTTTTATTGTCCTTAGAAATGGAGCAAAAAATCAGTAACAGACCTACGAGATATCTTTGATTGATTTGCATTGTGTTCTTCTTTTATAGCACATTCTGAAAAAAAAAAAGAAAAAAAAGGCAAATGTGAAACAAGACACAGAAGTCGCACAAAAAAAGAGGAGGAAAAACGACAAAAAAACAGAAGTGCTTGCATCCTTTGTGTCGTCTAGTTTTGCTCATTTCTTGCTAGCTTGAACTACTAGGAACACATTTAGACTATCAACTTTGACAAGTACTTTGGACACTTATTCAACTTTACTATATGATTTCATTGTTGCTAATCCTTAATACATATAAAGTGTCATCCAAGATACACCTTACTCTTGAGCAGAATCGATACACCTTTACAATCTTCACATGCTTCATTGGTTTCTTCATACCGTCCACCGTTTGCCACCTACAGTGTCGGTAAGAACACTTGTAAGAGTGTGGTAAGATGCTTGAGAGTGTGTGACTACACTTCCACTTTGCCATTATCCTTTGTAGTTTATAGGGATAACATATTTTTTTGTTGTCTTTTGTTTGCTACTAACAATGTCAGGTAAAAGCAAGAATCATGCATTATATGCTGAGATGATTGACATAATGAAGACGACGATGGAGTTGCTCACTCAAAATCAAACATCAACCATGGTTTCACATGACATTCAGGCCACCTTTACGACACCTTCCATAATAAGTAACTACATTCTCCCATCTCTTCCTTCTTATGATGGTTTTGGTTACAATGAATATATTGCTTGGGAAATAGAGTTCGATAAAGATTTTGGACAATGGCATATGTGTGAGAGGAGCAAGATTAGAAATATTGCTAGTGCGCTAGTTGATTGTGCATTAACTTGGTGGGACAACTTAAGCTATTTAGAAAAACCTCGAACATGGAAATATATGAAAATTCTTATGTGAGAAACTTTTGCCAATGTATCTAATTGCAAAGATGAAATACATGAACTTGAGAAGAATTTTCTTGTTGTACCTCCTCCTATGCCTAACCTTTTGCAGGAACATGAACAAATAAATGTTGATGCAAAAGTAAATGAGGTTTTCGACAACACTCGTGAAATTTTTGATGGATCAACTCATAATGCACTTGAAATCACTGCTGAAAACAAGAATAAAGGTAAGGCACAACATTCTACTAATACGGATGGTGAGAAGTTTTTGGATGTGCTGAATTTTTCGACCAATCACACAGTTGTAGAGCACCAACTTATGAAAGCTTTTATAGATTTACCTTTGTCACAAGTTAATTTTCCTACTAGTCTTTGTGATAAAGAGAAGTTCGGTGTTGATAATTTTGTTATACCTATGCTAGAACAAGTGAATGAGCTAGATACGTTATCACCCATATGTTCTGAAATTAAGCATTTGATTCCCGTTACTTGTGAAAGACATAAACTGAAATTGTTGTCTTCTCTAAATATCTTGGGATATATTGAATTCGATACTCTTTGTGATCTAGGTATTGTAGAGAGGAGAATATTTTCCCAATCTGAGTTGCCTTCCTTAAGTAGAAATATTATTCATGCTATAGGAAACTATGAAGATAGTGGTGAATTTATGGTGCATAAAGTTTACATATGCTCAAATGAGAAATCCCATTTTGTGTTGCAACAATATGGTCAAATGAATAGATACACTAACACTAATAATGCTTTGTCAAGTTTTTCTAGTATTTTTTTTGCAGCAGGGACAACATATAATAGAGGAGCATTGTTCGATGCGGTTGTGCATTATGGACAACACTCATTCTACCCCCAAAGCAAGACTTTTTGTTGGACATACGAGCAAGCCGAGGATGGCTTGTCATCAAGAAGGGTAGAATGATGAGATCATGCACATTATAAATGCGCACACAAACATAGTACAATGTTTATTTATTTGGGATCCTGGCTCAGGTGAATGTGCGCTCCAATTTGATGGACAAGATAAAGATGGTGTACTATGTCGTCCACCACCTTGGCCTCCTCCTTTCATGCATACAAGAAGATTTGATGGCGTTGCACATTTGGACCAAAACATGAGAGAACATGAACTTGAGTCGAGGACGACTCCAATTCAAGAAGGGGAGGATGATGAGGACATCACTCCTATGGATATACACAACACTCCATTGAACATACAAGATGCAATCAATAGAATTCGCACACAACAATTAATTTCACAGGTGAGCTCGTTCCTATATGTTTCCGTATATATTTTTGAGAATAGATTGCTACCTAATAATTTAATTGTAATTAGGATACATGGAGTGATTAAAGGAGTAATTAGAGGAAGGTTTAGAGGTGTGGAGGACCAGAGGATACGTTCAAAGAAGATGGAAACCGACCCCAACTCAAAATTGTGTCCAACTCGGAGTCCAGGAGCAGTTCGCACTAAAACGAACGCCCAGGACGCATACAAACTCTGTTTTGAACGTTCTACATATGCACGGAAAGAGGAGAGGATAAAATTTCCAATGGAGCTGTTCCCATGTATAAATTCTTTCAGAATCGACGGGAATCGTTGAAACAAAATCGAGTTCAGAATCTGTCAGGATGCTGCGCCACCGTATTGGGCCATTGGGCCTTGTATCAAGTCTAAGTCCATTAATTTCGTGTCTTAGGGTTAGGTCACAACTTCAAAACCCTTTGGACGTCCTCCCACTTATATATACTCCGTAGTAGCCGCCATAAACAATTGAGTTTTGCTTAGATTAATCTATTATACATAGTTTCGCCATTCATCGGTTTGTGAGACCCCAACTTAGCAATTCAGATTGTTTCTACCTTGTTCTTGCTTGTGTTCTTGGTTGCACTTGCAGGGATTAGCCTTCTTGGTGAGGTCAATCGTGTGCAGCACGATTGATAACCAACGAAGTAGTAGTGTAGTAATTGTAGGGGTTTTTCGTGTTCTACTCGAGAGCCTCGGATCATCAACGTCGAGATCTCCATCAATCGACTTATCCATTACCTTTCAGAAGATCGGGCCTAAACATTCTTATCACCAATATTCACTCATATGATACAGGCTTGTTATGTGTTTATAAATTCATTTTATAGAAGACCTTTAGGGAATATTTGTGGTCAAGTTTTGTAAATCTTACAAAAAATCTGTTATTGAAGCATGGACCGTCGAGCGTGGATGTATAACATGCCATGACCCGACCTATGTACATTCATAATGTTGCAAATTTTATTGAAGCATCCAAGAGACATGCGAAGTTCCAAAAGATAGATGACATATTATGTCCATGTATCGACTGCGAAAATAAGATTGCTTGGACGGATACTATAGTAATCCAATCTCATTTGGTGAAAAGAGGTTTCAAAAAAAACTACACAATATGGACAGAGCATGGTGAGTTAGATACACAAGATGTAGATAAAGATGATGAGAAAGGTTCAGATGACGATAATGTTCATATAGATGATGGTAGTGACATTCAAGATGGTGATGATGATGATGAGTTAGATTATGAGGAGATGTTGTGTCACATTGAACCATATGTATTGACTTCTATGGGAGCAAGCAAAGGTTTAAGTAAAATGGAGACATTGCAGAATGTGGCGACGGAACTTTTATATGATGAATCAAATGGTTGTGATAAAGATGTTACTACATTGCGCGCAGTCTTAGAACTACTAAAGTTGAAAGCCACACACGGATGGTCCGATTGTAGTTTCTCTGATCTTTTGAATTTTATGGCAGAAATTCTTCCAAATTCAAATAAACTGCCCAGAAGCACTTATAAAGCGAAGAAACTTCTTTGCCCGATGGCACTAGGTGTGACAAAAATACACACTTGTGTGAACCATTGTATTCTGTATCGCAAAGAGTATGAGATTGTAACTAGATGCCCCATCTGTGGTGACAGTAGATATAAGAAGGACTACAATCACTAGTATGTTACCAACATGAAAAAGTCTCAGAAGAATAAGAAGTTATTATTGGTCCTGAAGGTGACTATGACGATACTTCTGGCAATACAGACGGGAAGAATAAGAGAAAAATTCCTGCCTTGGTGATGTGGTACCTTCCGGTAATTGATCGCTTGAAGCATTTGTTCTCAAACCCTAGGGAGGATGAACTTATGCGTTGGCATTCCAAGCAATACAAGAAGAATGAAAAACATATTCGACACCCTGGTGATGCAATGCAATGGAAAAATTTTGATATTCAGTATCCAGAATTTGCAAAGGAAATCAGAAATATGAGGTTTGCCTTGGGTACAGGCGGAATGAATTTGTTTGGTGAAAAACGAAGCATACACAGCACATGGCCCGTGGTCTTAACGATGTACAACCTACCGATGTGGTTGTGTCACAAAAGGAAATATATCTTGTTATTTGTTCTTATCCAAGGTTCGAAACAACTCGTCATCAAAATTGATGTGTTCTTGGGATCTTTAATGGAAGATATGGCGAAATTGTAGAATGAAGGGGTACGTACATGGGATGATTACAAGCGGGGGTATTTCACGCTAAGAGCAATGATATTCGTTATCGTGCATGATTACCCCGGACTGTTTACATTATCGGGACAAATGAAAGGGAAGAAAGCTTGTATATGGTGCATGGATAGAACTGGATTTCTATACCTCACTTCATCCAGAAAGACAGTGTACATGAGATACCGACGGTTCTTGATAGATACACTTAAGTATAGGAAGATGAAAGAACAATTAGATAACAAAATCGAAAAAGATACTGCACCAAAACCTTAGAGTGGAAAACTTGTGTTCGAAATGGTCAAGAACATTCATATTGCTTTCTGTAAGGGCAAAAAATGTAAAGGAATCAAGAGAAAGAAAAGTACATCTTCGAATGATACAACTGACATGGCTTTCAAGAAAAAATCAATTTTTTTTCAAATATCTTCCATATTGGAAGAATCTGGAATTTTGCCATAGTATTGATTTGATGCACGTTATAAAGAATGTATTTGACAGCATCATTGGGACCTTGTTGGACATGCCGAGGAAAACAAAGGACGGATTAAATTCACGTATAGACCTACTAAATCTTGATTTGAGACCAGAGTTTCATCCAGTAGAAAAGGCGAACGGGAAGCATTACCTTCCCCCAACCAGCTACAACTTGACGCTAGAAGAGAAAAAAGCAATTTGCGAATGCTTGCATGGTATCAAAGTGCCCCCGAGTTTCTCATCCAATATCCGCAAACTAGTCTCGATGAAAGACTTGTCTTTATTTGGTTATAATTCTCACGACTGTCACATGATGATGACAGTGTTCCTTGCCATTGCGATAAAAGTCATCAAACCTGAGCATATAAAATTTGTCATCACACGTTTGTGTTACTCTTCAATGCAATATCGCAAAAGGTGATAGCACGTGAAAATTTAGACTATCTGAAAACATACATCGTCGAGACTATGTGCAAGCTTGAGATGTGTTTCCCACCATCCTTTTTTGATATGCAAGTACATCTAATCATACATCTTGTTGATCAGATAAAAGCATTGGGGCCACTATATTTACATCATATGTTTTTGTTAGAGAGATATTTAGGAGTATTAAAAGGTTATGTGCGGAACCGTGCTCATCAAGAGGGTTCAATTATGGAAGGATACACCACTGAAGAAGTGATTGAGGGTTGCGCTGATTACATCAAAGATGGAAAACCGATAGGTGTGCCTATACCAGTACATGAGGGTAGACTACATGGGAGAGGCAAAGTGGGTAAGAAAACTTTTATCATTCAATATTACAAGAATGTACACCGTGTACATTTTGGTGTACTACAACAGCTCGCAATAGCTGAGTCGTATATCGAGGAACACCAAATTGAGTTTCATGAAAAAAACTAAGACCGCACAGAGGACTGAATCATGAAAGAGCACAAAAGATGTTTCACGAAATGGTTAATGGACTGAAATATACCATACAGAAACTCTATAAGAGAGGCAACAATGAAGAAGTTAGCTTTTGGCCCATCTGCTTTGGTGACATCATGGCAAGCATATGACATCAATGGCTACACATTTTACAGTAAAAAAAAGATGGTAAGAGAGTTGCACAAAATAGTGGTGTTCGTATTGGGCTTATGATTCACAAGGGCAGAAGACCACATACTTCGGGTTCATAGAGGAAATATGGGAACTCGATTATGGCAAAAGAATGGTAATGCCCGTATTTAAGTGCCAATGGGTCAAACATCCTGATGGTGTGAAAGTGGACAATTACGGGTTGACACTGGTAGACTTGAATAAAGTGGGTTATAAAGATGACCTGTGGGTTCTCGCCGATAGTGTTGCACAAGTTTTTTATGTACAAGATCCAGAAATGAGAAGATGCACGTAGTTGTTTCTTGAAAGCAAGATATTGTTGGGGTTGAGAATGTGGGAGATAATGAGGAATATAATCAGTATGAAGAGATGTACCCTTTCACTGAACCAGAAAACATCAAGCGCGTAGAGAGAAGCATTAAAAAGGATTTGAAACCCTATATGCGAAAAGATGTCAATACTGGAAAAAATGTATGATATATACTGTATATATTTGTATCCTCTGAAATCAACTTAGAACAATGTTCTATTTCAGCTTTAGATAGCATGTTTCGAACATTATTAAATCCAGCTTCTGTAGAGAAGACTAATTTGGACAAGTGATCCTTTTCGGCTTGTTGACTATCATATTTATCACCTTCACCTGTTCCATAATTTATCAAATTATATGTGTATATAAATTTCTTCTGACCTATGATGATCAGGCTTGCCTCCTAACAGCTTGGTTCCAAACAATATCTAGAAGCACAACTCTTGAAGCTCCTTTCAAGCTAATCCCTTCACAGCAAGCTCTTGTAAATGCAAGTAACACCCGAGACTCAGCATTTGGATTGTTAAAAGCTTCAATTGAAGTCTGACGATACTTCCCATCTATTTGAGGGCTTGTTTGGATACGAGTAGATCCACTTCAATATAAGTGGTTTGAGGTGGATTGAGGAGAAAATTAGTTCATTCTCCACTTCAATCCAATTAGATTGAGTACACCCAAACAAGCCCTAAAAGATTTCTTTCTCTTCTCTCCATTTTAAAAACTTACGAAGATGCTACATTATCAGTTCTAATGGCTGAATATATTGACTACAAATCAGTATCATCTCTCTTAGTGCTTCGCACAAGCGACGAAGCGAACAACTTCAATCACAAATCTTGTTTTTACCCTTTTCATAGGAATTTGACCTTAATCTTTCAAACATAGATTTATCAATAACTGAAGCTTCCTCATCAGACATGTTAATGACAGTTACAAGTGAAGGGTGTGCCGAAGCTAACGAAATCTCAAGGGGACTGAAAACAAAGAGATGTTGCATATAAGTGACAATGTCCAGATTAGACAACATAAAGTTATGATGGCAGCCTTCAACAACATGAAAAGTGATGCCAAGGTTATGCTTGCATCAACCAAGACATGTTGTGAGGGCATAACACTTATTGGAGCATAACGGTTATGCTTGCCCCAACAAGTGTTATACCCTCACAATATGCCTTGGTTGATGCAAACATAACCTTAACATCATTTTTCATGTTGTTGAAGGTTGCCATCATAGTTTCACGCTATCTAACCTGGACATTGCCACTCATATGCATATCTCTTTATCTTCAGTCTGATTCAGATTTTGTTAGCTTCGGCACATCCTTCACTTATAACTATCATTAACATATGTGATAAGGAAGCTTCACTTATTTGATAAATCTATGCTTGAGAGATTAAGGTTAAAACCCTATGAAAGTGTAAAAACAAGATTTGTGATTGAAGTTGTTCGCTTCCTCGCTTGTGTGAAGCACTAAGAAAGTAGGTACTGATTTTTAGTCAATATATTTAGGCATTAAAACTGAGTAAGGAACATCTTCCTAAGTTTTTAAATGGACAAGAGGGAAAGAAATCTTTCAAATAGATGGGAAATTTCTTTCAAGGATCGTCAGACTTCAAATTGATGCTTTCAAGAATCCAAATGATGAGCCACGGGTGTTACTTGCATCTACAAGAGCTTGTTATGAACGGATTAGCTTACCAGGATCATAGACGGTTCTTAATTAACAAGCAGCCTGTGAAAACAATGACTTCCCCAAACGGTTCTTCAATAAAAACCGCTTGTGATGATTAAACCAATACATACGGTTCTTAAACAATGACCGCATGTGAAAACCATATATTTACCCAAACGGTTATTAATTAAGAACCGTCTGTGATGTTTGCTACATCACAGGCGATTCTTAATTAATAACCGCCTGAGAAAATAATGTACTTACCCAGGCGGTTGTTTCATAAAATCTGCCTGTGATGTTCTGTCATCACAGGCGGCTATTGTATCATTCGTCATCACAATCTTATTTTTTTACGGACGGCCTGTGTTTGAAAAATCGAGGCGCCTGTGAAAATGTTTTTTTAGTAGTGACGGTATGCATAGTGGGACCTCCCTGTTCCTTGCCTGTCTGATTAGGACTACAATAGGTCACACTATATCCATTGGCTCAGGTCACTGACATTTGTTACGCATAACAAAATGACCCCACATGTCGCCGAGAGACTGAAAAATAAAACGCCCACTAACTGCAGAAGACTAGTACACTACACAGTAACTTGCTTCGGCGAATACTGAACCCACATGTAAGTGACAAAGATGCCGACCACCCCGCGCTCTCAGGCGCACTGAACTACTAGGGCAAAGCCCACGCAAGAGTAGAATTTTTATTTAATATACATATTAAAAATCAATTTTTTATTAGTAGACGACGGAGTGCAAATATTGCACATTTGATCCACGGTTCGTCCACGGCGTGGACGACGCAGTACGTGGAAGGCCACGTCGGCCTACAGTCGTATACGTGGACGAAGGTGTGACACGTTGGTTGTGATGCCACGGGTGCTATAGATTCCCTAGCCTCCGCACCTGGAATTCCCTTGGTCCAGGTCTGGGACGAGGGTCCCGTAAGCTTTGCGCCTGACGCTCGATGGACAACCTCTCTGAGAATGGTTGAGCTACTTATGATGGTTTAGGCTCAACATGTTATGTATTAATATATAGAAAAATGTTTACTAGGAAAACGATTAATTGGATACATGCGGTATGATTACATGCAATCAATTACTAAAAAACAGAGTTGATCAAAAGAAATAAATAATCCATACTGGAAACAAAAATTTTACATGCCTACTGACAAATATTAAATACTAACTATAAAATTTTCTATTCGGATTTATGAAGATGACGATCACACCTTCCTTAATTGCATATTTGTTGTGCATCTCTTATTTTTGTCAACATATATTTCATACCTTCTTAACACCTCCCCTCAATCGCAACTTACCATATTGAGATTCTACTGAAAATTTGCAAGTCTTCGTGCTGTAAGTGCCTTTGTAAACCCATTTGCTATTTGATCCTTGGTGGATATGAATCTTATTTGGAGCAGCATGTCTGATACTCGTTCCCTTACAAAATGAAAATTAATTTCTATATGTTTGGTACGTGCATGGAATATAGGATTCACTGTTATATATGTAGCTCCCAAGTTATCACACCATAAACACGCTGTCTCATTTTGTTCAATACCAAGTTCTATCAAAATGGTTTCTACCCAAATAACTTCAGCAGTTGTGTTTGCCAGAGATTTATATTCCGCTTTTGTGCTTGACCTTGATACTATTACCTGTTTTCTAACAGTCCAAGAAACAAGGTTAGATCCCAAGTAAATAACAAAACCACCGATAGATCTTCTATCATCAGGACATTCCGCACAATCTGCATCAGAAAATGCATTTATCTGCAGGAAACTGTCTCTTACATATTTAATACCAAAGCTGATAGTTTCTTGTATATATCTTAAAATTCTTTGTACCATAGTCATATGTGTGGTGCTGAGACAATTGAGAAACTGACATACTTTAGTATTTGAGAATGCTAGATCTTGTGTGGTTAGAGTAAGATATTATAAACCATCTACAATACTCCTGTACCATGTAACTTCTTCAGCATTGAGTGGTTGACCATCATGCGCAGAGAATTTCTCAGTAGTAGAAAGTGTTGTATTAACAGGTTTGTCATTCTCCATACCTGCCTTCTTTATTATCTCATGGGCATATTTTCTTTGATTCAGTAAAATTCCTTCTTTTATCTTTCCAACTTCTATCCCCAAGAAATAGTGTAAAACACCCAAATCTTTTCATGTGAAGTCTTGTCTCAAGTTTGTTAATAATGCCTCTACAACCTGCTCAGAGGAACTAGCAATCATTATATCATCAATATAAATCAACAGATAAGTCATAATATTTCCCTTTCTGTAAATAAAGAGAGATGCTGCCTTTAGAGGACATGAACCCAATGGCGATAAGTTTTGAACTTAGTTTTGAGTACCATGTCCTTGGTGCCTGTTTCAATCCATAGACAACTTTGTCTAATTTACAAACAAAATTTGGATACCTTTTATCCACATAGTCAGGAGGCTGAGATATATAGACTTCCTCTAGATCTCCATAAAGAAAGACATTATGACTGTCGAGTTGTACAAGACACCAGTTCTTTTGAGACAGCAAATGATAAAACAATTCTAGCAGTAGTTGCTTTAACAACTGGACTAAATATATCTTCGTAATCAATTCCATACCTTTGTTTAAAACATTTTGCAACCAGTCTGGCCTTGTATCTGTCAATTGAGCCATCTGCATTTCGTTTGATTTTATATTCCCATTTTGAATCTATGACATTGTTCACCCCGTCTCTCGGGACAAGATGTCATGTCTATTTTTTCTTCAGTGCTTCAAACTCCACATTCATTGCTTTCTTCCAATTTTCATCACTTAATGCTTGATTAAGATTTTCCGGCTCTCTTGTAGTAGTCAAAAGACATACAAAATCATTATCAAAATTTTTAGGTTTAGATATATTATTCTGTAACCTTGTCCTTAGGCATCTTTGTTGGAGAGCAAGTTGAGACTCTTGTAAATTTGACTCGTTCCCGTATTATTTTCTTCCATGTTTGACTTGCTTCTCATGCACATATCTGCTGTAATACTGTAGCAACAGTAGATTAAACAGTACTTTTGATTACTGTTGCACTAGTTTATTAGTATTTACTGGTGTTGTAGCAGTTGATCTAGTCCATCCATTTTCCATCAAATGATTCAAAATGAAGCTAATTCAGAGTACTGTAGCGTCTCTGCATTGAAGCCTCTACTTCAGAGGATATGAATCCGTCTGCCTCGGGCATATGTGCATGCGCCAGTATCTGCTGCCGCTGGTGGCCGCGCGCCTGCACAGGCCGCGCACCTGGCTCAGGCCCGCCACGCTGGTGGCCGTCTGCTGCTTGAGGATAGCGTGCCTTCGGCTCTATTGATGGAAACTGCTCGTCTGCAAACGTGGAGATGACGGGCATAGAAGATATTTGCTGAGTGTGCATATCGAGGTTAGTCGTCGTATTGCCTTCCGAATCAACACAATCTGTATTTTCCTGCATATGATTAAGACTTCCAAAACTGTTTTGGTTAGTAATTTCCATTGGATCTCCATGCTCTTGAAAATTGACGTGCTGAATATTTTCACCTGATTGCCATGTAAAACGAAGTAACATGGGATGAAAGACAAGGAGTTTGGATTTAAGTTCACTACAGGAATCCCGACGATTTACGACGGCCAGAGCCGTCGCAAATAAGGTAAAAACTGTGGCAAATAAGCTATTTGCGACGACTTTCCTTATTTGCGATGGTTTCTGGCCGTCGCAAATAACTCGTCGCAATTAAGTTTATTTGTGACGGCCACCATCGCAAATAATGCTATTTGCGACGACTCGCAGCGGCCGTCGCAAGATATTGCCTCGGGGGCTGGTGGGCCCTGCACCTGTATTTGCAACGGCCAGGCCGTCACAATTTAAACCCTATTTGCGACAGTCAGGCCGTCGCAAATAAGTCCAGCCGGCAGGGCCCACGTGTCCTCCTCTGGGACAAACGAGACTATTTGCGACGGTCTGGCCGTCGCAATTAATGCTTATTTTGGACGGCTTGGAACCTTATTTGCAACGGTACTATATAAAAAGCCGTCACAAATAAGTTTTTTGAAAAAAAATAGAAAATACTAGCCGGCTCGATGGCCAGAATCACAGAACAGAAACAGTATATCACACACAATATATCACACACAAACATTATCACAATCACAAACAGCATTCTCGATACATCTCACATGATCAACAAAGCAAACAAGGGCTCACTCGCCCGTCTGACCTCCGTAGCCACTTCCGAAGTCGAAGTCGTCGTCGCACCTCATTCCAGGTCGCGGTAGCGATGGCGACAGAGTTTTTGCAGCCGTCGCAGATCCCTGCAATTAATGAAACTTAGAGTTAGAATATAAATGCATCAACATCTCCCTCTCCCTCTATCTCTATCTAGATCCCCTCTCTTTCTCTCTTCTTTCATCTCTCTATTGCTATCATTTTCCCTCTATCTTTCTGCCTCTATCTCAATCTACATCTCCCTTTCTCTCTCTCTCTCTCCCTCTCCTTCTATCTCCAATCTCCCTCTCTCTCTCGTCATTCCTCTCCCACTCTATCTAACTATCTCTCACTCTTTCTTATACCTCTCTTTCTTCCATCTCAATCCTTTTCTTCTATCTAACTATCTCCTCTCTCTTCTATTTTAATCCTTTTTTACTCTATCTTCCCCCCTCTTCTAACTTCATCTCTCACTCTATCTATCTTTCACTGTCACTCCATTTCCTCGCTTTATTTTGCTTAATTTGAGTTAAAACTAAAATTGTTAAGTTGACATAGAAAATTACCTGACCCGCAGAAGAAGGATCGCCTGGAAGGACCAGTGGTAGTAGCGGTAGCTGGATCCCCAGACCTTGCGCTCGAGCCATGGCCTGTCATTGCAAACATTAAATGTTATCTATTGGTAAGTCATTTATGCTGAGTTAATGAGAACTTTAGTTTTTATTTTGTTACCTCCATTGCTTCCCACATCTGCACCAACGCTGCTGCCTAGGTTTGGATCGTGGCCTCCATCACAATCCTATGGCCTTCCGCCTCCCTCCTTTCCTCATCCTGTTGCCTGAAGAGTCTTCTATAGTTTGTCGGAGGAACTGCATCTCAATGTCCCTCTGCGAGACACGACGACCTGTCGTGCCCACCGAAGAAGCCTGCGTGGAGCTGCCTCTCGCAGGTCTCCCCGCCCTCGAGTCGACAACTCCGTCGAATATTGCGAGCCTATAAAAAAGAGAGTAAGTAATATCAAATTGAAATATCTTGAATACATTGAATTGAAAATGATAAAATGACTTATAAAATCACCTTCCGTGTGCTTTTCCACCTTCGCTTGGGATCGATTGGTTCACGTTCCCAATCGAAATCTTCGCCGTGTATCTTCCTAGCCTCCTCCCCGTACTTAGCCTACAAAACAAGGAAACCGTGTAAGTTCAAAAATACATATAGTTATATTTAATATGAATGATTTCTAAATTTACCAATCACTCCGCTGCAGCCTGACTGCACCCCTGAGGCTGAGAAGGGTCCCTGTGATCTCTCTTCCAAATCTCAGCAGGGGTCGGCGGCACCTCCATCTCGCGCTCCTGTCAATACGTGTTAGTACGAATAATATATTATGAATATATAAACATAAGTTATATACACTTACCATGCGTTTAGCTAAACACAAGTGTTTATCTTGGTCGTGCCTGCTCTTCCTCTCGACCCCTCTGCACTCTCGAGCCTTCTCGGACTTAGATTTAAACTCATCGCTAGCCCAGTAGCGACAAAGGGCCCAAAATACATCGGTCCAACACTACAACCATCTCACGTGGCCCTGCACATACTTGGCAGTCGTTAAAAATACCATCGAGGAAATTATCAGAAAAAATACTTACTACACCCCACGTACCTGGGCGTACTCCTCCTCTGTCAGGTGCATCTCGCTCTCTTGCCAGAAGTGTAGCACGTGGTGCTGGTTCGCCTTCAAGTGCTCATTAATACTTTGAACACGGGCGTTCGACAAAGCTTGTCGAAGCGCCTTGGCAGCATTGTAGTGAAACACTCGCCTTGCATCCTCAATCAGTCAAGGGTCGTTCGGGTCCTCTAAAGTATACCTTGCCTGCGATAAAGAATATATTAAAGAGATGTTCATTAAAAGAGTTTAAGTGTTAAAACTTAGAAACTATTTTTAACATACTTAGCATAAAATCGGCCCATATGACCTCCTGAAGGTTGTCGTGCTCCTTGTGATGGACGCGTGCGTAGTCCTCCCACAAAAGAGCAGGCACCCCGTTGATGACCCCGGGATAGTGCAAACGCACTAAGGGCCCGAGGACACCATTCACCGGTCTGTGGTGTCTCTCACCGGTGAAAGACGTGTCGTCCCAAACCCTGCAAGATATTTATTGATTCATTACTTCAGTAACCAAAAGAAACTAAAATTGAACAATATAATTTTTATTACCTGTCTTCGACGGGACGAATCACGATCCTATGTGAAGGGACCGCGGGAGGACTGACAAAGTGAGTCCTCCTCGTCCTCCGCGTCTGCTGGGGCGCCACGTCAGGTGACCCAGACGACTCATCACCAGTCGAGTCAAAGGCCTCAGGAACAGAAGTATCGCCAGCCGAGGACTGGCTGGCCGAGGGCTGGCTCACCGAAGGGTAGCCAAGGTCAACTGGCGCCGCAGCCTCTGAGTCAGCCGGTGAGGACGACAACATTCAAATGATTCATAAGTAAGTTTAATGTGAAGTTGAATTTAAAGAATTTGTCAAAAACGACTGAAATTTACCTGTGACAAAGCTCTAGAACTGCTCAGAACGTGCCCCAGCAGCTGAGAGCGTCTGCTCCCAGTCGACGAGGCACTAGTGAAAGCGTCCTCAGGTCTAGAGGGGTAGAACCCCCTCATCGGCGGCACCTTCTTACCCTTCTTTGATGCCATCCTGTTTTAATTAGATAACCAGTAAATATGCAAATAAAATATACAAAATTCATGTTACTATCTTCAAGAAAACATTACTTGTAAACTTTCAAAATTCATCAACATCATTATCATGTGCTTGTGCCCTACTCCTTAAACAAGCCAAACGATCTTCCATCGTGGCCTGTTTTAATTTCCATTTTCGCATATCATCTGCTTCTACATCTTCAACGTCTTCAACATCTCCAACTAATTGATCGAGTCCTGCACAAAGCTCGACGATAAAAGTGTCTGGCAACTCTTCTTCTTGGTAACTTCTTCAACGTCTTCGCTATCATGGTAACCATCATCTCCGGGAGTATATAACCGCTCACGAGGATTCACCTTATATACCACCCACCAAGCACTGAGCTTCGTGCATGGATAAGGTAGATAATACACTTGTTCCACTTGATGTGCAAGAACAAATGTATCGTAACCTCGTAGTCGGTCCTTATGTTTCACTTCCACCATTCCAAATTGGTTTTCTCGAGTTCCATGAGTGCGATCAAACCAGTCACAGTCAAACAAGACAACTCGAAGGGTCTTATTTCCGATAAAAGTAAATTCAAGGATTTTGTTAATGATTCCATCATAATCGGTTAAATTCCCTTGAGTGTCCATTGCTCTCGTCACAACACCAAAATTTGATGTTGACGCGAGAGGACTAAGAGCTTTAAAATGAGTTTACAGATTCGAAAGCCGTTTACGTCATATCGATCATAGCTTCTAACATTCACCAATCCATAAGATAGCTGCCGCAAATCTTCATGGACATTGTGAGTCCAACACTGTCATAAATGATCGTAAGTTAAAATAATACTTCTTTAATGATAGTAACTTATAATACATAGAAGACGAGAGAATATAACATAATCTCGAAACCAGGATAGGAAACTCTACCCCCATTTATTCCTTCTTTTCGCATCCCTTCTACTTGTTTGGCCGTGGGTTGATGCCTATGTGGCCAACATTGTTTGTGGAACTCACTGAACATGAAAAAACATCTTTTAGAATACATGTGTAGCAAAATATGTCGATTAGCATAAATGTAGGACAAACACTTACTCGAAGTATTCATGCATGCCTTCTATATTTGCGTACATGTAGAGTAAAGAAACAGTCCTTTCATGTTCGGATAGCACGTAGGTCGTGTAGCTACCAACGGTGGTGCCTCTCGTTTGAAAAATGGAAAGGTCACTTACCGGGGGTGTTTCGTCCACATTGTACTGCATCGCCGAAGTATTGATATTGTTTTCTTCCGTAAAGTAGACACTTGAAAAGTATCCTACTTCTTTAAGAGCATATGCTTCAGCGATGCACCCTTCCACCCTTGCCCTGTTGCCGACCATTGGTTTCAGATATCGTAGCGCTCTTTCAATGTGATACATCCACCTATATTGCACAGGACCGCCAACTTTAGCTTTGAATGGAAGATGGATAAGCAGATGTTGCATTGGATTGAAGAAACCCAGTGGAAAAAAAATTTCATCTTACATAAAAGTATGGGTATCTCCTTCTCTAACTTATCCATCATCCCGATCTTGATTTCTTTAGCACAAAGCTGTCTATAGAAATAGCTGAGATCGGCTAAAACCTTCCACACCGCATCATCTAAATAGCCTCGAAACATAATAGGTAAGAGTCTTTCCATTATAATGTGATAATCATGACTCTTCAACCCAGTGAGGTTTCCTGTGTTAATATTTACGGCTCGTTTCAGGCTAGCTGTGTAACCATCTGGCAATTTCAAAGTTTTCATCCATTTCATAACTTCTTTCTTTTCTTTTGATCGAAGACAGGAAGAAGCATGTGGGTTTCCACCACTTTCAGAGATTTCAAGAGTTGGACGGTGATAAATGTCTGCCAAATCTAGTCTAGCTTTATAATTGTCTTTCATTTTGCAAGGCATATCCATGCAAGTGCTTATGATACTTTCGCTCATGTTACGCTCCTGATGCATGACATCAATGTTGTGCATTATAATCAACGACTTCACATACGGTAGCTCCCAAAGTCCACATATGTGTGTCCAATTGTGTTCCTCTCCATAACCAACAAAATATCCAGGACGACCTTCATCAGACACCAGTTTGTCCAACATATCAAAAATTTCTGACATGTTGAGACGCTTCGGTGGTCCTTTAGTGACAACAGTGTTCTTTCGAAAGACATGCCTCTGCTGCCTAAACATGTGATTCGAGGGCAGCCAACGTCTGTGACAATCGAAGTAAGATATTTTGCCTCCATGAGTTAGTCAAAAGCAATCCGTGTCTGAAGCACATATCGGACACGTCAAACGACCGTGAGTGCTCTATCCGGAAAACATGTCGTATGCCGGAAAATCATGGGCGGACCACAAATAAGCAGCTCGAAGGTTGAATTTCTGCTTCTTGTAACTATCGTACGCTTCAACTCCTGTCCACAAGACTTTCAATTCTTCGATCAGCGGTTTTAACATCACATTGAGACGTGACCCGGGATGATCAGGTCCATGTACAATGAGGCTGAGAAATATGAACTCATTCTTCGTACAAAAAGCAGGTGGCAGGTTGTACAGAATGACAAGACGGGCCAACATGAGTATGGCGTGGCGTTCGTACTGAACGGTGAGAATCTGTCTGTCGCTAATCCGATGCGAACATTCCTCGCATCACGAGAAAAGTCTGGATCGAAATGGTCTATCGCCTTCCATGCATCACCGTCGAACGGATGCGTCAGGAATTCTTTGTTCTCACGTTTACCTTCTTTGTGCCATCTCATGTGTCTTACGGTTCTTTTTGAAAGAAACAACCGCTTCAACTGAGGTGTCACAGGCAAGTAACGAAGCTGCTTATGTGCGACATATGTCATCACATTATCGCCATCGTCATTAACAACTTCGACATACCTCGATTTACCACATTTCAAGCACATCTTCTCATTGGCGTGCTCTTTCCAGAATAGCATGCAGTTGTCTGGGCACACATCGATTTTCTCATACTTCATACCGAGACCAGATATCTTGATCTTTGAATGATACATATCTGGTGGCGCTTTGTGAGGTTGTGGAAGGATATTGCAGATCAATTTCATGAGATCATTGTAGCAGTTTATAGAAAAAAATACTTGGACTTAATTGCCATAAATCTGGTCAAGAAAGCAAGTATGGTCACAACTGTGTGTTCATGCAACAACTCTTGTGATTTCTTCAGCTCCTTGAAGAACTTATCTGCGTCATTTGTAAGAGGATCCTCCGCTTCCAGAGCTTCTAGCATCTCATCCATCCTATCAACCTCTGTTATATTATCATCATCATCCACTTCTCTATGACTCGAGAATTAGTCTCGCCGTGAAAGGTCCACACTTCATAATGTGGAGTGAAACCGTTTCAACATAAGTGAAATGAAAGCTCCAATCTTCTCAAAAACTTGGTGTTCCGGCATTTTGTACATGGGCACCGCACCATATCTTCCGTTGACAACGAAAATGCTTGACCCAAAAATTGATCTAACTTGACAAACCACTCATCCGAGTGACCATCAATTTTGCTCTTCCAGCCAATATACATCCAACTGCAGTCTTCACCCATGTTTGGCTCTGAAGTTTAACGTGAATTATTATTAGTTTCATTGTTATGTTATGTCATCGCCCTACAACCTAGGCAGATAGATCCTAAACCTACCCAAGAGTGACCGAGCGGAGCGTGCTCATGACGAGATGCGTGATCTGGATTCGAATGAAATTTCGGCAGCATAACCCTGCTGTTCTCCACTGCATGCCCAAAAATGGTGCAGCAGAGAACAACAGGGTTACGCCACCGAAATCTCGTACAAATCCGGACCCACATCTCATCACAAGCCACGCCCACTCGGTCACTCCGAGGCTGTCCAAAAAGGGACAATTCCGAACCTGCACGTCTCACATGCCAATGGCATGTGAGACGTGCCGATCTGAAATGGTTAATACATTGTTATAGGTTACGTTGCTCATTTTTGTTTTGAGGTCATTTAAGAGAGAGGAAAGAACTAGAGAAAGATTAAGAGGAAAGTTTGTATTATATGACAATTCCACATCCATTTCAACCGTCCACGCAATCGCGGGTCATTGATGTCCTTACCAACCCATTCGCTTCCATGTCACCTTGACACATACGGTACCACTACAATGGTCTACACGGCACGATCACACTTATTGATGTCGTGCCCTTCCGGGTTGGTCCGAGCTGGCCCAAAACCCCTTTATTTACATATATTAAGTAGTCACTCGAAAATATTAAATATCAATAAACAATAAGCACCAATAAAAAAATAAATATCAAACAATAGACAATATGTTATATGAGCATGTGTATCATCATTGGCAATGAAGTAGGATCATCTCAACATAACTAGCAATGTATGATCATATATGAGCACATATATGAGCATGCATAATTTAGAACATTGCATCATCTAAACATAACTAGTAATAAAGTAGGATCATCAACATTACAACATTGCATCACATAAACATTGAATCATCTAAACATTCCATCATTCAAACGTCCATCATGCATTCCCAAACAAAACTTGAAAATTTAAACATTGCATCAAACGTCTATCATCTAAACATTGCATCATCTAAACATTCCATCATTCAAACGTCCATCATGCATTCCCATACCTAGTCGGTGGAGGCGTTGGAGGGACGGCGGCGTTGAAGGAGGCGACATTGGAGGAGGCCGACGGCCGGCGGTGTCGGGGTGACAGCGGTCTCTGTGCTGCTCGGGGCTGGCGCTGCTGTCCGTAGGGGCGGAGCAGGGACGACGGGGGCGGGAGCGCCGCAGGGGCAGCTCGGGGCAGGGCTGGGCGCGGTGAAGGCGCCGCTACAAGGGGCGGGGCCAGGGGCGTGGGGAGGGGCCGCTGGAAGGGCCGAGGGCCAGAGGGGCGGCGCTATGGGGGCGGGGCCGGTGGCGCGGGTGGCGCCGCTAGCTCGAGGGGGCGGCAGCGCTGCTAGCTTGAGGGGGCGGCGCCGTGGGGGCGGGGCCGGGGGCGGTGGCGGGGTGGCGACGGCGGGCCGGGGGCGGCAGCGGGGCAGCGACGACGGGCCGACGGCAGGGGCGCAACAGGGCGGCAGGGACACGGCAGGCGGTGGGGCTCGGTGTGGAGGGTGTGGAGGTGAATGAATCGTCGGGGTCGGGTCGGCCGATAATAGTCCTTATTTGCAACGGCATCCTTAATTGCGACGGTTTGTTACAAAGCCGTCGCAAATAAGTATTTATTTGCAACGGTTTTCTTATTTGCGACGGTCCTAGGGTTAGCCGTCGCAAATAAGAGGTTATTTGCGACGGCCCTAGGGTTGGCCGTCGCAAATAAGCTCTTATTTGCGACGGCTATATTATTTGCGACGGCCACCGACATGCTGTCGCAATTCACGCTATTTGCGATGGCTGGCCGTCACAAATAAATCCAGCCATCGTAAATGATCGCGTTTCCTGTAGTGGTTGAGCTCCTGCATTTGGATGAAGATTTTTAAAGAGAAAAATAGTCTCGTCAAAAATTATATCTCTTGAGATATAGACTTTGCCACTTGCAATGTCTAGACACGTACTTGTACCCCTTATGCAGTGGACAATACCCCAAAAAAGCACATTGCTTTGAACAGAATGCAAGTTTTTGATTGTTGTAAGGACGTAGATTAGACCAACAAGCGCACCTAAAAACTCTAAGTTGGGAATAATTGAGTTTTGTGCAAAAGAGTTTTCCAATGGTGTTTGATACTTGATGACACGAGATGGAGTCCTATTAATTAAATATGTGGTTGTGGAGAAAGCTTCATCCCAAATTTTTAGTGGCAATGATGCATGTTCAAGGAGTGTGAGCCCTACCTAAACTATATGTTTGTGTTTACGTTCGATTGCGCCATTTTGTTGATGAGTATGAGGACAAGCCACTAGATGAACTATGCCTATTTGATTGAAAAAAGAGTTGAGGTCTTGATATGTTCCTCTCTAGTCTGTTTGTATGAAGAGTATTTTTCTATCAAATAATCGCTCTACCAAGGTTTGAAAGGTGTGAATTTATGAAAAACCTCGGATCTATGAAGGATTAGATATATCCATGTGAATTTACTAAAGTCGTCAATAAAAATGACATAGTAGCTATTCTTGCCAACGGAAGAAGGCGATGGACCCCACACATCAGAAAACACAAGTTCTAAAGGAAATTGTGATACACTAGAAAATTTTGGAAAAGACAATTGATGACTCTTGCCTTGTTGACATGCTCACATACTTGTGTTTTATTTAGATTCTGAGGAACAAGGCAAATTATTCTCACTCACTATTTTATTCACTATTACCATGGAGGGATGACCTAGTCTATCATGCCAGCAATCAGCAGAAGGTTTTGTTGTAAGAAAGGCACATTTTGTAGTAGAATTTTTGCAAGGATGGCCAAGGATAGAGTCCTCCCTTACACTTGCCTTGAAGAAGAACCTTTTTTGTAGCCCGATCCTTTACCAAAAAATATTGTGTGTGACACTCAACAAAAATGGGATTATCAGTGGCAAGTCTATGGACAGAGATAAGATTTTTTGTTGTGTTTGGAACATGCAGAATATTTCTAGGACGAAGTGAATGATCGGGCATGTGTAAGGTGGAATTACTAACAAAGTTAATTTTCATACTGAGCCATTTGCAGTATGGACTTTCTCTTGACCATTGTACTTGTCTTTTGTCAGTAACTTGTCCAACATTCCAGTAATGTGGTCAGTGGCTCCTGTGTCCGTATACCAGTTTGTGTCAATGTCAAACGATGTAGTGGCATTATTGATAGCTTTTTATTCTAGTTTGAACTCTTGATCGAAGCAATACCAACACTTGGAAGCTGTGTGTCCGATTTTGTCACAGATCTAACATGTCGGAAGATGCTCTAATGTATCACGGCCTCTACCGTATCCGTGACCAAAACGTCCACAATGGCCGCGAGGGCCACCACGAGCAGTAGAGTTGGCACTTTATTGGTAGTGCCCTAATTTTGCTGCTCCAGACGTGCTTCTGTTGTTAAGAGTTGAGCAAACAGATCAAATAAAGATATTGCATCTGATCTTGTACTTACATTCTCCACGAGGGAGTTGTAATACGCGTCAAGCCCAGCCAAGATGTAGGCAATGACGTCTTCATCTTCTAGTTTCTTCCCAGCTGCAGCCATCTCATCAGCACACTCCTTCATCTTGGAGAAGTATGCTGCAGCCGAGAGACCTCCTTCTCTAGTGCTTGAGAGCTTGGCGTGCAAGTGCATAATCCTTGCACAAGATTGAGAGTCAAAGCTCTCTTGGATTGCCTTTTGACTTCTGCAGCAGTTGAGTACATCATCACCTGTACAAGATTTTCTTTGGACAACGTGGAATTTAGATAACTCAATAATTGCTGATCTTGAACTACCCATGTTACATACTGCAGGTTAGGCACCATCTCGACGCTCTTGTCTGTCTTCTCGACGATGATCTTCTGTGTGGGTTTCATTATAGTTCCATCAAGGAATACATAAAGTTGTGCGCAATGTACAGCTGGCACAACTTGTGCATGCTATAGTAGGTAGTTCTCTTGAGTCAACTTCTCAACATGATCGTTCGGCGTGTTGAAGCCCGCCGAATACACCGCAGGACTCGTCATGATCTCTGTCGATACCCTGCGTATCGGGTACCCCATGATACCGCAAGAAAAGCTAAGGAGTCCCCCCCCATTCAAGTTGAAGACCTCTGAAGGCCACACATGTTGCACAGTACTGGACCCGCCTCCCTCGTTTGGGTAGCTTCAACACTGACACGTGTATGACAAGGCCGGACCTAACACCCGTCATAGGGAAGCTCCGGTCTTGCCACGTGTCCAGTGACCCCGGACCTAACCCCCAGTAGAGGGAAGCTCCGGTGCTACCATGTGTATAGTGGCTTCAGACCTGCCTCTCCATGACGGGAAGTTCCAGAGTTGCCACGTGTCGAACCTCCGGAGCTAGGTCTTCAACGGAAGTCAGGGAGATCGCCAACGGCTCGGACCTTAAAGGGATAGTTAAAGTGACAGTTCCAAGACCTGATTATGTGTCATTAATGTCATATTAATGACACGCAGTCAGTAGACTGTTAATAGGGGTAACACCATCATTAAGGCGTGTTATCACCCCATTAACCACACTTAATATTCAGCGATCGTGTATTAGACAGTTAACTATGCCAGGGCCACATATCAGGCCAGGCAAGTGATGTAACGACCAATCCTTAGACTATAAAAGGGATGCATTGCACGATACACAGACAAGCAAGCTCATACGCACACAGCGCCAAAGACATTCATACATACTAAACACACAACCTGTGGAGTAGGGTGTTACACTCAAGCGGCCCAAACCATGTAAATCTCTCGCGTCATCATCCTGTCCAAATCTCATGTGCCCCAACCAATCAAGAACCTCCGCAGGCTACGATCTAAGTAGTACTGGGGGAGTGTCGATCGTACACTTCAACATTTGGCGCACCAGGAAGTGGCAAATTTTAATCGAGATTTCAAGATGGTGAACTCCGCCATAGGATCATCCAACAGCAATATTTCGCAACCTGCTGAGAGGAATCCTTCCCAAGTGCAATAGCCAACAGTTGTTGTTGTCCCGGCGGTCGTCGCACTGCCTCCACCTGCTGAAGCTAACAATGTTGGGCATCAGAATGGAGTCCTGGTGTCGGTCACTGCATCGACACACAATAATCCTGAGAACATGCTTGATCGCTGTGCGTACTCTTCTGGAGCATCCAACAGCGCCCAGAGCACCTCAGGGTGTGATGGAGCAGTGGCGCGCTGATGTGCAGCATCTAGTTGTAGCCGCAACTGATGCCATCAGCAACTAAGGTCCTCTCCCTTCTGGGCAGGCACCTTCCCAGCGTAGGACCTTGTCTGAGAGACTTGGTCCTCATGCATCACAGCACCGGAGGTGTGCTGTGTATAAGCAAGTGACTACGTTGCCCTCTGGGCGCGTCGCACCCACACTATGTCAATAATCTCGACGCATGACTCGCGGTCGGAGCTCAATCGCCGCTACAGACAGCAGGACGACCACGTTCACATCGGGCGTGCTCGTGAAAGGCGAGAGGCTCGCGAAAACCCTCCTCCTTCGGGAGTGGGGGCGGCTGTTCAGCCTTGGCCATGCACTTGCGCATGGTCAACTGGCCCCAGAAGTTATGGCCTCATCTGCCGAAGAAAATTGATGGAACTGTTAACCCCGCCGAGTTCTTCCAGATATACTCCACCGCCATTCTACCGGTGGGTGGCAATGAGGCTGTGATGGCCAACTACTTCCCGGTGTCTCTGACGGGGACCACATGCTCCTGGTTCATGAGTCTGCCGCCCGACTCTATCAACAGTTGGGCGGAGCTATGCCAACAGTTCACCGCCAACTTCGGGAGCTCCTACACCCGACCAGGCACTGAACTGGACCTTTTTGCTGTGAAGCAAACATCAGGAGAATCACTGCGGTCCTTCATCTAGCGATTTTCTCAGGTACGCAACACCACTTCCTCCATCTCCAACGCATCTGTCATCGTGGCATTCAGACAGGGTGTCAGAGATAAAAAGATGTTGGAGAAGCTGGTGACAAAGGAGGTCACCAGCATCACGGAGTTATTCAGTCTGGCCGACAAGTGCGCCCGGGCCGCAGAGGGCCGGGAAATGCACTCAAAGCTAGTTTTGGAGGCTAATAAATAGCCCTCCAAAGCCGGAGCCACTACTTTCAGCGGTGGCAAAAAGAAGAAAAAGTCCAACGACAAGAAAAAGGCGTTGGCCGGCACACCTACTGCTGCACCGACTACAGCTCCGGGTCGCCAGGGGCCACGCCTCGAAAAGCGACCTCGACCTTCGTCAGAAGACGGAAGTAGTTCAAAGGTGTGGAGTCTGATCCACAAGACGGACAAACACAACTTAAAAGACTGCCGCGAGGTCCAAAATCTCGTCGAGCGCTACAACAAGCGCCGAGAAGAATCTCCTTTTCGTCAACAGAAAAGGAAAACAAAAAGTCGACGAAGCTCCAGCTGAGATGGAGCTGGGTTTCCAGGACCCCAAGAAGGTCCTGAAGGTTGTGTACAACACAGTCGATGGAGATTCTGACGTCTCTGAAAATGAGCGTCAGAAGACCCTCAACACCATGTATGGAGGGTCCTGGGACATCACCTCTCGCCGCGTCCTAAAGACAATGCGGCAGGAAATGGCTGTCGTAGCTCCTATTGCCAGAGCAGAACTGCATCGAAAGTGGATGGACACTCCCACCACTTTTGATGTAACAGACTGCCCTAGGAACATGGTCGGAGCTGGCCGACTGCCATTGATGGTGTCTCCAACCATCAACAGCGTCCAGCTCTACCATGTCTTGGTAGACGGAGGTGCAGCGCTCAACCTCTTGAGCTTTGAAGCGTTCATGAAGATTCAGCTCCAACTCTTGGAACTTCGCCCCTCAAGACCTTTCTCTACGGTAGGTCCGGGGCCATCAGTCCTCTCGGATCCATCAAGCTCCCAATGACCTTCGGGACTCGGGAGAAGTATAGGATCGAGAAGCTGGTCTTCGACGTCGCTCACATCAGTCTGCCCTTCAACACCATCCTGGGCAGGCCTGCCCTGTACAGGTTCATGGCCGCAGCTCACTATGGCTACTTGGTGTTGAAGATGCCGACACCTTCGGGCGTTCCCCAGATCCACGGAGATCGCACCACCAGAGCCACTGCACTGGAAGAACTCCACGCGCTTGCAACGGCGCAGGAGGGAATCTTCGGCAAAGAGCTAGTTGCTCATATCCGAGCACTTGTCATCGAGGCTCGACCTCTGCACCATGCGCGCAACCAAGCAGCCACACTGTCGTTCCCGTCAAGATCATCCATATCGGGTACGATGCTCCTCATACCAACCGTATATCGGAAGGTCTGGACAACAAATAGGAACTCGCACTCATCACTTTCCTCTAGGCAAATGTTGACGTGTTTGCCTGGCAACCATCGCAAATGCCTGGGATCCCTTGGGAGGTGATTGAGCACAATCTGAAGATTTATCCAGACGCATGACCAGTACACCAGAAGCCCTGGAAGCAATCAGTCGAGCGGTAGAATTTCATCCGACGGGAAATCAAGAAGCTGCTCGAAGCTAGTTTGATCTGGGAGGTTCATCACCCGAAATGGCTGGCAAACACAGTTGTTGTACCCAAGGCTGGTGGGAAGCTTCGTATGTGTACCGACTACACCACCTTGAATAAGGCATGTCCAAAAGATCCATTTCCACTACCTAGAATAGATCAGATAGTGGACTCACCTCCGGGTGTGGGCTATTTTGTTTCCTAGATGCCTACTCCGGATATCATCAAATCCAGATGTCTAGGGAAGATGAAGAGCATACTGCCTTCATAACAGTAGATGGATTGTATTGTTATACTGCTATGCCATTTGGTCTCAAAAATGCTGCTTCAACTTTTATGCAAGCTATACACAAAACTTTTGGAGAGCTAATCAGGGATTTGGTGGAGGTGTATGTTGATGAAATCATCATGAAGGTCAAGAACAAGGAGTCACTCCTTGACAACTTGCAAGTCATCTTCGACAAGCTGCGCATCACGCGCACCAAGCTGAACCCGGACAAGTGTGTCTTCGGGGTTAGCTCCGGGAAGATCCTTGGTTTCTTTGTGACTCGCCGAGGAATTGAGGCGAACTCGGCGAAGATCAAGGCTATTGAAGATATGCGGCCCCCGGCCCGCATCAAGGACGTCAAGAACTTAACTGGATGTCTAGCTGCGCTCAGTCAGTTCATCTCAAGACTGGCGGAGCGGGCACTTCCCTTCTTCAGGCTATTGAGTAAGACCGAGTCTTTCCATTGGTCCGAAGAAGCAGAAAAGGCGTTCAAGAGCTCAAGCAGCTCCTCACCACACTACAATCCTGGTAGCTCGGAACCCTGGTGAGCCTCTACTGCTTTACATTTTTGCAACTAGGGAGGTTGTCAACATGGTCCTGGTCGCGGAAAGATCGGAACCACTTCCAGTTCAGGAGCTCAGACCCCTCCGGGAGGGTCCGGAGCTACCTGAAAGCGAGTTTGGGTCCCTGACCCCAGGCACGAATCTTTAAGGCAAAATGCTAGAGATCAACCTCTCTCATCTGAGGGAGTTCACACGGCTGATCAGGAAGATTCGGACCCCTCTGGGAGGGTTAGGATTGGACAAGAAGTTTCGGACCCCTCCGGGAGGGTCTGGGAAAATCAAAAAGAAGGTTCGAACCCCTCCGGGAGGGTTCGGATCAATGGAGAAGAAGCTTCGGGCCCCTTCGAGAGGGTCCGGACCATCCAGCGGCCAGTGTACTTCATCAGTGAAGTACTCCATGACACCAAAACTCGATACATTGAGGTGCATAAGCCGATTTACGCAGTTCTTATTTCCTCACGGAAGCTACATCATTACTTCCAAGCCCACAAGATATCAGTGGTAACTTCTTATCCACTGCATGCTATTCTGCATAATCCTAATTCTACTAGAAACATCGCCAAGTGGGCAGCGGAGCTGGGAGAATTCGATCTTGAATTCTTGCCGCGACAATCTATCAAGAGTCAAGCCTTGGATGATTTTGTGGCGGAGTGGACTCCTTCTCCATCAAATCCTGTGGGCCCTAGTGAGCAGAAGTCGGAACCCAAGGTCCCAGTCTTCACTGAGCCTCATTGGACCCTCTACTGCGACGGCTCCTTGCAGAAGCAGCGGGCCGGAGTTGGAATACTTCTCCTCACTCCGACTGGGGAGAAGGTCAAATATATGGTGCACCTTGATTTCAAGGTGACCAATAACATGGCGGAATATGAAGCTCTGATCTATGTGCTCAAGGTGGCATTATCTTATGGCATCAAGCAGATGTTGGTGAAGGGTGACTTGCAGCTGATCATCAAGCAAGTCAAAGGTTAATGCAGCTGCAACAACCCTCAACTCGCTGCTTATCTCCTTGAAGTCCAGAAGCTCCAGAAGGACTTTCACGTCCTGGACCTCTGTCATGTCCAACGTCTCAACAACACAGAAGATGATGCACTCCCGACGAAGGCTTCAACCGGAGCTCCGACTCCCGACGAAGTCTTTGTCCGGAGATTGTCAGGACCAACTGCTTAGCCCACCGAACTGAGTGAAGGGGGCGAGACCAGCACCTCGAAGCTAGCGGTCCCGATGACCCTGTTACCATGGCGTCCACCAAGGGTCGTAGGTGCTGCAGGAAGCTCCGAGCAACCCAGCACGCAAGACACATAAGCTCATGTTAGCTCCGATGCATGGATCTCGGAGATCTGGAGCTACTTGAAAGACAACCACCTTCCTGAAGATGATGTATCTGCTGATCGGATCGTCAGATTGGCTAAAAGATACACGCTGGTAGAAGGGGATCTCTACTGATGCGGTGCTAAGGGCATCCCTATGCGGTGCATTGCAAGGGAAGAAGGCCACGAGCTCCTCGCGGAGATCCATGGAGGTGAGTGTGGGAACCACGCATCTTCCCACACACTAGTCGGCAAAGCCTTTCAGCATGGCTTCTACTAGCCTACAGCACTTCAGGATGCAGTAGAGTTGGTGAAAAAGTGTAAAGCGTGCTAGTTCCACGCAAAATACATTCACACACCGGCTCGGTCACTGCAAATGATTCCTCCTACATGGCCATTCATTGTGCGGGGCATGGACATCTTGGTACCTTACCCAAAAGTCGTCGGAGGTTACAGGTTCATGTATTTCGCCATCGACAAGTTCACCAAGTGGCTAGAAGCTACTCCAGTTGTGACTATCAATAAGCAATCATCAATCAAGTTCTTGAAGTCCATAGTGTGCAGATCTGGAGTTCCCAACAGAGTCATCACTGATAATGGAACCCAATTTACAAGTGTAACATTTCAAGAGTACTGCAAAGACCTCGACATTCAAGTCAGCTACGCATCAGTAGCTCACCCGGCAAGTAATGGCCAAGCCAAGAGAGCAAATGCAGAAATCTTAAAAGGACTCAAAATGCGCACTTATGAGCGCTTCAAAAAATATGGAGCCAACTGGATAGAGGAGCGTTCGTCCGCACTGTGGTCAAGCAGGACTACACCTAACTGGTCTACTGGAGAGACACCCTTCTTTCTGGTGTACGGAGCTGAAGCAGTACTTCCTACGGAGATCACCATGGGGTCACTCCGGGTCTGGACCTTTGACGAAGCCACGGAGGAACAGCTCCAGCGTGAAGACCTTGACCTCGTCGACGAGGGAAGGTGCCAAGCAGCTGTTCGGAGAGCACATCATCGCCAGGCGCTCTGGCGCTATCATTAAAGGCATGTGCATAACCGACAACTCGAGGAAGGCGATCTGGTGCTGCGGAAAATACTGACTCGAGAAGGGATGAACAAACTTTCCCCCTGCTGGGAAGGTCCCTTTCGAGTGATCAAAGTATCCCGTCCCGGATGCGTTCGCTTGGCAACTAAGGATGGGACCCCACTTCCTAATCCTTGGAACATCGAGCACCTCCGTAAGTTTAACACTTAATATCACGGAGGTGAGTCTGTAATTACATGCAATGTAAATTATAGAGTCTATACACAGAGTAGGGTAGGTCCTTTGGGAGAACATTCGGACCCCTCCGGGAGGGTCCGAGAAGTTCGAGCAACACTTGACACAGCCGCAGCACTAAAAGTGTAGCTACCTGTTCTGGGTTAGTACAAGATGTATGGCACACTCAGCTTGGTTCTATACCCTAGGTGTGTCCTTGTCTCCCCTGTAATCCGGACCTATAATGAAAGGCATCGTTGTGTAAAAGCAGACTCCACGTGCATTAATTTTGTGCAGACTCATTCTCTTATGCTTCTCCTTCTTGTTTATAACAAGGTTGTGAAATTCTTCTTGAATTTTAGTCCAAGTTAATCATATGTTATACAAGTTATATTATTGGTCTCTTCGGATCTTAGCATTGATGCATGGTCTACTCGCCTGAATGCCAAGCCAACACAGGTCCGGAGTGTGCTATCGACTTAGCCCGGTCCTGCATCGTAAGTACGCCACTCTACCTACATTCCGGCAGGCCTAAGTAGGGCGGGTCCTAAAAGCATTTGGATCTGAAAATATTGCATCAATGTGCTTGTTATCATATCAAATTCCTTCGAGTCTAAAATCCAAATAAGAACGATAAGTCGCAAATGAGTTATGGACGAGAAGATAAATTTTACTATTTTTTTTGTCTTTGATGCACAGGAAAAATTAAAACTCATGACGATGGTGGACGATGCCGGAGCTACCAAGCTCCGACATCCCCCAAGGGGGCCCGCCATCGACGTTTTAAATGTTGAAAGTGGGCACTGTCAGAGCTAACAAGCTCCAACAACTCCCATGGGGGCCCGCCGTCGACGTGGAGCATAATGGCAATTGAAGTGAAGATGGTAGAACCACACGAGGGGATTCACTGTCGACGTATTCTATGATTGATGGTGGATATCGTCGAAGCCGGGAAGCTCCGACAACCCCAGGGGGCCCGCTGTTGATGTTTTACCTGTTGATAGTGGGTGCCGTCGGACCTACTAAGCTCCTACAACCCCAAGGGGCCCCCCTTCGACATTTCACGCGTTGACAGTCGATGTCGTCGGACCTACTAAGCCCCAAGGGCCCGCCGTCGACGTTTCACGCGTTGATAGTGGGTGTCGTTGGACCTACTAAGCTCCGACAACCCCAGGGCGCCCGCTGTGGACGTTTCACGCGTTGACAGTGGTTGTCGTCGGACCTACCAAGCTCCAACAATCCAAGGGAGCCCGCCGTCGACGCAACAAAATATCACTGAGAAGTCGGAAATAAACTTCAGACCTAAAAGCTACAAGTTCAAAGTGTCCAAGTCATCAACACATCGTTAAATCCTTTCGGTACATGTTTGCAATCAAATTGTGTACATCTACCAGGGGGCAATCAAGATAAAGGACAATGTATTGAAGACAAGGACAAAATGGAATTCATTTCAGAAAGATTGGATTTCATTCATTCAAGGATAGGAGATTACAAAATTGGAGAGTTACAAGTGGGATCAAAAGAGAAAAGTCCTAGGTTCTGCGGAAGTATGAGGAAACTTTCTAGGCAACCTCTGGAACGCTGACCTTGGCAGCGTGTTCCTCTTTAGCAACGGGTCCTTCGAGCACCGGATCCAGAGAGAACTGGAGGTCTGGTCTCTTGTAACACGTCAACACATATTATGCGACGTTATTGGCCAGAGATTTCCCCTCCGTCTCTAGCTGGTCCACGATGACATCACCCATCGCGTCGAGTTTGCTGCCAGTAGAGCTGAGTGCCACCAGCGCTTGGTCCAGCTCCGGCTCTGGATTGTCCGGACGTACTGGACTGAAGCCCAGTGGCATCAGAGCGTCATTGGCTCGCCCCAAGAAGTCCCACACCTGCTGGGACTCAGTCTCCCTCAAACTCCACAACTCCTCCAGTGACATCCTGGCGGCCGCAAGTTCCGAGCCTTCCCGGGCAAGGTGCTCAACCTCTTTGGCATGCTGCTGGATGCTTTCAGCAACTTGCTTTTCACGTTTGGTGAGCTCCGACTCCTAGTGGTGGATGCGGTTCCGCCGGTTGGCCAGGTCTTTCTCCCTGCCCCGCACTTTCTCCTCTCTGGTGGAGACTTCGACCTCTATCTTGTTGAGGACTTGTCCCATCTGCCAGAGCTTCTCTTCCTCCTCCTTGCACCGCAGATCAAGTTTTTTCGAGCGGTTGGCAAAGTTTTGCTCTTCCAGAGACAGTTTCTGGGAAAGCTCCTCCTCTCTCTTCAAAATATCCTCCTGCTGTTCCAGAAGTTTCTTTTCCCTCGCACCAAGGTCCGCTCAGCACTTTAGGACAATCTCGTTTAATGTATTGAGGTTGTCGTGACGTTCGTCAGTAGCATCATTGCTTTTCTTGGCATGCTCAAGAATCTCCCGAAAATTAGCATCGAGAGCCCTGATGGAGGCCTCCTTTTCCTCCAGCAACTTGCCTCAATATTCCATCCGGTACTTCTCCTTCTTGACCCACTCCTTTTGATCAGCAAGTCTCATCTGCGCAAGCTTGGTCTCAAAGTGAAGCATGTTGTGCCAACGCCTCAAGGTGTGGCGCTCTTCTTCGAGGACCTTGCTGCCGTGTTCGAAGGCGAGCTGAACCTGACGGAGGCTCGAGCAGGCATTATCAATAACAACGCCAAGGGAATAGGCTCTGAACCTGTCGGGGTCATCTCCGTCGGTTCCATGGGTCTTCAAGAATAAAAATTGGGTCCCACGCCACAAGCATGGTCCCCTGTGGTTCTGCGGCACTAGGGCCGTCCTCAGGAAGTACCTTAGCCTCTACTGTCGCTGAGGAAGGTCCCACCGAAGGAACTTCAACTTCAGGAGCTTATGACGAAGGCTTCCCCGACGGAATTTCTACCATTGGCTCAGTGGGTGGAGGGCCAGCGACAGACTCTTCGGGGTGCTCCGGCTCGGACATGGGCACCTCCAGAGCTATCACCTCCGAGGCGGATGCTGGAGTTTCGTCCAGAGCCCCCATCACCTCCGGCTCAGGTGCTGGTACATCAACCAACTCTGACATGGAGGCCAGAGCTTCGGCTATCTCCGGCACAAAGGTTGGGACTACGGGCATCCGGCTCGATTGCCGGCTCTTCAACAACTTCCGGCACAAGCATTAGAGCTTTGGTTGCCTACGGCTCAACTACCGAAGCTTCGCCATCTTTGTGTCTTGCGCTGAATCTTCAGCCACCTACGCTACCGTTGCCGTCGCGTCTTCACGAATGTCTTCCCCATGGTCCGGCGCTACCACGGGAGCCTCTGGAGTCGCTTCGGGATCCAGATCTACGACAGCTAGAATCGGAGCTATCGTGACCTCAACCACCACTTGGGGAGGAGTAGAGGTCAGAGATGGAACTACTGCCTGCATAGCCTCAGTTGCTGGGGTGGCTTTCGGAGCTTCCGAGCTCTTCCTCGTTGCTCTGCAAACAAAGAATCGAAAGATTCTATACATGACAAAAAATAAAAACAACAACTCAAGGTGCGGACGCAAAGTCTACCTTGGAAGGTTACCGCTCCAACTGGCGTGAAACTTCTTCACTAGGCGATCGGAGCCAGAGCCCACTCTGGTCAGTGTGGCCAGAGCTCCAGATTGCTGCCCAAAACTTGTTGTAGTCTTTGGTGTTGATTCAGTTGGGACCTCCCTCGGCTGGGAAGGACCTGTAGACCCGGAGCCAGAGTTGATCTGCCGGAGCTGACACCCTTGAGGATGCCTTCACCAGAGGAGGCATGGCCGCCGAAGTTCTACCTCGTCGGGGAGAAGGAGCAGTTGTAGTCGGAGCTGAACTGACGTGGCTCCCGTCAGCATGCCTCAACTTTCTCTTCCAGCTAGAGGATTCGGCTGGCTCCTTGCCTTTACCCTTGCCCTTGCCGATGTCATCGACTTTCTAGCACGCAGCAAGGGTAATCACCCTCTCAGAAGCTCCGGGGATCACAACACCGGAGATAGGATGCCCCTCGACCACGCCCAAGTCATCCAATGCTGGCATTCTCCTCCGGATCTCGCTGCTAACCTCCGGAACCATGTTCAGAGGCAGAAAGGCAGCCGGTAGAGTCAGGGCATCACGGGAGATACCTCCATTTTGAAATTTATTGAGATGGATCTTCAAAGCTTCATCATCCAAGTTGGTGTTCAAACCGACTTCAATTCTGTTATGATCCATCTCACTATTGAACGCCCATGTGGGTCATTCCCTAGTCTTCACCGAGGCCCACCTGTTCACCAAGAAATTGCCGAAGACCATTTGGGGGGTTACTCCTCCCTCTAAGCATTCTTCAATCCTTTCTAGGATGGGCTTATAAGCAAACAACAACTCTCGAACTACGTTCCAGGCGTCGGTGTCGACATTGGGAAGACCCTTGGGTAGCTCCAGCTTCTCATGCTCCTCCACAGTGATGATCACCAAATACTTCTTCCAATCATCCTAAATGCCGGAGGGGAATGACTTCAAGTACTCGAAGGGGCAATTCTTTCGCTTCACAAAATAGTAGAAGCCGATGAGCTTTGTCCCCTTGTCGGTGGTGTGGACCGTGAAGAAGGTCCAGAACAGCTCGATGCAGGGAGGCACACCCACCCACATCTCGCAGAAGTGGACGAAAGTCGCCACTAGCAAGAGGGAGTGGGGCCGATATGATAAAGCTGAAGGTCATAGAAATCCAACAACATCATGAGGAAGCTTGAGAAAGGTGGGATCATATCCACCATGGCGTATGTCGAGAAGTACACCATATCTCCGGTGCGCTCCTTCTTGAAGGGGAGCTTGCCAAAGTGGATGTCCTTGTTGCAGAAGTCGTTGGACCAACCCATGTAGGTACGGACACTCGCCATCTCCTCGTTGGTCTTGACCTTACTGCGGGGAAGACCCAACTCCATCGCAGCAGAGTGGAGTGAAAGTTGGCAAGCCATGTGGGGGTTGGGAGGCTCTGAGCATGAGTTTGATTGAAAGCTTAAAGAGTCCTCAAACCGTGTGGGCTTTCCTTCTTAAGTAAGCCTCCGCAACTCTTGGATGGAAACCACAATGGGACGAGGTTACACTTTCAAAAATCTACCCTGTCAATGAAGAATGGGCCCAAGTTCACTTTGGCAGAAAGGCCGAAGCTATTGCACGAGGTGAACCGTTGTCATGATGGGAGGCTGGACGCTCGATGGCGGCGGCCTGACAAGGCGCGCAAAACCTCTATGGTTTTTGCATCGAGAACCGGCAACCTTCAATTGTGTGAGTTCCGCACGCAAAGATCTCACCTGCCACATTCAGAAGAAGCCACGTGGAGACGGTTTAACCACGGAGCATCGCCCCAATGACACATTAGAAACCCACGGAGCATCGCACTACCTCAACTATATGTTTGTGTTTATGTTGGATTGCGCCATTTTGTTGATGAGTATGAGGACAAGCCACAACGTGAACTATGCCTATATGATTACAAAAGCAGTTGAGGTTTTGATACTTTCCTCTCCAGTCTATTTGTATCGAGAGTATTTTTCTATCAAATAATTGCTCTACCAAGGTTTGAAAGGTATGAATTTCTGAAACACCTCATATCTATGACAAATTAGATATATCCATGTGAATTTACTAAAATTGTCAATAAAACTGACATAGTAGCTATTCTTGCCAACGGAAGAAGGCGCTGGACCCCACACATCAAAAAACACAAGTTCTAAAGGAAATTGTGATACACTAGAAAATTTTGGAAAAGACAATTGATGACTCTTGCCTTGTTGACATGCATCACATACTTTTGTTTTATTTAGATTCTGAGGAACAAGGCAAATTATTCTCACTCACTATTTTATTCACTATTACCATGGAGGGATGACCTAGTCTATCATGCCAGTGATTAGCAGAAGGTTTTGTTGTAAGAAAGACACATTTTGTAGTAGAATTTTTCCAAGGATGGCCAAAGATAGAGTCCTCCCTTACACTTGCCTTGAAGAAGAACCTTTTTTGTAGCCCGATCCTTTACCAAAAAATATTGTGTGTGATACTCAATAAAAATGGGATTATGAGTGGCAAGTCCATGGACAGAGATAAGATTTTTTGTTGTGTTTGGAACGTGAAGAATATTTCTAAGACGAAGTGAATGATCAGGCATGTGTAAGCTGGAATTACCAACAAAGTTAATTTTCATACCTGAGCCATTTGCAGTATGGACTTTCTCTTGACCATTGTACTTATCTTTTGTCGATAACTTGTCCAACTCTCCAGTAATGTGGTCAGTGGCTCCTGTGTCCGTGTACCAGCTCGTGTCAATGCCAAACGATGTAGTGGTATTATTGACAACTTTTTATTATAGTTTGAACGCTCGATCGAAGCGATACCAACAATTGGAAGCTGCGTGTCTAATTTTGCCACGGATCTAACATGTCGGACGATGTTCTAATGTATCACGGCCTCTATCGTGTCCGCAACCAGATTGTCCACAACGGTCGCAAGGGCCACCACGAGCAACATAGTTGGCACTTTATTGGTAGTGCCCTGATTTTGCTGCTCCAAACGTGCTTCTGTTGTTAAGTGTTGCGCAAACAGATGAGATAAAGATATTGCATCTGATCTTGTACTTACATTCTCCACGAGGGAGTTGTAATTTGCATCTAGCCCGGCCAAGATGTAGGCAATGACGTCTTCATCTTCTAGTTTCTTCCCGGCTGCAGCCATCTCATCAGCAAACTCCTTCATCTTGGAGAAGTATGCTGCAGCCGAGAGACCTCCTTTTCTGGTGCTTGAGAGCTTGGCGCGCAAGTGCATAATCCTTGCACGAGATTGAGAGGCAAAGCTCTCTTGGATTGCCTCTTGACTTCTGCAGCAGTTGAGTACATCGTCACCTGTACAAGATTTTCTTTGGACAGCATGGAATTTAGATAACTCAATAATTGTTGATCTTGAACTACCCATGTTACATACTCCAGGTTAGGCACCATCTCGACGCTCTTGTCAGTCTTCTCGTTGACGATCTTCTCTATGGGTTTCTTTACGGTTCCATCAAGGAATCCATAGAGTTGTGTGCAACGTACAGCTGGCACAACTTGTGCACGCCATAATAGGTAGTTCTCTCAAGTCAACTTCTCAACATGATCGTTCGGCGTGTTGAGGCCCGCCGAATACGCCGCAGGACTCGTCATGATCTCAGTCGGTACCCTACGTACCGGATACCCCATGATACCGCAAGAAAAGCTAAGGAGTTCCCTCCATTCAAGTTGAAGACCTCTAAAGGCCACACGTGTTGCACAGTACTGGACCCGCCTCCCTTGTTTGGGTAGCTCCGACACTGACACGTGTATGACAAGGCCGGACCTAACACCCGTCATAGGGAAGCTCCAGTCTTGCCACGTGTCCAGTGACCCCGGACCTAACCCCCAATAGAGGGAAGCTCCGGTGCTACCACGTGTATAGTGGCTCCGGACCTGCCTCCCCATGACGGGAAGCTCCAAAGTCGCCACGTGTCGAACCTCCAGAGCTAGGTCTTCAACAGAAGACAAAGAGATCTCCAACGGCTTGCACCTTCAAAGAACAGTTAAAGCAACAGTTCCAAGACCTGATTATTTGTCATTAATGTCATATTAATGACACGCAGTCAGTAGACTGTTAATAGGGGTAATGCCATCATTATGGCACGTTATCACCCCATTAACCACACTTAATATTCAGCGATCGTGTATTAGACAGTTAACTATGCCAAGGCCACATGTCGGGCTAGGCAAGTGATGTAACGGCTAGTCCTTAGACTATAAAAGGATTGCATTGCACGATACACAGACAAGCAAGCTCATACGCACACAGCGCCACAGACATTCATACATACTAAACACGCAACCCGTGGAGTAGGGGGTTACGCTCAGGCGGCCCGAACCACATAAATCTCTTGCGTCATCATCTTGTCCAAATCTCATGTGCCCCAACCAATCAAGAACCTCCGCGGGCTACGATCTAAGTAGTACCATGGGAAGTGTCGATCGCACACTTCCAGATTGGGAATTTTTGGCTCTCATTACCATGTGAGAATGGTTGAACTGCTGATGATGGCCTAGCTTCAGCAGGTTATGTGTTAATATATAGAAAATGTTTACAAGGAAAGCGATCAATCGGATATATGAGGTATGATCACATGCAATCAATTACCAAAAAAACCGAGTTGATCAAAAGAAAGAAATAAACAAAACTGGAAACAAAAATATTACATGCCTACTAAAAAATATTATATACTAACTATAAAATATTATGTTCATATTTATAAAGATGACAATCACACCTTCCTTAATTGCTGATTTGTTGTGCATCTCTTATTTTTATCAACATATATTTCATACCTTCTTAACACGAACGAACTGTTTGTGCCCGTGCTGGTGAGAAGGCGGAACCACACCTTCGTGTTTCGTGTGTTTTAGCGAGGAGGAGGTGGAGGAATGAGGTGGCAGCAGCTGGGCCCGTGTGACACTCTGCGTTGCAGCGATGCACTGAACCTGGGCCTTGCTCGCATCGCTGCCACATGGGTCCACGTGGCAGTTTGACGACGATGAGCTGGGGCTCTACCTGGACCAGGAGCATAGCTTTCTCTGTAGCACAAGGAGATTGATTAATCAGTTTGTAAAAAGATGTGCCCTGTCTTACCTACAAGTCAGACGGGGGCGTCCACCCATGATGAAAAATTTCCGGTTACCCTCGTCCCGCACATGGACAACGGGAGTGCAGGCACGAGGCCCAGGGTATCTCGTGCTGACTATGGTAGTATGCGGAGCTCCAGCGTGTCATCACTTGCCTATGTGTCACACCATCGTCCACGACATCGCCTATGTGTCACACCATCGTCCACGACGTGAACGACTATCGGTGGATGTGGTGTTCCACGTAAGCGTCGTCTACCCATGGATGACTTTTTTAAAGTTGATGACTTGTTTGGGGTGAAGCCAGGATTCTCAAAATCGAGATCACCTTGGTTACACGTTAATTTATAGGCAAAATACAGGGTGCGGCCGAATACGTTTGAGGAAAAGATAACTGCAATCGGGCACTAGAAGATTACAATCTTTTTTTACCTAAACAAGAGAATCTAAACAGAGAAGTTTATCTAATCCTAGTCTAACTTCCTGGGCGTCTTGATTCTCCTTGATATGCATGCCATGTAGAGTATCCCTTATGATCTTTTATTTCAAACACCTTCCCTCAATCTCAACTCCGTCCCATGTTGAGATTGTACTGAAAATGACTCGAATTGCTAGCTGACATTGTTTTTGTAAACCCATCTACAATTTGGTCTTTGGATGACACAAATCTGATATGAAGTAATTTATTTGCTACTCTTTCTGTGACGAAATGATAATCTATTTCAATATACTTGGTACGTGCATGAAATATCGGATTCGCCATCATGAACATTGCCACTAAGTTGTCACACCACAAAGTTGTCATGCCTTGTTCTTGTATCCCTAGTTCCCTCAATATTGTCTGGATCCAGATCACCTCGAATGTGGCATTGGCCAATGACTTTATTTTGCCTCTGTGCTAGATCTCAACATAGTAGGCTGTTTTCTCGCACTCCAAGAAATTAGATTCTTTCCCAAGAATATGCAAAGCCTCCTATAGATCTTCTCTCATTAGGACATCCTGCCTAGTCTGCATCTGAGTATGCATTTATCTGTAAGGAACTGTTTTTGACAAATTTCAAGCCAAGATTGATTGTTCCTTGTATGAATCTTAATATCCTTTTTACCATATACCAATGTTCTGTGGTTGGCGCATGTAAAACTGACAAGCTTTATTTACCGAGAAAGCTAGATCAGGCCTTGTCAGAGTAAGGTACTGTAGTGCTCCTACTATACTCTTATATCTTGTTGCATCATCCGTGCTAAGGGCCTCCGCTACATGTGCTGAGTATTTTTCAGATACTGAGATTGGAGTGCTTACCACCTTACGCTTCTCCATGCCGCCCTTTTTAATGATTTCCGTAGCATACTTGCGTTGATTCAACACTATACCTTCTCCTGTTCGTGTGACTTCAATGCCGAGGAAGTAGTGAAGATCTCCAAGATCTTTAAGTGAAAAATCTTTTCTGAAGTTCATCAGTAATGCTTTAACTGCTCGACGAGAAGAACCAACATCAATAGTATCATCTACATAGATTAGTAAATATAGTAATCTAACCCTTGTTGTATATGAACAGTGAGGTGTCTCCCTTGGAAGGTGCAAAGCCAAGTTGAATCGATTTAGAGCTTAGCTTTGCATACCATGCCCTTGGGGCCTGTTTTAAACCGTAAAGTGTTTTGTCCAACCTGCATACATAATCAGGATGAGCAGCATCTTCATAGTCTGGGGTTGTGACATGTATACCTCTTCTTCTATGTCTCCATACAAAAAGGCATTTTGCACGTCAAGCTGTCTTAGACACCAGTTGTTAGTAACTGCTATTGATAAAACAATTTTGATTGTTGCTACCTTTACTACGGGACTAAAAGTGTCTTTGTAATCGATTCCAGCCTCTGTTTAAAACCTTTTGCGACTAGTCGAGCTTTATACCTGTCAACAGTCCCATCTGCATGTCTTTTTATTTTGTATACCCATTTAGAATCGATGACAATGCTTACTCCTGTTCTTGGCACAAGTCTCCAAGTTTTATTTTCCAGCAGTGCTTCAAATTCGACATCTATTGCTGTCTTCCACCTTTGATCCTGCAAGGCATGCTGCAGATTCACTGGTTCACTAGTCACCACAGATAGACATATGAAGTCCTTACCAAAGTTCTTTGGTTTAACAATTTGATTCTATAGACGCGTTCTGGGGCGCTGCAGCTCTGGTGCTGAGACTCTCTCTGATGCAGCTGTAGTACAGACACCAGGCGCAATTTCCAATGAAATTAGATCTTGTGTGGAAGGCAGCATCTTGGTGTCTGAATCTCCCCTTGCTGGCAGTGCCATAGAAGATCCCGCGAGAGGACCAGCACTGCCACCTGCAGCATCAGATGTTGGCACGTGGCCCATGTCGGTTGGAGCAGGGTGGAGTATCGGGATTCCATGTGGGACAGCATCGCTGTCTGATGTGGCAGATCCCGAGGCAGTTGTCGGGGCCGGACTGGGGCGCGCGCACCCGCGCGCCGCGATTTCCACGCCTGTTGGCGCTAATCCCGGTGCGAATACACCTGGTTCAACCGTTGCATGTTCCCAGATTTGATTTGGTGGTTGGTGGGCGCTGATTTCCATGCCATCTTCTCCGTGCAGGGCGCCAGTACTGTCTAGAGACCCTGTTTCTTCGTCACCCTACACAAAATCACCGCTGCTACTTTTGTTTTCATCAGAAACATCAATTGAATCTACATTAGTAAGAAAATTAACCTGCGGATTATTCTCCAGACATTGCCCGGTACAAGGAATCAAAGTTGGATGAAGGAGGAGAAATCCGGAGCGAAGTTCACCCGTTGGGATGAAGACTTTTGAAGGGGAAGACTATTTCATCAAAAATCACATCTCAGGATATATAGATTCTACCACTCGAAACTTTTAAACATTTGTATCCCTTGTGAAGAGAACTATATCCCAAGAAGACAAACTGTTTGGAATGAAAGGCAAGTTTGTGAGTGGTATAAGGACGAAGATTTGGCCAGCATGCACAACCAAAAATCTTTAGACTAGAATAATTTGGTTTTAAGTGAAATACTCTTTCTAGAGGAGTTTGATGGTTAATGACCTTTGAGGGCAGTATATTAATCAAGAATACAGTTGTAGCAAATGCTTCATCCTAAAATTTTAAAGGCATGTATGCTCAAGCTAACAAGGTGATACCCATCTCCACTATATGTCTATGTTTTCTTTGAGCAGAACTGTTTTGTTGATGTGTATGAGGATATGAAACATGATGAGTAATTCCTATTTGAGTAAAAAAGGAATTAAGCTTCTTATACTCTCCCCGGGTCTGTTTGCATAGCAACAATTTTCCTATTGAATGCACGTTTTGCCATAGCACGAAACTTATGAAAATTCTTAAACACATTTGCCTTGTAGCGAATAAAATAGATCCATGTAAATTTACTAAAATCATCGATGAAGCTCACATAATAATTATTCCTTCCAACAGAGGTAGAAGCAGAGCCCCATACATTAGAGAAAACAAGCTCAAGAGGGGCATGCGACACACTAAAAGACTTTGGAAAAGGTAGCTGATGACTCTTCCCTTGCTGACATGCATCACAAACTCGATGAGGATGAGACTCAGGGGCACAAGGTAATTTATTGACTTCTATGACTCGATTAATTGTTACCATAGATGGGTGTCTTAAACGATCATGCCACTTTTAAGATGACGGCTTGGATGTGATGAAAGCACACTTAGTAGATGTGTTTTCCAGGGACGGCTAAGGGTAGAGGCCATTTCTACACTTGCCTTGAAGCAGAACTCTATTTGTACATTGTTCCTTTACCAAGAAACAATGAGGGTGAAATTCAAGAAATACGGAATTGTCAGCAGTAAGCTTATGAATGGAGATAAGATTTTTTGTAGTGGTGGGAACATGGAGAATATTTTTCAGATGGACCTGACAAGTAGGAGTGTGCAACATAGAGTTTCCAACAAAAGTAATTTTCATACCTAAACCACTGGCCATGTGCACATACTCTTTTCCATTGTACTTCTCCTTTGTCGATATTTTTTCAGTTCTCCTGTTATATGATCTGTGGCCCCCCTCGTATTAGCATACCAGTTCGTATCTACATCATATGATGTTGTAGCATTGTTCACGGATTTTTCTTCAGTCTTGAAGCTACGAACCTCTTGTAGCAGCGTACCATGGTGTGCCCAACTTTATCACAAAGTTGGCATACAGGCTTCGGTTCAAGAGAATTATCGCGACCTGGACTTCTACCACGTCCAGAGTTGCCACGACCACCTGAGCGGCCTGTTTGGCCACCTCAGAAGGATCCACCTCCACGGGTAGCTGTGTTTGCCTGAGTTTGATATTGATTCCGCCATTCCAACCGTGCCTCTGTGGCCAACAACTGAGTGAAGAGGTCAGAAAGAAAAATTGGATCAGAACGGGTACTTACATTCTCCACCAACGGGTTATACTCGGAATCTAGCCCGGCCAGAATATAGGATATTACATCATCATCTTCTAATTTCTTTCATGTCGCCGCCATCTCATCGGCGAACTCTTTCATTTTGGAGAAATAAACAACAACTTTCATGTCACCTTTTAGTGTACTTGACAATCTTGCACGCAGATGCGTTATGCGCGCATGAGACTGAGAGGAAAAACTCTGTTGTATGGCTTGCCGTACTTCTACAGGCGTTGAAAACATAGCTACTTGAGCTAAAACTTCTTTTAACAAAGTCGAGTTCAAGTAGCTCAGCTGATGCTGATCTTGCACCATCCAGGCTGTGTACTCCAGGTTGATCTGCTTTTCTGTGGTGCCATCAGTCAACAGTTGATGGTCCTTAAGTGCTATATTTAAACCATCAATTCACCTCATAATGTGCATAAAAGAGAAACACAACGTAGTTGTAGGGTTAAAGACTAACCAATTCCACAAGTGTTGGTGTTTATTTGTATGCAGGTGAATTTAGACCCAAAATACCAAGAAGTGCAGGGAGTAATCCATAAAATTGGATTTCAACGAATCAAGCGATGCCAAGTGGCACCACATGGATCAAATGGCCCATAAACAAAAGTATCTGAGGCCATCCAACGGTGTACACCCTATATCAATCAATGGGACCCACCTGGAAGCCACCTAGAGAAAGCACATGCCGTTTGGAGCCAGGACCAGGTCGGCACACATGGTGGTTCGGTCGACCCCTTCCTGGCGCCATACCCAGTCAGCTTCCATGTGTTGGCTCCTCTCGGCTTGAAGAATTCAGTGATGACTGATTCATGCGCATTTTGTGGCGGGAATCGACCCTTCTCTCCCTATAAATAGCACCCCACACCTTAATTCACACACCAAAAGTTGAGAATAGAATACCACTCCTAAGGTTTAGAGTAGTCCTAGAGGATGCCAAGTAGTAGTAGAGTGTGGTGAAGAGTCTAGGAGAAGGAGGCTTGGGCTTGTCAAGTCCCTCTTCTACACTTGTACCCCTACAAAGGCGTTATTCAAATCAAGTAAGCCTTTGTGAATTCATTTCAAGTTTGATTGCCAATTCAAGGTAGGTTGCACAAGTAGTTACTTGTGGGTTCATTGCTTTAATTTATTAGAGGCTCTATTTGTAGCTTTGTGTTTGAAACTACTAGAGTAGTGATTTAGAACGTAAGCGTGGTGCTTAGGTTAGAAATCACCAGTGAATATCTTGTAGACCCACAGATTGAAGGGGTAGGCGGTAGGTGGTGATAGACCTATCTGTCCTTAGTAATCCTCCACGTTTGGCTATGCCATAGGCTCTTGGCGGGAGTCGTCCTAGTGTTGCTAGGGTTAAACCCGTACCCGAAGCAAGTAGCTACCACAAATTCCTTTGAATTAGAATCAATACTTTGAATTCCTCTCTCTTCCTTGCCCACCAAACAACTTTGTGTCCTTGGGTGAATTATTTAGTAAGATTAGCACACACGTTCTTTGGATTCAATACCCTTGGGAATACTCTTAAGGGGAAGTGCTACACGACAATTTTTGTGTGCTTGCAGATTTTTATCTGTGACATAAGAAACATCAATAAGCATTTCCGGCACCATTGTCGGGGGAACAGTTGTTGTTAATCTTCGAACCTTGTTCACCTTTGTATCTATCTTCTTATCTTACCTTTTCTTACCACCACCACATACATGGAGCAGTCCACCATTCTTTCTTATTCTGCCCCGAAGGGAAAGTTCTGTGAGCCACCGCCTTCAGTCGAACCCATTTGTTCTACTAGCTATGAACTTCGCCCTGTCTTCATAGCCATGGTTCAGGAACAATCCTTCTTAGGAACGGGTTGTGGAAACCCTTACCACCATCTACGAGAGTTTGAACAATTGTGTTCCTACCTTCTAGTCAAAGGTATAACACAGGAAACTCTCAAGTGGAAGTTGTTTCCTTTTTCCCTCAAGGAAAAAGGCAAACAATGTACGACCACAACGTTGGGAAGACAAATGGAAATTGGAATAAATTACGAGACAAATTTTGTCTTGCTTTCTTTCCAATTGCTCAAATTGTTTCCCTATGGAAGGAAGAACTATGCTTGCATCAGATGGAGGAGTCTATAGGTGTAGCTTGGGATATATTTTCACTTTTGAGAAATTCCGGCCATGATTTATCCATCCCTGATCAGTTGCTTTTGCAACACTTCTGCATGGGATTGAATAAAGAGTTTGTCCTACATCTTGACATTAGGGCTGGAGGAACTTTCCTCCATAAGACGCCGAAAGAAGGCAATGATCTTCTAGATCGAATTCTAGAAAATTCTTCGTTCATTATGGGTCTTAATGAGCCTCCTCAAAAGGAAGTTGTGTCAAGAACCGAGGATAAACCCATGGACAAGGATGAACCCACTTCTTTCTTATCTCAACCCTTGATGGAGGAATACTCTCCCGAACCAGAAACTACGAAGAAAGAAGAAATTCATCCTTTGATGTTTCCCTTTTACTTCGAGGAAGAAATATTTGAAGATTTTGGAAATATCTCGAAGTATTGTTTCCATAGGAAACCATCATTGCCACTAAGTCCACCTGTCCCACGTGATAGAGTGTTCATCCAACAGACCGTCAAGGAGCTAACCTCTATTCTAAGCAGGGAATGGACTGTGGAAGTTGAGCAATCACCCGAAATCCTTCAAATGACATCACATTTGGCCGCCATTCTATGTTTTATTAGAGGAACACCAATGAAGGTCCTATACAACCCTACTGTTGGAGGAAATCTCATTTCTAACTCTTGTGTTCTCACCATTTTGGGCGATGTACCATTGGCACCAACATGTAAATCCTTCTGAGATTCTTTCGGAAACATCATTGAAGGATGCGGGGTTTTGCAACAGGTGTCTGTAAGACACAAAGATATTGAGGCTATCCTAGACTTCCATGTGTTCGAAATCCAAGATTTGATATTATGATTGGGATTCCAACTGAGAAATTTCTCATGGAAATTCACTTAGAAGGAAACCTCAATGTCAAACTTTAAGGGAGAAAATTCTCTATTCCTATGCTACATTCCAAGAACACATCCGCAAAATCTCCCATCCATGATGAACCATTAGAGGAGGTTAGAACTCTTCAATTCTTAGCACCTCCTAAAATTTGAGGAGAAGAAGACTTCATACAAGAGGGGGATGAATTTCAGGAGGCAATTGAATTGCCAAAAGAAGAGTTCTTCCCAAAACCTCATGTTGAGCTAAAAATTCTACCTTCAGGCCTACGTTATGCCTTTCTAAATGGTGATTTGGAAGCCCCTATCATCATAAGTGACAAGCTTTCAGAGAGACACTCAAACTCATTGCCATGTTAGAAAAGCATAGAGCAGTTTTTAGCTATTCACTAGAGGATCTCAAGGGGATTAGTCCAGCGTTATGCACCCATCGCATTCCTATTGACCCCGAGAGTGTCCCCTCTAGAGAACCTCAAAAGCAATTGAATAATGCAATGCGGGAAGCTATCGAGAAGGAAGTCTTGAAACTTCTGCATGCCAAGATTATCTACCATGTTCCTCATAGTGAATGGGTCAGCCCAGTTCAAGTAATGTCTAGGAAGGGAGGTATGACGGTCGTTCAAAATGAGAAGAATGAATTAATTCCTCAATGAACCATCACGGGATGGAGGATGTGCATCGACTATTAAAAACTTAACCAGGATACAAGGAAGGATCATTTTCCACCGCCCTTCATCGATGAGATGTTAGAGCAGTTGGCAAAACACTCTTACTTTTGTTTCCTTGATGGGTATTCGGGCTATCATCAAATCCCAATCCATCCAAATGATCAAAGTAAGACCACATGCACATGTCCTTATAGTACTTATGCCTACCGGCGTATGTCCTTTTGAATGTGTAATGCTCCTGCCTCTTTTCAAAGATGCATGATGTCTATCTTTTCCGACATGATTGAGGAGATCATAGAAGTTTTCATGGACGATTTCTCCGTCTATGAGAAAACTTTTAATCATTGTCTAGAAAACTTAGACAAGGTCTTACAAAGACGCCAAGAGAAGGACCTCGTACTTAATTAGGAAAAGTGCCACTTCATGATTCGTGAAGGCACCATTCTTGGACACTTAGTGTCCGAGAGAGGGATAGAGGTGGACAAAGCAAACATTGAAGTTATTGAAAAACTTCCACATCCTATCAATGTTAAGGCAATCCGCAACTTTCTGCGTGATGCGGGGTTCTATCGACGATTCATCAAAGATTTCTCAAAAGTCGCTAGATCTCTCACTAACCTATTAGCTAAGGAAGCTACCTTTTATTTCGATGATGAATGCCTTAAATCATTTGATACACTAAAAAAGGCACTCATCTCAGCTCCAATCATTCAACCTCCTGATTGGACGCTGCCATTCGAAATCATGTATGATGCTAGTGATTTTGATGTTGGTGTGTTCCTAGGCCAAACGAAAGAGAAAAAAGCATCATGCAATAGCCTATGCTAGCAAAACTTTGACAGGAGCTCAACTCAATTATGCCACAATTAAAAAGAGCTCTTGGCTGTAGTTTTTGCTATCGATAAGTTTATGTCCTATTTGGTTAGAATCAAGATCATAGTCTACACAGACCATGCTACCTTGAAGTATTTGCTCACTAAAAAGGATGTTAAACTAAGGCTAATCCGTTGAATTCTTCTACTCCAAGAGTTTGACTTAGAAGTCAAGGATAATAAAGGAGTAGAGAATTATGTGGCAGGTCATCTCTTCTTATGGAAGTTACTCAAACCATGGACATTCCTATCAATGACTTCGTACGAGATGATATGCTTCTCAAGGTGACTGAATCTCACCCTTGGTATGCAGATATTGTGAACTTTATGGTCACAGGATACGTACTACTAGGGGAAAACAAAAAGAAACTCATCTATTAGAGTCGAATACACCTTTGGGATGACCCATACCTCTATCGAGTTTGTGCCAATGGCCTTCTTAGAAGGTGCGTCCCATCAATCGAAGGCACCAAGATTATTGAGAAATGCCATGCTAGCCCCTATGGTGGCCATTACGGTGTTTACCGTACCCAGACAAAGATCTGACAAAGTGGATTCTATTGTCCTTCTATGTATGAAGGTACAAAAGAATTCATTCGCAAATGTTGGAAACGCCAGAAGCATGGAGGAATCTCAGCTCGCAATGCAATGCCCCTATCATATAATCTCAAGTGGAATTATTTGATGTGTGGGATATTGATTTCATGGGACCTTTCCCTAAGTCCTATGATTGTGAGTATATACTGGTGGTCGTAGATTATGTGTCGAAATTTGTAGAAGCCTTGCCATGCAAAAATGCTGATTCTGAGCAAGCTAGGAAAATGTTCCATGAGATCATTTTCCCATGCTTTGGCACTCCCCGTATGGTCATAAGTGATGGAGGGTATCATTTCATAAATAAGACCTTTCTAAACTTTTTGAGGGGACCTTGGTGTCCAACATAACATTGCTAATCCATACCAACCATAAATAAGTGGTCAAGCAGAAACATCTAATAAGAAAATTAAGAATATTCTGCAAAAGACCGCCTTGGAATTGGGAACCGGATGGAAGTATAAGCTACCCGACGCATTGTGGGCCTAACGTACTGCCTACAAAACTCCCATCGACATGTCTCCATTCCAACTTGTCTATGGGAAGACTTGTCATCCTCTTGTAGAATTGGAATATAGAGCCTATTGGGCCATCAAGCGATGGAACATGGACCTTCATGAAGCCGGAAAACACCGATTGAAGCAACTTTCCGAGTTGGAAAAGTGGAGAGATAAGGCGTACCATAGTGCCAAAATCTATAAGGAAAGAACCAAAAGATAACACGATAAGAGGATTACGCCTAAAGAGTTCAAACCTGGAGATAAAATTCTACTCTTCAACTCTAGGGTTAAACTCTTTGGACATGAGAAGCTTAGAAGTAAATGGGAAGGACCCTTCACTATAGTAGAAACCTCATCCCATGGAGCAATCACACTCCAAGGTGACGATGATCAGCTATTTAAAGTGAATGGACACCGACTCAAATTATTTCATGACTCCTAGGAGGAAGAGGCATAGAAAGAAATTGACGTGATAAATTTTATTTATTTTCACACTGTTTCTTTAAATTCTATCTAAATTTTCCGCGTCAATTAATGGGCCCATCCAATTAAACATCCATGGGGCCTATTAAGCCAACCCACGAAAACCTAGCCTAACGGAGCCAGGAAGGGTTCGGCTGAATCCCAGGGTCGGCCGCCTCCTCCTTTGAACCCTAGGGTCGGCCGACTCCTCCTTTGCACCGACGATGACTCCGCGTGGGCGTAGCACCACGCCTCGTGGTGTTTCAAGGTCGCTCTCCCCTCGGAGGATGCTTATGAAGTCGATGACACCTGCACATTGTCCGACTACGGCTAGACTTAAGTAGTCAAGACCCGTCTTTTCCCTGAAAAAGACGAGTTTCTCCCAATGCTGCAGCCTGGCGAGGAGTTCATGTACACTCTGAAGACCAAGGACAGTGATGTAGTGCGCCACCACTACAAGTCACCTACACGTACCTCGCCTGAGCGTGTGGGAGATCGCCTCATTATCTATGGGGTGCGCAAGCCTGAAGGAGTCTATGCAAAAAGCTTTTTCAAGAAAGTGTATAATTTGGTGATGGAGGAATCGACAGGCTTGTCACCCTCCAAAATTAGGCGTCACCTCTCGCCGCCTGCCATCAGAGGGCCACCTGGCCAATTTAAGGACAGCGACGGGAAATCTCCTCGTGCCCCTAAAGTGGCACAACTTTCTAAGGAGTTAGTTTCTCTCTGTTTGGAGAACAAGAAGCTATCGAACTTCATAGTTGAAGGGTGCATAGAGAAGGCGGAACTGAAGGATGAGCTCATCTCTCTCTAGGATGAAATTGATGGTGTTCGCCATGGCATGAGCGCCCAGCTGCAGCGCGTTGCAATGTCGTCGGGAAGCCTGACATCTACAACAACCGTACATTAGATGTCCCGACCACATAGGATGGTTACTAGTTTAGTTTAGTTTAGTTTTATTCCAAATATTTATTCATTAAATTTAGATCGAATAATGTAAGCATCCCAAATATTATGAATTCAATAAAGTGAATTTATCGGTTCATCTAAACTGGTAAAGTTCCCTCTTTAGTTTGTTTTTGTTGAATAAAGAATCTAGGGAACATGTGTGGGGGGAGGCACCCCAAATCGCGAAATTCCAACATACAAAAATAGTGTTGCATCCCGAAATACGTCGCAACTGAACATACGACTCGACTCGTCGAAACAGAGCAACAGAGAGACCATAAGGGGGTCGGCCGAACCCCCTGGTCGACTGACCTGGTGTGGGCCCCACCGGGCTCCGTTTTGCTCCACAAACTCAGTTTGGATCTCCTACCCCTGAATATGCATCCTAGTTACTGTTTGAGTTGATTTAATATTTAATAATGAATGTTTGAAAGCAATTCAACTTAACAATTAAAATTTAAAACTTGGTGGTCAAAATTTGCTTGAGCTGAAAATTTGAATACTTTATATTTTGATTTATTGCTCTGTTTGTGATTCCCACAAACTAAAGTAGGAAAAACACATCATCTAAGTATTTGACTAGTGTGATATGATAAATGAGTTATTCGAGGAGATATCTCTTTTCTTGAAATTGATTTTGATGTTTGCACAATTTAAAGTCTTGAATTTTGCCTGATTCTCTCGTTGGAAATTTAAATACCCACCGCGGCCATATGATATAAATTCTTGAAAACCACATGCATATGCCACTTTATTTTTCATTGAACTTTGTCAAACTCGTGACCCGATTGAGTGACATGCATGAACTTTTGATTAGAAATTCTTGTGCACCCTATTCATGCAAAATATTTCATATTTAGAATTTGCATCCACCATTCATTCATCCATCAATAAAGAGAATCCATAAATTATGGTTATACAAATCTCTCTAGAAAAATAAAAAGGAGTGGAAGACATGACAACGAAAAAAAGAAGCATCTACTCTTCAAAAGGGGAAGTATGCCAGAAAAAAAGAGAAGAAAAGAAAGTAGCAATGTTTCATCTTCAAAGAGAGAAAACCATGGAGTCCATATTTATCCATTTCATTCATGTGCACAAGAATTTTCTTTGTCAAATTGCTTGTTACATAAGTCTTTCATAGGATCAAATTTTTGATATAGTAATATATGAATTACAATGTGCGCCATATTTATCCCTACCAAGCTCCAGATATAGATATATCTACTATAGGAACAAAATTGGCAAAACATGCTAACGCGAGGATCAAAACAATTTGAGAGATTCTAAATGAGAGATAAGGGCAATTTTTTTTGGCTTTCCGAATATAGCAAATCGTCATATCATTTTAGCAGGGGAAGATCTGAGAGAACTACATTCCAACCATTCCACTCTCCAAACACCCAAGATTGATGTGGTAGCCACATTTCACAAAAGGAATTCATGAATTGAGGTATGAGTTGAAATATCTAGTATCTAACTTATAGCAAATTTATGACAACACTTTAGTTCATCTTGCCTTCACTCGAGGACGAGCAAAGGACCAAGTGTGGGGGAGTTTGTTGACGGTCCGTAAGTGCCATAGTTAGACCGTTAATTCACCTTATAATGTGCATAAAAGAGAAACACAATGTAGTGGTAGGGTTAATAACTAACCAATTGTATAAGTGTTGGTGTTTATTTGTATGCAGGTGAATTTAGACCCAAAATATCATGACATGCAGGTAGTAATCCTTAAAATTAGATTATCGACGAATAAAGTGATGCCACATGGCACCACATGGATTAGGCCCACAAACAGAAGTATCCGAGGTCACCCAACAATGTACACCCTATATCAATCAATGGGACCCACCTGGAGAAAGCACAAGCCGTTTGGAGCTAGGACCAGGTTGGCCAACCCGGTGGTTCGACCGACCCCTTCTTGGCGCCAAACCCGACCAACTTCCATGTGTTGGCTCCTCCCGGCTTGAAGAAGTTAGTGATAACTGATTCGCACACATTTTGCGACGGGAACCGACCCTTCTCCCCCTTATAAATAGCACCGCACACCTCATTTCACACGCACACCAAAAGTTGAGAATAGAATATCACTCCTAAGGTTTGGAGTAGTCCTAGAGGCTGCCAAATATAAGTAGAGTGTGGTGAAGAACTAAAAGAAGGAGGCTTGAGCTTGTCAAGTCCCTCTTCTACACATGTACCCCTACAAAGGTGTTATTCAAATCAAGTAAGCCTTTGTGAATTCATTTCAAGTTTGATTTCTAATTCAAGATAGTTTGCACAAGTAGTTACTTGTGGGTTCATTGCTTTAATTTATTAGAGGCTCTAGTTGTAGCTTTATGTTGGAACTACTAGAGTAGTGATTTAGAACGTAAGCGTAGTCCTTAGGTTAGAAATTGCAAGTTAGTATCTTGTAGACCCACAGATTGAAGAGGTACACAGTAGGTGGTGACAGCCCTATCTGTCCTTAGTAATCCTCCATGTTCGGCTATGATATAGACTCTTGGCGGGAGTCGTCCTAGTGTTGCTAGGGGTAAACTCGTGCCCGAAGTAAGCATTTACCGCAAATTCCTTTGGATTAAGATCAATACTTTGAATTTCTCTCTCTTCCTTGCCTACCAAACAACTTTGTGTCCTTGGTAAATTAGTTCGTAAGATTAGCACACACGTTCCTTGGATTCGATACCCTTAGGAATACTCTTAAAGTGAAGTGCTACACGACAGTTTCCGTGCGCTTGCAAATTTTTATCCATGGCGTAAGAAATGTCAACAACCACCGTGACCTCCTTCTCTTGTGCAGGTCTGGTGCCGTCGAGTAGACCATAAAGTTGGGCGCTCCTAATCGCAAGAACCACTTGCACCTTCCACAAAAGGAAGTTCTCGCGCATGAGCTTTTCAACATGATGGCTCAGAGTGTTGAACCCCGCACCGGAGTTCATGCCAGAGGAAGACGAAGAACTCATGATCTCTCTGTCTCTAGTTGGAGATGCTAGGCTTTGATTACCATGTTAAAGTTGATGGCTTGTTTGGGGTGAAGCCAGGATCCTCAAAATTGGGATCATCTGGGTTACGTGTTAATTTATAGACAAAGTACAGGGTGTGGACGATTATAATTGAGGAAAAGATAAGTGTGACCGAGCACTAGAAGCTATAATCTATTTTTTATCTAAACAAGAGAATCTAAATAAAGAAGTTTATGTAATCCTAGTCTAACTTATTGGGTGTCTTGATTCTCTTTGATCTGCACACCATGTAGAGTATCCTTTATGATCTTTTATTTTCAATAGACTCGTGGGTCGAATGTGCAATTTTTACGCTCCATCGTCTATTAATAATTTTTTTTAATATGTATATGAAATAAAAAATTCCGCAAAAGTACGGCCCAATAGCTAACACGGGGGTCACATGTAATGGCAGTCCCACACGTCAGTAAAAAGTCCGGCTCCATACACAGCGGCCGCTCCAATACGCTTCGGTCCGAGCAGTCTCAAAATCCCCAACACCACACCCTTGGCCCGGTTGTGCGAGCGCGCGGCCAGCACAACCACTGCCGCCGCCGTCTCGGGGCGCGCAGATCCGTCCGGTTCGCTCGGCCCGTGGCGATCACGCGTCTACGGACCACCGCGAGCCGCTGCCTCCTCCCATGCCGCCGGCGAGTGGTTCAGGGATCACGCGCGCTAGCCACGGAATCTGGTTGAATTCGTGACCGCAGCGGGCCAAATCTGGCGTTCTCCGCGAGTTTTGCTTGGGTTTATGGGTCCGGCGATCAGAAATGGCGCCGGGGGTTGGTTCTAGGGTTAGGTTGTTGATCCGCGTGAGGGGAAAAAATGGCGGACGGGCGCCGGATGAAGGGCCATTGAGGGCGCCGGCACGAGCGCAGGGGACGACGGGAATAAGAGGGATGAGGAGTCGTGGGAGGAGCTCGCGCCTGTCACTGGGATGGCGGGTCTTTTCACCGCACGGCACGGCAAGAACCCGCGTCTCGCTCTCGCAACTGGAGGGAGGTTCTTCCGGAGTGGAACCCCTACGCGGCAGGGGATCTCGATGGCCGCTACGAGAGGTTCGGATGGGCAGCCCATCCCGTCGTTGGTGCTCCGTGACATGTTAGGCGGTATTGGCCCAAGCGGGACCCATGCTGGTGGCAGTGCAGATGCTGCGTGGGCGGACGAGGACAAAGAAGATGAGGACCGGGACATGCAGAATAAACGTCTCAGAGTGCACGTCTTTGTGCATTTTATGGAGTTTTATCTGCAATTGTGGTTTTATTTAACAAACGTTACTGGGTCTTGGAAACATTGAGATTTCTTGGAAGCAATAGCTACCTAGATTAGCTGAGTCTGCCATAGGGAATTTTATCTAGTTACACACCCATTCTCAATATCTCTCTTCCTGATTATGATCCTCCTGTGTTTATGGTGCATCATTTGGAAACTGAAATAAATTGTTTGCTTGTATTGCACTGAAAAAAAGGCATGCTGCAATCACATGCCCTGGGGGCTTATTTGTATAGTGATGAGTATATTTCCGGGTAAAATTAAATGCTAGGTGCTAGCTGTTAATTAAGCATTCCTAGGTGCACCTAGGCGTTGTGTATTATAGCAATGATCCATTATAAAAAAATTCAAAAATACAGAAGTATATGCATATTCTTCCACCCTGGGCTGATTTTTCCTCGACCCACTTCCCATCTCCTCTCTCTTTCAGCAGCACCCAGCTTTCCCCACAGCTGAGCCAGACTTTCCCGCGCCTTGGCCCAAGCTCGGCCTCCTTGCTCTGCACACAGCCTAGCTCCTCGTGGACCACCCCGGCCAGCAACCATGCCAACACGTTGCTAACCCTAGCTGTGCGTCGTGCTGGTTCGAGCGGCATCAACCCACCTGGCACTGTCGAACCTGTTCCCGATGCCCTCCTGCCCCTAGGCTTTCATCCCACCTCGCCGCCGCCTAGCCACCTAGGCTACACAGACGGTCAGTGGGGAGCGCTGAAGCACTCCTGGACGGCCGCCTCAGAGCACCTTTTAGAACATTGTTATATCTGCCGCACTGCGGCACTGATGTATTTCTGTTTTCTAGAAACACTGTATGAATTAAGAGGTTTTTGGTAATAGGCAGAGTGGTGACTTTGTAAAAAAACGTTATTCCTTTTTAATTCAATGCCTTTCCTCCCAAACCAGGGGTCAGGAAGGCACTAGGCGGGCGGTGACCCACTGCCTAGAGTCTAGGCGTGCCTAGGCATTTTTTATTATTTTAATATATATATACACACACATACACACACCAATGTACAACACTATAAATAATATGTATAATACAAAAAGTGCAAGAAATGTACCTTATTTCTTTATGTTTGCTGCCACTAGAACCATGTGATGAGTTAACTCCATCGAAGTCCTACAATCAAAATAATAATTTAGTTAAACTAACAAAATGCAAATCAGTAATATATGAACAGAAATACTCATCTTTATAACTTTCTTCCTCTTCTGAATTCATCTCTGAACAAGACCGGCTCTATATTTTGGAGGGCCCTAGGCGAAGTGGACATCATGGGCCCCATAAACTATAAATATATATGATCATCTTTGTCGGTGGTTTGGAACCGGCAGATCTCCCTACACTACTAAAGTGATAGGGGAGTTTGATGTTCGGTGTGGGCGCGCGGAGATTCAAGAAGGTGAATAAGGATTGACACAGAAGACACAAGAATTTACGTGGTTCGGGCCGCCTGAGCGTAATACCCTACTCCACGGGTGTGTTGGTGTTGTATTAGCAGTATGAGCTTGTGATGAGCGTATGAGGCGTGCGTGTGTGTGTGTGTGTTCTCCTGAACGTGTCGTCGGTCTGTCCTTTTATAGATCAAGGGCAGGCCGTTACAAGTTAGCCTGACCCGACATGTGGCCCCGGCGGTTACTAGTATTGATACACGTTTAATTGCTCTTAATGATCCTGTAACGGGCTTTGACAGCACCGTTAGTAGTGTTAATATCGTCTGTTTAAGTGTCATTAACATGGCATTAATGACACTTAATAGGGTCTTGAAGTCCTTGGCTCTCTTTTGAAGATCCGGAGCCGTTGCGGGGTCTTCCGGAGGTTAGGAGCTGAAGATCCGACGATTGGACACGTGGCAGCTCCGGAGCTTACTGTGGGAAACAGAAAGCTTCGGGGCTACCTGACACGTGTCAGGTCCAGAGCTTCTCTCGGTCTGGGGTTAAGTCCGGAGGTGCCATTTCGGTACATGGCCCGGAGCTTCCCCTTGTGGGCGGTAACTCCGGCTTGGTAGTACACGTGGCGACCTAGGGATTAACCATGTTGGAGAAGCGGGTCCGGTTATGTCTGACATGTGGGCCTTCGAGGGTCTTCAAACCAAGTATATGATTTTCCTTTGAGATCTTTATAACCTCAAGGGGTGTACGATTTCTAGGATACCGACAGTGGCCCCCTGGACCTACCTCCGGGGAAGTCATTCCGCTGGAGGTGGGTCCATCTTCGCGACCTTTGAACTGAGTCTTCAAGGGTCTTTGAGGGTGCCGTTGGCAAGGACTTGGAATTAAATCCTCACCACGTGGCGTATCCCGCGTGCAGCAGATGAGATCTTTGGCATGTGGATCTCACACAATTGAAGGTCGCCGGTTCCCGATACGAAAACCGTATCGGTTCCGCGCGCCTTGTCAGGCCGCCGCCTTTGGGCTTCCCGCCTCTTGATGACAACCGTTCACCTAGGTAAGAACCTCGACTTGATTGTCGGGGTGGTCCCGGGCCCGCTTGTCATCGGCTGGGGTGAATTTTTTATGTGGTACCTTCGACTTCCTTGCGGTTTCCATCCGAGCGTCGCGAAGGCTTCTTAAGAAGGAAGTGCGCACCGTCGGGAGTTCTTTACGCCTCTCATCTGTTCTTGCGATCAAACTCCCAACTTGTGCTTCGCTTTTCTTCTCTTGCCTAGCTGTGCTGTGATGGAGTTGGGTCTCCGCGAGAGTCGCTTGAAGACCGACGGCGATTTGAAGAAGGTTCGGGCCCTCATGGGGTGGTCCTCAGACTTCTTCAAACCGCTCGGTCCGCGCCGGTGGAGAGCTCCCGTTCGAGAAGGAGCACTCCGGCGAAATGGTGTACTTCTCCTCGTACACCATGGTGGGGTTGATCCCACCTTTTTCTTCCTTTTTCTTGATGCTACTAGACTTCTATGGTCTGCAGTTGTATCATCTCGGCCCCCACTCGATTCTCCTCGTATCCATCTTCGTCCACTTATGTGAGATGTGGGTGGTATCCCCCCCTGCATTGAACTCTTCCGGACCTTCTTCACCGTCCACATCACCGGCCGAGCAATGAGTACCTTGACTTCTACTACTTTGTGAAGCGCAAGAAGTGCCCATTCAAGTACCTCGGTCGTTTCCTTCTGGGAAGTGGGATGACTGGAAGAAAGACTGGATAGTCGTCAGGGTGGAGGAGCACGAGAGGCTGAAGCTGCCCGATGTCTTCTCGGCATCGACACGAAGATCTGGAGTGAAGTTCCGGTGCTGGCGGACGCTTTCAACCCTGCTTTGACCAGGATCTGCCAATGCGTGGAGGGAGGATTGACCCCTCAGGCGGTATTTTGCAATTTCCTGGTCAACAGGTGGGCGTCGCTGAAGAGGAGGGAGAAGCTCGCTTGGGCCCCTCAACAGCGTGATGGACGACGACCGGGTTGAGACGGGTTGAAGTCCAACATGGTGGGGAAAACCCTTGGAGTTCCACCTCAAGAAATTCCAGCACGGCATCGACGTCGACGGTGATGACTTGACTCCCCCGTCGGCCTTCCTCCCTTTGAACATGGAAGTGAAGTTCAGCAGGCCGTTGGTTAATAACCGCCTGTGATAAGGTATAACCTATGCAGTACTACTGCTGTTATTTCTAATTTCCAGGTCAATTCAATATAATCACAGAACAAAAAACAACAATATCATCACAGAACAAAAGTCAACAATATTATCATCACAGAAGTCAATTTCACTAAAACAATATACATATGTACAAGTTACAGATACAATTCATCTCAAAGTTTATAAGTTTTCACTAAAAACTGTTTCTATTGGCATAATCGCAAAGTTCTGGCACATCAGCTGCTGCACAATTCTCATCAAAGAACTTGCTTTTTTTGTGCAAAATTTCACGACGAATGAACTGACAGAGTTCAGCAGCAATCCTGTCGGCTCCTCCATCGGGAATACTTCTACAAACCGGCCATTCTTCGTTTAGATTCTTCGTGTGCTGCAATATAACACATAACAAGGTTTAGAATGTATTGGTTTGAACAATCTCAAAGTACAAATCAAAGTGAGAGTATACAGGAATTTATTTGGTATTTTTGGAGCAATTGTACTATGAGCAATTGAATTTTGAAGTTGGAATCAAAATATGAAAATAATGTTTCTGGTAATATTGAACAGCAGAGAATATAAACATTAAACTATGCTAGTTACAATGAAAATGAAACACAAAAGTAAGAAAATAAGGTATCGACATTAAGGATTACTTATATCCTCACGATTCACTCTATGTACGCCGGCGGTCCGAAGATGCTCGCATACATAATACCCGCATAAGACACTCTCAGCAGGCTACTTCGTACAAGCATAATACGTTTTAATGTCCAATGCATTCGTATTAGGAGGTCTCTGACCGCCAAGCTGTTCCGCGTAAAACCACCAAGCGCTGTAATACAAGAAATGTCATATAAAACTTGTCAACACATTCTAAATGTGCGTAAATTAAAATTATTGAATAAACGTACGATTTCAAAATGGAAAGGAAATCTTTGTAACGATCTGGTGGGTAATTGGCCGAGTCCAAGACTGTTGCCATTCCCTGCGTTGGCTTGATGAAGATCATTATGTAGTGATTACTGCAAACATACAAACACGTGTATTAACAATTACCAATAATTGCTATTTCAATGTCATGTGTCGAACTTACTCGAAGTGGTACAGAGCCTTTATGAGGTCATTGCCGTCTCTGACAAAGTTAAGCATCGCCTGTCCTATGTAAGCTGCAACTTCTGTCTTTCTATCCTTCTTAAGTTTTGCAATTGCTTTTTCAAAATCCCTTTTTTTCATGTGTTTGTACTGTCCTGATTCTCGATTCGCCTGGACGTTGAATAGCGACTTTGCAACCCTAGTAGGGTCAAGGATACCTGTCTTGCGCTCCAACTTTACATTATCCATGTATTGCATCCTATTGAGGAAGTCCAGAATTGTTATAATCTCATGAAATGCGTATGTGTGTAGTAAGAAAAGCAAATACAAAATATTAGAGCACTTACAAGCACCAGACGAGCAGCAGGTTGATATCGAGCATGCCTCGATTGAAAAGGGAATGCAACTCTTAAAATAAAATGACTCGTTTATCTACTCCAGTGCTCCAGAATGCTTCTTTTGGAATACGAAATGTGACGCAATTAAGACCATATTTTGTGCTGGCAGTGATGTACCACTCATGCATTCTTCTGAGCTGGACGGGTTGTTTGATAAGTTGTACGGATGTCATGAACGGCTTTCCATCCTTAAATTTAGGAAGAACATCCTCAAGCTTGTATATTGGAACTCCTGGTTTAACTAAAGTCGTCCACTGATTATACATGACACCGTATTCTTCCCACTCCTCGATATCTTCTAATGCTGGCTCATGAGAAGAACGAGATGCACTCAATTTTCTAATATTTTCCTTCATAGCTTCCAAGTACTTTGGCACTTCTGATGAAGGTTTATTAATTTCGTATGAGCTAACTTTGATAGGCACTGATGATTGAGGAGTAGTAGTCGAAAGTTGGACACTGGCTTGTTGTTGAACCTGTTGTTCAACTAATTGCTCTTTACTCCCAGCAGTTGGCTCTAGTACTACTTCAAGCTGTTGCTCAACTAGTTGCTCTTTACTAGCAACAGCTTGCTCTAGTACTGCTTGAAGCTGTTGTCCAACTTGTTGCTCTTGGATATCATCCTTGCTGAGACATAGGGGGAGTGGATCTTCCCGGACTGGGAGTGGATCTTCATGCACTTTCACCTTAGAAGATGGGGTTGCAGTATTTGGAGATGCGATGGGGCTAGAAATTGGCTCATCGTGCAACACTATATCGTGTCGGTGCCAAAGGATTAATTGGTTGATAGTCTGCCTCAGGTGTGACGTGGTCTATTTCATAATCTTCATAATCATTATCAATGATCTGAAGAACTTGCACCACAGCATAATACAACGGAAGTGGATTCCCGTTGAAGTCACGATCAGGCTTTGCCATAGCAGTGGCAACCTGTTTGGTTTTGTTCCCTGCTTCGCCTATCGAGACAAGAAGACGACAAGATTTGTCGTTAGCAATATCATCAACAGGGAACTTATGGGCTGACCCTGAGCCTGGCACGGAACCAACGCTGCTAGGGTAGGCAGTTGGAGATACTAATTGCTCCTTTTGCACCGGAACCAGCATTGTACTTGTAAGGATTGAATGCCCAAGAGGGGGGGGGGGGGTGAATTGGGCTTCTTTACAAAAATTCTAAGCAATAAAACTTAATTCCTAAAACCCAATTCCCTACGCAAACTATCTATGCATTCAAGTAAATAGGAAATTTGCGGAATGTAAAATGCATAAACGTAAGGGAAAGGAGGAGGATGCAAACTCCGAGGAGACTCGAGGATTTATCCCGTGGTTCGGCAAGATCGTCAAGATCTTCCTACGTCCACGTTGTGGCACCCACCGAAGGGTTTTGCCACACCCAAGTCACCGAGACGAGGGATCTTCACTATTCCTCTCCGTTTGCCAACTTCGGCAAGCTGGAGCTCAAGCCTTGTACAACTTTGACCCTCAGGGCTTCCACAAACGCCTTGGCAAGCTCCGGAAGTCTCCTCACAGTTACACACACCAAGGGCACTCCCTTGAGGCTCTCTCACTATCCTAGAGAGTCCACTCACCCAGAATGGAGGCACACAAGCTCTCTCTCTAGCTAGTTCTAGCCTAATTCTTGGTGTATAGATGATCGAAATGGTGTGGAAGTGATTGCTCTTTGTCTTGAACGCTTGTGCATGTGTTGATAGTGTCTGGTGATCAAGACTTGGCGAAATGACAGGATTAGGGGTATTTATAGCCAACCTCCCCAAAGTAGCCATTGGAAAAGTAGGCTGACAGAACTTTACTGTTAACACCGGATGATCCGATGTCTCCCCTTTAGTTATCATCGGTCAAGTTACTTTAGCTAACGTCATTGTGTCAGATATGACTGTTGTTAGACCGATGTTGATCCTGTCTTCTCATCGGATGATCCGGTGGCTCTTCCTCCAGAATTGACTCAAACTTGATGCTTACTGGAGTGATTGACCGATGTGTATACTTTTGTAGATCGGATGATCCGGTGCTACACTTGGTCCAATGATATTACAAACTGTACTGATGGACCAATGTTGCTGAGCCATTCACATCGGATGATCTGGTAAGTACTTTGTTATGAGGTCTTCTTCTTCAGTTGAACCAACTTGACCGATGTGTTGTTCTGAGGTATCATCGGTTGATCCGGTGAGTTGATTTTGTTTGCTTTGAGTTGTTTCTAAGTTATTCTTTTGTGTCTTGCTCGATTGACCTCTTTGACATTTATTTCAAAGGCATTTTTGATGATCTTTAAGCATTGAATGTTGTCAATTTAAAGTTGAATGACTTGACCTAAGAGCTTTCACTTCTTGTCTTCATATCATTGATTTGTTCTCATACATTGATTGTTAGGGGTCTCCAGTGACATATTGATTTCATTTTATTGAGTGATTATGGGGACCTTGCATTCACAAATTCATTAGTAAAATCCAATGGTTGTCATTAATCACCGAAACCATACCTCATGGGGGCCTAGATGCTTTCAATATCCCCCTTTTCGGTGATTGATGACAACACAACAATTTAAAGCGCAATAGTAATGAATTTGATAGAATGAAACTTAAAGGATATGCAATGAATACAAGATATCACACTTATTATTTGAAAACTCAAAATAGATCAATAACTCAAGTGTGAATAAGTGAGTAACACCAAATAAGCTCAATTGATTAATTAACATAAGAGTACTCAATGAACACCAAATGCATCGAATTACACAAGGTAATATAGATAAACTCCAAATTACAAAAGATAACTCATAAGAAAGACTCCCCCTGAGACTAAGGCACTCCCCCTGAGACTAAGCAGAGCTCCCCCTGACTCCTCTAACTCTTCTCCCCCTTTGGCATCAAGACACCAAAAAGGGATCCGAGTGCCTAAGGATCCTAAGTACTAGGCGCGATGACGAACTGGTCACCGTCGCTGTCGTCGGAGCTGCTGGCTGGAGTAGCGGTGGAAGGAGCTGCCGGAGCCGTAGGAGCCACCGTCGGTGCCTGCTGTGTAGGAGCTGCTGGAACAGGGGCACTGACGACGGAGGCCGGCGTCTGCTGAAATAGTGTCATGGCCGGCAGTAGGGAGTGAATCGGAGCACCAAGAGCCAGAAGAGGAGACATGTTGAAGGAGGGGATCGGCGTAGACGGCACCGGAGTGACAGCTAGAGCCAAGACTTGAAAGTGCATCTAGGACTCCCTTGTGGGTTTTGGATGATTTATGACAAGCAATTGGGATCCTAATGCTTTTGTTGAGATGAATGCAGGCAAATGACAAAAAATGAGCAAAATGCCAAAAAGAAGGGAAATGAGAAGCAAAGTGAATTTGAGCTCAAGGAGAAGAAAATAGTAGATTATTATGTATGGAGTGTGTTAAGGAAACACACCCAAGAGCTCAATGTCTTTCAAGCACACACACACAATGCACAAAGCTATACAGGACCGAACTAGTCCGATAACAGCCGGACTAGTCCGATATCACATTCTGCACTAGATCGGACAAGTCCGGTTTCCACCGGACTAGTCCGATATCTTTCTGATCCACTTCGGACTAGTCCTCCCCAATGCGACTAGTCCTCAACACAATGCACAAGTCACACAAAATCAGACAAGTCCGTTGTGATCCGGACTAGTCCGATATTCATTCTGATCCACTTCGGACAAGTCCGGTGTCTACACGGACTAGTCCGATATACACACTGATCTAAATCGGACAAGTCCTCCAAGTGCGGACTTGTCATCCTAAACACTTAGGGTTTCATATGTCCGGACAAGTCCGATAGCAATCGGACCAGTCCGAAGTTTTCCAGTAGTGAAATCGGACAAGTCCGTTTTCAACCGGACTAGTCCGATATTCCTGGACACTTAGGGTTTGCTACACACAGCACACCGGACTAGTCTGGTGACCACCACGGACTAGTCCGATCTTTCTAAACCCTAACGGTCACTTTTAGAAACCCCATATAAATAGAGGTGCACGGCCCACTTTTACTCTCTCTCGAACCCTAGCGCCGTCACACCTCCCAAGAGACTCAAAAACCACCTCTCTCCACGAAATTAAGTGCAAAATCGATCAATCTATTGAAGATCACTTCTAGATCATTGGAGAGACACTTGGCACACATCATTGAGCTCTTGGTTTGATTCTCTAACACACTCTTGCGTTTCAATTTGTAATTTTCGAGTGTGTTATTGGTGGCTTTGTAAGTTGTAATCAAGGGAGCTCTCAACGTGTGAGAACACCCCTTCAACTTGGTTATTTACCCTTTGTGATTAGTGGAAGAGGATTGGCCTTTGTGGCGATCCGACGAGGGAAGGGTTGGAGAAGACTCGGTCCTTTTGTGGGCTCCTCAACGTGGACGTAGGTTGCCTTCGTGGTAGCCGAACCACGAGATAAATCTTGTGTCTTGTCCTTTTGTGTTCTTCATCTTAATTGATCAACTTAATCTAGGGTTTGATTCACTTTGTTCAATTTGAGTTAATTTGTTGAACGAGAGCCTTAATTGTAATAGAATTTGACTACAACTATTAAACTGTCATTCAAGTTTATATTTCCACTGCAAACACTTACGAATCAATCAAATTGATTGAACTTGATCAACTTAGCCCGTGAAAACCGGACTAGTCCGCACTTTACCGGACTAGTCCGATATCTCTGGTATTGACTGTGTTGTTGAGTGTTACAGGAACTGAGAAAATTCAAAAAGGCCTATTCACCCCCCCTCTAGGCCTACATTCAATTGGTATCAGAGCAGGTTCTTCAAGAAAGAGTGCAACCACTCGAAGAGATCATGTCGGACATGAAGGAAGTTCAGAAAATCAACAACCAGGAAGAAGTGAACAACGACAAGAACCAAAAGCTGGAAAAGTATCTCGAAGCAATTCAAGACTTCGATGATGATGACGAGGAGACGCTAGAGCTGAAAGCACTCCTCAGAAAGAAAGCACTTTCCAAAGGGAAAGCTAAAGTTGAAGAAAAGAAGAAGGGGAGTAGTCACACCGACTACTCCCGATATACTTTTAACTATGATCGTTTAAATTCAAACAACAGCCATTACCTATCTATTCCTCTTGGAAAAGCCCCACACTTCGATGGGAGTGATTACTCCATGTGGAGGCAAAATATGAAGATGCACTTGATTTCCCTTAACCCAAGTTTATGGCATATTGTGTGCACAGGAATAGACATCCCAGATGACGACGAAGAGCTCACCCCAAGTCAAGAGCAAGCCATCCACAGAAACGCTCAAGTCGCAGCCGTAATCACCTCCTCTCTAAGTCGAGATGAATTCACAAAGGTGGACGGACTGGAGATTGCCAAGGAAATATGGGACACACTACAAACAGCCCATGAAGGTGACCGGCATGTGCGGGAGGCGAAAATTGAAATGATCGAAGGTGAACTAGGAAGGTTCGCAATTGAGGAAGACGAGTCTCCCCAGGACATGTACAACCGATTGAAGACACTTGTAAATAAGGTTCGATCATATGGGAGCAAGAAGTGGAATGACCACGAGGTTGTAAAGCTCATCCTTAGAGCCTTTATGCCTCGCAATGTCACACTATGCTCTATGATCAGAGAAAGTCCCGGGTACAAGAGGATGACTCCAGATGAATTGCTTGCCAAAATCATCAACTTTGAAATGATGGAGAAACAAGCCAAGCACGTCAAAGAAATAGCCGACCTCACATCGGCCAAGAAGAAGGGAGTTGCCTTAAAGTCCACACTCAAGCCTCTATCCAAAGAAGCAAGAGAAGCACAACTTGAGGAGGACAGCGATGATGAAAGCAGTGAGCTGGATGAAGAGGATATGATTTTGTTCATGAAAAAGTTCAAAAGAATATTGAAGAAAAGACAAGGAACAAAATCAATTGAAGGCAAGTACAAAGAGAGGACAAAGCCGAAAATGAGGCGGGCGTGCTATAATTGTGGTGAGTATAACCACTTTATAGTCGATTGCCCGTATGAGGACAACAAGAAGAAGAATAAAGAAGTCAAGCCTCAATCGAAGAAATTCTTCAAGAAGAAGAAACAAGCTGAACAAGCACACATTGGAAAGGAGTGGGACTCAAACGATGAGTCCTCATCATCCGATGAAGAAGAGATGGCTAGCATAGCCATAGAAAGCACGTCCAAGAAACCCACACTCTTCCCCACGCTCGGTACAAAGAAGGGACATGGCACTTGCCTCATGGCAAAGGAAGGTAAACGCAAGGTAAACATCAAAACTCCTTCCATGCATTCCTACTCAAGTAAAGATGAACTAGATAGTGATGATGAAGATATGTTAATTGGATTAGACAGAAAAACTGCTGCTAAAATGAAATTTTTACTTGACCAACTTGTTGAGAAGGAACGGCTAATTGATCGTCAAGAGGACATGATTATCTCCCAAAAGGAGAAGTATGTCGAACTTGACAATCTGCTAGTTCTTGAAAAGGAGAAAAACAGCTCACTAGAGCTTGAGTTAGCTTCAAGCAAGAAAACTTGCTTGGAGTTAACCAACTCAAACATTGCAATCAAGGATCAACTTGATGACCTGATCAAGGTTAACAAGATCCTTGAAGTGCAAGTTGAGTCACTCAAGCTAAGTGAATCTTCCTCCTCTTCAAGTCTACCTTCTCAACCCACTTCAACTAATCCGGTTCATATGTGCAAATGTGGTAAAATCAACACCAGTTTGAAAGAAAAGTCTACCTCCACAAAGGATAAAAATCCTACCCAATGTGGAATATTTGACAGGGAGAGGATCAACTATGCACGTAATGCATACTTGATCCAAAGACCTCCAAATGTCAAGTATGGCATTGGTTACTCTTATGATGGAAAGCAAAATGCTGGAAGTCATAAGAATAACAAGGGAAGGATTACCTTCGTGAAGGGAGGACCCTCACAATCTGGTAACACGAAAATTAAGAACCTGAACTCTCATGAACACCGGACTAGTCCGGTTGTGGTCCGGACAAGTCCGGTCATCCGGACAAGTCCGGTCACCCAGACTAGTCCGATCCATAAACAACAACAAATTTTGTTCAAAACCTTTGATGCCTCTTATGTATTAATGAGAAACAATTTTGGTAAAGTTTATGCTTATTATGCTGGGCCACGCCATGGGAACACAAAATCCCATTTGTTGGTGCCCAAATGTATTGTAACTAACCTCCAAGGACCCAAGCAAGCTTGGGTACCTAAAACCAAGGCATAATTTGTTTCTGCAGGCCTATTCCTCCGGTGGATCCAAATGGGTGCTAGACAGTGGATGCACCAACCACATGACCGGAGAAAGGAGGATGTTCGTGGAATATGAAGAAAACGAGGACCCAAACGAAGGCATCTACTTCGGAGATAATAGTCAAGGAAGGGTCCTCGGTACAGGTAAAATAGCAATATCCTCTGAACACACTCTTTCTCATGTTTTACATGTTGAATCTTTAGATTATAACCCGCTGTCCATATCTCAATTATGTGACAAAGGTTATAATTGCTTGTTCACTAACGAGGGTGTGACCGTCTCAAGGAGGAGTGATGGTTTCGTTGCATTCAAGGGTATGTTGAAGGGAAAGCTTTACCTTGTTGACTTCAACAAGGATAAAGCCGAACTCGACACATGCTTGATTGCAAAAACCAACATGGGTTGGCTGTGGCATAGACGGCTAGCACATGTTGGTATGAGGAATCTTCAAAAACTCCTCAAGGGCGATCACATCCGAGGTTTGAAAGATGTTGTTTTTGAGAAAGACAGGCCTTGTAGCGCGTGCCAAGCCGGGAAGCAAGTTGGAGCACATCTGTAAAAGCCCGCTTTTCGGAAGAACAAAAATGTAAAAATGTGAACTTAAAAATTTTTGAAAATGAACTTAGAAATCCAAACTCACATGTATCACATGCGTTAACCCATGTTCACTACAAATATGGACTTGTTAAAACTTAAAATCTTAATAGGAATTATTTCAACCCTAAAATGGGACATTCAAAAATATTCAAATCTCATGCCGTAAATTTTTCCATGACCTTCTAATATTCCAATTAGACTCTCGGTAAAGTTTCAAAATTTTTGAAGCACGTTTTCCATTTATTGGACACGTACTGAGAGTTTAATCAACGTCGACTTTAAATTTAAACTTTGTGCTCAACCTTATCCAAATCAATTCCAAATATTTCCTGAGGTCCCTTATGGTTCAAAAAGGTTAACTTCAAAGTTTCAGGATTTTTGAACCTAATCTACTATTTATTTCCTTGAGTCAAGTATCACCACTTGAATTCAAATTCAAATCTGAGTTCAAATTCAACTTGCTCAGTTTTGAAATCTGATTGCACCATAAAATTCTCCACATTTTATTTAGTCACGGGGCCAAATTTGACTATTTTTGAAGCAAACTTGCTAGCCCTATTGGAATTTTGAAAAGAAGAAGAGGGAAGTGGGTCCCACAGGTAGCCCCACCTGGCAGGTCGGCACCGGTTTCCTCTCTCCTCCCCTGCCTCCACGCGACTGCATGCAGCGCCACCGCGATTCCTCTTCCGTCCTTATCACCGCGCTGAGCCGACCCTCTCGGTCCTCATCTTCGCGCTCGTCACCTCCCGCTCCGCTTCCTCTCCCAGGCCACGCCGCCGGCCGCCTCGGCCCGCTAGCGCCCAGCCACGGCGACGGCCGCCTGCTCCTTCCGTCGGCCACCGGCCTTCCCCTGCTCGAGCGTGCCTCCTCGTCTCCTCCCTGGCGCCGCTTCGCCGCCGGGTCGAGCTGCCCCGTCGCCGCACTGCCTCTGGTCCCAGCCGCGCTGCTCCGCGTCCGCGCCCCACGCCGGCCGCCTCCTCGTCGCCCACGACGCTCCCGACGGCGCGCTCACCGCCGCCTCGTCCCCCGGCCACCGGCTTCCGCCGCCAGCGCCTGCCTCCGGTGCTGTCCCCGAGCCGCGCGCCCCCGCTGGCCCGCATCGCCCAGCCGCCTTGCCGCCGGCCAGCGCAGCTCCCCCACCGGCCGCCTCCTCGTCTCCCCGGCTGCACCTCGCCCTGGGCTCTGTCTCCTCATCGGCACCGCCCCACGCCGACGCCGTGCTCGCCCCTGCTGCCTTCGACCGCAGCGCCTCCCTTGCCGCCGCCCTGCTCCTGTGCAGCCCCTCAGCCGCACTTGCGAGCGCCGTTCCAGCCCGTGTGCCATGGCCATGGCCACTCCAAGCCGCCGCTCGCCGTGGTCCTTGCAGCTCGCTGCAGCACCTCGCCACGCCAAGCCGCGGCAACCGCGTTCCTCTTGTCAACGCCGTCCGCCGACTCTCTCTGCCGTTCACCATGACGCCATGTCCGCGTTCCGCGCCGTGGCTATGTCCTGGAAGCAAAGCAAGTGATGGGCGTAACAGAGGAGATGCAGGAACACACCTTTGACACCATGGTATCGACAACTGGCTCAAGGTTAGCTCTGATTTGTGCAAAGATTAGTTGGGACAGAGCTGCAGCCAAGGTGTTCGATGAAATGGTTACAAGGGGAAACTAAGTGTGTTGCCGTTCAATGCTGGTCTATGGATGCAGTTCTATTCTGGGGTGGCAGTTGACAAGTACATGTGCCAAGATACCCTTTGAATGGTGATGACGCGATGGAACTCTAGTACACACCAAGATGTTCGGCGAAATGCATACAAGGTGAGCCTTACCCTGAAATACCTTGCTTGATGTCACCGACGTCCGTTCGTCGTGATCGCTAAGATTACTCATATGTCGTCAAGTCGTACATCCATGTTCCGCGTTAATATCATTTCTATAGGAGTCCCCAAGTTGACCTCCTTTGTCGTTTGTATCACGTCGGCCTGTCCGTACGTGCACGTGATGCTCCACCATGAGTCGCGTCGACGTCGTTGACCATATGACGTCGTCGTGACGCTCCGAACCGTCATCGTGTCCTGGCATCGAGATGATGGATGCTTGTGATGTGTGTGGTGCTGAAACACCAGCACGACTCGTCGTACAATGGTCGTTTAGCCAAATTAGGGTTTAGTCGAGGCGAGACTCGTCGAATCCTAGGTGTAGCCTAGATGCTAGATGAAATGCCTTCTAGGTCAAACCGAGTGTATTGGTGACCACCGATGACCTAGGGTAGAATACTGCGAGAACGTTGCGACCGACGAGGAGAACTAGTCCAAGTGGAACCTTGGATAAGAATTTCTTAGTCGTGTCGAGGACGTTTCCTTTCCGCTCGCAGAATTGCTTACCTAGGTGTACCTCTTCATCGACGGTAGGTTCGTCGAGTCTTTTGTCGACAACTAAGTCGAGTCCCTAACTCTTCGACTCATGAAGTGGTATTCGAGATTCCGCTCACCCCTTTGACGAGTCCGGGTCGAGGTGGACCTCGCTAATCCGATCTTCTCGTGATGGCAAAGCATGATCATCACGACAAGGTCTCGCATCATGTTCAAGTTCTAGGAGTTCACCGAGCTCATCTGGACAATCTTGCAAAGGACACTGCAATAGTGTCGTGTAAGCACTTGAACGATGCTCAAGAAGCTTGCCGTAGAAACTACTTTACCAAAAAGTCATTTCAATGTTGTCTTGGTACTCACATCAAATTAACAGGGCTTGTTACGACTCTTTGAGTCCAAGCAATGTTGACCTCACTTCACTCCCAAGTGTCGCTAGGGTTTCACCCTGGTTCATCCTTATCAGGACCCTGCGACCACACTTGTCCCGTAATTAGGTTTACTCCTTAATGAGTTTGTGTAACTTCATTGGTCGACTTCTAAGTCACAACCTCTTGTTGCACAGTTCACTCATGCCTTAAGCTTTCAATGCTCCATCTTGATCGCTTAGTCTTCCTTACATCACACAGTCCAGTAATACTTCTTCACCATTATACCTTATCACTCTTTGTGCGGCATAGCTCCAAGTGTTGAGTGCTAAATTGCGATGTGTCATTACATTGCACCTTTCAGTGCTTATCTCGACACTACTATGCCACCTTGACTCTTAGGTCATCCTTACACTACCAGTCCAACACTTTCACACCATTCAGCTGTATCGTCCTTGAGTGGCATAGCGTCGAGTGTTGAGTGCCAAGTTGCAATGTGTACTTACATTGCACCTTTCAATTCACATCTCGATACTACTATGACCACTTGACTCAATCCTTTGTTTATCCACACAACAAAGGCATATCTGTCCTTCCTAGTCGAACTCCTCATTCTTAGAGTTTACACAACCCCGTGGAGTCTTTTCTTAAATTACTTAATTACTTAATTACTTATATGCATATCATGTCGATAGGAAACGTGATGGTAGGTGATCGACGAGGAGCTTCGCTTGGAGGAGAAGGCCAAGGTGTTTCCACTGAGGTTCCATGGCAGGTTCTCCGGAGGAAGATCAAGCCCTAACAATTGACATTTGTTCAGTCGCAAACTAAGGCAAGCCCCGGTTTGCATTTAAAAGCTTTACAGAGTTTTTACAGTCTTTATCACCTTACGTCATAAGTTTGATATGTGCATTACGTATAGGGTGATTGATACTCCACTTGCATGACCAAAAATCCCATGGATTGGTTGGAACGAGTTACAGTTTGACCTATAGCAACTGCTTTGCTAATGCATAGGAAATCCGGTAGAAGTCGAGTAGTTGGAATCTACTCGCGAGAGATGTAGGACATATCTCACATGATTGGTTAGATAAACAATGGCTTAATATAATGAATCCGAGACCGGGCAGGGAATGGATAGGAAGCGACGAGAATTGAGTCTCGGTCGCATAGCCCTGCCCGTGTCGCTTGAGGACCGTGCCGTATGCGGCACCGTTGGGCAAGCTTGAACTGTACCGGTTGCATAATGGTATATGGGCCCATTAAACTGATGTAACTCTAGACTGTAGTGTGGAGACTCCTCGGTTGTCCTTGAATGGAGATGCGAAGGCATAAAGGTGTAAATCTTCTAGCGGGCAACTTCGACGTGTCCGTGTAGGGGACCTTTTGCTCGGGATGAAGGGGTTTGTCGACATTGGGGTCTTGGGTGAAAGGTGGCCACGTATGACGCGGGGAGGAGAGCACGTATGTGTCTCCCACGCGGGTGTGTGTGTCGTGCAGTCCGGGTGTGTCCTGATTGCAATCACCGTCCCTCGCGGTAATAGAGTACCACTTGTTCACTGTGTCGTGACGTAGTAAATACTAAAGAAGCCAGAAAATCATATTGTATTGAATTATAATTACTTTGCAACCTTGTATGATTTAGAGATAGTATAATTAAAAGTTTACAGTTTCCCCATACTTTAGCTGTAATAGCATTATGTGCTTTGGGCATGTCATATCATCGGTAAAGCGTTTCTTGTTTGATTGTGGAGCCCATGATGTGCCGTGCTCAGAGAATGTCATTTGCTACTTAAAACTTGATTATAAGGATCCACTTGTAGGCGAGTCATTTATGCTATTCCTTACCTATGTTTAGTGTCCCCTTGCATATGTCTAGTGAGACGGTTAAGTCTTGCTGAGCCTTATGCTCACGTTTGCGCTTTAACGATTTTTGCAGGTATTAGTTTTATTTCTGCTGTTCAGGTTGTACATGAGACTCGAGGTGTCGAGATAAATCTCATGTGAGCCACGCCGCTGCTGTATGTCCTTCGTGTTGCTAGTGAGAATCGTCCTAGGGCATGGACGTCTTCTCTCCTGCTTAGTTAGGTGAGATTTTGAGTATGTAATTTCCGCTGCGTGTGTACCCTTGTTGTACACTCTTTTGTAAACTCTTCTTATTATGAAATGAAAACTTTATATGTTTTGGTATCCTTTTCATGTGTGCTGTTAGGTGTCGCATCGCACGGCACCACCCAATGAGATCCTCGGATGTGTGGACTCCGGTCCCCACAGACATGGTATCAGAGCTTCATTGGGAATAGCACGCTCGAAAAGAGCCTATTTTCAAAAACTCCGAAGTAGTCGAGTGAGGTTTAGCTATATGCCCATTAAGGACTATTACTAGCATAAGTTATAAAGGTGGTGAACTAACTTGTTATATTATTCCGTAACGACGCTCCGTCTTCAAGGTAAGAGGTAAGGTACGCCGCCGAGAGCGGATCAATCTCGGTAAACTCTGCATACGAGATATGGTATGTGAAATTTTCGTGGCTTAGCACGGAAAGTCAATATGAGTCTCTGAAACTTTCCATGTTTCTGAGAACATATGACACGCGGTACCCCAGCGTGACACAAAATTAGTGGGAGCCCCCGTCGGGTGGTGTATAACCCGATAGTATGCATCTCTAGAACCATTCATGTTCTATGGGATCATGCGAAACACGTATGCCCGAGCATGTATAAGCCGGTTCGTACGGGAGTCTTTGCTGTACAGACGTATTTACAGCCATGTACCTCGAGACATGACCTCGCTCGAGGGCGACTCACACCAGAGTCGTATGCATTTACTTTTGATTATATCTTATTGTGACTGCCTGTCGTGTTTCCCCGTGCCGCCCTTGAGGTGTGAAGGTGTGAAAGGGGATTGTTTGTCTTCTGCAGGTACACTAACTCCGGTAGCGGCCCGTGTGGAATACGTTTGTGAGTGATCGATAGTAGGACCACCTCTAGACGTATCCGGATATACCGGATTAGACTTTTCTTTTAGTAAGGCACGTAGTACCGTCAGTATCACACTTGATACTTTGACCATCCTCCACGAGAGAAATGGCTTCATATTCATATTAAGTCCAAGTATCAGTTGCTGATATCTTGTGGACAAAGTAAAATGTTTCTTTTCAAGAGTAGGTGAACCAAAGTCCTTTGCTCCTGGCGAGAGTTTAGCTCGACTTCGCCGGAGTAAGACTTTGGTTAAGTTTGAAGATCCATAGTGATATGCTATGGATAAGAAGGTCGTCAAGTCCCTTTTAAGATTCCTTTTGGTTCTAAAGGAAATGATTAGTTGTGAATAAAGTTCTAGCCATCGGACTTGAGTTTTGAGCTAAGTTTCAAAATTTGAGTTTGTTTCCAAATTCTTGTGTTTCGAAGCCGGTGAGTTCTGTTTTCGAACAGAATGGACCTGACTTTGAAATTCCATATCTCTTCAACCTGGAGGGCTTTGGAGGCAAGTGAATACTTTTTGAAAAGCTTTTGAAGTCTTCTAATAGTTTCCTATTGACCTCCAAGCCAAAAGATGCTATTATGGTGATGAAAATGCACCATTATCACGGCAGCTGCTGTTCTGAAACTACACGGACCAGCATCTGAATTTTTGTCATATTTCCTTGAAGAAAGCTCTTCTATTCCATTATGATACATTTCTGGAAAGTGGAAAAGCTATTCTACAACTTTGTTATTCAGTGATACCTCAAATTCAGCTTATAACTAATTAGAAAACAGAGTTGAAGATAATACATGTATATAGGTGCTATCTGAAACAGTCAGAAAAAAATTCTGAACTTTGAACGGACATAACTCTTAAACTAGAAATGCAACCTATGCATGTTTATACATGTATGGAAAGCATAAAGAGTCTTCTACCAACTTCCTATTCAACACGAGGGCTAAAACTCGCAATAACATGGTCTAAATTGAAGTATCGTATAAGGTGTCGAAACAGTTCAGAATATGGACCGTTACCTATTCAGTTAATGATTCGATTATAATTCCTAGTAGACTTATCGAATGGCTTCGTATTTTACATTTCTGGGATCCTGAGAATTTTTGCAACAAGTTTGCTATGTATTACTTTTGCAAATATTGATGTTTGTATATCTGAATTTGTGGACAAAATCAGCCTTAAACAAAGGAGGTGCTGTCCAAATTCTCAGAAAAACTGTCAACTTGCAAATGCCGTATCTTCTCAACCAGAAATGCTACGAGGGCAAGTAAATACTCTTTAGAAAGATTTGAAAGTCCTCTACATGTTTTCTGTTCAACACCAGACCAGAATCCTTTTCTAAATGGGTGAAATTTGGATAATTGCAGAGACTGTCCAGACATACCCAAACTGGACAGCAATCTGTACACCTCTGAATTTAATCCATAACTCGCAGACCCTTGATCCAATGGTGTCACGCGAGTAACCGTTGGAGAGTTTAGAGAGTAAGCTACAATTTTTGCAATTGGCTCCAGACCTGAATCGGTCATCTACCTATTCCAAATCGAGTTTGAATACAGAGTGGTCAATCTGAACTGAATTCAGTTCTGAATACTGAAATTTTACCCAACTTCAAAAATTCATATCTTTTGAACCAGAACTGATATGAAGACAAGTAAGTACATTCTGGAAAGCTTATTACATTGGATACAACTTTGTAAATCATAATATTTCCAGATTTCCATCAGAACAGCCTGAAAACTTTAGATCAAAACTGCTACTGTTTAAGCAGATTCTGCTGAAAGTGCAGAGAAGTCTGCTAGCTTCAAAATTGCATAACTTGCAAACCCGAGATGATCAAGAGGCAAACCAATACTTTTTGGAAAGTTCTTGAAGTGTAATTTAACTTTTTTTTGTTCACCTCAAGATCTGATTTTGCCATTTACTTGGCCAGAACCGAAGTTGCGTCCAAGCTGTTCATCCTCCCCCAGGATTTAATCGGGTGATGACCCTTTAGGGTGTTTATGGATTTGGTTCTCGAGTTCAACTCGAGGAGTTTCATAACATCCCAGGTGTTGCGACCCAACAATATTTGTCATTAGAGTTGAGTATTACACTAAGGCAAATCCCTTTTGCTCGGATGCACATGCTAGTGTTTTGACTATGCAACCTTGCATCTCACACTTTAATTGTACATTGAGCATGTATGACACTTCCCTTAGTTGGACGACCCTCCCCATAAATATTGCTTGGAGTAAGTTTCTTGCTCACCTAGCTTGAATCTTAAGGGGGAAGGAGTTCATCTAGTAATTGAAGTGTTACGTTCACCTAGGTGTCATACCAAGGTACATCGACACCGAACCAACGTGCTGGGAGCAATGCTCAAGTAAGGAGGACCGAGTACAACATTGACTCATTAAGTCAATGCGAAGCTTAAGTAACGGATTACCTTGAACCCCATTTCTTGTGGAACTCGATCATCGAGTTAAAGAAGTCAGTTGATTCTTCACGCTAAACCACTCCTTTGCTTCAATCTTTGAGACGAGAAGCCATAAGTGAGTAGTATGAGCTGGAAATTCTTTAGCAAGAACGTGGATTACTAACCAAGGTCGTGCCTAGCACAGTACCTTGTCAACCACTTCGTGCAACCTACGGGAGTGATGAGAACCTTACTCTTCAAAGGTTACTCTCTTTGCAACTTCTGAAGGTAACCCTGCCGCACCTTTTAAGGGGTAGACATAGTACTTTAAGAAAACTACGAGATAAAAAACCTGACCCATTGTTAAGGAACCACAATTACCTATAAGTTGTGATTAACAAGCTTTAGGGAACTTCCGATCAACAAGAAGTTCAATCACCTTGTTCCATTTTGTACACTCCGTTGCCTTGAGATGAACCTCACCATTCCTTGCTAATACTTTTACCTTGAAACCATCGAACTTGGTCGAGATATGAAAGTAGCAAGTCTTGTCTAGCGCCTTTCATGACCAAGTTTATTCAATCCTCCTGTATTTGGGATACTTCTGACTGTGTTTGGATTGTATTACCTATTTTTGCTCAAAGCATAATATTGAATGCACCATACCTTGCATAATTATCCGCGGAGTTGCATTGTGTCCGCATAACATCATCCGGTTTGTGATGCATCATAAAACGTAATTACTAATGAGTTTTGAGCATGGATATGTGACCCCGTTCAGATACTTACTAGTGCCTAACATTTTTGAGTTGTGATCAATTTTATCGTTCGCAACGCCTTCGACTGGTTTCATTATCTTGAGTAGCACAAGAGACACCTTGTGACTAAAACACAGTTGAGTCTTTGTCCTTGACCCCTTGAAACTCAAATCAACTTGAGTCCTGGAAACTGATTGTTTCTAGTTGCGAGGAGCTTCCTATGGACTTCTCGACCTCGCTAAAACCCTGCATCTTTCTTTTCGCGAGGTTATCAGTTAACTATCAGGTCTTGGAACTCCTTGACTCGTAATGGATGGTGACATTGCTTTAGCCACAAGACCAGGGCAGCAAAGTCTTCGTAAGAGAAACACCCAGAGTTAAGAACACCTAACTATCTTAGAGTTCTAAAGTCCTCCAATGCAGAAGCTTACTTCCTTTTGACGAAAAGAAGAAGACCCCAATATATCAATATAGCTTTCTAAGCTACAAACTTTACGGTGTGATCCCAGTCACGCCGAGCATCCAAACCATAGATGCAATAAGAAGACGAAGAGTCTCTTTCTCCAATCACATGCCAGGAGATGGTTGTCTCATCAACAACTCGGCCTAACTTTCTCTCTTCCTTAGAATCTCGGGACGAGATTCCTTTAAGGGGGAAGGATTGTAAAAGCCCGCTTTTCGGAAGAACAAAAATGTAAAAATGTGAACTTAAAATTTTTTGAAAATGAACTTAGAAATCCAAACTCACATGTATCACATGCGTTAACCCATGTTCACTACAAATATGGACTTGTTAAAACTTAAAATCTTAATAGGAATTATTTCAACCCTAAAATGGGACATTCAAAAATATTCAAATCTCATGCCGTAAATTTTTCCATGACCTTCTAATATTCCAATTAGACTCTCGGTAAAGTTTCAAAATTTTTGAAGCACGTTTTCCATTTATTGGACACGTACTGAGAGTTTAATCAACGTCGACTTTAAATTTAAACTTTGTGCTCAACCTTATCCAAATCAATTCCAAATTTTTCCTGAGGTCCCTTATGGTTCAAAAAGGTTAACTTCAAAGTTTCAGGATTTTTGAACCTAATCTACTATTTATTTCCTTGAGTCAAGTATCACCACTTGAATTCAAATTCAAATCTGAGTTCAAATTCAACTTGCTCAGTTTTGAAATCTGATTGCACCATAAAATTCTCCACATTTTATTTAGTCACGGGGCCAAATTTGACTATTTTTGAAGCAAACTTGCTAGCCCTATTGGAATTTTGAAAAGAAGAAGAGGGAAGTGGGTCCCACAGGTTGCCCCACCTGGCAGGTCGGCACCGGTTTCCTCTCTCCTCCCCTGCCTCCACGCGACTGCATGCAGCGCCACCGCGACTCCTCTTCCGTCCTTATCACCGCGCTGACCGACCCTCTCGGTCCTCATCTTCGCGCTCGTCACCTCCCGCTCCGCTTCCTCTCCCAGGCCACGCCGCCGGCCGCCTCGGCCCGCTAGCGCCCAGCCACGGCGACGGCCGCCTGCTCCTTCCGTCAGCCGCCGGCCTTCCCCTGCTCGAGCGTGCCTCCTCGTCTCCTCCCTGGCGCCGCTTCGCCGCCGGGTCGAGCTGCCCCGTCGCCGCACTGCCTCTTGTCCCAGCCGCGCTGCTCCGCGTCCGCGCCCCACGCCGGCCGCCTCCTCGTCGCCCACGATGCTCCCGACGGCGCGCTCACCGCCGCCTCGTCCCCCGGCCACCGGCTTCCGCCGCCAGCGCCTGCCTCCGATGCTGTCCCCGAGCCGCGCGCCCCCGCTGGCCCGCATCGCCCAGCCGCCTTGCCGCCGGCCAGCGCAGCTCCCCCACCGGCCGCCTCCTCGTCTCCCCGGCTGCACCTCGCCCTGGGCTCTGTCTCCTCACCGGCACCGCCCCACGCCGACGCCGTGCTCGCCCCTGCTGCCTTCGACCGCAGCGCCTCCCTTGCCGCCGCCCTGCTCCTGTGCAGCCCCTCAGCCGCACTTGCGAGCGCCGTTCCAGCCCGTGTGCCATGGCCATGGCCACTCCAAGCCGCCGCTCGCCGTGGTCCTTGCAGCTCGCTGCAGCACCTCGCCACGCCAAGCCGCGGCAACCGCGTTCCTCTTGTCAACGCCGTCCGCCGACTCTCTCTGCCGTTCACCATGACGCCATGTCCGCGTTCCGCGCCGTGGCTATGTCCTGGAAGCAAAGCAAGTGATGGGCGTAACAGAGGAGATGCAGGAACACACCTTTGACACCATGGTATCGACAACTGGCTCAAGGTTAGCTCTCATTTGTGCAAAGATTAGTTGGGACAGAGCTGCAGCCAAGGTGTTCGATGAAATGTTTACAAGGCGAAACTAAGTGTGTTGCCGTTCAATGCTGGTCTATGGATGCAGTTCTATTCTGGGGTGGCAGTTGACAAGTACATGTGCCAAGATACCCTTTGAATGGTGATGACGCGATGGAACTCTAGTACACACCAAGATGTTCGGCGAAATGCATACAAGGTGAGCCTTACCCTGAAATACCTTGCTTGATGTCACCGACGTCCGTTCGTCGTGATCGCTAAGATTACTCATATGTCGTCAAGTCGTACATCCATGTTCCGCGTTAATATCATTTCTATAGGAGTCCCCAAGTTGACCTCCTTTGTCGTTTGTATCACGTCGGCCTGTCCGTACGTGCACGTGATGCTCCACCATGAGTCGCGTCGACGTCGTTGACCATATGACGTCGTCGTGACGCTCCGTACCGTCATCGTGTCCTGGCATCGAGATGATGGATGCTTGTGATGTGTGTGGTGCTGAAACACCAGCACGACTCGTCGTACAATGGTCGTTTAGCCAAATTAGGGTTTAGTCGAGGCGAGACTCGTCGAATCCTAGGTGTAGCCTAGATGCTAGATGAAATGCCTTCTAGGTCAAACCGAGTGTATTGGTGACCACCGATGACCTAGGGTAGAATACTGCGAGAACGTTGCGACCGACGAGGAGAACTAGTCCAAGTGGAACCTTGGATAAGAATTTCTTAGTCGTGTCGAGGACGTTTCCTTTCCGCTCGCAGAATTGCTTACCTAGGTGTACCTCTTCATCGACGGTAGGTTCGTCGAGTCTTTTGTCGACAACTAAGTCGAGTCCCTAACTCTTCGACTCATGAAGTGGTATTCGAGATTCCGCTCACCCCTTTGACGAGTCCGGGTCGAGGTGGACCTCGCTAATCCGATCTTCTCGTGATGGCAAAGCATGATCGTCACGACAAGGTCTCGCATCATGTTCAAGTTCTAGGAGTTCACCGAGCTCATCTGGACAATCTTGCAAAGGACACTGCAATAGTGTCGTGTAAGCACTTGAACGATGCTCAAGAAGCTTGCCGTAGAAACTACTTTACCAAAAAGTCATTTCAATGTTGTCTTGGTACTCACATCAAATTAACAGGGCTTGTTATGACTCTTTGAGTCCAAGCAATGTTGACCTCACTTCACTCCCAAGTGTCGCTAGGGTTTCACCCTGGTTCATCCTTATCAGGACCCTGCGACCACACTTGTCCCGTAATTAGGTTTACTCCTTAATGAGTTTGTGTAACTTCAGTGGTCGACTTCTAAGTCACAACCTCTTGTTGCACAGTTCACTCATGCCTTAAGCTTTCAATGCTCCATCTTGATCGCTTAGTCTTCCTTACATCACACAGTCCAGTAATACTTCTTCACCATTATACCTTATCACTCTTTGTGCGGCATAGCTCCAAGTGTTGAGTGCTAAATTGCGATGTGTCATTACATTGCACCTTTCAGTGCTTATCTCGACACTACTATGACACCTTGACTCTTAGGTCATCCTTACACTACCAGTCCAACACTTTCACACCATTCAGCTGTATCGTCCTTGAGTGGCATAGCGTCGAGTGTTGAGTGCCAAGTTGCAATGTGTACTTACATTGCACCTTTCAATTCACATCTCGATACTACTATGACCACTTGACTCCATCCTTTGTTTATCCACACAACAAAGGCATATCTGTCCTTCCTAGTCGAACTCCTCATTCTTAGAGTTTACACAACCCCGTGGAGTCTTTTCTTAAATTACTTAATTACTTAATTACTTATATGCATATCATGTCGATAGGAAACGTGATGGTAGGTGATCGACGAGGAGCTTCGCTTGGAGGAGAAGGCCAAGGTGTTTCCACTGAGGTTCCATGGCAGGTTCTCCGGAGGAAGATCAAGCCCTAACAATTGACATTTGTTCAGTCGCAAACTAAGGCAAGCCCCGGTTTGCATTTAAAAGCTTTACAGAGTTTTTACAGTCTTTATCACCTTACGTCATAAGTTTGATATGTGCATTACGTATAGGGTGATTGATACTCCACTTGCATGACCAAAAATCCCATGGATTGGTTGGAACGAGTTACAGTTTGACCTATAGCAACTGCTTTGCTAATGCATAGGAAATCCGGTAGAAGTCGAGTAGTTGGAATCTACTCGCGAGAGATGTAGGACATATCTCACATGATTGGTTAGATAAACAATGGCTTAATATAATGAATCCGAGACCGGGCAGGGAATGGATAGGAAGCGACGAGAATTGAGTCTCGGTCGCATAGCCCTGCCCGTGTCGCTTGAGGACCGTGCCGTATGCGGCACCGTTGGGCAAGCTTGAACTGTACCGGTTGCATAATGGTATATGGGCCCATTAAACTGATGTAACTCTAGACTGTAGTGTGGAGACTCCTCGGTTGTCCTTGAATGGAGATGCGAAGGCATAAAGGTGTAAATCTTCTAGCGGGCAACTTCGACGTGTCCGTGTAGGGGACCTTTTGCTCGGGATGAAGGGGTTTGTCGACATTGGGGTCTTGGGTGAAAGGTGGCCACGTATGACGCGGGGAGGAGAGCACTTATGTGTCTCCCACGCGGGTGTGTGTGTCGTGCAGTCCGGGTGTGTCCTGATTGCAATCACCGTCCCTCGCGGTAATAGAGTACCACTTGTTCACTGTGTCGTGACGTAGTAAATACTAAAGAAGCCAGAAAATCATATTGTATTGAATTATAATTACTTTGCAACCTTGTATGATTTAGAGATAGTATAATTAAAAGTTTACAGTTTCCCCATACTTTAGCTGTAATAGCATTATGTGCTTTGGGCATGTCATATCATCGGTAAAGCGTTTCTTGTTTGATTGTGGAGCCCATGATGTGCCGTGCTCAGAGAATGTCATTTGCTACTTAAAACTTGATTATAAGGATCCACTTGTAGGCGAGTCATTTATGCTATTCCTTACCTATGTTTAGTGTCCCCTTGCATATGTCTAGTGAGACGGTTAAGTCTTGCTGAGCCTTATGCTCACGTTTGCGCTTTAACGATTTTTGCAGGTATTAGTTTTATTTCTGCTGTTCAGGTTGTACATGAGACTCGAGGTGTCGAGATAAATCTCATGTGAGCCACGCCGCTGCTGTATGTCCTTCGTGTTGCTAGTGAGAATCGTCCTAGGGCATGGACGTCTTCTCTCCTGCTTAGTTAGGTGAGATTTTGAGTATGTAATTTCCGCTGCGTGTGTACCCTTGTTGTACACTCTTTTGTAAACTCTTCTTATTATGAAATGAAAACTTTATATGTTTTGGTATCCTTTTCATGTGTGCTGTTAGGTGTCGCATCGCACGGCACCACCCAATGAGATCCTCGGATGTGTGTCTTCCGGTCCCCACAACATCATCCCGCAAAGAACATCATGACTACGACAAGACCGCTCGAACTACTTCATATGGACCTGTTTGGTCCAATTGCTTACATAAGCATCGACGGTAATAAATACGGTTTAGTCATTATTGATGATTTTTCCCGCTTCACTTGGGTGTTCTTTTTGCATGACAAGTCAGAAACACAAGGGACACTCAAGAAATTCTTCAAGCGAGCGCAAAACGAGTTTTCACTATCGATCAAGAGTATTCGAAGCGACAACGGCACGGAGTTCAAGAACACACAAGTGGAGGAGTACCTTGATGAGGAGGGAATCAAGCACGAATTTTCAGCACCATACTCTCCACAACAAAACGGAGTTGCCGAAAGGAAGAACCGAACGCTCATAGAAATGGCAAGAACAATGCTCGATGAATACAAGACTTCGGATCGATTTTGGGCAGAAGCAATTAACACCGCTTGCCACGCCGCAAATCGACTCTACCTTCATTGACTACTCAAGAAGACTCCTTATGAGCTACTCACCGGTAACAAACCAAACATTTCATATTTTAGAGTTTTCGGTTCTCCATGTTATATTTTGAACAAGAAGCCCAGGACTTCAAAGTTCGCTTCGAAGTCCGATGAAGGTTTCTTGCTTGGTTATGATTTGAACACTTACGCCTATCGTGTTTTCAACAAGGCCTCAGGACTTGTTGAAGTGGCACGTGACGTAGTGTTCGATGAAACTAATGGCTCCCAAAAGGAGCAAGTTGATCAATGTGAATTAGGTAAAGAAGAAGCTCCTTATCAAGCATTGAAGAAAATGGCTCTAGGCGAAGTTCGACCACAAGAGTCATCGTCACAAATACAAGAGGAAAGTGAACCACAAGAGGAGATCAACAATCAAGGGGGAGCTTCGATACAAGATCAATCACAAGAATACGAAGACGATCAACAAATCAACGAGGGCAACCACTCAGGGGGAGAAGAAAATGATAACCAACACACAACTCTCCAAGTGCCACACCCAAGAGTACACCAATGCATTCAAAGGGATCACCCAATCGACAACATCATCGGTGACATCCAAAAGGGAGTAACCACCTGATCTCGTATAGCTAACTTTTGTGAGCATTACTCGTTTGTCTCCTTTTTGGAACCACGCAGGACTGAGGATGCATTGAAGGATCCGGACTGGGTGGTGGCAATGCAAGAAGAGTTGAACAACTTCAAGAGAAATGAGGTTTGGGAACTTGTGGCAAGACCCAATGCAAATATAGTGGGCACCAAGTGGGTCTTCCGCAACAAGCAAGACGAACACGGAGTGGTGACAAGAAACAAGGCACGACTTGTGGCCAAAGGTTACTCACAAGTTGAAAGTTTGGATTTCGATGAGACTTTTGCTCCAGTAGCTAGGCTTGAATCAATTAGAATATTACTTGCATATGCTACTCACCATGATTTCAAGCTGTACCAAATGGACATGAAAAGCGCCTTCCTCAACGGACTGATCAAAGAAGAGGTGTACGTGGAGCAACCACCTGGGTTTGAAGACGAAGAGTTCCCCGACCACGTATATAAACTGCGTAAGGCTCTCTATGGCCTCAAACAAGCTCCTAGAGCTTGGTATGAGTGTCTTAGAGATTTCTTAATTGATAATGGTTTTCGAATTGGCAAAGTAGATTATACATTATTCACTAAGAATCTAGATAATGATCTTTTTATTTGCCAAATCTATGTTGATGATATAATTTTTGGGTCAACTAACCAATCTTTCTGTGAAGAATTTAGTAGAATTATGATAGACAGGTTTGAAATGTCAATGATGGGAGAATTGAAGTACTTCTTGGGATTCCAAGTGCGGCAACAAAGGGAAGGAACATTCATAAGCCAAACCAAGTACACGCAGGACATACTCAAGAAGTTTGGCATGGACAAGGCAAAGCCCATAAAGACTCCCATGGCTACGAATGGCCACTTGGATCTCAATGAAGATGGACCAAGCATCGACCAAAAGGTATATCGCTACATGATTGGATCTTTACTCTACTTATGTGCATCTAGGCCAGATATTATGTTGAGTGTATGTTTGTGTGGAAGATTTCAAGCCAACCCTAAGGAATGCCACTTGACAGCCGTAAAAAGAATCTTGAGATATTTAGTTCATACACCCAACCTTGGTCTTTGGTACCCAAAAGGCTCCAAATTCAATCTCATTGGTTACTCCGATGCAGATTATGCCGGGTGCAAAGTTGATAGAAGAAGCACCTCTGGCACATGCCAATTCCTAGGAAGATCTTTGGTTTCTTGGTCATCTAAGAAACAAAATTCCATTGCATTATCCACAGCCGAAGTGAAGTATGTTGCAGTCGGGAGTTGTTGTGCACAACTCCTTTGGATGCAACAAACTCTAAGGGATTACGGTTACAATATGAACCGTATTCCTCTCCTTTGTGATAATGAGAGTGCCATTAAAATAGCCCACAATCCAGTTGAGCACTCTAGGACTAAACACATAGACATAAGACATCATTTCTTGAGAGACCATTCCATGAAAGGAGACATAACCATCTCACATGTCAACACCCAAAAACAATTGGCCGACATATTCACCAAGCCACTTGATGAAAAGCATTTTTGCGAACCCCGAAATGAGCTAAATATTCTTGATTCTCGGAGTGTGGCTTGAAAAGTTGCATACCTGTATGATTGCTTCAAAATGTTGATTGAATTGTGAAAATCACCCCTCTCAATTTTTCTCTCGAAAAACTATGTCAATTATTAGATCTTGATGAATTTTGATCATTGTATGATTGTTGTATGCTTACTGGTCAAATTCATCAAGATAACTTGAATTGTTTTGCCTCTCTATTCTCTATTATTGAACCTTCAAATATATATGAATGGGCTATGCAATTCTTTCCTGGTGACCACGGACTAGTCCGTGGTTACCCGAACTAGTCCGCCCATGCAGACTAGTCCGCAGAGTGCCGGTTAGGCCGGACTAGTCCGATAAACCACGAACTAGTCCGATATAGGTCTCTGGATGACTTCGGACTAGTCCGATCATGTCCGGACTTGTCCGATTTTTCGTGTCCATAACCCTAGCCGCCACCAAACCCTAATCTCCTCACCCCCACATTCGCTCCAAGCTTTCCTCTCTCTTGCGCTCGAGCTCCCAAGGCGATTTTCTCCTCCCTCCGTCGAAAAAGTCCTCATTTGGGCGGAGATCAAGCTTGAAGACTTGGGGATTGAAGCTATCAGACTAGTCCGACCTCCAACCCCCAAAACTTCGAGGCTCCATCTATTTCTTTGGTAAATTTCTTCAAAACCCTAGAAATCTTGTTTTTCTCCATTGTTGATCGTATAGCCTAGCATCCTTCACTAGATACATGCTTATTTGATGTACTACGTGTATGCTAGACTAGATTTGCATTAGGAATCATCCCCTGACCAATCTGTTAGGTTTTTGAGAATGAACACCGGACTAGTCTGGTCCATGCACGGACAAGTCCGGTACCCCGGACTAGTCCGTGCCTGAGCACCGGACAAGTCCGATGTTTCTGAACCTGAAACCTAATTCCTTAATTCCTTAATGCCATCCATTGCCATCTTGCCTTACCTATGCCTTGTATAACTTATCATTATTCATGCTCAATCATTCTCAGATAATGTCGAGCTCCGACAACGAGATCTCCGACTTTGAGGCCGAGTTGTACCACGAGGTGGCACCTCGGTCCTCGGCGGGTCTTGGCAAGAAACACCAAGAAAGACCTTTCGAGCCTGCTACTTCTCCTCCCCAGGTTCGGAGGAAGGTTTGTGTCAAGAAGCCCGCCTCGAAGGCTGCTGCGTCTACAAGCGGCCTTCGTCAAGCAAAAGGAAAGGGCAAGGGAGTCGCAACGGGGCCAATTGGGCCCTTGAAGCTCCATGCTCCCAGGGAAGGGGTCCGGGACCCCAATGAAGAGAAATTCAATGGGAAAGGCAGCGATGTGGCAGCCAAGCTCAGAAGCATTGATTGCTATGGAAGGCCAAAGCAGGCAGCTGATGGAAGGTTTTGGACAAACTTCCATGCAGATTTCTACAAGCTGGTTTACCTGCCGATGAAGACTCCGGTGGTGCGCAGTTAGTGGATTGACTGGGCCTACCTAGAGAAGAAGAAGTGCTCAGCTTTTGATGAGGTCATTGCTGCAGCAGAAAGGCATGGTCTGAAGGATCTGTTTGCCTTCAGACACAATTGGAATGATGAAGTGATTGTACAATTCTATGCAACATGCCACTTCTCGAGTGAAGATGAAGAGAGTGTGACTTGGATGACCCATGGATCCAAGTACTCCATCACTCAGGAGGATTTTGCAAACTTGCTCCATCTGGACTCTGCTGGAAATGACCACCTGATCATCCACAACATAGGGGTCATTGAGAGGGATGGAATGAAGTTCATGTATGAGCCCAACTCTAAGTATGTTCCTCCCTCCACAAAGAACATGAAGCCCTTCTTTGTGGTTCTGAACAGAGTTCTACGGAAGACCATTGCCCCCAAGGATGGGGATGCAGGGAGTGTACAGGGCTACCTCCGGACTCTAATGAGGGTCATAAGCAAGAAAAGACAGTTTGATGTTGCAGATTACATATGGAACGACATGGTCAACATCTCAAGCACTCCCAACCGGTCCTGTGGCTATGCTCCCTACTTGATGTTCATGATTGAGAAGGTCACAGGAATAGAATTTGTGAAGGATGTAGAGCACACCCCCCTGAGGCCTCAGAAGCCTCAGCCTGTGAGTGTCCAGGCTGCTCCCTCGCCGGCCTCAAGTCCTGAGGCACCGGCAAGGGAAAGAGATGTTGCTAGGGCTCCTCCCCCCTCTAGGGAAGGCCCTCAGAGAGGATCAGCTAGTGGGATCCTCAAGTACCTAACCGCCATATTCTCCTCCTACAAGAAGACTGAAGTAAAGCTTCATAAACTCAATCAGAAGAGGAAGGAGGATATGAGATACATCAAAGCCAATGTGAAGCAACTGAGTGAAAAGCTGGAGATCAACCCCATTGGATCTCCAGTAATTTCTGAAGATTCTGATCTTGACATCACCGAGCTCGAGCCTCTGAACCCCTCCGAGCTTGCCTACTTTGGCATTGGGGGCTCGAGCAGCTCTGCTCCTCATCCTCCTCGTCAAGCGAAAAGCAAATAAGATGAAGACGATGACGAGAGGACCGCCAGTGAAGAGTGAAGACCCTAGGACCCTCCTCTCCTTCTTTTTGGTGTCTTGATGCCAAAGGGGGAGAGATTGAGGGGGAGTCTTAGCTTTAGCTGTGGTAGGGTGCGAGGAGAGAGTTCTCTTTATCTTTTATTTGTGATTGTAATAGTTTAACTCTGTTTTCCTATTAAGTTTGGTCTTCTGATGAATTGCTCAATTTATTTGCGAGGATGTGATGAAATCTGCATTTTTGCTCCTGGAATGTCATATGCACTTGGTATCGGTTGATTAATGCAAATTCTGTCATTCTCAATGTATTCATGCACTTAGTATGCATCCCACCATAAAGAATGCACATATGGATAATCCTCTTGTTGCTTGATGTATTTTTGAGTCATATGTGCATACTTTATGAAAATATCATTTTTTGCCTTATTTTGTGAAATCTCAATTGGTTGTCATCAATCACCAAAAAGGGGGAGATTGAAAGTGCATCTAGGACTCCCTTGTGGGTTTTGGATGATTTATGACAAGCAATTGGGATCCTAATCCTTTTGTTGAGATGAATGCAGGCAAATGATGAAAAATGAGCAAAATGCCAAAAAGAAGGGAAACGAGAAGCAAAGTGAATTTGAGCTCAAGGAGAAGAAAATAGTAGATTATTATGTATGGAGTGTGTTAAGGAAACACACCAAAGAGCTCAATGTCTTTCAAGCACACACACACAATGCACAAAGATATACAGGACCGGACTAGTCCGATAACAGCCGGACTAGTCCGATATCACATTCTGCACTAGATCGGACAAGTCCGGTTTCTACCGGACTAGTCCGATATCTTTCTGATCCACTTCGGACTAGTCCTCCCCAATGCGGACTAGTCCTCAAAACAATGCACAAGTCACACAAAATCGGACAAGTCCGTTGTGATCCAGACTAGTCCGATATTCATTCTGATCCACTTCGGACAAGTCCGGTGTCTACACGGACTAGTCCGATATACACACTGATCTAAATCGGACAAGTCCTCCAAGTGCGGACTTGTCATCCTAAACACTTAGGGTTTCATATGTCCGGACAAGTCCGATAGCAATCGGACCAGTCCGAAGTTTTTCAGTAGTGAAATCGGACAAGTCCGTTTTCAACCAGACTAGTCCGATATTCCTGGACACTTAGGGTTTGCTACACAAAGCACACCGGACTAGTCCGGTGACCACCACGGACTAGTCTGATCTTTCTAAACCCTAACGGTCACTTTTAGAAACTCCATATAAATAGAGGTGCACGGCCCACTTTTACTCTCTCTCGAACCCTAGCGCTGTCACACCTCCCAAGAGACTCAAAAACCACCTCTCTCCATGAAATTAAGTGCAAAATCGATCAATCTATTGAAGATCACTTCTAGATCATTGGAGAGACACTTGGCACACATCATTGAGCTCTTGGTTTGATTCTCTAACACACTCTTGTGTTTCAATTTGTAATTTTCGAGTGTGCTATTGGTGGCTTTGTAAGTTGTAATCAAGGGAGCTCTCAACGTGTGAGAATGCTCCTTCAACTTGGTTATTTACCCTTTGTGATTAGTGGAAGAGGATTGGCCTTCGTGGCGATCCGACGAGGGAAGGGTTGGAGAAGACCCGGTCCTTTTGTGGGCTCCTCAACGTGGACGTAGGTTGCCTTCGCGGTAGCCGAACCACGGGATAAATCTTGTGTCTTATCCTTTTGTGTTCTTCATCTTAATTGATCAACTTAATCTAGGGTTTGATTCACTTTGTTCAATTTGAGTTAATTTGTTGAACGAGAGCCTTAATTGTAATAGAATTTGACTACAACTATTAAACTGTCATTCAAGTTTATATTTCCGCTGCAAACACTTACGAATCAATCAAATTGACTGAACTTGATCAACTTAGCCCGTGAAAACCGGACTAGTCCGATATCTCTGGTATTGACTGTGTTGTTGAGTGTTACAAGAACCGAGAAAATTCAAAAGGGCCTATTCACCCCCCCTCTAGGCCTACATTCAAGACTGGTGGAGGTGGAGCGGCGCCTGGCAGCTGCGACGGGAGGGCAATCCCGAGCTGGGTGTAGAGGTTGGTGATCAACCCCAGGATGCCCATCATCGCCTGCTGCGTCTGCTGCTGCTGGTCGAGAGTGCGCTGGTGCATCTGGTCTATGAGTCCAGTCAGCCGGTCAGTGTCCTCACGCCTCTCACGAGCGATCTGACGCTGCATCTCCTGCTGCTGCTGGAGCTCAAGGAGGCGGGCAGCCTGCTCCGCTCGGGCCTGCTCAGCTGCCAATCTGTCCAGACGCTGCTGCTCAACCATCTGCTGGAGGAGCGAAGTGAGCTCTGACGTCTGGGAGACCTGTGTCTCAGTGACGGGAGGTGGAGTAGGTGGTGGCACTGTAGAGCCTCCAGCCTCCGCGTCGTGCTGCCTGGGTGAGGGTGGAGGTGGAAAGTACTCCTCGACACTGTCATCGATGTCGCTCTCGGACCATATGTGCTGCAGGTCCTCACCCTATGCCCCTGCCTCGGCTAGCCTCTCAACCTCCTTCTCCAAGTCCGACCAGTCCTCCTCAGAAAGACGAGCCCTGACCTGACGCTCAACTGGACGGCCAAGGCGGCGGTCTCCAGGAGTTGGAGCACGGTGGTGGCTAAACCGTGTGACGCCCTCGTCAGTGAGGCGGTCATGCATGGCGGAATCCTCAGGGACCATCATGGTGAGCATGTAGCTGATCCAGTGTCCATACACGAGCTACCTCATCATGCCCACTCCGTCAGTGATCACGTCCTCCATCTCGCATATGTGGACGTCCACTATGTCGAACTCCATCCCGTTCATGATGCAGAACAGGAGAGTCTGTTGTAGACTTGTGAACCCCTCCAAGTAACCTGACCTCGGAAAGAGCGTGCGCCGCAAGGCGAGGTGCACTGTGCGCGCAGCTGGGGTCAACAGAGCCGGTACCCTTGGCTGGTCTGGAGAGAAGGTAGGGCCAAACAGGGAACGGATCTCCTCTAGAGCTGGTGCCACTCCTCCAGTGAGCGGCCTCCTCGGCGGGTCTGCCTGACCATAGACCCTCTCATGCACGCAGGTGTCGTGCAAGTCCACTCCCAGCAGTTGTGCCAGCGTCTGCCTCGTCAAGTGGTAGTGTTGTCCCATGAACATGAAATCAATCGATCTTCTACCCTCAGAGACGTAGAGGGTGGCGTAGAACACGTGGACCCAATCCTCCACGTAGGCACTCCTCTCATAGGACACTAGCTGCACCAGACCTTTGTACCTCTCGAAATAAGGTTGAATCTCTGTCTCGGCAGCCAGAGCGAGCTGATCCCAGTCTGGGAAGTTGTGCTGGAAAAACTTGTGGCCTCGGCGTCTGTAAGTCTCGTAGAGAGACGCCTGCGTCACAGTCCAGAAACGACTGTCTACAAGGGCTTCCCGGGGCTGCGGGTACCACTCCTCAAGCAGCACACTCCACCTAAGTCTGCGAAGCTGCTTGGCCTTCATCTTCCGGTAGTCGGTCAACCGGACTCCTTCAGCGACATGGACAATGGTGTCCATCTCGTAGATGGCTCGCTAGGCCTCCCTGTCCTCACGACGATCGGCAGCCATCGGTCTCAGACGTGGAGCTGCCGCGGGATGACCCCCACGGGTCCGGGCTGAGCGCAGGCGGACGAGAGGCTCTACCGGCTCTTCTTCGGCCTCGGAGTCATTGATCACAGGAGGCTGCCTCGGACGAGCCTCGCGGATCCTCAGCGATCCTCCTCGGCCACGCTCACGCTCCTCAGCGGCGCGAGCGGCCATCAACGCTTTCTTCTCCTCCTTCGACAATTTTTGCTTCTTCGCGGCCGGCTCCGCGATGGCCTTGCCCTTGTTCTTCTTGTTGTGAGCCATTGCGATCGGGCAAATGAGTTTGACGATGTCGAATGCACGGAATGTCGAGATGAAGATTGATGTGGCCGAAAACCCTAACGGCGATATGCTAGGGACGATGGTGGTGCACGAGAGGAGACGGCGTTTGGGCGCTGGGGTGGCGAGGGAGAGCGGCGGCGGCGCTTGGTGGAGCAGCAGCGGCGGCTGCGGCGGAGGTGAGGCGGCGGCGGCTGCGGCGGAGGTGAGGCGGTGGCGGTTGCGGCGGAGGTGAGGCGGCGGCTGCGGCGGCGCTTGGAGGCGGCGGGCGGCGACGGGCGGCGGCGGCCGGAGGGCGGCGGCGGCGTCCGGCGGCGGCGGTGCGTGAGGTTAGTGTGGTCGGCAGTGGAGATCGGCGGGCGGCTGCGGTGGAAGGTGACGGGATCGGAAGAGAGAGAGAAGGGGGCATATGGCTGTTTAAATAGTGGGTCCCAAACCCTAGCCGACTTTTTAACACCGGATGGACCGATGATGAACGATGGGAGCATCGGTCGAATGATACATTAAGGTTTTTCAGAAAAGTGTCGTTGACACCGGATGGACCGACGTTGAAGGATGGGAGCATCAATCGAATGGTACAGTAAGGGTTTTCAAAAATGGAATGTTGACACCGGATGGTCCGCCGTGGGAGGAAGTATCATTGGTGGAATTTAGCACAGCTCCAGAATTGTGAACATCGGATGGACCGATGTGTTTCAGAGTGAACTCGTTGGATCATTTGAGATACTGACTGAACTGGCCCTTGGAGATTGAACACCAACTGATCCGATGAGAGATTGACCTAGGCATCGGATAATCCGATGACTACTGAACAGCAACATCCCATATATGTCCTTTGACCAAACAAACAAGCAAAGGGAAACACATGTCTTAGGACTTTTTGGGCAACCCCTTACCCCTAAAAAAAAAACTAATTTGCCAATAACTTGGCTAGGCCTTAAGGCAAATAGAACACCGAAGAAAAATAGGAAGGAAATTATCCAAATAAAATGTAAGGCCCATGCTTTGTGAGCTAGAGTATGAAGACTTCTATCTCTTTAAAGCATGTTCCTCTAGGCATTAATGCACCTAACATTTTGTTCTTTCCACCACATATGAGTTGAGATATTGCATTTTAAACAAGTCTCTTTCTCATGAGGTGGGTTCCCCTTTGTGACAATCTACCGTATGCAATGCCAAACAAATTATAGTGCAAGAAATATAAATATGAGTGCAAGTCTATATGGCAGGCATCATGCAAGGCATAAAATAAATCTATCTTGCAAAATTTGAACCTTTCAAAGGCTTATTCAGGGAGAGCCACTCTCCAAGCCTTGGGAAAACCCAAAAGAACCACCATCCCAAGCTAACCCTTGCTCACCCCTATCCTTTGAGAGTTAGGCAAGACCTATATGATATGCATTCTTACATGATCATGGCAACTTACATGACATTTGATGCATCTAGCACATTTAATTCACTTCTTAGCCTAGAAAAAAGTTTTCTCATCAAGTGGTTTAGTGAAGATATCCGCCAATTGTTCTTCGGACCTAACACCTCTCAAAGAGATGTCTCCGTTAGCTTCATGGTATCTCAAGAAATGATGGTGAATATCAATGTTCTTAGTGCGGGAGTGTTGAACAGGGTTTTTAGCTATCTTAACCGCACTTTCATTGTCACAAAGGAGAGGCACACAACCAAGTTTAATCCTAAAGTCCAAAAGGGTTTGCTTCATATAAAGAATTTGGGCACAACATGCACCGGCCGTAATATATTCCGCTTCTGCCGTGGACAAGGCGACGGAATTTTGCTTCTTGCTTGACCAAGATACTAGGAAACGCCCAAGCAAGTGACACCCACCGGAGGTACTCTTGCGACCCACGCAGCATCCGGCAAAGTTCGAATCCGAGTATCCCACAAGATGGAATTTTGCACCTTTAGGGTACCACAAGCCCACACTAGGGGTATGCTTAAGATACCTAAGTATCCTGAAGATCGCCTTCCTATGCGATTCTTTAGGTGCCGCTTGAAAGCGAGCACACAAGCATACACTAAACATGATATCGGGCCTAGATGCGGTAAGGTAAAGCAATGAACCAATCATAGAACGGTAGTGAGATTTATCAATAGGTTTATCGTCCTTATCCGCGTCGAGATGACAATTGGTTGCCATTGGAGTGCTTCTTGAGATACAATCTCCCATCTTAAATTTCTTCAAGAGGTCCTTGGTGTACTTCTCTTGATAGACGAAGGTCCCCTCTTGAAGTTGCTTGATTTGAAATCCAAGGAAGAAGTTGAGCTCTCCAATCATTGACATCTTGAATTCCCTAGACATCATTTTGCCAAACTCATGGCTAAGAGCTTCGTTAGTTGAACCAAAAATAATATCATCAACATAAATTTGACAAATGAACAAATCTCCGTTGATGTCCTTGGTGAAGAGTGTAGTGTCCACCCTCCCTATCTTGAATCCTTGCATGATGAGGAAATCCCGTAGTCGTTCATACCACGCCCTAGGTGCTTGCTTGAGCCCGTAGAGCGCCTTGTGCAACCTATACAGATGATTAGGATTCCTCGAATCTTCAAACCCGGGAGGTTGTTCAACATAAACAAGCTCGTTAATGTAACCATTAAGAAAGGCACTTTTCACATCCATTTGATAAAGTCTAATGCTATGATTTGATGCAAAGGCAAGAAGTATACGGATGGCTTCTAGCCGGGCGACCGGGGCAAATGTCTCCCCAAAGTCTAGTCCTTCAACTTGCGAGAACCCTTTGGCCACAAGTCTAGCCTTGTTGCGGACCACAACGCCATTCTCGTCTTGTTTGTTGCGGCACACCCACTTTGTTCGGATGACGTTCTTGTCCTTGGGTTGCTCCTCAAACACCCAAACTTCATTGCGGATGAAGTTGTTGAGTTCTTCTTGCATGGCCATCACCCAATTTGGGTCTTGGAGTGCTTCCTCAATGTGAGTGGGTTCTACACACGAAACAAACGAGTAGTGCTCACAAAATGAAGCAAAGTGGCAAGAGCGTGTGCTTACACCCCTTGACAGCCTTCCAATGATTTGGTCCATTGGGTGCGCCTTGGAGATGCGTCCGTGCCTCATAAGTGGTTGTGAAGCACTTGGCGAAGGTGATGCGTGTTGCTCCTCTTGTGGTTGGACTTGATCAAGGACTTCTTCTTCCTCTTGATGTTGTTGTGCTTGTGAATCTTGAGTCGGCAATGGATCATCCTTCTCCTCTTCGTCAACGTGAGGCGCCATGGAGGTGTTGATGTTGGGACTTGAAGCTCCCCCTTGATCATGGCTCTCCTCAACTTCCGACTTGATGTCTCCAATGGTCATGTTCTTCATGGCTTCTCGTAGAGGCTCATCATCTATTTCATCATGACCAAAACTCTCCTCTTGGGAGCCATTATATTCATCAAACTCAATATCACAACTTTCCTCAACTAAACCAGAGGTTTGGTTGAATACTCGATATGCTTTTGAGTTTGATGCATAACCAAGGAATATACCAACATCACATCTTCTTTCAAACTTACCGAGCCTTTTCTTGCGGTAGATGTAGCATTTGCATCCAAAGACTCGAAAGTAGGAGATGTTGGGCTTTCTCCCAATGAGAAGCTCGTACGGGGTCTTTTGAAGTAGTCGATGGAGATAGACCCTATTTGCGGCATGGCACGCCGTGTTGATTGCTTCGGCCCAAAACTTCTCCGACGTGCCGTAGTCATCAAGCATTGCTCTTGCAAGAGTGATGAGTGTCTTGTTCTTTCTTTCAACGACACCATTTTGTTGAGGAGTGTATGTGGCCGAAAACTCATGTTTCACTCCTTCACGGTCACACCACTCCCCAATGTTGTAGTTCTTGAATTCGGTGCCGTTGTCACTCCGGACCTTGATGATGGGAAGTTGAAATTCCCTTTGAGCGCGGTTGGCGAAGGTCTTGAACACTTCTGGAGTTTCACTCTTGTCACCTAGAAATAAAGTCCAAGCATAGCGAGAATAGTCATCAACAATAAGGAGACAATAGATGTTACCACCAAGGCTTTGATATGTGGACGGTCCGAAGAGGTCCATGTGGAGTAGCTCAAGTGGCTTGGAGGTTGACACCATTGTCTTCATTGGGTGGTGTGAAGCAACTTGCTTCCCGGCTTGACAAGCGCTACAAAGCTTGTTCTTCTCAAATGTGACATCCTTCACGCCGGTCACCATCCCAAGCTTGAATGACTTCTTGAGTTTGCTCATCCCAATGTGCGCTATGCGTCGGTGCCATAGCCAACCCAAGCTTGTCTTAGTGAAAAGACAAGTGGTCAAGCTAGCATTCTTGTTGGCGAAGTCCACTAGGTAGAGATGTCCATGCTGAAATCCTTTGAAGACTATGTCTTGGCTAGTTTCACTACTCACAACAACATCATTTTTGCTAAATGTGCACGTTAGTCCAAGATCACATAGTTGTGCAATAGAAAGTAAATTAAAGCTAAGTGACTTAACGTACAAAACATTGGAAATGGATAAATCATTTGAAATAGCAATTTTACCTAACCCAATTACCTTTCCCTTAGAGTTATCACCAAAGGTGACTTGTTCATGATTGTCGGGGTTTTCTATGGTGGTGAACATACCATCATTGCCGGTCATATGTTGAGTGCACCCGCTATCGAGTACCCAATGCTTTCCTCCGGCTTTGTAGTTCACCTACACACATGAATTCAATTTTTAACTTTAGGCACCCAAGCCAACATAGGTCCTTGTATGTGTGATACAAGTGTTTTTGGGACCCAAAGTTGCTTGGGGAGCTTCCCCTTCATGCCCTTCATGTCTTTGCCAATGAACTTTGCCTTTACCTTGCCATGTACTTTACTCAAGAGATAATAATAATCATTGAAAGTAGATTTGTAGTTAGTAGGCAATTTTGGAGAAGGTCGGTTAGGAAGAGGACACTCCCTTGTGTGGTGACCGGTGACCTCACAATGTTGGAAATAAGAACCAACTTCCTTGATGAAGCTTGTTCTTAGCTCCGTGAGGGAACCTTTCCTTTGTTAGGCACCGGGAAGGATCCAAGTCCTCTCTTGTTGAAGGCCTTTGCTTGTTGGAAGAGGATTTCCTTGTGTTTGACCTCCCCTTTTGAAAGTCTAGCCACACTAGTGCGGAGACTCTCAATTTCTTCCAACAAGTCCTTCTCCCTAGCGTTAGCTTTCAAAGGCAAAGACTTGTGCAAGGCGTTAGTGACATGAGAAGTAATGGATATCCTATCATTAAGAGTTCGCTTCTTTATATTTTTCAACTCTTGATCAAGCACTTCATAAGCAAGGTTAAGTGTTTGATGCTCTTGGATTAACTCATTGTGCTTTCCCAAGAGTGCTTGGTGGGCTAAGTCAAGCTCATGATGATCTAGCTTGATTTGAGCCTTATCCTCCTCAACTTGCTTGACATGGGATTTGAGCGTGTCATGCTCTTTGAGTATGCTTTCATACTTGTCAAGCAAATCGTGGTTAGCACTCTCAAGTCTAGCACGAGTTTCTTCAAGAGTTTTAACCTTACTCTTTTCCCTCTTAATGATAGCATGATATTCATTTATCAAAGAAGTTAAATCATCGGGGGAAAGCTCATCATCGCTAGAGTCATCACATACCTTGGTGTTACCTTTTGCTATGAGGCACATGGGCGGTGGATGAAGAGGTGAGTCATCATTGTTGGCAATGGCGAGGTCGGCCAAGCTTTCTTCTCCCGCTTCACTCTCTTCATCACTTGTTTCTTCGTCGGTGACCCATTCATTTGCCTCACACATGAACACCTTTTGTGGGACATTTCTCTTCTTTGGGAAGAGTCTTGCCTTCTTGCCCTTGTCATGTTTCTTCTTCCCAAAGGCTCTTGGTTTGGGTTTGGCCTCTTCTTCATCATCATCACTCTCTTCAAGCTTGCGATGCTTGCTCTTGTAGTTCTCTCTTCTTTTGTCCGGTTTTGGACAATCATAGGAGATGTGGCCTTGACCACCACAATTGTAGCAAGTTTTGTGATCATCTCTCCTTGGTAGAAATGCTTTCTTCTTGGGATCAAAGGTGTATCCCTTCTTGGTAATCTTGGAGTTCAAGTGTGAGAACTTTCTCATCATAAATGCAAGCTCATCATCATCATTTTCACTTGATACTTGCTCTTCTTCACTTGAGCTAGGCTCAACCACCTTCTTCTTCTTGAGGCTTGTTTTCTTGGTGGAGGCCTTTAGAGTAATTGTCTTTGAAGATGATTGCTCCATCATCCCAAGTACACTCATCTCATGAGCGTGTATTTCTCCAATGAGCTCTGAAACTTCAATGTGGTCAAGTGACTCTTTTTGGAGCATGGAGTTGATGATGTTGTACTTTGGCTTGGGAAGGAGCATGAGGATCTTGCGGTTGATGAGTCCCTTGCCAAGAGAAGCAATGTCAAGAGCATTTATTTCTTCAATAAGCACATTTAAGCGAGAGAACATCTCATTGACATTTTAATGAGGTAGCATCTTAAATTCATCATACTTGGCTTTAAGCATATGATATTTTAGTTCTTTGACACGAGAAGAGCCCTCATGAATCTCTATTAAGCAAGCCCAAATTTCACAAGCTTTTTCTTTACTAGCAATTCTAGCAAATACATCTTGACTAATACATTCATAGATTGCATTCCTAGCTTTAGCATCCCATTTAATTTGATCACCAACATAATTATGTTCTCCAAACCCCGCGTGGGTCTCTTCCCATACTTCGGGAGCAATAGCCTCTAGATAAGCGCGCATGCGTGCTTTCCAATAGGCAAAGTTCTTGCCCTCGAAGATAGGAACCGAACCACCAACCTTGGCCATTTTAGCTCTCTAGCGGTGAAGCTATAATGATCCTATGAGCAACCTTGCTCTAATACCAATTGTAAGGATCGAATGTCCAAAAGGGGGGGGGGTGAATTGGGCTTCTTTACAAAAATTCTAAGCAATAAAACTTAATTCCTAAAGCCCAATTCCCTACGCAAACTATCTATGCATTCAAGTAAATAGGAAATTTGCGGAATGTAAAATGCATAAACGTAAGGGAAAGGAGGAGGATGCAAACTTCGAGGAGACACGAGGATTTATCCCGTGGTTTGGCAAGATCGTCAAGATCTTCCTACGTCCACGTTGTGGCACCCACCGAAGGGTTTTGCCACAACCAAGTCACCGAGACGAGGGATCTTCACTATTCCTCTCCGTTTGCCAACTTCGGCAAGGTGGAGCTCAAGCCTTGTACAACTTCGACCCTCCGGGCTTCCACAAACGCCTTGGCAAGCTCCGGAAGTCTCCTCACAGTTACACACACCAAGGGCACTCCCTTGAGGCTCTCTCACTATCCTAGAGAGTCCACTCACCCAGAATGGAGGCACACAAGCTCTCTCTCTAGCTAGTTCTAGCCTAATTCTTGGTGTATAGATGATCGAAATGGTGTGGAAGTGATTGCTCTTTGTCTTGAATGCTTGTGGATGTGTTGATAGTGTCTGGTGATCAAGACTTGGCGAAATGACAGGATTAGGGGGTATTTATAGCCAGCCTCCCCGAAATAGCCGTTGGAAAAGTAGGCTGACAGAACTTTACTGTGAACACCGGATGATCCGATGTCTCCCCTTTAGTTATCATCGGTCAAGTTACTTTAGCTGACGTCATTGTGTCAGATATGACTGTTGTTAGACCGATGTTGATCCTGTCTTCTCATCGGATGATCCGGTGGCTCTTCCTCCAGAATTGACTCAAACTTGATGCTTACTGGAGTGATTGACCGATGTGTGTACTTCTGTAGATCGGATGATCCGGTGCTACACTTGGTCCAATGATATTGCAAACTGTACTGATGGACCGATGTTGCTGAGCCATTCACATCGGATGATCCGGTGAGTACTTTGTTCTGAGGTCTTCTTCTTCAGTTGAACCAACTCGACCGATGTGTTGTTCTGAGGTATCATCGGTTGATCTGGTGAGTTGATTTTGTTTGCTTTGAGTTGTTTCTAAGTGATTCTTTTGTGTCTTGCTCGATTGAACTCTTTGACATTTATTTCAAAGGCATTTTTTATGATCTTTAAGCATTGAATGTTGTCAATTTAAAGTTGAATGACTTGACCTAAGAGCTTTCACTTCATGTCTTCATATCATTGATTTGTTCTCATACATTGATTGTTAGGGGTCTCCAGTGACATATTGATTTCATTTTATTGAGTGATTATGGGGACCTTGCATTCACAAATTCATTAGTAAAATCCAATGGTTGTCATTATCACCGAAACCATACCTCATGGGGGCCTAGATGCTTTCAGTACTCGGTGCCACTAATTTTCCTGATTGTCTAAGTTGTTCCATTATTTCTTGCATATTTTCTAAGTTGTTCCATTATTTGTTCCAGAAGATGAAATGCTACTGATTTCACAGTTTCAGACACACAGAACCAACTACCAATTTATCGTGATATAACCATCCACGACGAAGGGAGTAACTCCTATTCATTCGAACTTGACAGTTTTATCTCTGCAAACTACCAGAAGATGAAATGCTACTGATTTCACAGTTTTAGACACACAAAACCAACTACCAATTTATCGTGATATAACCATCCACATAAATCTTGCCCCACCGAACCCTAACCAAAGATGCCACCGAACTTGATAGTTTTTCGAATTCCAACGAACCCTAACCAAGGATGCCTACCATTTTCCAATTCCCGAACCCTAACCAAGGATATGCAAGGCGGCAGCGAGGGCGGGGAGGGAGGCGGCACGGCGAAGGAGGATGGAAGGTCGAAGGGTTTAGGGTTTACCTTGAAGCTCGACGGTGACGGCAATGGCTTCACTCGGCGTACCTGGAAGTGACGAGGGCGAAGCTCGGCTGCGACAACGAAGCTCGGCAACGGCGAAGCTCGGCGGCGTACCTGGAAGTGACGAGGGCGAACACTTGGCGGCAAACAAAATTTTGGCAGCCTAACAGCGTCTAAGTGTTTCGCCCGGGTTAGGTTTTTCCAATGCTGCCGAGGGGTATATATAGACTCACATTTTCTCAGGCGGATTTTAAATACCGACCGCCTGAGAAGATTGTTACCTCAGACGGGTTTTACTTACCAACCGCCTAAGAAGATACAATTATCTCAGACGGTTGGTTAGTAACACCCGCCTGAGATAAACATGGGCCTGTGAAGATATTTACTTCTTCTTAATTAATATGTGTTCATTATAATTTGATGAACGCCTACATAAAGACCCCTCACCAACCGCCTATGAAGACATGTTGACGATCGTGCGCGACCTTTCTTTTCCCCGAGGCGCGACCTTTAATGCGCGGTAAACCAACTGCTCCATCTTCCACTCCGCGCGGCCACTCACAAGCGCATCGCTCACTTTAAATCCTCTTGTTTTCTTCGTCTTCCTCTGCTCCGACGACCCAACACCACTATGGCCGACCTTCCGCCGCCAAGCCCTTCGAGGGAGCCACCTTGCAAGAAACTATGTTGCAGCTCCCCCGAGAAGATCAACACCGAGCAGCGCCTCCTCATGGTGCGAGAGGCGTACAATAATACGTCTCGCGCAATGAGTGCCTTGGGGCTGGGTACCCTTCCAGAGTATACTGGAATGGGTACCATGGGCCACTACCTCTACGCCCTCACGGGGGTGGCTGATCGTCTCGACATTCTGTTCACGACGATGGCCCAAGTTCTTGGCCCCGAGGGCCGTAGAACGCTGGTGGAGGTGACGGCTAGCAACCTCGGGGTTGCACCGCTGGTGCAGCCGGTGAAGCCAGTCCTGTCTCCTATTGCACTGGTGCTGGAGTCGCCGCCAGAGGACGAGGAGGAGGAGGAGGAGGAGGAAGAGGAGTAGGAGTAGGATTTAATTAGTTTTTCTTTTTGTTGTTTTTAGTTGCTTCTGTTTTGTAAATATTGTTAATGAATGAAATCTATCTTTTTTCATCTATGTGATTGAATATTACTTGTGTATCTTGTGTGTTCTTGTGTAAATATTGTGCATCTTGTGTGTTCTTTTGTGAGATGTGTGACTGAATATTGTTAATGAATGAGTATCTTGTGTGTTCTTCAACTGTGTGAATGAATGAATGTGTAGTGTGTTCATCGTTAATTAAAATTTCACGTCTGAGAAGAAGATTATCTCAGGCGGTTGGTAAGTAATACCCGCCTGAGATAAATATATTCTCAGGCGCTTGGTATACCAAGCGCCTGTGAAGATATTTACTTCTTCTTAATTAATAGTCTTGATTAATGTGGTCCATTAAAAAGGCAAAAATCCACTTTCTTGTCTTTATTCGGTTATAATTCTCACGACTGTCACATGATGATGACAGTTTTCCTTGCCATTGCAATAAGAGTTATCAAACCTGAGCATATAAAAGTTGTCATCACACGTTTGTGTTACTTCTTCAATGCAGTATCGCAAAAGGTGATAGCACGTGAAGATTTAGACTATCTGAAAACATACATCATCGAGACAATGTGCAAGCTTGAGATGTGTTTCCCACCATACTTTTTTGATATGCAAGTACACCTAATCATACATCTTGTTGATCAGATAAAAGCATTGGGGCTACTATATTTACATCATATGTTTTTGTTGGAGAGATATTTAGGAGTATTAAAAGGTTATGTGCGGAACCGTGCTCACCCAGAGGGTTCAATTATGGAAGGATACACCACTGAAGAAGTGATTGAGGGTTGCGCTGATTACATCAAAGATGGAAAATCGATAGGTGTGCCTATACTGGTACATGAGGGTAGACTACGTGGGAGAGGAAAAGTGGGTAAGAAAACTTTTATTGTTCAAGATTACAAGAGTGTACACCGTGCACATTTTGGTGTACTACAACAGCTCGCAATAGTTTAGCCGTACATCGTGGAACACCAAATTGAGCTTCGTGATAAAAACCAAGACCGCACAGAGGATTGGATCATGAAAGAGCACAGAAGATGTTTCACTGAATGGTTAATGGACAAAAATATATTATACGGAAACACTATAGAAGAGGCAACAATGAAGAAGTTAGCTTCTGGCCCATCTACTTTGGTAACATCATGGCAAGCATATGACATCAATGGTTACACATTTTACACTAAAGAAAAAGATGGTAAGAGTGTTGCACAAAATAGTGGTGTTCGTATTGAGGCTTATGATTCACAAGGGCAGAAGACCACATACTTCGGGTTCATAGAGGAAATATGGGAACTCGATTATGGCGTAAGAATGGTAATGCCCGTATTTAAGTGTCAATGGGTCAAACATCCTGATGGTTTGAAAGTGGACAATTACGGGCTGACACTGGTAGACTTGAATAAAGTGGGTTACAAAGATGACCTGTGGGTTCTCGCCGATAATGTTGCACAAGTTTTTTATGTTCAAGATCCAGAAACTGAGAAGTTGCACGTAGTTGTTTCTGGAAAGCAAAATATTGTTGGGGTTGAGAATGTGGGAGATAATGAAGAGGAATATAATCAGTATGAAGAGTTGTACCTTTTCACCGAACCAGAAAACATCAAGCGCGTAGAGAGAAGCATTAAAAAGAATTTGAAACCCTATATGCGAGAAGATGTCAATGCTGGAAAAAATGTATATAGCAATGCGAGATGATATATATTGTATATATTTGTATCTTCTGAAATCAACTTAGAACAATGTTGGTATATGGATTGTGTCCTTTTGCATTTGTGTACATATGCGTTTGGACTCAATAATTTGGAAGTTTGGAAGTTTGGTCTTTCAGATAATGATGTCTCGGGTGTGTAGCCGATTGAAGGAGGAGCGCTTGGCATGGCGCAAGAACCATCCCCATGTATGTACATATGGCACACCGGTCGCATGGTTGTATATACATATGTATCTGTAATGGACTGATGAACTTAACTATAGTTTGTTTTTCCGTCTTGTCTATTTTTGGTATTTTCAATTTCTCCGCGTAGGGTTTCTCTGCGAAGCCTGAATTGGGAGATTTATTGAAGTGGCAGTGCATCGTCCCCGGTAAAGAAGGGGTAAGTCATGAAGAACAAGCACAATATGAGTTTAACCATCGTCCTCCTATTAATAAATTTCTTTTGCAGACTGAATGGGAAGATGGTTACTACCCCTTGACAATCTCCTTCTCTGAGCACTATACCTTGGTGCCTCCAAGATGCGCCTTTCCAATTGGGTTCTTCCACCCAAATGTCCATCGTTCGGGAGCACTCTGCATCGGGATTCTCGATCAAGAGACTGTAAGATAGACCTATTTTGTTCATGTAATTATTACTTATAATTGTTGTCGAACTTATTTGAACTGGTTTCTTATATTGCTTAAATTATATTTCGTAGGGGTGGTGCAGTGCTTTTACAATCAAAATTATACTACTTGAAGTTCAGCGTTTGCTGCATCAGCCAAATGTGCCTGATGCTGAAAATGATTGCTATAATCTACTTATCAAGGTTAGATGACACTTTAACTTAGTGACCAATGTAGGTTATTCATTCCTCCTTCGACATTTGTTAATTTAAATAATGTCAATATTTTCAGGATCCAGCGGAATATAAGAGACGTGTTCGGGAGCAAGCAGGACGGTACAATTTAGATTGATCGATGGGAGCTTCATCGTCGATCCACAATGAATGTAGCATGATATTTGTTCAGTGTGTAAAGAAATTATCTTTGAACAATTGTAAAGCCTCTAATGGTGTATTATCACAATTAAGCCAGCCTCACTAGTGATCGAGCATTTCCTATAATGCATTACTGTACTAGTATCCGCTCATCTGTGTTTTTTCCTGATACAATTTTCCCTACAACGACTACATACGGTTGTGATAATTGCAACGACTACATCCCTGTAATTTCAATGAAAACCGCTTGTGATAATTGAACAACTACATACAGTTCTTAAACAATGACCGTCACTGAAAATACATGATCTTCTCAGGCCGTTGTTAACCAAGAACCGTCTATAAAGTTCATTGCATTACAGGCGGTTATTAATTAAGAACCGTCTACGAAGATCATGTATTTACCCAGGCGGTTGTTTTTTAAAATCCGTCTGTGAAGTTCATTGCATTACAGACGGTTCTTAATTAATAACCGCCTATGAAGATCATGTATTTACCCATACGGTTGTTTCTTAAAATCCGTCTGAGAAGTTCATTGCATTACAGACAGTTCTTAATTAAGAACCGTCTGTGAAGATCATGTATTTACCCAGACGGTTGTTCTTTAAAATCCGACTGTGTTGTTCTGTCATTACAGACGGTTATTATATCATTCGTCATCACAGTCGCATATTTTTATGGACCGCCTGTGTTTGAAAATTTAAGGCGCCTGTAAAAATGCTTTTTATAGTAGTGCACTTTGATACAACCTCTGTTATATACAACATTCAGATTTCAGAGTACAACATACATTCAGACTACAACTTAGATTTAAATATCACCTTGAAGGCTTGAACTTGATGCTTCTCCAGTCTCCACTGAACCAATGCAAAATGTGCAAGATTTCGAGATTGAAAAATCTTCAGTGCCTAATAAATCAATGCATCATGTGACAATATGTTTGAAGAAATCATATCTAAGAGAAGTAGATAACACATAAGTAATACTGTAAATCTGTAATAAGTCACATACCAGAGGTGGGGGAGAGGGGGGGGCGTTGGCAATGGCAGCAGGGGAGGGAGAGGATGCATGAGGGCGGCGGACCATGGTTGTCGCGGCCGGAAGTGAGGGGGGCAGGGAGGGAAGTGAGGGTGTCCGGAACTGGAGGAGCAGGGGCGGTCGGGAGGAGGAGAGTACGCAAGAGGGCGGACGTACGAGGAGTACGGACGACGGGGAAGAGAGGGCGGCCGGAGAAGGAGAAGGCGTCGCGGAAGAGGCGGCCGGAGGAGGAGAAGGCGTCGAGAAGACGTACGGGAGTGGGAGCGGCTGCGCGAGAGAAGCACTGAATGACCTAGCACACGGGAGAGAGCCATGGGAGAAGAGAAACGCGCGCGAACCCGTCCCGCCAAAATGAAATCGCGTGTGCGTCTTTCCTTCGCGCCGATGCGCGCCTCCGCGCTCCGCCTAGGCGCTATTCGCGCCTCGCCTCCACCTACCCCCACAGGCGTCGCGTCCGGGTGTCGCCTTGCACCTATGCGCGCCTGGGCGACCGTGGAAGTGCGCCTTCCTGAACCCTGTCCCACACTACCTGCGCCATGTTAAAACTGTATGATAGGAAGTGAAAAACATGCATATTAGTCGGTCCTAATAGATGCTCTTGTTATTCTGGCCTACTATTGTAGCCTTGCATGCAAGTTTACGACTTCCACTGCCTTTGTAGATGTTTCCTCTTTTCAGTGTTATTTATTGCTAGTATCTCAGTACTCTTTGTCATGCTGCAGATTTGGTTGAGTGCTTTTTGTACAATTGTGTAATTCAGATTGTGCTGCCTACACAATTTGTACAGTTTATTATGATTGTGGAATTTAGGGTTATCTTTTTGTGGTATGAAGTTACTCCAGATTATGTGTTGTTATACTGTTTGTGAGGACTGTACCATGTAACTATACTTAATTTTATAATTTGTTGTTGAGGAACTAAATCCTTTTGTTGTTGCGGAACTAAATCCTCTATGGACTCAGGACTGCAAGGAGTCACTCCATTTGTTTCAGTTGGGTTTCTTCTAACTACTTCAGTTGTTTTTTTTTTGAAATAGCCCGAGTTTTTTTTTCTATTTTGCAGGGAAAGGCCCCATCATTCTGGTGTCAGTGCTACCTCTTTTGGCTCTAAAGCACCATTGTTGCCCATTTCTGATAGACATACACATTTCAAGTTGTCGCGCTGCTCAGAAGATGCATTGAAACTTCGCTTGTCAATTTTCCCAAACGATGGCGGTAATCAGAGCACTAGGGACCACACTAACAAGAGAGATGGTGATGTAGAAAAGTCAGGTGGAAGAAATTCTGAGGATATTGGAATAAAAATGGATCTCTCTGATGATCTCCTGCACCTGGTTTGCCACATACTTCTTTCTATTATAGATTTTTATATGTGAATAGAAGGCTTCATTTGAAATGTACTGATTTCTTAGATTTGTCATTGTAGATATTCTCCTTCTTGGGACAGAAGGATTTATGCAGGGCTGGTGCGACGTGCAAACAATGGAAATGTGCTAGTATGCATGATGATTTCTGGAGGAGCTTGAAGTTTGAGAACACTAGGATTTCTCAGCAGAACTGTATGTCATTTTTTTACTTCTCTGCATTTACTACTACCTCCTTCACTAAATAACTTTAACATCAACTCCATTATCTGAAATTGGAATTTATTTTGTTAAGCATATCGTTCCATAAGAATGAAATAATGTTAGAATTAATCTTGTTTCTTGAAATAGTGGAGTCGTATTAGGATAGAACTTAAATAAGGTAGGAAATTCATAGATCATGTCATATCGATGGAAAGGTTGTTGCCATTTAGATTAGCAAAGTAGAGTCCTTGTTGATGAGGAAGATAGAGTCCTAGGTGATTAGAAAAGTTGATCCGGATGTAATTGGCTATATAAAGCCAACCAGTCAATCGGATAAATTAATTCCCTCATTATCACTGATTTCTCTCGCCGTGATAGGGTAGGGGTGGCACTGATTGAGGAGAAGCTAGTCCAACATCGCCTACGGTGGTTTGGGCATATCCAGCAGAGACCTCCAGAAGCACGGGTTAACAGTGGGATTATAAAGAGTAGAGAAAATTTTAGGAGGGGTAGAGGTTGACCAAGGTTGACATGGCAGTAGGCGGTGAAACGAGACTTAAAAGAGTGGGATATACCTAGAGATTTGGCTCATGACAGGACTACATAGAAATTAGCAATTCATGTGCCAGAATCTTAGTTTATTCGTATTTTGTTACTCTTATCTTCTTTCTTATTAACCTATTTCTAGAATAAATAAAATGTAGAATCTTATTTTATATTTATTATTATTATTATTTTTTTTACATTCATCTTATTTTCTATTACTTTTCTTTAAAATTGTTGGGTTTCATTTCTAGCCAACCTAAACTTATTTAGGACAAAGGCTTGGTTGTTGTTGTTGATGATTTCCAACAATTGGTATTTAGAGCTTTAGGTTGAAGATCTAATCCGCTATCCTCGAGAGGACGTGCTTTCGAGGGCGGCCAATTCGACAGAACTGACAACGAGGGTGGGTGAGGAGTGGATCATGGTGTTAGTGCGCCTACAGTTAGCAAGCGTGTGAGGTCGAGCACAACCTCTGCGTTTGCCCCCTCAACATCGATCTCCACCGCACGGGGCGGGGCATTGATGTCTCCTGCCATGGGCCATGCTAGGCCGTGTTGTTCCCGGTCCTCTCGGTCCGCCCTTGGGCTTGGTGCAGAGTCAAGGGGCTCGAATCCACGATGATAGAGCTGGTGGCGCTCAACGATGTCTCCTCGCGGGTAGGTGACCCTGCCGTGGGCGAGGACTCTTTGCGTGCTGCAGGACGGCGACGTGTGCAACCACGCACCATGGGTTCCAGCGACTACATGAGCACCTAGTTGCGGGTGGTGCGGACTCTTGCGCGTGGGTTGCTTCGCGTGGGTTGCTTCGCGCGGGCGATGCGGAAAGGCAACCAACAGGTTAGATCTTAGTGCATTGGATCACAGCTCAATGAGAGGTGCAGATCTTAAGCAAGTCTGCCTGGGCGATGTAAACGTGGAGTCAGTAGAAAGTGGTATGATTTGTGGAGAGGAAACATGGCAGAGGTGGACAGTTAAAATCCTCTGCAGCTGACAAGTGGGCCCGTGGACTATGGGGCCCACCGGTCAGCTGCAGTAACTGCACAGCAGTTACTGCAGAGGATATGCTTCCAGAGGTGGATCTGGCCTACGAGTAGCCCTTCTTTTATGACATTGTTGGTGACTGTGAGCATCTCTTATCAAGGTGTGCTCAGGATGTGAAGGAGTGTTCCGTCAAGAGGTGTGGCTACCATTATAAAATTAGTGCAAGTGTGTGCAGGATGATGAATTAGTGTTCATTGTTCTGAGCAAGTGTTCATGGTCATGAGGAAGGTGTGTTTCGAAAAACAAGATTAAGGGGGTCATTGTTAGAGTTAAGTCTTGTTTTTTTTTTGTTGGAATGGTGGAAGTAGTATTAGGATAGGACTTCATAAATAAGGTAAAAATTTCATAGATTGCGCAGCTCATGTAGATGAAAATGTTCTTGTCATTTAGATTAGCAAAGTAGAGTCCTAGGTGATTATGAAAGTTGATAATGGTCTAATCGACTATATAAAGTGATAGGAGAATTGATGATGCCCGATCTTCCGAAAGGTATGTCGATTGGGGTGGAGAACTCGACGTTGATGATCCGCGGCACTCGAGCGGTTCGAGTACCCCTGCAATCACTACACCACGGCTCCGTTGGTTATCAACCATGCTGCACACGCTTGACCTCGCCAAGAAGGCTAATCCCTGCAAGTGCAACCGAGAACACGAGCAAGAACGTAGAAGACACGATCGGAAATCGCGAATTTGGGGTCTCACAAACCGTAGAACGGCGATTTTATTGATCTAAGCAAAACCTAATTGTCTATGGCGGCTACTATGGAGTATATATAGGTGGGAGGACATCTGAGGGGGTGTTAGGGTCGTGACCTAACCCTAATACACGAAAATAATGGACTTAGACTTGATACAAGGCCCAATGGCCCAATACGGTGGCGCAGCACCCTGACAGATTATGTACTTGATTTTGTTTCGACGATTCGCGTCGACTCCAAAGGAATTTTGACATGGGACCGGAGCCATTGGAAAGGTTATCCCCTCCCCTTTCCGTGCATATGTAGAACGTCCAAAACGGAGTTCGTATGCGTCCTGGGCATCCATTTTAGTGCGTATTGCTCCTGCACTCCGAGTTGGATACGATTTCGAGTTTGGTTCGGTTTCCATCTTCTTTGAACGAATTCTCTGGTCTTCCACGTCCCTAATACTTCCTCCAAGTACTCCTTGAACCTCTCTATATATTCTAATCACAAATAAATCATTAAGTAGCAATCTATGCTCAAAAACATATAAGGAAATATATAAGAACGAGTTCACCTCTGAAATTAATTGTTGTGTATGAACTCTATTGATTGCATCTTGTATGTTAAATGAAGTGTTGTTTGTATCCATATATATGATGTCCTCATCATTCTCCCCTTCTTGAATTGGAGTCGTCCTCGGCTCAAGTTCATCTCCTCTCATGTGTTGGTCGAAATGTTCAACACCATCAAATCTTCTTGTATGCAAGAACGGAGGAGGCCAAGGTGGTGGACGACATAGTGCGCCATCTTGATCTTGTCCATCAAATAAGAGTGCACATTCACTTGAGCCATGATCCCAAACAAATAAACATTGTGTCATGTTTATAGGTGCAATAATAATGTGCATGATCTCATCATTCTCCCCTTCTTTATGACAATCCGTCCTCGGCTTGCTCGTACGTCCAGGAAAAAGGATTGCTTTGGGGGTAGAATGAACACTGCCCATATTGCACAACCGCAACGAACAATGCTTCTTTTTTATTTGTTATCCTTGCTGCAATAAAAAAATGCTAGAAAAACTTGACAATACATTATTAGTGTTAGTGCATCCATTCATTTCACCATGTTATTGCAGCACAAAAGGAGCTTGCACATTTGAACATATGTAAACTTTATGCACCATAAATTAACCACTATCTTCATAGTTGCCTATAGTATGAAAAATATTTCTACTTAATAAAGGCAATTTAGATTGTGAAAATATTCTTCTCTCTACAATATTTAGATCACAAAGAGTGTCAAATTCAATATAACCCAAAGTATTTAAAGAAGATAAAAATTTCAGCTCATCATTTTCAGCAGTAGCGGTGATCAAATTATGAATTTCAGCACAAGTAGGTGAATCCAAAACACAATCATCTTGTACATTAACTTGTTTTTGCATAGGTATAATAGAGTTATCAGCACACAACTCTTTCGTAGTGCAACGATCAACAGGAAAATCAACATGTGACAATGGTGTATAAATAAACGATTCTAATAGTTGCTCCTCGAAAATAGCATGATTGGTGGAAAAATTCAGAACATCCAAAAACTTCTCACCTTCTGTATTTGTAGAATGTTTTGCCTTACCATTTTCAGTAGTGATTTCGAGTGCATTATGAGTTGATCCATCTAAAATTTCACAAGTGTTGTCAAAAGCCTCGTTCTCTTTTGCATCATCTATATTATTTTCTATATTTTCCTGCAAAACGTTAGACACAAAAGGAGGTACAACAAGAAATTTCTCCTCAAATTGCTGAATTTCTTTTTTGCACATAGATACATTAGCAAAAGTTTCTCGCATAAGAATTTTCATTTCATTCCATGTTCGAAGTTTTTCTACTTCATTTAAATTGTTCCACCAAGTTAATGCACAATCTACTAATGCACTTGCAACATTTCTAATCTTTCTCCTCTCACACATATGACATTGTCCAAAAATTTTATCCACCTCTATTTTCCAAGTAATATATTCATCATAGCCAAAACCATCATAAGAAGTAAGAGATGGGCGAATGTAATTACTTCTCGTGGAAGGTGTTGTAAAGGTGGTCTGAATGTCATGTGAATCCTTGGTTGATGTTTGATTTTACTGAGTAACTCCATCGTCGTCTTCATCATGTCAATCATCTCAGCATATAATACATGATTCTTGCTTTTACCTGACATTGTTAGTAGCAAACAAAAGACAACAAAAATAATATGTTATACCTATCAACTACAAATGATAATGGCAATGTGGAAGTGAAATCTCACACTCTCAAGCGTCTTACCACGCTCTTACAAGTGTTCTTACCGACACTGCAGGTGGCAAACGGTGTCCGGTATGAAGAAACCAATGAAGCGTGGAATGATTGCAAAGGTGTATCGATTCTGCTCAAGAGTAAGGTGTAGCTTGGAAGACACTTTATATGTAGCAAGGTTTAGCAACAATGAAATCAGATAGTAAAGTTGAATAAGTGTCCAAAGTACTTGTCAAAGTTGCTGGCCTAAATGTGTTCCTAGTAGTTCAAGCTAGCAAGACATGAGACAAAACTAGATGACACAAAGAATGCAAGCACTTCTGTTTTTTTTTTGTTTTTTCCTCTTTTTTGTGCGGCTTTTCTTTCTTGTTTTGCACTTGCCTTTTTCCTTTTTTTTTTCAGAATGTGTTGCAAGAGAAGAACACAATGAAAATCAATCCAAGATATCTCGTGTGTCTGTCGCAGATTTTCTGCTCAATCTTCCAAAGATAAATAGGCACACTTATAGGCTCTAAATTGGAAAACATAGAACAGCAAGATTGTAGATATATCTCTCCTCTGTAATTTCAATATATGAAAGACCTATTTTGGAAAATAACAATAGGAGATATTGCCCCCAAAATACAGACTGTTCAGAATTTTTAGGTCAATAACAGATTCGGATCCAATGCAATTTAGACATCGATAACTATATTTTCTTGGCAAATGATGAATATGAAAGTTATAGAGAATTTCTTAATATTTCCAGAAAGTATAAGAACACCAAAATCCGAGGTCGTATGTGCGAGATATGATGAAAATACCAAACTGGACAGAGGTGAATCTAATCTGGACATGATGACGTGATTCAAAAGGATGAATCACACAATGCAAAACTCAAACTAAGACCAAAAACACTTTCTAAACCGGCAATATGACTCAACCACGGACACAAACTCAAAAAAACCAAACTGAATAACAAAGTTGCAAAGGCCCAATGTGGTTGGGACAAAGTAATGAATAGATCTACTAACCTGCAAGTTTTTTTGGGGCTTTTTTGTGGACTCTAGGTTTAAAAAAAAAACTAACGTAATGGATAGATGAATTATCTAACGGGCAACCTAGAAATCTGATATCAATTGATAAGAAAAAGATGATTCCCAATCTTCCGAAAGGTATTTAGATTGGGGTGGAGAACTCGACGTTGATAATCCGCGGCACTCGAGCGGTTCGAGTACCCCTGCAATCACTACACCACGGCTCTGTTGGTTATCAACCATTCTGCACACGCTTGACCTCGCCAAGAAGTCTAATCCCTGCATGTGCAACCGAGAACACGAGCAAGAACGTAGAAGACACGATCGGAAATCGCGAAGTTGGGGTCTCACAAACCGTAGAACGGCGATTTTATTGATCTAAGCAAAACCCAATTGTCTATGGCGGCTACTATGGAGTATATATAGGTGGGAGGACGTCTAAGGGGTGTTAGGGTCATGACCTAACTCTAATACACGAAAATAATGGACTTAGACTTGATACAAGGCCCAATGGCCCAATACGGTGGCGCAGCACCCTAACAGATTCTGTACTTGAAGTTTTTTCGACGATTCCCGTCGACTCCGAAGGTATTTTGACATGGGACCAGCGCCATTGGAAAGGATATCCTCTCCCCTTTCCGTGCATATGTAGAACGTCCAAAACGGAGTTCGTATGCGTCTTGGGCGTCCGTTTTAGTGCGTACTGCTCCTGGACTCCGAGTTGGATACGATTTCGAGTTTGGTTCGGTTTCCATCTTCTTTGAACGAATTCTCTGGTCTTCCACGTCTCTAATACTCCCTCCAAGTACTCCTTGAATCTCTCTATGGATCCTAATCACAAATAAATCATTAAGTAGCAATCTATGCTCAAAAACATATAAGGAAATATATAAGAACGAGTTCACCTCTGAAATTAATTGTTGTGTATGAACTCTATTGATTGCATCTTGTATGTTCAATGGAGTGTTGTTTGTATCCATAGCTGTGATGTCCTCATCATAAAGCCGACCAATCAATGGATTAAAGAAACTCATTATTGCTGATTCGTCTTGTCCATATTTTCAGCAGTTGGTTAGAGCGTTAGGTTGAAGATCCAATCCGCTTCCCATGGGAGGATGTGATCCTCACGGTGTCCAGCCCAACAAAACTGACAATGGCAATGGGGGAGGAGTGGATCATTGTGTTGATGCGATTGTGATCAGCAAGTAGCAGCATAGCACGTTTCTCGAGGCAACCTCCATGTGCTAGAGCACTAGCTTCGAGCCCTTGGCGCCGATCTTCACCACACGCATTGGGCGGTGATGTCACCTTCCACGGGCCAGACGTATGTGTTGTACTTGATCCTCTGTCCTTGGGGCTTGACTCTCAGGTACTTTGAAGGGCTTAAATCTATGATAATTGAGGGCTATCACTTCATGTTGTCTTTGCGTGGGCGGGCAACTATGGCAAAATCGGTGTGTGGGTTGAGGACTGCAAGATCGACACATCAAGATCTTTGTGCACATGGTGTCGATGCTTGTTTGGTCCATCACGTGGGCGCACACCATGGCTATTGCCGGCTTCAGAAGCAACTTGTGGGGTCCGGACTCTCACATGTATGCTCTGTTGGGCGGGCGACGTAGAAAGGCTAGTGGTGGGGTAGAGCTCGACGCACCGGATCGCGGCTCGTTAGGAGGCGGATTAGGTGCGCAGGCGACCTGAGTAGGAGACTCGTGAATTCGGTGTTGCGGCGTGTGTGCACAAAAGCGAGGTTTGCGGCCTAGGGGCGCACATGGCTCAACCAAGTGTTTGTGCTGTCTAGATGTGTGACTCGTGAGTATGCGTTCCTGGACAAGGTGAGCTCAGAGCGTGCAGAAGGTGGTTTGTTTCATAGAGAGGAGACTCAGTAGAGGTGGATCTAGCCAGAGGTACCATTCATTCGCTACAATAGGCCAACAGGGTCATCATGAGCATCTCATATCAAGGTGTGCTTGGCATGTGAAGGAGTGTTACATCATGAGTTTGAGAATAGGGTTGAGGATGAGTATTTTGGCCATGCTAGGGTGGAAGAGGTATTTTGGCCATGAAACAACAACAAATAAGTTTAGAAACAAATTTTTGAGCACAAATTTTTTTTGAGCACTCCTTCATATCATGATGTGAGGTGTCCTTTGCTTGATAGGGCTTTTCATAGAACAACGTACCTGTGGAAGAAGTATGAAGAAGCTTAGAAGGAATATGGCTGCAGTATTATGTCTGATGGGTGGAACTCGACAAATCAACGCCACATAATGAACTTTCTTGCCAACAATCCTGCTGGGACCTTTTTCATCAGATCGGTGGATGCTTCAAGTGAGATAGCAAGTGCAAGCATGTTAGCCGACTTTTTTGGAGAAGCATTTTTTTTAGCACAAATTTTTGAGAAGCAAATTGACAAGGTTGGCAAGGAATATTGTGGACATCAACATAACGATAAAAAATTAATATGAAAGGGACACATATATGAGCAAAAGTGCTCCAATTACGCTGACAACCTTAGGGAAACAACCTCAAATGGGTGAGTATTTTCGCTAGCATGGCCAAAATACCTCTTCCATGGCCATGCTCACCCTAGCATGGCCATGAAACAGCAACAAATAAGTCTAGAAACAATCATAATTCAGCAATTAAACACATAATAGATAAAACACAAGTTAATCCAGCAAATCATCTAGAAGCTGGAAGCCTTCATCTCCAGCTTGGTCTCCAGCTGATCCATCTCCATCTCCATCTTCACCTCCTTGTCCTCGAGTCTTCATCTCCATTTCTTCATCCAAATCTTCGTCTTCAACATCACTAACAGCTGAAGGCTCTGGAATAGCAGGTAATGTCCTAGCACGCTTCCTTGTATATGTGTCCATAGAAGAAGAACCACGAGCAGTCACAGCTCTAGGAAAATTTCACTCCCTTAGATGCTCAGTTGCTCCAATTGCTTCATCCACAACTCTCCAAAGGTCACTTCCCTCTGCTGCCCTTTCCTCAACATTCTCATCAACCCACTCATTCTCCCACTCAAACTCTTGAAGCATCAAGGGGTTGCTTTTCTCTCCCTTTGAACCCTTCTCTTTAATAGTTTGAAATATATTCGCCATCTTACGGTTGTAGCTAACATACACCATCTTATTCAACCTCTTATGTTCTAAGTGGTTCCTCTTCCTTGTATGGATCTACACACAAAAAACGCGCAATCATATATTGTGTACATCAACAAAAGGGCAGCCCGGTGCATGTAGCTCCCGCTTGCACAGGGTCCAGGGAATGGTCCGACCCATTTGGGTCTTTTGTACGTAGCCTTTCCCTGCATTTTTGCAGGAGGCTGTTTACGGATCTTGAACCTACATAATATGTAGAAATGAAACCTACATATTCCTTGCCAACCTTGTCAATTTGCTTCTCCAAAATTTGTGCTCAAAAAAAAAAAATTGCTTCTCCAAAAAAGTCGGCTAACATGTTTGCACTTGCTATCTCACTTGAAGCATCCACCGATCTGATGAAAAAGGTCCCAACAGGATTGTTGGCAAGAAAGTTCATTATGTGGCATTGATTTGTCGAGGTCCACCCATCAGACATAATACTGCAGCCGTATTCCTTCCAAGCTTCTTCATACTTCTTCCTCAGGTCTGTTGTTCTATCAACAGCCCTATCAAGCAAAGGATACCTCACATCATGATATGAAGGAGAGCGGTATCCCGAACCATACTGTACAATAGACTCAAGCATGATGTGCTACTTCTTGAGTTCACAACATTAAATGATATGTTATTCTCGAGTAAAAATCTTCAACGTGGTTATCAACAGCCATGTTATACTCATTCTTTTTTGTCATGTGCTCAAGAGTGGGTTGAGTCATCTTGGACTTGAACCTTTCTGCAACCACTTTTTCGGGTGATTTGCAAAGCAAGGAGCTAAATGACTTCAACTGCTTTTGAGTTTGTGATTTCACTGGAGCAGAAACCATGAAACCACTAAGAGAGGCTTGGGCAATATTCTTGATCTGTCCTTTTGTCCCAAAACTAGGTGCTGGTTGTGTGATTTGAGCTACTTCATCATCCTGTGCATCTTCTTGCTGCTGCCCTTGCCCTTCCTCTTCATTGTCCGAGTATACATTTCTGGTCCTTGCATTCTTCTTCAAGTAAGCTGCCATCTCCTTCCTTACCACCTCAGGTGCTTGAGGACACTTCTCCATATCTCCAAACCCTCAAGCCAACTGTTGTTTGAACATTTTGATACCAGCTGGGACAACGTTAAGGCAGAAGATGCACTTGATCATCCCCTTCTTGGTAGGATCCGGCCAAAATCCGTACTTCCATCCAAGGTTCGAGGATCTAGCCTTCCTCTTTAGATCCTTAGGCATATCTGCTAATTCTTTTGAAGTGCATTTATTGTCATCTTTGCGATGGTAGAACCATCTGCAGCAGAAGAAGCAAACGCAACAGATTCCCCAGTGGCATTAGCTGGATCACCAAATTAGCCTCCTGGCCCTTCCGGTTCAAGCATGATCACTTGCACCATATCACGCTGCTGTCTTCTCACATCTGCACATGTGCAATATATGTATTAATGTATCATGCACAGTAATATATGTACATCAAGCATACAAGAATCAAGCCTACAGCCCTACACGTATGAAGCCATGAAAACATGAAAAGAACAGCAGAGCAGTATATGCATAGCAGTACATGTGACAAGCACAAGCATGAAGCGATGAAGGCTGAAGGCTGAAGGCATGAACAGCAGAGCTTATGTAATGTAACAGGCATGAACAGCTTAGTATGGCAGTACTGAAGGCTGAATTACAATCTATCAACATATACAGTATGTAACAAACTAACAACCATAAGCCTTCAAGCCAACATCCATCAAGCATATACTGGCGTACCACATATACAGCATGCAACAGCATAGTATACCACATACAATCTAACAACATAGTATACCACATATACAGTATGTAACAAACTAACAACCGTCAAACCTTCAAGCCAACATCCAACAAGCATATCCTGACATACCACATATACAGATTAACAGGCTAGGGCTGTGTTTGGGAGCACAGTATTGCAATACTAAAGTTTTGGAAACCACGGTTTTTAAAATGACATAGCAATATCAAAGTATTTCAATATCACAATTTTGCAATACCACGGTTTTACAATACATTGAACTGTTTGGGAGCAAAGTATCAAGCATCAATAGCAAGCAAGAAGAGAAAACTTCGGTTTGGAACAAAGTTTTTTATACTCCAAAAATACCGTAGTATAGGCAAAACCGTGGTTTTCAATACATAGTTTTTGAGTTGGTTGCCAAACACCATTCTGTAAAAAATACCATAGTAATCTCAAATACCACGGTATTGCTCTAAAACTCCAAAAATACTGTGTTCCCAAACATAGCCTAAACGGCTAACAGGGAAAGAAGAGAAACACAAGTATACATCAGGCTAAGTGGCTATACCACATATATAGCAGCACAAGTATGAAAAAGAAGAGAAACAGAGCACTAAGGGAAGGGACGGAAGCATACCATCCTCTGAAGAAGAACTCATGTCGAGCTTTGTGCCTCTGCTCCTGCACGCGCGATAAGAGGAGATGGGGGCGCCACACGGACCGGGAAACAACAGAGGGGGCAGGCGGGGGGCCGCTGAGGAGGGGCGGTCGTCGCTGGAGGAGGGCGGCGGAAGCAGGCGGACTGGGACAACGGACATGGGAAGAGGGGAACCAGAGCGGCACTCGACGGCCGCGACGTGTACCGAGTCTGGCATCAGCTCCAGTGTCGGGCGTCAGCTTCGTAGGGAGGGCGTTGCTCGGGTATAACCCTAATGGGTGGATGGGCCGCTGCTTCAACTTTCAACAGAAGAAAGCCTAGATGGCTTGATCGTTCGGTCGATTGGGAGTGCTAGTCGTCCGATTAGTCGCCCCGATCGAACGACTAATTGGACGACTAGCCAGCTGATCGAGCTAGTTGCCTCGCTGGTCCTGATCGGTGTCAAGGGAGCGATCAGCCCGACTAATCGGACGACTATGAACAATGGAATTTACTAACAAATATACACATGGAAATGACATATAGGCTAATAGATGTTGTTTGGTAGCTTATGATTACAATTTATCAGATTGTAACAAAAAAGTAATAGCTTTGTTTATCTTAATTCTTCAGCTTAGTATCCTACTCGTTATTTTTCTCTCACCCACGTTTCCAACAAATTGGTTGACCGAACCCTGAAAATGCGCTCACACACTGTTATAACTTTCTTGACATTTGAATTTATTGAACAAATATATACAAGGAAATGACAAATACGCTAATGGATCTTGTTTGGTAGCTTATGATTACAATTTATCAGATTCTGACAAAAATAGTAATTGCTTTATTGAACTTAACTCTTCAGCTAAGCATCCTACTCATTTCTAAAGCTAGGGCATGCAGTTAAGTTGTGCCCGCTGGATTATTACCTAATGTAATTCGCATTCTACCATGTTGCTTGCAGTTGTTGATATTTGCCATCATTAACAGAATGTTGCGGCACTCAATCTCTTTGGTGTTATGAATGCAGAATCACTGTTGATGGAAGCAATAATGTTCTTAAGGTCTGTGGTCTGCCCTCCCGAAATCTTGTTCTCCTTAGTTACATTCTAGTTATTATTATTGTATTTTCAAATCGGGTTTCTTTTAGGCATCTGAGGACACTAACAATGGGCAAGGGGCAATTGTGGGAGAAGCATATTTTTTCACGCTTTGGCTGAATGCCCATTATTGACTACTTTGATGATAAAGGATGCATCTCTTGGGAGTGGAATCCATGAAGTTACCGTTAATCATGATGGATTGCATAAACTGCAAATATTGAAGTGCCGCACGCACAGAATATCTGTCAGGTGATTGACTTTGTGGTGCAAGTATTTTGTTGTGTACAGTCACATTGTTCATCTGGCTAATATACTGTTACATTATCTTTCAGATGTTCCCAACTTCAAGTACTGTCTTTGAGACGGACTGGCATGGCTCATGTATCACTCAGCTGTCCTCAGTTACATGAATTGGATTTCCAATCCTGCCATAAGCTTTCGGATAATGCAGTTCGTCAAGCAGCTACAGCTTGTCCATTGTTGGTGAAACTAGATATGTCATCTTGCTGTTGTGTAACTGATGAGACGCTGCGTGAAATAGCTAGCAACTGTCCGAATCTTTCGGTTGAGAAGGCGGCAGCGGGGCGAGTCGCACCGGATCCGACAACGCCTAATGTTGGGAAGGCGGCGGCGGGGCCAGCCGTGTTGGATCCTGCGGCAACGGGTGGTGGCGTGTCACATTGGGCAGTGCTGAGTACGGGAAGCCGACATCGTGGAGGCTGGTGGATCTGACCATGTCGGGCGTGGGGAAGGCATTCTTGGGTCCAGTCGGACTGGATCTGGAGGCAATAGGTGGTGGCTTGCCAAGTCGGTCGTGGGGTCAGTCAGACTGGATTTGGAGGCAATGGATGGTGGCACACCAAGTCGAGCTGTGCGTGCCCTGGGAAGCCGGTAGCGGTGAGAGCGGCGACGCATGTAGCCGTAGCCAGAAACGGCGTGCGCTGGAATGGGTGCCGTCGACTCGCCTGCTGGCGGCGGGTCGACCATGGGCAGCGGTGGTTGGGGAGGGAGGAGAGAGAAGATGTTAGGGTTTCTTTGATAACAAGTTTGAAGATAAAGGCTCAATTCATTGATAATGCCAAAGGGTTACTTATATAGGAATACAAATTTGGGGGTTAAGTTAGGGTTCAAGAACCCTTCCAACTAATGACTCTATTACCCTTGACACACAAGGACATAATCTTAACAATTATTTCTGCCTGGGAGGTTGAGAGAGAAGGACAAGACTGGCTCAGTGGTGAAGTGATCCCACTGGAGCCAAGGGTCCTAACGCCGTCTCTCTACATAGCATAGCACATTGCAGTGGTAATACTGGCCTCGTATAATCCTTTCCCAGACCCCAACTCGTGTGGGAGCTTTCAGCACTGGGTCTATCCTTTTTTGGGAGGTCGAGATAAACAACATTTGTGCCCTTGCTTGGTTAGTTTTTATCCAAAGTCTGGTACATGGGACCCGCTTGTCAGTGGCTATCCTTCCTCTTTCTCCAATTCTATCCATACATGAAGACAATCGTGAGCTCAGTGCTCGCTGCGCCCACGGAGGCCTTGCAACTGCCGAAGCTGTCTCCGCTTGCTGGCTCTATTGCATGGCATGGCAGCAGGAAGCATGCCTTTTCGAGCAAGGATACTGAGGACAAGGGTGTCCTCAACTTCTAGTGCGAGCTTTGAAGGGCCGGGCCGGTAAAATTGAAGGCCCCGTGCGAAAAAAAATCTGAACTCGTGGAGGCAACACAGCCCTCGGATATTGATCTTTAAGACGATCTTCTCATGCAGGCTCAAAAAATATTTGAACCTATGCCCCGCATTTACACATCGGTTCATAATTCACTTGGGAACGAACAATTATCTGGACCGATTCTTAGACATGTGCTTTGGTTATAGAACGTAGAAGAGAATTTTTGTTAACCAGATAAGTGCTACTAAGAGTTTTTATCTGTTAAGCTAAGACTCCTTTTCGTACATATGCAAAATATAAAAGTGAGACATCTCTATAGAAAATAAGGTTGTAAATCTATAATAATATAATGCTACAATAATATCTTGTATTGGAATAAGATATATATATATATATATATATATATATATATATATAAAGAAACATAGCTATACTTGAACTCTTGTCTCTTGGATGCATAATGTTTATCTATGTCGGTACCTAGCGTAAGCTCAAAGGAACTTAACCTGTCTGTGTTGAAGACCTCCAAAGACCCCACGTGTCATACGGAACCGGACTTGCCTCCATTCTATGGTTAGTCCCAGTGCCGCCACTTGTATCGTTAAACCGGAGCTACATTCCACACATGGGAAAGCTCCGGACTAGATACTCGTGTGGCAGCCCCGGACCTAACCTCCGACAAGGGGAAGCTCTGGTACTGACACGTGTACAACAGCACCGGACCTACTCGTCCAAGACAGAAAGCTCCGGAGTTGCCACGCGTCCAACCGTCAGACCTTCAACCTCAACAGGTAGAGTGGTGGACTTCCAACAGCTCGGACCTTCAAGGAACATTAAAGACCTCAAGACTCGATTAAGTGTCATTAATGCTACCTTAATGACACAAGATCGGAGAGCCCTTAATAAAAGTGACGCTACTATCAAGGCGCATTACCACACTATTAAGGGTAATTAAGTGCATTAATTATGTATTAAGCATCAGTAACCGCCAGGGCCACATGTCGGGCCAGGCTAACGATGTGACGACTAGTCCTTATAATATAAAAGGACTGGTCGAGCGATAAACAAGGGGGACTTCCACACACCCCCACAGACACGCTCAAGGCACTCTAGTCTCTGACACTCTAGTGCTCAGACGCTCAATACAACAATAACACACCCGTGGAGTAGGTTATTACGCTCAGGTGGCCCGAACCACGTAAATTCTCGTGTCAACTTGCCATCTTGTTCTGAATCTCTGCGCGCCTACAACCGAACTACAAACTCCGCGGACTGCCAACGGTAGTACCGAGAGAATTGCCGGAATCACACACCGACAATCTGCATAACATCATCCTTCTAGTGTTAATTGAAATGAAATCTCCAATTATATGCTCATATTCTTCACTCTCAAGAAAGCAATGTATGATAAGTGATAAAATACAAATTAATGAAGTCTGATGGTGAGGCACAATAATATGTGTACTAGATATTCATGTGTGTTTAATAAATCGAGAATCAAAAGATGGGTAATTCACCTTTGTTACGGATGGACTAGCTATCCTTAATAACAATTAGCCATCAATCTAATAGACAAATAGCGAGTTGGATCAGCTGAACTGCTGAAAAATTGGAACCCCTGCAATTTAGGGGCCCTGTGCGCTTGCACAGCTTGCACTTGCCCAGGCTCGGGCCTCAGCTTTGCCCAAGACGGCTGACCTGACCGTCCAGATCGCGAGCAACTTCGCACACGTTGGTGGCCAGCCCTGCAACGACATGTATGCGCACAATGGCGCAACCACGCACTTCACGCCCACTGAGGGCCACCACCTCTTTTACAGCAATGGCATGGTGCACACCGTCCGTATCCGCAATGGTGTTGTCTGAGGCCGACGTGAGTTGGTTCCCCAAGCGCGCCATGGCAGCCCGTATTCCCAAGGCCATCGGCGAGATCCACGGGCACTCCGGGATCGCGTGCCTCATGCTCTTCTTTGCGTGTGGACTATGCGACCTCGACAAACCCACACAAGGCACCGCGGCATCGCCAACGCCGGGTTCGTCTACTTCAGCGGCCACCCCCTATAATCCTTATACTGAGACAACACTGTTTTCACATCACCAGCCTCGACGTGGTATGGCTTGAACCTGGTCTGGGTCCAAACAGTAGCAAGGGCACCCGAGGTCGTTTTGAAAAAGTTCTCTCAGCCTCCCAGCTTGAAATAATAAAAGAAACGTGCGTGGTGTGCTGTAGCTTAGAAATGGCACTTGTAGTGGTCTGTACCCAAATCCACTCTTTTGGAGTGTCCTATAGCAAATTTAGTCAATAAGCTATCACCTTGTGATTTATGCTCATTCTGCTACTTGATTCAATATTCATCTTGAAATGGAATATGTGAATATGTCACAGGCTACAGTTAGGACCCATACTAGTCACTAGATTGGTATTCGGTTGACTTTTGTGAAGACTGAAGATAAGAACGGGTATCTGGTATACTAACGGTACGATGTTCCATAATCGAAAGTTATATATAGAAGTGAAGTGAATGCATAATTATGTAGATAAGCTAAGCTGAGTGAGGCCTACACACACTTGGTCTAGGTCAAGGTGACGGGCTAGGATGCTTAGCTTGTTGGAATTGGGATAGGCCTTGCTTATTTGTTGTAAAAACTCAACCCCTCATGGCTTGGCCTGGAGTGACGTGGTGAGTGCTTGTAAGGGCCCCTTTTTTCTCTCTACATTGCAAAAGAGAAAAAAATGTAGATAGACTGAATGAAAGACCTATTTTTTGTTAAATATATTACATAAGAACATTTATGCTCATTCTGGCATTTGATTGTTGAGTCCCTAAATCTTATTTTCTTTGTAGGTTGGCCTTGAGTCCCTAAATCTTGGGATTTGTCCGAAATTGAGTGTTCTACGTATCGAGGCCCCAAATATATCCATATTAGAGTTGCGGGGTCGTGGCGTGCTATCCCAGGCTTCCATCAATTGCCCTCGCTTGGTATCTCTAGATGCCTCATTCTGCAGGTTTTGTTGTACATCCCATGTCTCTGTTACACACAATTAATTGGTATTTAATATTGCTCCTCACTCTATTCTTTGGCATGTTTAGGCAACTTGCGGATGATTCACTGTCTTGTCTGGCAGAGGCATGCCCTCTGATGGAGCATCTTGTCCTTTCATCATGTCTATCCGTTGGCATTGATGGACTGTATTCCTTTCATTGCCTTCATAAGCTGACCTTGCTTGACCTGTCTTATACGTTTCTGTTGAACTTGAAGCCTGTTTTTGACAGTTGTCCACAGTTAAAGGTAGGCTTCATTGTGTTACAGACTTGGTGTTTAAATATCTATGTTGTTGACCTTGGTGTTTAATCATAACATCAAAACCTTGTTGAAATAGATGTTTCATTGATGTACATTTAGTTTATGCAGTTTGGTAACTAGAACTGGGACCATGTGGCCTGCCACCTATGCATTCATCTAGACGTAGCTATGTTTCATGATTTAATTTTGTTCATCATTCTGTGTAATATTGTGTGGAAGTGCACATTATGCCTATCTGATCTTACTTCTGTACTTGTAGAAGTTATGGCAGTTCACTTACCTTTTCTTTCTAGTATTATGAGGTTTCTATCATGCATTATTATCTTGTTTTGGAATTAAATACAAGGTGGCATACATACATAATAGAGCATTAGAGTTAGTTTTTGTCCTGACTGTACCTGCTTTCTTTGGCAGGTCTTGAAACTTTCAGCCTGCAAATACCTCAGTGACTCATCATTGGATGCTCTCTACAGAGAAGGTGCTCTTCCGATGCTTGTTGAGCTAGATCTGTCCTACTCATCCATTGGGCAAGCTGCGATAGATACTCTTCTTGCTTGTTGTACAAATTTGGTTAATGTGAACTTGAATGGATGTACAAATTTGCAAGAGTTGGTGTGCGGATCAGATGATTGCAGTTCTATCGATATGCCAGTTGACTTCTGCCTTCCTGATTCTGCACCAACCAGTAGTGAAGAGATCAGTGTGCGGTCTGGTCACCTGCTTGAAGTTCTGAACTGTACTGGATGTCCCAATATTAAGAAAGTTGTCATTCCTTCAATGGCGAACTATCTTTATCTTTCTAAAATCAATCTTAATCTGTCAACAAATTTGAAGGAAGTGGATTTGACATGCTCCAATCTTTGCGCCTTAAACTTGAGGTACAAATTTGCTCTCCTGCATCCCCGTTGTCGTCCATGCGACTTCTCATTTTTGTTTGTTTATTACAGTATTTACTTTGTGCTTTTCAGCATCTGTAGCTCACTAGAGGTTCTGAAGCTTGATTGCCCAAGATTGATCATCCTCCAGCTTATGGTACAATTTTATTTATGAAAAATTGGAATATGTTGAAATTAGATTCCATATAAATATAGTGAAACAATTATGATTTCTGTTCATTGTCATGATGACATCGGTTGATGGTAATGGTATATTATCTTCCTGAGTTTAAGCCCGTGCTTTGAGTATTATTTTCATTGGAGAAAAATCCATTTTACTACCCTCAAGTATCAATGTTGTTTACTTAACTCTCTAAAGAAAATTTTGATTCAGTTTACCCCTCAAACTATTTACATTGGTTCAATTCATCCCCCAATAATTTTTTTCTTTTCTTGTTTCTCTTTGTAAACACGATTTCTGAAGGTAAAATTTGATGAGATTATATGTTACAACAGAATATAAATAGAAATATATTTTTAAAATTTTTTGTATTCTTTTTGTATTTTTAAACTAGGTAAAGAAATCTCGTTTGGAAGATGAAATAATACATGAAAAAGTTAATGAAAAATTATAAAATTATTTTTCTTGCATAGTTTATGATATCATCTACCATCTCACAAAATTTTAACTTTGAATATAACACATACAAAAAGAAACAAAAAAGAGAAATTTCAATAGGCGGTGAATTGAACCAATTTAAATAGTTCGGGGGGTAAAGTGAACAAAAAAATTCTTTAGGTGGTTAAGTTAACAAAGCTGATACTTGAAGGTAGTAAAATAGACTTTTTCCTTTTTATTGGATAAGTCTTACTCTCCAGACAATCCCCTTTGTCAGTTTAACCCCCCCAAATTATTCCCTCGAACTATTCAAATCAGCAGTGTAATAGAGGGGTTTTAATTTCAATTTTTGCAGGATGATGGATGACATAATTACATACGTTAAAAAGTAATTGAAAATTGTTCAATAATATTTTTATGTATTTTATATTTGTATTTTTAAGACATTTTGATATTATTAAACTATAAAATAGTTTTGAAAAAATCCCTTATAAATGTTTTAATGTAGACTACCATGTCATGTACCATCATACAAAATTTAAGCTTTAAACATCAATCCTACATGGAGAAACAGAAAAAATCTATGTGCATAAGGGTGGAGATCGCACTGATGAATTGTTGGAGAGACTATGTTGTTAAGAAGGTTAAACAGACAGTGAATTGTTCTAGATAGGGAAATATACTTCTTCCTATTTTCATTTATGTATAAGTTTTACCGTCTATGTCGCACATATATCTGTTTGTCTTGCTCAATATAGTTAGCCATTTGTTTTATCTATTAATGTCGAATATAGATAACTGATCTCGTTAAACTAGGCATGCACCATGTTGCAAGAAGAGGAAGTTGAATCTGCAATATCCCACTGTAGTGCATTGGAGATCCTTAATGTACATTCCTGTCCAAAGGTAAGGAAACATTTTTTTGTGCAATGGTCCAATCTTTTGTCTGTGGCCTATATTCGATCTATAACATCCCTATGTATTTGCACAGATAAATGCTCTGGATTTTGGCAGGCTGTGCGGGGTTTGCCCCAGTCTCGAGCGCATCCATAGCAGCCTTATCTCATGATAGAAAGGCACCTATCATATTGAAGTGTTATCCAGGAAATAGCGCTTTGTTATATCCCGTCCCATGGTGGATTGGATACTCTAGTTCCGATTTAAAAAAAAACTATATAACAAAAAAGGGAAACCCTGTCTATGGAACTGTTGTACATAGCCGGGGGCGAGGCGGGCCTCTTGTACCAGTTGATTCATTTTCGGCAATAAGTATCTTGCTGTATCTCTTATTGTCGCAAGAACAAAATAAAAGATGGTTTTGTTTGTTGGCTTTCTTGTATTCCTTGTTTATAAAGCGTTAATAATCAACTTGTTTGGATCTGATCTGGGAATCATTAGATGCTGCTTTGTTGGTGATTGCACAGCTCGTGTTTTCTTTTTCTTGTTTGCATTTGACATGGTGCAGTGCAATGTATGGTCACTTACGTTGTGGAGCAAATTCATATGGCCTTATACGTTATTAGAGGCCTGAGTTGTCTTGTATTGCCCGGTTGTTGCTGCTGATCTGTGATTGTGGTCACTGCAAATCGATCAGCTGAGAGGGGATGGAGAATTGAGATTGTTCAATGGTGGTGGTTTACCGCTTCGTGTGGGTCAAGACGGCATCAGTCTAGGGATTTTGTGCTGCGATCTTCTGTTTTGTCGTCTAAAAATGATACAAGTGATTAAGTAGGGGGATTGCCTATTTTAACGCTCAAAGTTGAGATTGGTAGTTGACGGGGTTTCCTATTCCAGCTAGAGTTGTTTACAAGACATGGACATGGACTTAGGGAGTCCTGAAGAGGACTTGATAAGGTGGAAATTTACATCATCTGGATAATATTCTACGAGATCTGCATATCTTTTGCAATTTGAGGGGGTACACGATCATCTTTTCCTGATACAGTATGGAGAATATATGTGCCACCACGATATAAACTATCTATGTGGCTGTTGCTCAAGAACAGAGTGTGGACGGCAGATCGATTTCAGCACCGAGGATGGCCAAACAGTTACTTTTGCAGTTTGTGCTACCGAAACTTAGAGACGCCGTTGCATTTATTCGTTGAATGCCCTATTTCCCGAAAAATTTGGATGCACATCAGTGACTGGATTCACGAGCCTCAATTGCACCCCGCTAATTGGACTGATCAGAGTTCAATCAATGTCTGGTTTACAAAGATGACAGGCAAACCGAAAACTCCACTAGCAAAGGGCACCTCTTCGCTCATCATCGCCACACTTTGGACTATCTGGAAGGAACGCAATGCTCGAGTTTTCTAATCGGAAGAAAGGATGACTCAAGAAGTAATTGCAGAACTACAAAGTGTAGTGTCAAACTGGAGTTTGGCTGGGGCGACACACTTGTCAGCAATCCTTTTAGGGGAAGAAAACGTTTCGGTGCTCGAGTTTTTTTTTTTGATAAATGTACGTCTCGTACATTCTGTATCATTGAACCTGTATGTTTCCTCTTATAATTGAACGCCGATCTTAGTATCGGTTTTTGAAAAAAAAGAGTTGTTTACAACGTGTATGACGCCCCGTACTCTCACCGAAATGTGACCTCGCGTGGGACCTCAGAGGACAAAGACGGCCGGTCGGGATTTGGGGTGACATGAGCTCAGGCTGACACGAGCTTAGGCAGTAGGTGATAAGGACATTACAATAGCGGATACATCACAATAAAGATGAATCATAAGAGCACGAGATAGCTTTGTATTTTGAGTTTTAGTTCATGTTTCATTATTGCTTTTTTGCTGTTCAATTCCTATTCTACAATTTCTAAACAACAAATCGATCTATCACATTCATCAGTTTGCCTTAGCTAACTGCTTTGCGTGAACTCCCGCATCGCTGGCTCTAGATTAGGTGACAAATCTTTGTTTCACCCATTCTTGAATCATCACACACCATCCCATCAGTCGTTATACAAATTTTCACTTGTTTTCATATCTGATTGCGAGAGCTGTTCTCAAATCGAGTTGGAATCAACAATCAAAAATTGTAACTCGGACTGCCTACTTAAAACGGTCATAACTTTTGCATACGAACTTAAAGTCAGGCAAATTTTTTTTTCAAATTTATTTACGCAAAATTTCGCATCCGACTTTTTGTAGCTTTGCCGCGTTCGGCGAAATTAGATTGCCCAATTCTCTTCGAAAGATAGCCTATCCGGCCTCCTAAGTTTCAACACGAATTTTCTATAGGCCTCATATAATATCCAATTGAGCTGTAAATTTGTGTGCTTCCTATTTTGGTGCTCCGGAGTAAAGAAAAAATATCAAAAAAATATTACAAAATGAAAAATAGTGAATAGCACTCATATTAAAGCAATTGGCCTATACCACTTGTGTTGTGATTGTTGGTTATATCATTCTGTCTTTCTTTTGCCTTGCTACTTCCTTATGTTGTGCTAGACCTAGAACACTTGGTTAAACATCAACAATTTTTCTACATTGAGTACTTATTCAATTATGTTTTACTGTTAACGTTTTTTGCTCATTAGCCACCATATTATGCCATCCAAACTCCACTTTTCTTTTGAGCAGAACAGGTACCTATGCAATCACTCCACGTTTTGCTGGTTCATCTCACCGTCCACGCCATCTGTTGCATCGATAACAACACTTGTAAGAGTGTCGTAAAAAAGAAAAGTAGCCATGCTTCGTCCCTGCAATAAAGAGAGTGCATAAAAAGGAGTCATCTTATACCACCACAAATATTTCACCACACTTGCACAATCTTGATGTTGAGGTATGATTTGTTTTCTCCTAAAGCTTACTTTTTTGACTTAGCAATATATGTGTTGCAACTATGCCTACTCTTGTTCCATACCAAGATCCACAAAAAACCTTATTTAGATATAGGACAAGAAAGACATTACCTTGGTGAGAAAAATTCCACTTACTCAAAGGAGTGATTGCGAGTATCATTTGAGGAACTTACACCTAATTTTGAAAATCATTTGAAATTCTTCTAGATTTGAAAGGAACTTAGAAATTAGGAAAAATGCATGCTTTGTGAACTGATCTATCTTTCAACCATCTAAGGAGAGGAGAAGGCAAAAATCCCATAAAGACTAAAGTAAAGGGTGAGTATCATTGTCAATTTATTCAATACATGTTAGAATGTTTAATTGTGCATTTGGTACTATTGAAGCATAGGACATAGTAGCAACTTCTGATCAACAACCTAAGTCTTAAACTTTACTTCAGGACGAGCAAATGATAAGCTTGGGTGAGTTTGTTGACGGTCGTCAAGCATCAATTTTGATCATCAATATATCTCAATTATGTGAAGGGGTACACATTTGTTACACGTATTGCTTTTAGAATTAATCTAGTTCCACTTGTACTTGGAGAAAATAGTACATCTGGTATTTTATGCAGAATTGAAGTGAAACCATAAGAGAAATCCCAAAGAATACTTTTTCTGCCAATCAGACGCCGACATGTGGCAGCACATAGATCAAATGGAACACCTACTGGAGTACCCGAGAGCATCCAACAATGTAGCAGCTCAAAATGGTCAGAGGACCCACCTGTCAGCCACCTGGAAGAAGCACACCACAAATGGTACACCGACCAGGTCAACCGACCCCTGGCTCGGCTGACCTGGTAAGAGCACCAAACGCGGTCAGATTCCATGTGTCGACCTCTTGCAGTGAGCTGATAACGATGGTGACTGATTTACGTGCTTTTGATAGTTGGAACCGCCTCAACTCCATGTATAAATAGGGGGGAGATGCCTTGCTTCACATCATACACCACTCAAGCATTCTCTCTTATATATACTAGTTCTCCTAGTTCCTTAGTGAAGATTAAGCTGTGGAGAGGAGCCTCCAATCCCAAGTCCAAATAGGGAAAGGTATGACTCATGTATTTTTTTCTTTTTTTGTGAATTTATGCTTTATAATAATATTATTATAGTCTTTATTTATTCATATACTTGGAAAAATCATTTCATGTTTCATTGTGGAGTTCATGCATGTGCTAGGTGTAGATGTTATTATGGTCTGGTCATAATGTTCATATCTTGTTATCATAAACATCATACAACACCACTATAGTCTAATTAGATAATAATATGATTATGTTAGTATGAATATGTTAGTGCTCGCATCCAACATTGGTTCAACAATGTTTAGGTTAGTCATTGTCTTAGGATGGTCCATGTACCTAGGCTCTTAAGATAATTACTTAACATGTAAGCGTGATGCTTAGATAGTTAACTAGCGTTGGATGTCTTGTAGACTCACGGGTTGTAGGGGTAGGCAGCAGGTGGTGACAGCTGTTGACGTTTCTTACATCATATGTAAAATTCCGCAAGCGCACGGAAACTATCGATGTAGCATTTCCCCTTAAAAGAGTATTCCAAGGGTGTCATTTATATTCTCCCAAAGGCTAGGTGAAAGCATAGCAATCATCAAATGGAGGGGATAGGTTGGTCTAGGTAGGTTTCTAGTAAGGATGGATAATAGATAAATGAGGTAGTGTGACACACACAAGAGCATTCTATCCTAAGGGGGATAAAAGGGTCAAGAAGGATTAAGCTAAGAGTTAGGTAGATACTCCTACTATACTTCTAGTATACATATACATATCCTAAGTTAGATACTAATGATCACATAAATGGCTAATTCTCATGCTAAGTTGTTCAACACATCAGACACGGGTTTACCCCTATCAATACTAGGACGACTCCTGCAAAGACCCTGTGGCATAGCCGAACATGGAGTATTACAAGGACAGATAGGGCTATCACCACCTACTGCCTACCTCTTCAATCCATGGGTCTACGAGACATCCAATGCTACTTAACTATCCTAGCACCATGCTAGCATATTAGGTAAATACCTTAAGTGCTGCAGCACAAGCCATCCTAAGACAATGACTAACCTAATCATTGTTTAACCAATGTTGAAACATAGCATAAGTCATTCATATTAATATGATCATATCATAACTATTTAGACAATAGTGAGGGTTTGTAGTGTTTATGATGATATAATGAAAGTGGTATAGCATAATCATAAATACTACTCCTACCACATACATGGAATCCACAATCAAATAAGAAATGCTTCATCAAAGTATATGAATAAAAGAAGACTAAAAATGACATCTTTATTAAGAATAAAGTCACAAATACAAATAGAATATGAGAGCCATATCTTTCCCAATTGGGAAGAGACTCCTTCTCTCCTTTCCTAGTTGGACTATGGATAGAGCTCTCCTCTCTAGAGCCTAAACTCCTCTAAACCTATGGAGAGTAATGGATACAATACAATGAATACTCAAGTGGTGTGTGTGTGAAGTGAGAGTAGGGGATCCATTTATTGCTTGAGAAGGGTTGGTCCCCGCCACCAAAAGCGCGCGAATCGGTCTTCATCGTGATCAGGACACCATAGGGAGCCGACACGTGGAAGCTGACCAAGTTTGGCGCCAGGAAGGCGTCGACCACATGTTGGCGCTTGATTGGCTAGGATGATATTTTATAGGATTGCTCCCCCTCTTTTACCTTATTTCCTGCAATAAATGCCCGCATGCACTACTTCTCCAAGGACAAGTGGAAATAGGTTTAATAGAAAGGTGATGTGTGCAAGAAATGATATTTCCTTCACATAATTGAGTTATATTGATGGGTGAAATTGCTATTGTCGGTACCCTGGAAACCGTACACCCCTTGAGGTTATAAAGATCTCAAAGGAAAGTCATCTACTTGATTTGAAGACCTTCGGAGGCCCACATGTTAGATATAACTGGACCCGCTTCTCCAGCATGGTTAATCTCAGGGTCGCCACGTGTACAATAAAACCGGAGCTACCGCCCACAAGGGGGAAGCTCCGGGCCATGTACCGAAATGGCACCTCCGTACTTAACCCCAGACCGAGAGAAGCTCCGGACCTGACACGTGTCAGGTAGCTCCGGAGCTGCCTGTTTCCCACAGTATGCTCCAGAGCTGCCACGTGTCCAACCGTCGGAGCTTCAGCCTCTGATCTCCGGAAGACTCCATAACGGCTCCGGACCTGCACAGGGGAATCAAGGACTTCAAGACACGATTAAGTGTCATTAATACCATATTAATGACACACGATCGGATGACCTTAATTACTAGTAACAGTGCTGTCAAAGCCCATTACCCAATCGTTAAGGGCAATTAAACTTGTTGAATGAATATCAATACTAGTAACCGCCGGGGCCACATGTCAAGCCAGGCTAATTTGTAACGGCCTGCCCTTGTACTATAAAAGGACAGGCCGACGACACGTTCAAAGAGGCTAGACACACGCGCCATAGACGCTCAACACAAGCTCATACAGCTAATACAACACCAACACACCCGTGGAGTAGGGTATTACTCTCTGGCGGCCCGAACCACGTAAACTCTTGTGTCTCCTGCGTCATTTACTATTCATTTTCTTGAATCTCCGCGCGCCCACACCGAACATCAAACTCCCCTAACACTTTAGTAGTGTCGGGTGATCTGCCGGTTCCAAACCACCGACAGTTGGCGCGCCAGGTAGGGGCGCCTGAGATTTTGAGAATGGTGAACTCAGCAGTTGGATCATCCAACGGTCAACCTGCTGCTCAGGCTATTGGGGGCAGTCCCTCCAATATGCAGCCACCAGCAGGAGCCTCAGCACCAGCAGGAGTTACACTCCCACCACCACCGCCTCCACCAGCAAATCAAGCTAGGCAACGCGATGGTGCGCCGGCGTCAATCACTGCGTCGGCAAATCATGACAACCCGGAACACGCGCTCCGTGCAGCGCGTGCTCTTCTCCAACGCCCACCACCTCCGGATGCATCCCAGGATGCACTGGAACAGTGGAGGGCTGATGTGGAACATTTGGTTGCAGCAGCAGCCAAACGCCTCAGCAACCAGGGTGCTCCTCCTTTAGGACGAGCCCCGTCGCAGCGGCGGACTTTGTCTGGTAGACTTGGTCCGCACGTTTCCAATAGCAGGAGACGTGATGCATCACAACAAGTGACGTCATTGCCCTCCGGGGCACGACGCACTCACACGGTATCTAGGCTATCAACTCATGACCTCCGGGCGGAGCTTGATCGCCGATACCGCCAACAAGATGGCCGAGTCCATATTGAGCGTGCTCGTGAAAGACGGGAAGCTCAGGACCTTTCTGCTCCTGAAGGAGTAGGAGGAGGCTGTTCAGCTCTGGCCATACATCTCCGTATGGTCAGGTGGCCACAGAAGTTCCGGCCTCACCTGCCGGAAAAATACGACGGGACTGTCAATCCCGCTGAATTTCTTCAGATCTACTCCACTGCAATCTTGGCAGCTAGAGGAAACGAGGCCGTGATGGCCAATTATTTTCCAGTGGCCTTAACTGGGACCGCCAGGTCCTGGTTTATGAGCCTTCCACCCAACTCTATCAACAGTTGGGAGGAGCTGTGCCGGCAGTTCACCGCCAACTTTGGGAGTTTATACACCCAACCAGGCACTGAACTGGACCTTTTAGCAGTCGTGCAAAAAGGGGGAGAATCCCTGCGATCATTCATCCAGAGGTTCTCTCAGGTACAAAACACTATCCCTTCTATCTCTAGCGCCTCTGTCATTGTGGCATTCAGACAGGGTGTACGGGACAAGAAGATGCTGGAGAAACTGGCGATCAAGGAGATCACCAGCGTCACGGAACTCTTCAGTTTGGCCGACAAATGTGCCAGAGCTGCGGAGGGACGTGAAATGCACTCCAAACTAACTCCAGAGGATCACAAAAAATCCTCCAAAGAAGAAGCCGCTACCTCCGGAAACGGCAAGAGGAAGAAAAAGACCAACGGCAAGAAGAAGCCGTCGGCCGGTACATCCAATGTTGCAGCTGCTGCAGCTCCGGGTGGCCGGGGCCACGCCCCGAAAAGCGACCTCGACCGTCTTCTGAAGACGGTAGCAAGCCCAAGGTGTGGTGCCCAATTCACAAAACGGGCAGCCACAGTTTGGAAGATTGCCGGGAGGTCCAAAACCTTGCCGAGCGCTACAACAAGCGCCGGGAAGAATCTCCTTTCCGACAGAGGGAAGGAAAGCAAAAAGTCGACGAAGCTCCGGCTGAAGAGGAGTTAGGATTTTAGGATCCCAAAAAGGTCCTGAAGGCCGTTTACACCTCCGTCGACGATGATTCTGACGTCTCTGACAACGAGCGTCGGAAGACCATGAACACCATTTTTGGTGGATCATGGGACATCACCTCCCGCCGCGTCATCAAGACTATGCGTCGGGATATGGCTGCTGTAGCTCCTACAGTCAGGCCACAACCTCATCGGAAGTGGATGGACATAGCCATCACTTTTGATGCTTCGGACTGCCCTCGGAGCATGGTTGGAGCAGGTCAGTTACCTTTGATGGTATCTCCTACCATCAACAACATCCAGCTCCACCACGTCATGGTAGACGGAGGTTCGGGGCTTAACCTCATAAGCTTCAAAGCTTTTACTAAGCTTCAACTCCGACCTTCGGATCTCCACCCCTCTCGACCTTTCTCTGGAGTAGGTCCGGGGGCCATTACCCCACTCGAAGCTATTATTCTCCCCGTTACCTTCAGGACACGGGAGAAGTACCGCACTGAGAAGTTGGTCTTCGATGTCGCTCAGATCAACTTACTCATCAATGCCATCTTGGGTAGGCCTGCCCTGTACAAATTCATGGCAGGTGCTCATTATAGTTATCTGGTGTTGAAGATGCCAACGCCAGTAGGCGTTCTCCAGATCCGCGGAGATCGTACTGCCGGAGTAACTGCTCTGGAAGAACTCCATGCACTCACCACGGCGCAAGAGGAGGACTCCAGGCAGGAGCAAGCTCCAAAACCCCCGAGCATTCGTCAACGAGGCTCGACTTCTGCACCTCGTGTGCAGCCAAGCGGCGGCACCGACATTCCCGTCAAAGTTGTCCAAATTGGTTCCGATGCCGCTCAGACCACCCGTATATCGGGGGGATTGAACGACAAATAGGAACTCGCGCTCATCACTTTCCTCCGGGCTAACGTCGACGTGTTTGTCTGGCAACCGTCACAAATGCCTGGGATCCCCAGGGAAGTGATTGAGCACAATCTGAAGATCTACCCCGACGCCCGGCCTGTGCATCAGAAGCCTCGGAAGCAATCCGTAGAGCGACAGAACTTCATCCGACAAGAAGTGAAGAAGTTACTCGAAGCTGGATTCATCCGAGAAGTCTTCCATCCAAAATGGCTGGCAAACCCAGCCGTTGTGCCCAAGGCCGATGGGAAACTTCGGATGTGCATCGACTACACCACACTAAATAAGGCATGCCCAAAAGATCCATTCCCACTACCAAGAATAGATCAGATAGTGGATTCCACCCCCGGGTGTGAATTACTGTGTTTCCTAGACGCATATTACGGGTATCATCAAATCAGGATGTCTAGGGAAGATGAAGAGCATACCTCATTCATCACAGTAGATGGATTGTACTGTTATACAGCCATGCCCTTTGGTCTCAAGAATGCAGCTTCAACTTTTGTACGAGCTATGTACAAAACTTTTGAAGAACTCATTAGAGACATAGTGGAAGTATACATCGATGACATCGTGGTCAAGGTCAGGGACAAGGAGTCACTCCTTGACACCTTGCAGTAAGTCTTCGACAAGCTGCAGGCCACCCGCACAAAGCTAAACCCAGACAAGTGTGTCTTCGGGGTTAGCTCCGGAAAACTTCTCGGTTTCCTGGTAAGTCACCGGGGCATAGAAGATAATCCGACGAAGATTAAGGCCATTGAAGACATGCGGCCACCAACCTGCATCAAAGATGTCCAAAAGTTGACTGGATGTCTAGCAGCCCTCAGCCGGTTCATTTCAAGACTGGCGGAATAGGCACTCCGCTTCTTCAAGTTATTGAGGAAGTCCGGACCATTCCAATGGTCTGAAGAAGCAAAGAAGGCATTCTAGGAGCTGAAACAGTTCCTCACCACCCTACCAATTCTGGTAGCTCCGAACCCTGGTGAGCCTTTGTTGCTTTACATTTCAGCAACTCATGAAGTTGTCAGTATGGTTCTGGTTGCGGAGAGACCAGAGCTACCTCATACTCAGGAACCTAAAAGTGAGTCTGGGTCCCAGCTCCCAGACTCGAATCCACAAGAAGTCACTTCAGGAGACCCAGACCCCTCCGGGAGGGTCCAGGTCGCTTCTGAAGAAGCCCTGGGTTCCTCCAGCCAGGACCCGGAGGTCCCCGAAGAAAATTCGGATTCCTCCGAGAGGATCCGGGTCAGTGAAGAGGAAGCTCCGGACCCCTCTGGGAGGGTCCGGACCATTCAGCGCCCAGTGTACTTCATTAGTGAAGTACTACATGATGCCAAGACTCGATACCTAGAGGTGCATAAGCTACTCTATGCAGTTCTTATTGCCTCCAGGAAGCTTCACCATTACTTCCAAGCTCACAAAGTCTCAGTGGTGACCTCTTACCCACTTTGAGCAATCTTGCATAATCCCAATTCAACTGGGAATATTGCAAAGTGGGCAGCGGAATTGGCTGGATTTGATCTTGAATTTATTTCAAGGCAAGCAGTCTAGAGTCAAGCATTGGCAGATTTTGTGGCAGAATGGACTCCCTCCCCATCAAACCCTGGGGGCCCCAATGAGCAGAAGACGGAGCATCAAGCTCCAGCCTTCACCGAGCCTCACTGGACCCTCTACTTCGACGGCTCCATGCAGAAGCAGGGGGCCGGAGCTGGAATTCTTCTCCTTGCACCAACCGGAGAGAAGGTGAAATACATGGTACACCTTGACTTCAAGGCGACCAACAACATGGCAGAGTACGAAGCGCTCATCTACGGACTAAAGGTGGCACTGTCATATGGTGTCAAGCAACTGCTGGTCAAGGGAGATTCGTAGCTCATCATTAAGCAGGTGAAGGGTGAATGTTCCTGCAATAATCTCCAGCTAGCTGCTTACCTCCTTGAAGTCCAGAGGCTTCAGAAGGACTTTGAAGTCCTAGATCTCCACCATGTTCAGCGTGCCCATAACGCTGAAGCTGACGAAACCTCGACGAAAGCGTCAACCGGAGCTCCGGCTCCAGACGGAATTTTCGTCCGGAGGTTGTCAAAGCCAACAGCTCAGCCTGCCGAACTGAGCGAAGGGGGCGAGATCAGCATCCCGAAGCTGACGGTCCCGATGGCCCTGTTACCATGGCAGCCATCAAGGGTCATAGGTGCTGCCGGGAGCTCCGAGCAACCCAGCACGCAAGACTCAAAAGCTCAAGCTAGTTCCGATGCATGGATCTCGGAGATCCGGAGCTACTTGAAAGACAACATCCTTCCTGACGATGATGTATCCGCTGACCGGGTAGTCAGATTGGCTAAAAGATACACGTTAGTAGAAGGGGATCTCTACCGGCGCGGCGCCAACGGCATCCTAATGCGGTGCATCACAAGGGAAGAAGGCTGCGAGCTCCTCGCAGAAATCCATGGAGGCGAGTGTGGGAACCACGCGTCTTCCCGCACGCTGGTTGGTAAAGCCTTCCGTCATGGCTTCTACTGGCCTACAGCACTCCAGGATGCAACTGAGCTGGTGAAGAAATGCGAAGCATGCCAATTTCATGCAAAGCAAATTCACACACCAGCTCAGCCCCTACAAATGATACCTCCTACATGGCCCTTTGCTATGTGGGGGATGGACATCTTGGGATCTTTCCCAAGAGCCGTCGGAGGTTACAAGTTCTTGTACGTCGCCATTGATAAGTTCACCAAATGGCCGGAAGCAACTCCAGTTGTGACAATCAACAAACAATCTGCTATCAACTTTTTGCAGTCCATTGTATGCAGATTTGGAGTCCCAAACAAAATCATCACTGATAATGGGACCCAATTCACAAGCTCTGCATTCCAAGGATATTGCGAAGACCTCAACATTCAAGTTTGCTACGCCTCTGTAGCTCACCCAGCCAGCAATGGCCAAGCCGAGAGAGCAAATGCTGAAATCCTTAAAGGACTCAAAACGCGCACCTATGAGCGCTTGAAAAAACATGGAGCCAACTGGATCGAAGAGCTTCCACCCACCTTATGGGCCAACAGGACATCTCAAAACCGGTCAACTGAAGAGACACCCTTCTTCCTGGTGTATGGATCTGAAGCAATCCTTCCTCCAGAAATCACCTGGGGGTCACTCCGGGTCCGGACCTTCGATGAAGCCACGCAGGACCAGCTCCGGCGTGAAGACCTAGACCTCCTGGAGGAGGGAAGGTGCCAAGCAGCTGTTCGGAATGCCCGATACCGCCAAGCCCTTCAGTGCTATTATCAGCGGCATGTACACAACCGACAGCTCGAGGAAGGCGATCTGGTGCTACGGAGAATACAATCCAGAGAAGGGTTAAACAAACTTTCCCCCGGCTGGGAGGGACCCTTCCGAGTGATTAAAGTATCCCGTCCCGGAAGCGTTCGCTTGGCTACCGAGGATGGGACACCTCTCCCAAATCCTTGGAACATCGACCTCCGTAAGTTCTACACTTAATACCACGGAGGTGAGTCTTGAGTAACTTGAGGTGTATGTTATAGAGTCATTGTACAGAGTCGGGTAGTTCCTCCGGGAGAGCAGTCGGACCTTTCCTGAAAGGTCCGCAAAGTTCATGCAACACTTGTCACAGTCTCAGGACTAAAAGTGTGGCTAACTACCCTGGGTCAGACGAGAAATGAAACACGCTTAGCCTGGTTCCGTACCCTAAGAGTGTACTTGTTTCCCCTGTACTCCGAACCTATAATGAAAGACATCTTCATGTGAAACAGACTCCACGTGCATTTATTTTGTACATGCTCAACATTTTTATTTTACTCTTTCCTGTCTATAACAAAGACGTGCAATTCTTAAGAAATTTTAGTTCGACCGGTTTATATACGATACGAGTTGTATTGTCAATTCTTTTGGATTCAAATATTGTTCATGGCCAACTCACCTGAAAGCCGCCAAGCCAACCTAGGGTTGGAGTGCGCTATCGACTTAGCCTGGTCAAGCACCCAAAGTACGCCACTCTACCTACACCCCGGCAGGTCGAAGTAAGGCGGGTCCATGTATAGTTGGATCTGGAAGAAAAGACAACACATTCGGTTGTATTTAGAATCGCGTTTGACTTAAAATCTTCTTGAGAATCGTAAGCCGCGACGAAGTTATAGACAAGAAACGAATTTTATTATTTTTCTTGGCTTAAGTGTGCAGAAAAAATAAAATCTACGTTGATGGAGAAAAGCCGGAGCTAACAAAGCTCTGACTCCCCTAGGTGGCTTGTAATCGATGTTACGCATCACCGGAGTAATCAACGTCCGGTAAAGCTAGGGGAGCCAGCCGTCGACGCTGAATAAAAGATGGTGAGAAGACCCCACAAACGGAGTCTGCTGCCAACAAACTAAGTGTTGGCAAAGGTCACTGCCGGAGCTACTAAGCTCTGACACCCCGGAGGACTAACTATCGATTCTCTACGCGTTGATAGAGACTATTGCCGGAGCTACTAAGCTCCGGCGATAGACAATACCGGAGCTTCTAAGCTCTGACAACCTCAGGGGGCCTTCACTATCGAAGACTTCTGACCTAAATTCTACAAGTTCAGAGCAAATGAGTCTTCAACAAAACATAATATCCTCTTGGTACATGTTTACAATCAAATTGTGTACATCTACCAGGGGGCCAAGTGAAGACAAAAGTGTTGAAGACAAAAAGTGAAATTCAAAAAAATTTGGGGATTTCATTTATCTGGAGACAAGGGATTACATCTGGAGACAAGGGATTACAAAATTGAGGAAAAAGAAGAGAAAATACAAGTGAGAACTACAGAGATGGTCCTAGACCCTATGGAAGAATTGGGCGACCTTCTCGGCAACCTCCGAAACGTTGGCTCGGACATCTTTGCCTTCTCCTTCAACCGGACCTTCAAGCACCGGGTCCAGAGGAAATTGGGAGTTCCGGCTGGTGTAGCACGTCAGCACATATTCTGCGACGTTCTTCGCCAGGGATTGCCCCTCAACCTCCAATTGGTCCGCGATGACATCGCCCACCTTGGAGAGTTTGCTGCCTGCCGAGCTCAATGCCTGCAACGCCAGGTCCGGCTCCGGCTCTGGATCATCCGGGCGCACGGGGCTGAAGCCCATTGGTGTCAGCGCGTCGTTGGCCTTGCCCAGGAACTCCCAAATTTGTAGGGAGTCCGCAGTCCTCAAGCCTTTCAATTCTTCCAAAGATCTTCTGGCTGCCACCAGTTCGGAATTCTCACGGGCGAGGCGCTCAACTTCTTTGGCGTTCTGCTGAATCTTCTCAGCAACCCGCTTCTCGAGTTTTCCGAGCTCCTCCTCCCGGAGGTGGATCTTGTTCTGGTGGTCGACCAGGTCCTTCTCCCCGCCCCTCACTTTCTTCTCCCTGGCAGTAAGGGCACACTCTTGTTGGTAGAGTTCCTGCCCTCGCACCCAGGCCTTCTCCTCTTCCTCATGGCAGCGCTCTTTCAATTTCTTGGCGTGCTCCTCGAGGCCCTTGTCATTCAGAGCCACCTTCTCGGCGAGCTCCTCCTCCCTCCTCAGGACGTCATCCCGCAGCTCTAGGAGTTTCTGCTCTTCATCTTCGAGCCGTTTCTCCCTCTCTTCAAGTGCCTCTCGGCGCTTGATGAGTGTAGTGTTAATGGCCTCAAGCCTTTCGTGGCGTTCATCGGCCGCACTATTGGCTGCTTTGGCCTGATCGTAGATCTCCCAGGATTGAGCGTCGAGGGCGCGAGTCAAACTCTCCCTGTCATTCAATAATTTACCCCAATACTCCAGGCGGACTTTCTCCCGTTTGATCCACTCTTTGTCATCCGCTAGCCTTGACTGCGCCAGCTTTGTCTCGAAGTAGAGCCGGTTACGCCACCTCCTAAGGGTTTGGCGCTCCTCTTCAAGAGCCTTGCTGTCGTGGAAGAAGGCCAGTTGAACTTGACGCAGACTGGAACATGCGTTGTCAATGGACAGTGACAACAGGATAGGTTCCGGACCTGCTGGGGTCTCCTCCGCTGGTTCCAGCGGGTTTTCAGATACAAAAATTGGGTCACACTCCACAAGAGTGGTCCCCTGAGTCTCCATGGCACTAGGGCCGTCCTCCGGGATGGCCTCAGTCGCCATCGAGGAAGGCCCCGCCGCCAGGTCTTCGTTCACCCCCTCAGGCAGGGGGCCAGCGACTTCGCTTGGGCACTCTGGCTCGGCCGCAGGTACCTCCGACGTCGTCATTTCCGTAGCAGAAGCCGCTGCTGGCTCCGGTCTGGGCACCTCCTCCGATGGGGGCTCGGGCTCCGACACCTCTCCAACAACCGGCTCGGGAGCCGAAAGATCTTCAACATCGACCGGCTCAGCGACCGGTGCTTCGGAGGTAGCCGGCCCAACTGCCGGAACTTCCTCAGCTTCCGGCGCGCACGCCGGGGCTTCAATCACCTCTGTCTCAACCGCCGGGGCTTCGACAATTTCCGGCTCAGAGGCCGGAATTACTGCTTCCTCTAGCTCAACAGTCGGAACTTCCGTCATTTCAGCACCAGGACCCGGAGCTTCAGCCTCCTGGACAGGTGCCGCTGGCGCATCTTCTCTCCCGTGGTCCGGCGCTACCACGGGAGTCTCTGGGGATGAGTCGAGGTCCATGACCACGTCAGCCGGCGCCGGAGCTGTCGCAGCTTCAGCCACCACTTGGGGCGGCACCGGGACAGGAGCAGAAGCTTCCACCCTCACGGCTTCAGCCGCTGTGGCTGAGGGTGGAGCCTCACTCCCCTTCTTGGGGACGCTGCAGATGATGAACAAAGAAACTTAAAAAATAGTTACTACAATTAAAACAACTATCCAAGGTAAAGATTAAAAATTACCTTGGGAGGCTTCCGCACCAGCTTGCGCAGAATCTTTTTTCCCGGGCGTTCTGGGCTGGTCATAGCTGGCGTGGAAGCTCCGGAAGGCCCCCCGGAACTCGTCGCGGCCACGGGTGTTTCCCGAGTCGAGGCCCCCCTCGATCGGGAAGAACCCCCGGACCTAGAGGCCTCCACCGGCCCAGGTGCTGGAGTCGCATGCCCAGAGCTAACACCCCGGGAGGAACCCACTGCGGGAACAGTCGCGCCCCGGGAGGACCCCACTACGGGAACAGTCGCCGCAGTTGTAGAAGACCTTCCCCTCTGGGGAGAAGGAGCCGACGCAGAAGTAGCGGGCCTGACGGACCTTCTGTCGGTGTACTGCAGCTTCCTCTTCCAGCTCACGGGTTCATCTGCCAGCTCCTTGCCCTTGCCGACGACCTCTTCCCTCGGCTTCGGAGCAGGGTCGGAGCCATCCTCGGGCATTCCGGGGGTCGCTACCCTGGTGGTTGATCTTCTCTTGACGACACCAAGGTCGTCAAGCACGGGCATCTTCCGCCGGAGCTCCCTGCTGAACTCCACTTCCACGTTCAGAGGAAGAAAAGCTAATGGCGGAGTCAAGTCGTCACCATAGACGTTGATACCGTGCTGGAACTTCTTGAGGTGGAACTCCAAGGTTTTCCCCACCATGTTGGACTTCAGCCCGGTCTCGACCCGGTCGTCGTCCATCACGCTGTTGAGGGCCCATGCGAGTTTCTCTCTCCTCTTCAGCGGCGCCCACCTGTTGACCAAGAAGTTGCAAAACACCGCCTGAGGAGTCAATCCTCCCTCCACGCATTGGCGGATCCTGGTGAAAGCAGGGTTGAAGGCTTTCACCAGCACCGGAGCTTCACTCCAGATTGTCGTGTCAATGCTGGGAAGGCCTTCGGGCAGCTCCAGCCTCTCGTGCTCCTCCACCCGGATGACTATCCAGTCCTTATTCCAGTCATCCCATTTCCCAGAGGCAAATGACCAGAGGTACTTGAATGGGCACTTCTTGCGCTTCACGAAGTAGTAGAAGCCAAGGTACTAATTGCTCCTGCCGGTGGTATGGACGGTGAAGAAGGTCCGAAAGAGTTCAATGCAGGGGGGATACCCACCCACATCTCACAGAAGTGGACGAAAATGGACACAAGAAGAATGGAGTGGAGACCGAGATGATACAACTGCAGACCATAGAAGTCTAGCAGCATCAAGAAAAAGGAAGAAAAAGGTGGGATCAACCCCACCATGGCATACGAGGAGAAGTACACCATTTCGCTGGAGTGCTGCTTCTCAAACGGGAGCTCTCCACCGGCGCGGACCGAGCGGTTGAAGAAGTCCGAGGACCATCCCATGAGGGCCCGAACCTTCTTCAGGTTGCCGTCGGTCATCAAGCGACTCTCGCGGAGACCCAACTCCATCGCGGCACGGCTAGGCAAGAGAAGAAAAGTGAAGCACAAGTTGGGAGTTTGAGCGCAAGATCACATGGGAGGCGTGAAGAACTCCTGACGGTGCGCGCTTTCCTTCTTAAGTAAGCCCTCGCAACGCTTGGATGGAAACCGCAAGGAAGTCAAAGATACCATCCAAAAATTCCACCCAGTCAATGACAAGGGGGCCCGGGACCACCCCGACGATCAAGTCGAGGTTCTTACCCAGGCGAACGGTTGTCATCATGAGGCGGGAAACCCAATGGCGGCGGCCTGACAAGGCGCGCGGAACCGATACGGTTGTCGTATCGGGAACCGGCGACCTTCAATTGCGTGAGATCCGCACGCCAAAGATCTCATCTGCCACACGCGAGATACGCCACGCGGCAAGGATTTAACTCCAAATCCTCGCAAACGGCACCTCTGAAGACCTTTGAAGACTCAGTTCAAAAGCCGCGAGGATGGACCCACCTCCGGCGGAATGACTTCACCCCAGTGGTCTTCCCCGGAGGTAGGTCCAGGGGGCCACTGTCGGTACCCTGGAAACCGTACACCCCTTGAGGTTATAAAGATCTCAAAGGAAAGTCATCTACTTGATTTGAAGACCTTCGGAGGCCCACATGTCAGATATAACTGGACCCGCTTCTCCAGCATGGTTAATCCCAGGGTCACCACGTGTACTATAAAACCGGAGCTACCGCCCACAAGGAGGAAGCTCCGGGCCATGTACCGAAATGGCACCTCCGGACTTAACCCCAGACCCAGAGAAGCTCCGGACCTGACACGTGTCAGGTAGCTCCGGAGTTGCCTGTTTCCCACAGTATGCTCCAGAGCTGCCACGTGTCCAACCGTCGGAGCTTCAGCCTCTGATCTCCGGAAGACTCCATAACGGCTCCGGATCTTCACAGGGGAATCATGGACTTCAAGACACGATTAAGTGTCATTAATACCATATTAATGACACACGATCGGATGACCTCAATTACCAGTAACGGTGCTGTCAAAGCCCATTACCCGGTCGTTAAGGGCAATTAAACTTGTTGAATGAATATCAATACTAGTAACCGCCGGGGCCACATGTCGGGCCAGGCTAATTTGTAACGGCCTGCCCTTGTACTATAAAAGGACAGGCCGACGACATGTTCAAAGAGGCTAGACACACGCGCCATAGACGCTCAACACAAGCTCATACAACTAATACAACACCAACACACCCGTTGAGTAGGGTATTACGCTCAGGCGGCCCGAACCACGTAAACTCTTGTGTCTCCTGCGTCATTTACTATTCACCTTCTTGAATCTCCGCGTGCCCACACCGAACATCAAACTCCCCTAACACTTTAGTAGTGTCGGGAGAACTGCCGGTTCCAAACCACCGATAGCTATATAACAACCGTCAACAAACTCCCCCAATCTTAACCTTTGCTTGCCCCGAGCAAAGTCAAGACTTTAGGTTGATGATCAAGAGTTGCTATAATGTTCTATTTTTTCAAAAGTACCATGTGCACAACAAAATACTCTACCTAGTATTGCAAAAATTGGCCTGGTACTTCAACCATCTTAAGTCATCATGGGGCTTATGGCTTGTCCTATTCATGGGTGGTTGAAAGATAGAACAACAAATGGAGCAAGCATACCCTAGAGATCAAGTTCTACTCAAATTCCGGAGAGCTCAATTTAGATTTTAAGTATCTCAATTTGATTATCTCGGTCTCTCCTTTGTGTAGTGGAAATATTTCCTCACCAAGGCATTGTGCTTACACTCATCCTACCACTAAATAAGGCTTGTATGTGGAGCTTGGTAGGGAATATAGTAGGCATATTTGCAACACATAATATTGCTAAGTCAAAAAAGGCAAGCCTTAGAAGAATTCAATTCAAAACTATTTGATTCAAGACTTGTGCATGTGTGATGGAATGGAGGTGGATGTGGATGTTTGAGATGACTCCTATATATGTAGACTCTCTTATTTTGCAGGGATTAAACATGACTACTTTTCTTATTTTTCTCTCATGCTTACGATGTAAGCTTGCATTTTCTTTTTCTTGTTCTTGTAGCCATGTATTCTACTTCCTTTTTACGCAATAAACTTGGAGAGAGTACTAATCATGAAGGATATGAAGTTTCTTTTTTTATTGTGGAATGATGGTATGATGAAATTTTGCTTACTTCTAGTGTAGAAGTATATCATGTGTAAGTGAAGTCTTGTATTCAAAGGGAAATGAATGAATTCTCACATAGGTCTATACTAGTTTGACTAGGCTCAATGTGAAGACATATAGCATATGCATAAGGTCTATCAATGTAAAAATATCATATAGCTTTGGTAGGTATTTCCAATAAATGAGAGTAACTTAAATCTTTTTTAGAATTTCTCCGGAAATCTAAGTTTTACTTTCAAACTAGAAATAGCAGCCTCTATCACTATATCATATCTCACAATAAATTAGAATTGGATTAAGCTTTTGCTACCCACAATTTTTAAATCAAGGCAAAAGTAATTTTAGCTAATGAAAGTAATATTTTTGAGAGAATTAAGTTGTAAACTAGGGACTTAGGAAAATTAAAATAGAGCAACTATTCATCATTTCATCTATGTGAATTCTAAACCATTCTTACCGCACATCTTTTATTTCATTTGAAAGCAAATCTACTCTACTCATTTTTAGGTTTTTTATATGCGAGGTGAATGGGGGATGAATGGAAAATAAATATGTAAGGGGTGATACAATTTACCTCAAGTGGGGGTCCTCCCCCAAGCTTGTTCTTCAATCACCTCCGTGATGAGGGTTGAACCCTTGATGACAGAAGTATGCTGCGAGATCAGCTTGTTGTTGTTGTAGTGTAGAGTTGAAGTTGGTGAATTGAGTGTCCATGTGTTGTTGCCAATCTTGGGTACCTTGTACATGCTCTTGGAGAGTGTTGTAGATGTCTCCCGTCCTCACTTCAAGGTCTTCTATACGTCTAGTGAGATCCGTCATTCCTTGACTATAGTCATGATGACTTCTAGCCGAAGAGGAACGACATCTTCTCATGGACGTTGGAGGCAAGCTGCTAGAGCTTGAAGTGGATAGGGGTGGCTCCCACGTGGCACCTGGCCATCCATGCCAAGACGGACCTTCGGTCTCATACGATGGAGGTTGAGTCTATCTGGGTGCATCACCTGTTGGGTTCTCTTCCTCTTCGTACTCAAGGACCGTGGAGGTTGTCGGAGGCATGGCCGCTCTCCTTGCACGACTTCTAGTTACTCTACCAGAGACATTACTTCTTCGAGATTCCTCGATAGGGAGAAGATCAATGGTCAACCTCCAACATTTAAACAAATGAAAATCCGGGTTAAGTAACCGAATTTCTTTGACAAAGCTGGGATAATAAAACATTAAAGATCCATCATGATCATGCTTAAGGGTATGTTCTTGCACTATATAATCTTCATTAATTAATTCTCGTTCATTTTCAATATATTCAAATGAAGTATATTCTAGTGCTCCTACCCTAGTAACATTGTGTGTAATCAATGAAGTGCATTCAATTGGCCCTATCCTCGAAATATAATCTAACCATTGTGTCATTATGACAATAATTAGAGCAACTTTTATCTTTTTAATCATGGCAAATAAAATTTTCAGTCATCATCATGCACTACTCTAACATCTCCTCTAGGGAACATAGTCATAGCCACCCATCTGTGCATGAAGCGTAAAGTAGGATTGTGCAAGTGGCTATTCCTAGGAGCACTACATCTGACCTCACTAGTCAATTCATGACAAAAACATTGTTTGTTAAACGTAGGCAAAGTGTCTAAATCTAGCAAACAACATTTATTGAAGCCTAGGATTTCACTTAATTCTTTCCATAGGATGTTGTATTCTTTTTGAAATAATCTAAAAGAAACCATCAAATCCTATTTTAAGGGTGCAAAGGAATTGCATGGAGGGAAGGTGTGAACCTTTCTTCTCTATGTGAGTAAATTCTCCCATCCTAGTGCACACCAAATGAAAAAGAATCCAGAATCCATACCTATTTTGGAGATCAAATCTGGATCATAAGCTTTCATATGAGAAAACTCAAGATCTTGAAGGAGCTTGCATGCTTGATTTTCTACTTCACTTTGTATGTTGAGGTCGTTGTCGTGGAGAAGTTGTCACAGGTTGCTTCTCTCACCCATGGGAGTGTCCTCACATACACTCCTCCTCCATGGACTTGGTGTAGCAATGGAAGAGGGACGTACACTTGAGTCTCCACCATGGCTTGAGCTTGCAGCCTCCTTCCTTGTGACACTTGGTTCCGAAAAACAACCAAGTGCGATGCATATGTGTGCTTAGGATATTCAACACACATACACGAGTACATCACAAATAATATACAGAAAATTACCAAAGCACAAATTATATAAGAAGGTACTTTTATTACAGTATTCAATTAATCCTCAAATTACAACTCTAATGATCATTTTTAATAGTTCTACAACGGAAATAATCTAAACTGAGCAAACTAAGCATAAGGAATATAGCGCGACTCCAAGAAATCCACAGGCAAGTCGAAGGCAGCACACAACCTAGTACTCCGCATTATTCTCAGGGTACTCCCAAACATCACCTGAAACTGTTGGTGGAGGAATTGCAAGGGTGAGCACATGTCGTAATCAGCAAGTGTGAGAAAATACGACATGTATCTTAAACAAGGAATGATAATAAATAATGGTTATTTGCTGAAAAGTATATTTAAAACATATGAAAAGCATCTTACAATGTCTATGTGAAATTTATCCCATCATACCCCAAATAAACATTATAACTCATAACCATCATTCATTATCCATCCACATGCCATATTCTTACCATGATCATTAACCATATCCATTTATCACCATCCAATCCATAACCATAACCAAAAACCATTACCATCCCAAATACCAGTTCCAATCTAATCATGTGACGGTTCAGGTCGCTCATAACCGGAAGCACGACTATCGTGATAGTTTTTAACACCTTGCAGAGGCTGTACCACTTTACCCACAAGTTTGTGATTTCGTCCCCTTTCGGTGACTAAGGAACCTCCATCATACCCATGACCCGTCGGTCACATTAAACACTTCCAATGGTGTGTGGCCAAGAGATCACAAAATAGCCTTTACATAGGGATTACCAGCATATTCAGACCCACTAAGGTTTCACTGGTGGTGATGCCTCCAACTGCGCACATACAACCAAGGGCCCCTTATTGTGCCGTTCAGATCCCAGTGCAGTCCCGCCACAATTGCAAACCCAACCGACTCCCATTCCCCGCTCCCCAAATGATCCGAACAATGCTGGCAATACACCTAATTAATCGGCTAAGGTGCACCCATACTTGGCCCTGTGGTGGCACTGTTAAATGTGGCCTAGAGGGGGCGTGAATAGGCTTTGAAAATTTCCTGCACACTTAATCAAACTATCAAATACTTGAGGCATCAGACTTGCCCGGTTGGTGAAGCGGACTAGTCTGGTGTACTAAAGTGTTGTGAGTTAATTAAGTGTTGATTCAGGAATTGAGATGTTATAGCCGCGGAAATTTAAAAACTATTGAGATCACTTAAATTGAAAATCAATATTGCAAAGTTATACGTGGAAAGCAATTGTAATTCAGTTTACAAGATTGATCAACTTAATGTCCTAAGTAATGATAATGCAGAAAAAAGAAGCACACCAGACACAATTTTTTTTTGAGGTTTGATCTCAGCAAAGAGATACTCCTCGTTGAGGAAGCCCACATAGAGCCAGATCTCTTCAAAACCTTTCCCTAGTCAAGTCACCACACAAGGCCGATTTGATTCCACTATCACGGGTAATCACCGAGTTGGTTGGGCAACCTCACACTTTGAGGGCTCCCACAAGAATTACAGCAAAAAGATGATCAAATACACTTGAAAAGATTAAGAGTAATTGCACAAGTTAAAGCGATCAAACCCCAAGAGCTCAATGACGCGTAGACAACGATCTCCCAATCCCAAATCTGAATATTCAAATGATTTTCACTTTTGAGGACTTTAGATGTGTGAGGAGATGTGTTTTTGTACTCTTGGGACAGGTGGCGGCGCTAGGGTTTCACTTGTGGACAGTATAATACGTGAGTTATGTTTGTGGGGTCGTGGATCTCCTATTTATAATGTTTCCAAAATTGTTACCGTTAGGGATCGCGACAGCCGGGCTAGTCCGTACTGTTGAGCGGACTTGTCCGGTGTGATGTGTAAAGTCGGTATGAAATGTGCAGCACACTGGAAACCCTAAATTGTGTGAGGTATACCGGACTAGTCTGGTAGGCGTCCAGACTTATCCGGTGCCCTGTGTATTGAAACATCAGAAACTTTCTTGGACTAGTCCGATCCTCAGATGGACTTGTCCAGCGTGATGTGTTATGGAACATCAGAGAGTTCAACGGACTACTCCGGTCCTTGAACGGACTTGTCCGGTGTACAGTGTACTGAGTTTACAGAAAGTTGAATGGACTAGTCCAGTCTATAAACGGACTAGTTCGGTGCACTATGTAGTGAAGTTTCAGAAAGTTGATCGGACTAGTCCGGTCCATGAACGGACTAGTCTAGTGCACTGTGAAGTGAGACACCAGAAAGTTGAACGGACTATTCCGGTCCATGAATGACTAGTCTGGTGCTCAATGAGTTTCAAGATTTATTTTAAGACCCTTATCCCTACGCAAAGACTTGAGCTCTTGGGATTTTTCTCTCACACACATCCCATAAAATTAAGTCTACTTTGCACTTCATTCATCAATGGGGCCTTTCTTTTTCTTCGTCACTTCATTTTTCACTTTTTGAGTGCACCAAACTATCTAACATGAGTTGACCTGCATTCATCTCAACAAGTCCATTAGGATCTCATTTGTTTGTCATCAATCAACCAAAACCCACAAGGGATTGCCTAGATGCACTTTCAACTGTAAAACCTGAGTTGTTGCTCCATAAACCGGTCCTTAGATCCAAGGCAAGAAAACCACCATAACATCCAACCCAATCCACAAACCATGTTTGCTTAAATCTCCCAATCCCATGTTACCAATTAACCATATTTATCAATTCTCATCATCCATAAGTGCATTAGTTCATAGTTAAGACATTCGGTTGTTTTCCCATCCCAATTAATTTGAGCGAACCAAAAAGGTAAAACACCCTTCCCGACTCTCTACAGTATATTCCAAGCGACAAAGATTGTCAAACAAGACTAGTAAACACCTATCATGGGTTTCCCATCAAACTTGCGATTTTGCAAACAAAACATTTAAAAACAGGATCAAAATGATCAAGGACACTTTCCTTGCTGTTGAGACTGATTATGATCAAAAGCTTCGAAGTTCTGGTGTTGGAGGTCCTTGACAGCACCCTCTAGAGCAACATCTTCTATTCCACACAACAAACATACAAAACAAGCATTACAATCAATAAATGCTCATATGGTACTCAATATGTCATGACATGCATGAATAATGCAATTATGGAGTAATGCATGTTATCAAGTTGCTATCATTGCTTACTAACTAGTTACAATTAGGCTTTACATGTTAGAACAAGTTCTAAGTCATTTCAGAGATTGTTAAAGAAGTTCCAGGAATATTCAGAATAGGAAGACCGGACTAGTCCGCATAGGGACCGAACAAGTCTGTTCCAGTACAAAATGAAAATCGGACTAGTCCGCACTGGGGCCCGACAAGTCCATTGGCTAGGGTTTTTGGCGACTTTCCAATTAGAGCATAGTTTGAGTTGATGTAGAACCATAACTTACGTAGAGAAGATGCATCTAAGATATTTACCATGAATCCTAGGGTTCAAGGGTCGAGGATTGAGAATTGACGTCAAGATTGAAGGAGATGAAGAATTGACGAAGAGGGATGTTGACGTTGAGAGATTGGTGATGGAGATCGCAGCGGCAACGACGATCTTGGTTGATCCTCCTCCTTCCTCCCTTCTTCTTCTTCTCCCTGCGATGAACTCCTCTTGATGGCGGCTCTCACGAATTAGGGTTTGGGTTCTCTTCAGTTGTGGCAACGAGATGAATAGTTGGGGTGGTGGGGTGTTTATATAGAGGTGGAGAGGTAGGGTTTGGGTGGATTTCAAGTTTAAGGTGGTGGATGCCGAGTAGGGGTCCCACATGGGCTCCACATGGTTTGGTCATGACATTCTTGGGCCCACTTAAAGAAATTACCCAATAACATATCATGGAGAAAGAAATAGAGTCTGAGTCAGGCACAACGAACAAGTTCGCTAGGGGCCGAACAAGTACGATCGGGAACAGAGACTTGAACGGGCATGTCCGAAGACGATTCGGACAAGTTTGATCTTGTCCAGAGAGGAAAATGGACAAGTCCGGTATGAGGCCAGACAAGTCCAAGGGTCTTTTTGAATTTTCAAAAACCGGACCAAAAGAAGAGTCACCGGACAACTCCGAAGAGTTCCAGCAGCGTAGAACGGACTAGTCTGTACTATGGAATGGACAAGTCCGGACAACAACAGAAATGGTTTTGAACTAGTCCGCAGCAACAAGTGGATAAGTCCGGGGGACAACAGAGAGCAAAACCGGACTAGGCCGGGGTCCAGACCGGACAAGTCCGCACTGCTGCATAATTTTAAAAGCTGTTTTGGTTCTAATTAATTTTAAACTTGTTCTTTTTTATGATACTTAATTTTAAACATGTATGAGAACATATGCAATGCATGATGGATGAAAATGAGGCTGTTACATTCCTCTTCCCAAACAACCTCTTCATTCTTTTCATGGCCACAACAAGCAAGAACACAATAAAGCAAAAACTTGAAAGAGGTGATGTTAGTGAAAGAAAAACCAACGATAAATTTTTCCTTGAAGAACTTGAGAGCGAATTGCAAATGCAAACAAAAGCAAATCTTTTTGGGTTTGATTTGAGCAGAGTGCTTCAAGGAAGAGCGAGAAAAACAATGTGGGCAATGTGTGACTTTGGGGAGGTGTGGAATGAGGTGAAGTGTGAAGAGTAGTGCTCCTCACAGCCACCATTTATAGTGTACATTCCGCAACGGTCACAAGAGGATCAAATGTAGCCGTTGGAGGAGAGAGAGCCAAAATGACCCTTTCCCCATGGCAGCCGAACAGGGGGGTTCGACCGCACTGAAATGTGGGCCCCCTATTCCACCTTTTAGCAGGTGGGTCCCCAGCGGTTATAAAATTAGCACGTCTGTGAAAAGTCACATTTGCAACTCAGGAAAATTGTTTTTCGAATAAAACCTCTTTTTCAAAACCCAATAATTTTCTTTTTATAAAAAAATAAATAAATAAAAATAATAGTTGAGAATATAAGATTATCAACTTGCTAAGAAAACTCAAATATGCAGTGGGGAAAATCATACTAAGTGGGGAAAAACAAATAAAGATAAAAGAAAAATCAAAGAAAAGATAACTACCAATTTAAAGTATTGGCTAGGTCTCACCACTATTCGATGAGATGGCCATTTCTCCTTCTTCATTTCTGACATCCGGGTTCAGAGGGATGGGCTCAGACGGCTTGTCTTGCTTCTTCCACCATTCCTTCTTTGGTGGCTTGGTGGACTTGGGCCTTTGGGGAGGCCCAGACTTCTTCTTGAGGTGTCGACGTGGACGATAAGACGGGTTCTCCGCATAGATTAATTCTCTCATAAATGCAATGAGCGGATCAACCTTTGGAGGTGTGACTTCGACTTCTTGAATGTGTTTAACATTCGGCCCATACTTGATACAGATCATGGAGCATTGTTTCGGTTTTGGGCGAAAGTTAAACTTTTCCTCCTTGCCATTGATATGGAAGTGGATTTCTCCAGCCCCCACATCTATGCGAGCCTTTGCAGTGCTAAGGAACAGGTGCCCGAGAATGAGCGGTGCATCCTTCTTGACATCCATGTCGAGCACCACAAAATTCATGAGTATGAAGCAATTCTGGATTTTCACCGGAACGTCTTCAGCAATACTTGCGGATAACGGACTGAAGAGTCAGCCAGTTGGAGCTGCACTGGTGTTGGAGTAAGCTCCGTGAATTTCAGTTGGTCGTATACCACCTTGGGCATCACACTTACACTTGCTCCAAGGTAACAAAGTGCTTTGTCAAAGTAGTGAGCCCCAATCGAGCAAGATATGAAGGGATATCCAGGGTCCTTCAGCGAGTTGCCTTCCCATAGAGAAATCATGTTGACATTTTCCACGGGAGGTTCGAGCTGTCCTGGCATCTTGCCATTCTCCACTGGTGGAACAGCCACTGAAGTTGAGCCAACTGAGTCTCCAACATCTTGTTGAAGCTTAATTGATTCTTGAAGGCCAAGGATAGTCCTTCAATCTTGGCATTGATATTCTATGGGGTCTTGTCATTGGCTAAGAACTTCTTTGATAGGGCATCATTGATCTTTAGTTGGCTAGTGGCAAGCTTCCTCAAGCTGGGTTGATTTCCATTGTTGCCATTGATGTTGTACACTCCTTTAAAGAATGGGCGCGGTTGGTCCCACCCTTGACCTCCTGGACGATAGCCATTGTTGTTCCCATTGTTGTCTACGTATAAGGTATCCTCACGGGTTTCTGGGCAGTCATTGCCCAAATGGCCCGTGTTGCCACATACTTCACAAGTGATGTGAGGGTCTAGGGCATAGGCATTGCCACACACATCACCATTTGCTTGTCCATCTATCTTCTTCATGAGGAGGTCCAATTTGGCAGCGATCTTGTCCACCTCCTTCAAGGTGTGCATGCCTCGGTGACGTGTATGGAGACGCTCGTCGCTCCAATCCATATTTGATACCATCTTCTCAATCAATTGTTTGGCTTTGGGCACCATCAATGAGAAAAGGTACCTCCAACAACAACATCCACATAGTCACTCGCGAAAGGGATCAACCCGTTGTAGAAGTTTTGAATAATCACCCAGTCATCCATCCCATGGTGGGGACAGACCAGGATGTACTCCTGGAGCCTTTCCCAAGCCTCAGGAATAGACTCCTTGGCATCTTGCTCGAAGCTGGAAATTCTTCCATGCAAGGCATTGGTCTTTCCCAACGGAAAGAACTTGGTGAGGAATGTCGTAGAACACTTCTCCCAGGTGTCTACAACACTTCAGTTCGCATAGAACCACTGTTTTGCTCTCCCAAGAAGAGAGAATGGAAACAACCTAAGACGGACAACATCAGGAGATACGTATTGATCTTAGAAGTGCTGCAGATCTCATAGAACTGTTGCAGGTGACCACTTGCATCCTCGTTAGCCTTCCCACAAAATGGGTTGGCTTGCACCATCGTGATCAGGCTAGTATTGATTTCAATGTTCAGATCTCACGTGTTAACAGTGGGGCTAATAGGCACATTGTTAGGAGAGGGAGCTGAAAACTCATGAAGGGTCTTCTGGGCCATTGGCGTTTCAGTTGTTGGTGTAGTAGCGCTGGCTTGCTTTGCCGCATGAAGCTTCTAAGGAGTAACGACATGAGGTCCATCTCTCAGAAGATATTCGGGATCTTCAACAAAGTTTACTGGCAAGCGGAAACCAGACATACACTACCCTATTTTCACATAAAATGCAAAAGCAAGAAGGGTTATCCTACTAAAAACCTACTCAGGGTCCTATCCTATTCACTCAATTATGCAATACTTCAGCTGTCTTCCCCAACAACGGTGCCATAAATGCTTGTTGACGTTTCTTATATCATAGATAAAAATCTGCAAGCGCACGGAAACTATCGATGTAGCATTTCCCCTTAAAAGTGTATTCCAAGGGTGTCATTTATATTCTCTCAAAGGAAGGATAGGTGGAAGCATATCAATCATCAAATGGGGGGGATAGGTTGGTCTAGGTAGGGTTCTAGTAAGGATGGATAATAGATAAGTGAGGTAGTGTGACACACACAAGAGCATTCTATCCTAAGGGGGGTAAAAGGGTCAAGAAGGATTAGGCTAAGAGTTAGCTAGATACTCCTACTATGCTTCTAGTATGCATATACATAACCTAAGTTAGATACTAATGATCATATAATGGTGAATTCTCATGCTAAGTTATTCAACACATCGGGCACATGTTTACCCCTAGCAATACTAGGACGACTTCCGCAAAGAGCCTGTGGCATAGCCAAACGTGGAGGATTACAAGGACAGATAGGGCTATCACCACCTACTGCCTGCATCTATGGGTCTACAAGACATCCATGCTACTCAACTATCCTAGCACCATGCTAGCATATTAAGTAAATACCTTAAGATTTGCAGCACAAGCCATCCTAAGGCAATGACTAACCTAAACATCGTTTAACCAATGTTGAAACATAGCATAAGTCATTCATATTAACATGATCATATCATAACTATTTAGACTATAGTGGGGTTTATAGTGTTTATGATGATATAATGAGAGTGATATAGCATAATCATAAATACTACTCCTACCACATATATGGAATCCACAATCAAACAAGAAATGCTTCATCCAAGTATATGAATAAAAGAAGACTAAAGGTGACATCTTTATTAAGAATAAAGTCACAAATACAAATCGGAATATGAGAGCCATACCTTTCCCAATTGGAAAGAGACACCTTCTACTCCTTTCCTACATGGACTATGGACCAGAGGCTCTCCTCTCTACAGTAAACTCCTCTAAACATATGGAGAGTAGTGGATACAATAAAATGAATACTCAAGTGGTGTGTTTGTGAAGTGAGGGTACGGGGTCCTATGTATAGATGGAGAAGGGTTGGTTTCTGGCACCAAAAGCGCGCGAATCAGCTTTCATCATGATAGGGCACCACATGGAGCCGACATGTGGAAGCTGACCGAGTTTTGTGCTAGGAAGGCATCGGCCGATGTAACACCCTCATTTTCATCCATCATGCATTGCATACATTCTTATACAGGTTTAACATTAAGCAACACAAAAAGGAACAAATTTAAAATGAATTAGAACCAAAACAACAGTTAAAAGCCTGTGTCAGTGCGGACTTAACCGGACTAGTCTGATCTACCCTCTATTGTTTATCGGATTTATCCGCTTTTTGCTACGGATTAGTCCAAAAAACGTTTCTGTTGTTGTTTGGACTCGTTCGGCCCGATACCGGACTTGTGTGTTCTGCTTTCTAGACCTTTTCGTACTTGTCCGAACTTTCATCGGACTTTTCCGTTCAACGTTCTGTTCCATATCGGACTTGTCTGACCCTTCTATAGACTAGTCCGATGTGTAGGGTTTCGACTCAGATTCTATTTTTGCTCCACGATGAGTTATTGGGTAATTATGTTAGTTGGGCCCAAGAACGTCGTGCCCAACCTCTATAGAGCCCATGTGGGACCCCACCTATGCCTCCACCGCCTTATACTCAAATTACACCCAAACCCTACCACCTCCACCCTATATAAACACCCCAACACCCACCTTTTCACCCCTTTGCCACATTAGAAGAAACCCTTAACCCTAGTTCGTGAGTTCCGCCATCAAGAAGCCTCCACCGCAAAGAGAAGAAGGAAGAGGAAGGAAGGAGGAGGATCAACCAAGATCTTCGTCGCTGTTGTGATATCCATCATCAATCCTTCATCGCCAACATCCTCCTTTGCCAATTCTTCGTATCCCTTGATATTGACGTCAAATTCTCGAGTCTTCAACCTTTGAACTCTTGGATTCGTGGTAAATACCTTGGATTCACCTTTCTACATAAATTATGGTTCAATGATTAATCAAATTATGCTCTAGTTGAAAATTTGCCAAAACCCTAGCCATAGCGGACTTGTCCGGTCCAGTGCGGACTAGTCCGATTTCCTCTCTGTTCCAGAATGGACATGTCCGCTCTAGTGTGGACTAGTCTAGTCTTGCAGTTCTGGAAATTCTTAGAACTTCTTTAGTATTCCCCAAAATGACTTGAAGCTTGTTTAAACATGTAAAACTCAATTGAAACTAGTTAGTAAGCAATGATAACAACTTGATAACATGCATTACCACATAATTGCATCATTCATGCGTGTCATGATCTATTGAGTAATATATGAGCACTTATTGATTGTAATGCTTGTTTTGTATGTTTGTTGCGTGGAATAGAAGGTTTTGCTCTAGAGGGTGCTATCGAGGACCTCCAGCACCAGAACTTCGAAGCTTTTGATCCTAACCAGTCTCAAGAGCAAGGCAAGTGTCCTTGAACATTTTGATCCGGTTTTTAAATGTTTTGTTTGAAAAACAGCATGCTTGAGTCAAATTGATGGCACACCCAAGATAGGTGTTTACTATACTTGTCCCATCCTTATCGCTTGGAATATGTTGTAGAGAATCGAGAAGGGTATTTTACATTTTTTGCTTTGCTCTAATTAATTGGGATGGGAAAATAACTAAATGGCTTAACTATGAATTAATGAGCATGTATATGGTGAGAATTGATGAATATGATCAAATGGTAACATGGGACTTGGGAGATCTAAGCAAGCATGGTATTGTGGAATGGGTTGGATTTTATGGTGGTTTCGCTTGCTTTAGATCTAAGGACCGGTTCGTGGAGCGACCGTCCAGGATTTACAGTGCCACCACAAGGCCAAGTATGGATGCGGCGTAGCTGAATAATTAGGTGTGCTGCTGGTATTGTATGGACTATTAGATGGTGCAGGGAATGGGAGTCGAGGAGGGCTACCCTGGGAACCGCATGGCACAAGAGGGGGCCTGTGGGTGGGAGAATGGGGATTCAAGCCTGCTGGTGAAACCTTAGTAGGCCCGTACATGCTAGTAGACCCTTTGTAAAAGCTATTTTGTGATCTCTTGGCCAACACCAAAGGAAGTGTAAAACGCCATAAGGGAGGTTATTAGTAACCGAAGGGTGATGAAATCACAAACGTGTGGGTAAAGTGGTACAACCTCTGCAGAGTGTTAAAAACTATCATGATAGTCGTGCTCCCAGTTATGAGCGACCTGGACCCTCACATGATTAGAGTGGAACTTGGTTTTTGGGATGGTTTGGTTTTGATTGTGGATTGGGTTGTGATAAATGGACATGGTTAATGATGATGGTAAGAATTCGGTGTACAGGTGGGTAATTATTGATGGATGCGATACAGTGGTAAATGATGATAATGAGTTCATATTATGTTAATTATTTGGGTTATGATGAGATTAACTTCACATAGACATCTTAATATGCTTTTCATATGTTTTAAATGTACCTTTCAGCAACTAGCCATTATTTATTATCATTCCTTGTTTAAGCTACATGTCATTATTTTTCTACACTTGCAAATTACGACATGTGCTCAGTCTTGCAATTCTCCCACCAACAGTTTCAGATAATGTTTGGGAGTACCCTGAGGGTAATGCGGAGTACTAGGTTGTGTGATGTCATCGACTTGCCTGTTGTTATGCTTGGAGACGCGCTATATCCCATTTGCTTAGTTTGCTTAGTTTAGGTTATCTCCGCTAAAGTATTATTAGTAATAATGATCATTAGATTTTGTAATTTTAGGACTATTTGAATATTGTAATAAAAGTATGTATTTACCAGTTTGTGCTATGGTAATTTTCTGTATATCATTTGTGATGCACTCGTGTATGTGTGTTGAACATCCTGGGCTCACATATGCGTCACACTTGGTTCCTTTTCGGAACCGGGTGTGACAGCCGAACTCCCTAGACGTTCGAACAAAAAGTTGGACCAATTCTAGTGTGCTTCCTCGTGGTGACTTCTAGGTGGGTCCTATTAACTAATACGGGTGATACACCATTGGATGGCCTCATATACTTTTGTTTGTGGGCAATTTGATCCATGTGATGCCACATGTCGGCGTTCGATTGGCTGGGATGATATTTTATAGGATTGCTCACCCTCTTTTACCTCATTTCCCGCAATAAATGCCTGCATGCACTATTTCTCTAAGGACAAGTGGAAATAAGTTAAATAGAAAGATGATGTGTGCAAGAAATAGTATTTCCTTCACATAATTGAGTTATATTGACAGGTGTAATTGGTATATAACAACCGTCAACAACAACCTTGTCCACCCTTTGTAATCCCCCACGTTCGGCTACGCCACAGGCTCAAGGCGAGAATTGCCCTGATGTTATCAGGAGTAAACCCGTGCCCGATTTGTTGGACCACTAAGCCATAGTATTTATCGTTAGCATTGTGAGACCTATGTGTGCTGAATACATTGCCTATTATGATAAAAGTTTTGAATATTGCCAAAACACCCTTCTCATCGAGGTCTGACTCTGGGTTCAAGCTCCGACAAGGTCCGATAATAGGTTCGACATGTTTTGGGTAGCTCCGGTAAGGTACGACAATAGGTTTGGCATGTTTTGGGTAGCTCTGGCAAGGTCCGACAATAGGTTCAACATATTTTGGGCAGCTCTGGGAAGGTCCGACAATAGGTACGATATGCTTTGGCTTGGTCCGACGTAAGGTCCGACAAACTTTGGCTAGGTCCGGCGCAAGGTCCAGTTAGCTTTGGCTAGGTCCGGCGCAAGGTCTGGTTAGCTTTTGATGGGTCCAGTTAGCTTTGGCTAGGTTCGGTGCAAGGTCCGGTTAGCTTTGGCAAGGTCTAGTGCAAGGTCGCCGTGGTTCTGCTTTTAACTTGCAATGTTTCAAACTTGCTTTACACTTATGGGAATATTTTCTTAGTACTTCTGGACTAAGTTTTTGATGTATTTTGGCTGATTATGGTGGTTAAACATTACTGTGGTTTGCCTCATGCTTACATGAGGTGCTCATGTAAGGTGTTGGGGTTATCGGACTAACGAGAGTCAAGTCAGGGTTGCTTGAGGTTGTTTGTTCATGTGCAGGTGTTGCTTGAGGTCAAGACATGGCTGGTGACGGGATCTATTAGACTAGTCTTAGGGGGAAGATGAGGTTCAACAACCATGTTCAGAAGGAATTGTGGTTGAGTTGATCGGGAGGTCACGCAACATGTTTGGGTCCAAAACAATGCATATGAAGGTATTGTGGACATTGTTGGAAGGTGTTTTCACGTGTGAAAGGAGTGTATGGATGTGGCAACATGGTTCCAAGGCGATATGAAGATAAGTGGACGTAAAGAATTGGTCGGAAAGGTCCAATCGGCTGGATTATGCCTCAGGCTGCGGCTGAGGTGGTTATGATTCGTTTATGGAAGGTTTAGAGTTTGTTTTGATTAGATTTTGTGTGGGTCACGAAGTTGAGCTGTTTTATGGGATATTTTTCTAAGGTGTTTGGAAGTCTTAAGGTTGCTTCTATCTGTGTATAGAAGAGCCTTGAGCAGTTATGGAAAGTTTCGGTTGAAACTGAGTAGGATTAGAGTCCTAGTTTTGATTGGGTTGGCCTTAGGGCTGGTTATATATGCAAGGGAGGCCAAAGCTTGTGTGTAGATGACTTTGGGATGTTCCTCTTGTGATCTATTGAATAAAATTCGTATTTTAGAGGAGTTTTTGTGCCTTGTTTGTCCAACTTGTTTCAGACAAGTTTTTGCTCGTCGAGTTTCTGCACAACACTATGTTGCGTTGGTGTTTTTATCATAACTCGAGTTTTATAGGTCCAATTGATGTGATTCTTTTTGTGTTGTCTTCACAACGTGATTATCTATCATTTGTTAGAAGTTCACGGTTATTGGATTTGTGGTTGCTGATCCACACAAGTTTCTTTACAGTGTTGCAGATCTGTTTTTACTCAGGAAGAACAGATTGACCTTTGTTCGATCTTTCGATCATAACTTGAGTTTTTCTCGGTGGTTCTCTGTGATTCTTGTTGTCGTGTCTTCGTGACTTGATTATCTATAATATCTAATATTTTTTTCATGTTGAACACATTTAGATCAGTTGCACACATGTTTTGTTAACAGATTGATTTTCTACCGAGGGGTTCTCGTTGTTTCCGCCGAAAAAGTTTAAATCTACCATTCACCCCCTTCTTCTAGATTTTCATGCGCTCTTTGATCCTACAATTGGTATCAGAGCCAAGGTGCTCTAATCTTTGTGATTTGTACATATTTGTGACTAATCATTATGGAGAAATACTTCACAAAACCTTGTGTTTATAGTGGCATTGATTTTCAGGTTTGGAAGGCACGTATGGAGGCTTTCATTCAGGCGCAAGGCTTTGCAATATGGGAAAAAGTGTACAAGCTTTACTACGTGCCGCCAAACGATCAAGTTACAGCTGCAAACATGAGAGATGTCGACAACAACAACAAGACTCGAAACTTGATCATTCAAGGATTAACTCAAAGCGACTTCGACCGTGTTGCACACCTCCGATCTACGTACAATGTGTTGAAACCACATTATGACTACCAGGAAGGATCCAACACGATTAAGAAGGTAAGGCAAGACATGTTGAAAAAGGAGTACATGCATTTTCAGATGCAACCAGGTGAGTCCACCGATGATTTATTTGCTCGCTTTAATAAAATTCTCAGCAACTTGCGTAGTGTCAATGTTAATTTTTCAGATGTCAAGAATGCTAGGCAATTTCTAAGTGCATTAGACATGTCAGTTTGGGAGATGAAAGTCACATCTATTCGTGAATCTACTATCATGTGTACACTTACTTTAGATGTTCTATGTTCTAAATTGAAAACTCATGAAATTGACATATCTCACAAAAGAACCCCAACAAGTCTCTTGCATTTGTTTCTCAACGTGAATAGATTGAAGAGTATCTAGAGGAGGAGCTAGCACTTCTCTCTACTCTGTTCTCAAAAGCATTTTAAAATGTGAGAACTAGAAGGAGAGGAAGTGTCAGTTCTTAACGATGCTTCGAATGTGGTAAGACAAGACATTTTTATATAGATTGCCCTAATCTTTCAAGTTCTTCTACCCGTGATGAAAAGCAAAATAAGTTCAAGTCCTCTTCTGGCAACAACAACAAGAAAAAAAAAGACTTTTACAAAACGCCAAGTGGTGGACCATATCCTCTCCACTCTACTAGACAACAACTTGAGCGAAGTGGACTCCAAAAGTGATAAGGATGAAGACAATTTGGCAACTATACGTTTCATTGTGGGCAACTCAAGATCAAGTATGGAGCAAGCAGAACACAACAGCGACGATGAAGAGGTATGTCCCACTTGAGAAGAAATGTGTGATGCTATTTCTCGTGCCACTATTATACTTAAGAAAAAGGTAAAAAACTTAGGGACAATGCTATTAAAATTGAATCACTAGAATTTAAAATTAATCATTTGAAATCTTTAATTCCTAGTGATGATTCTTGTTCCTCATGTGAGCTTATATATGAACAATTGTCCTCCCTAGAAAGTGCACGCACCTCCACACTTGATAAACTTGAGTTAGAAATTGAAAAGAACAAAAAGCTTGCTGCACTTAATGATAAAAATTTGAAAGATGCTTGCTATTCTACAATTGATTTGCATTGTTCTACTTGTGATGACCTTGATAAGAAACTACACAATGTTATGAATGAGATTTCTATATTGAACAATGCTTTACATTCCCATGAAGTTAAATATTATTCTAATTGCAAATTAAAAGCAAAAACTTCATGTGAAAACTGCATAGACTTGTCTAAGAAACTTGATGATATGATAGGACACTAGAGCGTTTTGTAATAGGAATAAAAATTTGAACTTGCTGCTGAACTCATCTAAATCTTGCAATGATAAAATTGTTTAGGTTTTGATTCTCATGCTCATGCTAAGGCACATCCACCTAAAATTTTCAAATAATTAGCAAGTGGTTTGATTCAAACAGTTCCTAAACATGAAGAAGTGGTTTTCAAATCTGCAGGGTGCTATCTCATTTAGTTTCTGATAAACATGTTGCTTGCTCATCTAGACATGAACACAAAGTTAAATTTTATTGTACCTGCTGTGATAGAGATGGTCATTTCATAGATTTTTGTTATAGACTAACTAAACAACAGAAAAAAGGAAAGAATGATTGCTAAATTGCATAACAACCATGCAAAAAACTTGCTGCACATGCTGAACCGAATGTCAAGAACTTGCAACCTGCTGTCATGAGTCAAATACATTCAAAGTGTGCTCCCAAACCAAATGTTTTCGTGCTACACATGTAACACCTTGTAGGTCAGTAGTTGGGTACAAAAATCCTCAAACTTTGGCTCATAAACCTGCTGTTTTATCTTAGCTTTCACGTGTTACTCCTATTGGACGTTGTGTGACTCAGTACTGGATTCCTAAATGTCTTTTGACTAACCCAAGTATTGAGTCATCGACATATTGTGCTTATATGTAGGTTACACGCTTGAGGAAGGAGAACATTGGGATTGTGGATTCAGGTTGCTCACGCCACATGACCGGTAACAGAGAATGGTTCTCCTCTCTCTCTTTTGTGTCATGTGTAGAGAATATTACTTTTGCTGATAATTTTTTAACTCCTATAATTGCTAAGGGTTCGGTGAGAGTAAATAATCACTACATTTTGAAGGATGTGGCACTTGTTAAAAAATTGAAATACAACTTGCTTTGTGTTTCACTATTGCTAGACGAAAATTTGGAAATTATTTTCACGAAAAATTGCTGCAAGGTTGTAGATCAAATAGTGAGCTCATTTTTAACATGTTTCGGTTTGGAAGAGTTTTTAAAGCTGATTTTGATATGTTACCTTCTAAGCATAGGTGTTAATTATTTAAAAGACTTATATTTTGGCATCGTAGACTTGGTCACGTAGGCTTTGATCATCTCATGTGTGTTAGTGCTCTTGATCATATACTTTGGCTGCCTAAGCATAAAGGGGACAAAAATATTGAGTGCTCTTCTTGTAGACATGCTAAGATGGTTGTAGGTTCATATACTCCTCTCACAATGACCATGCCAACTAAAACAATACAACTTTTGCACCTTGACACCATAGGTCCTTCACGTGTTCAATCTTTTGAAGGTAAATGATATATTCTTGTGATTGTTGATGATTATCCTATATACTCTTGAGTTTACTTTATGTCATCTAAGAATTAAGTTTTTAGTAACTTTAGAACTTTATTTCTTAGATTATCAATTGATCACCCTTGATCTTTAAAAGTAATTAGAAGTGATAATGAAACTTAATTTAAAAATCAATCTTTTGATCACCTTTGTGCTGAAAAAGGAATAGATCATCAATTCCCTTCACCATATGTACCTCAAAAAAACGGTGTTGTAGAGAGAAAGAACAAAACCTTAGTTGATATGGCTAGGACTATGCTTGATGAATATCAAACTCCTAGGAAATTTTGGGCTGATGCAATTGCAACCGCTTGTTATGTCTCAAATCATGTTTTCTTGCATGCTAAGCTAGGTAAAACCCCATATGAACTTTGGTTTGGACATTGGTAGTGTCACACACTTTCGGGTCTTTAGTTGTAAATGCTTTGTTAAGAAACATGGTAATCTTGATAAATTTGAAGCTAGATCTGTTGATGGCATGTTTCTTTGTTATCCATCTCATACTAGAGGCTACCGTGTGCTTTCACTTGACACTAACAAAATTGTGGAGACCTGTTAGGTTTCTTTTGATGAAGCTAGCCTAGGTACTAGCTCTAATATTGCAGGTCCAAATCCATATCCGCGGGAGGAGAGTATTTTCATCGAAGAAGACGAAGAAGTGGTGCTGCTGCCCGAAAATTCAGAAGCAAATGATGTTGATCATGCTGCTGATTTTGCACCACTACCAGCACCAAGAACTACTGCAGCTGGTACAGATCGTCCTCAAGTCGCAAGTTCTTCAATCTGTGATGAACATGAAGAAAAAGGAGCTTGTGAAGTGTCTACTACCCCCCCCCCCCCCCCCCCCGCGTCCTCAAAAGTTATCCTCCACAACAAATCATTGGAAGCTTGCACGAACGAGTTATACAGTCTAGGTTTTGCAATCCAAACTTTCATGCTCATTCTGGTTTTGTTACTTCTTTTGAACACAAAGATATATCACACACACTCACTAATGAATCTTGGATTATTTCCATGCAAGAAGAGTTAGAAAATTTTGAAAGAAATAATGTTTGGAAACTTGTACCTCCACCTCAAGGTCACACTTTAATTGGAACTAAATGGGTGTTTAAAAATAAACAAAGTGAGGATGGGGTCGTGGTTAGGAATAAGGCTAGGTTGGTTGCTCAAGATTTCACACAAGTTGAAGGTCTTCATTTCAATGATACTTTTGCTCATGTTGCTAGATTAGAAGCCATAAGAATTTTATTAGCATTTGCTGCATCTAAAGGTTTCAAATTATAACAAATGGATGTGAAAAGTGCTTTTATTAATGGATACATAGATGAGGAGGTTTATGTTAAGCAACCATCTAGTTTTAAAAATCCAGATTTTCCTAATCATGTTTACAAACTGTCCAAAGCTTTGTATGTTCTTAAACAAGCCCCTAGAGCATAGTATGATAGCTTAAAGACATTCTTACTTGAAAAGGCATTTACCACGGGCAAGGTTGATAAAACTCTTTTTGTGCTTGAGCATGACAATGACTCATTATCCATTCAAGTGTATGTGGATGATATTATCTTTGGTTGTGTTTCACATGATCTTGTGTCCAAGTTTTCAGCTATGATGAGTTTAGAATTTGAGATGGGTATGATGGAAGAACTCACATACATTTTTGGGGCTGCAAATCAAGCAAACCAAGGAGGGAACCTTTGTGCATCAAACGAAGTATACAAGAGACCTTCTTAAGCGCTTCAACATGGACAAAAGCAAGCCTCTTAGGACACCAATGGGAACAACAACAACACTTGAACTTGATGAAGATGGTGACCCAGTCGAGCAAAAAGAATATAAAAGTATGATTGGATCACTTTTGTACCTCCTAGCATCAAGACCAGACGTACATTTCAACGTATGTCTTTATGCACTGTTTCAAGCTTCCCCACGTGCTTCACATCGTCAAGCCGTCAAAAGAATTCTCAGGTACTTACATGGAACTCAAGAATTTGGAATATTTTGTCCTTCTTCCTCAACCGTTACTTTGAAAGCTTTTTCGGATGCTTATTTTGAGGGTTGTAGGATTGATAGAAAAAATACTTCAGGTGCCTGTCATTTTCATGGTAACTCACTTGTTGCTTGGTCCTCTAGAAAATAAAATCCAGTTGCACAATTCATAGCCAAGTATGAATATGTAGCTGCTGCTGCTAGCGCTTGCTCACAAATTCTTTGAATTGTTCAAACACTTAAGGACTATGGGGTTGATCTAGATATTGTTTTGCTGTTTTGTGATAACACTAGTGCCATTTGCATTGCTAAAAACCCGTGCAACATTCAGAACAAAGAACATTAACATTAGGTATCACGTTCTCCATGATAATGTTGAAAAAGGAAACATTGTGCTTCGTCATGTAGATATTGAACAACAATTGGCTGACATTTTTGTAAAACCTTTGGATTTCACTCGTTTTTGTTCATTCGTAGTGAAATAGGGGTTATGCATCCTCATGGCTTAAATTGATGGGGAGATTTAAAATTTAGAAGGCTATGTGTGAATTTGAATTTATATGAGCATAGTATCTTATACATATATGACTTTGTGATTCCTTTTACATGCTGAAAGTTCCTACTACATTACTCATGTTATACATTTTGTAGTTTTTGCCATGACTAGTAATTGAAATAATTACTTACACTAAATATGGTCATGATCGAACTTTCTTGCTATTTTGAACTTGTTGCATGCTCGCAAGTGCTTTTAATAATGAAAATTTTAATCAATCAACTATTCACATGTTGAGATTTTATGTTCAAATGAAAAATTGAGAAAAGATCAAGAGAATATGCATGCATCACACTTCTTCTTTTGAGATGGCTTCTCATTGCACTTAGATATGAACTTGGAAAAAGTTGTGTATGACTAAAAGCATGCCCTTAAGCTTCTGATTGTCAAATGACATAGGCTTGACTTGGTTGGTTAGAATAAGACTGATGCGGCATATAATCTCTTGCAAATGTTATATGATCAAAGATTGTGCTTTAAAAGAAAATAAAAATGCAGCAACAAGTGTCATGCTTCAAGTTTTGAAATAGTTAAGTTTGTGAGATCATGCTTGATCTCTAGCATGGCTTACACTACTTTATGTATCTCATTAATGTGATAGTGTAAGTTACTTGATAGTATGACTTGGATGAGCTTTATTCTATATGTATGTTATAATATGCTCATAATTATTGAAATTTCTCTTTTGAACCTTGCTGAATATATTGTCAAAGGGGGAGAAATATGTACAGAAATATGGATAGAGAGAGAAATATTTGTTTTTTAAATTTCTTTCTCATTTGATTTTCAAAAAGGGGGAGAAAATTGTTTTAAAAACTTTTCATGTGAATAAGCCAATGTTCGGATTTTAAGTGTTGTTGCCAATGCATTCATCAAGGGGGAGATTGTGAGACGTATGTGTGCTGAATACATTGGCTATTACGATAAAGGTTTTGAATATTTTCAAAACACCCTTCTCATCGAGGTTCGACTCTAGGTCCGAGCTCCGACAAGGTCCGACAATAGGTCTGACATGTTTTGGGTAGCTCTAGCAAGGTCCGACATGTTTTGGGTAGCTCCGGCAAGGTCCGACAATAGGTCCAGTATGTTTTGGGTAGCTCTGGCAAGGTTTGATAATAGGTCCAGTATGCTTTGGCTAGGCTGACGTAAGGTCCGACAAACTTTGGCTAGGTCTGGCGCAAGGTCCGATTAGCTTTCGCTAGGTCCGGCGCAAGGTTCGGTTAGCTTTAGCAAGGTCCGACGCAAGATCGCAGTGGTGCTGCTTTTAACTTGCAATGTTTCAATCTTGCTTTACACTATGTCATAAGATTTGCTTAGTACTTTTGGACTAATTTTTTGTTGTGTTTTCGATGATTATGGTGGTTAAACATTATTGTGGTTCACGACATGCTTACATGAGGTTCTCACGTAAGGTGTTGTGGTTATCGGACTAATGAGAGTCAAGTCGAGGACTTGTGCTCGGATGAATTGGTTGTTTGTTCATGTGCAGGTGTTGCTTGAGGTCAAGACATGGCTGGTGATGGGATCCATCGGACTAGTCTTGGGGAGAATATGAGGTTCAACAACCAAGTTTTTGCGAAATTGTGATTGAGTTGATCGGAAGGTCACACAACATGTTTGGGTCAAGAACAATACATCTGAAGGTATCGTGGACGTTATTGGAAGGTGTTTGCACGTGTGCAAGGAGTGCATGGATGTGGCAACATGGATCCAAGGCGTGATAAAGAGAAGTGGGTGTAAAGAATTGGTCGGAAAGGTCCAACTGACAGGATTATACCTCAGGCTGAGGCTGAGGTGGTTATGGTTCGTTTCTGAAAGGTTTAGAGTTTGTTGTGGTTAGATTTCATGTGGGTTATAAAGTCGAGCTGTTTAAGGAATGTAGGATACGTTCCTAAGGTGTTTTTAAGTCTTAAGATTGCTTCTATCTGTGTATAGAAGAGTCTTGGGCAATTATGGAAAGTTTCAGTTGAAACTTAGTAGGATTAGAGTCCTAGTTTGGATTGGGTTGGCCTTAGTGCTGGTTATATAAGCAAGGGAGGCCATAGCTCGTGTGTAGATAACTTAGGGATGTTATCCTTATGATCTATTGAATAAAATTCATAGTTTAGAGGAGTTTGTGTGCCTTGTTCGTCCAACTTATTTCAGACAAGTTTTTCTCGTTGAGTTTCTGCACAGCACTACGTTGCATTGGTATTTTATCATAACTCGAGTTTTACAGATCCAATTGACGTGATTGTTTTGTCTTCACAACTTTATTATCTATCGTTTGTGAAAATTTCACGATCATTGGATTTGTTGTTTCTGATCTACATGAGTTTCATTGCAGTGTTGCAGATCTGTTTTTACTCGGGAAGAACAAATTGACCTTTGTTTTATCTTTTGATCATAACTTGAGTTTTTCTTGACGGTTTTTCGTGATTCTTGTTGTCGTGTCTTTGTGAATTGATTCTCTATACTATCTACTACTTTTATCACGTTTGAACACGTTTATATCAGTTGCACACATAGTTTCTTAATAGATTGATTTTCTGCCGAGGGGTTCTTGTTGCTTCAACTGAAAATTTTAAATCAACCATTCACCCCTCCTTTTGGTAGCTTTTGACATGCTCTTCGATCCTACAAGCATACTCATGTGTACACTAATAGGCTATGTATATGAGTAATTAGAGCACAGTAGGAGTAGCTATATCTCTAACTTGACTTTCACCGGGACATATTTACCCTTAGAGTAGATTGCTTAGGTATGTGTCACACTATCCCCATTATCATCTTATACCTGTTCTGATAGTTACTTAGTACCCTATATATTGATCATAAGAATAGTGTTTACTTTAATTCATTGTCCTCCTTTGGGATAAATACGATACCCTTGGGAATACTCTTCGGTGAAATGTTACAACGGTATCTTCCTTGCGCTCCGGATCTTATCTCTCACCAAATATGATATGTGGTGTTAAGAAATACCAACAATACTGCGTTCAAGGCTCTGCCCGACCCGAGCCTCTTTCCACGGTGTCATCCTCGGCTAGCAGGCGGTACTGCTTGGAAAAATCGACCTCCCCGTCACGTTCGAGGATGAGTGCAACTTTCGCATGGAGACCCTCACATTTGAGGTCTTCGACTTCAACGACTTCAACTTGCATGTTGGAAAGTAAAATTTCCAACCATCATAAAACTTAAATTTTGAAATAGAAAAAATTTATTTGGATATGAACCTTGGACGTAGCCACTTGAATTTATCTTCCTAATTCAAACCAAAAAAAATATTTACCCTAATATTCAATGCATTCGCAAGTTGTTTCAAGTTGGGCAAAACAATTTGACTATGGGGTTGATCTAGATAGTGTTTTACTGTTTTGTGATAACACTAGTGTAATTTGCATTGCTAAAAATCTCGTGCAACATTCGAGAACAAAGCACATGGACATTAGGTATCACTTTCTCCTTGATAATGTTGAAAAAGGAAATATTGTGCTTCACCATATAGATACCAACAACAATTGGCTGACTTTGTTACAAAATCTTTGGATTTCACCCGTTTTTGTTTCATTCTGAAATAGGGGTTATGCATCCTCATGGCTTAAATTGATAGGCAGTTTCGAACCTTGAGAAGTCTATGTGTGAATCTGAATTTAAGATAATATGAGCATAGTATTTCATACATATATGACTCTGTGATTCCTTTTACATGATGAAAGTTCTTACTACGTTACACATGTTATACATTTTGTAGTTTTTGCCATGACTAGTAATTAGAATAATTACATACACTAAATCTGGTCATGATCGAACTTTCTTGTTGTCTTGAACTTATTGCATGCTCACAAGTGCTTTTTATCAGAAAGAATTAATCAGGTCATCAACTCACATGTTGAGCTTTTATGGTCAAATATAAATTGAAAAAAGATCAAGAGAATATGCATGCATCACACTTCTTCTTTTGAGGTGGCTTATCATTGCACTTAGATATTAACTTGGAAGAAGTTGTGTATGACTAAAACCATGTCCTTAATTTTCTCATTGTCAAATGACAAAGCATTGGCTTGGTTGGTTAGAATAAGACAGATGCAGCATATAATCTCTTGCAAATGTCATATGATCAAATTCTGTGCTTAAAAGAAAATAAAAATGCAGCAACAAGTGTGATTGTTGGTACCCTGCAGACGGGGTACCCTCGCACACAGGATGAAGATATCGAGGCACGTCCGGAGGCACCACGTGTCCCGTAGGTGCCAAGACCTCGGCCTCTCCCAAGATCAAGCTCCGGTGCTGCCACGTGTGCCTTGAAGACGGGACTCGGTCCCTCTGGTGGGACGGGCTCTCGAGATGCCATGTGTAGGGGCGGGACCTCACCCAACCTTGGGGGAGAGCTCCGGTGCAGCCACGTGGCTAAGAGTGCTAGGTCCAACACCCCCCACAGGAAAGGGGCTGAAGCTGCCACGTTCCCTCAAAAGCTCCAGAGCTGCCACGCGTCATGGAGGATCGGGGCTGGCCTCCCCAGTAGGGGTCAGCTCCGACGCTGCCACGTGTGCATCAGCTCGCCTCGGACGGCAAGATGCGGGAGATAAGGGATGGTGCGCCCGGCCCAAGTCAAGCATTGAAGACGCGCATCCACCTCCAGCACACAACGCGGAGCACGCTAACGGTCAGAGACCGCTATGACCAATCGCATCATAGTGAAGGCATTGCAGGCCTATCCCACTTGGCCAAGTGGGTAGCTTGCGGCAACAAGACAGGCTAACGGGACACCTTCTGCCACCGTCAGCAACGGCACGTGGGCTACTGATAAGGGAAGCGGCAAGACGGCGAGTCTTCACTATCACGGTCAGAGCAAGCTTACACAGGAAGACTTAGATCTTTAGGATAAGATTGCTCCGTGACCACCTGTCGGGCTCTGGACCCCACTTGTAAGGCGTCCGACCTTAGCTATAAAAGGCCTGGACCACCACCATTACAAGGGACCCCAACATCGAACATCCAACATCACACACACTCACACACACATACTAGCAATACCATCCACCGTGGAGTAGGGTGTTACGCTCCTTGCGGCCTGAACCACATAAAAACCACCGTGTCATACTCTCTTCCGCTAGAACACTTGATTGAGGCCTAAGCCCTGCCGAACAAGAACCTCCGCGGGCTGCTCCTTAGCAAATCCAGGGGATGTGTCGCATTAACACTTTGACATTTAGTGTGCCAAGAAGGGGCTTTTTCCATCAAAAAAGCGCATTCACCACCATGGTGTTCATAAGCCTTCGAGTAGCGGCAAGATCAAGCCGCAAAAGGTCAACCAGCATGTCGACAAAGATGTGGAGATGGAGTTCCATAGGCTGGAAAGTACCATGGAAGCGGTTCACCAGGTAGTGAACTGCGACCTCAACAGCAACCGCGAGCGTCGACGTGAAGTTCTACCACATCCTGGTAGATGGCAGAGCCGGCCTCAACCTCATCAGCCGTACGACCTTCAACAAGCTGAAGAACTCCGTGTCCAAGCTCACCACATAGAGACCATTCTTAGGGGTAGGACCCGAGAGTATTATGCATCCACCTCTGGGTGACCCTCGGGACACCCGAGAACTTCAGGACGGAGAATATCCTATTCGACATCGCAGAGGTTAGCCTCCCCTACCACACCATCATCAACAGGCCATCCCTGTACCGGTTTATGGTTGTAGCCCACTCTAACTACCTCGTCCTCAAGATCTGTGGAGATCGTGCTGCTGCGGTGATGGCTTTGGAGAAGCTCCGAGTGCTAGCAAAACCCCAACACCTGCCAGCGATGCTGGATCGAGTAAGCCTTCTCCAGATCCACGCGCATGCAGTCACGCAATTGCACCACGAGTGCAGCCCTCCGACGACAACGACGTGCCCACCAAGACAATCCAGATTAGCTCTGATGCTGCTCAGACCACCCGTATCGCGGGGAGTCTAGATAGCGAGCAGGAATCGGCGCTCACTGCTTCCCTACGAGCTAACGTCGATGTCTTCGCCTAGCAGCCATCACAAATGCCAGGCATCCCCGGGGAAGTGATCGATCACCGTCTGAAGATCTACCCCGATGCCCGACCACAACAACAGAGGCCCCGTAAGCAGTCCACTGAGTGGCAGAACTTCATCCACGAAGAGATCAAGAAGCTACTCGGGCTGGCTTCAAATGGGAGGTCCACCATCCTAGATGGCTGGCTAATCCTGTGGTTGTCCCCAAGGCCGGCAGTAAGCTCCGGATGTGCACGACTACACCAACCCAGGACTGTAAGACATGGAAAAGCTAAAAGAGGATAGGAAAATATCACCAACAAGCGAAAAATATGCACCCCTGTTATGTGTGTAGGACATACAGAGCATGTTACTACGATGAGCAACGCTAGAGCATCCAGCTCCGTCACATTCCAGGGGGCTTGCCGTCGACGCATCTACGATGATATTGGACAACACCGGAGTATCCAGCTCCGGCGTCACCCAGGGGGCCTGCTGTCGACGAATCTACGACGATGGTAGACGACGCTGGAGCATCCAGCTATGGTACCCCCCGAGGGACCTGCTGTCAACGTCCAAGCACGCCAACGATAGCAACAAGCTTGGATAAGTAGGTACACTCTCCTACCTTACTCTTGTTGCTAATAAGGTTCTTGTGGTATCCTGCACACCAGGGGCCTGCCGTCGACGCATCTACAACAATAGTGGGCGACGCCAAAGCGTTCAGCTCCGACACCTCCTAGAACACGATTATCTTACCCCTTTGTGATTAGTGGAAAAGAATCGGCCTCTGTGGCGATTCGATGAGGGTAGGGTTGGTGAATACCTGATCCTTTCATGGGCTCCTCAACTTGGATGTAGATTTCCTCCGTGGAATCGAACCACGGGATAAAAATCATTGTGTCCTTTGTTCTATCTATTCATTGTGATCTATGGTTTGCTTAATCTAGTTCAATTTGCGTTAAAACTTGGCATCTAAAGTTAACTTGTACCATATCTAGTTTTATTGAAGTAATACACTCTATTTGTAACTCAATTTCTGCTGCATAGAGTACTTTGATCGAAATCACTGATCAAACTTGATCGATCTAGTCCGCACACACCGGACTAGTCCGCACTCTACCAGACTAGTCTGAATTCTCTGTATTTGATCAGGTTGCTAAGTGTTTTAGGTTCTGATGAAAAGCTCAAAATGCCTATTCACCCCCCCCCCCCCTCTAGGCTACATTCTATTGTTATCAGAGTAGGACTCTACAAAAGGAGACTAATCACTCGAAGAGAAAATGTCAGACATCAAGGATGCGCACAAGAACTTCAACCAAGAGAAGGTTGAAGATGAAAAGACTCAAAAGTTAGAGAAGCTCCTCGACACCATTCAAGACGTCGAGGATGATGATGAGGAGACGCTTGAACTCAAGGCACTCTTCAGGAAGAAGGCCCTCTCTAAGAGAAAAGATAAAGATCGATGATGAGAAGAAGAAGATAGGGAGTAGTCACACCGACTACTCCCGATATCCTTTCAACTATGATCGTTTGAATTCCAACAACAATCATTACTTGTCTATTCCTCTAGGAAAAGCCGCACACTTTGATGCCAATGATTACTCAATGTGGAGGCAAAATATGAAGATGCATTTAATATCGCTTAACCCTAGCTTGTGGCATATAGTGTGTACAGGTGTATATATACTGGATGACGATGAAGAACTCACACCAAGCCAAGAACAAGCTATCCATCGGAATGCCCAAGCTGCGGTGGTCATAACCTCATCATTGAGCCGAGACGAGTTCACCAAGGTGGATGGACTCGAGATTGCTAAGGAAATATGGGACACATTACAAACTGCACATGAAGGCGATCGTCAGTGGCGGACCTAGAATTTTAATACAGGGTATGCCAAAAAAAATTTTACAAGTGATTTCATAAAACTATTTGTCAAATCAGTATATAACTGTTAATTTTTGTAACATAATTTGGTATAAAAAAATAACATGCCAAATATTATGTTAAATAAATTACAATATAAATTAGTCATGAGATAAACTTACAACACTACTTGTCTGATTTATTTAGTCGTCACTTTCAAAATGATATGAATGTATTGAGTATATCATTTTCATCTACCTGAAAGGAATTATCCCGCTCATGTATGACAATAAAAAGAACTCACGATGTTCCGAATATATGAAATCGATATTTATATTGGACAAAGCGATATAATTATATTGATGACTTCTCTCTTTCTGATACACAAATAAATTATTGATAAGATTGTGCGGAACAAGAAGAACACGAATAATTTATCTAATCACAATAATGAAGAAAAACACGTACACGCAAAGTTGCTGAGACAGTGTCATGCGAAAATACTACGCAAATTGCAGACACACCGTAATTGAATGAAATAGTAGCAAACTAGGAGGTGTCTGCCATTGCGTCGCGGCCGTAGATCCGATCGTTAAGCTGACATTGGCGAGGGTAGGAGGTAGCCTGCCTTTTGGTTTTGAGAACTTGCTATCTGTGTCGCTTTGTTTGGGCATCCGATCTAGCCTAATTGCGCTACGGCATGGTAGCTTGGTGCGTATTTGTGGGTGCCACCGAGGGGAAAAAAAGATCACCTGTTGATTTTCTGCCTTGGCCCACTGCCTGCGGGATTTTAATTTATCTTTGTTTCCCAATAGAGAACTACAGTGGAAGGAATGGTACCAGCAGATTTACGTATTCCGTTTCTAACTGAGAGCAACAGCAAGCGACTAGTATAAACTGCATGGATGCGCTGGCCCAGGGTATGCCGGGGCCCACCCAGCATACCCTGTAGGTCCGCCACTGGCGATCATCCTGTGTGAAAGGCAAAAATTGAATGATCGAAGGCGAATTGGGAAGATTCACCATAGAAGAAGATGAGTCACCGCAAGACATGTACAATTGGTTGAAGACTCTCATTAATAAAGTTCGAGCATATGGAAGCAAAAAAGTTGAATGATCACGAGGTGGTGAAGCTAATTCTTAGAGCCTTGATGCCTCACAATGCCACTCTATGTTTGATGATAAGAGAAAGCTCCGGGTACAAGAAAATGACCCAGACGAATTGCTTGGAAAGATCATTATGTGCATCGGTTTCTTCAAGAACACCGACGCCTCTAAGTTATGGGTGTCGGTTACTCTAAACTGACACCCTTAGACGAGTTAAATGCGTCGGGGCCGACGCATCTATTAAAACTGACACCCTATTCATCGTTTCTTGTAGTGATCAACTTCGAGATGATGGAAAAGCAAGCAAACATGTCAAAGAGATTGCCAACCTCACCTCAGCAAAGAAGAAAGGAGTCGTGTTGAAGTCCACTTGCAAGCCCATGTCAAAAAAAGCTCGAGAAGCTCAATAAGAAGAGGACAGCGACGACAAAAGCAGCGATATAGATGAAGAGGACATGATACTCTTTTTGAAGAAACTCAAAAATATGATGACAAGAAGACAAGGTGATAAACCAAATGAAGGAAGACACAAAGACAAGTCAAGACCTAAGTTGAGGCGTGCTTGCTATAACTGTGGTGAATACGACCACTTTATAGTTGATTGTCCTTATGACGAAAACAAGAAGAAGACCAATGACACAAAGCCACAATCCAAGAAGATGTTCAAGAAGAAAAAGCAAATTGGACAGGCGCACCTTGGAAAAGAGTAGGACTCAAATGATGAGTCCTCATCCGGAGAGGAAGAGGAGATGGCTAGCATAGCCATCAAGAAGACAAACAAGAAATCCACCCTCTTCCCAACCATTGGCGCAAGGAAGGACAACGACACATGTCTAATGGCGAAGGAAGGTAAAAGAAAGGTAACAACTAAATCTTCCTCCTCACATTCTTACTCTAGTGATAGTGATGCTTGTAGTGATAATGAAGATATGCTTGTTGGCTTAGATAAGAAAACTATTGCAAAAATGAGATTCTTGATGAATAAACTTATTGATAAGGAGAAGCTTGTTGACCACCAAGAAGATATGATCATCCTTCAAAAGGAGGAGTATCTTAAGATCAAAAGGCTACCCGAACTTGAAAATGAGTGAAGTAAGTCACTAGAGCTTGACTTAGCTTCAAGCAAGGAAGCTTGTTTGAAGTTAAGCGACTCAAATGTAATCATCAAGGATGAAATTGCTAACTTAACCAAAGTTAACAAGATCCTTGAGGTACAAGTTGAGTCACTCAAAAAAAGTGACCCTTCATCCTCTTCAAGCTCACCTTCTCAACACCTAAAATCTGAAACTACTAGTGCATGTGGTAAAATTGACACTAACTTGAAGGATAAGTTGAACTTGACAAAGGACACGCATCCTTCCTGTAATGGCATACTTGGCCACAAGACCTCCTAATGTCAAATATGGCATTGGGTATTCTTATGGTGAAAAGCAAAATGCTAGAAGCCACAATAATAACAAGGAGCACATTGCTTTTGTCAAGGGAAATTCCCCTAAAGCTAGAAAGGCTAATAATGTTGATAAATCCAAACATGTTAACACATATGAGCAACAACTGTTATTTAGAACCTTTGACGCATCATATGTACTCATGAAAAGTAACTTTGGTAGAGTTTATGCTAAATATGTTGGGTCACGCCATGGGAACACCAAGTCTCATGTGTGGATTCCCAAATCACTTGTAACTAATGTAAAAGCCCTAATTTCCATAAAGAAAACTTCAGTTTGGAATAAACATTTTGAATGATAAAAAGAATTACAAAGGAATTGAGAAAAACAAATTTATTCAAACTCCAAATGAGGGAATTCAAAAAAAACAAACTTAACTAATGTTCAAATGAAGTTAACATGAATATTTGAGTTCACCCATAGTTTCCCAATATTCCAAATACTGTCTACGCAAAGTTTCAAGATTTTTGAAATTCATTTGCTATCTTATTTGAGATGCATAGCAAATTCAAGCCATATTTAAATTCAAATTTTGGATTCTGTTCAAACTTATTTGAACGTAAGTTTTGAACACACCATCTGCATCAGAATGACTTGCTTGACTTATCCACAAAGTTTCACAATTTTTAGAGTTCATTTACTATTTTAAATTTAATTTACAAGTGAGTTGTACATTGAGGTGGCTGGTGGGACCCACTGGTCAGCTTCTACCCATGTGCAGCCGCAAAACAGAGGCCGCTGCGCGCGCCAGCGCGAGCGCTGCATGCTCCAGTGCGACAGCGCGATCGACCACCTCCAGCTGCATACAACCCACCCCAAGGCTCCTCCTTATCGTCTCCCCAGTCCCCAAGTCGAGTCTTTCATCGGTGCTTCCTCTCTGGCGCAAGAAACCGACGCTCAACACCCCTTCTCTGCTCGGATCCAAATCGTCGACGCACGGTGTTTTTTAGGCTTTGTCTTCGATGTTGTCAGCTCCCTTGCTTGATTGCGCAGCCCCCTGAGTAGTTTTGGTGCTAGTCAGAGCCTCCCCCTCGATGGGTTGGACAAATTTTGGGCCGCCAGTGAACTCCCGTGCCTTGCCGCCTCTGCTGCTCCGTGGAACTGCAGCTACGACCACTATCAAGCTTCAATCCTTTAAGGAAAAAGGTTCACAATCATGTCTAGTTCATGCTCGCAAAGTTTCAGCTTTTGTCATAGCTTGTAGCTCGGGTTTTCCTCGAAGAACCGACGCTTATTTCTTTCGCACGCCTCAGTTCTTCATCCAAATTCGGTTTGCACGTGCCATCTTTCTTCGACTTTCTTAGAAAGTAGCTTCTATTCATTCTAGTGCACCTCCTTGCCAAAAACGCCCAACAGTTATCGACCACACGCATAGAAATTGAAGTTATTGCGGCTGCTGGTTGAAAAGTCACAGGTCACCGTCGAACTTGTATTTGTGGCCATTTCCACCTCAATAGAAGTTCATTTTGGTCATCCTCTTGATACCAGGGTGCTCTCCGATCATTTACCGAGTGATTTAGGCCCTTGCCGAGGCGAATTCGTGTTGGCCAAAACCCTAACCGCTGCTGCTGTCGAGACCTCATCTCCGGCCGCAATTCGCCATCGTGTTCTACGTTGGGTTTTAGGTGCGGGCGGCAAGTTTGTAGGGCCACCATGCCCTGTAGCGGGCTGCGGCATGTGGCCGCCGTTGGGCGCCGCCGCGGTTGCCCCTGGCGCTGCCGTCGCGAGGTGGAAGACGACCCTTGTGGGGCCCGTCCGTCAGTCAGTGAAACGCAGCGCCCGGATCAGCTGTGGCCGAGGATCACGTGAGGCTACGCGGGATGAAACTGTGGCCCCATGTGGCTTGCTCCCGATTGGCCCAATTTAAATCCTGTGGGCCCAGCCAGTATGCAAACCTTTTCCAATTGAAATTTAATTCCCGATTTAGTTCCCACTTCAAAAATCCATATCTCCTAGTAGAATTGTCCAAAAATTCCCAAATAAATTTTATTAGAACCAGAATGAAGAATACTTTCAAGCGTGCACTTGGATTGGTATGGAAGTCCATAGTAATTTCTCCATAATTCAAATAAACAAAATGCTTATAGAATTAATTCCTATAGTTCTGCGCTTTCGAAAATTATCAATTTTTTCCATAACCTTAATTTTAATATCCTTGAACTCCAGTAAATATTTCATGGTCATTAGACTTCATTTACATGGTCTTATCACCTGGGTATTCTCTATGCGCACAAAAATAACCAAATTCATTTACAATTTATACAGAAACTTGTGCAAGCTTCTAAATTGAATATCTCTCAGTATAAAGATTTAGAATTTGTCAAACTAACTTTGTTGGTTTGATCTTCATCTACACTAACCAGAACTACAACCCAAACTTCATAAAAACCCCAAGATTTTCCTGTAGAGCCCTTTAAAGAAAATTCATGTTTGATTTTTATCTGATGATTCACTTCGTAGAAAAATCTGAAATTTTGACAAAATGTTCGTTAGTGAGTTTCGGAAATCCTGTAAAACTTTCAGCTTCATTGGACTTTAATAACCTAGTTAAATCTGGAGATTTTCCTAACTGGTCATAGAATGCCCCAAAACAACATAATCTTTTTCAGTGTATTATCCAACCTTGAAAAATCAATTTATCCCGGTAGGAAGCTTAGAAAATTATGAAAACAAATTTTCCTAGAACCAATGAGACCCCCTCTATTTTGTACAACCACTGGTAGTCATGATAGACCTCCAGAATTACAACCAAAATTCAGAGAAGGCTAAACACGAAATTTTGTAGACCAATATATTTAATTGCTGTATCTGAAACTTACTTCATTATTACTCCATGATCATATGAACTCCCTGTAATTTTATCAGGCTCAGGGGATCTGTTGAACCTGTATAAATTGAGACCACATACCTATGTACAAAATAATGTCTATTTCACTTCATGTGTCCATTGCCTAAGTTTATCTTGTTTCCTTTCTTTTGATGTCCAGTCTAGCAACAGAACTTCAAGTCCTAACTAATATTAATCCTTCTTGAGTTATAATCAACTTCAACTATTATATTAATAAATTGCAATCTCTTAATTGCATATCATTTCGATAGTGTTCTCGACGAAGGTGGTCAACGAGAAGCACAACCTGGAGGAGTGGAATTCTTTATTGAATCTGCTGTGGCATGAATTCTCGACGAAGGATACTAACTGATCATCACTGACTTTTATTTCAACCGAAAGGCAAGCCCCAGTTTGCATTTAAGAAATCTTGCAAAGTTTTCATTTAAACACACTATATGGGTGAGATGTATTGTGCATTAGGTCTTGTGCAAGGAAACCCACTTGCATGACTAGAATAATCCAAGGAGTGGTTTGGGTATATTAATACTCCACGTTTCGATATGCTATGCTTAATGTCTAGTTAGATGAAACGGTAGAAGTCGAGAGGTTGGAACCTTCTCGCAAGACTAGCACTTGGTTTACACTGGAATTTAATGACGAGTTTAATTGTGATGATTCCCTTTAATAAATTGGAGACTGGGCAGGAGCATAGGAAGCAGCAGGACATGGTCCTGGCTGTGTAGTCCTGCATGTGTCGATTAAGGCCCGTCTCGTGCTTGGCCCTATTGGACAAGTTTGAACTGTATCGAGTGCATACTGGCTATATGGGACCCTAGAAACCGATGTACCTTGATGATCCTATGTTGGAACCTTTTCAATCGGCTTAGGCTGTTAGTTGTTAGTACAGTGGGAGGTAACTCGCTCATGAACATCTATAGCAGAGGTGTACCTTGAGGGAGCTCGCTGTTCGGGTCGATCGAACTGTTTTGATATGGGTTAGCCTTGGGAAAGGTGGCTACGTGCGACATCAGTGGAGTGCGCCGTTGCAACTCCGAGTATGGGCGTACGTGTCGTGCAGTCCGGGTGTCTACTAGTTGCAATCACCGTCGCTCGCGATTATATGAGGATACTTGGACACTGAGTTTTGACGTAGTAAGAAAGAGAAATGGAAGGATTATGGATATGCTGCTATGAATAATTCTTTGTAATGAAATCTTGGCTGCTATAGAGATAGCATAATCAAATTTACAATTTCCAAACATTTAACTTGGATAAGGCTTATACAAACTTGAGCAAGTGTCATCGTGGATGAAGCGTTTTTGTTTGATTGTGGAATTCACAATGATGCTATGCCCATGGATCGCGTATGCTACTATAAAACTGACCACTAAGGATTTACTTTCGGCGAGTCCATTTCTGCAAATTAAGCTTCCTAGTCTTTACCAGCATGTAGAGTTTCATGCTTTAGGTGAGACGGTTAAGTCTTGCTGAGCCTTGTGCTCACGGTTGCTATATTGTGGTTTTTGCAGGAATTATTAGCTTATGCTTATGTCGTGGTTGTCCGTGAGACCTCAAGCTTGTCGAGATGTATCTATCACGGAAACCTTGCCGCTGCCTCTCTGCTTCGTGTTGCTAGTGAGAAGCGTCTGCAGGTATAGACGACTTCTCTTTTGCATAGCTAGCTGAGAGTACGAGTATGTATATTCCGCTACGTTGTATATTATGTTGTAAAAGAGGATCATCTTGTGAAATAAAATAATTGTGTTGGTTATTTTGTATGGTTTTTCTTGTGTGTTGTTGGGTTACACATCACACGGCACCACCCAATGCGATTCCTCGAATGTGTGGACCCCGGTCCTCACAGCTTGGTATCAGAGCTGTGTTGGGAATAGCACGCTTGAAAAGCGCCTATTTTCGAAAACTACAAAGTAGTCGAGTGAGGATTAGTTACTATGCCCACATAAGGTCTATTATAGTATTAGTTACTTAAGGTGGCAAAGCTAACATATGTGTTATTATATTCTGTAACGATGCTCCGACATCAGGTAAGAGGTAAGGTACGCCACCGCAAGCGGATCAATTGCGGTAAGCTCACCATGCGAGAGGTAGCATGTGATTATTTCCGTGGCTTGGCACGGAAATGTAAATATGAGTCTCTAAAACTTTTCATGTTTCTGAGAACATATGACACGCGGTACCCCAGCGTGCTTCAAAGTTAGTGGGAGCCCCCGTCGAGTGGGACATAACCCGATGCACCCCCTACTGGTGCAGCACTATGCAAAGACGTGGGACCCCGTCGGGTGGTAGAAAACCCGGTCATGCACCTCGAGATGTGACTTAGCTCGGGGCGGCCCGTATGGAATGATATGAGACGAATGTTTTTACTTTGATATATATTATTGTGAATTGATCACCCATGCGGGCTGTGCCGTACAATACCATATGATTGATCAGTAATTTGTGTGTAGTGGCAGGCACACTAACTGTGTTATTCGTAGATCGAGTAGAAAACGTTTGTGAGTGAACGTTATTAGCGCCACCGTTGAGACGTATGCCGGAACACCGGCTAAGGATTTTTATTTGGTGAGGACGTAGTACTGGCATTGCATTTGGGTTACATCGGCACCTCGACGGTTAAAATACGTGCCGAAGGTGTAGCTCACAAAACAAGTTTCAAGTTAATATACAAAGAAGATTCCCATCTTGAAAGGATAAATATGAAATTTAAACCAAACCTGTAGACCTCAGTTCTTCCCTGTGTTATTCTGGCAGAAACTTAGCTTCAGTTTGAAAAGTCATATCTCCTGTTAGAATTATCCCATGATGGTGTTCCATACATGGTTGGAAATGTATGTGAGTCTTCTAAATAATTTCTGTTCATGACCAGAGCAGAATTCCCCTGGATTATAGCTAAAATTTGAAAATTCCAAAACCTGTCAAAACTGGACAGAAACTGGAACAGTTTCTGTACTTCTCACCAATTTGATCATAACTCCCGGTAGAAACATCAAATGAGGGAATATGATATATTTATGGAAACTAGATGAGATATGTGACAATGTTGTAATTTACATTTTTGGAAAACTTGGATATTTTTTAAATGAAAAAATGTGGACAAAACAGCCATATACAAAGGAGGTGCTGTCAAAATTTCTCAAAAAATCTGGGAACATTGTCAACTTTGGAAATTCATATTTCATTAACTGGAACTGACATTGAAGCAATTAAATACATTCCAGAAAGGCCAGGAAGTGAACTACAACTTTTTTGTTCACCTAGAGGCAGGATTTTGCCTCTAACTGGATGAAATTCTCAAATTTCTCCAGACTGGTCATTTCTGGCAGAACAGTTCATCAAGGAAGCATAAGTTTGAAAATTTGCACGAACATGAATATTGTTATACTTTCACAAAGTTCTTGACATGTTCATGTTTTTCTTATCTTCACTTATTGCTGAGATCGAACTTTCACTCATCCGAAATTCATTTGTGCAGTATGGTTCATACTCGCTCCTCGAGTAAGGTCGGAAGTTCTCGTCGAGACAGTGTTGATTCGAATCCACCGCAGGCACCACCATCAACGGTATTGGTGGATGTCATGTCAAAAATGTTCGAGTATCACCAAGAGAACACTAAGTTACTTCAATCTTTGGTGCAGCAGGGCCTAATCCATCAAACGCAGCAAGTTGTTCCACCTCGAAACAGTTATTTGGATTTCTTAGGAACACAACCGCCAATCTTCACGGAAGCAACTGAAGCATTAGAATCAGATCATTGGCTTCGTGTAATGGAATCCAAATTTGGTGTATTTCCCCGTGACGATTATCAGAAGACATTATTTGCTGCTCAACAACTCCATGGAGCTGCCGGAGCTTGGTGGGCAGAATATAGTGCAACTCGCCTTGAAGGTCATCGAATAGCATGGAATGAGTTCCGTGAGGCTTTCCGTGCTTGTCATATTACAATACGAATTCTAAAGACCAAGTATGAGGAATTCTTTGAACTCAAGCAAGGGGACATGAGTGTCCATGAGTATTTTAAGGAGTTCAACCGTTTGGCACAATATGCGCTCGACTATGTGAATACAGAAAAGTTGAGATGTGATCATTTCTTCAGAGGGCTAAGAGTCAAACTTCAAGCTAGGTTGGTGTTGTTCAATCACGGCAAGTACAACGAGTTAGTCAATGCCACTATCCTAAAAGAAAAGGAAGATCTTTGTCTTCAAGCGGAGAAGAGAAAGCGGAGTACTTCGCATGACAACACTAGTGTTGTTGCTCAGAAATATCGGTTGGTATATCGTTCGCCATCCGGTCAAGAAGGGCAGCCAACTGCCCGACCATCATATCAAAGTCGCCCGCTGCTTGCATCAAGTTTTGAATCACCCCCGCAGCAACAGCACATAAATTCTTATCCATCTCCACCGCAGCCAGAGATACCCAATTTTCATCCACAAGCCAGCGCTGAACCAACTAAATATTCGTGCTTCACTTGTGGTCTTATGGGTCACTTTAGTAGATATTGTGCAGAGAGAAATCAAAGCTGCAGCCAGTCATCACTTCAACATTCAAGTCATTTTCCCAATCAGCAGCAAAAGAAATCAAAGCTTTGCAGTGTCCACTATACTACCATTGAGGGTGTACTGGAAGGAGAACCCGTGTTAGCGGGAATGTTCACTCTCAACCATATACCTATGTTGATTCTCTTTGATTCGGTGCTACACATAATTTCATAAGTCAATCCTTTGAGTTCAAGCACCAGCTTCCAACCACTACCACCAAACATCGCTATCTTATATCCTCACCTGGAGGTAATATTACTGCAAGTGATGTTATATCTCAAGCACCATTTTGTCTGGGTGGTAGAATATATCCCACTACTCTTATCATCCTTGAGGATCAAAAGATTGATGTAATATCGGGAATGTCGTGGTTAAGCAACCACGAAGCTGTTCTGAACATCAGTCCTCGCACCGTTAAGCTCAACTCTTCAACTCACGACCACCACTCCTTAATTCTTGTGAACACTGTTCAAGAAAGTGCTGCGGTGTATCATTCTGAAAAAAGTAAGTTGGAAGACATTCCAGTGCTCCGTGATTTCTCGGATGTATTCCTTGATGATCTGCCGGCTACGCCGCCCGACTGAGATGTGGAATTCAAGATTGAATTAATACCGGGAACTACACCTATCTCTCGACGACCATATAGAATGGCACCCAAGGAGTTAGCTGAATTAAAGGAGCAGCTGAATGACTTATTGAGTAAAGGTTTCATTCGCCCAAGCTCATCACCTTGGGGATGCTCGGCTCTCTTTGTCAAAAAGAAGGACAAAACATTACGACTATGTGTGGATTACTGTCTGCTTAATGCCATGACTATCAAGAAAAAGTATCCACTACCACGTGTTGATCTGCTCTTCGATCAATTAGTGGGTGCTAAGGTATTATCTAAAATGGATCTTCGCTCTGGTTATCATCAGATTAAGATACAACCGGAGGATATACCGAAGACGCCATTCTCAACTAGATATGGACTTTATGAGTATTTGGTTATGTCTTTTGGTCTTACAAATGCCCCAGTGAATTTCATGTACTTGATGAATTCAGTATTCATGCCAGAGTTAGATAAGTTCGTCTTGGTGTTCATCGACGATATTTTGGTCTACTCCAAGTCAGAAGAGGAACATACTGAACATCTCAAGATTGTGCTTCAATGATTGCGTGATCACAAGTTATATACCAAGTTCAGTTAATGTGAGTTTTGGATTAATCAAGTTCCATTCCTTGGTCATATTATTTCAGCGGAAGGCATAGCTGTGGATCCGAGTAAAGTGGTACAAGTGCTGAAATGGCAATCTCCCACCTTCATACATGAAGTCTGTAGTTTCTTGGGTTTAGCAGGCTAGTATCGGAGATTTGTTCCAAGTTTATCAAATATTGCTAAACCTATGACAAATTTATTAAAGAAGGGCAACAAGTATGTATGGAGTGAATCATGTGAGGGAGCCTTCAAAACTCTAGTGAAGCATCTCACAATAGCCCCGATCTTGGCTCAACCCGATACAACGAAATCGTTTGATGTTTATTGTGATGCATCCGGCATCAGATTGGGTTGCATACTTATGCAAGATGGAAGAGTAATTGCATATGGATCAAGACAACTCCAAAATCATGAATACAATTGTCCGACACATGATTTAGAGTTGGCAACATTAGTTCTTGTACTGAAGATGTGGAGGCACTTTAATGGGAAATCTAGTGCATCTCTACACAGATCATAAAAGTTTGAAGTACATATTCACTAAGAAATAATTAAATATGAGACAACGGAGATGGTTAGAGTTAATCAAAGACTATGAACTTGAGATTCATTATCATCCTGGCAAGGCCAATGTGGTTGCCGATGCACTTAGTCAAAAGTCTCACGTTCATAATTTGACCATCGGTCCTATGGAAGAAGATGAACCAAGTCTGTGTGATTCCTTATGGAGCTTTGTATAACCTTGCTCTCATACCTACAATCAGAGAGGAGATTATAGAGGCTTAGAAGAAAGACAAGGGAATGTATCATATTCAGAGGAGACTTAAAAGTGAAAAATGAAATGTTCCGGGAAGACGAACAAGGAACTTTATGGTTCAAAAATTGAATAGTAGTACCCCGGGACATGGAATTGCGGAAAAATATTTTGGATGAGGCTCACTTGTCCAAGTATTGCATCCACCCAGGAAGCAATAAAATGTACCAAGATCTTCGTACTAAATTTTGGTGGACACGTATGAAGAGAGAAATAGCAAAGTATGTGTCCAAGTGTAACACATGTCGGAGAGTGAAAGCTGACCACATGAAACAGACTATTGCAACCACTAAAAATACCAGCATGGAAATGGGAGGATCTGAGTATGGATTTCATTGTCGGATTGCCTCTCACCATTCATAAGCATGATTCCATTTGGGTGATCGTTAACCGACTAACTAAGTCATCACATTTTATTCCAGTGAATACGGCTTACAATGCGAAGAAATATGCAGACTTATACATATCAAGAATTATGTGCTTACATGGAGTTCCCCGCACCACTGTATTAGATAGAGGATCACTGTTTGTTGCTCGATTCTGGGAGCAGCTACATGCATCGTTAGGGACGAAGTTAATTCGTAGTTCTGCATATCACCCTCAAACTGACGGACAAACTGAGAGGGTAAATTGAGGATATGTTTAGAGCATGTGCCATACACCACGGTAAAAATTGGGATGACCATTTACCGTTGGCAGAATTCTACAACAACGGATATCGATCTAGTATCAAAATGGCACCCTATGAAGCTCTCTATAGCCAGAAGTGCCGCACACCACTCAACTGGTGCAAATCTGGTGAACGAGTGGTATATGGAAGTGATCTAGTAAATGAAGCTGAACAGCAAGTAAAAGTTATTCAAGCTAATCTAAAAGCCGCTCAGTCTCGACAAAAGAGTTATGCAGATAAAAGGCATCGTCCTTTAAGCTTCAGCATCGGAGACCACGTGTATCTTCGTGTCTCTCCGCTGAAAGGAATTCATCGATTTGGAGTAAAAGGGAAGTTGGCTCCACGCTTCATCGGTCCATTTGCTATCACTGAAATATGTGGTCCTGTTGCGTACAGATTGGAGTTACCAACAACTCTAGCTGGTGTTCATGACATTTTCCACGTATCCCAACTAAGGAAATGTCTCAATCCATCTACCGACTTCCGCATTGAAGAATTGGAAGAATTGAAACCGGATCTCACTTACGCTGAGCATCCAATCCGGATTATCGATGAAAAATCTTGTGACACAAGGAATCGAACAATGGGATTTTATAAAGTTCTATGGAGTAACCACACCTTCGAGGAGGCAACATGGGAGAGTGAATATTTTCTCCGCACAAAGTATCCGGACATGTTATCGTCATATCTCCTATAATCTTTTACTTCCATCTCTTTCATTTGTAATCTCGGGACGAGATTCTTTTAAGGGGAGAGGAATGTAAAAGCCATAATTTCCATAAAGCAAACTTCAGTTTGGACTAAAAATTTTGAATGATAAAATAATTAAAAAGGAATTGAGAAAACAAATTTATTCAAACTCCAAATGAGGGAATTCAAAAAAAATAAACTTAACTAATGTTCAAATGAAGTTAACATGAAGATTTGATTTCACCCATAGTTTCCAATATTCCAGATACTCTCTCCGCAAAGTTTCAAGATTTTTGAACTTCATTTGCTATTTTATTTGAGACGCATAGCAAATTCAAGCCATATTTAAATTCAAATTTTGAATTATGTTCAAACTTATTTGAACATAAGTTTCGAATGCACCATCTGGATCATCATGACTTGCTAGACTTATCCACAAAGTTTCACAATTTTTAGAGCTTATTTACTATTTTAAATTGAATTTACAAGTGAGCTGTACATTGAGGTGGCTGGTGGGACCCACTGGTCAGCTTCTACCCATGTACAGCTGCAAAACAGAGGCCGCTGCACGCGCCAGCGCGAGCGCTGCATGCTCCAGAGCGACAGCACGAGCGACCGCCTCCAGCTGTATACAACCCACCCCAAGGCTCCTCCTTATCGTCTCCCCAGTCCCCAAGTCGAGTCTTTCATCGGTGCTTCCTCCCTGGCGCAAGAAATCGACGCTCAGTGCCCCTTCTCTGCGTGGATCCAAATTGTTGACGCACGGTGCATTTAGGCTTTGTCTTCGATGTTGTCAGCTCCCTTGCTTGATTGCGCAGCCCCTGAGTAGTTTTGGTGCTAGTCAGAGCCTCCCCCTCGATGGATTGGACAAATTTCGGGCCGCTGGTGAACTCCCATGCCTTGCCGCCTCTGCTGCTCTGTGGATCCGCAGCTACGGCCACCATCAATCTTTGATCCTTTAAGGAAAAAGGTTCGCAATCATGTCTAGTTCATGTTTGCAAAGTTTCAGCTTTTGTCATAGCTTGTAGCTCGGGTTTTCCTCGATGAACCGACACTTAGTTCTTTTGCATGCCTTAGTTCTTCATCCAAATTCGGTTTGCACGTGCCATCTTTCTTTGATTTGCTTAGCAAGTAGCTTCTATACATTATAGTGCACCTCCTTGACAAAAATGCCCAAAAGTTATCGACCACATGCATAGAAATTGAAGTTCTTGCGGCCGCCGGTTGAAAAGCCGCGGGTCGCTGCCGAACTTGTATTTGCGACCATTTCCGCCTCAATAGAAGTTCATTTTGGTCATCCTCTTGATCCTAGGGTTCTCTCCGATCATTTACTGAGTGATTTAGGCCCTTGCCGAGGCGAATTCATGTTGGCTGAAACCCTAACCGCCGCCGCCACCGTCGAGACCTCATCTCCGGCCGCCAATCGCCGTTGGGAACCTTACCGTCGTGTACTACGTTGGGTTTTACGTGCGGGCGGTGAGTTTGAAGGGCCACCATGCCCTGTAGCGGGAAGCAGCATGTTGTCGTCGTCAGGCGCCGCCGCGGTTGCCCCTGGCGCCACCGTCGCAAGGTGGAAGACGACCCTTTGTGGGGCCCGTCCGTCAGTCGGTGAAACGCAGCGCCCGGATCAGCTGTGGCCGAGGATCGCGTGTGGCTACACGGGATGGAACCGTGGCCCCCGTGTGGCTTGCTCCCGATTGGCCCAATTTAAATCCTGTGGGCCCAGCCTGTATTCAAACCTTTTCCAATTGAAACTTAATTCCAGATTTAGTTCCCACTTCAAAAATCCATATCTCCTAGTAGAATTGTCCAAAAATTCCCAAATAAATTTTGTTAGAACCATCATGAAGAATATGTTCCATAAGTGCACTTGTTTGTATGAAAGTCCATAGGAATTTATTCATAATTCAAATAATAAAAATGCTTATAGAATTAATTCCTCTAGTTCTGCTCTTTGGAAAATTAGCAAATTTTTCCAGAACCTTTATTTTAATATCCTTGAACTCCAGTAAAAATTTCGGTGTCATTATACCTCATTTACATGGTCTGATCACCTGGGTATTCTCTATGCACACAAAAATAGCCAAATTCATTTAGAATTTGAACAGAAACTTGTGCAAGCTTCTAAATTAAATATCTCTCAGTAGAAAGCTTTAAAATTTGTCTAACTAACTTTGTTGGTTTGCTATTCATCTACACTAAGCAGAACTACAACCCAAACATCATAAAAATCCCAATATTTTCCTGTGGAGCCCTTTAAAGGAAATTCATGTTTGATTTTTGTCTGATGATTCACTTCATAGAAAAATCTGAAATTTTGCCAAAATGTTCTTTAGTAAGTTTATGAATTACTGTAAACATTTCAGCTTCATTGGACTTTAATAACCTAGCTCAATCTTGATATTTTCCTAACTGGTCATAGAATGCCCAAAAACAACAGAATCTTTTTCAGTAAATTATCCAACCTTGAAAAATCGATTTCTCCCTGTAAGAAGCTTAGAAAAATGTGAAAGCACATTTTTCTAGAACCAGTGAGACCCCCTCTGTTTGGTACAACCACTGGTAGCCATGATAGACCTCCAGAATTACAACCAAAATTCAGAGAAGGCTAAACACTTAAGAAATTTTGTAGACCAATATATTTAATTGCTGTATCTGAATCTTACCTGGTTATTCCTCCATGATCATATGAACTCCCTGTCATTTTATCAGGCTCAGGGGATCTGTTGAACCTGTATAAATTGAGACCACATCCCTATGTACAAAACAATGTCTATTTCACTTCATGTGTCCATTGCCTAAGTTTATCTTGTTTCCTTTCAGTTGCTGTCCAGTGTAGCAAGATAAATTCAAGTCCTAACTAATATTAATCCTTCTTGAGTTATAATCAACTTCAATTGTTATATTAATATATTGCAATCTCTTAATTGCGTATCATTTCGATAGTGTTCGCGATGAAGGTGGCCAATGAGAAGCACAACCTAGAGGAGTGGAATTATCTATTGAATCTGTTGTGGCATGAATTCTTGAAAAAGGCTACTAACTGATCATCGCTGACTTTATTTCAACCGAGAGGCAAGCCCCTATTTGCATTTAAGAAATCTTGCAAAGTTTTCATTTAAACACACTATATGGATGAGATGTATTGTGCATAAGGTCTTGTGCAATGAAACCCACTTGCATGACCAGAATAATCCAAAGAGTGGTTTGGGTAGATTAATACTCCAAGTTTCGATATGCTATGCTTAATGTCTAGTTGGATGAAACTGTAGAAGTCGTGTGGTTGGAACCTTCTCGCGAGACTAGCACTTGGTTTACACTGGATTGGAATTATGAGTTTAATTGTGATGATTCCCTTTAATAAATTGGAGACCGGGCAGGAGCATAGGAAGCAGCAGGACATGGTCCTGGCTGCGTAGTCCTGCCTGTGTCGATTAAGGCCCATCTCATGCCTCGCCCTGTTAGACAAGTTTGAACTGTACCGGGTGCATACTGACTATATGGGACCCAAGAAACCAATGTACCTTGAGGATCCTATGTTGGAACCTTTTCAATCGGCTTAAGCTATCGGCTGTTAGTACAGTGGGAGGTAACTCGCTCATGAACATCTCACAACGGAGGTGTACCTTGAGGGAGCTCGCTGTTCAGGTCGATCAAACTGTTTTGATATGGGTTAGTCTTGGGAAAGGTGGCTGCGTGCGACATCAGTGGAGTGTGCTATTGCAACTCCAAGTATGGGCGTATGTGTCGTGCAGTCCTGGTGTCTACTGGTTGCAATCACCATCGCCCGCGATTATTTGAGCATACTTGGACACTGAGTCTTGACGTAGTAAGAAAGGGAAATGGAAAGGTTATGAATATGCTGCTATGAATAATTCTTTGTATTGAAATCTTGGCTTCTATAGAGATAGCATAATCAAATTTACAATTTCCAAACATTTAACATGGATAAGGCTTATGCAACCTTGAGCAAGTATCATTGTGGATGAACCGTTTCTTGTTTGATTGTGGAATTCACAATGATGCTATGCCCATGGATCGCGTATGCCACTGTAAAACTGACCACTAAGGATTTACTTTCGGCGAGTCCGTTTCTGCAAATTAAGGTTCCCAGTCTTTAAAGTTTCCAACATGTAGAGTTTCATGCTTTAGGTGAGACAGTTAAGTCTTGTTGAGCCTTGTGCTCACGGTTGCTATATTGTGGTTTTTGCAGGAATTATTAGCTTATGCTTATGTCGTGGTTGTCCGTGAGACCTCGAGCTTGTCGAGATGTATCTCTCATGGAAACATTGCCGCTGACTCTCAGCTTCGTGTTGCTAGTGAGAAGTGTTTGCGGGCATGGACGACTTCTCTTGTGCATAGCTAGTTGAGAGTATGAGTATGTATATTCCGCTGCGTTGTATATTATGTTGTAAAAGAGGATCATCTTGTGAAATAAAATAATTCTGTTGGTTATTTTGTATGGTTTTTCTTGTGTGCTGTTAGGTGTCGCATCGGACGGCACCACCCAATGCGATTCCTGGAATGTGTGGACCCCGATCCTCACAACTAACCTCAAAGGAACCAAGCAAGCTTGGGTACCTAAAAGCAAGGTATAATTTGGTTTTGCAGACCTACTCCTCCGGTGGAGCAAAATGGATGCTAGATAGTGGATGTACAAATCACATGACCAGAGAAAGAAGGGTGTTCGTTGAGTATGAAGTAAATGAAGATCCAAGTGAAGGCATCTATTTTGGAGACAACAGTCAAGGAAGGATGCTCGATATCGGTAAAATTGCAATATCATCTCAACACACTCTTTCTCATATTTTACATGTCGATTCCTTGGATTATAACCTATTGTCCATATCTCAATTATGTGACAAGGGTTACAATTACTTATTCACTAATGAGGGTGTGACCGTCTCTAGAAGGAGTGATGACTCGGTTGCATTCAAGGGTGTGTTAAAGGGAAAGTTTTATCTTGTTGACCTCAACAAAGATAAAGCTAAACTTGACACATGCTTGATTGCAATAACCAACATGGGTTGGCTGTGGCATAGACGGCTAGCACATGTTGGTATGAGGAATCTTCAAAAACTCCATAAGAGCGATCACATCCGAAGTTTAAAGGATGTTGTTTTTTAGCAGTGTTATCCTAAACGGTAAACGGTAGACAGTCGGTAGAGGTCTGTTTACTGTTTAGCCTGTTTAAACGGTATTTAAACGGTGTTTAAACGGATTAAACGGTATTGCACTGTAGCCACATTGTTGCAGTAAATAAAATTTATTTTTAGTTTTTTACTAACCCTTTTTAAGTACATTTTCATATTTCAGCAGCTGCACATCTTTCCTACAAGAGAAAAAAGTTGATATGTACTTTTTAGTGAATCAAGGACACTGAAATAGCAAATACGAGGATCAATGTAATTTAGATTTAGAGTTGTAATTCAGATTCAGATTCAGAGATGTAATTCAGTATGCAAAGTTGTGGAAAAAAATCAGCCTGCTAATAGTAATGCAGCCTATTTATGTCTTATTCCTGCACTTCATCACTTCTGGGGAAAAATTGAATGAAAGAATAGGATGGAATGATCTAACCTGCTGCTTTCGTGGTTGTAACCAAAATGCTATCCTGCTGCGCTGCTACTTTTCTCATATAGAATCTTCTTCTATAACTATATCTTGTACACCTTTTAGTTCTGCCACAAGGCGCGCGGGGCAGGGGGCTCTCGGGCAGGGGTGCTAATCCCGCGTGAGCAGGGGAAGCTCAGACACGCACGACCGCGCGAGCCGAGGCAGCTTCCGCGGGCAGCGTGGCCTGTGCCGGAAAGAGGGGGCACCGTGGACCGTGCCGGAGAGAGGGGAGGGAGGGAGCGTGTGCGGCCGGTGCTGGAGGGAGGGAGCGTGCGGCCGGTGCCGGAGGGAGTGAGAGATGGCGGCGGAGTTTCATACCTGAGAAGTTGCCTCCGCTCGAATGGAAGTGACGATTGACGAGCGCTAGGGTTAACGAACGGGCAACCGGGGATAAGATCCGTTCGGCACTGAACCCTCCATCGGGAAAACGGGTCTAGACGCGGTTTAAACCCGTCTAGAAACGAACCGTTTACAGCATTTCGCCCGTTTAAACGGGCGTTGACCCGTTTAAACGGGTCAATTGTTTAATTCACTATTTAGGGGCTAAACTGCATAGTAGCCTCTTGTTTAGCGTTTAAACGCGTTTAAAGAGGCCTAAACGGGCGTTTAGGATAACAATATTTTTTAGAAAGACAGGCCTTGTAGCGCGTGTCAAGTAGGGAAGAAAGTAGGAGCACCCCATCCCGTGAAGAACATCATGACAACAACAAGACTGCTCGAGCTACTTCACATGGATCTATTTGGTCCAATTGCTTACATAAGCATCGGCGTTAAGAAATACGGTTTAGTAATTGTTGATGATTTTTCGCACTTCACGTGAGCTTTCTTTTTGCATGATAAGAAAGAAACTCAAGGAACCCTCAAGAAGTTTCTCAAGCGTGCCTAAAATGAGTTTGCATTGAAGATCAAGAACATACGAAGTGACAATGGCACGGAGTTTAAGAACACCAAAGTTGAGTAGTACCTAGACGAAGAAGGCATAAAACATGAATTTTCAGCACCGTATTCCTCTAAACAAAACGGAGTAGCCAAAAGGAAGAATCAAACCCTCATAGAGATGGCAAGGACAATGCTTGATGAGTACAAGACTTCAGATCGATTTTGGGCTGAAGCGGTCAACACCGCTTGTCATGCCATAAATCGACTCTATCTTCATCGCCTACTCAAGAAAACATCATATGAACTACTCACCGGTAACAAGCCTAATATTTCCTATTTTCGAGTTTTCGGTTCTGAATGTTATATCTTGAACAAGAAGCCTAGGACTTCAAAGTTCGCTTTGAAGTCCCATGAAGGTTTCTTGCTTGGCTATGATTCGAACTCTTATGCCTATCATATCTTCAACAAAGTCTCCGGACTCGTTGAAGTAGCACGTGATGTAGTGTTCGATGAAACTAACTGCTCTCAAGAAGAGCAAGTTGATCAATGTGTGCTAGATAGAGAAGAAGCTCCATGTCAAGCGTTGAGAAGAATGGCATTGGGCGATTTTCAACCCCAAGCGCCACTTCCAAATGCAAATGAAGAAGATGAACAACAAGTGGAGGTCATTGATCAAGGGGGAACTTCTACACAAGATCAACCTCATGAAGATCAAGGTGACCAACAAAGCAATGAGGGCGACCATCTAGGGGGAGAAGAAGATGACCAAGACGAACACGGGGTGGTGACAAGAAACAAGGCAGGACTTGTGGCCAAAGGATATTCACAAGTCGAAGGTTTGGATTTTGATGAAACTTTTGCTCCCGTAGCTAGGCTTGAATCGATTAGAATATTACTTGCATATGCTACTCACCATGATTTCAAGCTCTATCAAATGGATGTGAAAAGCGCCTTCCTCAACGGACCACTCAAGGAGGAGGTGTACGTGGAGCAACCCCCCAGATTTGAAGATCAAGAGTTCCCCGAACATGTGTTCAAACTGTGTAAGGCTCTCTATGGCCTCAAACAAGCTCCTAGAGCTTGGTATGACTGCCTTAGAGATTTGTTTAATTAAATATGGATTTAAGATGGGCAAAGCTGATTACACATTGGTCACCAAGTTTTTGACAATGATCTATTTATTTGTCAAATTTATGTTGATGACATAATCTTTGGTTCAACTAACAAATCCTTTTGTGAAGAATTTAGTAAGATTACGACAGATAGATTCGACATGTCTATGATGGGAGAACTACGATACTTCTTAGTATTCCAAGTGAGGCAACAAAAGGAAGGGACACTCATAAGCCAAACCAAGTACACTCAAGACATACTCAAGAAGTTTGGTATGGACAAGCCGAAGCCTATAAAGACTCCCATGGCAACAAATGGACACTTGGACTTCAATTAAGATGGACCAAACGTGGATCAAAAGGTATATCGCTCCATGATTGGATCCCTACTTTACTTATGTGCATCTAGGCATGATATTATGTTGAGTGTATGTTTGTGTGCAAGATTTCAAGCCAATCATAAGGAGTGTCATTTGACAGCCGTAAAAAGAATCTTGCGATAATTAGTTTATACACCCAACCTAGGCCATTGGTATCCTAAAGGTTCAAAATTCAATCTCATTGGATACTCCGATGCAGATTATGCCGGATGCAAAGTAGATAGAAAAAGTATCTCACGGTACATGCCAATTCCTAAGTAGATCCCTAGTTTCTTGGTCCTCCAAGAAACAAAACTCCATTGCCTTATCCACAGCTGAAGCGGAGTATGTTGCAGCCGGGAGTTGTTGTGCACAACTCCTTTGGATGCGACAAACTCTAAGGGATTACGGTTAACATATGAGTCGTATTCCACTCCTTTGTGATAATGAGAGTGCTATTAAAATTGCCCATAACCCTGTTGAGCACTCTAGGACTAAACACATAGACATCCGACATCACTTTTTGAGAGACCACTCAATGAAAGGCGACATAGCCATTTCCCATGTCAACACCGAAAAACGACTAGCTGACATATTTACCAAGCCACTTGATGAAAAACATTTTTGCGAGCTCCAAAAATGAACTAAACATCCTTGATGCTTGAAATGTGGCTTGAAAACTTGCATACCTGTATGGCTTATTCAAAATCCATTGATTGTGTTATGAAAATCATCTCTCTCTATCTTCTCTGAAAAACTATTTCAATTTCTTGATCTTTGTGAAGTATGGTCATAGCTTGATTGTTGTATGTTTACTGATCATAATCATCAATATTATTTGTGTGTTTTGCCCCCTATTTTCTTTGTAAGAACCTTCGAATATATACGAATGGGTTGACTGCTTTTGTTCTGGTGACCACGGACTAGTCCGCACACTCCAGACTCGTCCGCAAAAGTCCGGTAGTCCAGACTAGTCTGGTTGACCATGGACCAGTCCGATTTTTTGACTCCATAACCCTAGGGCCACCAAACTCTAATCTCTTTCATCCTCACAACTTCCCTCATAATCTTTCTCTTCACTCGAGTGCCCCCCAAGGTCATTTGGCAATTTCTCCACCGAATCTCTTCACCTCTCCATGGAAAACGATCTTCATCGCAAGGGTATCAAGGACCACAGACTTGTCCGCACCAACAAGGCCTCCAACCTCAAGAATCGAAGGATTTTGGTAATCTTTCTCCAAATCCATAGAACCTTCGATTTCTTGTGTTGTGGACCAAATAGCTTAGCTCTACTTGTTAGTACATGACTCATTGCTGTACTACATCTACATCAAGCTATTTTCGCATTGAGAACCACCATTGCTCTGATAGTTAGGGTTTGAACTGTTGAACACCGGACTAGTCCGGTCTCGATACGGACAAGTCCGGTTATCCGGACTAGTCCGCACTTGAGCACAAGACAAGTCTGATTTTTAACTGGACTCAACTTTAAATTCCAACTATTCAATGCATTTCCTTCCCATCAATTCTGCTGCACTGTATAATCCTCTTATCAGTACAATGTGGAGCTCCAATGATGAGATCTCTGATTTTGAGGCCGATTGTACCAAGAGTCTTTGCTTCGGTCCTCGACGGGCCAAAGCAAGAAGAGGCAACACCGTGCCGCTTACACGTTGCCCACTCCACCTCAAGTGCGGCAAAAGGTCGTTGCCAAGAAGCCTGCATCCAAAGGAAAGGATGCAGCTAGCCCTAGCTCGATAGCTCCTCGCCAAGCTAAGGGCAAAGGGAAAGGGATCGCCACCGGTACCATTGGCCCTCTCCAGATGAGTGCTCCGAGGCAGGGAAACAGAGACCCCAATTAAGAAAAGTTCAATGGCAAAGGAAGCGATGTCGCTTCAAAGCTCAAGCAAATTAACTATTACATTAGATCCAGAAAGGCAGCTGATGAAAGGTTCTGGAGCAACTTCCACGCGGACTATTACAGTTCCGTGTATCTTACGATGAAGACTCCGGTGGTCCGAAGCCTGTGGATCGACTGGACACACTTTGAGAGGAAGAGCTACCCAAGCTTTGATGAAGTGATACAAGCTGTGGAGAGGCATGGGCTCAAAGACTTGTTTGCTTTCAGGTGCAACTGGAATGATGAAGTCATAGCCAAATTCTATGCAACCTGCTATTTTCCTATTGATGAAGAGGAGAGGGTTACTTGAATGACTCACGAATCCAAGTACACTATTACTTATGATGAGTTTGCAAGACTGTTGCATCTTGAGGACACTAGCATCAATGAGCTCATCATTCACAACATTGGTGTCTTAGAGAAGGACAAAATGGACTTCCTTTATGACACTCGCCTGAAGTACAACCCTCCATCAACTAAGAACATGAAGCCTTTCTTCATGGTTCTCAATAGGGTGCTAAGGAAGACCATAACTCCAAAAGATGGAGATGTAGGAAGTGTCCAAAGATACCTAAGGACACTGATGAAGGTGATAAGCAAAAAATAGTAAGTTTTATGTCCTTGATAATATCTGGAACGACATGGTGAACATCTCCTGCACCCCTAATTGTTCCTGCGGCTATGCGCCCTATATCATGTTCATGATAGAAAAGGTCACAGAAATCGAGTTTGTGAAGGATGTTGAGCACACTCCTCTGAGGCTCTAGAAGCCTTCCCGAGCCACTCTCCCAGCTACTCCATCTCCTGTATCTAGTGAGGAGGCTTCCAGGAGGGCCCAAGCTGAAGCAAGGCCCCCATCAAGCTCAAGAGCTACTACTTCCAAGAAGGGGTCCCCAAGTGGCATTTTGAAGTACCTGGCCGCCATCTTTGGCTCCTGCAAGAAGGATGAGGTGAAAGTCCACAAGTTGAACAAGGCAAGGAAGGAGGATATGAGATACATAAAGCAAAATGTCAAGCGAATCTACCAGAAGTTGGAGATTGGGCTCATTGGATCTCCTAACATCTCCGAGGACTCTCCTTCTGACTTCTCGGAGCTTCCTCCCCTCTCACCTTCAGAACTTGCCTATTTTGGCATTGGGGGCACTTCGAGTGGATCCGCTCGTCCTCCTCCTCCTCCGCAGCCTGAAGATGAAGACGATGAGAGGACCGACAGCGAGGAGTGAGTTGACGGCGACCTATAGATCCCTCCTCTCCTTCTTTTTGGTGCATTGATGCCAAAGGGGGAGAGATTGAGGGGGAGTCACTAGGACTAGCTGTAGTTTGAGAGACGAGAGCTTCATTTGCATATTTTGGCCTCTGTCATGCTTTTGGGTTGTAAAACTGATCTCTATTATACTTTTGGGTTGTAAAACTGCTAATATGCTTTTATTATGTTTCTAATTATGGTTATGAAGTGTGTGATTGTGCTTTGATATAATATATGGTTGTGCTTTGAAATTGACATATATGCTTAATGTTGATTTGAATACCTCAATTATCTCATTTTCATCACGATTATTGCTGACACACACTTAGTCTTGCACTCCACCAAAAAGAGTGCACATATGTCTTATGTTTTCATTGATTAACTTGTTCCAAGCTCATATGTGCACACCTAACGAAAATCTGGAGTTTTAATCATATTTGTGTTGTCATCAATCACAAAAAAGAGGGAGATTGAAAGTGCATCTAGGCACCCCTTGTGGGTTTTGGTTGATTTATGACAAACAAATGAGATCCTAACCAAATTGTTGAGATGAGCGCAGATTTCAATGAAATTATGAAGAAAGCGCAAAAAGAAAGGAGAGTGTAGAATCAAGTTGAAAAGAGCTCAATAAGATGAATAGAATAATTTTTGTGTATGGAGTGTGTTGGAGAAACACACCCCAAGAGCTCAAGCAAAAGAAATCACTCTCACTGTACAAGTCTACATAGGTCTGGACTAGTCCGATGCTCACTGGACTAGTCCGATAACCTCTCTGTCCAGGATCGGACAAGTCCTCGCAGTACGGACTTGTCCGCACCGGACTGGTCCGATAACTTCCGGACTGGTCCTATAATCCTTCTGATCAATATCGGACAAGTCTGATATTCCATAGACTAGTCCAAAATCCCCACTGACCTCTTCGGACAAGTCCTTAGCCCCTCAAAATTCCACAACACTGGATTAGTCCGATCTTATCTGGACTAGTCTGATAACCTCTCTGACTAAAATTGGACAAGTTCCCTAAGTGCGGACTTTTCCTCAATTCACTAAGGGATTCACCACGACCGGACTAGTCCGATATGTGTCGGACTAGTTCGAACAACCCTAGAGACAAAATCAGACTAGTCCATTCATTGCCGAACAAGTTCGATAATTTAGGACACTTAGGGTTTCCCACTCGCCACATACCGGACTAGTCCAGAGTCCACCACGGACTAGTCTGGACATCCCAAACCCTAACAGTGACCCTTGGAAACCCTAGTATAACTAGAGGTGTACGACCCCTAATCAAACTCTCTCGACTCCCTGCGCTGTCACACCTTCCAAGAGCCTAGAAAACACGTCTCTCCACACAATCCGATGCAAGAAAGATCAAATCCTTGTGGATTAACCATAGAACAAAGAAGAGACACATTCTTCACGATTTGAGCTCTTGGGTTTGATTCTCTCACACACTCTCGCTATTTTATTGCATAGTTTTTGAGTGTGTTTGGTGGTGTTTTTCAGTTGTAAATCTCTGGGAGCCCTCAACTTGTGAGAAGGCCCCTTGAACACTGTTATCTTACCCCTTTGTGATCAGTGGAAGAGAATCGGCCTCCGTGGCGATTCGACGATGGTAGAGTTGGTGAAGACCCAGTCCTTTCATGGACTCCTCAACATGGATGTAGATTTCCTCTGTGGAATCGAACCACGGGATAAAAATCATTGTGTCCTTTGTTCTTTTGTTCTATCTATTCATATTATCTAGGGTTTGCTTAATCTAGTTCAATTTGCATTAAAAGTTTGAATCTAAAGTTAACTTGTGCCACATCTAGTTTTATTGAAGTAATTCACTCTATTTGTAATTCAATTTCCGCTGCATAGAGTACTTTGATTGAAATCACTGATCAAACTTGATTGATCTAGCCCTCACACACCGGACTAGTCCGCACCCTACCGGACTAGTCCGATTTCTTTGTATTTGATCAGGTTGCTAAGTGTTTCAGGTTCTGACAAAAAACTCAAAAAGCCTATTCATCCCCCCTCTAGGCTACATTCACCTGTGTTCCTTCACCAGATGTGTGCTTACAAGAGATTCAATGGCATATTGAAGTCCTTCGTTAGAAATCGAGCTTACCCTGAGGGCAGCATGGTACAAGGGTACTCTAAAGAGGAAGCTGTGGAGTGGGCTCTACACTACACTGACCCGAGTAACCCGATTGGTGTTCCCAAGTCTCGTCATGAGGGGAGGCTCATAGGAAAAGGGACCATTGGGAAGAAGGCTATAACTCCAGATTCACATTTATTCTTCTTTGCTTATTTCCACTTGTTGCAACACATGTCCATTGTGTCGCAGTACCTCGATGAGCACAAGGAGGTGGTGCTTAGAGACAATCTTGGCCGCAATGAATCATGGTTAGCAAATGAACATAGGAGAAAAATCATTGGCTATCTTCGGGATCGAATTTCTCACTCATCGAATACTCAAACAAGTGAATACCTAAAAAAGTTGGCTCGTGGTCCTATATTCACAGTTATTACATATCAAGGGTACGACATAAATGGATACACGTTCTACATTGTAGAACAAGATAAGAAAAGCACGTATCAGAATAGTGGTGTCCGTGTTGATGCTTATAATGTTGTGGGCCAAGACAAAGACATGTACTATGGTCAAATACAAGAGATCTGCGAGCTTGACTTTCAAGGATTCAAGATTCCTCTTTTCCGTTGCAACTGGGTTGATGGAATCAAAGGTGTTGTACAAGACAAGTATGGTTTCACTAGCATTGATCTTAACCGTCACGGATATAAGTGGGAGCCTTTCGTGTTAGCAGAACACGTTGCTCAAGTGTTCTATGTTCCAGACACAATGAATAAAAGACTTACGGTGGTTATACATGGAAAATGACGAATCGTCGGAGTCGAGAATGCCGTCGATGAGGAAGAGTTTGACCAATTTGATGAGATTCCTCCTTTTATCACCTCGATGATCAAGCTAAGAATAGCATCGGCCAACAAACTTCCTCACTTGCATAATGGTCACCATGAAAAAGTCAAGAATTTCAAAAAACCAAGACCGCAACGTAAAGTACCAAATTGATTGTGTGTAAATATGTTCAAATATGTGAATATATAATCAATTGAGTGAAAAATTTACTTCCATTTGGATATTTGTGTGATATACGCTCAAATGTGTGAAAATATTGCCATTTGTGTGAAAGTTTGACTTTGATTGGTCATATGTGCTCTATTTCTTATAGAGAAGTACTGATTCCTTGTGTTCTGTTTCTTAAGGAAGCATTACTGAATATAGCACTTGCTCAGCCCTGAAAAAAGGGATACAAAAGTGATGCAAGACATGTCTCTCAGGGAAGGTAATGTGAGACGCATTTTCAAAAAGCGCGTCTCCGATTTAGACACTTGCTCTGCGCTGAAAAATGGGATACGAAAGTGATACGAGACGTGCCTCACAAAGGCGCATCTATCAGGCTTTACAATGAGGTTGGAGTGCTTCAAATTCTGTGCCCGAATGGCATTATGGCAACAGACGCACATTAATTCTGAAGAAAAGAGACGCACTTTCCAAAAGTGAGACGCACTTAGCGGTGGCTCTTCTCAGGCGTGTCTGCAATAGTTTCCCTAAGATACTTTTAGCTCTCTCGCACGCTCTATTCGCAACACTTATCACAACTTTTCACTTTTCGCGCGCGCAGATCACTTCTCGCCCTTGAAACCGCTGTCGCATCGTTCCCTTCCCCGGAGCATGCCGCCGCGTCGATCTGCTTCCTCGGAGCTCGTCGCCGCCTTGACACTACCCTAAGGTACTTTTAGCTCTTTCGCACGCTCTCTTCGCAACACTTAGCACAACTTTTCACTTTTCGTGCGCACTAATCACTTCTCGCCCTAGAAACTGCCACTGTGTCATCCCCTTTCCCTGAGCACGCTGCCGCCTCGATTCTGCCTTGTTGATCATTGTCATGCTGCCGCCGTCGACCCTCGACTCCCCGTCGACCAGCTCTGCGCTGCCCTAATAAGGTTTGTTTGCACTTTGGTTCGAGTCGAAATGGTCTGTGCTTTGGTGGTTCATCGATCAATGGTTAGTATATTTTCGGAGTACTACACTTGGAGTATTATGCTTGGCACATATATCTTTTTCTTGTACAAATTCCATGAGAGAATTTGCTCACTTATGTGACCGTTTGTGCGAATGTGACTGAAATTTGATAATGTTTTTATAGGATATCCGTGTTTTTTGTGAATTTTAAGATGTCTCAGTCGGAGCATCAGCAACATATTGAAGAGTAGACTCAGCATCAGACACATGAAGAGGATGCATCTGTGATGAGGATGCATCTGTAATGAGGACATCACTCCTATGGATACACACAACACTCCATTGAACATACAAGATGCCATAATTAGAATTCACACATGACAATTAATTTCACAGGTGAGCTCGTTCTTAAATGTTGCTTTATATATTTTTGAGAATAGATTGCTACCTAATAATTTAATTGTGATTAGGATACATGGAGTGATTCAAGGAGTAATTGGAGGAAGGTTTAGTGGCTTGGAGAACCAGAGAATACGTTCAATGAAGATGGAAACCAACCCCAACTCAAAATCGTGTCCAACTCGAAGTCCAGGAGCAGTTCGCACTAAAACGGACGCTCAGGACGCATACGAACTCCTTTTGGACGTTCTACATATGCACGGGAAAGGGAGAGGATAAACTTTCAACGGGAGCTGGTACGATGTCAAAATTCTTTCGGTTGTGACGGGAATCATTGAAACAAAATCGAGTTCATTATCTATCAGGGTGCTGCGCCACCGTATTGGGCCATTGGGCCTTGTATAAAGTCTAAGTCCATTATTTTCATGTCTTAGGGTTAGGTCACGACCCCAACACCACCTTGGACGTCCTTCCACCTATATATACTCCATAGTAGTCGCCATGAACAATTGGGTTTTGCTTAGATTAATCTGTGATACACAGTTTCACCATTCATTGGTTTATGAGACCCCAACTTAGCAATTCAGATTGCTTCTACCTTGTTCTTGCTTGTGTTCTCAGTTTCACTTGCAGGTATTAGCCTTCTTGGCGAGGTCAATCATATGCAGCACGGTTGATAACCAACGGAGCGGAGGTGTAGTGATTGCAGGGTTTTTTTTCGTGTTCTACTCGAGAGCCTCGGATCATCAACGTCGAGATCTCCATCAATCAATCTATCCATTACCTTTCGGAAGATCAGGACTCATCCTTCTCATTAATTGGTATCAGATTTCTAGGTTTCCTATTAGGTAATTCAAATATCCATTACATTAGTTTTGTTTTTGATACCTAGAGTCCCCCAAAAAAATTGCAGTTTAGTAGATCTGTTCACTACTTTGTCCAAACCACATTGAGCCTTTTGCAACTTTTGTTTTCAGCTAATGTATCAAATTGCAAAGATGAAATACATGAACTTAAGAATAATTTTCTTGTTGTACCTCCTCCTATGTCTAACCTTTTGCATGAACATGAACAAATAAATGTAGATGCAAATGGGAATGGGGTGTTGAACAACTCTTCTCACTTTTTTTGATGAATCAACCCATAATGCATTTGAACTTCTTACTGAAAATGAGAGTAATGTTAATGAACAATGCTTTACACTTAACAAAGGTATGACATTTTTAGATGTGCTAAAGTTTACTACCAATCATGCTATCGATGAGCAGCAACAAGATGAACCTTTTCATAATACACCTTCACCACTAGTTGATTTTCCTACAGATTCTTACAACAAAAATGAGTTGTGTGCTGATAATTATATTGTACCTATGATAGAACAACCAAATGAATTTGATACTTTATCACTCACTTGTACTAAAATTAAGCATTTGATTCCAATTACATGTGAAAGAGATGCGCTAAAATTGTTGTCTTCTCTAAATACATTGGGTTATATTGAATTTGACACTCTTTGTGATCTAGATACTATAGAGAGAAGAATATTTTCTAAAACTGAATTACCTTTGTTGGCGAGACATAGTTTTCATGCAATAGGCAAATATGAACATAGTGGTGTGTTTATGGTGCATAAAGTTTACGTATGTTCAAATGAGAAAACACCTTTGTGCTGCAACAACATGGTAAAGTAAATGAATGCACTAACGCTAATAGTGTCTTGTCAGGTTTTTTCTAGCATTTTTTTCTTGCAGCAGGGACAATATATAAAAGAGGAGCATGGTTTGCTGCAGTTGTGTCATATGGATAGCGCTCATTCTACTCCCAAAGCAAGACTCTTCGCTGGACATACGAGCAAGCTGAGGACAGCTTGTCATCAAGAAGGGGAGAATGATGAGATCATGCACATTATAAATGCACATACAAATATAGTACAATGTTTATTTGATTGGGATCTGGATCAAGTGAATGTGCATGCTTATTTGATGGAGAACATGAAGATGGTGCGCTATGGCATCCACCACCTTGGCCTCCTCCTTTCATGCATACAAGAGAACTTGATGGCGTGCACTTTTGGACCAAAACATGAGAGAAGATGAGCTCGAGTCGAGGACGACTCCAATTCAAGAAGGGGAGGATGATGAGTACATCATTCGTATGGATACACACAACACTCCATTGAACATACAAGATGCAATCATTAGAGTTCACACATAACAATTAATTTCAGAGGTGAGCTCGTTCTTATATGGTTCTTTATATATTTTTGAGAATAGATTGCTACCTAATAATTTAATTGTGATTAGGATACATGGATTGATTCAAGGAGTAATTGGAGTAAGGTTTAGGGGCATGGAGTACTAGAGAATACGTTCAATGAAGATGGAAACCCATCCCAACTCAAAATCGTGTCCAACTCGGAGTCCAGGAGCAGTTCGCACTAAAACGGACGCCCAGGACACATAAAAACTCTGTTTTGGACGTTCTACATATGCACGAAAAGAGGAGAGGATAAACTTTCCAATGGAGCTGGTCCGATGTCAAAATTGTTTCGGATGAAAAAGGAATCGTCAAAACAAAATCGAGTTCAAAATCTGTCAGGGTGCTGCGCCATCGTATTGGGCCATTGGGCCTTGTATCAAGTCTAAGTCCATTACTTCCGTGTCTTAGGGTTAGGTCACGACCAAAACACCACCTTGGACGTCCTCCCACCTATATATACTCCATAGTAGCCGCCATGAACAATTGAGTTTTGATTAAATTAATCTGTGATAAACAGTTTCGCCGTTCATTGGTTTGTGAGACCCTAACTTAGCAATTCAGATTGCTTCTACCTTTTCTTGCTTGTGTTCTCGGTTGAACTTGCAGGTATTAGCCTTCTTGGCAAGGTCAATCATGTGCAGCATGGTTGATAACCAACAGAGTGGTGGTATAGTGATTGCAGGGGTTTATTTCGTGTTCTACTTGAGAGCCTTGGAACATCAACACCAAGATCTCTATCAATCGACTTATCTATTACCTTTCGAAAGATCAGGAGTCATCGTTCTCATCAATCTGCCTCAGGTAACACAAGAAAGAAAAGGTCACGAACGACGTGGCCGACAGACATTGTGACTGTTGATGAGTCCAATGATGAAGGCGTACCTCTAGACCATAATGTCAATACAAGACTATCCAGAATTTGTGGTCTAGCTGCTCGAGAAAGGGTGCTGCTAAACCTGCAAAGATTCAATCACTTGACCGAAAATGAAAAGGATGAACTCTTCGAAAGCTCTATCCAACCATATGTTCAATATCCGGAACATAAGAAACAGAAGCGGAAGAAGCTAGCTATGAAGATGATCTCTCATGCATGGAGCACCTACAAAACTAAGCTTCGCGAGTTTGCAAAGAATCATGAAACCCCCATCCATAAGTATCCACATGTGTCAGAAGAGGACTAGATGAGATTTGTTGAAAAGTGCGAATCACAGATATTTGCCAAGAGCAGTGAACATATGAAGTGGCTCTGATCACGGAACGAGCTTGACCACCACCTCGGCAACACCGGTTATGCCGGTAAAAAAAGGATTTGGAAAGAACAGGATTCAACATTGGCCAAGCTAGGTGTTCAAAATCCAAATGACAGTTTCAGTGGACGGCTAAAACCATTTATGCATGCTCGTTCACAGCTATCTGAGTCAGGCAGTATCACCTTCTACAGCCCGAGCACTGCAAACGTTGCTCAAAGAGCTTGGAACCTGAGCAGGAAAGAGTCAAATGGTGAGAGGGAAAATGATGTCCTCACCAAGGCCCTGCAAAGACCAGAGCAACGAGGCCGTGTTCATGGTGTTTCCTGTAAGTTGACCTGGAGGGAGGGTTTTTCGGAACACAAAACTACTTATCGGAAGCAGAAAATGGCCTCGACATCACAGGTTGACGTCGAGGAGCTAAAAACACAGCTGAGAATGGTGCTCCTAGGAGACGTGAAGCAAATGCTGGACGGAGCAGGTATACCTATCCCTAATGTGTTTTTCAACGACGACGAGAATAGGAGCAACTTTGCTTCTACAATAGCTAGGGTTGGACAACCACAGGAGGATCTTTAGGCACCAGCGTCTGGACCTTCAATTGAGCCGGACATGATAGATAACTTGGCTCAGCCAACAATATGTAGCCTTCTACTAATGGTCTGAGGAATCGCTCAAATGGAGGTCGGGAGAGGGATAGTGTATCCCGATCAGACCATGCTTGACAACATTCAGGTGGACACAACATCCTATGCCATGGTCAAGATGGACATGGTGCATGAAAATACAAAAAACCTGGAGCTCAAAGTGCCATCGGACAATACTATATGGGATGCAGTTACTAGAAGAGTTCAGCGGAGATGGAGCCTTATTGTTGTTGACCCAACAGTAGCAGCAACTTCCGCGTCGACCACTTCAATGTCTCCTGAGGCACGTCTGCTTCTGCATCCAAATCCAGAACAGATGGATCTGTCTTAAATTCCACAACTATTGTTGCCTCCAGTTATAGAGAAGCAGCAGAAGTCTCCAATTAGAGAGCAGTTGCCTCTAGTTACAGAGAAGCCACATCTGTCTCCAACTTTAGAGCTGCCGCAGAACACTCCACTTGAAGAGCAGCCGCATCGGTATCAACCTTGCACTCGAAGTGCCCTGCAACCTACACCTGATCAAACGCTGGCAAAGCATGCCAAGTAAAAGGGTCTGCCGCAGCGGCGATTATTGACAAAGGAAGGTTGGAAGAAACCAATGAAACAGTTAGAACCTAACCCGAGAGCGCTGAAAGCTATGACGCATGCAAACCCAAAGTATGAAAAGGGAAAGCCGATATGAACCGCGGCCACACTCAAACAAGTTCCTAAACCTTGTGTTCAGCTTCATCAATACTACATGGAAATTTACAAAAAGTGTGATACCATACTAGTGTCATTGAAGGATAAACACTTTCTTGGGTGATGGTGCTTTTGTCATCTCATGGTCCGATCTCTATGACCTTTTCAACCTCGACACGTTGGGTGTCTCCCTAATACGCTACGTCACATTGTAAGTCTTCCCAAAAACTAGGTTCTTCAAGACATGCTCAATACAAGTGTTATATGTGACAAATTTGTCATTTTGCATGTAGGCACCAGCAACAACATGCTCGTCATAACACGTGAAATGCGTTTGTTGCATATCTTGATCAGTAAGTACCAGCAAAACCTCTTCTGCAAACGTCGAGCAGCGGGAAAGATGTTATTCAATGTTTTGTGAGGGAAATGAAACAGTACAATGATAAGGACCACCTAGTCGTACCGTTCAACCCGGGTAACCATTGGGTAACTTTAGCAATATCTACACGGTACGACCATGTCTGGTATTGTGACTCCTCAAGGTCGACAGATGAAAAAACTGGCGATAATTTATGGAATGACATCTCTTCCGTTATTGATGAGTAAGTTCCTTCTTCACTTTAGTTTCTTTGCACAATAATTTTACATTAACTGTGAATGTTTTTGTTTAGGGCTTTTTGACAAGTAAAAGAAAAACGCTGACAACTTACACATCATACTGCATTCGGCGTCCCACAACAAGCTCCAGGCAACACATGCGGCTTTCACGTCTGCATACACATGGCTTTATTTGGAGAGCAACCTAATTGCAATGTATGTGTAAGTGCATTTATTATTACTAATCTTTTGCTAAATCTCATTTTATCATGTGGCAGGACTACGGACCCGCCTTCAAGAACGCTGAAGGTCGTAGCCTTGAGCAAGTTAGAGACATCCTATGCAGGTTTATCATTTCTGAAATCATTGATTCAAACGGAGAATTTCATTACCCAATAGAGAATTAGGTGACACTTTGTGTAAATTAGTTACATGTTAAGCTGAATGAACAGGGGAATTATGTGTAAATAGTTACTTGGTAACCACAATTTACACTTGTTAATATTTGATTGGTCAATGTGTGTACACTTTGTTAATATTTGTTAATATTTGATTAGTTACATGTTAAGCTGGATGAACAGGAGATAATTGACTACATATGTTTCTTTATGTGGATGTTGTTGACACAGGCAATGCGGCTGCCAAATCCTTGCTAGCTCTAGAATGCAGCTGTGAACCAGGATAATCAGAGTTGGGGCACCTAATAGGAGACGCGCGTCTGGCAGGGAGCGTCTCCTGTTAGCGCCGCACTGAACTTGTCTGTAAACAATCCGTGACGTGCTGTAACAGAGGATATCTTGGATTACCTAAATAAAAGAGGCACGCTTTCTTATAGCACGTCTTAGATCAGTCAACAAATGTGCGATAGGCTATCATAAAGAACGTCTTGATCATTCAAAATATCTGCGATGCGCTGCATTAAAGCGTGTCTCTCATTCAGAATGATGGGCGACACGCGCCATGCTCGTCTCCAATGACGTTAAAACCCGTCTTTTATGACTCAGCGAAGGGAGACACACTGCCTTTAAGCGTGTCTCACACCTAGTCTGATCGGCGACACGCCTTGCCGCTTATCTCTAATGACAACGTAATACGATAAGCGACGACGGAGACGTACAGGTGGTGTGTGAGGTGAGGTGGCGGCCAAGCTCTGAGCAGTGGCAGCACCGCGAGGTAGACAAGAAAACTGTGGCTGGCAAGTGGGTCCAGGTGGACAGACACAATGACAGGTGGGACCCGACTGTACGTGAAACAGAGCCCAGCTGCAGCGATACAGACTGCTCACACGTTTCTTCCCAATTGCACATACATATTTAAAAAGTGCAAAAAAATATAAAATGATCTCCAAAAATTCCCAAGTCTGAGGGTAGGTTCCTGACAATTCAAATTATTTTTCAAACTTTCAAACTTCAAATTTAAGTGATTTAGCAGGATTTTAGAATTTGTTCTTGTGTTCACGTGCATATGAGCCCAAATGGCATGGTTCAATCTTTGTGTGCTGTACTTGTTGGTGAATACTGCAGATGAGTGACATGTTGAATGGGAATGACCATACAAATTGATAACTAAACATGAGTATGACGATACAGATTTCAGGTATCCTCACATGATCAATGATAGATTTTCCCATGTTTGCATTCAACTAAATGACATTGAAGTGTATTTGGTGCTGCTAAAATACAGAGGTGGCGTGTCACAGTTTAGATAAGCAAGATGAAACAAGTAATTCTGAAAGTGCATCTAGGAATCCCTTGTGGGTTTTGGATGATTTATGACAAGCAAATGAGATCTTAACTACTTTGTTGAGATGAGCACATGTTTTAATGAGAAAATGAGCAAAGAGCCAAAAAGAAAGGAGAATGAGGAGCAATGTGGAAAAGACCTCAAGGAACAAGAGTAGTAGATCAAGCACAAATAATCACAAACATTGCACAAGTTTATACAGGACCGGACTAGTCCGACTGAACCCGGACTAGTCCGTTATCTCTCTGCACAAGATCGGACAAGTCCGATATCACCACGGACTAGTCCGATATCTCTCTGACTAGAATCAGACTAGTCCTCCTCAGCGTGGACTAGTCCTCCAAACACTTCACAAGTTGCACAAAATTGGACAAGTCCGATATTAGCACGGACTAGTCCGAAAAACCCTCCGACTTAAATCGGACAAGTCCTCCAAGTGAAGACTTGTCCCCAATTCACTTAGGGTTTCACTTATCCGGACAAGTCCGATGATTATCAGACTAGTCCGAAGATTTCCAAAATCGAAATCGGACAAGTCCGCTTCTAGCTGGACTAGTCCGATATTTCGGGACACCTAGGGTTTGCTACACACAGCACACCGGACTAGTCCGGTGTCCACCACGGACTAGTCCGATCTTTCTGAACCCTAACGGTTATTTTTGGGAACCCCATATAAATAGGTGTACACGACCCATCTTTCAAAACTCTCAACCACCTGCGCCGTCACACCTCCCAAGAGCCTAAAAAACACATCTCTCCACGAAATCAGACGCAACAAAGATCAATCCTTTGAGGATACACTTTGGATCATTAGAGAGACATGGTTCATCACTCATTGAGCTCTTGGTTTGATTCTTTAATACACTCCCGTGGTTTTCATTGTGATCTTACGAGTGTGTTCTTGGTGGTGTTCTTGTTGTAATCTTGGGGGGGCCCTCAACGTGTGAGAAGGCCCCTTGAATTTGGTTATTTACCCTTTGTGATAAGTGAAGAGAATTGGCCTTCGTGGCGATCCGACGAGGGTAGGGTTGGAGAAGACCCGGTCCTTTTGTGGACTCCTCAACGTGGATGTAGGTTGCCTCTGTGAGAACCGAACCACGGGATAAAATCATTGTGTTCTTTCTTTGCGCCCATTGGTCCTACATTTCATATATATCTAGGGTTTTGATCAATCATGCTCACTTTAAGTTGAAACATTGAGTTTAAGATTAAATTGTGATACAACCTAGTTCATAGTTGTGCAACACTTAAATTACAAGTATAATTCCACTACTTACATCCTAGGATTAAGTTAATCGATCAAATTTAATTAACCTAGTCAATACACACCGGACTAGTCCGCACTTGGCCGGACTAGTCCGATATCTCGAGATTTGATCTGGTTGTTAAGTGTTGCAGGTTCCGACAAAAATCAAAAAGGCCTATTCACCCCCCCTCTAGGTCACATTCAATTGGTATCAGAGCAAGGTTCTTCAAAAGGAGACTAATCGCTCGAAGAGATCATGTTGGACATGAAGGACGTACACAAGAGCAACAACCAAGAGAAGGTTGATGAAGACAAGAACCAGAAATTGGAGAAGCTCCTCGAAGCCATTCAAGACTTAGAGGATGACGATGAAGGCGATCGTCATGTGCAAGAAGCGAAGATCGAGATGATTGAAGGCGAGCTAGGAAGGGTCGCGAGCAAGAAATGGAACGACCACGAGGTGGTGAAGCTCATTCTTAGAGCCTTCATGCCTCGCAATGTCACTTTATGCTCGATGATACGAGAAAGCACTGGGTACAAGAAGATGACTCCGGATGATCTACTTGGAAAAATCATCAACTTTGACATGATAGAAAAGCAGACCAAGCATGTTAAGGAGATTGTCGATCTCACCTCAGCAAAGAAGAAAGGGTTGCATTGGAGTCCACCCTCAAGCCCTTATCTAAAGAAGCTCGAGAAGCTCAACTAGAAGAAGACGGTGACGATGAGAGCAGTGACTTGGATGAAGATGACATGATACTATTCATGAAGAAATTCAAAAGAATGATGAAGAAAAGACAAGGTGCTAAATCAAGTGAAGGAAAGTACAAGGAAAGATCAAAACCAAAGTTGAGGTGGGCATGCTATAATTGTGGTGAGTATAGCCACTTTATAGTTGATTGCCCATATGAAGAGAACAAGAAGAAGATCAAAGAACCAAAGACTCAACCCAATAAGTTATTCAAGAAGAAGAAGCAAACTGAACAAGCACATCTAGGGAAAGAGTGGGACTCGAATGATGAGTTCTCATCCGAAGAAGAAGAGGAGATGGCTAGCATAGCCATCGAGAAGACATCCATGAAGTCCACTCTCTTCCCCACACTTGGTGCACAAAAAGGGAACGACACTTGCCTCATGGCAAAGGAAGGTAAGCGCAAGGCCTATTCCTCCGGTGGATCTAAATGGGTGCTAGACAGTGGTTGCACCAACCATATGATCGGAGAAAGAAGAATGTTCGTTGAGTATGAAGAAAATGAGGATCCAAACGAGGGCATCTATTTTGGAGACAATAGTCAAGGAAAGGTGCTCAGTACCGGTAAAATTGCCATATCATCTAAACAAACTCTTTCTCATGTGTTACATGTTGATTCCTTAGATTATAACCTGCTGTCCATATCTCAATTATGTGACAAAGGTTATAATTGATTGTTTAGTAACGAGGGTGTGACCGTCTCTAGGAGGAGTGATGGTTCCATTGCATTCAAGGGTATGTTAAAAGGAAAGCTTTACCTTGTTGACTTCAACAAAGATACAGCCGAACTTGACACATGCTTGATTGCAAAGAACAACATGGGTTGGCTGTGGCATAGACGGCTAGCGCATGTTGGTATGAGGAATCTTCAAAAACTCCTCATGGGCGATCACATCCGAGGTTTAAAGGATGTTGTTTTTTAGAAAGACAGGCCTTGTAGCGCGTGCCAAGCCGGGAAGAAAGTTGGAGCACCTCATCCCGCTAAGAACGTCATGACTACAACAAGACCGCTCGAGCTACTCCACATGGACCTATTCGGTCCAATTGCCTACATAAGCATCGGCGGTAACAAATATGGTTTAGTAGTTGTTGATGACTTTTCTCGCTTCACTTGGGTTTTCTTTTTACATGATAAGTCACAAACACAAGGAACACTCAAGAAGTTCTTCAAGCGAGTTCAAAATGAATTCTCATTGACAATCAAGAACATTCGAAGTGACAATGGCACAGAGTTCAAGAACACACAAGTTGAAGAGTACCTAGATGAAGAAGGCATAAAGCATGAGTTTTCAGCTCCTAACTCCCCTCAACAAAACGGAGTTGCCGAAGAGAAGAACCAAACCCTCATAGAGATGGCGAGAACAATGCTCGATGGTACAAGACCTCAGATCGATTTTTGGGAGAAGAGGTCAACACCTCTTGCCACGCCATAAATCGACTTTATCTTCATCGATTACTCAAGAAGACATCCTATGAGCTACTCACTGGTAACAAGCCTAATATTTCATATTTTCGAGTTTTCGGTTCCACATGCTATATTTTAAACAAGAAGCCTAGGACGTCAAAGTTTGATTTGAAGTCCGATGAAGGTTTCTTGCTTGGCTATGATTCAAACACTTACACCTATCGTGTCTTCAACAAGACCTCCGAACTTGTTGAAGTAGCACGTGACGTAGTGTTTGATGAATCTAATGGATCCCAAAAGGAGCAAGTTGATCCATGTGTGCTAGATAGAGAAGAAGCTCCTTGTCAAGCATTGAGAAGAATGGCGTTAGGTGAAGTTCGACCACAAGAGCCACCTCTACATATGCATGAAGAGAATGAACCACAAGAGGAGGCCAATTATCAAGGGGGAGCTTCCATACAAGATCAACCTCAAGAAAGTGAACATGATCAACAAGTCAATGAGGGCAATCATTTAGGGGGGGGGGGGGAAGAAGATGATCATGAAGATTCAAGACAACAAGTGCTACACCCAAGAGTGCACCAATGCGTCCAAAGGGATCACCCAATCGACAACATCATCGGTGACATCCAAAAGGGAGTAACTACTAGATCTCGCATAGCTAATTTTTGTGAGCATTACTCGTTTGTGTCCTTTTTGGAACCGCACAGGGTTGAGGATGCATTGAAGGATCCAGATTGGGTAGTGGCCATGCAAGAAGAACTCAACAATTTCAAGCGGAACGAGGTATGGGAACTAGTCGAAAGACCTAAATCCAACGTCGTCGACACCAAATGGGTCTTCTGAAACAAACAAGACGAACACGGGGTGGTGACAAGGAACAAGGCACGACTTGTGGCCAAAGGGTATTCACAAGTCGAAGGTTCTGATTTTGATGAGACCTTTGCTCCCATAGCTAGACTTGAGTCTATTAGAATATTACTTTCATATGCTACTCACCATGATTTCAAGCTCTATCAAATGGATGTGAAAAGCGCCTTCCCCAACGGACCAATCAAGGAGGAGGTGTATGTGGAGCAACCCCTGGGTTTGAAGATGAAGAGTTCCTCGACCACGTATTTAAATTGCGTAAGGCTCTCTACGGCCTCAAACAAGCTCCTAGAGCTTGGTATGAGTGTCTTAGAGATTTCTTAATTGAAAATGGTGTTAAGATCGGTAAAGTAGATTATACATTGTTTACAAAGAACCTTGACAATGATCTCTTTGTTTGTCAAATCTACATTGATGATATAATATTTGGTTCAACTAACAAATCTTTCTGTGAGGAATATAGTAAAATTATGACAGATAGGTTTGAGATGTCAATGATGGGAGAACTAAAGTACTTCTTGGGATTCCAAGTAAGGCAACAAAAGGAAGGGACGTTCATAAGCCAAACTATGTACACTCAAGACATACTCAAGAAGTTTGGAATGGACAAGGCGAAGCCCATAAAGACTCCCATGGCAACGAATGGCCACTTGGATCTCAATGAAGATGGACCAAACGTCGATCAAAAGGTATATTGCTCCATGATTGGATCTCTACTCTACTTATGTGCATCTAGGCCAGATATTATGTTGAGTGTATGTTTGTGTGCAAGGTTTCAAGCCAACCCAAAAGAGTGCCATTTGACTGCTGTCAAGAGAATCTTGTGGTATTTAGTTCATACACCCAACCTAGGCCTTTGGTACCCCAAAGGTTCCAAATTTAATCTCATTGGTTATTTCGATGCAGATTATGCCAGATGCAAGGTAGATAGAAAAAGTACCTCCGGTACATGCCAATTCCTAGGAAGATCTCTTGTTTCTTGGTCCTCCAAGAAACAAAACTCCATTGTCTTATCCACGGCCAAAGCAGAGTATGTTGCAGCCATAAGTTGTTGTGCACAACTCTTTGGATGCGACAAACTCTAAGGGATTACAGTTACAATATGAAATGTATTCCACTTCTTTGTGATAATGAGAGTGCCATCAAAATTGCCCATAATCCCATTGAGCACTCTAGGACCAAACACATAGACATCCGGCATCATTTTTTGAGAGACAATTCAATGAAGGGAGATATAGCCATTTCACATGTCAATACCAAAAAGCAACTAGCCGATATTTTTACCAAGCCACTTGATAAAAAACGCTTTTGCAAACTCCGAAATGAACTAAATATCTTTGATTCTCGGAGTGTGGCTTGAAATCTTGTATACCTGAGTGAAATCTTCAAAATTCATTGATTGTGTTGTGAAAATCATCTCTCTCAATTTTTCCGAAAAACTATGTCAATTACTAAATCTTGATGAATTATGATCATTGCTTGATTGTTGTATGCTTACTGATCATATTCATCAAGATTATATGATTTGATTTGCTTTCCTATTTTCTAAGTAAGGACTTCAAATATATACGAAAGGGATAAGAATTTCTTGCCTGGTGACCACAAACTAGTCTGTGGTTACCCGGACTAGTCCGCCTGTGCAGACTAGTCCGCAAAGCGCCGGTTAGGCCAGACTAGTCTGAAAAGCAACGAACTAGTATGATATAGCCTCTGGAAAAGTTCAGACTAGTCCGATCACTTTCGGACTTGTCCGATTTTTCATGTCCATAACCCTAGCCGCCGCCAAACCCTAATCTTCCTCACCCCCCACACTTGCCTCAAGGTTTCTCTTTCCACGCTTGAGATCTCGATTCGACGATTTCTCCATCAAAAGTCTCCAAGTTTTGGTGGAAATCAACCTCCTTCGCTTAGGGATTGAAGACCACGGACTTGTCCGCCCTTCAACCCCCTCTTCTCCGAGATTCAAGCGATTTTTCGGTAAATTGTCCCCCAAACCCTAGAAATCTCCATTTTCTTCATTGTTGATCGAATGGCCTAGCTTCTGTCACCTAATACAAGTGTCCTTGATGTATTACACTGCTGTTAGGCTAGTTTTGCATTGAGCAATTGCATTTGTCTCATAGTTGAGGTTCTTGAGGATGAATGACTAGTCCGTGCCTGTACACCGGACTAGTCCGATTTTTCTGAACTCAACCCTTACTTCTTAATTCCTCAATGCAATTCCTTGTCATCTACTCTCATCAATACCTTGTGCAATGCATTCTCAGGGCATGTCGAACTCACACGATGAAGTTTCTGACTTCGAGGCCGAGATGGACCACGAAGCCATGCTTCGGTCCTCGACAAGCCTCGGCAAGAAGCGCCAAGAGTGCCCCTCCGAGTCGGCACCTTCACCTCCCCAGGCTCGAAGGAAGGTGCTTGCAAAGAAGCCATCATCCAAGGCTTCTGCTAGAGGTGGCCCTCGCCAAGCCAAGGGCAAGGGCAAGGGAATTGCAATGGGCCCGATTGGCCCCCTACAGCTGTCAACTCGAAGGGAAGGGGCCAGGGATCCTGCAGAGGAGAGATTCAACGGGAAAGGCAGTGACACGGCGGCCAAATTCAGAAATGTTGATTGTTACAGCCGTCGGAAGCAAGATGCAAATGGGAGATTTTGGAACAACTTCCATGCAGACTTCTACAAGTCTGTATATCTCGCGATGAAGACGCTCGTGGTGCGCAGTCAATGGATAGATTGAGCGCACATTGAAAAGAAGGGCTTCTCACCCTTTGTTGAGGTGGTGGAGGCAATGAAAAGGCATGGCCTGAGGGATCTCTTTGCCTTCATGAACAATTGGAATGATGAAGTCATTGCCCAGTTTTATGCCACTTGCCATTTTTGCAAGTGATAAGGAAGAAAGGGTGACTTTGATGACTCATGGATCCAAGTACACCATCACATAAGAAGAATTTGCAAGGATGCTGCATCTTGACACCTCGAGCAACGATAATGTGATCATCCACAACATTGGTGTCATCGAGAAAGACAGAATGAAGTTTCTTTATGAACCCAACTCCATGTTCAACCCCTTCTACCAAGAACATGGAGCCATTCTTTGTGGTGTTGAACAGGGTTCTAGCGAAGACAATTGCCCCCAAGGATGGGGATGCAGGAAGTGTGCAGGGGTATCTCAGGACCTTGATGAAGGTCATTAGCAAAGAAAGAATATTTGATGCCTTTGACTATATTTGGAACGACATGGTGAACATCTCCTGCACACCGAACAGGTCATGCGGCTATGCTCCTTATCTGATGTTCATGATTGAGAAGGTTACAGGCATAGAGTTTGTCAAGGATGTGGAGCACCTTCCCTTGAGGCCCCAGATGCCTCAAAAGCCAAGTGTTCAAGCTGCTCCATCTCCGGCCTCCAGCCCTGAGGCTCCAGCGACAGCTAGTGCCGGTGCTAGGGCTGCTCCCGCAGGGGCGGACCTACAGGGTATGCCGGGTGGGCCCCGACATACCCTGGGTCCAGCTACCAGCCAATGCTACCGTAAGTTTTTAGAGTGCATGCAGTTGAGGTTCACAGGATGAAGGAAGAGCTTTTCGCCTGGCAGGCCTGTTAAGTTCGACTTCCGTGGTATGCTTAAGTTGGTGGGGCCTCAACAGATCTCCTGCTTTACGTTTGCTATGGGCTCCAGCGCTACAGACAAACATGCACGAGTGGAGTCCAGAATGACAAACTTAGATGAGTTGCTCCTGAGATTTTTTTGAAATGATATTTTAATATCTAAAGAATATTTTGAGATATGTTTTTTGAAATATTTTGATACGACATACTATTTTATAATTTATATATTTAAATGTTTATTTTAAAAATTGCCTCTGAGAAGCCTGACGAGCGAGTCACCAATCGACTTATCTTGATCGGCGCAATATTTCATTCGAAGTGAATGAAAATAATATAAATAAATCATTCATATTATTTAGAATGCAAAAGCTAAAATAATCAAACAAGTAGTATTGTAAGTACCCCTTATACCTACCTTTTTAAACTATCAGTATTATATTTGAACCTTTTATATTGTAATTTGCTGAATTTAAAACGTATCATGTTATTTAGCAATGTGTGTAACACTATCTTACTAATTTATAATTATTTATTGAATTGATAATTGTTTTCTTAATGATGTGCATATGAAATTTTTTAGCGGCATACCCATAGATGAAATCTTGGGCCAGATGCCTCAAAAGCCAAGTGTTCAAGCTGCTCCATCTCCGGCCTCCAGCCCTGAGGCTCCAGCGACAGCTAGTGCCGGTGCTAGGGCTGCTCCCGCCACTAGGACCCCTCTTCAAAAGGGGTCCCCCAGTGGCATCTTCAAGTACCCGGCTGTATTTTTGCCTCCTGCAAAAAGGCCGAGGTGAAGGCCCACAAGCTCAACAAAAGAAGAAAGGAAGACATGAGATATGTCAAGGAGATCATGAAGCAGATTTGTCAAAAGCTGGAGATCAAACCCATTAGATCTCCAGTAATTTCTGATGACTCCAACTCTGATTACACTGAGCTCGGGCCCTTGACTCCCTCCGAGCTTGCCTATTTTGGCATTGTGGACTCGAGTGTCTCCGTTCCTCCTCCTCCTCATCATCCCGAAGATGAAGATGAAGATGATGAGAGGACCGACAGCGAGGCTTGAAGACTTTAGGTCCCCCCTCTCCTTCTTTTTGGTGTCTTGATGCCAAAAAGGGAGAGATTGAGGGGGAGTCTTAGGTTTTAGCTGTAGGATGCAAGCAAAACTTCTTTCTGTGTCTTTTGTCTATTTTGTGAGTTGTACAACTTTTAATATGCTCTTATGATACTTATGGTCCTGTTATGAAATGTTTTGAACTACTTATGAAGTAATTGATGAAATCTGTGATTTTGCTCCAAGAATGACATATATGCTTGTTGTTGATGTGTTGATGTCAATTATGTCATTCTCATCATGATTATTGCTTCTATACACTTAGCTCTGCATCCCACCATAAAGACTGCACATATGGATCATGTTTTCATTGCTTAATATGTTTTAAACTCATATGTGCACACTTTATGAAAATCTCAACTTTTATCATATTTTGTGAAATCTCAATTGGTTGTCATCAATCACCAAAAAGAGGGAGATTGAAAGTGCACCTAGGAATCCCTTGTAGTTTTTGGATGATTTATGACAAGCAAATGATATCCTAACTACTTTGTTGAGATGAGCACAAGTTTTAATGAGAAAATGAGCAAAGAGCCAAAAAGAATGGAGAGTGAGGAGCAATGTAGAAAAGAGCTCAAGGAACAAGTATAGTAGATCATTGTGTATGGAGTGTGTTAAGGAAACACACCCAAAGAGCTTAAGCACAAATAATCACACACATTGCACAAGTTTATACAGGACCGGACTAGTCCGACTGACCCCGGACTAATCCGATATCTCTCTACACAAGATCAGACAAGTCCGATATCACCACGAACTAGTTCGATATGTCTCCGACTAGAATCGGACTAGTCCTCCCCAGTGCGGACTAGTCCTCCAAACACTTCACAAGTTGCACAAAATCGGACAAGTCTGATATTAGCACGGACTAGTCCGAAAAACCCTCTGACCTAAATCGGACAAGTCCTCCAAGTGCGGACTTGTCCCCAATTCACTTAGGGTTTCACTTATCCAGACAAGTCCGATGATTATCGGACTAGTCCAAAGATATCCAGAACCGAAATCGGACAAGTCCGCTTCTAGCCGGACTAGTCCGATATTTCGGGACACCTAAGGTTTGCTACACACAGCACACAAAACTAGTCCGGTGTCCACCACGGACTAGTTCGATCTTTCTGAACCCTAACGGTTACTTTTGGGAACCCCGTATAAATAGGTGTACACGGCCCATCTTTCAGAACTCTCGACCCCTTGCGCCGTCACACCTCCCAAGAGCCTCAAAAATACATCTCTCCATGAAATCAAACACAACAAAGATCAATCCTTTGAGGATACACTTTGGATCATTGGAAAGACACGGTTCATCACTCATTGAGCTCTTGGTTTGATTCCCTAACACACTCCTGTGGTTTTCATTGTGATCTTACGAGTGTGTTCTTGGTGGTGTTCTTGTTGTAATCTTCGGGAGTCCTCAACGTGTGAGAAGGCCCATTGAATTTGGTTGTTTACCCTTTGTGATAAGTGAAGAGGATTGGCCATCGTGGCGATCCGACGAGGGTAGGTTGGAGAAAACCCGATCCTTTTGTGGACTCCTCAACGTGGATGTAGGTTGCCTCTGTGGGAACCGAACCACGGGATAAAATAATTGTGTTCTTTCTTTGCGCCTATTGTTCTTACATTTCATATATATCTAGGGTTTCGATCAATCGTGCTCACTTTAAGTTGAAACATTGAGTTTAAGATTAAATTGTAATACAAACTAGTTCATAGTTGTGCAACACTTAAATTACAAGTATAATTCCGCTGCTTACATCTTAGGATTAAGTTAATCGATCAAATTTGATTAACCTAGTCGGTACACACCGGACTAGTCCGCACTTGACCGGACTAGTCCGATATCTCGAGATTTGATCTGGTTGTTAAGTGTTGCAGGTTCCGACAAAAATAAAAAAGGCCTATTCACCTCATCTAGGCCACATTCAAATTGTAGAAAAAAGAACCAAGTTTAACATTAAAGTCATAAACATCATAATAGATTGACAACTTATAAGTTATTTCATGTACCTGGTGGGTGCCGCCGGTGGAAAAAAAAACTCGCAGCACACCAGGATGTAGGTTAGATCTATAGTTGAAAAATCTCAATCATGCTCGCACCCATCAGGTACCGGACCGTGGTGGTATTGCTATCCCTAATTCCAAGAAAAAATCGCATCAGATAGATTTCATGAGTAGTCTAGAATCAAAGGCTAACGCTGTTCTAAGCTGGGTACCAGGGTCCCACATAGAGAGACAAAAGGGATCCGATGCAGCACCACGTTGATTTATCTAAGGCCCAGGCCCCTGTGGAGGGATATGGGGAATCAGACCACTACACAGAGTGGGGTCAACAATGGACCAACCCTAGAAAGTCTACCGTCACCGGGAGTGCATGATAAGCTGAGTTCACGGAGCGATGCCCCGGGGACACGTGTATGCTCAAGGCTTGCTCATAGACCCGAGGTCCACTAGGAAGCCCGAGCAGTCTGCAGCATGACTGGGTACTCCGGTGCCCGAAAAACCATCCGGGTGCATTAGTGGTCTACGAGCATATGGCAACACAATCATTAACGTTACCAGCCTCGGTAAACAATGTGGAAAGGGAAGGCGGTATGTGCCGTCTCATTAGGCTGCAACCACCTACAGATCCTAACCTGGTGTACAATCTGTGTAGCATGCACATCCTATGTGGTATCACGTACGTAGGGAGCTCCATGCCCCCACCATCACGCTAGCCAGTGGGACCAGAGTGAGAGGCTACGTGTGCTAGAAGAGACCTGCGTCCACTTGCATGTAGAGCGATAGGGGAGCTTCATGGCACCTTACCATTGGATCAAGAGACACACTGCTACAATAAGCCTCATCACAGGCAGCTCCAAACCTATTATCACAAACAGCTTTTAAAACCGTTTGAAACGAAGAGTCTGTGATAATCTGTAATTTCACAGGCGGAGAAATGATACCGCCTGTGAAGACATATTATCATAGACGGTTCTTTACTTAGGCTAGCCGCCTGTGAAGATACTTTATCACAAGCGGGTCGTGCAGCATATATAACCGCCTATGATAAATGTCTTATCACAGACGGGTATTGAAGCATAACTAACCGCCTATGATAATGTGTCTTCACAGACGGGTATTGAAGCATAACTAACCGCATATGATAATGTGTCTTCACAGACGTTGTTGTGTCACAAAAGAAAATATATCTTATTATCTATTCTTATCCAAGGTCCGAAACAACCCGGCATCGAAATTGATGTGTTCTTGGAACCTTTAATGGAAGATATGGCGAAATTGTGGAATGAAGGAGTACGTACATGGGATGAGTACAAGCGGGAGTATTTCACGCTAAGAGCAATGATATTCATTACCGTGCATGATTATCCCGGACTGTTTACATTATCGGGACAAATGAAAGGGAAGAAAGGTTGCGTTAGGTGCGTGGATAGAACTGGATTTCTATACCTCACTTCATCCAGAAAGACAGTGTACATGAGACATCGACGGTTCTTGACAGATACACACAAGTATAGGAAGCTGAAAGAACAATTTGATAACAAAATCGAAAAAGATATTGCACCGAAACCTTACAGTGGAAAACTTGTTTTTGAAATGGTCAAGAACATTCATATTGCTTTCGGTAAGGGAAAAAATAGTACATGAATTAAGAGAAAGAAAAGTACATCTTCGGATGATACAACTGACATGGCTTTCAAGAAACAATCAATTTTTTTCAAGTATCTTCTGTATTGAAAGAATCTGGAATTTTGCCATAGTATTGATTTGATGCACGTTACAAAGAATGTATTTGACAGCATCATTGGGACCTTGCTGGACATGCCGAGGAAAACAAAGGACGGATTAAATCCACGTATGGACCTAGTAAATCTTGATTTGAGACCAGAGCTTCATCCAGTAGAAAAGGCGAACGGGAAGCATTACCTTCCCCCAGCTAGCTACAACTTGACGCTAGAAGAGAAAAAAGCAATTTGCGAATGCTTGCGTGGGATCAAAGTGCCCACAAGTTTCTCATCCAATATCCGCAAACTAGTCTCGATGAAAGACTTGTCTTTATTCGGTTATAATTCTCACGACTGTCACATGATGATGACAGTTTTCCTTGCCATTGCAATAAGAGTAATCAAACCTGAGCATATAAAAGTTTTCATCACACGTTTGTGTTACTTCTTCAATGCAATATCGCAAAAGGTGATAGCACGTGAAGATTTAGACTATCTGAAAATATACATCGTCGAGACAATGTGCAAGCTTGAGATGTATTTCCCACCATCCATTTTTGATATGCAAGTACACCTAATCATACATCTTGTTGATTAGATAAAAGCATTGGGGCCACTTGAAAGCATCTAGGCCCCCCATGAAGTACGGTTTCGGTGATTAATGACAAACATTGAACTTTACTAATGAATTTGTGAATGCAAGTTCCCCATAATCACTCAATAAAATGAAATGAATATGTCATTGGAGACCCATATACAATCAACTTTTGAGATCAAATCAATGAGATAAAGACAAGAAGTGAAAGCTCTTATATCTAAGTCACTCAACCATAAGTTGACAACATACAATGCTTGAAGATCATCAGAGAGCCTTGTGGAACAAATGTCTAAGAGGTCATCTGAGCAAGACACAAAAGATTCACTCAAAACAACTCGAAGCAAACAAAATCAACTCACCGGATCAACCGATGACTTAAAAAATGTACACATCGGTTGAGTTGGTTCAACTGAAGAAGAAGACCTCAAAACAATGTACTCACCGGATCATTTGATGTGAATGGCTCAGAAACATCGGTCCATCAGTACAGTTTGCAATACCATTGGACCAAGTGAAGCACCGGATCATCCAATGTGCAGACTTACACACATCGGTCGATCACTCCAGTAAGCATCAAGATTAAGCAAATTCTGGAGGAAGAGCCACCGGATCATCCGATGAGAAGACAAGGGCAACATCGGTCTAACAACGGTCATATCTGACACAATGACGTCAACCAAAGTAATTAGACCGATGATAACTAAAGGGGAGACATCGGATCATCCGGTGTTCACAGTAAAGTTCTGTCATCCTACTTTTCCAACGGCTATTTCGGGAAGGCTGGCTATAAATACCCCCTAACCCTGTCATTTCGTCAAGTCTTGATCACCAGAAGCTATCCACACATCCACAAGTGTTCAAGGCCAAGAGCAATCACTTCCACACCTTTTTGATCACCTCTACACCAAGGTTTAGGCTAGAACTAGCTAGGGAGAGAGCTTGTGTGCCACCATTCTGGGTGAGTGGACTCTCTAGGTTAGTGTGAGAGCCTCAAGGGAGTGCCCTTGGTGTTGTAACAGTGAGAAGACTTCTGGAGCTTGCCAAGGCGTGTGTGGAAGCCCGGAAGGTCGAAGTTATACAAGGCTTGAGCTCCACCTTGCCAAGGAGGCGAACGGAGAAGAATAGTGAAGACCCCTCGTCTCGGTGACTTGGGTGTGGCAAAACCCTTTGGTGGGTGCCACAACGTGGATGTAGGAAGATCTTCACGATCTTGCCGAACCACGGGATAAATCCTTGTCTCCTCGGGAGTTTGCATCCTTCTCCTTCCCTTACTTTTATGCATTTTATATTCCGCAAAGTTTCTATCTACTAGAATGCATAGATAGTTGCATTGGGAATTGGGCTTTAGAAATTAAGTTTCTTTGCTTAGAATTTTTCGAAGAAAGCCCAATTCACCCCCCCTCTTGGGCATTCGGTCCTTACAATTGGTATCAGAGCAAGGTTGCTCATAGGATCATTCTAGCTTCACCGCTAGAGAGCTAAAATGGCCAAGGTTGGGGGTTCGTTCCCTATCTTCGAGGGCAAGAACTTTGCCTATTGGAAAGCACGCATGCGCGCTTACCTTGAGGCTATTGCCCCCGAAGTATGGGAAGCGACCCACGCGGGGTTTGGAGAATATAATTATGTTGGTGATCAACTAAAATGGGATGCTAAAGCTAGGAATGCAATCTATGAATGTATTAGTCAAGATGTGTTTTCTAGGATTGCTAGCAAGGAAAAGGCTTGTGAAATTTGGGCTTGCTTAATTGAGATTCATGAGGGCTCTTCTCGTGTCAAAGAACTAAAATATCATATGCTTAAAGCCAAGTATGATGAATTTAAAATGCTTCCTCATGAAAATGTCAATGAGATGTTCTCTCGCTTAAATGTGCTTATTGAAGAAATAAATGCTCTTGACATTGCTTCTCTTGGCAAGGGACTCATCAACCGCAAGATCCTCATGCTTCTTCCCAAGCCAAAGTACAACATCATCAACTCCATGCTCCAAAAAGAGTCACTTGACCACATTGAAGTTTCGGAGCTCATTGGAGAAATACACGCTCATGAGATGAGTGTACTTGGGATGATGGAGCAATCATCATCAAAGACTATTGCTCTAAAGGCATCCACCAAGAAAACAAGCCTCAAGAAGAAGAAGGTGGTTGAGCCTAGCTCAAGTGAAGAAGAACAAGCATCAAGTGAAGATGATGATGATGAGCTTGCATTAATGATGAGAAAGTTCTCACGCTTGAACTCCAAGATTACCAAGAAGGGGTACACCTTTGATCCCAAGAAGAAAGCATTTCTACCAAGGAGAGATGATCGCAAGACTTGCTACAATTGTGGTGATCAAGGCCACATCTCCTATGATTGTCCAAAACCGGACAAAAGAAGAGAGAACTACAAAGGCAAGCATCGCAAGCTTGAAGGAAGCGATGATGATGAAGAAGAAGCCAAACCAAAGCCAAGATCCTTTGGGAAGAAGAAACATGACAAGGGCAAGAAGGCAAGGCTCTTCCCAAAGAAGAGAAATGGCCCACAAAAGGTGTTCATGTGTGAGGCAAATGAATGGGTCACCGATGAAGAAACAAGTGATGAAGAGAGTGAAGAGGAAGAAGAAAGCTTGGCCGGCCTCGCCATCGCCAACAATGATGATGCACCTCTTCATCCACCGCCCATGTGCCTCATGGCGAAAGGTAACACCAAGGTATGTGATGACTCTAGCGATGACGAGCTTTCCCCCGATGATTTAACTTCTTTGATAAATGAATATCATGCTATCATTAAGAGGGAAAAGAGTAAGGTTAAAGTGCTTGAAGAAACTCGTGCTAAACTTGAGAGTACTAACCTTGATTTGCTTGACAAGTATGAAAGCATACTCAAAGAGCATGACACGCTCAAATCCCATGTCAAGCAAATTGAGGAAGAAAAGGCTAAAATCAAGATAGATAATCATGAACTTGACTTAGCACACCAAACACTCTTGGAAGAGCACAACAAGTTAATACAAGAACATCAAACACTTAACCTTGCTCATGACATGCTTGATCAAGAATTGAAAAATATGAAGAAGCAAACCCTTAATGATAAGATATCCATTACTTCTCATGCCACTAATGCTTTGCACAAGTCTTTGCCTTTGAAAGCTAATGCTAGGGAGAAGGACTTGTTGGAAGAAATTGAGAGTCTCCGCACTAGTGTGGCTAGACTTTCAAAAGGAGAAGTCAAGCACAAGGAAACTCTCTTCCAACAAGCAAAGGCCTTCAACAAGAGAGGACTTGGATCCTTCCCAGTGCCTAACAAAGCAAAGGTGCCCTCACCGGAGCTAAGAACAAGCTTCATCAAGGAAGTTGGTTCTTATTGCCAACATTGTGAGGTCACCGGTAACCACACAAGGGAGTGTCCTCTTCCTAACTGACCTTCTCCAAAATTGCCTACTAACTATAAATCTACTTTCAATGATCATTATTATCTTTTGAGTAAAGTACATGGCAAGGTGAAGGCAAGGTTCATTGGCGAAGACATGAAGGGCATGACGGGGAAGCTCCCCAAGCAACTTTGGGTCCCAAAAACACTTGTATCACACATACAAGGACCTAAGTTGGCTTGGGTGCCTAAAGTCAAAAATTGAATTCATGTGTGTAGGTGAACTACAAAGCCGGAGGAAAGCATTGGGTACTCGATAGCGGGTGCACTCAACATATGACCGGCAATGATGGTATGTTCACCACCATAGAAAACCCCGACAATCATGAACAAGTCACCTTTGGTGATAACTCTAAGGGAAAAGTAATCGGGTTAGGTAAAATTGCTATTTCAAATGACTTGTCTATTTCTAATGTTTTGTATTTTAAGTCACTTAGTTTCAATCTACTTTCTATTGCACAACTATGTGATCTTGGACTAACGTGCACATTTAGCAAAAATGATGTTGTTGTGAGTAGTGAAACAAGCCAAGACATAGTCTTCAAAGGATTCCGGCATGGACATCTCTACCTAGTGGACTTCGCCAACAAGAATGCTAGCTTGACCACTTGTCTTTTCACTAAGACAAGCTTGGGATGGCTATGGCACCGATGCATAGAGCACATTGGAATGAGCAAACTCAAGAAGTCATTCAAGCTTGGGATGGTGACCGGCGTGAAGGATGTCACATTTGAGAAGAACAAGCTTTGTAGCGCTTGTCAAGCTGGGAAGCAAGTTGCTTCACACCACCCAATGAAGACAATGGTGTCAACCTCCAAGCCACTTGAACTACTCCACATGGACCTCTTCGGACCGTCCACATATCAAATCCTTGGCGGTAACCTCTATTGTCTCATTATTGTTGATGACTACTCTCGCTATACTTGGACTCTATTTGTAGGTGACAAGAGTGAAACTCCGGAAGTGTTCAAGACCTTCGCCAACCGCGCTCAAAGGGAATTTCAACTTCCCATAATCAAGGTCCAGAGTGACAACGGCACCGAATTCAAGAACTACAACATTGGGGAGTGGTGTGACCGTGAAGGAGTAAAACATGAGTTTTCGGCCACATACACCCCTCAACAAAACGGTATCGTTGAAAGAAGAACAAGACACTCATCACTCTTGCAAGAGCAATGCTTGATGACTACGACACGTCGGAGAAGTTTTGGGCCGAAGCGATCAACACGGCGTGCCATGCCGCAAATAGGGTCTACCTACATCGCCTACTTCAAAAGACCCCGTACGAGCTTCTCATTGGGAGAAAGCCCAACATCTCCTAATTTAAAGTCTTTGGATGCAAGTGCTACATCTACCGCAAGAAAAGGCTCGGTAAGTTTGAAAGAAGATGTGATGTTGGTATATTTCTTGGTTATGCATCAAAATCAAAAGCATATCGAGTATTCAACCAAACCTCCGGTTTAGTTGAAGAAAGTTGTGATGTTGAGTTTGATGAATCTAATGGCTCCCAAGAGGAGAGTTTTGGTCATGATGAAATAGATGATGAGCCTCTACGAGAAGCCATGAAGAACATGACCATTGGAGACATCAAGCCGGAAGTTGAGGAGAGCCATGATCAAGGAGGAGCTTCAAGTTCCAACAACAACTCTATGGCGCCTCAAGTTGACGAAGAAGAGAAGGATGATCCATTGCCGACTCAAGACTCACAAGCACAACAACATCAAGAAGAAGAAGAGGAAGTCCATGATCAAGTCCAACCACAAGAGGAGCAACACGCATCACCTTCGCCAAGTGCTTCACAACCGCTTATGAGGCATGGACGCATCTCCAAGGTGCATCCAATGGATCAAATCATTGGAAGTCCGTCAAGGGGTGTAAGTACACGTTCTCGCCACGTTGCTTCGTTTTGTGAGCGCTACGCTTTTGTTTCGTGTGTAGAACCCACTCACATTGAGGAAGCGCTCCAAGACCCAAATTGGGTGATGGCCATGCAAGAAGAACTCAACAACTTCATCCACAATGAAGTTTGGGTGTTGGAGGAGTGACCAAAGGACAAGAACATCATCGGAACAAAGTGGGTGTACTGCAACAAACAAGACGAGAATGGCGTTGTGGTCCGCAACAAAGCAAGACTTGTGGCCAAAGGGTTCTCACAAGTTGAAGGACTAGATTTTGGGGAGACATTTGCCTCGGTCGCCCGGCTAGAAGCCATCCGTATACTTCTTGCCTTTGCTTCACATCATAGTATTAGACTTTATCAAATGGATGTGAAAAGTGCCTTTCTCAATGGTTACATTAACGAGCTTGTTTATGTTGAACAACCTCCCGGGTTTGAAGATCCTAGGAATCCTAATCATGTGTATAGGTTGCACAAGGCGCTCTACGGGCTCAAGCAAGCACCTAGGGCGTGGTATGAACGACTACGGGACTTCCTCATCATGCAAGGATTCAAGATCGGGAGGGTGGAAACCACACTCTTCACCAAGGACATCAACGGAGATTTGTTCATTTGTCAAATTTACGTTGATGATATTATTTTTGGTTCAACTAACGAAGCTTTTAGCCATGAGTTTGGCAAAATGATGTCTAGGGAATTCGAGATGTCAATGATTGGAGAGCTCAACTTCTTCCTTGGATTTCAAATCAAGCAACTTCAAGAGGGGACCTTCGTCTATAAAGAGAAGTACACCAAGGACCTCTTGAAGAAATTTGAGATGGGAGATTGTAGCTCAAGAAGCACTCCAATGGCAACCAATTGTCATCTCGACGCGGATAAGGACGGTAAACCTATTGATCAATCTAACCACCATTCTATGATTGGTTCATTGCTTTACCTTACCGCATCTAGGCCCGATATCATGTTTAGTGTATGCTTGTGTGCTCGCTTTCAAGCGGCACCTAAAGAATCGCATAGGAAGGCGGTCTTTAGGATACTTAGGTATCTTAAGCATACCCCTAGTGTGGGCTTGTGGTACCCTAAAGGTGCAAAATTCCATCTTGTGGGATACTCGGATTCGGACTTTGCCGGATGCCACGTGGATCGCAAGAGTACCTCCGGTGGGTGCCACTTGCTTGGGCGTTCCCTAGTATCTTGGTCAAGCAAGAAGCAAAATTCCATCGCTTTGTCCACGGCGGAAGCGGAATACATTGCGGCCGGTGCATGTTGTGCCCAAATTCTTTATATGAAGCAAACCCTTTTGGACTTTGGTATTAAACTTGGTTGTGTTCCTCTACTTTGTGACAATGAAAGTGCGGTTAAGATAGCTAAAACCCCCGTTCAACACTCCTGCACTAAGCACATTGATATTCGCCATCATTTCTTAAGGGACCATGAAGCTAAGGGAGACATCTCTTTGAGAGGTGTTAGGTTCAAAGAACAATTGGTGGATATCTTCACTAAACCACTTGATGAGAAAACTTTTTCTAGGCTAAGAAGTGAATTAAATGTGCTAGATGCAACAAACGTCATGTAAGAATGCACTTCATATAGGTCTTGCCTAACTCTCAAAGGATAGGGGTGAGCAAGGGTTAGCTTGGGATGGTGGTTCTTTTGGGTTTCCCAAGGTTTGGAGAGTGGTTCTCCCTGAAGAAGCCTTTGAAAGGTTCAAACTTGGCAAGATAGATTTACTTTATGCCGTGCATGATGCCTGCCATATAGATTTACAATTTCTTGCATTATAAAATGTTTGGCATTGCATACGGTAGATTGTCACAAAGGGGAACCCACCTCATGAGAAAGAGACTTGTTTGAAATGCAATATCTCAACTCATATAAGGTGGAAAGAACAAAATGTTAGGTGCATTAATGCCTAGAGGAACATGCTTCAAAGAGATAGAAGTCTTCATACTCTACCTCACAAAGCATGGGCCTTACATTTTATTTGGATAATTTCCTCCTATTTTTCTCGGTGTTCTATTTGCCCTAAGGTCTAGCCAAGTTGTTGGCATATTAGCCTTTTTGAGGGGTAAGGGGTTGCCCAAAAAGTCCTAAGACATGTGTTTCTCTTTGCTTGTTTGTTTGGTCAAAGGACATATATGGGATGTTATTATTCTGCAGTCATCGGATTATCCGATGTCCAGGTCAATCTCTCATCAGACCAATAGGTGTTCAATCTCCAAGGGCCAATTCAGTCAGTATCTCAATTCAACCGATGAGTTCATTCTGAAAAACATCGGTCGATCCGATGTTCACTCTTCTGGAACTGTGGTCAATTCCACCGATGTCACTTCCTCCCATCGTCGGACCATCCGGTGTCAGCAGTACACTTTTGAACACCCTTAATGTGCCATTTGACCGATGATCCTAATCCTAAACGTCGGTTCATCCGGTGTCAACTGCACTTTTCTGAAAACCTTACTGTATCATTCAACATATGCTCCCGTCGTTCAACATCGGTCCATCCGGTGTTAAAAATTCGGCTAGGGTTTGGGACCCACTATTTAAATCGGCCGTACGCCTCCTTCCTTTCTCTCCCCGATCCCGCACCTCCGCCGCCGACTCTTACGCGCTGCGCCACCTTCACCGCCGCCGGACGCTGCCGCCGCCCACCGGCCGCCGCCGCCCGTCGCGCCGCCGCCTCCTTCCACTCGCCACCGCTAGCCGCCGGCTCACCTCCGCCGCTGCTAGCCGCCGCCTCACCTCCAAGCACCGCCGCCTCACCAGTAGCCGCCTCCACCACTCGCTGCCGCATCCAAGCGCCGCCACTGCTCTTCCTCATCGCCACAGTGCCTCCGCCGCCCCGCGCACACATTGCCGTCGTGGTGAATCCATCGCCGCTAAGGTATTGCAACCCCGTTGATCTCCACGTCATCTCCTTCGTCGACTCCGTGCTCTCGCGCATCGCAATGGCTCGCGACAAGAAGAACAAGGGCAAGGCCATCGCGGAGCCAGTCGCGAAGAAGCAAAAATTTTCAAAGGAGGAGAAGAAGGCCTTGATGGCCGCTCGCGCCGCCGAGGAGCGTGAGCGTGGCCGAGGAGGGTCGCTAAGGATCCGTGAGGCTCGTCCGAGGCAGCCTCCGGTGATTGACGACTCCGAGGCCGAAGAGGAGCCGGTTGAGCCTCTCGTCCGCCGGCGCTCAGCCCGTACCCGTGGGGGTCACACCGAGGCAGCACCTCGTCCGAGACCGACGACTGCCGACCGTCGTGAGGACAGGGAGGCCCAGCATGCTATCTACGAGATGGACACCACTGTCCATGTCGCTGAAGGAGTCCGGTTGACCGACTACCGGAAGATGAAGGCCAAGCAGCTTCGCAAGCTCAGATGGATTGTGCTGCTTGAGGAGTGGTATCCGCAGTTCCGAGAGGCTCTGGTGGATAGTCGCTTCTGGACTGTCACCCAGGCGTCTCTCTACGAGACCTACAGGCGTCGAGGGCACAAGCTGTTTCAACACAACTATCTGGATTGGGGACAGCTAGCTTTGGCAGCAGAGACGAAGATTCGTCCTTACTTTGAGAGGTACCGAGGCTTGGTGCAGCTGATGGCATATGAGCGGAGTGCCTATGTGGAAGATTGGGTCCGCATCTTCTACGCCACCCTCTATGTCTCTAAGGGCAGAAGATCAATTGACTTCATGTTTATGGGTCAGCACTACCACTTGACGAGGCAGACGCTGGGACAGTTGCTTGGAGTGGACTTGCACGACACCTGCGTGCATGAGAGGGTCTATGGTCAGGCAGATCCACTGAGGAGGCCGCTCACTGGAGGAGTGGCACCACCGCTGGAGGAGATTTGTTCTTTGTTCGGTCCTACCTTCTCTCCTGACCAGTCGAGAGTTCCAGCTTTGTTGACTCCAGCTGCGCGCACAGTGCACCTCGCCTTGCACCGCACGCTCCTGCCGAGGTCTGGTTACTTGGAGGGGTTCACCAGCTTGCAGCAGACTCTCCTGTTCTACATCATGAACGGGATGGAGTTCGACATCGTGGACATCCTCATATGCGAGATGGAGGATGTGATCACAGACGGTGTGGGCATGATGAGGCAGCTAGTATATGGGCACTGGATTAGCTACCTGCTTACTATGATGGTTCCTGAGGGGTCCGCCGTGCACGACCGTCTCACTGACGAGAGTGTGACACGGTTCGGACACTACCGTGCCCCAGCTCCTGGAGACCGTTGCCTTGGCCGTCCAGTCGAGCGTCAGGTCAAGGCTCGCCTTTCTGAGGAGGACTGGTCTGACTTAGAGAAGGAGGATGAGAGGCTTGCCGAGGCTGAGGCACAGGGGGTGGACTTGGAGCACATCTGGTCAGAGAGCGACACCGACGACAGTGTCGAGGAGTACTTCCCTCCTCCGCCCTCTCCCAAGCAGCATGACGCGGAGGCTGGAGGCTCTACAATGCCACCACCTACTCCACCTCCCGTCACTGAGGCACAGGTCACGCAGCCATCAGAGCTGACGTCGCTCCTCCAGCAGATGGTTGAGCAGCAACGTCTGGACAGGGTGGTAGCCGAGCAGGCCCGAGCGGAGCAGGCTGCCCGTCTCCTTGAGCTCCTGCAGCAGCATGAGATGCAGCGTCAGATCGCCCGTGAGAGGCGTGAAGACACTGACAGGCTGACGGGGCTCATCGACCAGATGCACCAGCGCACCCTCGACCAGCAGCAGCAGACGCAGCAGGCGATTATGGGCATCCTGGGGTTGATCACCAACCTCTACACCCAGACCGGGATTGCCCCCCCCCCCGTCACAGCTGCCAGGAGTCGCTCCACCACCTCCAGTCCTGGCTCCAGCTGCCGCTCCAGTGGCCCCAGTACCTTCTACACCTATTCCCTCCTTTAGCATGTCTCCTCTTCTGGCTCCTAGTGCTCCGATTCACTCCCCGCTGCCAGCTACGACCTTGTTCCAGCAGTCGCCGGCCTCCGTCGTCAGTGCCCCTGCTCCAGCAGCTCCTCCACAGCAGGCACCAACGGTGGCTCCTTCGGCTCCGGCAGCTCCCTCCACCACTACTCCAGCCAGCAGCTCCAACGACAGCGACAGTGACCAGTTCGTCATCGCGCCCAGCACTTAGGGTCCTTAGGCGCTCGGATCCCTTTTTGGTGTCTTGATGCCAAAGGGGGAGAAGAGTTAGAGGAGTCAGGGGGAGTGTCTTAGTGTGAGGGGGAGTCTTATTGTCAGGGGGAGTCTCATTTATATTTTATCGTTTATCATTCTTGTAATTCAGTGTGTTTGCTACATTTGGTGTGTTTGCTACTCATTTGCTACTTTTGAGCTCTAATGAACTTATTTCCATGAGTTGTTAATCGATTGGGCTCATTTGGTGTTTATCTATGTTTATGATCACTTTTTACTTATTATTCTCACTTGATTTATTAATTGATGCTTAAGCTTCAAGTGTGACATTCTGTATTCATTGCATATTCTTTCAAGTTTCATTCTATCAAATTCATTACTATTGCGCTTTGATTATTGTGTTGTCATCAATCACCAAAAAGGGGGAGATTGAAAGCATCTAGGCCCCCATGAAGTACGGTTTCGGTGATTAATGACAACCATTGAACTTTACTAATGAATTTGTGAATGCAAGGTCCCCATAATCACTCAATAAAATGAAATGAATATGTCATTGGAGACCCATATACAATCAACTTTTGAGATCAAATCAATGAGATAAAGACAAGAAGTGAAATCTCTTATATCTAAGTCACTCAACCACAAGTTGACAACATACAATGCTTGAAGATCATCAGAGAGCCTTGTGGAACAAATGTCTAAGAGGTCATCTGAGCAAGACACAAAAGATTCACTCAAAACAACTCGAAGCAAACAAAATCAACTCACCGGATCAACCGATGACTTCAAAAATGTACACATCGGTCGAGTTGGTTCAACTGAAGAAGAAGACCTCAGAACAATGTACTCACCGGATCATCCGATGTGAATGGCTTAGAAACATCGGTCCATCAGTACAGTTTGCACGATCTTGCCGAATCACGGGATAAATCCTTGTCTCCTCGGGAGTTTGCATCCTTCTCCTTCCCTTACTTTTATGCATTTTATATTCCGCAATGTTTCTATCTACTAGAATGCAAGATAGTCGCGTTGGGAATTGGGCTTTAGAAATTAAGTTTCTTTGCTTAGAATTTTTCAAAGAAATCCCAATTCACCCCCCCTCTTGGGCACTCGGTCCTTACACCGCTATATTTACATCATATGTTTTCGTTGGAGAGATATTTAGGAGTATTAAAAGGTTATGTGAGAAGATGTCAATGCTGGAAAAAATGTATATAACAATGCGAGATGATATATATTGTATATATTTGTATCTTCTGAAATCAACTTAGAACAATGTTGGTATATGGATTGTGTCCTTTTGCATTTGTGTACATATGCGTTTGGACTCAATAATTTGGAAGTTTGGAAGTTTGGTCTTTCAGATAATGAGGTCTCGGGCGTGTAGCCGATTGAAGGAGGAGCGCTTGGCGTGGCGCAAGAACCATCCCCATGTATGTACATATGGCACACCGGTCGCATGGTTGTATATACATATGTATCTGTAATGGACTGATGAACTTAACTATAGTTTGTTTTTCCGTCTTGTTTGTTTTTGGTATTTTCAATTTCTCCGCGTAGGGTTTCTCTGCGAAGCCTGAATCAGGAGATTTATTGAAGTGGTAGTGCATCGTCCCTGGTAAAGAAGGGGTAAGTCATGAAGAACAAGCACAATATGAGTTTAACCATTGTCCTCCTATTAATAAATTTCTTTTGCAGACTAAATGGGAAGATGTTTACTACCCCCTGACAATCTCCTTCTCTGAGGACTATCCCTTGGTGTCTCCAAGATGCGCCTTTCCAATTGGGTTCTTCCACCCAAATGTCCATCATTCGGGAGCACTCTGCATCGGGATTCTCAATCAAGAGACTGTAAGATAGACCTATTTTGTTCATGTAATTATTACTTATAATTGTTGTCGAACTTATTTGAACTGGTTTCTTATATTGCTTAAATTATATTTCGTAGGGGTGGTGCAGTGCTTTTACAATCAAAACTATACTACTTGAAGTTCAGCGTTTGCTGCATCAGCCAAATGTGCCTGATGTTGAAAATGATTGCTATAATCTACTTATCAAGGTTAGATGACACTTTGACTTAGTGACCAATGTAGGTTATTCATTCCTCCTTCGACATTTGTTAATTTAAATAATGTCAATATTTTCAGAATCCAGCAGAATATAAGAGACGTGTTCGGGAGCAAGCAGGACGGTACAATTTAGATTGATCGATGGGAGCATCATCGTCGATCTACAATGAATGTAGCATGATTTTTGTTCAATGTGTATAGAAATTATCTTTGAACAATTGTAAAGCCTCTAATGGTGTATTATCACAATTAAGCCAGCCTCACTGGTGATCGAGCATTTCCTATAATGCATTACTGTACTAGTATCCGCTCATCTGTGTTTTTTTCCTGATACAATTTTCCCTGCAATGACTACATACGGTTGTGATAATTGTAACAACTACATCCCTGTAATTTCAATGAAAACCGCTTGTGATAATTGAACAACTACATACGGTTCTTAAACAATGACCGCCACTGAAAATACATGATCTTCTCAGGCCGTTGTTAACCAAGAACCGTCTATGAAGTTCACTGCATTACAGACGGTTCTTAATTAAGAACCGTCAACGAAGATCATGTATTTACCCAGGCGGTTGTTTTTTAAAATCCGTCTGTGAAGTTCATTGCATTACAGACGGTTCTTAATTAAGAACCGCCTATGAAGATCATGTATTTACCCAGACGGTTGTTTTTTAAAATCCGTCTGTGAAGTTCATTGCATTATAGACAGTTCTTAATTAAGAACCGTTTGTGAAGATCATGTATTTACCCAGACAGTTGTTCATTAAAATCCGTCTGTGTTGTTCTGTCATCACAGGCGGTTATTATATCATTCGTCATCACAGTCGCATATTTTTAAGGACCACCTGTGTTTGAAAATTTGAGGCGCCTGTAAAAATGCTTTTTGTAGTAGTGGCAGCTACCTTAAATGCTTGGTTGCACCCCATGGCGACCCAAGCAGGGTGAACCGGGAAAAGACATGTTCCATCATAGACCCAACACCCGAGAGTCGGTGTTTTCAAGGAATTGCCTATGCCATGCCTAGTCACCGCCTTCCGTCTAGGCTGTTGGGACCCTCCTTCCCAGGGTCTGCCCGTGGTTCCTGTATCAGTGCCTAGATTAGTAGTTGATATGCACAACGGAATGAAACTAGTTCATATAACAATTATTTATTAATAACCAATATAAATTTTACAAACGTGATCTAAATTACATTGAATGTGGTCAGGATGTGACCACTAGAGTTGTAAAATTCTTGAAAATAGCATAGCACAACGATGCGATGCCAACCACGCAGACTTGGAAAGTAATACTACACTAATCATTATTGTCTCACGCTTCAGCTTCTTCATTTTCTGATAATACACAAGTATAGAAGGAGTAAGTACAGAAGGTACTCAACGAGCCCTAACACTACTGAAGGAGAGTTCTTTCATGCATGATGGCTTTAGCAAGGAGAGACCATAAAACTTAGTTTTGTCGAAAACATTTTATGCAAGGCTCTTTTTGAAAAGAGTTTTGCAATAAGAGCGATAGGAAGTGGAATCGACAATGTAGATTGGCGAGTCCTTGGGAAGATTTGCACCATCCTGTCAGTTCCCTCACTTTTAAATGAGTCTTAAAACCCATTCCCTTAACGAGTCTTACACGCCCGCCAACACTTTTCCAGAACACGGCAGCCTTTGACACCCATACTCACACACTCCAAGGAGATGCACTAGTGCTAATCATAATGAGCCTAGATCATAGTGTGAAAATAACGTGACAACAACTATTCAGGTAGATTAAGACTCTGCAAAAGTTTTTATGCTTTACCCACAAGCAATGCACACCGAGTCAGGGTATGTCATGACACTCACATCATCTTCGCCGCGTAGTCCCAACAATAACACCTCGGCCTGACCAATGGCTCTTTGGCATTGTATACCTAGCCAGACAAGAGATCCAATGACCGTGTTATTTCATGGTCCACCATGCCCTCCATTTCTCCTCCAGGTGCCTCATTTGGTAGATTAACAATAAGGTAGAGTGACTCCCGCCAATACAGGTTCTGTGGTTGCACGAAATCACCATGTTAAGGTCAAATGAACCTGTCCTTAAATTGGTGAGACGACTCAATATCATAGCACACTTTCTGCACATTCACCATAACCCACCTCGACCACCATTCCACTTCACACATGTAGTTCATTAATCACCCTCCCACATCCTAACTCACACTACAAAACACATTTTAACACCTTTTACAATCATGTATACAATGTGTAGTAGTCGCGGTGCGAATATTGTAGGATTCCTAAGCAAGTACCATCAAGGAGGTGTTGACATCACTGCTGTAGTGCAGTTGTAAAGTTGTGGGTTGTCAAGGGGTTATGTTGTCAAGGTCAAGGAGGGGATAGTGATAGTCACTACTATTTTCGTAACTGATGTAGTGTCTTGTTTCAAGCTGTTGATAGTGAGTAACTCATATTACTATGATGTTACAATTTACGTTGGCTAGTAGCTAACAAAAATACTCAGTTATCAACGTAGCTCGTGCTACCACATTTCAAGTAGTTCATAGCATAACAACATTTTGAAATAAATACACAATCATGCAATCAAATTAGGCTAATAGGTGCGACTTCAAAACACAGATATAATATGATCAAGGAGTTAGAGCTTGCCTTCGCAGTCTTCGACGGGTTCTTCGCGATCCGGGTCTTAAGATTCTATCGTGAACTCTCCGATTACTAGAGTACATAGCTACTAGAATAGAAAATAAATCATCGATAAAAGATCCAAAAAATCCAATTATAACTTCGATGGATCAAAACATTCGTCCAATAGTATGTTTGTTAATATTTTAAAAAAGGCTTAATTTAGAACTTAATCACAAATGTTACTATTCCTTGGTCACATTAGTGATTCATGGATGACTCTAATTATTTATTGATCTTTTTAGTTTAATTCAGTTGAGTATTATTTTTATTACATACTAGACGTCATTAATATTTTTAAGTTCATATTGGTGACATAGCTTTCAAGTTTGGAGCTTAATGTGGGTTTCCTCGAGTTTATAGTTATTTAAATGATACATCACAAGTTGCTATTAACTTACTAGCTTTTCCTGATTCATTTGGTCTCCAAATCACTTTTACTATGGTCTAACAGTCAATTATTATTTTTAGAGATCTCTGTAATTGGCCCTATACTCTTACAAGTATGTTCACTAAAATTTTACAATATAAGTTTCATTTATTTTAGAGGCTAAATATAACATTTTCTAGCTAAATAAGTACTCCCTCTGCCCTAAAAAGTTTGTCTTTTTGTAGTTCAAAAATGAACTACAAAGCGACAATCTTTTTAGGATGGAGGGAGTATTTTATTATGAACTTATTGATCAACTTGCCAATATATACAATTTTCCTAACTGATGCCTATTGTTTATATATTTTAAGAGTCTAAGTTATATTTCATATTCCTTCCAGAATATAATCATTGGAGTGGTTAGAAAATCTCTAGTGAAGAGGTTACTTTATTTAAAGTTTACACGTGAATTGTACCAATTATAGTCATTTAAATGATTTCCCTAGGATGATGTTAATTAACTCATTGTTCCATAATGTTATATTATTCAAGTACTACTTTACATTATATTAGGGATTTAAATTAATATTTCTAGGGTTTCTAGACAAATATTTATGAAGATATTATCACTTTGGAGACTAAACATGCATTATCTAAAATTCTAGTTTATTTAGTTAATTCTTAATAAGCAATAAACATTTTTTATATTCTCATAATTTATTTAGGCTACAAATTAGTGCTATCATGTTCTAAAAGCATCTACTAACTTCGAATAGTTTTCTGAAAATTTTACAATCATCCGTCAAAAAATTTGAGGCCTATTTTGTGTTTTTTAAATTGTCCATTTAACTAAATGATTTTTAGTAGACAATAATTCATAAATTTTATTATGTGTTACTAATTACGGTGGTGATGCTCCTGAAGTTTAAATAGTATTTTCAGGAATTTTGCAGAATTTTTCTGCACGGGACAAACAGGTTTATATAGTTCTGTGTACAACATCTGTGTGAACCTAGCAGTTTATTATTGGTCTTGGCTAAGGAAGACAGGTGAGGCCAGCCGGTTGGGTTACGTTGTACATACGTGTATGCGTAGCGGGCTAGAGATGGTGCCCCAAGGCTGGCAAGTGGGTCCTGTGGGACAAGGGCGATAGTGTGTGGGTTTCTTTGGTTCACGTGGACCATGTCCACATAAATGTTTTAGTTGATGTGGTGCGGACCAAGCTGAAGTGGTGGCAGCTCACTGAGTGGACACATTAGCAATGTGCTGAGATGGCGTGCCACGGGTGCGCCAGATAAGTGCCACGCAAGCACCACACGTGTTGGCTGGCTAAGGTGGCTGCCAGCAAAGGGAAGCAGCGGCAAACAGCCGGGGAGCTCGGAGGAATCAGTGCACGTGCGGGGTTTCTTCATTCCTGGTTGCCGAGGACGTGCACTGCTGGTCTCTTAGCATAATGGATAATGGTTCAGCCGGGTCTGGGCAGCACCAACGGCGGCCGGCGGCGAGCCATGGCGGCCGCGCGCGGCTGTTCGTCGGCGATCAGCTGTGCATGTAAGTTGACAATGAGATAGTGTGTCGGTGGTGCATTCGAGGATGCAGGGGAGGTGTTTCTGTGCTCGACCTTGACGGGGAGTGCTCCACGGTGTCCGGCGATGGGGAAGGGCGGCGGAACAACCAGGTGCGCTGGCAATCGGCCCAGACAGAGGGGCTAGGAACATTCCACTGTCCATTCTAGCTACGTCGTGTGCCTTAACGTCTACCCGATGCTTCATTGCGAAGGAACATAACTCACCGGAGTAGAAACACCTATGACAACAGGCGGCACTAGGGTTAGCTGGTTATCAATGACTGGGTGATTTTCAGAGCGAAACACAGAATCAAGAAGTGTTGTAGCTACTCATGGTGATGACAGAGAGAGGAATCGGAGCATGAGGACGCGCCAGCAATGGGCGACCTCGGTGCTCGACAGCGAGGAAGAAAATTAGGAACAACAAAATTCTTCTCGGTGAAGGCTGCACGAGCTCGGTGGTGTGTAGTATGAGTGGTAGGTAGTCTTGGACGAGCAAATGGGCAATATGGGGGTTGCTTAATAGGGGTGTAAAGACAGTTCACCGAGGCAGCACCAGTGCGGATTTTGGTGCGACTGGGCAAAAGCGGTTCGTAGGGGAAAGTAAAAGTGCATCTAGGCATCCCCTGTGGGTTTTGGTTGATTTATGACAAACAAATGAGATCCTAACCAAATTGTTGAGATGAATGCAAGTTTCAATGAAATTATGAAAAAAGCGCAAAAAGAAAGGAGATTGAGGAATCAAGTTAAAAAGAGCTCAAGAGATAAATAGAATACTCTTTGTGTATGGAGTGTGTTGGAGAAACACACCCCAAGATCTCAAGCAAAAGAAAACACTGTCACTGCACAAATTTACAAAGGTCTGGACTAGTCCGATATTCTCCGGACAAGTACGATACCCTCTCTGTCCAAAAACGGACAAGTCCTCCCAGTGCGGACTTGTCCGCACAGGACTAGTCTGTTAAAGTTCGGACTAGTCCGATAATCCTTCTAATCAATATCGGACAAGTTCGATATTCCACAGACAAGTCCAGAGTCCTCACTGACCAACATCGGACAAGTCCCCCCCCCCCCCCCCCCCCCCCCCCCCGCCACCCCAATTTCAGACTTGTCCTTAGCCCCTCAAAATTTCACGACACCAGACTAGTCCAATATCATTCGGACTAGTCTGATAACCTCTCTGACAAAAATCAGACAAGTCCTCCAAGTGCGGACTTGTCCTCAATTCAATAAGTGTTTCACCACGCCGAACTAGTCCAACTTGTGCCGGACTAGTCTGAACATCTCCAGAGACACAATCAGACTAGTCTGCCCTTGGCCAGACAAGTATGATAATTCAGGACACTTAGGGTTTCCCACACGCCGCACACCAGACTAGTCCGGAGTCCACCACGGACTAGTCCGGACTTTGTAAACGCTAACGGTTACCTTTGAAAACCCTAGTATAAATATAGGTGTACGACCCCTAATCAAAAACTCTTGACCCCCTGCACTATCACACCTTCCAAGAGCCCAGAAAACACGTCTCTTCACACAATCCAACGCAAGAAAGATCAAATCCTTGGGGATTAACTGTAGATCAATGGAGAGACACGATCTTCACATCTTGAGCGCTTGGGTTTGATTCTCTCACACACTCTCAACGTTTCATTGCATTCATTTCGAGTGTGTTTGGTGGTGTTTCGAATTGCAAATCTTGTGGAGCCCTCAGCTTGTGAGAAGGCCCATTGAATAAGTTATTTACCCCTTTGTGATTAGTGGAAGAGAATCGACCTCCGTAGTGATTCGACGAGGGTAGGGTTGGTGAAGATCTGGTCCTCCGTGGGCTCCTCAACGAGGATGTAGATTTCCTCTGTGGAATTGAACCACGGGGTAAAAATCATTATGTCTTTGCTTTTGTTCTCACCATTCATTGCGATCTAAGGTTCGCTCAATCTTGTTCAACTTACGTTAAAACTTTCAAACTAAATTTAATTTGTGCCACATCTAGTTTCATTGAAGTAATACATTCAAGTTACAACTCAATTTCCACTGCATAGAGTACTTGGATCGAAATCATTGATCAAACTTCATCAATCTAGTCTGCACACACTGGACTAGTCCGTACACTACCGGACTAATCTGATTTCTCCGTGTTTGATCAGGTTGCTAAGTGTCGGGGATTTGGAACCGGCAGATCTCCCTACACTGCTAAAGTGATAGGGGAGTTTGAGATTCGGTATGGGCGCGCGGAGATTCAAGAAGGTGAGTAGGAATTGACACAGGAGACACAAGAGTTTACGTGGTTCGGGCCGCCTGAGCGTAATACCCTACTCCACGGATGTGTTGCTGTTGTATTAGCTGTATGAGCTTATGTTTAGCGTCAATGGCGTGTGTGTATCCCTCTCTCTAGCCCCTTGAACGTGTCGTCGGCCTGTCCTTTTATAGTACAAGGGCAGGCCGTTACAAGTTAGCCTAGCCCGACATGTGGCCCCGGCGGTTACTAGTATTGACACTTATTTAACACATTTAATTGCTCTTAATGACCCTGTAACGGGCTTTGACAGCAGCGTTATTGGTGTTAAGATCGTCCGTTTAAGTGTCATTAATATGGTATTAATGACACTTAATCGGGTCTTGAAGCCCTTGATTCCCCTTTGAAGATCCGGAGCCGTTGTGGGGTCTTCCGGAGGTTAGAGGCTGAAGATCTGACCGTTGGACACGTGGCAGCTCCGGAGCATACTGTGGAAACAGTTAGCTCCGAGGCTACCCGACACATGTCAGGTCCGGAGCTTCTCTCGGTCTGGGGCTAAGTCCGGAGGTGCCATTTCGGTACATGGCCCGGAGCTTCCCCCTTGTGGGCGGTAGCTCCGGTTTGGTAGTACACGTGGCGACCCAGGGATTAACCATGTTGGAGAAGCGGGTCCGGTTATGTCTGACATGTGGGCTTTCGAGGGTCTTCAAACCAAGTAGATGATTTTCCTTTGAGATCTCTATAACCTCAAGGGGTGTACGGTTTCTAGGGTACCGACAGTGGCCCTCTGGACCTACCTCCGGGGAAGTCATTCCGCCGGAGGTGGGTCCATCCTCGCGACCTTTGAACTGAGTCTTCAAGGGTCTTTGAGGGTGCCGTTGGCAAGGACTTGGAATTAAATCCTCGCCATGTGGCGTATCCCGCGTGCGGCAGATGAGATCTTTGGCGTGCGGATCTCACGCAATTGAAGGTCGCCGGTTCCCGATACGAAAACCGTATCGGTTCTGCGCGCCTTGTCAGGCCGTCGCCTTTGGGCTTCCCGCCTCTTGATGACAACCGTTCACCTGGGTAAGAACCTCGACTTGATCGTCGGGGTGGTCTCGGGCCCGCTTGTCATAGCCTGATTGGAATTTTTGGGTGGTACCTTCGACTTCCTTGCGGTTTCCATCCAAGCATTGCGAGGGCTTACTTAAGAAGGAAAGTGCGCACCGTCGGGAGTTCTTTACGCCTCTCATCTGTTCTTGCGATCAAACTCCCAACTTGTGCTTCGCTTTTCTTCTCTTGCCTAGCTGTGCTGCGATGGAGTTGGGTCTCTTTTCTCCTCGGACTTCTTCAACCGCTCGGTCCGTGCCGGTGGAGAGCTCCCGTTCGAGAAGGAGCACTCCGGCGAAATGGTGTACTTCTCCTCGTACGCCATGGTGGGGTTAATCCCACCTATTTCTTCCTTTTTCTTGATGCTGCTAGACTTCTATGGTCTGCAGTTGTATCACCTTGGCCCTCACTCCATTCTCCTCGTGTCTATCTTCGTCCACTTCTGTGATATGTGGGTGGGCATCCCCCCTGCATTGAACTCTTCCAGACCTTCTTCACCGTCCACACCACTGGTCGGAGCAATGAGTACCTTGGCTTCTACTACTTCGTGAAGCGCAAGAAGTGCCCATTCAAGTACCTCCGGTCATTTCCCTCTGGGAAGTGGGATGACTGGAAGAAAGACTGGATAGTCGTCAGGGTGGAGGAGCACGAGAGGTTGGAGCTGCCTGATGGTCTTCCCGGCATCGACACGACGATCTGGAGTGAAGCTCCAGTGCTGGCAGAAGCTTTCAACCCTCCTTTGACCAGGATCCGCCAATGCGTGGAAGAAGGATTGACTCCTCAGGCGGTATTTTGTAATTTCTTGGTCAACAGGTGGGCGCCGCTGAAGAGGAGGGAGAAACTTGCTTGGGCCCTCAACAGCGTAATGGACGAGGACCGGGTTGAGACCGGGTTGAAGTCCAACATGGTGGGGAAAACCTTGGAGTTCCACCTTAAGAAGTTCCAGCACGGCATCGACGTTGAAGGCGACGACTTGACTCCGCCATCAGCTTTTCTTCCTCTGAACGTGGAAGTGGAGTTCAGCAGGGAGCTCCGGCGGAAGATGCCCATGCTTGACGACCTTGGTGTCGTCGAGAGAAGACCAACCTCCGGGGTAGCGATCCCCGGAGTACCCAAGGATAGCTCCGGCTCTGTTCCTAAGCCGAGGGGAGAAGTCGTCGGCAAGGGCAAGGAGCCGGCAGATGAACCAGTGAGCCGGAAGAGGAAGTTGCAGTACGCCGACGGAAGGTCCGTCGGGCCCACTACTTCTGCGTCGGCTCCTTCTCCCCGGAGGGGAAGGTCCTCTGCAGCTGCGGCGAATGTTCCCGTAGTGGGGTCCTCCCAGGGTGTTAGCTCCGGGTGTGCAACTCTAGCTCCTGGGCCGGTGGAGGCCTCCAGGTACGGGGGTTCTTCCCGATCGAGGGGAGCCTCGACCCGGGAAACACCCGTGGCCGCGACGGGTTTTGGGGGGCCTTCCGGAGCTTCCATGCCGGCTATGGCTAGCCCAGAACGCCCGGGAAAAAGGTTCTGCTCAAGCTGGTGCGGAAGTCTCCCAAGGTAACTTTTGATTTCTACCTTGGATAGTTGTTTTAATTGTAGCAACCATTGTTTAATTTTCTCCGTTCATCATCTGCAGCGTCTCCAAGAAGGGGAGTGAGGCTCCACCCTCGGCCACAGTGGCTGAAGCCGTGAGAGCGGGAGCTTCTGCTCCTGTCCCGGTGCCGCCCCAAGTGGTGGCTGAAGCTGCGACAGCTTCGGCACCGGCTGTCGTGGTCATGGACCTGGACTCATCCCCAGAAGTTCCCGTGGTAGCGCCAGACCGTGGGAGTGAAGATGCGCCAGCGGCACCTGTCCCGGAGGTTGAAGCTCCGGGTTCTGGTGCTGCGATGATGGAAGCTTCGGCTGTTGAGCCGGAGGAAGCAGTAATCCCGGCCTCTGAGCCGGAAATTGTTGAAGCCCCGGCGGTTGAGCCGGAGGTGATTGAAGCTCCGGCGTGCGCGTCGGAAACTGAGGTAGTTTCGGCAGTTGGGCCGGCTACCTCCGAAGCGCTGGCCGCTGAGCCGGTCATTGTTGGAGCTCCGGCCACAGGGCCGGTCGATGTTGAAGATCTTACGGCTACTAAGCCGGTTGTTGAAGAGGTGACGGAGCTTGAGACCTCATCAGAAGAGGTGCCCAGACCGGAGCCAGTAGCGGCTCCTACTCCGGAAGCGACGATGTCGGAGGTACCTGCGGCCAAGCCGGAGTGCCCCAGCGAAGTCGCTAGCCCCCCAGCCTGAGGGGGTGAACGAAGATTTGGCGGCGGTGCCTTCCTCGATGGCTACTGAGGCCATCCCGGAGGACGGCCCTAGTTCCATGGAGACCCAGGGGACCACTCTTGTAGAGTGGGACCAAATTTTTGTATTGGAAGACCCGCTGGAACCAGCGGAGGAGACCCCAGCAGGTCTGGAACCCATCCCGTTGTCGCTGTCCATTGACAACGCATGTTCCAGTCTGCGTCAAGTCCAATTGACCTTCTTCCACGACAGCAAGTCTCTTGAAGAGGAGCGCCAAACCCTTAGGCGGTGACGTAATCGGCTCTACTTTGAGACCAAGCTGGCGCAGTCGAGGCTAGCGGATGACAAGGAATGGATTAAGCGGGAGAAGATCCGCCTGGAGTACTGGGGCAAGTTACTGGATGACAGGGAGAGTATGACTCGTGCCCTCGATGCTCAATCCCGGGAGATCTACGATCAGGCCAAAGCTGCCAATAATGCGGCCGATGCACGCCACGAACAGCTTGAGGCCATTAACACTACACTCATCAAGCGCCGAGAGGCTCTTGAAGAGAGGGAGAAACGGCTCGAGGATGAAGAGCAGAAACTCCTAGAGCTGTGGGATGACGTCCTGAGGAGGGAGGAGGAGCTCACCGAGAAGGTGGCTCTGGCTGAAAAGGGTCTCGAGGAGCGCGCCAAGAAATTGGAAGAGCGCTGCCAAGAGGAAGAGGAGAAGACGTGGGTGCGAGGGCAGGAACTCTACGAACAAGAGTGTGCCCTTATGCCAGGGAGAAGAAAGTGAGGGGTAGAGAGAAGCACCTGGTTGACCGCCGGAACAAGATCCACCTCTGGGAGGAGGAGCTCGGAAAACTCGAAAGGCGGGTTGCTGAAAAGATTCAGCAGAACGCCAAAGAAGTTGAGCACCTTGCCCGTGAGAATTCTGAACTGGTGGCTGCCAGAAGATCCTTGGAAGAGATGAAGGGCTTGAGGGCTGAGGACTCCCTACAGATTTGGGAGTTCTTGAGCAAGGCCAATGATGCACTGACACCGATGGGTTTCAGCCCCGTGCGCCCAGATGATCCGGAGCCGAAGCCGGACCTAGCGCTGCAGGTGTTGAGCGCAGCAGGTAGCAAGCTCTCCAACGTGGGCGATGTCATCACGGACCAACTGGAGGTTGAGGGGCAATCCTTGGTGAAGAACGTCGCAGAGTACGTGCTGACGTGCTACACCAGCCGGAACTCCCAATTTCCTCTGGACCCGGTGCTTGAAGGTCCCGTCGAAGGAGAAGGCGAAGCTACCCGAGCCAGCGTATCGGAGGTTGCCCAGAAGGTCGCCCAATTCTTCCATAGGGTCTAGGACCATCTCTATAGCCCTCACTTGTATTTTCTCTTCTTCTTCCTCAATTTTGTAATCCCTTGTCTCCAGATGTGATCCCTTGTCTCCAGATAAATGAAATCCCCAAAATTTTTGTGAATTTCAATTTTTGTCTTCAACACTCACTTTTATCTTCACTTGGCCCCCTGGTAGATGTACACAATTTGATTGTGAACATGTACCAAGAGGATATTGTGCATTGTTGAAGACTCTTTTGCTCCGAACTTGTAGAATTTAGGTTCGAAGTCTTCGATAGTGAAGGCCCCTGAGGTTGTCGTAGCTTAGCAGCTCCGGCATTGTCCATCGCTGGAGCTTAGTAGCTCCGGCAATAGTCTCTATCAACGCGTAGAGCATCGATAGTTAATCCTCCGGGGTGTCGGAGCTTAGTAGCTCCGGCAGTGACCTTTGCCAACACTCAGTTTGTTGGCAGCAGAATCCATTTACGGGGTCTTCTCACCATCTTTTATTCAGCGTCAACGGCTGGCCCCCTTAGGGGAGTCGGAGCTTAGTTAGCTCCGGCTTTTCTCCATCAACGTAGATTTTATTTTTCCTGCACACTTAAGCCAAGAAAAATAGTAAAATTTGTTTCTTGTCTATAACTTCGTCGCGGCTTATGACTCTCAAGAAGATTTTAAGTCAAACGCGATTCTAAATACAACCGAATGTGTTGTCTTTTCTTCTAGATCCAACTGTACACGGACCTGCCTTACTTCGGCCTGCCGGGGTGTAGGTAGAGTGGCGTAATTAGGGTGCTTGACCAGGCTAAGTCGATAGCACACTCCAGCCCTAGATTGGCTTGGCGGCTTTAAGGCGAGTTGGCCATGAACAATATTTGAATCCAAAAGAATTGACAATACAACTCGAATCGTATATAAACCGGTCGAACTAAAATTTCTTAAGAATTGCACGTCTTTGTTATAGACAAGAAAGAGAAAAATAAAAATGTTGAGCCTGTACAAAAAAAATGCACGTGGAGTCTATTTCACATGAAAATGTCTTTCATTATAGGTCCAGGGTACAGGGGAAACAAGTACACTCTTAGGGTCCGGAACCAGGCTAAGGGTGTTTCATTTCTCATTTGGCCCAGGGTAGTTAGCGACACTTTTAGTCCTGAGACTGTGACAAGCGTTGTATGAGCTTTGCGGACCTTTCGGGAATGGTCCGGCTGCTCTCCCGGAGGAACTACCCGACTCTGTACAATGACTCTATAACATACATCTCAAGTTACTCAAGACTCACCTCCGTGGTATTAAGTGTAGAACTCACGGAGGTGCTCGATGTTCCAAGGATTTGGGAGAGGTGTCCCATCCTCGGTAGCCAAGCGAACGCTTCTGGGCGGGATACTTTAATCACTCGGAAGGGTCCCTCCCAACCGGGGGAGAGTTTGTTTAACCCTTCTGTGGATTGTATTCTCCGTAGCACCAGATCGCCTTCCTCGAGCTATCGGTTGTGTACATGCCGCTGGTGATAACGCCGTAGGGCTTGACGATATCGGGCATTCCGAACAGCTGCTTGGCACCTTCCCTCCTTCAGGAGGTCTAGGTCTTCACGCCGGAGCTGGTCCTGCGCGGCTTCGTCGAAGGTCCGGACCCGGATTGAACCCAAGGTTATTTCCGGAGGAAGGATTGCTTCAGCTCCGTATACCAGAAAGAAGGGTGTCTCTCCGGTTGATCGGTTTGGAGATGTCATGTTGGCCCATAGAGTGGGCGGAAGCTCTTCAATCCAGTTGGCTCCATGTTTTTTCAAGCGCTCATAAGTGCGCGTTTTAAGTCCAATTAGGATTTCAGCATTTGCTCTCTCGGCTTGGCCATTGCTGGCTGGATGAGCTACGGAGGCGTAGCAAACTTGTATGTTGAGGTCTTCGCAATATCCTTGGAATGCGGAGCTTGTGAATTGGGTCCCATTATCAGTGATGATTTTGTTTGGGACTCCAAATCTGCATACAATAGACTGTAGAAAGTTGATAGCAGATTGCTTGTTGATTGTCACAACTGGAGTTGCTTCCGGCCACTTGGTGAACTTGTCAATGGCGATGTACAGGAACTTGTAACCTCCGACGGCTCTTGGGAAAGGTCCCAAGATGTCCATCCCCCACACAACGAAGGGCCATGTAGGAGGTATCATTTGTAAGGGCTAAGCTGGTGTGTGAATTTGCTTTGCATGAAATTGGCATGCTTCACATTTCTTCACCAGCTCAGTTGCATCCTGGAGTGCTGTAGGCCAGTAGAAGCCATGCCGAAAGGCTTTACCAACCAACGTGCGGGAAGATGCGTGGTTCCCACACTCACCTCCATGGATTTCTGCGAGGAGCTCGCATCCTTCTTCCCTTGTGATGCACCGCATTAGGATGCCGTTGGCACCGCGCCGGTAGAGATCCCCTTCTACCAACGTGTATCTTTTAGCCAACCTGACTACCCGGTCAGCAGATACATCATCATCAGGAAGGATGTTGTCTTTAAAGTAGTTCCGGATCTCCGAGATCCATGCATCGGAACTAACTTGAGCATTTGAGTCTTGCGTGCTAGGTTGCTCGGAGCTTCCGGCAGCACCTACGACCCTTGATGGCTGCCATGGTAACAGGGCCATCAGGACCGTCAGCTTCGGGATGCTGATCTCGCCCCCTTCGCTCAGTTCAGCAGGCTGAGCTGTGGGTTTCAACAATCTCCGGACAAAAGTTCCATCAGGAGCCGGAGCTTTGGTTGACGCTTTCGTCGAGAGTTCGTCGGCTTCAGCGTTGTGGGCACGCTGAACATGGTGGAGATCTAGGACTTCAAAGTCCTTCTGAAGCCTCTGGACTTCGAGGAGGTAAGCAGCTAGCTGGAGATTATTGCAGGAGCATTCACCCTTCACCTGCTTAATGATGAGTTGTGAATATCCCTTGACCAGCAATTGCTTGACACCATATGACAGTGCCACCTTTAGTCCGTAGATGAGTGCTTCATACTCTGCCATGTTGTTGGTTGCTGAGGCGTTTGGCTGCTGCTGCAACCAAATGCTCCACATCGGCCCTCCACTGCTCCAGTGCATCCCGAGATGCATCCGGAGGCAGTGGGCGTTGGAGAAGAGCACGCGCTGCGTGAAGCGCGTGTTCCGGGTTGTCATGATTTGCCAACGCAGTGATTGACGCCAGCGCACCATCACGCTGCCCAGCACGATTTGCTGGAGGAGACGGTGGTGGTGGGAGTGTGACTCCTGCTGGTGCTGAGGCTCCTGCTGGTGGCTGCCTATTGGAGGGATTGCCTCCAACAGCCTGAATAGCAGGTTAACCGTTGGATGATCCAGCAGCTGAGTTCACCATTCTCGAAATCTCAGGCCCCCCTACCCGGCGCGCCAACTGTCGGGGATTTGGAACCGGTAGATCTCCTACACTGCTAAAGTGATAGGGGAGTTTGAGATTCGGTATGGGCGCGCGGAGATTCAAGAAGGTGAGTAGGAATTGACACAGGAGACACAAGAGTTTACGTGGTTCGGGCCGCCTGAGCGTAATACCCTACTCCACATATGTGTTGCTGTTGTATTAGATGTATGAGCTTATGTTTAGCGTCAATGGCGTGTGTGTATCCCTCTTTCTAGCCCCTTGAACGTGTCGTCGGCCTGTCCTTTTATAGTACAAGGGCAGGCCGTTACAAGTTAGTCTGGCCCGACATGTGGCCCCGGCGGTTACTAGTATTGACAATTATTTAACACATTTAATTGCTCTTAATGACCCTGTAACGGGCTTTGACAACACCGTTATTGGTGTTAATATCATCCGTTTAGTCATTAATATGGTATTAATGACACTTAATCGGGTCTTGAAGCCCTTGATTCCCCATTGAAGATCCGGAGCCGTTGTGGGGTCTTCCGGAGGTTAGAGGCTGAAGATCCGACGGTTGGACACGTGGCAGCTCCGGAGCATACTGTGGAAACAGTTAGCTCCGGGGCTACCCGACACGCGTCAGGTCCGGAGCTTCTCTCGGTCTGGGGCTAAGTCTGGAGGTGCCATTTCGGTACATGGCCCGGAGCTTCCCCCTTGTGGGCGGTAGCTCCGGTTTGGTAGTACACGTGGCGACCCAGGGATTAACCATGTTGGAGAAGCGGGTCCGGTTATGTCTGACATGTGGGCCTTCGAGGGTCTTCAAACCAAGTAGATGATTTTCCTTTGAGATCTCTATAACCTCAAGGGGTGTACGGTTTCTAGGGTACCGACACTAAGTGTTTTAGGTTCTGACGGAAAGTTCAAAAAGCCTATTCACCCCCCTTTAGGCTACATTAAATTGGTATCAGAGCAAGGCTCTTCAAAAAGAGACTAATCGCTCGAAGAGAAAATTTCAGACATCAAGGATGCGCACAAGAACTTCAACTAAGAGAAAGTTGAAGATGAAAAGACTCAGAAGTTGGAGAAGCTCCTCGACGCCATCCAAGACTTCGAGGATGATGATGAGGAGACGCTTGAACTCAAGGTGCTCCTAAGGAAGAAGGCCCTTTCTAAAGGAAAGATAAAGGTCGAGGATGAGAAGAAGAAGAAGAAGGGGAGTAGTCACACCGACTACTCCCGATATCCTTTTAACTATGATCGATTAAATTCAAACAATAATCATTACTTGTCTATTACTCTAGGGAAAGCCCCATACTTTGATGGCAATGATTATTCAATGTGGAGGAAAAATATGAAGATGCATTTAATATCACTAACCCCAGCTTGTGGCATATATTGTGTACAGGGGTAGATATCTCGGATGACGATGAAGTACTCACACTTATCCAAGAACAAGCTATCCATCAAAACGCTCAAGCTGCAACTGTCATAACTTCATCTTTGAGTCGAGATGAGTTCACCAAAGTGGATGGACTCGAAATTGCAAAAGAGATATGGGACACATTATAAACTTCACATGAAGGCGATCGTCATGTGCGAGAGGTCAAGATTGAAATGTTTGAAGGCGAATTGGGAAGATTGGCCATAGAAGAAGATGAGTCACCACAACACATGTACAGTCGATTGAAGACTCTCATTAATAAAGTTCGAGGCTATGGAAGCAAAAAGTGGAATGATCACGAGGTGGTGAAGCTAATTCTCAGAGCCTTCATGCCTTGCAACGTGACTTTATGTTCAATGATTAGAGAAAGCCCCGGATACAAGAAAATGACGCCGGACGAATTGCTTGGAAAGATTATCAATTTTGAGATTATATAAAAACAAGCAAAACATGTAAAAGAGATTGCCGACCTCACCTCGTCAAAGAAGAAAGGAGTCGCTTTGAAGTCCACTTGCAAGCCCATGTCAAAAGAAGCTCGAGAAGCTCAACAAGAAGAGCACAGCGACGACGAAAGCAGAGATATAGATAAAGAAGATATGATTGTCTTTATGAAGAAATTCAAGAAAATGATGAAAAGAAGACAAGGTGGTAGATCAAATGAAGGAAGACACAAAGACAAATCAAGACCTAAGTTGAGGCGCGCTTGTTATAACTGTGGTGAATACGATCACTTTATAGTTGATTGTCCCTATGAAGAAAACAAGAAGAAGACCCAGGATACAAAGCCTCAACCCAAGAAGATGTTCAAGAAGAAAAAGCAAATTGGACAGGCACACCTAAGAAAGGAGTGGGACTCCAATGATGAGTCCTCATCCGAAGAGGAAGAGGAGATGGCTAGCATAGCCATCAAGAAGACAACCAAGGAATCCACCCTCTTCCCAACTATTGGCGCAAGGAAGGACAACGACACATCTCTAATGGTGAAGGAAGGTAAAATAAAGGTAACAACAAAATCTTACTCTCCGCATTCTTTCTCTAGCGATAGTGATTGTTATAGTGATGATGAAGATATGCTTGTTGGCTTAGATAAGAAAACTGCTGCAAAAATGAAATTCTTGATGGATAAGCTTGTTGATAAGGAGGAGCTTGTTGATCACCAAGAAGATATGATCATACTTCAAAAGGAGGAATATCTTAAGATCAAAAATCTCCTTGAACTTGAAAAGGAGCAAAGCAAGTCACTAGAACTTGAGTTAGCTTCAAGGAAGGAAGCTTGCTTGAAGTTAAGCGACTCAAATGAAATCATCAAGGATGAACTTTCTAACTTAAACAAAGTTAACAAGATCCTTGAGGTACAAGTTGAGTCACTCAAACAAAGTGACCCTTCATCCTCTCCAAGCTCACCTTCTCAACACTTAAAATCTGATGCTACTATTACTTGTGCATGTGCTAAAATTGACACTAACTTGAAGGATAAGTCGAACTTGACAATGGACAAGAATCCCTCCCATAGTGGCATATTTTACTAGGAGAAGGTCAAGTATGCACTGCGTGCATACTTGGCCACAAGACCTCCTAATGTCAAATATGGCATTGGGTATTCTTATGGTGAAAAGTAAAATTCTAGAAGCCACAAGAATAACAAGGAACACATTGCTTTTGTCAAGGGAAACTCCTCTCAAGCTAGAAAGCCTAGTAATGTTGATTAGTCCAAATATGTTAACACATATGAACAACATAGAACCTTTGACGCATCATATGTTCTCATGAAAAGTAATATTGGTATAGTTTATGCTAAACTTGTTGGGCCACGCCATGGGAACACCAAGTCTCATGTGTGGGTGCCCAAATCACTTGTAACTAACCTCAAAGGACCCAAGCAAGCTTCGGTACCTAAAACCAAGGTGTAATTTGTTTTTGCAGGTCCACTCCTCCAGTGGAGCAAAATGGGTGCTAGATAGTGGATGCACCAACCACATGACCGGAGAAAGAAGGATGTTCGTTGAATATTAAGTAAATGAAGATCCAAGCGAAGACATCTATTTTGGAGACAACATTCAAGGAAGGGTGCTCGGTAACAGTAAAATTGCAATATCATCTCAACACACTCTTTCTCATGTTTTACATGTCGATTCCTTAGATTATAACCTATTGTACATATCTCAATTATGTGACAAGGGTTATAATTGCTTGTTCACTAATGAGGGTGTGACCTTCTTTAGAAGGAGTGATGACTCGGTTGCATTGAAGGGTGTGTTAAATGGAAAACTTTATCTTGTTGACTTCAACAAAGATAAAGCCGAACTTGACACATGCTTGATTGCAAAGACCAACATGGGTTGGTTGTGGCAAAGACGGCTAGCACATGTTGGTATGAGGAATCTTTAAAAACTCCTTAAGGGCGATCACATCCAAGGTTTAAAGGATGCGGTCTTTGAGAAAGACAGGCCTTGTAGCGTGTGCCAAGCTAGGAAGCAAGTAGGAGCACCCCATCTCGTGAAGAATGTCATGACAATGACAAGACCGCTCGAGCTACTTCACATAGATCTATTTTGTCCAATTGCTTACATAAGGATCGACGGTAAAAAATACGGTTTAGTAACTGTTGTTGATTTTTCGCGCTTCACGTGGGTTTTCTTTTTGCATGACAAGACATAAACTCAGGGAACCCTCAAGAAGTTTCTCAAGCGTGGCCAAAATGAGTTTTCATTAAAGATCAAGAACATAAGAAGTGACAATGGCACAGAGTTCAAAAACACCCAAGTTGAGGAGTACCTAGAAGAAGAAGGCATAAAACATGAATTTTCAGCACCGTACTCTCCTCAACAAAACAGAGTAGCCGAAAGGAAGAATCGAACCCTCATAGAGATGGCAAGGACAATGCTTGATGAGTACAAGACTTCAGATCGATTTTGGGCTGAAGCGGTCAACACCGCTTGTCACGCCATAAATCAACTCTATCTTCACCGCCTACTCAAGAAAAGGTCATATGAACTACTCACCGGTAACAAGCCTAATATTTCCTATTTTTGAGTTTTCGGTTCTAAATGTTATATCTTGAACAAGAAGCCTAGGACATCAAAGTTCACTTTGAAGTCCGATGAAGGTTTCTTGCTCGGCTATGATTCGAACTCTTACGCCTATCATGTCTTCAACAAGGTCTCCGGACTTGTTGAAGTAGCACGTGACATAGTGTTCAATGAAACTAACGGATCTCAAGAAGAGCAAGTTGATCAATGTGCGCTAGATAGAGAAGAAGCTCCATGTAAAGCATTGAGAAGAATGGCGTTGGGCGATGTCGACCACAAGCGCAACCTCCAAATGCAAATGAAGAAGATGAACCACAAGTGGAGGTAATTGATCAAGGGGGAGCTTCTACACAAGATCAACCTCATGAAGATCAAGGTGACCAACAAATCAATGAGGGCAACCATCTAGGGGGAGAAGAAAATGACCATGAAGCTTTAAGCCCACAAGTTCCACATCCAAGAGTACACCAATGCATCCAAAGAGATCACACTGTTGACAACATAATCGATGACATCAAAAAGGGAGTAACAACTAGATCTCGAATTGCTAATTTTTTTGAACATTACTCGTTTGTATCCTCTTTGGAACCACACAAGGTTGAAGATGCATTGAAAGATCCAGATTGGGTGATGACAATGCAAGAAGAATTGAACAACTTCAAATGGAATGAAGTGTGTGAACTTGCAAAAGGCCCAAGTTCAACGTCGTCGGCACTAAATGGGTCTTCTGCAACAAGTAAGACGAACACGAGGTGGTGACAAGAAAAAAGGCGCAACATGTGGCCAAATGGTATTCACAAGTCGAAGCTCTATCAAATGGATGTGAAAAGCGCCTTCCTCAATGGACCAATCAAGGAGGAGGTGTATGTGGAGCAACCCCAAGGATTCAAAGATCAAGAGTTCCCTGACCACGTGTTCAAACTGCGTAAGGCTCTCTATGGCCTCAAACAAGCTCCTAGAGCTTGGTATGAGTGCCTTAGATATTTTTTAATCGAAAATGGATTTAAGATTGGCAAAACTGATTACACATTGTTTATCAAGCAATTTGACAATGATCTATTTATCTGTCAAATTTATGTTGATGATAATATATTTGGTTCAACTAACAAATCCTTTTGTGAAGAATTTAGTAAGATTATGACAGATAGATTCGAGATGTCTATGACAGGAGAATTGAAGTATTTCTTGGGATTCCAAGTGAGGCAACAAAAGGAAGGGACATTCATAAGCCAAACAAAGTATACTAAAGACATACTCAAGAAGTTTGGAATGGACAAGGCGAAGCCTATAATGACTCCCATGGCAACAAATGGACACTTGGATCTCAATGAAAATAGACCAAACGTGGATCAAAAGGTATATCGCTCCATGATTGGATCCCTACTTTACTTATGTGCATCTAGGCCTGATATTATGTTGAGTGTATGTTTGTGTGCAAGATTTCAAGCCAATCCCAAGGAGTGTCATTTGACAACCATAAAAAGAATCTTGCGATATTTAGTTCATACACCCAATCTAGGCCTTTGGTATCCTAAAGGTTCCAAGTTCAATCTCATTGGATACTCCGATGCAGATTATGCCAGATGCAATGTAGATAGAAAAAGTACCTCCTGTAAATTCCAATTCCGAAGTAGATCCCTTGTTTCTTGGTCCTCCAAGAAACAAAACTCCATTGCCTTATCCACGGCTGAAGCAGAGTATGTTGCAGCCGAGAGTTGTTGTGTACAACTCCTTTGGATGCGACAAACTCTAAGGGATTACGGTTACAATATGAGTTGTATTCCACTCCTTTGTGATAATGAGAGTGCTAATAAAATTGCCCATAACCCCGTTGAGCACTCTAGGACCAAACACATAGGAATCCAACATCACTTTTTGAGAGACCACTCAATGAAAGGAGACATAGCCATCTCCCATGTCAACACAGAAAAACAACTAGCTAACATATTTACCAAGCCACTTGATGAGAAATGTTGTTGCGAGCTCCAAAATGAACTAAATATCCTTGATGCTCGGAATGTTGTCTGAAAACTTGCATACCTGTATGCCATATTCAAAATCTATTGATTGTGTTATGAAAATCACTTCTCTATTTTCTCCGAAGAACTATTTCAATTACTTGATCTTGGTGAATTATGGTCATTGCTTGATTGTTGGATGTTTACTGATCATATTCATCAAGATTATTTGTGTGTTTTGCCCCCTATTTTCTTTGTAAGCACCTTCGAATATATACGAATGGGCTAAATGCTTCTGTTCTGGTGACCCGAGACAAGTCCGTGGTTGCCCGGACTAGTCCGCACACCGCAGACTAGTCCGGAGAGGTCTGGTAGATCGAACTAGTCCGGTTGACCACGGGCTAGACCGATTTTTCGATTCCATAACCCTAGGGCCACCAAACCCTAATCTCCTCCATCCTCACAACGTTCCTCACATTCTCTCTCCTCACTCGAGCGACCCCAAGGTGATATGGCGAGTTCTCCACCAAATCTCCTCAACTCTCCATGGAAAACGATCTTCATTGCAAGGGGATCGAGGACCACGAACTTGTCCGCACCATCAACACCTCCAACCTCAAGAATCGAAGAATTTTGGTAAACATTCTCCAAAACCCTAGAACCTTTGATTTCTTGTGTTATGGACCAAATAGCTTAGCTTCACTAGTTAGTACATGTCTCCTTGTTGTATTACATCTACCTCGAGCTATTTTTTCATTGAGAAACACCATTGAATTGCTAGTTAGGGTTTGAGCAGTTGAAGACCGGACTAGTCCGGTCTCAGTACGGACAAGTCCAGTGCTCTGGACTAGTCCGTTCTTGAGTACCGGACAAGTCTGATTTTTGACTGTACTCAACCCTAAATTCCAACTACTCAATGCATTTCTTTTACATCAATCCTCATCCATGTATTGTATAATCCTCTTGTCAAGACCATGTTGAGCTCCAATGATGAGATCTCCTACTATGAGGCCGAGATGGACCAAGAGCCATTGCTTCGGTCCTCGACAGACCAAAGCAAGAAGCAGCAAAACCATAATGCTTACCCGTCATCCACTCCACCCCAGGTGCGGTGAAAGGTCGTGGCCAAGAAGCCCACATCCAAAGGAAAGGATGCAGCTAGCCCTAGCTCAGCAGCTTCTCGCCAAGCTAAGGTCAAAGGGAAAGGGATCACCACCGGTCTGATTGGCCCTCTCCAAATGAGTGCTCCAAGACAGGGGAACAAAGACCCCTCTGAAGAAAGATTCAATGGCAAAGGAAGCAATGTGGCTTCAAAGCTCAGGAGCATCAACTGTTGCAACAGTTCCAGTAAGGCAGCTGATGCAAGATTCTGGAGCAACTTCCATGCGGACTACTACAATCCTGTGTATCTCACGATGAAGACTCCGGTGGTTCGAAGCCAATGGATCAACTGGACCCACTTTGAGAGAAAGAGCTGCCCAACCTTTGATGATGTGATTGCAGCTGTGGTGAGGCATGGTCTGAAGGATTTGTTTGCCTTCAGATACAACAGGAATGATGAAGTCATGACTCAGTTTTATGCTACCTGCTATTTTGCTAGTGATGAAGAGGAGAGGGTGACTTGGATGACTCACGGATCCAAGTACAATGTGACTTATGATGAGTTTGCGAGATTGCTTCACCTGGAAGACACTGGCAACAATGAGCTCATCATCACAACATTGGCATCCTGGAGAAGGACAAGATGGAGTTCCTTTATGATACTCGCTTGAAGTACAACCCTCCACCGACCAAGAACATGAAGCCCTTCTTCATGGTTCTCAACAGGGTGCTTAGGAAGACAATTGCTCCAAAGGATGGAGATGCAATACGTGTACAAGGCTACCTGAGGACATTGATGAGGCTGATAAGAAAGAACAGGAAGTTTGATGTCTTCGACTATATTTGGAATGATATGGTGAAAATCTCCTGCACACTGAACCGTTCCTGTGGCTATGCGCCCTACATCATGTTTATGATTGAGAAAGTCACAGGAATTGAGTTCATGAAGGGTGTAGAGCACACTCCTCTAAGGCCCCAGAAGCCTTCCCAAGCCACTCTCCCATCTGCTCCATCTCCTGTGTCAAGTGAAGAGGCTCCGAAGAGAGCTCAAGGAGATGCAAGGACTGCTCCCACTACTAGGGCCCCTCCTCAAAAAGGGTCTCCTAGTGGCTTATTGAAGTACTTGGCCGCCATCTTTGGCTCCTGCAAGAAGGCTGAGGTAAATGTCCACAAGTTGAACAAGGCAAGGAAAGAGGATATGAGATACATAAAGCAAACTGTCAAAGCCATATGCCAAAAGTTGGAGATTGAGCCTATTGGGTCTTCTGTCATCTTCGAGGACTCTACTTCTGACTTCTCAGAGCTTCCACCCCTCTCACCTTCTGAACTTGCCTATTTTGGCGTTGGGGGCGCTGCAAGTGGTTCTCATCCTCCACCATCTCAAGCTGACAACAATGAAGACAATTAGAGGACCGACAAGGAGGAGTGAGTCGATGGTGGTTGCTAGATCCCTTCTCTCCTTCTTTTTGGTGTTTTGATGCCAAAGGGCGAGAGATTGAGGGGGAGTCACTAGGTCTAGCAGTAGTTTAAGAGATGAGAGCTCCAATTGTGTTTCTTTTGAAATTATGCTACTTTTGGGTTGTAAAACTGCTATTATGCTCTTATTATAGTTCTAAAGTATGTTTATGGAGTTTGTGATGATTCCGTGGTACAATCTATGTTTATTATTTGAAATTGACATATATGCTTGCTGTTGTTATGATTATGCTTTTACCTCATCATCATCACGATTATGCCCACACACATGTAGTTTTGCACCCCACCATAAAGAGTGCACATATGTCTTTTGTTATCATTGCTTAATTTGATCCAAGCTCATATGTGCACACTTAATGAAAATCTGAATTTTTAATCTTATTTGTGAAATCTCAATTGGTTGTCATCAATCACCAAAAAGGGGTAGATTGAAAGTGCATCTAGGCATCATTTGTGGGTTTTGGTTGATTTATGACAAACAAATGAGATCCAAACCAAATTGTTGAGATGAGCACAGGTTTCAATGAAATTATGAAGAAAGTGCAAAAAGAAAGGAGAGTGAGGAATCAAGTTGAAAAGAGCTCAAGAGATGAATAGAATACTCTTTGTGTATGGATTGTGTTGGAGAAACACACCCCAAGAGCTCAAGCAAAAGAAAACACTCTCACTGCACAAATTTACACAGGTCCAGACTAGTCCGATATTCTCTGGACTAGTCCGATACCCTCTCTGTCCAGAAACGGACAAGTCCTCCCAGTGCGGACTTGTCCGCACCGAACTAGTCCGATAAAGTTCGGACTAGTCCGATAATCCTTCTGATCAATATCGAACAAGTCCGGTGTTCCACAGACAAGTCCGATATTCCACAGACAAGTCCGATATTCCACAAACAAGTTCGGAATCCTCACTGACCAACATCGGACAAGTCCCCCCCCCCCCAATTTAAGACTTGTCCTTAGCCCCTCAAAATTTCACGACATCGGACTAGTCCGATATCATCCGAACTAGTCCGATAACCACTCTGACTAAAATCGCACAAGTCCTCCAAGTGCGGACTTGTCCTCAATTCACTAAGGGTTTCACCACACTGGACTAGTCCAATTTGTGCTGGACTAGTCTGAACATCTCCATAGACACAATTGGACTAGTCCGCCCTTGGCTGAACAAGTCCGATAATTCAGGACACTTAGGGTTTCCCACACGCCGCACACTGAAACTTTGTAAACCCTAACGGTAACCATTGAAAACCCTAATATAAATAGAGGTGTATGACCCCTAATCAAAAACTCTCGACCCCGTGCGCCGTCACACCTTCCAAGAGCCCAAAAAATATGTCTCTTCACACAATCCAACACAAGAAAGATCAAATCCTTGAGGATTAACCATAGATCAAAAGAGAGACATGTTCTTCACATCTTGAGCTCTTGGGTTTGATTCTCTCACACACTCTCGCTATTTCATTGCATACTTTTCAAGTGTGTTTGGTGGTGTTTCGAATTATAAATCTTGGGGAGCCCTCAACTTGTGAGAAGGCCCCTTGAACACGGTTATTTACCCCTTTGTGATTAGTGGAAGAGAATCGGCCTTTGTGGCGATTCGACGAGGGTAGGGTTTGTGAAGACCCGGTCCTCCATGGGCTCCTCAACGTGGATGTAGATTTTCTCTGTGGAATTGAATCACGGGATAAAAATCATTGTGTCTTTGCTTTTGTTCTCACCATTCATTGCAATCTAGGGTTTGCTCAATCTTGTTCAACATATGTTAAATCTTTGAAACTAAAGTTAACTTGTACCACATCTAGTTTCATTTAAGTAATACATTCAAGTTACAACTCAATTTCTGCTGCATAGAGTACTTGGATCAAAATCATTGATCAAACTTGATCAATCTAGTACGCACACACCGGACTAGTCCACACACTACCGGACTAGTCCAATTTCTTTGTGTTTGATCAGGTTGCTAAGTCTTTCAGGTTCCGACGAAAAGTTCAAAAAGCCTATTCTCCCCCATCTAGGCTACATTCTGAAAGGCAGTTGCACTTGCTTCCTTGGCGCACACATTTTGTAGGAGTCATCATGGCGAGGCTAGTAAAGACGGTAGGCCATGGCACGCCAGGGCATGGGGCCTCAGACGGCATGGGGGCGCGCGGGGCATGTTAAATTATGGAGTTCCCGGATGTCCATTTGGCATGAGTTGGTACCGGGAGGAAGAAGCAAGGCAGTGGCGTAGCTGGGTCGGGCCACATGGAAATCAGAGGAGAGGAGGACGAGCCGGGCTATGTAGAGAAGAAAAGGAAAACGAGTCACGTAGGAGGAAGCAAAGTTTGGGCCATGTGGTGAAGTCGGTTAGCTAGGCCACAGTGGGGAAGGAAGGTGGGCCACGCCAAAGAGGAGAAAACAGTTTGGCTTTTCTTTTCTAATCCTTTTTTCCTATTCTAGTTTAATCGGATATCAACTCCAATTTGGTTCTGGTCTTTTATTGATTTTGAGCTTTTCTCCAATAGTTTCTAATCACTTGGTTTAATTTATGCACCCGATTTACTTATCCTATTTAGTTTATCATTTGCACTCCCATATGCATCTACATTTATATATGCCACCATATATATTATTTAGTTATCGAGTTTCAGTTTTAATTTGTATTTGGTTTATCTTGAGTAATTCACATTCGAGTAATTTTGTATTTAAATAATTTGTCACTCATATGGATAGGTATAATCTCATTTGGCTCATTTGTTTATATTTAAGTTGTTTGTTGGACATATAAGTCCACATACTTGATTGTTTTTTAAAAGGTTATGTGATTTGAATGGGGCATGGTTTTTATATATTGCTATTGTTTTTATCAAGATTTGGTTAAAGATTTCCAGCATTTATTTCATTAATTGTGAGCTCTTATTTATTTATGTATTTATTTATCTTAGTTAGTGGTGAGCTCACATATACGCATATATTTGCATATACAACTTTATTTATGATGTCATGTTGGTCTTTGCTTTATTGTAAAACTATTTTAAAATTTCATTCAAATTTAAGTGTGTATGTGTTCGCATGTGTACTCTTAGATGCTTCAACTTCTATTGAAGGTGAATGTTTGCTCGAGGTTTGTTCGAAAGTTTTGATTCGGAGTTATTTTTTATCGTTGGTTTAGAATTCAGGTTGTGACATATCTGTCCCACTTAAATAGAATCTCGTCCTAGAGATTTCATGGCAGTCTCAAATAGGTAGGGACTTATTTTCTAAGGTTACCTTCAATGCCTCAATATGATCGTTCCATTGAACTCGATAGCGTTGTACTGTGGCTCCCTTTTGTGTATCGTCTCACAACCTCCAATATTCGTACAGCTAGTTCTTGGTATCTAGCACCAGCTTGTTGGTCCATTGCGTCGAATGGTACTTGCCTCTCGCATTCTCAAGTGCCTTTTTAGCGGTGATACACGAATCCGGGTGTATATCTGACATCCTTGTAGGTTACTCGTGGCAATAGGCCATACCTCCTGTTTCCTCAAATGGTATGTCTGGTCATGGGGTCAACATGTCTTGTATCCAAAATCGTATCCCATACTGGTGTTTCCGTAGGGTACGCGCTGTCAGTCCCATGGTGGGTGAATTCTTACGGCAGTTGTATGCTTATCATTACCGCTGGTTGCCTCCAGTTGTGGTTTCTGCCCAACGGTGTCCTTACTAAGGGCGAGGCCATGGGATGACGTTCTTTCATCTGTGACCACGTTAGTTTTGCTCAATATTGTATACCGTACAGGATCTCAGAAAGTGTCATCTTCAGACTGCCCTCAATTGTGTTTTGTACTCAAATTTGACCCTCGTTCCATAGGGTTCTTTGCTCATCTACTAAGGGTACAGGGTCTTGCCTTTACTAATATGATTTACCAACTCTCGTAACCATGGGCCCTTCAGCTGAGAGGCTTATTAATGCACCAAAACTATTTGGTTAGGCTCGATTGTATCGACACTAAGGTTGTTATCTACTCTGCTACTGATACTCGGAGTCGTTCCTGTAGGCTGACATCTATTCAGATCTCTTATCCTCCTTGGTTAGCTTTGTAATAGATCTGATGATCCTTTGGTATCTCTCGGTAAATCTTCGTTGGATGCCAACCGAGCAGGCTTCTTATCTGGGTGACACTTGTATTCCGCTTCCAATCGGTAATTGCTTCATCCCTTGCGGAGTCTAACGTTACACCTTCGAATTTTAGGGCATGTTCAATGAATGCTTACTGTTAGTTCCTTCATTATTATCTTGTCCATCAGACTCATGAAGTAGGTTCAAGCGTTGTTCAATGCAAAGGGCATTGCTGTGTACTCGCATTGTTCGTATCAAGTCACGTGCACTGGTATTAACCTATCCTTAGATAATCCTTGTAGGTGTACTTAACTCCGTACAATTGGTCAAACCAGGCATCAATCTAAGGTGGCAGGTACTTGTGTGACCTTATTCGATGTTCGGTGCACATCTTCAGGCTATCATCATTCCTCTTGATAACAACACTAGAGCTTCCTAAGGTGGGGGAACTCAGACAGATAAATCTTTTCTCCTAAAACTCACAAATTTTGTTTCTTCTTTCTGAATTGATCATTTGAGGACATCCGATAGGGTCAATTAACCTTCAATGTTATTTCGGGAAAGTATAATCATCAACATCTTCACGTCTTGTCCGGTGGCATTCCTAGTAGTTCTCCCAGAAATACATCTGAGCCTGTTTATACATTGAAAGACATCCGATAGGGTCAATTAACCTTCAATGTAGTTCTCCCAGAGATAATGAAAGTAGAATCATCAACAGCTTCAAAACTACGTGCCGGGTATTGCCCAGTGTGCTCCTATGGCTGACCTCTTATCATTATCTCAATATGATTTGCTGTAGTGCTCTACCATTTACACAGGGTTTAAATTGTTGATGGTGTGTCAACCAATCCATAAGGATACTGTCCATGTCATTTCACTTACGAGCTTTTAGGTTGGCTAAAACTGTACCCCACTTAAATATGATTTTAACTATTGTTTATACTGCGGGTTTATTACATTATTAATATTACTATTATTTTTCATTATTATTCTATTTATTCATTTATTTACTTTGAGAGTTCACTACCCTTGGAGTATCTCGAATCAGGGTGTGGATCTTGCATAAGCAGTACACTGATGGTGAGTTTGGATGGGACATAACCTTTGGCCCCGTTTGGATTCAAGGAATTTCATAGGAAATTTTAGAGGAATTGATTTCTAAGGAATGATGACATCACGTGGTGTTTGTTTCAAAGGAATGGAGGTTAACATTCCTCTGGAAAGGTCCCCATTCCTTTACAAAATGTAGGAACTAAAACCTCTAGTTTGAACCAATGTTTTGTGCTGGAGGTGAAGGAGAGAGTGTTTGCAGGTTATATTACTTAGGTAGCCACAATTACATGAGCATTATATTGCAACTTTTAAGAAAAACACAATTTATTTTATGCACTTAGCATTATATTACTTAAGAACATTGACCAAACCTTCTCAATGATGACTATAATTTGTAGTTAAATAACCTTTGCATTCATGTATCATAAATATAAATTGTTGTATAATCATCCAATCTTGAATTCGACTCTAATACATTTTCATTTTTTTTCAAATTCCTGTATTATAAATTCCTGCAAGCCAAACAACAAAAGTTATCAATTCCTTTGTTTTTGATCCCTGTGGTTTTCTCACATTCCACATTCCTATGTTTTCTTCGTTCCTACGTTTTTTCCTATTCCTATGTTTTTCATTCATACGTTCAAAACAGGGCCTTAAGGGTTATTCTGCAGATCGAATACGGAGAGGGTGATTTTGTTTTGGTTGCTATTGTTATTCTCACGTGTGTAGGTACGTATATATACGATTCATCTTTTATATTGTATAATTGGTGAGTTTTATTTGATATACATAAGGTTATATATATGTCGACGTAACCAATATGCATATATATTTTTGTTAAGCATCTAACTTATCTTCTTTCATTTGATTATTGATCTGTGTTTGTACTAGAGCACGCAATTTCACTCAATCAAAAGAGACAAATAAAACAAGCGAATCACTCCAATCATAGCTAGATTACAAACTTATTTACTATATTACCCTCAACCTAATCATGACTCACTCTTTGTCACTATCGGCTAGGAAATTCTCATGGATGCTACGGTCCTCCTAGGATTCTATGGCTACGACTGAAGAACATAAGGTTGTATCCGATTGCTTCTCAGCTGATCATGACATCACTCTTATAAATGATGATGACGTCTTTGAGTAGTTTTTCAATAAGTAGCCGGTTCCTTTATCTTTCACGTACTCTCATGAGTTACCAGAAGGTTGTTAGACTGATCGTATCTTCGAATGATCTAATGCAGATGTTGCCTGGTTCTCGTCTTATGTACTGGGTTGGTAATCAACTGACTGTTGGTTGACCAAGGTATATTGGGAGGGGTTGGTGACACCATTGATCGGATGAATTGGCTTTCGAACATAGAAGGTGGTAAGTGCAGAAGGATCATAGAGGAGACAGAGAATTTTTGATAAATAGTTTTGTACTTTTAAAAATACATGTTCAATTTACATGATGACCCTAAGGTTTCCTCCTACGGCCAAGTATGGCTCTCATAACTTTCCATCGGGACCATGCTTCACGTACCAATCCGTGGATCAGTAGTTGGTACGTACAACAAAATATAACTAGTTCCATACAAGAATTATTCATCAGTAACTAATATAAGTCTTAAATATGATCTAGGTTACATTGAATGTGGTTAGGATATGACCACTAGAAGAGTAAAATCTTTGAAAATAGCGGAGCAAAATGGCACCATGCCCAACAGGAGAACCTAGGAAGTAGGATTAGACATAATTGTTATCCTCTCACGCTTCAGTTTCTTCATCTAAACCACATGTAAAGCAAGAGTGAGTACAAAAGGTACTCAACAAGCCCTAACACTACTCAAGGGAAGGTGTTTCATGCATGAGGGCTTTAGCAAGGAGAGGTCATACGACTTAGTTTTGCTCTTTATTTTTTCATTTGATCATAAAGGCTCAACGTGTTGGCTATTGAACGATTAATTTTTCATGATTAAAACGCACTTGTTAGCATGCAACAGGTTCAAAAGGAATTTAGTGTAAGTAATTATTCCAATCACTAGTCATGGCAAAAAACTACAAAATGTATAACATGAGTAATGTAGTAAGAACTTTCAGCATGTAAAAGGCATATTCATATATGTATGAAACACTTATGCTCATATTTATTTAATTTCAGATTTGCACATAGACTTCCCAAGTTGCAAAACTTGCCCTTAATTTAAGCCATGAGGATACATAACCCCTATTTGACTACGAATAGAACAAAAATAAGTGAATTCCAAATGTTTTGTAAAAATATCAGCCAATTGATGTCCGATATCTACATGGTGAAGCACAATGTTTTTTTCTACATTATCACAGAGAAAGTGATTCTAATGTCATTGTGCTTTTTTCTAGAGTGTTGTACGAGGTTTATAGCAATGCAAATGGCACTAGTGTTTTCACAAAACAATGGAACACTATCTAGATCAACCCCATAGTCCTTAACTGTTCGAACAATCCAAATAATTTATGAGCAAGCGCTAGCAGCAGATAAATATTCAAATTCGGTCTTGGATTGTGCAACTGAATTTTGTTTTCTAGAGGACCAAGCAACAAGTGAGTGACGAAGAAAATGACAAGCACCCGAAGTACTATTCCTATCAATCCTACATCCCCAAAATTAGCATTCGAAAAATCTTTCAAAGTAGCGGTAGAGGAAGAAGGAAAAATGTCAAATTTTTGAATTCCATGTAAGTACCTAAGAATTTTTTGGATGGCTTGACGATGTGAAGCACGTGGGGAAGCTTCAAATTGTGCACAAAGACATACACTGAATTGTATATTCAATCTTAATACTGTGAGATACAAAAGTGACCCGATCATGCTTCTATATTCTTTTTGATCAATGGGTTCACCATCTTCATCATGTTTAAGTGTTGTTGTTGTTTCCCCTGGTTTTCAAATATGCTTGCTATTTTCCATGTTGAAAATGTAGGATCGAAGTGTAATGCTCCATCTTTAAACTCCCCTGAGCGCTACTACTAACATCTAAGATTTTTCTACTAAGTATAGAAATAATTGGAAATTTCTACAGAATCTCCCCTGTAAAGTCAAGTAATCGCGGGCAACACAATGCAATTGTATGATCAATAACATCCACAAGCAGTAATAAGAAACATTCAATCACTGTAACCAAAGTAAACATCCGAAAGAATCAAATGAGCTCACGACAGTTATTAATAGCACAATAACCCGATAAACAATTAATAAAGTTCACAATCTAATTTATGAATTGGTTGGTGTGCTTAAGTGTAGGTGCTATCCTCTTTTCATGCATGCTTCAATCAACGAGTACCTAAAAACCAAATAGACACAAGAGCGAGTAAAAACACTCAGCAAGTATACTTAGAGTTAGGAGAACGATAGAACCAAACCAAAATGAAACATAGTGACACTTGAACTTGAATTGAAAAACAATGAAATAGTAGTTTCCGTTTGAAACGGATGACATTTGAATTCTCCTTAGCATTTACCGGTGAAGCCGAGCAAGTGGGCCAGCACTTACTCACAGAAACTTGAATATAAGAACGACTACGGACTTTACTGGTACTTGAATGATAATTAATTAAATAACTTGAATCTTGGTCATAAATACAATAGAATGATGGAGTAATTGAATCTTGAAACCTCAAATAACGAATTAAAGGCACAAGAAAGCTTAATCACAAGCAATTCACACATATTAGAATAAAACCCGTCATGCACTTGCCTTAACATCAACAATCAACATAAGAAACTATCTTGACACCGGAACCCTCCAAGCATGAGTCTACAAGATGGTGTGCCACTAGCAATTAGCATGACACCAAAACAACACACAATTAAATTTAGACCAAGACTATAGATAATTACAACAGCACAACATGTATCTAAACACAACAATCAACACAATCCAAGCTTTCTATTGTAGAAAAACAAGTGCCTAGTAACAGGGGCAGCCAACAGCAAAATCGCACTTCCAGGCCAAAAGAACACGGCAGAGGTGGCAGTTAAGTTAATCGGTGACAGGGGCAATTAAATTAATCTAGGCAGCAGCAATTAAATAAATATGTGGCAGCAGCAACTAAATAAATCTGTAGCAGCAGCGATTAACTAAATCTGTAGCAGAAGCAATTAACTAAATCTGTGGTAGCAGCAAGTAGATTATTCGGAGGCAAGAGGAGATTAATCAATGACTGCAGCAATCTACACGCACACAAAAACCAACAAAAACAGTGGTATTGACTGAGTACTGTGCGTAAGCAGTGGGAGCAAATCAATAGAAGGGGACCTCTGACTTGCAGCAGCAGTCAAATAAATCCACCGAGATTGCTAATATGACTGGGTTTACAGCTTTTCATGAGATTAATCAAGGAAAGCAAAGTCAATGCACCAAGGAAGGAGCAGGAGCTCTCACATGGCGGAGGCAACTTATCAGGCGAAGGAAATCCTGGGAACCCATGCTGGGAGCAGATCGGTAGGAGCAAGGAGCGGCCCTGGGAGAGGAAAAACCGGTGCAAGAGGAGCGGCCCTTAGAGCTGGATCGGTTCTTGCGGCGCTGGGGTAAGAGGAAACAATTCTGGTTCTTTTTATATATAAGTTGACCTGGTGTATTATCCGACGGTTGAAATTAAATCGGCTCATAACTGATTCACCCGATTCTCGAATCAAGCGTATAAATAATAAAATGGCATCGTCTCGACGAGTTTTACGCATCTACGGTTTCCTATCATCCATCGGATCAAAGATTCAAAGAGTTAAATTTTGGTCAATCCTCTAGTATTTCTCGACACAAAGTTAATTTTTGTGAAATCGGTTCGACGAACTCAATGCACCTAAGGTCTTCGATCGTCCATCAGATCAATGGTCCAATGAGTCATGTTTGGTCAACTCTATGTACTCCTGACCGCGAAATTAATTTTTTTAAATGTTCAGGATATTACATTCTCCCCCCCCCCCCCCTCAACCGAATTCGCTCTCGAATTCTTTATTATCACTATAGGGAAAATGATACAAACTGATAAGTTGAAGAAACTATAAATGTCCAATGGTGTTGCATAGTTCAAGATATTTCTCTTGCATCTCAGACTCAAGCTCCCAGGTGGAGTGGTTTCATGCTCAGGTTGGTTCGTCCACAAAACATTCACAAATTTGAATGACTTGCGTCTAAGCATCCTCTCACACGCCTCCAAACTCCTCACAGGACGAGACTCAACTGATAGATCTTGTTCAATAGTCACTGGCTCTATGACTATGTGATGCTCTGGATCTCTCATATACTTTCTCAACATTGAGACATGGAACATTGTGAAGTCCTCTCATTGACTCTGGCAACTCTAATCGATATGCCAATTTTCCCACCCGTTGCCTGATAACAAAGTGTCCAATAATCTTGGACTAAGCTTTCTCTTAGTACCAAATCTCACAACACCCTTGGTAGGCGACACCCTAAGAAGAACCTCATTACCTTCTTGAAAATCCAAGTCTCGCCTTCTAATTTTAGCGTAGCTCTTATGTCTACATCGTGTTCTCGAATTTCAGTAACTCGCTTAGCCAATGTTGAACCAATATGGACTAAGAACATCTTCCTCACCAATTGCATCCTAACCAAGTGCCGACCTTGTCTTCCTTCCACAAAAGCCTCATATGGTGCACGCGAACACTAGTGATAGATGTTATTTTAAGAAAACTCCACAAGAGGTAAATGATTTCCCAACTTCCTTTCCAAGATAGAACACATGATCTTAGTATATCTTCCAGGGTCTGAATCGTACGCTCCGACTGTCCATCTGTCTGAGGGTGAAAAGAGGTGCTCATCCTTAGTGTTGTGCTCAACGCTAATTATAAGCTCTCCCACAGCTTGGAGACAAACTTAGCATTCCTGTCTAAAACAATGGTGCGAGGTACACTATGCAGTCACACTACTTCTCTCATGTAAATAGCCACCAAATTGCTCGCTGAACTAGTAGACTGAATAGAAATAAGTGAGCCACCTTACTAAGACGATCAACTACCACCCAAATAGTATCTCGTCCTCTTGGAGAACATGGTAATCCAACAAAAAGAATCCATATAGGTATCCTCCCACGACCGAACGAGAACCTTAAGAGACTTTAATTTCCCAACGACACTCTTATGCTCAGCCTTCACTCATTAAACCCCACATGAAGTCACATACTTTGCTACATCCACCTTCATCCTCTTCCCCCAATAGATTTTCTTCAAATCATGGTACATCTTATTCTCTCCAGAATGCATGGTATAACGCGTGCGATGTGCCTCTTTAAGAGTATCTTGCTAAACATAGATGTTTGTGGTACGCATAAACGACCACGAAACCGAACGGCCCCAATAACATCCAAAGTAAAATCCCTGACCTTTCCTTCTTGAATTCGTTTCTTAACCTCTAGCAACAAGCGGTCTTGTTGGTGTGCCTTTAAGACTCGTTCTGGGATAAGATTAGTTGAGTCTCTACTTCCGCAACTCCAACATAGCAATAAGAAATGTCCATCCGATGAAAATCAGCTATTGAGGGATTCATAGTAGTAGGAGTGGCTCTACGGCTTAATGCATCAACCTCTACATTTGCTTTACCAGGTGTGTACTGGATATTCAAGTCATAGTCCTTGATCAATTCCAACCATATTTGGTGCCTCAAATTTCAGTCCTTCTGAGTGAATATATACTTCAAACTCTTATGGTATGTGAAAATTTTGCTCATTTGTCTTCACTTGCCTTGAGGCATAGGCGATCATTTTTTACTTCTTGCATAAGTACACAACCTAGTCCAATGCTAGAGGCATCTGAATAGACAGGGAATGTTTACCAGGCTTAGAAACGACAAGGATAGGAGCACTGACCAACTTCTCCTTCAATAATTGGATGCAACACTCTCATTCTTGAGTCCACACGAACTTGATATTTTTTTGGGGTAAGTTATGTCATAGGCTTAGCAATGCAAGAGAAATCCTTTACAAAGCGACGGTAATAACTAGCCATATCTAGGAAACTCCTAGCCTCCTTGACATTTGTTGGTCTTTTCCATTCAACTATTATGGAAACTTTTCTTAGATCAACAAAGATGCCATATTCATTGATTACATGTCCCAGAAAGAAAACTTCCGACAGCCAAAACTCACAATTCTTCAATTTAGCATAGAACTTATGACTTCTCAGGGTCTCAAGAACTCTCCTAAAATGTTTCTCATGTTCAGCTTCAGTCTTGGAGAATACGAGTATGTCATCAATAAAGGTCACTACAAACTCCTCTAATCCACAAAAAATATTATTCATCATCTCCATAAAGTATGCAGGTGGATTAGTGAGTCCAAAAGAAATACTCTGAACTCATAATGACCGTACATGGTGGAAAAAGCTATCTTCAAAATATCCTCCTCTCGAACACGAATTTGATTATAGCCAGATTGACGGGCAAATTTGGAAAGACTCTGACTCCTATTAATCATCAAATAACACATCAATGCGAGGTAATAGATACTTGTTCTTAATCATCACGGCATTTAATCCATGATAATCTACACACAGAGCCAACTTCCATCTTTCTTCTTAGTGAACAATACTGGAGCTCGCCATGATGAAACACTATGGCGTATCAACTTCTATGCCAATAGATCATCCAACTGCTTTCTCAACTCGTCTTTAAAAGGATAAGATAATCGATAGGGAGCAATGTATACAAGATGGAACCAGGTATAAGATCAATGCAAAACCCCACTTCTCACTTAGGTGGCATTCCTCTGGTAGCTCATCAGGGAAGACATCAGAATAGTCTCGCACTACTGGAATATCTTGAATCACCACTGATCTTGTCTGCTTCTCAACAAGGCTCCATAGAAAGCCTATCTTTACAGGATAACGACCAGGAAAAAGATTTGCCATCATAGATAATGAACAAAGAGGTGCATCTGCTTGAAAAATGTTAATCTTCCCAGATGGTGCCGCTAACGTAAAGGTCTTCTAAGAACATGATATTATAGCTCGATAGCAGTATAGCCAATCCATGCCCAGGATAACATCAACAACTGGTTGTGGAATCACCATTAGATTAGCTACAAATATGTCATCTCCTATAGAAATAGTGCACCAGGACACACCACAGAACTAGAAACCAAGCATCCGAGAGACCTAACACGAGCCTATTGAGATATCTCTTGAATTGAAATATTTGCCTCTCTTACGAGATCAAGTGAAATGAGTGAACATATTGCACCCGGATCAAGTAAAACATGAGTGTCATGAGAGTCAACAACGACAATATCTGAAACCACATATCGGTGACTCAAAGGTTGTGTAGGCACAATGTAGACTTTATTATGAGTAGAAGTAGATCCATATGCAAGGTGCTGAAGTGGGCTATGTAGGAGGAGCAGGTGAAGCTAAAAGCTGTAGCGAAATATGTGGCAGCGGCAATTAAATAAATCTGTAGCAGCGGCAATTAACTAAATCTGTAGCAGCAGCAATTCACTAAATCTGTGGTAGCAGCAAGTAGATTATTTGGAGCCAAGAGGATATTAATCAATGACTTCAGCAATCTACACGCACACAAAAACCAACAAAAATAGTGGTATTGACTAAGTACTGTCCGTAAGCAGTGGGAGCAAATCAATGGAAGGGAACTCTGACTTGCAGAAGCAGTCAAATTGATCCACCGAGAATGCTAATATGGCCGGTTTTACAGCTTTACAGGAGATTAATACAGGAAAGAAAAGTCAATGCACAAAGGAAAGAGCAGGAGCTCTGACATGGCGGATGACTCTTACCAGGCGAAGGAAATCCTTGTAACGGATGCTGGGAGCAGATCGATAGGAGCAATGAGCGGCCCTTAGAGCTGTATCGGTTCTGGCGGCGCTGGGGTAAGGGAAAAAAATTCTGGTTCTTTTTATATATAAGTTGACCTAGTGTATTATCCGACAGTTGAAATTAAATCGGCTCATAACTGATTCACCCGATTCTCGAATCAAGCGTATAGATAATAAAACGGAATCATCTCGACTAGCTCTACGCATCTACGGTGTCTGATCGTCGATCGGATCAAAGACTCAAGAAGTCAAACTTCGGTCAATCCTCTAGTATTTCTAGACACAAAGTTCATTTTTGTGAAATCGGTTCGACAAACTCAATGCACCTAAGGTTTTCGATTGTCCATTGGATCAATGGTCCAATGAGTCAAGTTTTGTCATCCCTATGTATTTGTGACCGCAAAATTATTTTTTTCTAAATGTTCAGGATATTGCACGAAGAGCAGGTGAAAAACTACCAGTGGAGGGGTGAATGGTAGATTAAATCTTTTTCAGCGGAAGCTACAAAAACCCCTCGGCAGATAATCAATCTGATAAAGAAATTGTGTGTGCGACTGATCTAGACATATCCAACTGTGACAAAAGTAGTAGAGGTTGTATAGAATCATGTCACAAGGATACCATAACAAGAATCACATGAAACAGTCGAGTATAACTCAAGTTATGATCAAAAGACTAAGCAAAGGTCAATCTGCTTTAACAGAAGAAAAATAGATCTGCGACATTTCAAAGAAACTTGTGTAACTCAAAATTCAGAAAACCAATGACCGTGAAATTTTCACAGATGATAGATATAGTTGTGAATATAACACAAAAAAGAAACACAGCAATTAGATCTGTAAAGCTCGAGTTATAATCAAAACATCGGGCTGTGCAGAAACTCGACGACAAAGACTTGACGAAAACAAGTCGGACGAACAAGGCATAAAAACTATTCTAAACTATGAATTTTATTCACCAAATACATAAGAGGAACAGCCACCAGTCGTCTATCCATGAGACCTGACCGCCCTTGCTTATATAACAAGCCCTCAGGCCAACTTAATTCAAACTAGGACTCCTACTCCTACTAAGTTTCAACCGAAACTTTTCATAGCTGCTCAAGACTCTCCATACACAGATAGAAGCAATATTGAGACTTCCAAACACTTTAGAAACATCCCACACATTCCTAAAACAACTCAATTTCATGACCAACATAAAATCTAACCAAAACAAACTCGAAACTTTCCATAATCGAACCATAACTGCCTCAGCCGCAACCTGAGGCATAATCCAGCTAGTTCGATCGTTCTGGCTAATTTTCACGTCCATAACTCTTCTTCACGCCTTGGAACTATGTTTCCACATCTATGCACCCCCTGCACACGTGCAAACACCTTCCAATGACGTCCACAATATCTTCATATGCATTTTTATTGACCCAAACATGTTTGGTGACCTCCCGATCAGCTCAACCACAATTCCTCCCGAACTTGGTTGTTGAACCTCATCTTCTCCCTAAGAATAGTTAAATAGATCACTGTTACTAGCCATGTCTTGACCTCAAGCAACACCTGCAAATGAACAAACAACCAATTCTTTCGAGCACAAGTCCTCGACTTGACCCACGTTAGTCCGAAAACCACAACACGTTGTGTGAGCACCACACATAAGCATGTCGCAAAACTTAGAAAAATAATATCCACCATGATCAGCCTTAACACATCAAAAACTTAGTCCAAAAGTACTAAGAAAACTTTCTCATAAGTGTAAAGCAAGTTTAAAATATTGCAACTTAGCTGCACGATTATTTCAGCACGTAGAAAGTTCAGACGGTTCAAACAGCTCCTATGCATTATAGAAGGAAAAGGTCGGACACTTCGAAGTGAAAACACGTGCAACTCATGTGCGCGACAAGTTTGGACAATCCAAGAATGGACCCGTGACCGAGTAGTCAGCGCGTCAATGTGTGACAGCAACCCACTCGGATTTTATTTCTCCCGAGCTCCTGTGGTTGGGTGGCCAGCGCGTTTAGGTGTAACTGCAGCCCACTCGGGTTTGATTTCTTCTGAGCTCCAGTGGTCGGCTATACTCAAAGCTTTGCATGTTAACCCTCAGTTTGAGCCTATTTGCCAATGTATTCAACACCTAGATCTCACAATCTCCTCTTGATGAATGCATTGGCAACACCACTACAAAACCGAACATTGGCTCATTCACGTTATTAAAATTTTGGACAAAAATGAAAATTTCTCTCCATTTTGAAAATTAAATATCAAATGAGAAGAAACCCCCCTTTAACCCCCCCCCTAAGGTTGTATACTCCCCCTGGGAAGAATCGTGCAAAACACTTGTGATGTGCAATTTGTGACATATTTCTCTCCCTTTGACAATATATTCAACAGGGTAGAAAAGAGAAATTTAATTGTTTATGAGCATAATGTGACATATACATATAAAACAAAGCTCATCCAACTCATGCTATCAAGTAACTCACACTATCACATCAATGAGATACGTAAAGTAGTGTAAGCCATGCTAGAGATCAAGTATAATTTTAATTTAAGCAAGTCATGACTTCACAACCTCAACTATTTTAAAACTTGAAAGCATGACATATATTGTTGTTTTTTATTAACATTTAAAGCACAAATTTAGATCATGTGAACTTTGCATGAGATTATATGCAACATCAACCTTATTCTAACCAACCAGGCCAGGCCTATGTCATTTGACAATCAGAAGCTTAAGGACATGGTTATAGTCATACACAACTCCTTCCAAGTTCATATCGTCTAAGTGCAAGCAATCTCAAAATAAGTGTGATGCATGCATATTCTCTTGATCTTTTCTGATTTTTCGTTTGATCATAATAGCTCAACATGTGGGCTAATGATTGATTTATTTTTCATGATTAAAAGCACTTGTGAGCAAGCAACAAGTTCAAAACCACAAGAAACTTCAATCATGACCAGATTTAGTGTAAGTAGTTATTCCAATTACTAGTCATAGCAAAACTACAAAATGTATAACATGAGTAATGCCGTAAGAACTTTCAGCATGTAAAAGGAATCACAGTCATATATGTTTGAAACACTTATGCTCATATTATCTTTTAATTTCAGATTCACACATAGAGTTCCCAAATTGCAAAACTCCCCCTCAATTTAAGACATAAGGATGCATACCAACCATCCTTTGCGTGCTCAAGTCCTCTACTTGACTCTCGTTAGTTTGAAAACTACAACACCTTATGTGAGCACCTCACATAAGCATGTTGCAAACATAGCAAGATAATACCAGCCTTAACCACCAAAACACACCAAAAACATATCAAATGAATATTGAACAAACCTTACCATTAGTGAAAAGCAACTTTGAAACATTGCAAGATAAAAGCAGAATCACTGTGATCTTGCACCGGACCTTGCCAAAGCTATCTGGACCTTGCGCCAGACCAAGCCAAAGCTAACCGGACCTTGCACCGGACCCAACCAAAGTTTATCGGACCTCACGTCGGACCTAGCCAAACCATGCTGGACCTTGCACCGGACCTACCCAAAACATGTCAGGCCTATTGTTGGACTTTGCCGGAGCTACCCAAAACAAGTCGGACTTATTGTCGGACCTTGTCAGAGCTCAGATCTAGAGTCAAACCTCATTTAAAAGGGTGTTTTGGGAATATTCAAAACTTTTATCATAATAGCCAATGTATTCAGCACACATAGGTCTCACAATCTCCCCCTTGATGAGTGCATTGACAACACCACTTAAAATCCGAACATTCGCTTATTCACATGAAAAGTTTTGAAAACAATTTTCTCCCCCTTTTGAAAATTAAATGAGAAAGAAATTTCAAAAACAAATATTTCTCCTCTTATCCATATTTCTTTCCCTTTGACAATGTATTCAGCAAGGTTCAAAAGATAAATTTCAATTGTTATGAGTATATTATAACATATACATATAGAACAAAGCTCATCCAAGTCATACTATCCAGTAACTTGCACTATCACGTCAAGGAGATACATAAAGTAGTGTAAGCCATGCTAGAGATAAAGTGTAATTTTCAATTTAAGCAATTCATGATCTCACAAACTTAAATATTTCAAAACCTGAAGGCATGACACTTGTTGTTGTATTTCTTATTTTTATTATCATTTAATGCATAAATTCAGCTCATATGACATTTGCAAGAGATTATATGCCGCATCTGCCTCATTCTAACCAACCAAGCCAAGCCTATGTAATTTGACAATCAGAAGCTTAAGTACATGGTTTTAGCCATACACAACTCCTTTCAAGTTCATATCTATGTGAAATGACAAGCCATCTCAACAGAAGAAGTGTGATGCATGCATATTCTCTTGATCTTTTCTCAGTTTTTCATTTGAACATAAAAACTCAACATGTGAGTTGATTATTTGATTAATTCTTCATGATTAAAAGAACTTGTGAGCATGCAACAAATCTAAAACACCAAGTAAGTTTGGTCATGACCAAATTTAGTCCAAGTAATTATTTCAATTACTAGTCATGGAAAAAACTACAAAAATGTATAGCATGAGTAATGTAGTAAGAACTTTCAGCATGTAAAAGAATCACATCATATATGTATGAAATACTATGCTCATATTTTAAATTCAGATTCACACAAAGACTTCCCAAGTTTCAAAACTCCCCCTCAATTTAGGCCATGAGGATGCATAATCCCTGTCTCACTACAAATGTAACAAAGATGAGTGAAATCCAAAGGTTTTGTAAAAATATCAGCCAATTGTTGTTCGATATCGACATGGTGAAGCACAATGTTTCCTTTTTCAACATTATAATGGAGAAAGTGATACCTAATGTCAATGTGCTTTGTTCTAGTTGCACAGAGTTTTTAGCAATGCAAATGGCACTAGAGTTATCACAAAATAGTGGAACACTATCTGGATCAACCCCATAGTCCTTAAGTGTTTGAAGAATCCAAAGAATTTTTGAGCAAGCGCTAGCATCAGCTACATATTTAGATTCGGCTTTGGATTGTCCAACTGAATTTTGTTTTCTAGAGGACCAAGCAACAAGTGAATTACCAAGAAAATGACAAGAACCCGAAGTACTTTTCCTATCAATCCCACAACCCCCAAAATCAGTATCTGAAAATGCTTTCAAAGTAACGGTTGAGGAAGAAGAAAGAAAATGCCAAATTCTTGAGTTCCATATGAGTACTTGAGAATTCTTTTGATGGCTTGACGATGTGAAGTTCGAGAGGAAGCTTGAAACTGTGCACAAAGATATACGCTGAATTGTATGTCCGATTTTCATACCGTGAGATACAAAAGTGATCCAGTCATACTTCTATATTCTTTTTGATTGACCGGATAACCATCTTCATCAAGTTCAAGTGTTGTCGTTGTTCCATTGGTGTCCGAAGAGGCTTGCTTTTGTCCATGTTGAAGCGCTTAATAAGGTCTCATGTATACTTCGTTTGATGCACAAAAGTACCCTTCTTGGTTTGCTTGATTTGAAGTCCAAAAAAGTGCGTGAGTTCTCCCATCATACTCATCTCAAATTCTGAACTCATCGTAGCTGAAAACTTGGACACAATATCTTGAGAAAGCACAACCAAAGATGATATCATCCACATACACTTGAACGAATAATGAATCATTGCGATGCTTAAGCACAAAAAGAGTTGTATCAACCTTGTCCATGGTAAACCCCTTTTCAAGTAAGAATGTTTTTAACCTATCATACCATGCTCTAGAGCCTTGTTTGAGACCGTACAAGGCTTTGGACAGTTTGAAAACATGATTAGGAAAATTTGGATTAAGGTGTTTGGAAGTCTTAAGATTGCTTCTATCTGCGTATGGGAGAGTCTTGAGATGTTATGAGCAGTTTTGGTTGAAACTGAGTAGGATTAGAGTCCTAGTTTGGATTGTGTTGACCTTAGGGCTGGTTACAAAAGCAAAGGAGGCTAGAGCTCGTGGTAAGACGACTTTGTGCTGTTCCTCTTGTGTTATATTGAATAAAAATCTTAGTTTAATGGAACTTTTGTGCCTTGTTCGTCCGACTTGTTTCAGACAAGTTTTTCTCGTTGAGTTTCTGCACAGCACTATGTTGCTTCGGTGGTTTTATCATAACTCGAGTTTTACAGATCCAATTGATGTGATTCTTTTTGGGTTGTCTTCACAACTTTATAATATATCATATGTGAAAATTTCAGTCATTGCAATTGTGGTTTCTGATCTACATGAGTTTCTTTGCTGTGTTGCAGATCTGGTTTTTACTTGGGTAGAACAGATTGACCTTTGTTCGATCTTTCGATCATAAATTGAGTTTTTCTCGACGGTTTTTCTGTGATTCTTGTTGTTGTGTCTTCGTGACTTGATTATCTATCATATCTACCACTTTTGTCACGGTTGAACACATTTAGATTACTCCCACATACAGTTTCTTAAAAGATTGATTTTCTGCTGAGGGGATTTCATTGTTTTCACTGAAAAAGTTTTAAATCTACCATTCACCCCCCTGGTAGATTTTCACGTGCTCTTTGATCCTACACATGTTGAAGTGCCTAAGGAGATATTTTGTATACTTCATCTGACACACAAAGGTTCCCTTCTGAGTTTGCTTGATTTGCAGCCCCAGAAAGTACATGAGTTCTCTAATCATACTAATATCAAATTTTGAACTCATCATAGCTGAAAACTTGGACACAAGATCATGAGAAGCATAACCTTTGATATGACTTGAAACCTTTAGATGCAGAAAATGCTTATAAAATTCTCGTGGCTTCTAATCTAGTGACAGGAGCAAAAGTTTCATTAAAATCTAGACCTTCAACTTGTGTGAAACCATGAGCAACCAACCTAGCTTTATTTCTAACCACAACTCCATCCTCACTTTGTTTTTTTTAAAACACCCACTTAGTTTCTATTAATGTGTGACCTTGAGGTGGAGGTACAAGTTTCCAAACATTATTTCTTTCAAAATTTCTAACTCTTCTTGCATGGCAATTATCCAAGATTCATTAGTGAATGCATGTGATATATCTTTGGGTTCAAAATAAGCAATAAAAGCAGAGTAAGCATGAGAGTTTGGATCGAAAAATCTGAACCATGTGACTCGTTCGTTGAACTTCCAATAATCTATTGTGGAGGGTGACATTTCAGGATGCGCATGAGAGTAGATACTTCACAAGATTCTTGGTCTTCATGTTCATTAATAACCGATGAGCTTGTAGCTTGAGGGTGATCTAGATCAGCAGTAGTAGTCGTTGGTGCTGGTTCTGAATCAAATAAGGAGCTAAAACAATGTCATTAGCTGCTGAATTTTCGGGCAGCAGCACCACTTCTTCCGCATCTTAAATGAAAATACTCACCTACTACGGATATGAATCTATACCTCCAATATTAGAACTAGTTCCTGATCTAGCTTCATAAAAAAAAACCTCACAAGTCTTCACAATTTTGTCAGTGTCAAGTAAAAGCACACGGTAGCCTCTAGTATGAGATGAATAACCATGAAACATGTCATCAACTGATCTATCTTCAAATTTATCAAGATTACTATGTTTCATAACAAAACATTTGTAGCCAAAGTCCCTAAATTTTGTGACACTAAGCCTATGTGTAAATTGAAGTTCATATGGGGTTTTTCCTAGCTTAGCTCACATAAAAACTCGATTTGAGACATAATAAGCTGTTGCGATTGCATCTGCCCAAAACATCCGAAGAGTTTGATATTCATAGCATTGTCCTAAGCCATCTCAACTAAGTTTCTGTTCTTTCTCTCTACGACACCAATTTGTTGGGGCACATATGGTGAAGAAAATTGATGATCTATTCGATTTTCAGCACAAAAGTGATCAAATGATTGGCTTTTAAATTCGATTCCATTATCACTTCTAATTTCTTTTAAAGATCCTGGGTGGTCAAGTGAATGTCTAATAACCAAACTTCTAAAGTGACTAAAAGATTTGTGAGAACTATGTGTGCTGAATACATTAGCTTTAGTGATAAAAGTTCTGAAATACTGCTAAAACACCTTTTTTAGCAAGGTCCGACTCTAGCTCTGAGCTTCTGCAAGGTCCAACAATAGGTCCGGCTTGCTTTGTCAAGGTCCAACATGTTTTTTGGTAACTCAGGTGAGCTTTGTCTTTAGCTTAGGCATGTCTTTGATAGCTCCGGCATGTCTTTGTTAAGCTCTGATATGTTTTTGCTAGGTTCGACTTACGTTGGTTAGCTCCGACATGTTTTTTTAGCTCTGGCGCTAGGTTTTACTAGCTTTGGTAAGCTCTGGTGCTAGGTTGTACTATCTTTGGTAAGCTCTGGTGCTAGGTTCTACTAGCTTTGGTAAGCTCCTGCTAGCTTTGGCAAGGTTTGGAGCTTGATCGCAATGTTCCTGCTTTTACTGTGAAATGTTTTGAACTTGCTTTACATTGTTTGGAATGATTGCTTAGTATTCATTTGATAATTTTTTTGTGCATTTTGGTTGATATGGATGATATCGTTTTACTGTGGTTTTTACAACATGCTTATGTGAGGTGCTCACGTAAGGTGTTGTGGTTATCGGAATTAACAAGAGTCAAGTCGAGGTCTTGTGCTCGGAAGTATTGGTTGTTTATTCATGTGCAGGTGTTGCTTGAGTTCAAGACATGGCTGGTGATAGGATCCATTGAACTAGTATTAGGGAGAATATGAAGTTCAACAACCGGAATTGAGAGAATTGAATTTTACTAAAATAGTTTCATTAGCTCCTGAAGTATTATAAATACTAGTAGATGAGATATAGATCAAAGAAAAAATTAGTAGATTGTGTTTTACGTATATGCTTTAAAATCCAAAATAAAAAAAAAGAAAACATGTTTATTATCTAAAAATTAGGAGGAACCTAGAATTAGAGTCTTATGGGCAAGGACACTATTGCTGATTTACCAACCTCTATAAGAAACGCAGACATGAGTAAAAAGGGAACTGTTCGAGTAGTATCTACAAATATTACAGAAAACATTGTTAAAATACTTCTACGAGAGGGTCGGGGCCTACTATACGTATACGTGATTAGTAAGCGGTTCAAGACATCGAACGAAAAAGAAAAAGAGAACTATTGAACAGTGTGGTAGAACCCACGCCAATATCATATTGACTCTCTCTCGTCCAATAAGAGTTTCCGAGAGTTACTTTATTCAAATTCTCTCCTTTCCAAAGCTCCACAAGGCAGGCAAAAAGAGTAATAGGACAACAAGCAATCTTGCTTTCATTTATTTTGAGTTCTTTCTTTGTTGAGATGGAAATCAACGTTCTTTCTTTTGAAAAGGGCTAGGTAATCCGTCTCGCTCCATCTTGGAGGTCATAGAAAGATACGAAGGGCCTACTCTTTTCATTAAAGCCCTACTCTTAATAATAGTGAAAGCCCCCTTCTCTTACCTACTTTGACTCATATCTTCGGGTTCGGGAGGAATTGTGGTTGAGTTGATCGGGAGGTTGCACATCATGTTTGAATCAAGAACAATGCATATGAAGGTATCGTGGATATCGTTGGAAGATGTTTGAATGTATGCAAGGAGTGCATGGATGTGGCTACATAGTTCTGAGGCGTGATGAAGAGATGTGGACGTAAAGAATTGGTCGGAAAGGTCCAACCGACTTGGTTATGGACTCAGGCTGTGGCTGAGTCGTGTTTAACTCAAATATGGAAAGTTTTGAGTTGGTTATGATAGGATTTCATGTGGGTCACGAATTTGAGTTGTTTTAGGAATGTGGGATACATTCCTAAGGTGTTTGGAATTCTTAGGATTGCTTCTATCTGCGTATAGACGAGTCTTGAGCAGTTATGGAAAGTTTCGATTCGTGATTTGAGTAGGATTAGAGTTCTAGTTTGAGTTGAGTTGGCTTTCGGGGTGGTTATATAAGCAAGGGAGGCCAGAGCTCGTGGTAGACTACTTTTGGGGCTGTTCCTATTGTGGTCTATTAAATAAAATTCATAGTTGAAAGGAACTTTTGTGCCTTGTTCGTCCGACTTGTTTCAGACAAGTTTTACTCGTCGAGTTTCTGCACAACACTACCTTTCGTCGGTGGTTTTATCATAAATCGAGTTTTAGACATCCGTTTGATGTGATTATTTTTGGGTTGTATTCACAACTTGATTTTCTATCATCTTTTAAAATTTCACGTTCATTGGATTTGTGGTATCCAATCTACACGAGTTTCTTTGACGAAAAATAGAACTGTTTTTTACTCGGTAGAACAGATTGACCTTTGTTCGATCTTTCGATCGTAACTAGAGTTTCTCTCGATGGAATTGTATGATTCTTGTTGTGTCATCTTCGTGACTTGATTCTATCTGATATCTATCACTTTCCTCACGGTGAAATACATTTATATTAGTCTCACATATGATTTCTTTAACATATTGTTTTTCTGTCGAGGGGTTTTCATTGCTTCCGTTGAAATGTTTAAATCTACCATTCACCCCCCTCTGGTAGATTTTCACGTGCTCATTGATCCTACAAGATTCATTATTAGATGCCATAAAGTAAACCTGAGAATATCTAGAATAATCATCAACAATAACAAGCACATAACATTTATCTCCAAAAGGTTGAAACACGTGAGGGACCTACAGTGTGAAGATGTCAAAAAGTTGTGTCGGTGATGTTGTCATGGTCATTGTGAGTGGAGCATTTGAACCTACAACCATCTTATCATGTCTACAAGAAGATCCAGCAAACAATATCTTTGTATCCTTTAAGCTTGGATAAACCACATATGCGACCAAGACCACTAACATGTGTGAGGTGATCAAAGCCTACATGACCAAGTCTACGATGCCAAAAATATAAATCCTTTGATTCATTAGAAACTAGACACCTATGCTTAGAGGTTTACATATCAAAATCAGCTTTAAAAACTCTTCCAAACCGACACGTGTCAAACATAAGATCACCATTTGAAGCAACACCATTGCAGCAATTTTTAGTGAAACTATTTCGAGATATTCATCTAGCAATTGTGAAACAGGGAGCAAGTTGTATTTTAAATTTTTAACAAGTGCCACATCCTTCAAAGTGTAGTGATTATTAACTCTAACTGAACCCATAGCAATAATAGGAGTTGAAGAATTATCGACAAAAGTAACATTTACTACACGTGATACAAAAAGAGGGAGGAGAAACATTCTTTGTTACCGGTCAAGTGGCGTGTTCAACCGGAATCCACAAGCTAAAATTTATCCTTCCTCAACCGTGTAACCTACATAGAAGCACAATACATCGATGCCTCAATAATGGGGTTAGTCAAAAGGCATTTAGGATTTTTCCAGTTCTAATTCATGCGAGGTCCAACAGGAATAACACGTGAAAGCTGAGATAAAATAGTAGGTTTATGACTCGATGTTTGAGGATTTTTGTTCCGAACTACTGATCTATGAGGTATGTTATGTGTAGCATGAAAAACAGTAGGTTTAGGAGCAATATTTGCATGTTTTTGACTCATCGAAGTAGGTTGCAAGTTCCTAACATTTGGTTCAGCATGTGCAGCAAGTTTTGCTTGGTTGTCACTTGATCTAGATAGCATTCTTTGCTTTTTTTTCCTTTTTAGCTAGTCTACAACAAAAAATTTATGACATGACCATCTCTACCACTGTAGCTACAATGAAATTTAACCTTATGTTCATGTCTAGATGGGCAAGCAACATGTTTGTTAGCAACTGGATTAGACAACACCCCTACTGACCTAAAAACAACCTCTTTTTGTTTAGGAACTGTTTATTAAACCAGTTCCTACTTACTTTAAAACCTTTGGTGGATGTGCCTCAATGTGAGCATGATAATAAAAAATTAAACCAGTTTTATCATTGCAAGTCTTGGGAGAACTCAGCAGCAACTTTAGATTTTTATTCCCACTACAAAACCGCTTTAGTCTCTTATACATGTCATCAAGTTTACTAGACAAATCCAGTAAGTTTTGATATGAGGTTTTTCCTTTTCATTTGCAATTAGAACAACAATTAACTTCATGAGAACATAAACCATTGTTCAAAGCAGAAATCTCATCCATAGCATCATGTAGTTTCTTATTAAGATCATCACAGCTAGAACAATGCAAATCAACTGTAGAACAACTAGCATCTTCTATGTTTGTATAATTAAGTGCAACAAGCTTTTTGTTCTTTTCTATTCCGTTCAAGTTTATCAAGTGTGTAGGTGTGCGCACTTCTTAAGGAGGACAATTGTTCATAATTCAATTTACACGAGGAACAAGAATCATCACAAGAAATCAAAGATTTTAGCTGATTAATTTTAGATTTTAGTGATTCAATTTTAGTGGCATTGTTCCTAAGTTTTTGTCCTTTTTCTTAATTATAGCATAAGCACAAAAAAGACCATCAACAAGTTTTTTGTATGAGTAATTTACCTCATCATTATCGCTAATCCCTTCAACCTCCTCCATACTTGAACTTGAGTTGCTCGCCATGAAACACATAGTTGCCAAATTGTCTTCATCATCATCAATTCTAGAGTCCACATCGCTCGAAATGTTATCTGGGGGTCCGGAGAGAATATGGTCCACGACTTGCCATTTTGTAAAAGCCTTCTTTTTGTTATTGTTGTTGCCAGAATAGGACTTGCATTTTGTTTGCTTTTCGTCACGGGTAGTAGGACCTGAAAAGTCAGGGCAATCTGTACAAAAATGTCCTGTTCTACCACATTCAAAGCATTGTTGAGAATTTCAACATCCTCTCCTTCTAGTTCTTACATTTTGCAATGCTTTTGAGAACCGAGTAGAGAGAAGTGCTAGCTCCTACTCTAGAAACTCTTCATTCTGTTCAAAGGTTAGAGAGGAAAGGAAAGCCAGTGTGACACAACATGAAGATTGTCTAGAACTAGGCATGTGACATTGTGACAATGCAAGAGATTTGTAGGGATTTTTACATGATATAATGTCCAGTTCATGAGTTTTTAATTTGGAATATAGCACATCAAAAGTAAGTGCACTCATGGCGGTGGATTCACGAATTGATGTAACTTTTATCTCAAAAATTGAAATGTCTAATGCAGTTAACAATTGCTTATAATTTTCATCATATGAAAAATTAACATTGATATCACGCATGTTGCTGAGAATTTTATTAAAGCGAGCAAAGAAGTCATTGGTCGACTCATCGGGATGCCTCTCAAAGCGCATGTACTCTTTCTTGAACATATCTTGAAGTACCTCCTTGATCATATTGGATCCTTTGTGGTAATCGCATAGTTCTTTCCACACATCATACATGGTTCGGAGATGTCCAACACAATCAATGTCGCTTTGAGTCAATCCTTGTATGATCAAGTTCCGCGCCTTGTTGTTGTTGTCGATGCCATTTACATTTGTAGCTGTAACTTGATCATTTGGTGGCACATCAAAGGACTTGTAGACCTTCTACCAGATGGTGAAGCCTTGCGCTTGCATGTAAGCCTCCATACGAGCCTTCCAAATCCAAAAATCAACACTATCGAACAAACAAGGTTTGCAGAGTATTTCTTCTGGATGATTAGCAATAACATGTGAAAATCACAAAGATTAGAGAAACATGGCTATGATACAAATTTTAGTATCGACAAGCACGTGAAGAACTACCAGAGAGGGGAAGAATGGTAGATTAAAATTTTTTCAGCGGAAGCTACAAAAACCCCTAAGCAAAAATCAATCTGATAAAGAAACCATATGTGTGACTGATCTAGACGTGTCCAACTGTGACAAAAGTAGTAGAGGTTGTATAGAATCAAGTAACAAAGGCACCATAACAAAAATCACGTAAAATCGTATACTGGAACTCATGTTATGAGCAAACACTATGCAAAGGTCAATCCGTTCCAACAGAAGAAAAACAGATATGCTACATTGCAAAGAAACTCGTGTAACCTGAAAATCACAAAACCAATGACTGTGAAATTTTAAAAAATGATAGATAATTGAGTTATTAAGACAACACAAGAAGAATCATGGTAATTGGATATGTAAAACTCGAGTTATGATCCAAACACCGAGGCAACATCGGGCTGTGCAGAAACTGGACGAGAAAGACTCGACGAAAATAAGTCGGACGAACAAGGCACAAAAGCTCATCTAAACTAAAAATTTTATTCACTAAGAATACAAGAGGAACAGTCACCAATCGTCTACCCATGAGACCTGGCCTGCCTTTCTTATATAATTTGCCCTTAGGCCAACTCAATCCAATCTAGGACTCTTACTCCTGCTCAGTTTCAACTGAAACTTTCCATAACTGCTCAAGACTCTTCCATATGTAGATAGAAGCAATCTTAAGACTATCAAACACCTTAGGAACATACCACACATTCCTAAAACAACTCAACTTCGTGACCAACATGAAATCTAACCAAAACAAACTCAAAACTTTCCATAATCGAACCATAATCGCCTCAGCCGCAGCCTGAAGCATAATCCAGCCGGTTGGACCATTCCAGCCAATTCTTCATGTACATAACTCTTATTAACACCTTGGAACAATGTTTTCATATCCATGCACCCCTTGCACATGTTCAAACACCTTTCAACAACGTCCATGATACTTTCATATGCATTGTTCTTGACCCAAACATGTTGCATGATCTCCTGATCAACTCAACCACAATTCCTCCCGAACTTGGTTGTTGAACCTCATCTTCTTCCTAAGACTAGTTCAATGGATTACCATCACCAGCCATGTCTTGACCTTAAGCAAAACATCACATGAACAAACAATCAATTCTTCCAAGCACATGTCCTTGACTTGACTCATGTTAGTCTAAAAACCACAACACTTTATGTGAGCACCACACATAAGAATGTTGCAAAACTTACAAAATAATATCCACCAAGATCAGCCTTATCGCATCTAAATCTTAGTCCAAAAGTACTAAGCAAACTTTCGCATAAGTGTAAAGCAAGTTTAAAACATTGCAACTTAAAAACATTGTAGCCGCATGATTATTTCGACATGTAGAAAGTTCAGATGGTCCAAACAGCTCTTATGCATTATAAAAGGAAAAGTTTAGACACCCTGAAGTGAAAACATGTGCAGCTCATGTGCGCGACAAGTTTGGACAATCCAAGAACCGGCCTGTGATCGGGTAGCCATCGCGTCCAAGTGTGACTGCAGCTCACCCGAGTTTGATTTCTCCCTAGCTCCTGTGGCCGTGTGGCTAGCGCGTCCAGGTGTGACTGCAGCCCACAAGAGTTTGATTTCTCCCGAGCTCCTTTGGTCGGCTATACTCAAAACTTTGCATGCTAACCCTCAGTTTTAGCCTATTTGCCAATGTATTAACATTTATATCTCACAGAAATGCCTAAGGAGGTCTTTTGTATAATTCATTTTATGCACAAATGTTTCCTCGTTGGTTTTCTTGATTTGTAGCCCCAAAAAGTATGTGAGTTCTCCTATCATAACCATCTCAAATTTTGAACTCATCATAGACGAAAACTTGGACACAAGATCGTGAGAAGCATAACCAAAGATAATATCATCCACATACACTTGAACGAATGGTGAGACATTGCCATACTTAAGAACAAAAAGTGTTTTATCTACTTTTCCTTTGGTAAACCCTTTTTCATGTAAGAATGTTTTTGACTTATTATACCATGATCTAGGATCTTGTTTGAGACCATGAAAGTGTTGAACAGTTTGTAAACATGACTAGGAAAATATTGATTTTAAAAACATGGTGGTTGCTTAACATAAACCTCCTCATCTATGTAGCAACTAAGAAAATCACTTTTAACATCCATTTGATACAACTTGAAACTTTTAGATGCAACAAATGCTAGTAAAACTCTTGTGGCTTCTAATCCAGCAACAGGAGGAAAAGTTTCATCAAATCTAGAACTTCAACTTGTGTGAAACCTTTAGCAACCAGCCTTGCTTTATTCCTAACCACAACTCCATCTTCACATTGTTTATTTTTAAACACCCTTTTAGTTTCTATCAATGTGTGACCATTAGGTGGAGCAATAAGTTTTCAAACATTATTTCTTTCAAAATTTTCTAACTCTTCTTGCATGACAATGATCTAAGATTCATTAGCGAGTGCGTGTGATACATCTGTGGATTCAAAAGAAGCAACAAAAGTAGAATGAGCATGAGATTTTGGATCACAAAACCTTGACCATGTGACTCTTTCATGCAAGCTTCCAATAATATGTTGTGGAGGGTGACTTTTAAGGATGCGGATGGATTAGACACTTTAGAAGCTTCTTGTTCATGTTCATCACAAACTGATGAGCTTGTGGCTTAATGATAATCTGGACAAGCAATTTTGGACGTTGGTGCTAGTAGTGGAAATAAATCAGGAGCATAAATAACATTGTTTGCTTCTGAAATTTTGGGCAACAACTCCACTCCTTCATCATCTTCAACAAAATTACTCTCCACCTGCTGGTATGCATCTTGAATTGCAATGTTTGAACTAGTATTTTGGGCTAGCTTCATCAAAAGAAACCTCACAAGTCTTCACAATTTTGTTAGTGTCAAATAAAAGCACACGGTAGCCTCTACTATGAGATGGATAACCAAGAAACATGTCATCAACAGATCTAGCTTCAGATTTACCAAGATTACCATGTTTCTTAACAAAGCATTTGCAACAAAAGACTCTAAATGTCTGACACTAGGTCTATGTCCAAACCGAAGCTCATATGGGGGGTTTTCCTAGCTTAGCTCGCAAGAAAACTCGATTTGAGACATTACAAGCTTTTGCAATTACATCTACCCAAAATTTTCTAGGAGTTTCACATTCATCAAGCATAGTCCTATCCATCTCAACTAAGGTTCTGCTCTTTGTCTATACGACACCATTTTGCTGATGTACATATGGGGAAAAAAATTAATGATCTATTCCTTTTTCAGCGCAAAAGTGACGAAATGATTGATTTTTAAATTCGGTTCGATTATCACTTCTTATTGTTTTAAAGATCTTGGGTGGTCATGTGATAATCTAAAAAACAAACTTCTAAAATGACTAAAAGCTTCATTCTTAGATTTCATAAGTAAACCCATGAGTATCTAGGATAATCATGAACTATCACAAGCACATACCATTTACCTCCAAAAGATTGAACACCTGAAGGACCTACAATGTCAAGGTTTAGAAGTTGTCCCAGTTCTATTGTCATGAACATTGTGAGTGGATCATGTGTACCTGCAACCATCTTAGAATGTCTACAAGAAGAGCACACAAATCTTTGTCCCCTTTAAGCTTAGTTAACTCACGTATGCAGTCAAGACAACTAACATGTGTGAGGTGATCAAAGCCTACTTGACCAAGTCTACGATGCAAAAAATATAAATTCTTTGAATCATTAGAACCTAGACACCTTGATGGAGTTCTATACTCGAGATACCAAACATATGGGACCCTATAGTACTTGACCACTACGCGGCTACAGACTGAAGCTACCCTCCGTTCGAGGAGGGGGCCACCACCAACGCCACAACCGTTCAAGGTCGGGGTATCCAACCTGTCCAAGTACCAACTGAGATGTCGGGCAGACGATCCTTCTTGGAGGCGAGCCCGGGAGAGGCGGGCAGTTTGGGACATGTAAGACGGACGATGGGCACGGTAACATTGGAAGGGGGGAGAACCCGCGATGTGACCTGTTGCAGAATAAGCCTTTCATCCATCCCACCCATTGTCAGAAGGGCGGTAACCTCACCAAGAAGATGGTGCCTTGGAGACCAAGAAGAATGTGGGGACCGGAGTCCACACATTCTAGGAATCGCAATTGGGTGGTGCCGCGCGATGCGGCACCCAACAGAACACAGAAAAAGATACATCGTATTACATAAAACAACATAGTATTATACAAGCTTTGTCCTTTACAAATAATATGCATTTAAATACACTACAGCAGAAGATAAGTTCATAGCTCTCGACACTCAAGGCTAAGCTTTGCAAAAGTCATTCCGTTCAGCCCTTGAACGGATCACACTGGCAGCACACAGAAAACATCACAGCGGCGTGTAGGGTTCCCACTCGGCCGTGTACCCTAATGGGGGCAACGCCTCACCAGCGAACCCTTCATCAAATACATCATCATCTGCAGCAAAAACATAAAATAGCAACCGTGAGCATGAAGGATCAGCAAGACTTAACCGTCTCCACTAAGCATGGAACTCTATATGCAGGATATACATAAGATAGGACGGCGGTTTGCAATAAAAGACTCGCCTAAATATTAGTCCTTACTTTCAGCTTTTAGCAGCAAATTAAGGCTTCATGAATCTGAATTTAAGTAAACAATCTGATCTAAAAATACAAGCATCAATACATAATTATTCCATAAAGCATAATTCAATAATATTCAGCTCCAAATAATTAACTATGTCACGACTCAGTGAACAAGCGGTACTCAATAACCGTGAGGGACGGCGACTCGAATCGATATACACCTGCAGGAATACCCAAATAGAACGACACATAGACCCACACTCGGAGCTGCGACGGCACACTCCACTCATGTTGTATGCAGCAAGCTTTCACCCACTACCTACACGCCAAACCGGTCCCACCGTTACGAGCAGGAGGCCCCACATGGAGTACGACGTCCCCGCTCGAAGGTTTACACCTTGCTGCTCTGAACCCACACCTATAGGGCGGTAGGGTATGCCTCGACGCTAAGGTGTACATGTTACATCGGTTTACTGGGTCCCATATATCCAGTATGCCTTTGGTACATTCAAACTTGCTCAACAGGGCCACACACGGATCGGTCCTTGACCGACACAGGCACAGCTACAGCTCATAGGTCCCTATGTCCTTCTGCTCCTACTCCATGCCCGATCTCATATTTAAGCAAATGGTGAATCTCTCACTCGACCAATCCCGTGTGAACCCAATTCCTGAACTCGCGAGTAGATTCCAACTACTCGACTTCTATCGAAGAACCTATAACATTAAGCATAGCATGGACACATCTAGGACTTAACCATCTACCCCTCTTTCATGGGTTCTCTAGTCATGCATGTGGAAAACTCGAAGAAAATCCTAGACTTAATGGATGTACATCCTAACCCGTAAAGTGTGATACAAATAAAATTTAAAACACTGTTAAATGCAAACAGGGGCTTGCCTGGCTATGAGATGGGATTAAATTTAGTCTCCGGGTTGGTGACTTCCAGTGGCTCCGGGGTCTCCTCGAGCTCGGCAACTATTCGATATGTAAAGAAAAATTCAAGTGATTCAATATTGGGATTATTGCATAGCTTAAAGGAAAGACAATTAAGTATATTAAATGATGTCCACTGGTTCTGTATATTTTACAGAAGACTCTAGGAAGGGTGAGGTTATGGCCAAATTTGGGCTAAGTTCAATGAAGTATCTGTTTTATAAAATTCAATGTATAAAAACCTTTCCCAGAATTTTCATGGGCAACCTGGGACTTTAACATGGCTAAAAGTTGGTTTTCTATTTAGAGGAGATCAATAGAGACTCAACAAAATTGGTTTCACAATTTTCTAAGCTTTCTAATGTGAGATATTAAATTTAAAGGTTTGGACAAAATTTCTGAAATGTTTCTGTTGTTTTTGGGCATTTTATGACCAGTTAGGAAAATATCCAGATTGAACTACGTTAATAAAGTCCAATGAAGCTGAAATGTTTACAGGTATTCAGAAACTTACTATAGAACATTTTGGCAAAATTTCACATTTTTCTATGAAGCGAATCATCAGATAAAAATGAAACATGATTATTTTTAAAGCACTCTACAGGAAAATCTAGGAATTTTCATGAAGATTGGGTTGTAGTTCTGCTTAGTGTGGATAAAGAGCAAACCAAAAAAGTTAGTTTGACAATCTTTGAAGCTTTCTACTGAGAGATATTCAATTTAGAAACTTGCACAAGTTTCTGTACAAATCCTAAATGAATTTGGCTATTTTTATGTGCATAGAGGATACACAGGTGACCAGACCATGTAAATGGAGGCTAATGACCCTGAACTTTTTTCTGGAGTTTAAGAATATTCAATTGACGGTTCTGGAAAAATATGGTAATTTCCAAAGAGCAGAACTATAGGAATTAATTCTATAAGCATTCTTATTATTTGAATTATGGAGAAATTACTATGGACTTTCATACAGATCCAAGTGCACCAATTGAAAGTACAGATCATCCTGGTTCTAACAAAATTTATTTGGGAATTTTTGGACAAGTATTCTAGGAGATATATATTTTCCAAATTGGAGCAATTTCTGGAATAAAATTCTAATTGGAAACATTTGAATAAAGGTCAGGCCCACAGGTTTAAAATGGGCCAATCGGGTTTAAGCCACACGGGGCCACAGTTTCAACCCGCATAGACGCACTTGATCCATAGCCGCAGCAGATCCAGACGACACGTTTCTTTCACCGATGACCAGGGCCCACCCGGTCGTCTTCTACCTCGCGCCCACGGCGCCGAGGCACGGAGCGCGGCGGCGCCCGACGGCGGCCACTCATCGCAGCTCATTACAGGGCACGGTGGCACTCCAATCTCAATGCCCGCACCTAAAATCAGATGAGGAACACGGTGGTGCAGCCCTCGATGGTGATATGTGGCCGGAAATGGTAGTGCGGCGGCGGCGGCAGCGATTAGGGTTTCGGCCATGTCGGCCGAGCCCTACGGTGGGCTAAATCGATCGGGAAGACTTCAGGAAGCTTCATGGAAGCATGGGGAACAAGAATCTGGCCATAAGAAGGAGAGAAAAGGTTCAGATGATAGTGGTGACGATGGACCGAGGAGGGGAAAACCGGCGGTTGGGAAAAAATGGTATTCCGGCATGAATACCCGATGAAACTCGATGAATATTCTTCGAGGTGATGCGCCTGGTCATATAGAACAACATAGAACATGTGCACAAGGAATAATCAAACGTATAAAAAGAATTTCGCGCGCGAACCAACTCTACTCATAACCAAAGTTCATCGGAAAAATTGGAAATATGGGGGCTAGGAGGCATGGCATGGGCTCAAATTTTACGAGCATCTAGAACATGAGTAGGCGAACATTTTTTCTTCTAGGACCGAGGAGAGATGACGCTTGTATCGCCAGGTCGACAGTGGAGCAGAGGCGTGGCAAACAGGGGAGATTCCCGGCGGCCTCGGTTTCGAAGTTAACAGCTTCGGGGATGGCCTAGCTGCACAAGAAATGGATCACAAGGCGGCGCAAGAGGTTGGGAAGTGAGGAGAGGAAAAGAAAAGTGATCAAACCCCAGTACCTTGGCTCCCATTCGGCTGGAAAGAGAAGAATTCGGGAGAGGAGCAGAAATGGCGCTGGGACTTCAGGGAATGAGAAGGGATCGACTCAGGGCCGTGGAGGGGGATAAGGAGGGGTTCTGGGCGAGCTGGGGGCAGCTGGAGGTAAGCAGGGAGGCAAGCAGCAGCTGGGTGGCAATCTTGCATGCGTGTGGTGTCACCCTGGGAAAGAACAGAACAGAGCATACTGCTTGAGAAGTGGGTCCCACCTCATCCTCATGCGTGCCCCATCAATTCTACCACCTAATTCATTCCAAAACTTTGCTACATATTTGTGGGATGGCTGGATTAATCATATAGAATTTGATTTTGAATTCCCAAACTTGATTTAACAAAGTTTCATTTAAATTCAAACTTGAATTTGAATTTGAGTTAAATTCAATGTAGCCATTGAATTAAATAGCAAACTTGCATAAAAAATTATGAAAGTTTGCAGGGAGGCTAACTGAAATATTTGGAAACCATTGGTAAACTCAAATTTTCATTTTAACTTCATTTGAACATTAGCTAAGTTTATTTTTCTAGTTCCCTCATTTGGAGTTTGTATTTATTTATTTTTCTCATTTCCTTTTTATTGCTTTTTATTATTCAAAATTTTTTGTCCTAACTGAACTTTGAATTATTGAAATTTGGGCTCTTACATTCCTCTCCCATTAAAAGAATCTCGTCCCGAGATTGCAATGAAGAGACGAAAGTAGGAGAGAAATTACCGGATATGAGGCGATAAGAAATCCGGATAGTTGGAGCGGAGATATTCTTCAGATTTCAATGTCACTTCTTCAGCAGTATGGTTGCTCCATAACACTTTATACAACCACAGTGTGTGGTTCCGCGTTGCTCGAGCCTTCTCGTCAAGAATCTGAACCGGATGTTCCGAGTATGTGAGATCCGGTTGTAACTCGCTGATTTCATCCGTGTGGACTGCAGCTGTGAACTTGGGACATTTCCGGAGCTGAGATACGTGGAAAATGTCGTGGATACCAGCGAGAGATGCCGGCAATTCCAATCTATAAGCCACAGGTCCACACTTCACCGTAATAGCGAACGGAACAATAAACCGGGGAGCTAGCTTTCCTTTTACTCTGAACCGGTGAATTCCTTTCATCGGAGACACGCGTAGGTATACGTGGTCCCCGACATCGAATTTCAGCGGGCGATGCTGCTTGTCCACATAATTCTTGTGTCGAGATTTAGCCGCTCTTAAGTTTGCTTGAATGATCCGAACTTGTTCCTCGGCTTCATTGACTAGATCAATTCCGAAGGTCACTCTTTCGCCGGACTGCACCAATTCAGTGGGGTGCAAAATTTTCGGCCATAGAGGGCTTCATATAGTGCCATCTTGATACTCACTTGATAACCATTGTTGCACGAGAATTCTGCCAACGGCAAATGATCGTCCCAATTTTTACCGTGGTGGATGGCACACGCTCGCAACATGTCCTCAAGTACTTGATTCACCCGCTCAGTTTGTCCATCGGTCTGCGGGTGATAGGCGGAGCTTGTAATCAGTTTAGTACCCAATGAGGCATGCAGCTGCTCCCAGGAACGAGCAATGAACAGCAAGCCTCGATCTGAAATAATCGTGCGAGGAATGCTGTGTAGGCACACGATTCTTGAAATGTACAACTCCGCATATTTCTTGGCATCGAATCCAACATTTACCAGAATGAAATGTGATGATTTGGTTAGTCGATCGACTATCACCAAATCGAATCATGCTTGCGGAATGTGAGTGGCAATCCAATGATAAAATCCATAATCACATCCTACCATTTCCATGCCGGAATATTAAGTGGTTGCAGCTATCCTGCTTTCTTCATATGGTCGGCCTTCACTCGCCGACACGTATCACACTCGGATACGTACTTAGAAATATCATGCTTCATCCGTGTCCACCAAAACTTAGTCTTCAAGTCCTGATACATTTTATTACTGTCTGGATGAGTGGAATATTTGGACAAATGAGCTTCGTCCAAAATTTTCTTTTGAATTTCCATATCACGGGGCACTACAATCCGATTCTTGAACCATAGAGCATCCTTCTCATCTTTTCTAAAGCACTTCATCTCACCGCTGTCCATCCTCTTGAGTATGTGAGACATACCCTTGTCCTTCTTTTGAGCTTCAATAATATCATCTCGGATTGTCGGAATGAGAGCAATATTGTATAAAGCTCCATATGGAACCAAGTATAGACTCGGTTCATCCTCTTCCATAGGTGTGATGGTCAAGTTATTGACATGAGATTTGCGACTAAGCGCATCGGCAGCCACATTAGCTTTGCCGGGATGATAGTGAATCTCAATCTCATAATCCTTGATCAACTCAAGCCACCTTCATTGCCTCATGTACAGTTCCTTCTGAATAAAGATATATTTCAAACTTTTGTGGTCTGTGTAGAGGTGAACCAAATTTCCATGCAGATAATACCTCCACATTTTTAGAGCAAGCACCACGACAGCGAGCTCCAAGTCGTGAGTCGGATAATGCTGTTCATGATTGCGAAGCTGCCGTGATCCATATGCGACCACATGTCCTTCTTGTATAAGAACGCAGCCAAGACCGATGCCGGATGCATCGCAATAAACATCAAAAGGTTTCATCGTATCCGGTTGAGCTAAAACCGGGGCTGTTGTGAGATGTTTCACCAATGTTTGAAATGTCTTCTCACACGCTTCACTCCAACTATATTTGGTACCTTTCTTAAACAGCTCTGTCATTAGTTTAGCTATTTTTGAGAAGCTCGGGATGAACCTCCGATAATATCCCGCTAAATGATGGAAGCTTCGGACTTCATGTACAGACTTTGGAGATTGCCATTTCAGCACTTGAACAATTTTACTTGGGTCCACAGCAATGCCCTCAGCTGAAATAATGTGTCCCAAGAATGGCACTTGACTGATCCAAAATTCACACTTGCTGAATTTTGCATAGAGTTTATGGTCTCGCAATCGTTGGAGTACGATATGTAAGTGTTCGGCGTGTTCTTCCTCCAATTTGGAATAAACAAAAATGTCATCGATGAAGACCACGACGAACTTGTCCAACTCCGGCATGAACACCAAGTTCATAAGGTACATAATGTGGGCCAGAGCATTGGTGAGACCAAATGACATGACGAGATATTCATATAGTCCATATCACGTCGAGAATGCCATCTTCGGTATATCTTCCATCCGAATTTGATTTGATGATATCCGGACCAAAGATCCATCTTGGAAAATACCTTAGCACCCACTAATTGATCGAAGAGAATGTCAATGCGTGGTAGTGGATACTTGTTCTTGATAGTCACGGCATTTAGCGGAAGATAGTCCACACATAACCTCAACATTTAATCCTTCTTCTTAACGAACAGCGCGGATCAGCCCCAAGGTGAGGAGCTTGGGCGAATAAATCCTTTGTCCAGCAGGTCCTTGAGATGTTCTTTTAATTAAGCTAGCTCATTGGGCGCCATTCGATAAGGTCTTCGAGAGATCAGTGTGGTTCCCAGCGCAAGTTCAATCTTAAACTCGACATCACATTCAGACGGCATGCCCGACAGATCATCGGAAAACACATTGGGGTATTCACGGACCACTGGAATGTCTTCCAACCTAAGGGATTCATAGTGGTACGCTGCTGCGATTTCTTGAATGGGTCGATCAAGAATGAGAGTATGTGGACTGTGTAGTGGAGAATCCAAATGAACGGTTCGAGGAACGATGTCCAAAACAGCACCATGGTGATGTAACCACAACATACCTAATATGACATCGATCTTTTTGGCCTCTAAGATAATGAGAGTGGTTGGATATATTTTTCCACCCATGCACAATGGTGCTTTAGGAATCATACTATGAGCTGATATTTTCCCGCTCGGGGAACAAATCATGTATGGATATTTTGTAGGAAATATTTGTAATTGGTGTTTGACAACATATGAACTACTAATGAAATTATGGGTGGCTCCAGAATCAAGAAGTATGATAATGGGGTGATCGATGAGAGTGAACGTACCCGCGAGTACGGGTTCGCCTTCTGGTATGTCCTCAATGGCGATGTGGTGGACATTGCGGGGTTTGGGATTTGGTTTCTTTGGCTGGTTACGGGGTTGATTAGCACACTGGTGTGATGATTGTCCGCTGCCTTGCTTATCTGGATAGTTGTAGGAGAGTTGTCCGACATGTCCACAGTTGTAGCACGTGTATTGTGTCGGACCACCATAGACCAGAGGACGGAAACCCGGTGCACGCTGCTGCTGTGGTGGTGCATGAGGTATCATCCTCTGTTGCTGCTGATGTGGCTGCTGTGGCAGGGGTGGTCGGAAGCTTGGTGCGTTGAATGGGCGGCCACGGAACATTGGCGGTCGTGCCGGTGGCTGCCATACACAGGGCACTCCTCTTCTTCTCCGTTACCAACTTGCGTGTTGCATCCTCTTGTACAATCACCGCATTGACAAATCATTGAACGTGCCGCGATTGAACAAAGCGAGCTTGTCCTTCATCTTTGCATTCAAACCTCGATAGAAAACAATCCCGTTTCCTCTCCTCCGTGTTCACATGATCCAGTGCATATTGCGTCAAGTGATTGAAGGCCTTGGAGTACTCGTGAGCACTCCTCCCGCCTTGCTTGAGTTCATGGAATTCTTGAATCTAGCATTTCATAATCCAGGGAGGTACGTGATAGGCGCGGAACGCCTCCTGGAACTCGGTCCATGTCACGGCGTGACCAGCCGGCGGAGAGGCGATGTAATTCGCTCACCAAGCGCCGGCGGACTGGTGAAGCTGCTGCACCGCAAAGAGCTCCTTCTATTGTTCGGTGCATTGGAGCAACCCGAACTTTGCTTCAATAGTGCGGAGCCAGTTGTCCGCCTCAAGAGGTTCATCGGCCTCCGTAAAGACCGGTGGATGAGTCGCCAAGAAATCCGAGCAGGTGGTGTGTTGAGGCTGATGATTGCCTCCGTCTGGATGCCCCCGCTGATGGGACATATTCTGCACGAGGGTCCACAACACCTCGGTCTGCTCGTTGCGCGAACCCACCATAGCTGCAATCACATCCGCCAACGTAAGAGGAGGAGGAGGTGGCGGTGGCGGTGTCTGTTGTCGTTGATCATGAGTTCTCTGCTGCTGGGAGTCACAAATCCCTGGCTCGTGCCACCAATCTCGAGCGTGTTACGGGTGCGCACCATTCTGCAGTCAGAACCATGAATCCAACATGAGATGTGATATTGTGAGATCACTCGAGATCAAAACAATAGTGTGCATATTAATAACCAACTTGCATAACGGTAACACATATTGATAAAGTATAGAATTTATACAAAATACATCATCCCTGGACCAATGTTACAACAGCGAGTTCCAAAATAACGAACTTCATGGATTGAAGTTCATTTCGACTATCGTTGATCGCGATGGGATGTTATGTGCGTTATCGTGCGAATACACATTTTTATCTTCAATATGACACAAACATGGCCATAAAAGAAAAGAGGTTTGAGTGGGTCGAACCCTCAATTCCACTGGTAAATGGTTGAGTATCGACAATTGGTCCATTACGACACTTCTCAAAGTGAAATCGAGGACCAGACTCATAACAAGACCAAATTATGCCAAACCGATGAAGTTTCTGTTGAAACCTGACCAATTTGTACTCAAACAGAAATTTAACCCAGTAAATGGCAGAATTATATTTTTAGGTGAACTACAAGGTGTAAGTACACTTCAAGACCTTTCCAAAAAGTACTTTTCTGCCTTCAGATCGTTTATTGTTGAGAAGATATGGCATTGTAAACCTGAGAGTTTTTCTGGAAATTTTGAGAGCATCTCCTTTGTTTATGCTGATTTTGAGCCACAATTTCCAGATATAAAAAAGCAAAATTTACAAAAGCCACAATTTACAAATTTTTAATAAATATTACAAGTATTCCAGAAATCTCTTGCACGGTCCTTTTCTATTTTTCTAGAGTGAGATATGGTCAAAACAGTATGGAGTCCAGAGAGGGTTCCAGTTTCTGTCCACTTTGGCAGCTTTTGGAACTTTGAAATTTTGAACAGGTTAGAGGAGAATTCAGTTCTGGAGTTGAACTTAAAAGTTTTAAAGGACTTCCGAAACTTTCCATCCATGTATGGTACGACTTCATTGGAGTTTTATACAGGGAGATATGGTTTCCCAAATTCAGGTCTTGTTCGGGCAGAAAACAGAACACTCTGTTTTTGATTTGGTGACGTCTAAGCCTACTCCAAATTTGAAAACTTAGTTCAAACTCAGAGCTCAATAGCTAATATAAGTAGTTTTACATCTTCTCAGTTCCATTGTACAGAAAAATGGGTAATACATCAATGGAGCATATGTCGGTACTACGTGCCTCACAAGTAATAATTTTAAGCCGGTATTCCGGCATACGTCTCAACGGTGGCCTTAATGCAATCACTCGCAAACGATTTCTAAGCGCAATACGATCACGTGGTCAGTGTACCTGTCACAACACACAAACTACTGATCAATCATATGATGTCGTACGACACAGCCCGCACGGGCGAACAATTCACAATAATATATATGAAACTAAAAACATTCACCCCGTATCATTCCATATGGGCCGCCATGAGTTAAGACACTTCTCGAGGTACATGACCGGGTTTTCTACCACCCGACGGGGTCCCACGTCTTTGCATAGTGCTGCACCAGTAGGAGGCGCATCGGGTTATGTCCCACCCGATGGGGGCTCCCACTAACTTTGAAGCACGCTGGGGTACCGCGTGTCATATGTTCTCAGAAACATGAAAAGTTTCAGAGACTCATATTAACATTTCCGTGCCAAGTCACAGAAACAATCACATGCTACCTCTTGCATGGTGATCTTACCGCAATTGATCCGCTTGCGGTGGCGTACCTTACCTCTTACCTGACGTCGGAGCGTCGTTACAGAATATAATAACACATAAGTTAGCTTTGCCACCTTGATGGTCGCCTAGAGGGGGGTGAATAGGCAATAATATCTGAAATGACTTATTTAAACGAGATCAATTCTCTATGGCCGGACTATTCTAGTCAGGGCCGGACTAGCCCGTTCAGCACAGGGTGGAAACCCTAAAACTTGATTTCTACAAATGATTTGCGGAATTAAAGTTCACAGAGAATAAAAGCAATATGTAACAAACTTGTGAAGCTCAGATTGTGATGTTTAAACACTTAAATTGCAAGTTTACAATAGTGATCAAGTGTAAGACAATAAGTCAAATGTAAACCCTAATAGCAATGCTAGAGATTATGAAAAGTGCAAAATAAGCGAAACGAGATTTATCCCGTGGTCCAGCTCCAGGAAGAAGCCTACATCCACGTTGAGAAGTCCACACAAGGACGGAGTCTCACTTGACCCTTCTCTCACCAAGCCACCACAATGGCCGGCTTGGTTTTCACTATATCAATGGGAAATCACAAAGTTTGATGGGGCCACTCACACCTTGAGGCTCCCACAAATCAATACAATGAGGAGCACATGAAGCTCAACTCATACAAGCCACAAAATACAACACAATGTGCAAGAGATCAAACCGAGAGCCAAAGCACGATGATCTAACTTTACACTCCTCCCCAAACCCTAATCTCTTCAAGATTTGCTCTTCGGGGGTTAGTAGGACGAGTAGAAGGCTTTGGAAGGATCTAGGATGCTTGTGGCGGCGCTAGGGTTCTATTCTTATTCAAATGATCCTGGGGGTCCCCTTTTTATAGACGCCCCGAGCCCCTTTTGCTTACATCAGCAAAGGGGCGGACTAGTCCGTCCTTAGACCAAAGACTAGTCCGGCCCTATGGGACCACTGACCCTCTGGTCAGTTCCCGACAATTGCCACACTGAGCAGTGATCGTCACGCTACCGGCCAAATTTCCAAATTCAAACGGTCACTAGACATCGGACTAGTCCGGTCAACAACGAAATAGTCCGAAGTGGAACAGAACTACTTGGTCCGTCCCAAAACGGATTCTTCTGGGTTGGTCCGGACTAGTCCGGCCACTGGAGCGGACTAGTCCGGCCCCCTAGGGTTTTCTCTCAGTTTGTCACACTACGTCCCAAACGGACAAGTCCGAGCCCAGACGGACAAGTCCGAACTACTCCAGAGAGCTTTGGTCCGTCCAAAAACGGACAAGTTCGGACTTCTCGAACTTAGCTCCAAAAACACTCGGGAACACTCCAAAGATGTTTGGTCCGTCCAAAAACGGACTTGTCTGCCATGGCCGGACTAGCCCGGCCCAGAGGCCCGGACTAGTCTGGCCTCCTAGGTTTTTTCTCATTTGAGGCTTCACACTTAGGTTTTTCTCTAAACCACCACTTTGAGCCCCTTGGTATGATCTCAATGCACATGATACAACCACCCTCTCACATGATACGCTCATATAGGGTCAAAACCATAGAAACCCTAATTTCTATGCTTGAGTCTTTGACGCTCGTTTTCTTTTTTTCCTTTTTGAGGGTTTTCATCTCATTTCAATCCTTGTACCTGTGCTTAAAATCAACTGAGCTCATTAGCCTCTTAATTGTCGTCATCAATCGTCCAAAACCCACGGGGATGCCTAGATGCACTTTCACACCTTAAGTAACTATGCTACTAATAATCCTTATGTGGGTTGCTATCGATTCCTCACCGTAAACCTAAATTTTTTTCGTAATACAATCCTTTTTAAGAGTGTTATTCCCAATGCGGCTCTGATACCAGGCTGTGTGGACCGGAGTCCACACATTCTAGGAATTGCAATTGGGTGGTGCCGTGCGATGCGGCACCCAACATCACACAGAAAAAGATACATCGTATTACATAAAACAACATAGTATTATACAAGATTATTTTTTTTACAAATAATATACATTTAAATATACTACTGCTAAAGATAAGTTCATAGCTCTCGACACTCAAGCCTAAGATATGCAAAAGTCATTCCGTTCAGCCCTAGTATGGAATCACACTGGCAGCACACAGAAAACATTAAGTTGGCGTGCAGGGTTCCCACTCGGCCGTGTACCTCGACGGGGGCAACGCCTCACTGGTGAACCCTTCATCAAATACGTCATCATCTGCAGCAAAAACTTAAAATAGCAACCGTGAGCACGAAGGCTCAGCAAGACTTAACCGTCTCCGCTAAGCATGGAACTCTATATGCACGATATGCATAAGATAGGACAGCAGTTTGCAATAAAAGACTCGCCTAAATGTTAGTCCTTACTTTCAGCTTTTAGCAGCAAATTAAGGCTTCATGAATCTGAAATTTAGTAAATAATCTGATCGAAACATACAAGCATCAATAAATAATTATTCCATAAAGCATGACTCAATAATATTCAGCTCCAAATAATTAAATACGTCCTGACTCAATGAACAAGCGGTACTCAATAACCGCGACGGACGGCGACTCAAATCGATATACACCTGCAGGGATACCCGAATAGCACGACACATACACCCACACTCGGAGCTGCGACGGCACACTCCACTCATGCTGTATGCAGCAACCTTTCACCCGCTACCTACACGCCAAACCGGTCCCACAACTACGAGAAGGAGGCCCCCACACGGAGTACGACGTACCCGCTGGCAGGTTTACACCTTGCTGCTCTCAATCCACACCTATAAGGCAGTAGGGTATGCCTCAACGCTAAGGTGGACAAGTTACATCGGTTTACTGGGTCCCATATATCTAGTATGCCTTCGGTACATTCAAACTTGCTCAACAGGGCCGCACATAGATCGGTCGTTGACCGACACAGGCACAGCTACAGCTCACAAGCCCCTATGTCCTCCTGCTCCTACTCCTTGCCCGGTCTCATATTTAGGGCGTGTTTGGCATGGCTCTGCTCCATGGTAGAGCAAATCTGCTCCAAAATACGGAGGCGGAGCAACTCTGTTGTGGAGTTGGAGTTGTCAGCGGTGGTGTTTGGCTGGAAAACTGTTCTCAACTGTAACAAAAGGTTTTAAGAGGCAATGCCATTTTTACCGTTAGCCTGAGTTTGCCTTCTCTCCTCTAAATTGTAATGCAAATATTCAGATGACTGTTTTTCACATTGTAGGACCAATATTAGGTCATATTTTTTTGAATGAATAGATTCCCGGTGCTGTGCGTTAGAGAGTTATTTTAGCAATAGCTTGATTGTACTAATCTCATTCTCCGTTGTAAATGGAGTAGAAAAAGACATTGTGCTAATAAAAAGTTAAGAGGAAGATAAATAATACTATAATTCATACATGGACATAATATTGTTTTTCTGAAAAAACTGCAACATGAATCTCTGACATAACATATGAAAAAAAAGGGAAATCGTATTACATTATCATTGTATCCAAAATCATCAACAACAGAAGCATACATCAACCATATGACTTCAGCTCAAAAGTGACAACAAACTGGTACATATGACTTCAGCTCAAATCACGTAATTACCATAAATGTGGATCAAACCATACCACAAGTAATCATACATCAAACTCAAGTTCAGATACTTCTTTTGTTTGAGCCAGGTCAAACTCCATGAGGAAGGATGCTGGAATACGAACGTACATGCTGCCACTGGGATGACCGAGGAAGGAGGTCGTAATACGAACATACATGCTGTCGACGAGTGACCGAGAAAGGAGGCTAGGTGCCGGTGGCCGAAGGACGGTGCTGTGTGTCGGGCACCTAAGGACAGTGCTGGCAGGCGGGGGCGGACGGACAAACGCGAAGGTTGCTGCTGACAGGTCGCGCGCCTCCACACGGGTGGAACAGCACTGGGCAGCGGGTCCAAAGAGCAGCGAGGGCCGAAGGGCGGCTGGCGGTGAAGATCGGGACAGCGGCGTCCTACCTTCTACAGACGGGACTTTTGCTGGGGGAGGAAGGAGACTGATGGGAATAGATCTTACCGAATCGTTTTTCTGTAATGGATGGCAATTGCGGGTAAATAATTCCAAACTCCATGACTAGGTGTATATTATCTGGTTTTGGAGCAAGAAAAGAGGTACTCTAAGGAAATGAACTAGAGCTCCTCAAACTCTGTGGAGTTGGACCCCCTCAAGGAGTTTTGGAGTTGTGGTGTTTGGCAGGATTCTTCTAGCTCTCTCGTGTAGTTTGACTCTGAAGCCATGCCAAACACCCTCTTAACCAAATGGTGAATCTCTCACTCGACCAATCCCATGTGAACCCAATTCCTGAACTCGCGAGTAGATTCCAACTACTTGACTTCTACCAAAGCAACTATAACATTAAGCATAGCATGGACACGTCGAGGACTTAACCATCTACCCTTCTCTCATGGGTTCTCTGGTCATGCATGTGAAAACTCCAAGAAAATCCTAGACTTAATGCACATACATCCTAACCCGTAAAGTGTGATATAAATAAAATTTAAAATGTTGTTAAATGCAAACCGGGGCTTGCCTGGCTGCAAGATGGGATTAAAGTTATTCTCCGGGTTGATGAATTTCAGTGGCTCCGTGGTCTCCTCAAGCTCAGCAACTATTCAATATGCAAAGAAAAATGCATGTGATTCAATATTGGGATTATTGCATAGCTTAAGTGAAAGACAGATAAGTATAATAAATGATGTCCACTAGTTCTAGAAATTTTACAGAGGACACTAGGCACTAGGGATGAGGTTCTGGCCAAATTTGGGCTAAGTTCATGGAAGTATCTATTGTATAAAATTCAATGTATAAAAACCCTTCCCATAATTTTCGTGGGCAACCTGGGATTTTAACATGGCTAAAAGTTGGTTTTCTGTTTAGATGAAGTCAAGAGTGACTCAACAAAATTGGTTTCACAATTTTCTAAGCATTCTACAGCGCAATATTGAATGTAGAAGTTTTGACGAATTTCTGAAATGTTTCTGTTGTTTTTGGGCATTTTATGACCAGTGAGGAAAATCTCCGGATTGAACTAAGTTAATAAAGTCCAATGAATCTGAAATATTTAAATATATTTAGAACTTACTAAAGAACATTTTGGCAAAAATTCAGATTTTTCTATGAAGCGAATCATCAGATAAAAATCAAATATTATTTTGCATTAAAGGGCTCTATAGGAAAATCTAAGGACTTTCATGAAAATCTGGACTTTCATACAAATCCAAGTGCACCACTTGAAAGTACAGATCATCCTGGTTCTAACAAAATTTATTTGGCAATTTTTGGACAAGTATTCTAGGAGATATAGATTTTCCAAGTTGGAGCAATTTCTGGAATAAAATTCTTATTGGAAACATTTGAATAAAGGCCGGGCCCACAGTTTTAAAATTGGCCAATCGGGTTTAAGCCAAACGGGGCCACAGTTTCAACCCGCGTAGATGAATTTCATCTCTAGGCGCAGCATATCCGTACGACACATTTCTTTCACTGACGACCGGGGCCCACCCGGTCGTCTTCTACCTCGCGCCCACGGTGCTGAGACACGGCGCGCGGCGACGCCCGACGGCGGCCACTCGCCGCAGCCCATTCCAGGTCAAGGTGGCACTCCAATCTCGCCCCCCCCACCTAAAATCAGACGAGGACACACGGTGGTGCAGCCCTCGACAGCGATAGGTGGCCGGAAATGGCAGTGCGACGGCGGCGGCGGCGATTAGGGTTTTGGCCATGTCGGCCGAGCCCTACGGTGGGCTAAATCGATCGGGAAGACTTTGGGAAGCTTCATGGAAGCATGGGGAACAAGAATCTGGCCACAAGTAGGAGAGAAAAGGTTCAGATGATAGTGGTGACGATGGACCAAGGAGGGGAAAACTGGCGGTTGGGGAAAAATGGTATTCCGTCGTGAATACCCGATGAAACTCAATGAATCTTCTTCAAGGTGATGTGCCTGGTCATATAGAACAACATAGAACATGTGCACAAGGAATAATCAAACGTGTAAAAAGAACTTCACGCGCAAACCAACTCTACTCATAACCAAAGTTTGTCGGAAAAATTGGAAATACAGGGGCTAGGAGGCATGGCATGGGCTCAAATTTTACGAGCAGCTAGAACATGAGTAGGTGAACCTTTTTGCTTCTAGGACGGAGGCAAGATGACGCTTTTATTGCTGGGTTGATGGTGGAGCAGAGGCGCGGCAAACAGGGGAGATTCCCGGCGGCCTCGGTTTCGAAGTTATTAGCTTCAGGGATGGCCTAGCTGTGCAAGAAATGGATCAGAAGGCGGCGCAAGTGGTTGGGGAGTGAGGAGAGGCAAAGAAAAGTGATCAAACCCCAGTACCTTGGCTCCAATTTAGCTGGACAGAGAAGAATTCGGGAGAGGAGCAGAAATGGCGCTGGGACTTCAGGGAATGAGAAGGGATCAACTCAGGGCCGTGGAGGGGGATAAGGAGGGGTTCTGGGCGAGCTGGGGGCAGCTGTAGGTAAGCAGGGAGGCAAGCAGCTGGGTGGCAATCTTGCATGCGTGTGGTGTCACCCTGGGAAGGAACAGAACAGAGCATACTGCATGGCAAGTGGGTCCCACCTCATCCTCATCCTTGCCCCATCTATTCTACCACCTAGTTCATTCCAAAAATTAGCTAGATATTTGTGGGATGGCTGGATTAATCATATAGAATATGATTTTGAATTCCCAAAGTTGATTTGACAAAGTTTCATTTAAATTCAAACTTGAATTTGAATTTGAGTTGAATTCAATGTAGCCATTCAATTAAATAGCAAACTTGCATTAAAAATTTTGAAAGTTTGCAGGGAGGCTAATTGAAATATTTGGAAACCCTTGGTCAACTTAAATCTTCATGTTAACTTCATTTGAACAGTAGCTAAGTTTATTTTTTTGAATTCCCTCATTTGGAGTTTGTATGTATTTGTTTTTCTTATTTCCTTTTTATTGCTTTTTATTATTCAAAAAATTTTGTCCTAACTGAACTTTGAATTATTGAAATTTGGGCTCTTACAAAAAAGTCAAGACTGAAGCTTCCGCTCTCCAATAGACTGGATACATAACTGACATTGTAAAACCAACCTCACTATGAGGAATGTCAGATAGATAGGACCACCTCACCCCCCTATAAAAAATTTCCCAAGGCCTTCCACGAGGGGGCGAATTCTCTGTACTCCCGGTTCTATACCCATTTACCTTATGTACTTTTCCTTTGGTGCTCTTGCACCCTTTTCCTCTGACGCACTTGCGTTCGTGCATTACTTTTCATACGTGCGTTTTCTTTTACGCTTACGCATTACATTCCTAGAAGTTCTTACTTTCTTAGAGTTTATATATTCGGGCAAAGCCCGCTTATAATATGTTCTCTCGCCTTTTGAGCTAACAAAGATCACGGAAGGCTCCCTCTCGACGTAGGGCCTTTTTTGCCCAAACCAGGATAAATCTCTTGTTCTTTGCAGCTAGCCATACAAAGACGAACGTGATTCAATAAAAATGTACTAGCCGATTTTTGAGACACTAACAATTGGTGCGCCAGGTAGGGGAATGCTATTGCACGTTCTCGTCAGTTTCATCATGGCTTCGTCAACGCCGAGGAGCATCACCAGTGGCCCCTGAGGGCTCAACAACATCGATATCGCCGCTGACGCGGGAAAGCACCCTTTGAAGGAATGGACGACGACTGTTGCCATCACTTTTAGGGATATTAAAAGATATTGCCGGCTGCTATCTAAGCTCCAACCCCAGCTTAGACAAATGACCCCAGCGTTTCGCCTGCATCGGCACCACCATTGGCACCACTGACACCCCATGCTTCTAGCGGTTAAGCCAGATGTGAGACCTATGTGTGCTGAATACATTTGCTTTGATGATAAAAGTTTTGAATACTACCAAAACACCCATCTCATCAAGGTCCCACTATAGGTGCGAGTTCCTGCAAGGTCTGATGATAGGCGCGACTTGTTTTGGGTAGCTCCTACAAGATCCGATGCAAGGTTCGACTTATGTTGGCTAGGTCCGACTTCTTTGTCTAGGTCTGACTTATTTTGGTTAAGTCCGACTTACTGTGGCTAGGTCCAACTAGCTTTGGTCAGCTCCGGCGGTATGTCCGACTAGCTTTGGTATGCTTTGGTGCTAGGTCTTGCTAGCTTTGGTAAGCTCCAGCTCAAGGCCCAGTTAGTTTTGGCAAGGTCCGGAACTAGATTGTAATGGTTCTTCTTTTACTTTGAATTGATTCGAACTTGCTTTACATCTATGGGAATTTTGCTTAGTATTCTTTTACTATGTTTTGGTGTGTTTGAGTGGTTATGGTTGATATCTTTTTTCTATGGTTTGCAACATGCTTATGTGAGATGCTCACGTAAGGTGTTGTGGTTATCGGAACTAACGAGAGTGAAGTCAAGGACTTGTGGTCGGAAGTATTGGTTATTTATTCATGTGCAAGTGTTGCTTGAGTTCAAGACATGGCTGGTGATGGGATCCATCGAACTAGTCTTAGGGAGAAGATGAGGCTCAACAATCAAATTCAGGAGGAATTGTGGTTGAGTTGATCAGGAGGTTGCGCGACATGTTTGAATCAAGAACAATGCATATGCAGGTATCATGAATGTCATTGGAAGATGTTTGCAAGTGTGCAAGGAGTGCATTGATGTGGCTACATGGTTCTAAGGCATGATGAAGAGAAGTGGACATAAAGATTTGGTCAAAAAGGTCCAACCGACTAGGTTATGGACTCAGGCTGCGGCTGAGTCACGTTTGACTCAAATATGGAAAGATTTGAGTTTGTTATGATAGGATTTCGTGTGGGTCACGAAGTTGAGTTATTTTAGGAATGTGGGATACATTCCTAAGGTGTTTGGAAGTCTTAAATTGCTTTCTATCTGCATATAGAAGAGTCTTCAACAGTTATTGAAAGTTTCGATTTGTGAATTGAGTAGGATTAGAGTCCTAGTTAGGATTGGGTTGACCTAAGAGCTGGTTATATAAGCAAGGGAGGCCATAGCTCATAGTAGAAAACATTTGGGCTGTTCCTCTTGTGTTCTATTAAACAAAATTCGTAGTCGAAAGGAACTTTTGTGCCTTGTTTGTCCGACTTGTCTTCGTAAAGTCTTTCTCGTCGAGTTTCTGCACAGCACTACCTTTTCTCGGTTGTTTTATCATAACTCGAGTTTTACAGATCCAATTGATGTGTATATTTTTGGGTTGTATTCACAACTTGATTATCTATCATAAGTGAAAATTTCATGGTCATCGGATTTGTTATTTTTGATATACACGAGTTTCTTTTTAGTGTTGCAGATCAGTTTTTTCTCGGGTAGAACAGATTGACCTTCCTTCGATCTTTTGATCGCAACTTGAGTTGTAATCGACAGATTTTCATGATTCTTGTTGTGACGTCCTCGTAACTTGATTCTCCACAATCTATACTGGTTTTGTCACAATTTATTATGTCTATATTAGTCACACACACGATTTCTTAACAGATTGATTTTCTATGAAGGGGTTTTTGTTGCTTCCGCTGAAAAAATTTAAATCTACCATTCACCCCCTTTGGTAGCTTTTTAAGTGCTTTGCGATCCTATATTTGGTATCAGAGCCACAATTCTCTAATATTTTTGATTTGCATGTGTTTTTACTAATCCTCATGGAGAAATACTCAGCAAAACCTTGTGTGTTTGTTGACATTGATTTTCAGGTTTGGAAGGCTCGCATGGAGGCTTTTATCCAGGCGCAAGGCTTCATGATCTGTGAAAAGGTGTACAATCCTTACGATGTGCCGCCGAACGTTCAAGTTACGGCTACAAACTTAAGAGATGTCGAGAACAACAACAAATCCTGCAACATGACAATCCAAGGACTAACTCAGAGCGACTTCGATCGTGTTGCACACCTCCGATCGGCGTACGATGTGTGGAGAGCACTTTGTGACTACCACGAAGGATCCAACACGATCAAGGAGGTAAGGCAGGATATGTTCAAGAAAGAATACATGTGCCTCGAGATGCAATCGGTGAGTCTATTGATGACCTCTTTGCTCGCTTTAATAAAATTCTCAGCAATTTGCATAGCACAAATGTTATTTTTTCATATGTTGCGAATGCTAGGCAATTACTAAGTGCATTAGACATGTCAATTTGCGAGATGAAAGTCACATCTATTTGAGAATCTACTGTCATGAGTACACTTACTTTAGATGTTCTATATTCTAAATTGAAAACTCATGAAATTGACATAACCCCACGTAAGAACCCCAACAAGTCTCTTGCATTTGTTTCTCAATGTGATAAGCCTAGCTTCGGCCAAGCTTCATCTAGCAATACACTTGCTTTGCTGTCTTCACTAACCCTGGAACAGATTGAAGAATTTCCAGAAGTGGATCTAGCACTTATCTCTACTCGGTTTTTAAAAGCGTTGCAAAATGTGAGAACTAGAAGGAGAGGAAGCTCTGTACCTCAATGATGCTTTAAATGTGGTAAGACAAGACACTTTCGTACATATTTCCCTAACCTTTCAAGTCCTTCTACCCATGATGAAAAGCAGAATAAAGTCAAGTCCTCTTCTGGCAACACAAACAAGAAAAATAAGGGTTTTACAGGGCGCAAACTGATAAATAGTTTCATCACCGCACTTCAAGAACTTGGCTCGAGTGATGTAGACATTGGAAGTGACGAAGATGAAGATGATCTGACAAACTTGTGATCCATGGCGGGCAAATCAAGATCAAGTATGGAGGATGCAGAACGCAACAGTGACCACGAAGAGGTATGTCCTACATGTGATGAAATGTGTGATGCTATTTCCCGTGAAACTGTTATTGATAATAAAAAGGACAAAAAGCTTAGGGACAATGCTGTTAAAATTGAGTCACTAGAATCTGAAAATAATCGTTTGAAAACCTTGATTCCTAATTATGATTCTTGTTCCTCACGCGATTTAATATATGAACAATTGTCCTCCTTAAGAGGTGCACACTCCTCCACTCTTGATAAACTTGAGTTAGTGATTGAAAAGAACAAAAAACTTGCTACACTTAATGACAGAAACTTAAAAGATGCTTCTTGTTCTACAATTGATTTGCATTGTTCTACTTGTAATGATCTTGAAAAGAAACTAAAATATGCTATGAATGAAATTTCAATACTGAACAATGCTTTACGTGCTCTTGAAATTAAATATTGTTCTAATTGCAAACTAAAAGGAAAAACTTCATGTCTAACAAACTTGATGACATGAATAGGACACTAGAGCAATTTCATATTGGGAACAAAAATCTAAACTTGCTGCTGAATTAATCCAAATCTTGCAATGATAAAGCTGGTTTAGGTTTTAATTCCCATGCTCAAGCTAAAACACATCCACCTAAAATCGTAAAGTCATTAGGAAGTGCTTTGATTAAAACAGTTCCTAAACCAAAAGAGGTGGTTTTTAAATCTGCATGAGTGTTGTCACATTCGGGTTCAAATAAACATACTGCATGCTCATCTATACATGAGCACAAAGTTAAATTTTATTGTACCTATTCTGGTAGAGATGGTCGTGTCATAGGTTTTTGTTATAGACTAGCTAAACAACATAAGAATGAAAGAATGCAAGCTAGATCTTATAACTCTCATGCAAAATTTGTTGCACATACTAAAATGAATGTTAGGAACATGCAACCTGTTGTTATGAGTCAAAAACATTCAAAGTTTACCTCTAGAGCTTCAGTTTTCACCTCCGGACCTTCTGTTGTTACCTCCGAACCTTCTATTTTTACCTCTGAAGCTATTGATTTCTGTGTTGCACAAGTAACATCTCATAGGTCAGTAGTTAAGAACAAAAAATATCAAACTTTGACCCATAAACTTGCTGTTTTATCCCAGCTATCGCGTGTTGTTCCTACTGGACGTCGTGTGACAAAGTACTGGATTCCTAAATGCCTTTTGACTAACCCCAGTATTGAGTCATCGATGTATTGTGCTTCTTTGTAGGTTACACACTTGAGAAAGGAGAACATTTGGATTGTGGATTCAGGTTGCTCATGCTACATGACCAGTAACAAAGAATGGTTCTCCTCTCTCTCTTTTGTGGCACGTGTAGAGAATGTTACTTTTGCCGATAATTCTTCAACTCCTATAAATGCTAAGGGTTCAGTTAGATTAAATGATCACTACACTTTGAAGGATGTGACACTTGTCAAAAATTTGAAATACAACTTGCTTTCTGTTTCACAATTGATAGATGAAAATTTGGAAATTATTTTCACTAAAAATTGCTGCAAAGTTGTAGGTTCAAATAGTGAGCTTATTTTTAACATGTCTCGGTTTGGAAGAGTTTTTAAAGCTGATTTTGATATGTCATCCTCTAAGCATAGGTGTTTAGTTGCTAATGATTCAAAGGACTTATTTTTTTTGGCATCGTAGACTAGGTCACGTGGGCTTTGATCATCTAACGCGCCTTAGTACTCTTGATCGCATACGTGGGCTGCCTAAGCTTAAAGGGGACAAATAAATTGTGTGCTCTTCTTGTAGACATGCTAAGATGGTTGCAGGATCACATGCTCCTCTCACAATAACCAAGACAACTGAACCAAGTCTACTTTTGCACCTTGACACCGTAGGACCTTCACGTGTTCAATCCTTCGCAGGAAAATGGTATGTTCTTGTGATTGTCGATGATTTCTCTAGGTACTCTTTTGTTTATTTTATGGCATCTAAGAATGAAGATTTTAGTCTTTTTAGAACTTTATTCCTTAGATTACCGATTGATCACCCATGATCTTTAAGAGCAATTAGAAGTAATAATGGAGTTGAATTTAAAAATCAATCATTTGATCACTTTTGTTCTGAAAATGGAATGGATCATCAATTTTCTTCACCTTATGAAACCTCAACAAAACGGTGTTGTCGAGAGAAAGATTAGAACCTTAGTTGAGATGGCTAGGACTATGCTTGATGAATATCAAACTCATAGAAAGTTTTGGGCAGATGCAATTGCAACCGCTTGTTATGTTTCAAATCGTGTTTTCTTGTGTGCTAAGCTAGGAAAAACACCATATGAGCTTTGGTTTGGACATAGGCCAGTGTCACACACATTAGGGTCTTTGGTGGCAAATTCTTTGTTAAGAAACATAGTAATCTTGATAAATTTGAAGCTAGATCTGTTGATGACATGTTTCTTGGTTATGCATCTTATACTAGAGGCTACCGTGTGCTTTTACTTGACACTAACAAAATTGAAGAGACTTGTGAGGTTTCTTTTGATGAAGCTAGCCCAGGTACTAGCTCAAATATTGCAGGTCCAGATCCATATCTGCAGGGAAAGAGTATTTTCATTGAAGATGAGGAAGAAGAAGTGCTGCTGCCCGAAAATTCAGCAGCTAATGACACTGTTCCAGCTCTTGATTTTGATTCACAACCAGCACTGACGACCACCATTGCTGGTCCAGATCGTCCTCAAGTCACAAGATCATCGATTTGTGATGAACATGAGGAAGAAGAAGCTTGTGAAGTTTCCACTCCCCTCTGGGTTCTCAAAAGTCATCCTCCACAACAAATTGTTGGAAGCTTGCACGAACGAGTCACACGGTCCAGGTTTTGCGATCCAAACTCTCATGCTCATTCTGCTTTTGTTGCTTCTTTTGAACCCAAAGATATATAACACACACTCACTAATGAATCTTGGATTATTACCATGCAAGAAGAGTTAGAAAATTTTTAAAGAAATAATGTTTAGAAACTTGTACCTCCACCTCAAGTCACACCTTAATTGTAACTGTAAGGATCGAAACGCCCAAGAGGGGGGGTGAATTGGGCTTTGTTTCCAATTTTAAGGCAATTAAAAACTAACAACCTAAAGCCCAATTCCCTATGCGATTAAACTATGCAATCAATGTAAATTAAAGTTGCGGAATGAAGATTGCATAAGTGTAAAAAGAGAGAGGGATGCAAACGCTCAAGGGACACGGAGTTTATCCCGTGGTTCGGTAAGATCACAGGGATCTTCCTACATCCACATTGTGGCACCCACCGAGGGGTTTTGCCACTCCCAAGTCACCGAGACAAGGGGGTCTTCACTATTCTTCTCCGTTCGCCAACCTTGGCAAAGTGGAGCTCAAGCCTTGTACACTTTGGAATCCTTCGGGCTTCCACAATCCTCTTGGCAAGCTCCGGAAGTCACACACACCAAGGGACACTCCCTTATTGCTCTCACTACACTAGAGACTCCAATCACCAAGAGTGGAGGCACCCAAGCATTGTCTCTAGCTAGTTCTAGCCTATCTCTTGGTGTACAAATGATGATCAAATGATGTGAAAGTGGTAGCTCTATTGCTTGAATGCTCTAGGATGTGTAGAGTATGTCTGGGCTTCAAGTTTTATCGATTTGACAGGTTGAAGGGGTATAAATAGCCAGCCTCCACGAGATAGCCGTTGGAAAAGTAGGCTGACATCACTTCTCTGCGAACACCGGATGATCCGATGTCTCCCCTTCAGTTAACATCGGTCAAAGCCAAATTAGCTGATGTCACTGTGTCAGATATGACCGTTGTTAGACCGATGTTGATCTATCTTCTCATTGGATGATCCGGTGGCTCTTCCTCCAGAATTTTGCTTGATCTTGAAGCTTACTGGAGTGATCGACCGATGTGTGTAAGTCTGCACATCGGATGATCCGGTGCTTCACTTGGTCCAATGGTGTTGCAATCTGTGATGATGGACCGATGTCACTGAGCCACTCACATCGGATGATCCGATGAGTTCTTTGCTCTGAGGTCTTCGTCTTCTGTTGACACAACTCGACCGATGCAGTCAACTCAAAAACCATCGGATGATCCGGTGTGTTCAACTTGTTGACTTTGAGTTGTTCTGAGTTGTTCTTTTGGAATTTGAACTTGTGACCTCTTTGACACTTGTTTGAAATTTTGTTTTGATTGTCTTCAAGCATTTGGGTGATGTCAAGTTAGAGCTTTCACTTCTTGTCTTCATATGATTTGATTTGATCTCACTCGTTGATTTTATATGGGTCTCCAATGTAATTTTGATTTCATTTGATTGAGTGTTATTGGGACCTTGTATTCACAAATTCATTAGTAATATCGAATGGTTGTCATTAATCACCGAAACCGTACCTCATGGAGCCTAGATGCTTTCAATCTCCCCCTTTTTGGTGATTGATGACAACACAATAATTTAGAGCGCAATAACAATGAATTTGATGATACAATACTCAAGTAGATATGCAATGAATACAAGATAAGACACATTAAGCTTGTAAAAAGCAAATGAAATTTATGGTGCGAAAAGCTCAATTGATTAAAACCATAAGCAAATGAGACAAGCGGAAGAGGCTTAATTAAAATTACAAAAGAGTACTCAAGCATGAATACAAAGGATAAACACACACTCCCCCTGAGACTAGTACTACCACTCCCCCTGACTCTTCTACCTCTTCTCCCCCTTTGGCATCAAGACACCAAAAAGGGATCCGAGCACCTACAGACCCTGAGAGCTGGGCGCGATGATGAACTGGTCACCGCCGCTGTCGTCGGAGCTGCTGGCCGGAGTAGCGGAGGAGGGTGCTGCTGGAGCCGAAGATGCCACCGTCGGTGCCTGCTGAGGAGGAGGTGCTGGAAGTGCTGGAGCAGGTACACTGGTGACAGAGGCCGGCGTCTGAAGGAACAGTGAAGTGGCCGGCAGTGGGGAGTGAAGAGGAGCACCTAGAGCCAACAGCGGGGACATGCTGAACGAAGGGATCGGAGTGGAGGGAACTGGAGCCACTGGTGCAGCAGCTGGAGCTAAGACAGGAGGCGGAGGAGCTACTCCAGGCAGCTGCGATGGAAGGGCGATCCCGGTCTGGGTGTACAGGTTGGTGATCAACCCCAGGATCCCCATCATCGCCTGCTGCGTCTGCTGCTGGTCCAGAGTGCGCTGGTGCATCTGGTCGATGAGCCCCGTCAGCCGATCAGTGTCTTCATGCCTCTCACGGGCGATCTGATGCTGCATCTCCTGCTGCTGCTGCTGGAGGTCAAGAAGACGCGCAGCCTGCTCGGCGCGGGCCTGCTCGGCGGCCAGCCTGTCCAGTCGCTGCTGCTCGACCATCTGCTGGAGGAGCGAAGTCAGCTCAGACGGCTGCGTGACCTGCGCCTCAGTGACGGGAGGTGGAGTGGGAGGTGGCACTGTGGAACCTCCAGCCTCCGCGTCGTGCTGCCGGGGAGAGGGGGGAGGAGGGAAGTACTCCTCGACACTGTCGTCGGTGTCGCTCTCAGACCAGATATGCTGCAGGTCCTCCCCCTGAGCCTCAGCCTCAGCAAGCCTCTCGTCCTCCCGCTCTAGGTCGGACCAATCTTCCTCTGACAGACGGGCCCGGACCTGGCGCTCAACTGGACGACCAAGGCGACGGTCTCCAGGAGCAGAGGCACGATAGTGACCAAAGCGAGTCACGCTCTCGTCAGCAAGCCTGGCCTGTGCTGCATCCCTTTCAGGCACCATCATAGAGCATATGTAACTGATCCAGTGCCCGTAGACCATCTGCCTTATCATGCCAATCCCGTCTGTGATCACGTCTTCCATCTCGCACAGGAGGATGTCCACAATGTCGAAATCCATCCCGTTCATTATGTAGAACAGGAGGGTCTGCTGCAGACTAGTGAACCCCTCCAAGTATCCTGACCTCGGCAGGAGCGTGCGGCGCAAGGCGAGGTGCACAATGCGCGCAGCTGGGGTCAGAAGAGCTGGAACTCTCGGCTGGTCCGGAGAGAACGTGGGGCCAAACTGGGACCGGATCTCGTCAAGCTGTGGTGCTACTCCTCCAGTAAGTGGCCTCCTCGGTGGATCTGCCTGCCCATAGACCTTCTCGTGCACGCAGGTGTCGTGCAGGTCCAAACCAAGAAGCTGCCCCAAAGTCTGCCTCGAGAGGTGGTAGCGCTGTCCCATAAACATGAAGTCAATAGACCTCCTGCCCTCAGAGATGTACAGGGTCGCATAGAAGACACAGACCCAATCTTCCACATAAGCACTTCTCTCATAAGCAAGCAGCTGCACCAAACCTCTGTACCTCTCAAAGTAGGAACGGACCTCTGACTCCGCTGCCACTGCAAGCTGCCCCCAATCCAAGTAGTTGTGCTGAAAAAGCTTGTGCCCCCGACGTCTGTAGGTCTCGTAGAGAGACGCCTGGGTGACAGTCCAGAAACGACTGTCCACAAGAGCTTCACGGGGCTGAGGGTACCACTCCTCAAGTAGCACGCTCCAACGAAGCTTGCGTAGCTGCTTGGCCTTCATCTTCTGGTAGTCTGTGAGACGGACTCCCTCACCGACACGGACGGCCGTGTCCATCTCATAGATGGCCCTCTCGGCCTCCCTGTCCTCACGACAGTCGGCAGCCATCGGTCTCGGACGAGGAGCAGCCTCGGTGTGACCTCCACGTGTCCGGGCTGAGCGCCGGCGGACGAGAGGCTCAACCGGCTCCTCTTCGGCCTCGGAGTCGTCGATCACGGGAGGCTGCCTGGAACGAGCCTCGCGGATCCTCAAGGACCCTCCGCGGCCACGCTCACGCTCCTCGGCGGCGCGAGCGGCCATCAACGCCTTCTTTTCTTCTTTGGACAGCTTCTGCTTTTTCGCGGCGGGCTCCGCGATGGCCTTGCCCTTGTTCTTCTTGTCGCGAGCCATTGCAATCACGAGTTTGCACGGAGTTGACGACGGGACGTGAAGATCGACGGGCCGGGAAACCCTAGCGACGGGGAGGTGACCGGAGATGGCGGCGTCGCGGGGTGGAGGTGCTGCGATGGAGGGAAGAGTGGTGGCGGTGCTTGGATGCGGTGGAGAGGTGCGTGGAGGCGGCGGTGCGACGAGCGGCGCGAGGGTGGAGGCGGCGGCGCGGCGCTTGGAGGTGAGGCGGCGCGGGTGTGCGGTGGCGGCGCCCTGCGGGAGCACGACGGCGGCGCTCTGGGCGGTGGCGGCGGCGGCGACCGACGGCGGAGGAGGTGGCAGCGCGGTTGGCTGCGGCGAGGTGGGCGAGAGGCGGCGGCGAGGGCACGGGAGAGCGATGGCGTCGGGGAGAGAGAAGGAGGTGGCGGCGCGGGTTTAAATAGTGGACCCCAAACCCTAGCCGAAATTTTAACATCGGATGGACCGATGCTAGGTGAAACGAACATTGGTCGAATGCCACAGTAAGGATATTCAAAAATTGCTGTTGACATCGGATGGACCGACGTTTAGGGTTTGGGTCATCGGTCGAATGGCACAGTAAGGGTGTTCAAAAGAGGAATGTTGACACCGGATGATCTGACGTTGGAGGAAGTAAACATCGGTTGAATTGACCACAGCTCCATAAGAGAGAACACCGGATGGACCGATGTTTTTTCCGAATGAACGCGTCGGATCATTTGAGTTTCTGACTGAACTGGCCCTTGAAGATGGAACACCTGTTGATCCGATGAGGGATTGATTTGGGCATCGGATAATCCGATGACAACAGAACAGAAACATCCCATATATGTCCTTTGACCAAACAAACAATCGAAGAGAAACACATGTCTTAGGACTTTTTGGGCAACCCCTTACCCCTCAAGAAGCTAATATGCCAAAAGCTTGGCTAGGCCTTAATGCAAATGGAACACCGAGAAAAATGGAGGAAAAATGTCCAAATAAAATGTAAGGCCCATGCTTTGTGAGGTAGAGTATGACGACTTCTATCTCTTTGAAGCATGTTCCTCTAGGCATTAACGTACCTAACATTTTGTTCTTTCCACCTTATATGAGTTGAGATATTGTATTTTAAACAAGTCTCCTTCTCATGAGGTGGGTTCCCCTTTGTGACAATCTACCGTATGCAATGCCAAATAAATTAGTGCAAGAAATAGAATGAGTGCAAGTCTATATGGCAGAGATCATGCAAGGCATAAAATAAATCTATCTTGCCGAGTTTAAACCTTCCAAAGGCTTCTTCAGGGAAAACTGTTTCTAGCTCGCCCCTATCCTTTGAGAGTTAGACAAGACCTATATGATATGCATCCTTACATGAACATGGCAACTCACATGACGTTGGATGCATCTAGCACATTTAATTCATTTCTAAGTCTAGAAAAGGTTTTCTCATCAAGTGGTTTAGTGAAGATATCCGCCAATTGTTCTTCGGATCTAACACCTTGCAAAGAGATGTCTCCTTTAGCCTCATGATCCCGTAAGAAGTGATGGCGAATATCAATGTGCTTAGTGCGGGAGTGTTGAACGGGGTTTCTAGCTATCTTAACCGCACTTTCATTGTCACAAAGGAGAGGCACACAACCAATTTTAATTCCAAAGTCTAAAAGGGTCTGCTTCATATATAGAATTTGGGGACAACATGCACCGGCCACTATATACTCCGCTTCCGCGGTGGACAAAGCCACGGAATTTTGCTTTTTGCTAGACCAATACACTAGGGAACGCCCAAGCAAGTGGCACCCACCGGAGGTACTCTTGCGATCTACACGGCATCCGGCAAAGTCCGAATCCGAGTATCCCAAGAGTTGGAAGGTTGTACCTTTAGGGTACCACAAGCCCATTCTAGGGGTATGCTTAAGATACCTAAGTATCCTAAAGACCGCCTTCTTATGCGTTCTTTAGGAGCCACTTGAAAGCGAGCACATAAGCATACACTAAACATTATATCGGGCCTAGATGCGGTAAGATAAAGCAATGAACCAATCATAGAGCGGTAGTGAGATTGGTCAATAGGTTTACCGTCCTTATCCGTGTCGAGATGGCAATTTGTTCCCATTGGAGTGCTTCTTGAGCTACAATCTCCCATCTCAAATTTCTTCAAGAGATTCTTGGTGTATTTCTCTTGGTAGACAAAGGTTCCCTCTTGAAGTTGCTTGATTTGGAATCCAAGGAAGAAGTTGAGCTCTCCAATCATTGACATCTCGAATTCCCTAGACATCATGGTGCCAAACTCATGGCTAAGAGATTTGTTAGTTGAGCCAAAGATAATATCATCGACATAAATTTGACAAATGAATAAATCCCCGTCGATGTCCTTGGTGAAGAGTGTAGAGTCCACCCTCCCGATCTTGAATCCTTGCATGACCAAGAAATCCCTTAGACGTTCATACCACGCCCTAGGTGCTTGCTTGAGCCCGTAGAGCGCCTTGTGTAACCTATACACATGGTTAGGATTCCTCGGATCTTCAAACCCGGGAGGTTGCTCAACATAAACAAGCTCGTTAATATAACCATTAAGAAAGGCACTTTTAACATCCATTTGATAAAGCATTATATTGTGATGTGAAGCAAAAGCAAGGAGTATGCGAATGGCTTCTAACCAAGCGATTGGAGCGAATGTTTCTCCAAAGTCTAGTCCTCCAACTTGTGAAAAAACCTTGGCCACAAGTCTTGCCTTGTTGCGGACCACAACACCATTCTCGTCTTGTTTGTTGTGGTACACCCACTTCGTTCCGATGACGATCTTATTCTTGGGTCGCTCCTCCAACACCCAAACTTCATTGCGGGTGAAGTTGTTGAGTTCTTCTTGCATGGCCATCACCCAATTTGGATCTTGGAGTGCTTCCTCTATATGAGTGGGTTCTACATACGAAACAAAAGAGTAGTGCTCACAAAATGAAGCGACATGGCGAGAACGAGTACTTACTCCCCGTGACGGACTTCCGATGATTTGATCAATCGGATGCGCCTTGGAGATGCGTCCATGCCTCATAAGTGATTGTGAGGCACTTGGCGGTGGTGGAGCATCTTGCTCGTCTTGTGGTTGGACTTGATCTTGGACTTCTTCTTCTTGTTGTTGGTGTTGTGTGGCTTGTGAGTCTTGCATTGGCAATGGATCATCTTTCTCTTCTTCTTCATCAACTTGAGGCGCCATGGAGGTGTTGATTGTGGAACTTGATGCTCCCCCTTGATCATGGCTCTCCTCAACTTCGGGCTTGATGTCTCCAATGGTCATGTTTTTCATGGCTTCTCGTAGAGGCTCATCATCTATATCATCATGACCAAAATTCTCCTCTTGGGAGCCATTAGTCTCATCAAACTCAACATCACAACTTTCTTCAACTAGCCCGGAGGTTTGGTTGAATACTCGATATGCTTTTGAGTTTGATGCATAACCAAGAAAAATACCAACATCACATCTTCTTTCAAACTTACCGAGCCTTTTCTTGCGGTAGATGTAGCATTTGCACCCAAACACTCTATAGTAGGGGATGTTGGGCTTTCTCCCAATGAGGAGCTCATATGGGGTCTTTTGGAGTAGTCGGTAAAGATAGACCCTATTTGCGGCATGGCACGCCGTGTTGATTGCTTCGGCCCAAAACTTCTCCGACGTGCCATAGTCATCAAGCATTGCTCTAGCAAGGGTGATGAGAGTCTTGTTCTTCCTTTCAACGACACCGTTTTGTTGAGGGGTGTATGTGGCCGAAAACTCATGCTTCACGCCTTCACGATCACACCACTCCCCAATGTTGTAGTTCTTGAACTCGGTGCCGTTGTCACTCCGGACCTTGATGATGGGAAGTTGAAATTCCCTTTGAGCACGTTTAGCAAAGGTCTTGAAAACTTCCGGAGTTTCACCCTTGTCACCTAGAAACAAAGTCCAAGCATATCGAGAATAATCGTCAACGATAACAAGACAATAGAGGTTACCACCAAGACTTTGATATGTGGACGGTCCGAAGAGGTCCATGTGGAGTAGTTCAAGCGGCTTGGAGGTTGACACCATTGTCTTCATTGGGTGGTGTGAAGCAACTTGCTTCCCGGCTTGACAAGCGCTACAAAGCTTGTTCTTCTCAAATGTGACATCCTTCACGCCGGTCACCATCCCAAGCTTGAACGACTTCTTGAGCTTGCTCATGCCAATGTGAGCAATGCGTCGATGCCACAGCCAACCCAAGCTTGTCTTGGTGAAAAGACAAGTGGTCAAGCTAGCATCCTTGTTGGAGAAGTCCACCAAGTAAAGATGTCCATGTCGGAAGCCTTTGAAGATTAGTTCTTTGCTTGATTCACTGGTTACTACAACACCATTCTTGTCAAAGGTGCACGTTAGTCCAAGATCACATAGTTGTGCAATTGAAAGTAAATTGAAACTAAGTGACTTAACATATAGTACATTGGAAATGGACAAATCATGTGAAATAGCAATTTTACCTAAACCAATTACCTTCCCCTTTGAGTTGTCACCAAAGGTGACTTGTTCATGATTATCGGGGTTCTCTATGGTGGTGAACATACCATCATTGCTGGTCATATGTTGAGTGCACCCGCTATCGAGTACCCAATGCTTTCCTCCGGCTTTGTAGTTCACCTACACACATGAAGTTAGTTTTTGAGTTTAGGCACCCAAGCCAACTTAGGTCCTTGTATGTGTGATACAAGTGATTTTGGGACCCAAAGTTGCTTGGGGAGCTTCCCCTTCATGCCCTTAATGTCTTTGCCGATGAACCTTGCCTTCACCTTGCCACCTACTTTGCTCAAGAGATAGTGGTAATCATTGAAAGTAGTTTTGTAGTTAGGAGGCAATTTTGGAGAGGGACGGTTGGGAAGAGGACACTCCCTCGTGTGATGTCCGGTGACCTCACAATGTTGGCAATAGGAACCAACTTCTTTGATGAAGCTCGTCCTAAGCTCCGGTGAGGGCACCTTCCCTTTGTTGAGCACCGGGAAGGATCCAAATCCTCTCTTGCTGAAGCCTTTAGCTTGTTGGTAGAGGATTTCCTTGTGCTTGTCCTCCCCCTTAGAAAGTCTTGCCACACTAGTGCGGAGACTTTCAATCTCGTCCATCAACTCCTTCTCCCTAAGGTTTGCTTTCAAAGGCAAGGACTCATCCAAAATATTAGTGGCATGTGAAGTAGTTGATACTTTGCCATCATGGGTTTTCTTTTTCATGTTTTCCATTTTTAGTTCAATTGCTTCATAAGCACGGTTAAGCACTTCATGTTCTTGAACCAAGTCATTGTGCTTTCCCAAGAGTGCTTGGTTTGCTAAGTCAAGCTCATGATGATCAAGCTTGATTTGAGCATTTTCCTCCTCGATTTGCTTGACATGTGTTTTGAGCGTGTCATGCTCTTTAAGTATGGTTACATACTTGTCATGCAAATCGAGCTACGCACTCTCAAGTTTAGCACAAGCTTGTTCAAGTGCTTTAACCTTGCTCTTTTCCCTTTTTATGATGACATGGTATTCATTAATCATAGATGCTAATTCATCGGGGGAGAGCTCATCATCATCATCGCTAGAGTCATCACGTACCTTAGTGTTACCTTTTGCCATGAGGCACATAGGAGGTGGACGAAGAGGTGAGTTGTCCTTGTTGACGATGGCAAGGCCCGCCAAGTTTTCTTCATCTTCACTCTCTTCGTCGCTTGATTCTTCATCCGTGATCCACTCATTGGCCTCGCACATGAAGACTTTTTGGGGCCCTCTTCTCTTCTTTGGAAAGAGCTTGGTCTTCTTGCCTTTGTCAAATTTCTTCTTTCCAAAGGAGCGCTTGGGCTTGACCTCTTCTTCATCTTCATCACTTTCTTCTAGCTTTCGATTCTTTCCCTTGTGGTTGTCCTTCCTCTTGTCCGGTCTTGGACAATCATATGATATGTGGCCTTGATCACCACAATTATAGCATGTCTTATTTTCATCTTTTCTTGGGAGGAAGGCTTTCTTCTTGGGATCAAAAGAGTATCCCTTCTTTGCGATCTTGTAGTTTAGACGTGAGAATTTTCTCATCATCAATGCATGCTCATCATCGTCATCTTCGCTTGTTGCTTGCTCTTCTTCTCTTGAGCTAGGCTCAACCACTTTCCTTTTCTTGGGAGTTGTCTTCTTAGTTGAAGCCTTGAGAGCAATGGTTTTTGACGATGACTCCTCCATCATTCCAAGTACGCTCATCTCATGAGCATGAATTTCTCCAATGAGCTCTGAGACTTCAATGTTGTCAAGTGATTCTTTTTGGAGCATTGAATTGATAATGTTGTGCTTGGGCTTGGGTAGAAGCATGAGGATCTTGCGGTTGATAAGTCCCTTAAAAAGAGAAGCAATGTCAAGTGCGTTAATCTCCTCAATGAGCACATTTAAACGAGAAAACATTTGGTTAACATTCTCACGAGGAAGCATTTTGAATTCATCATACTTGGATTTAAGCAAGTGATATTTGAGTTCTTTAACACGAGATGAGCCCTCATGAATTTCAATTAAACATGCCCAAATTTCACAAGCTCTCTCTTTACTAGCAATTCTAGCAAATACGTCTTGACTTATACATTCATAGATGGCATTTCTAGCCTTAGCATCCCATTTTAGTTGATCACCAACATAATTGAGATCTCCAAATTCCGCATGGGTCGCTTCCCAAACTTCGGGAGCAATAGCCTCTAGGTAGGCACGCATGCGTGCTTTCCAATAGGCAAAGTTCTTGCCCTCGAAGGTAGGAACCGAACCCCCATTCTTGGCCATTTAAGCTCTCTAGCGGTGAAGCTAGAATGATCCAATGAGCAACCTCGCTCTGATACCAATTGTAAGGATCAAAACGCCCAAGAGGGGGGGTGAATTGGGCTTTCTTTCAAATTTTAAGGCAATTAAAAACTAACAACCTAAAGCCCAATTCCCTATGCGATTAAACTATGCAATCAATGTAAATTAAAGTTGCGGAATGAAGATTGCATAAGTGTAAAAAGAGAGAGGGATGCAAACGCTCAAGGGACACGGAGTTTATCCCGTGGTTCGGTAAGATCACAGGGATCTTCCTACATCCACGTTGTGGCACCCACCGAGGGGTTTTGCCACTCCCAAGTCACCGAGACAAGGGGGTCTTCACTATTCTTCTCCGTTCGCCAACCTTGGCAAGGTGGAGCTCAAGCCTTGTACACTTTGGAATCCTCCGGGCTTCCACAATCCTCTTGGCAAGCTCCGGAAGTCACACACACCAAGGGACACTCCCTTATTGCTCTCACTACACTAGAGACTCCAATCACCAAGAGTGGAGGCACCCAAGCACTGTCTCTAGCTAGTTCTAGCCTATCTCTTGGTGTACAAATGATGATCAAATGATGTGAAAGTGGTAGCTCTATTGCTTGAATGCTCTAGGATGTGTAGAGTATGTCTGGGCTTCAAGTCTTATCGATTTGACAGGTTGAAGGGGTATAAATAGCCAGCCTCCACGAGATAGCCGTTGGAAAAGTAGGCTGACATCACTTCTCTGCGAACACCGGATGATCCGATGTCTCCCAGTTAACATGGGTCAAAGCCAAATTAGCTGATGTCACTGTGTCAGATATGACCGTTGTTAGACCGATGTTGATCTGTCTTCTCATCGGATGATCCGGTGGCTCTTCCTCCAGAATTTTGCTTGATCTTGAAGCTTACTGGAGTGATCGACTGATGTGTGTAAGTCTGCACATCGGATGATCCGGTGCTTCACTTGGTCCAATGGTGTTGCAATCTGTGATGATGGACCGATGTCACTGAGCCACTCACATCGGTTGATCCGGTGAGTTCTTTGCTCTGAGGTCTTCTTCTTCTGTTGACACAACTCGACCGATGCAATCAACTCAAAAACCATCGGATGATCCGGTGTGTTCAACTTGTTGACTTCGAGTTGTTCTGAGTTGTTCTTTTGGAATTTGAACTTGTGACCGCTTTGACACTTGTTTGAAATGTTGTTTTGATTGTCTTCAAGCATTTGGGTGATGTCAAGTTAGAGCTTTCACTTCTTGTCTTCATATGATTTGATTTGATCTCACTCGTTGATTTTATATGGGTCTCCAATGTAATTTTGATTTCATTTGATTGAGTGTTATTGGGACCTTGCATTCACAAATTTATTAGTAATATTGAATGGTTGTCATTAATCACCGAAACCGTACCTCATGGGGCCTAGATGCTTTCAGTAACTAAATAGGTGTTTAAAGATAAACAAAGTGAGGATGGAGTTGTGGTTAGAAATAAGGCTGGGTTGGTTGCTCAAGGTTTCACACATGTTGAAGGTCTAGATTTTGATGAAACTTTTGCTCCTGTTGATAGATTAGCAGCCATAAGAATTTTTTTAGCTTTTGTTGCATCTAAGTTTCAAGTTATATCAAATGGATGTTAAAAGTGCTTTTCTTAATGGCTACATAGATGAGGAGGTTTATGTCAAGCTACCACCGGGTTTTGAAAATCCAGATTTTCCTAATCATTTTACAAACTGTCCAAAGACTTGTACGGTCTCAAACAAGCCCCTAGAGCATGGTATGATAGGTCAAAAACATTCTTACTCAAAAAGGGGTTTACCATGGGCAAGGTTGATAAAACCCTTTTTGGGCTTAAGATTGGCAATGACTCATTATTCGTTCAAGTGTATGTGGATGATATTATCTATAGTTGTGCTTCTCATGATCTTGTGTCCAAGTTCTCAGCTATGATGAGTTCAGAATTTGAGATGAGTATAATGGGAGAACTCACGTACTTTTTGGGGCTGCAAATCAAGCAAACAAAGGAAGGTACCTTTGTGCATCAAACGAAGTATACAAGAGACCTTCTCAAGCGCTTAAACATAGAAAAAGCAAGCCTCTTCGAACACCAATTGGTGCAACAATCACACTTGAACTTGATGAAGATGGTGAACCAGTCGATCAAAAACAATATCGAAGCGTGATTGAATCTCTTTTGTACCTTACGACATCAAGACCGGACATACAATTCAACGTATGTCTTTGTGCACGATTTCAAGCTTCCCCACGTGCTTCACATCATAAGGCCATCAAAAGGATTCTCAGGTACTTACATGAAACTCAAGAATTTGGCATTTTTTCTTCCTTCTTCCTCAACCGTTACTTTGAAAGCTTTTTCGGGTGTTGATTTTGGGGGTTGTAGGATTGACAGTGTTGGTACCCTGCGTATTGGGTACCCCATGATACCGTAAGAAAAGCTAAGGAGTTCCACCATTTCAAGTTGAAGACCTCTGAAGGCCGCACGTGTTACACAGTACTGGACCTGCCTCTCTCATTTGGGTAGCTCCGTTAGTGACACGTGTAACATAAGACTGGACCTAACTCCCTTCATTAGGAAGCTCCGATCTTGCTACGTGTCCAGTGACCACGGACCTTACCCCCAGTGGAGGGAAGCTCCGGTGCTGCCACATGTAGAAATCTCTCATGTCACTGTCTTGTCCAAATCTCACACGCCCCAACCAATCAAGAACATCCGCGGAATACGATCTAGTAGTACCGCGGGAAGTGTCGCTCACACACTTCGACATTTGGCGCACCAGGTAGGGGGGTCGCTGAGATTTCAAGATGGTGAACTCTGCCGCAGGATCATCCAATGACAATGTTGCGCAACCTGCCTGGGGGAATCCCTCCAATGTTCAACAGCCAGCAGGTGTTGTTATCCTGGCGGGCGTTGCACCACCTCCACCTGCTCAAGCTAACAATGCTGAACAACAGGATGGAGTACTGGTGTCGGTCACTGCATCGACACACAACAACCCTGAGAATGCGCTGATTGATGCGCGTACTCTTCTAGAGCGCCCACCAGCCTGGAGCACCTCAAGGTGCAATGGAGCAGTGGCACGCTGATGTGCAACATCTGGTTGCAATCGCAACCGATACCATTAGCATCCAAGGTCCTCCCCCTTCTGGACAGGCACCTTCTTAGTGTAGGACTTTGTCTGGAAGACTTGGTTCTGATGCATCACAGCACTAAAGGCGTGTTGTGTCCCAAGGGGTGATGTCACTGCCCTGCGGGACACATCAGACTTACACCGTGTCGAGACTCTCGATGCATGATCTGCGGTCGAAGCTCGATCGTCGCTACAGACAGCAAGACGACAGTGTCCACATCGAGCGTGCTCGCCAAAGACGGGATGCTTGAGAAAACCTTCCTCCTTCGGAAGTGGGGGGCGGCTGTTCAGCCCTGGCCATGCACCTGCGCATGGTCCGCTAGCCCCAGAAATTCTAGCCTCATTTGCTGGAGAAATTCGACGGGACTATCAACCTCGCCGAGTTCCTCCAGATATAGTCCACCGCCATTCTAGCGGCGGGTGGCAATGAGGCCGTGATGGCCAACTACTTTCCGGTGGCTCTAACTGGGACCGCAAGATCCTGGTTCATGAGTCTGCCGCATGACTCCATCAACAGTTGGGCGGAACCATGCCAACAGCTCACTGCCAATTTCGGGAGTTCCTACACCCGGACCAGCGCCGAATTAGACATTTTTGCTGTGAAGTAAACATTGGGAGAACCGCTACAGTCCTTCAGCCAATAATTTTCTCAGGTACGAAATACCATTCCCTGTATCTCCAATGCATCTGTCATTGTGGCATTCAGACAGGGTGTTAGAGACAAGAAGATGTTGGAGAAGCTGGCAACGAAGGAGGTCACCAGCGTCACGGAGCTATTAAGCCTGGCTGAGAAGTGCGCTCGAGATGCTGAAGGTTGGGAAATGCACTCCAAGCCAGCTTTAGAGGTTAATAGAAAGTCCTCCAAAGCTGAAGCCACTACCTCCGATGGTGGAAAGAAGAAGAAAAAGTCCAACGGCAAGAAGAAGCCGTCGGCCGACACACCTACTGCTGTAGCAGCTACAGCTCCGGGCGGTCGTGGGCCACACCCTGAAAAGCGACCTTGACCTTTGTCAAAAGACGGTTGTGGTCCAAAGGTGTGGTGTCTGATCCACAAAACGGACAAACATAGCTTAGAAAACTGCCGGAAGGTCCAAAATCTTGTCGATCGCTAAAACAAGCGTCGATAAGAATCTCCTTTTCGCCAGCGGGAAGGAAAACCAAAAGTCGATGAAGCTCCTGCTAAAATGGAGCTAGGTTTTCAAGACCTCAAGAAGGTCCTGAAGGCTTTGTATAACACAGTCGACGACGATTCTGACATCTCTGACAACGAACGTCGGAAGACCCTCAACACCATCTATGGAGGGTCCTGGGACATCAACTCGCGCCGTGTCCTCAAGACCATGCGGCGGGAAATGGCTTCAGTAGCCCCTACCGCCAAGGCAGAACCACATCGGAAGTGGATCGATACTCCCATCACTTTTGATGCAACAGACTACACCAGGAACATGTTTGGAGCTGGCCAACCACCACTGATAGTGTCTCCCACCATCAACAACATTCAACTCTATCATGTCTCACTAGATGGATGTGCGACACTCAATCTCTTGAGCTTTGAAGCGTTCATGAAGATCCAGCTTAAACTCTTGGACCTTTGCCCCTCAAGACCTTTCTCTGGGTTAGGTCCGGGGGCCATTAGCTCTCTCGAATCCATTACACTCCAAGTGACCTTTGGGACTTAGGAGAAGTACAGGATTGAGAAGCTAGTATTCGACCTTGCTCAGATCAGTCTGCCCTTCAATGCCATCCTAGGCAGGCCTGCCCTGTACAGGTTCATGGTTGCAGCTCACTACAGATACCTGGTCTTGAAGATGCCGACACCTTCGGGCGTTCTCCGGATCTGTAGAGATCGCACCGCCAGAGTCACGATGCTGGAAGAACTCCACACGCTTGCAACGACGCAGGAGGGAACCTCCGGCAAAGAGCTAGCTATTCAACCTCCGAGCACTCGTCATCGAGGCTCGACCTCTGCAGCACGTGATCAACAAAGCGACGACACAGATGTTCCCGTCAAAGTCGTCCAAATCGGGTACAATGCTGCCCAGACCACCCATATATCTGGAGGCCTGGACAACAAATAGGAACTCACGCTCATCCCATTCCTCCGGGCTAATGTTGAAGTGTTTGTCTGACAACCGTCACAAATGCCTGGGATCCCTAGCGAGGTGATTGAGCACAGTCTCAAGATTTATCCTGATGCACGGCTAGTACACCAGAAGCCTCGAAAGCAATCAGTCGAGCGACAAAACTTCATGTGGCAAGATATCAAGAAGTCTCTCAAACCTGGTTTCATCCGAGAGGTTCATCATCCAAAATGGCTAGCAAACCCAGTCATTGTACCCAAGGCCGGCGGGAAACTTCGGATGTGTATCAACTACACCACCTTAAATAAGGCATGTCTAAAAGATCCATTTCCACTACCTAGAATAGATCAGATAGTGGAATCCACCTCCAGGAATGAGCTATTGTATTTCCTAGATGCATACTCTGGATACCATCAGATCCAAATGTTTAGTGAAGATGAACAGCATACTACCTTCACAACAGTAGATGGATTGTATTGTTATACTTCCATGCCCTTTGGTCTTAAAAACGCTGCTTCGACCTTTGTGCGAGCTATGCACAAAAATTTTGGAGAGCTTATCAGGGACCTGGTGGAGGTGTACGTCAACGACATTATTGTGAAGGTGAAGAACAAGGAGTCACTCCTTGACAAACTACAAGCCGTCTTCGACAAGCTACGCAATATACGCACCAAGCTGAACCCGGACAAATGTGTCCTCGGGGTTAGCTCTGGGAAGCTCCTCGGTTTCTTGGTGACTCACCGAGGAATTGAGGCAAACCCCGCAAAGATCAAGGGTATTGAAGATATGCGGCCCCCAACCCGCATCAAGGACGTCCAGAAGTTAACTGGATGTCTCGCTATGCTCAGCTGGTTCATCTCAAGATTGGTGGAGCGGGCACTACCTTTCTTCAAACTTTTGAGGAAGGCCGGGCCATTCCGCTGGTCTGAAGAAGCAGAAAATGCGTTCCAAGAGCTTAAGCAGCTCCTCACCACACTACCAATCTTGGCAGCTCCGAAACCTGGTGAGCCTCTACTGCTTTATATTTCTACAACTACAAAGGTTGTCAGCATGGTCCTGGTCGTAAAAAAGACCAGAACCATCTCCAATCTAGGAGTCCGGGCCCCTCTGGTAGGGTTCAGAGCTACCTGAAGATGAGTTTGGGTCCCAGCCCCAAGGCATGGATCTTCAAGGCGAAATGCTAGAGGATCAACTTCTCTCATCTGAGGGAGTTCAGACAACTGTTCATGAAGATCCAGACCCCTTCGGGAGGGTTCAAATTGAACAAGAAGAAGTCCTGGAACCCTTTGGGAAGGTCTGGAAAGATAAAAAAAAGGTCCGGACCCCACCAGAGGGTCCGGGTCGATGGAGAAGAAGCTCTGGGCCCCTCCGAGAGGGTATGGATCGTCCAGCGGCCAGTGTACTTCATCAATGAAGTACTCCATGATGCCAAGACTTGATACATTGAGATGCATAAGCTGCTTTACACATTCCTTATTTCCTCAAGGAAGCTTCATCATTATTTCCAAGCACACAGGATATCAGTAGTAACTTCTTACCCACTACGTGCTATATTTCACAATCCCAATTCTACCAGGAACATCGCTAAGTGGGCAGCGTAGCTAGCAGAATTCGATCTCGAATTTCTGCCTTGACAAGCTATCAAGAGTCAAGCATTGGCTGATTTTGTGGTGGAGTGGACTCCTTCTCCATCAAATCCTTAGGGCCCCATTGAGCAGATTTTGGAGCTCAAGGTCCCGGTCTTCACCGATCCTCATTGGACCGTCTACTTCGACGGCTCTGTGCCGAAGCAGGGAGCCGGAGCTAGCATACTTCTCCTCGCTCCAACTGGAGAGAAGATCAAATACATGGTGCACCATGATTTCATGGCGACAAATGACATGGCGGAGTATGAAGCTATCATCTATGGGCTCAAGGTGGTGCTATCTTATGGCGTCAAGCAGATGCTAGTGAAGGGTGACTTGCAACTCATCATCCAACAATTCAAAGGCGAATGTAGCTGCAACCACCTTGAACTCCCTGCTTATCTCCTTAAAGTCTAGAAGCTCCAGAAGGACATCCACGTCCTGGACCTCTACCATGTCCAGCGTCTCAACAATGCAGAAGCTAACAAACTCTCGATTAAGGCTTCAATCATAGATCCGGCTCCCAACGGAGTCTTTGTCCTTAGATTGTCAAGACCAACCGCTCAGCCCGCCAAAATGAGTGAAGGGGGTGAGACCATCACCTCAAAGCTGGTGGTTTTGGTGGCCCTGTTACCATGGCGTCCACTAAGGGTTGTATGTGCTATAGGAGGCTTCGAGCAACCCAGCACGCAAGACTCAAAAGCTCAAGTTTAGGGATGAAAATGGATCGGATAATATCCGGTCCGTCTGGGTGCCGGATCCGAAAATATCCGGTCCATATCCATTTTGAACGGATTCTATGCGGATACAGATCGGATATCGGATATCCCTATTCGAATATTGGACCGGAAATGGCGCAACTCAATATCCGTCCGTTTTGTCGGTTATCCGTTTTCAGTGGGATATATCCGATTGCATATCCATTTTGTATCCGATTATTTTTGGCCCAACCCAGGTTGTTGCTGGCATTTGGCGGCCTAGCCCAAGGAGAAAGTTGAAAATCCTAACCAGTGACAAAACACTTTGCTAGATGTGGGAATCAAACCCAGGACCTTATACACACAAGGCTGGCGCCCTACCACCAGACCAAACAAGCTTTCTTGGTGATGCATACAAAACACGGTATTTAAAAGCTAGCACATCACATTGTTGATTAAGATTTTGATTCATACATCAAGGCCTTTATCGCATGGTTTTAAACGAAGATTATTGAATACTTGTAGTAACAGTTCATGACTTGTGTGTTATGAATTATCTGTATGAAGTACGAACTGTATGTTACTTTTTTCATTTTTAATTACATGTGTTATGTGAATGATGTGATATGTGAAATATTAATTACATGTGTTATATGTGCGAACTATATATGTCTTTCATTATCTATCATTTCATGATGTGATACGTGAAATGTTTTTTTCCGAAATAAATATCCGACGTCCGATATCCATAAATTTACGATTCGATCAATCCGTTTCTGATACATCCGACAAATCCGATACCAAATCCGTTTCTGACAACATCCGATCCGTATCCGTTTTCAAAATTATTATATGGATATGGATATGTAAAAGCATTTTATCCATCCATATCCGTCCGTTTTCATCCCTACTCAAGTTAGCTCTGATTCATGGATCTCGAAGATCTGGAGCTACTTGAAAGACAATCACCTTCCTGAAGACGGTGTATCCGCTGACCGGGTAGTTAGATTGGCTAAAAGATGGATGCTGGTAGAAGGGGATCTCTACCGGCACGTTGCCAATGGTGTCCTAATCTGGTGCATTGCAAGGGAAGAAGGCCGCGAGCTCCTCGCGGGCATCCATGGAGGCGAGTGTGGGAACCACGCGTCTTCTCGCACGCTGGTCGGTAAAGCCTCTCGGCATGGCTTCTACTATACTAGAGCACCCCAGGATGCAGTAGAGTTGGTGAAAAAGTGTGATGCATGTCAGTTCCACACAAAACAAATTCACACACTAGCTCAGGGACTGCAAATGATACCTCCTACATGGCCATTCACTGTGTGGGGAATGGACATCTTGGGACCTTTCCCAAAAGTTAGAGGTTATAGGTTCCTGTATGTCGCCATTGACAAGTTCACCAAGTGGCTGAAAGCTACTCCATTTGTGACTATCAATAAACAATCAGCAATCAAGTTCTTGAAGTCCATAGTCTGTAGATTTGGAGTTCCAAACAGAGTAATCACTGATAACGGAACCCAATTTACGAGTGTGACATTTCAAGAGTATTGTGAATACCTCGACATTCAAGTCAGCTACGCATCAGTAGCTCACCCGACAAGTAATGGCCAAGCCGATAGAGCTAATGTGGAAATTTTAAATGGACTCAAGAAGTGCACTTATGAGGACCTAAAAAAACATGGAGCCAACTCGATCGAGGAGCTTCCGTGTGCACTGTGGGCAAGCAGGACTACACCTAACTAGTCAACTGGAGAGACTCCTTTTTTTTTTTGGTGTACGGAGCTGAAGAAATCCTTCCTCCAGAGATCACCATGGGGTCACTCTGCATCCGGACCTTCGACGAAGCCATGCAGGACCAGCTCCGATGTGAAGACCTCGACCTCGTCGACGAGGGAAGGTGCCAAGTAGTTGTTCGGAATGTACGTTACCGCCAAGCGCTCTGGCACTATCATCAAAGGCATGTGCGCAACTGACAGCTCGATGAAGGCGATATGGTGCTACGGAGAATATGAACTCGTGAAGGGATGAACAAACTTTCCCCCACCTGGGAAGGACCCTTCCGAGTGATCAAAGTATCCAGTCCCAGATGTGTTTGCTTGGCAACTGAGGATGGGACCCCGCTTCCTAATCCTTGGAACATCGAGCACCTCCGTAAGTTTTATGCTTACTATCACGGAGGTGAGTTTGTAGTTACATGCAATGTAAATTATAGAATCAATACACAGAGTCGGGTAGGTCCTCCGGGAGAACATCCAGACCCCTCCGAGAGAGTCCGGGAAGTTTATGAAACACTTGACACAGTCACAGCACTAAAAGTGTAGCTACCTATCCAAGGTTAGTACAAGATGTATAGCACACTTAGCCTGGTTCCGTACCCTAATTTTGTCCTTGTCTCCCCTGTAATCCATACCTATAGTGAAAGGCATTGTAGTGTAAAAGCAGACTCCACGTGCATTAATTTTGTATAGGCTTGCTTTCTTTTATTTACCATTTTCCTTCTTGTCTATAACGAAGTTGTTAAGTTCTTTTTGACCTTTAGTCCAAGTTACTCATATGTTGTACAAGTTACGTTGTGAGTTTTTTTGGATATTAGCATTGCTATATGGTCTACTCACCTGAACGCCAAGCCAACACAGGTCCGGAGTGCGCTATCAACTTAGCTTAGTCCTGCACCCTAAGTACACCACTCTACCTACATTCCAGCACGCCTTAGTAGGGCAGGTCCAGAAGGCATTTGGATCTAGAAAGACTAATTCAATGTGCTTGTTATCATATTGAGTTTCTCTGGAAATCTAAAATTCAAATAAGAACAGTAAGTCACAAAAGACTTATAGATGAGAGGATGAATTTTACTATTTTCCTTGTTTTTAATGTGCAGGAAAGATGGAAAACTCATGGCGATGGTGGAAGATGCCAGAGCTACTAAACTCTGACACCACCCAAGGGGGCCCGCCGTCGACGTTTCGAACATTGAAAGTGGGCGCCATTGGAGCTACCAAACTCCAAAAACCCTAGGGGGACCAGCCGTCGATGTGAAGCACAGTAACAATTCAAGTGATGATGGTGAAGAAATCACCCCGAGGAAATTCGCCGTCGACGTATTCTACGTTGATGCTGGATATCATCGAAGTTGGGAAACTTTGACATCCCCAAAGTGGGCTCGTCGTCGACGTTTCATGCGTTGACAGTGGGTGCTGTCGGACTTACCAAGCTCTGACAACCCCAGGGGGCATGCTATCGATGTTTCATGCATTGACAGTGGGTGCTGTCGGACTTATCAAGCTCCGACAACCCCTGGGGGCCTGTCGTCGGCGTTTCATACGTTGACAGTGGGTGCTGTCGGACCTACCAAGCACTGACAACACCAGATGGCCGAACGTCGACGTTTCATGCGTTGACAGTGGGTGTTGATGGACTTATCAAGCTCTGACAACCGCAAGGGGCCCGCCGTCGACGTTTTATGCGTTGACGGTGGGTGCTATTGGAGCTACCAAGCTCCAACAACCCCAAAGGGCCCATTGTCGACATTTAATGCATTGACAGTGGGTGTCGCCAGACCTATCAAGCTCTGACAACTCCCATGGGGTCCGCTGTCGACACAACAAAGGGTCAAAACCTTTTGGTAATGTTCGCAATCAAATTGTGCACATCTACTAGGGGGCCAACAAGATAAAGGAAAGTGTATTGAAGACAAACAAAAATGGAATTCATCCATTCAAAGAGTAAATTTCATTCATCTGAAGTACTGGATTACAAAATAAGGGTTACCGCAAAAGGCAAAAGGAAAAGGTCCTAGCTACTGGAGGTCCTAAGTCCTGCGGGAAAAAGAAGCAACCTTCTTGGCAGCTTCTTGGGTGCTAGCCCTGGCAGCATCTTCCTCTTCGATTTTGGGTCCTTAAAAGACCGGATCGAAAGAGAGTTGGGAATCTCAGCTCTTATAACATGCCAGAACATATTCGGCAACGTTCTTGGCCAGAGATTTCCCTTCTGTCTCTAGCTGGTTAGCGATGACATCACCCATTACATCGAGTTTGCTACCAACATAGCCAAGTGCCACCAGTGTCTGGTACAGCTCCGGGGCTGGATTCTTTGGACGTACTGGGCTGAAGCCAAGTGACACCAAAGCCCTGTAAGCATACCCCAGAAAATCCCACACCTGCCTGGACACAGTTGCCTTGAGCTCCGCAACTCCTCTAGTGACCTTCTGGCCGTTGCAAGCTCTGAACTTTCGCAAGCAAGGCGCTAGACCAATTTGGCATGTTGCTGAATACTTTCAGCTATTTGCTTTTTGCGGTCAGCGAGCTATCTCCCAGAGGTGGATGCGGTTCCGTCGTTCAGCCAGGTCCTTCTCCCTGCCGCTTACTTTCTCTTCTCGGGTGGCAACATCGGCTTCTCTTTTAGAGAGCTCCTGCTCCAGATTCCAGTACTTCTCTTCCTCCTCCATGTACTGCAGATCAAGCTTTTTTGTGTGGACAGCCTAGTTTTGCTCTCCCGGAGACAGTTTCTAGGCCAGCTCCTCCTCTCTCTTCAAAATATTCTCATGTTGTTCCAGGAGTTTTTCTTCCTGTTCATTGAGACCTTCCTGGCGCTTGGGAAGCGTCTCATTCGCTGCCTCATTTTCCTCTTTGGCCTGCTCAAACAACGCCTGATATTGGTCGTCAAGAGCCTTGATCAAACCTTCCTTCTCAGTGAGCAAGCACTTATACCCTGCCAGCCGGGCCTTTTCCTGTTCTATTCAGTCCAGTTGGTCCGCCAGCCTCGACTGCATTAGCTTCGTCTCGAAGTTAAGCCTATTGCGCCAATGCCTCAAGGTGTGGAAATCTTTTTCGAGGACCTTGCTTTCGTGGTCGAAGGTGAGCTGAACTTGATGGAGATTGGAGCAGGCATTGTCGATAGACAACACCAGAGGGATAGGCTGCGGACCTACTGGGGTCTTCACCGCTGGCTCCACGGGGTGTTCAAGCACAAAAATTAGGTCCCACGCGACAAGCGCGATCCCTTGTGGTCCTGCATTACTAGGGCCACCCTCCAGAAGCTCTTCTGCTTCTACCAGTGTCGAAGAGGGTCCCACCAAGGGAACTTCAACCTCAGGTGCTGACACCAAAGATTCACTTGCCAGAACTTCAACCGTTAGCTCTGTGGATGGAGGGCCGGCCGCCAACTCTTCCGGGTGCACTGGCTCAAGCATGGGCGCCTCTGGAGTAGTTACCTCTGGAGCGGATGATGGAGCTTCGTCCGGAGCCCTTGTCACTGTCGGCTCAGGCGCCGGTACATCAACCATCTCTGGCATGGAGGCCGGAGCCTCAACTATCTCCGACACGGAGGCCAAAACTGCGAGCACCTCTGGCTTAACCTCCAGATCTTCAACCACTTCCGACATGGGTGTCGGAGCTTCGATTACCTCCGGCTCTAGTGCCAGAGCATCTACCACCTCCGACACCTGCACTGGAGCTTCAATCTCTAGCGCTGCAGCTGGTGGTACTTCTTCATCAATTTCTCCCGTGTGGTCCGGCGCTACCACCGGAGCCTCTGGCGTCTCCTGTAGATCCAAGTCCACAATAGCTGGCGCCGGAGCTGCCGTGTCTTCTGCCACAACTTGGGGAGGCTCAGTGGTTGATGCCGGAGCTTCTACACGCTCAGCTTCAGATGCTGCAGTAGGTGCCGAAGCCTCGAACTTCTTTCTCGACACCCTAGAAACAAAAGGTTGGGGAGATTAAAGATATAACAAAGACAAGGTTATCACCTCAAGGTGAGTTGACGACGCTTACCTGGGGATGCTACCACCCAGTCGTCACGAAATCTCTTCTTCTGAGGCCCGGAGTCAGAGCCCACCAGATCTGGTGACACGAAAATCTTGGACCTTGGATGGGAGCTAGCTGCAGCAGTTTGAGTCTTGTTAGCCAGAACCTCCCTCAGCTAGGAAGGACCTCCGGACCCGGAGCCCACAGCTGGCACCAGAGCTGGAGTTGACATGTCGGAGCTTGAGTCCCTCGAGGGTGCCAACGCCGAAGTAGGCGTAGCCACCGAAGATCTCCTTCGCCGGCGAGAAGGGGCTGTTGAAGTTGTAGCTAACCCGATGAGGCTTCCGTCAACATGCCTTAACTTCCTCTTCCGGCTGGAAGATTTGGCCGGCTCATTGGCCTTTCCCATTGCCCTTGCTAGTGTCATCCACTTTCTGGCTTGGGGCAGTGGGGGCACCATTTCAGAAGCCCCAGGGATTGCTACGCCGGAGGTTGATCGCCTCTCCACCACGCCAAGGTCATCCAACACTGGCATTTTTTCCCGGAGCTCCCTATTGATCTCTGGAATCATGTTCAGAGGCAGGAGAGCAGCCAACGGAGCCAAGTCGTCGGGGGTGGTAGCTCCAATCTGGAACTTCTTCAGATGGAGCTTCAAGGCTTCATCATCCTAATTGGAATTCAAATCAGTTTCAATCCGGTTGTGATCCATCACACTATTGAAAGCCCATGCGGGCCACTCCCTTGTCTTCAGCGGAGCCGACCTGTTCACCAAGAAGTTGCCGAAGACCTATTGAGGGGTCACTTCACCCTCGACACATTCTTGGATCTTTGCCATGACAGGCTTGTATGGATCTGACGGCTCTGAAATTGTGTTCCACGCATCAGTGTCGACATCGGGAAGACTCTAGGCAACTCCTGCCTCTTGTGCTCCTCCACAACGATGATTACCCAATCCTTCTTCCAATCGTCCCACTTGCCAGAGGGGAAGGACTTCAAGTACTTGAAGGGGCAGTTTTTCCGCTTCACAAAGTAGTAGAAGCCAATCAGCTCCGTACCCATTCTGGTGGTGTGGACCGTGAAGAAAGTCCGGAACAGCTCAACGCAGGGAGGCATGCCGACCCACATCTCGCAGAAGTGGATGAAAGTCGCCACTAACAAGAGAGAGTGGGGGGCCAAGCTGATGCAGCTGGAGACCATAGAAGTCCAGCAGCATCAAGAAGAAGGGGATTAGACCCACCATGGCGTACACAAAGAAGTACACCATGTCTTCGGCGCATTCCTTCTTGAAGGGGATCTTGCCGAAGCGGATGTCGTGGTTGAAGGAATCACTGGACCACCCCAAGTAAGTCCGTACCTTCGACAAATCTTCCTTGGTCTTGATCCTGCTGCAGGGAAGACCCAACTCCATCGTGGCAAAGTGGAGCGAAAGAAGAGAAAGCTATGTGAAGGTTGGAGGCTCTGAGCGCAAGTTTGATTGAAAGCGTAAAAAGTCCTCAAACTGTGTTGGGTTTCCTTCTTAAGTAAGCCTCTGCAACACTTGGATGGAAACCAAAATGGGACCGAGATCACGTTTTCAAAAATCTACCTTGCCAATGACGAATGGTCCCAAGTCCATATGGCAGAAAGGCCGAAGTTATTACCCCAGGTGAACCGTTGGGAGGTTGAAAGCACGAGGGCGGCGACCTGACAAGGCACGAAGAACCGATATGGTTTTTGCACTGGGAACCGGTGACCTTCAATTATGTGAGATCCGCACCTAAAGATCTCACTTGCCGCATTCAAAAGAAGCCACGCATCGGTGGTTTAACCACAGCCCATCGCTCCAATGGCACATCAGAAGTCCTTTGAAGCTGCAACGCGGGAATCGAAGATGGCCCCACCCCCGGTAGAATAAATTTACTAAAAGGGTTTCTCTCGGAGGTGGGCCCTAGGGCCACTGTCAATACCGTGCGTATCGGGTACCCCATGATACCGCAAGAAAAGCTAAGGAGTTCTACCCCTTCAAGTTGAAGATCTCTGAAGGCCGCACGTGTTACATAGTACTGGACCCGCCACCCTCATTTGGGTAGCATAATGCCGAACCTAACTCCCTTCATTGGGAAGCTCTGGTGCTGCCACATGTCCAGTACCCCGGACCTAACCCCTAGTAGAGGGAAGCTCCAGTGCTGCCACGTGTAGAATGGCTCTGGACCTGCCTCCCCACGACGGGAAGCTCTAGAGCTGCCATGTGTCGAACCTCCGGAGCTAGGACTTCAATGGAAGACTAAGAGATCTCCAATTGCTCGGACTTTCAAGGGACAGATAAAGCGACAATTACAAGTTCTGGTTACGTGTCATTAATGATATATTAATGACAAACAATCAGTGGACTATTAATATGGGTAACGCCATCATTAAGGCACGTTATCACTCTATTAGTTATGCCTAATATCTGTAGATTTTATATTAGGCTATTAAATACGCTAGGGCCACATGTCGCGCCAGGCAAGTGATGTAACGACCAGTTCCTAGACTATATAAGGGTTGCACCGGTACATGAGCAAGCAAGCACACACGCTCGCAAGCGCCATACAGATTCATACATACAACACACAACCCGTGGAGTAGGGTGTTATGCTCAGGCGGCCCAAAACATGTAAAATATGTTGTGTCACTGTCTTGTCCAAATCTCACGTGCCCCGACCAATCAAGAACCTCCGCGGGCTACGATCTAGTAGTACCGGGCGAAGTGTCGACCACACACTTTGATAGACAGGAAAAGTACTTCAGGTGCTTGTCATTTTCTTGGTAATTCTCTTGTTGCTTGGTCCTCTAGAAAACAAAACTTAGTTGCACAATCCACAACCGAATCTGAATATGAAGCTGATTCTAGCGCTTGTTCACAAATTCTTTGGATTGTTCAAACACTTAAGGTCTATGAGGTTTATCTAGATAGTGTTCCACTATTTTGTGATAACACTAGTGCCATTTGCATTCCAAAAAACCCATGCAACATTCGAGAACAAAGCACATTGGCATTAGGTATCACTTTCCCCGTGATAATGTTGAAAAAGGAAACATTGTGCTTCACCATGTAGATACCGAATAACAATTGGCTGACATTTTCACAAAACATTTGGATTTCACTCGTTTTTGTTACATTCGTAGTGAAATAGGGGTTATGCATCCTCATGGCTTAAATTGAGGGGGAGTTTTGAAACTTGGGAAGTCTATGTGTGAATCTGAAATAAAAATAATACGAGCATAGTACTTTTTCTTTTGAGATGGCTTATCATTGCACTTAGATATGAACTTGGAAGAAGTTGTGTGTGACTAAAACCATATCCTTAAGCTTCTGATAGTCAAATGACAAAGGCTTGGCTTGGTTGGTTAGAATAAAGTAGATGCGCATATAATCTCTTGCAAATGTCATATGATCTAAATTTGTGCATTGAAAAATAATAAAATTGCAGCAACAAATGTCATTCTTTCAAGTCTTTAAATACTTAAGTCTGTGTGATCCTGACTTGCTTAAATTGAAAATTACACTTGATCTCTAGCATGGCTTACACTACTTTACATATCTCATTGATGTGATAGTGTAAGTTACTTGATAGTATGATTTTGGACGAGCTTTGTTTTATGTGTATATGTTATAAAATGCTCATAACAATTAAAATTTGTCTTTTGTACCTTGTTGAAGACATTATCAAAGGGGGATCAATTGATCACACATTGTACATATTCACAAGTGTTTTTGACACGATTCTAGTCAGGGGGAGAATTTTTGTTTTTCTTCTAATTTTATTTCTAATTTAGAAATGGGGAGAAATATGTATGGGGGGGATTTATTTCTATCTCTATCTCATTTGATTTTCAAAAAGGGGGGAATTGTTTTCAAAACTTTTCATGTGAATAAGAAGCCAATGTTCAGATTTTAATTGGTATTGCCGATGCATTCATCAAGGGGGAGATTGTAAGACTTATGTGTGTTGAATACATTGGCTTTGATGATAGAAGTTTTGAATACTACCAAAACACCCGTCTCATCAAGGTCCGACTCTAGGTCCAAGCTCGTGCAAGGTCTGACGATAGGTTCGGCTTGTTTTGGGTAGCTTCCTGCAAGGTCTGATGCAAGGTCCGACTTATATTGGCTAGGTCCGACTTCTTTGTCTAGGTCCGACTTATTTTTGTTAGGTCCGACTTACTATGGCTAAATCCGACAAGCTTTGGTCGGCTCCGGTACTAGGTCCGACTAGCTTTGGTAAGCTCCGGTGCTAGGTCCTGCTAGCTTTGGTAAGCTCCAGCTCAAAGTGCAGCTAGTTTTGCCAAGGTCCGTAGGTATATTGCAATGGTTATGCTTTACTTTGAATTGATTTGAACTTGCTTTACATATATGGGATGTTTCCTTAGTATTCTTTTACTATGTTTTTGGTGTGTTTTTGTGGTTATGGTTGATATTTTTTTTTGCTATGGTTTGAAACATGCTTATGTGAGGTGCTCACGTAAGGTGTTGTGGTTATCGGAACTAATGAGAGTGAAGTCGAGGACTTGTGGTCAGAAGTATTGCTTATTTATTCATGTGCAAGTGTTGCTTGAGTTCAAGACATGGCTGGTGATGGGATCCATTGGACTAGTCTTAGGGAGAAGATGAGGCTCAACAATCAAATTCAGGAGGAATTGTGGTTGAGTTGATCAGAAGGTTGCACGACATGTTTGAATCAAGAAAAATTCATATGAAGGTATCGTGGACGTCATTGGAAGATATTTGAAAGTGTGCAAGGAGTGCATGGACGTGGCTACATGGTTCCAAGGCGTGATGAAGAGAAGTGAATGTAAAGAATTGGTCAGAAAGGTTCAACCGACTAGGTTATGGACTCAGGCTGCGGCTGAGTCGGGTTTGACTCAAATATGAAAAGATTTGAGTTGGTTATGATAGGATTTCATGTGGGTCATAAAGTTGAGTTGTTTTAGAAATGTGGGATACATTCCTAAGGTGTTTGGATGTCTTAAATTGCTTCTATCTGCGCATAGAAGAGTCTTCAGCAGTTATTGAAAGTTTTGATTTGTGAATTGAGTAGGATTAGAGTCCTAGTTAGGATTGGGTTGGCCTAAGAGCTGGTTATATAAGCAAGGGAGGCCATAGCTCATAGTAGACAACTTTTGGGCTGTTCCTCTTGTGTTCTATTAAATAAAATTCGTAGTTGAAAGGAACTTTTGTGCCTTTTTCGGCCGACTTGTTTTCGTCAAGTCTTTCTCTCTAGTTTCTGCACAACACTACCTTTCCTCGGTGATTTTATCAGAACTTGAGTATAACAGATCCAATGGGCGTGATTCTATTTGGGTTTTCTTCACAACTTGATTATCTATCATCTATGAAAATTTCATGGTCATTAGATTTGTGGTTTTTGGATCTACACGAGTTTCATTGCAGTGTTGCAGATCTGTTTTTTCTCGGGTAGAACAGATTGACCTTCATTCGATCTTTGGATCGTAACTTGAGTTTTACTCGATGGTTTTTTGTCATTCTTGTTGTGACGTCTTCTTAACTTCATTCTCCATAATCTGTACTAGTTTTGTCACAATTGAGCATGTCAATATTAGTCACACACATGATTTCTTAACAGATTGTTTTTCTATTGAAGGGTTTTTGTTGATTCCTTTGAAAGAGTTTAAATCTACTATTCACCCCCTCCCCCTTGTAGCTTTTCACGTGCTCTTCGATCTTAGGCCAGAGCACCTTGGCAGTAGCCTACCCATTGTGTGCCATGCCTGTACGGGCTGAAACCAAGTTCGGTCTTGCCCGTTGGGATCCCCATTCCCCGTCGGACCACTCTGCCCATGAGCTCGTAGACGGGCACTGTCACAAGCACTACACCAGCGGCTACCACCGACGAGGGGAAGAGACCAGCTGCACTGGGCTTTGAGTCAGCGGAATCTACCCCTGATGGGGACATTGGCTGCTTCATGATCTAAGAAGATGGTGCCGTTGCTTGGGCACCTGCCCGAGCCAGAGAAGGCACTCTCGAAGATGGGGCGCGTCGGTCCAGGTTTCCTAAGTTACCTCTGATGGTCCAAAACATTGGTCACTTCTGACATATCGGACCACCCTGATTCCATCATGCATCTCTGGCGATATCCTCTGGTGGACGACCTAGTTGTAGCGCTCGCGCACCTCGCCCGAGTGCTGATGGACAGTGGGAGCAGTCTCAACATCCTGTACACTGCCACTCATGACTTGATGAAGATCACACCCACCTGCTTTGTCCCCTATGGGGACCCTTCCAAAGGATCATGCCTGCGGTATGTTTGACACCCTAGACTGCATCGACCTCCCGATCATGTTCGAGAGCTGGACCGCACAAAGATCCTTACATTTGAAATCGCCGACTTCACCAGCTCCTACCACACCATCATGGGATGACCCTGCTACACCATGTTCATGGCGGTTCTCAAACTATATCTACCTCAAGATGAAGATCCCATAACCCAGAGGTGTCATCACCATAGATTCAATGATCCAACTGACTATTTTGTGGGAGCTATAAGGCCGGGGCATGGCCCCAACAACGATGGCACTTCAACAAGGCAAAGCACCCGGGGCAGGAGTCAGCGTCCGGTGGGACCTCAATCACGCCCCTTCCCTAGATGCCTGCATGTCCAATAAAGAAATTGTGAAACCTATGTGTGTTCAATACATTGGCTTTAACGATAAAAGTTTTGAATATTTGCAAAACACCCTTTTCATCAAGGACCGACTCTATGTCCGAGCTTCTGCAAGGTCCGACAATAGGTCCGACTTGTTTTGGGTAGCTCTGGCAAGGTCTGACGTAAGGTCTGACTTACATTGTCTAAGTCCAACTTGTTTTGGCTAGTTTTGACTTGCTGTGGCTAGGCCCGACATCTTTTTGCTAGCTTTGGTAAGCTCGGGTGCTAGGTCCTGCTAGCTCTGGTAAGCTCCGGTGCTAGGTTATGCTAGCTTTGGTAAGCTCCCACTCAAGGTCCAGTTAGCTTTGGCAAGGTCCAAAGCTAGATTGCAATTGTTCTTCCTTTAACTTGCAATATTTTGAACTTGCTTTTTGGATTATGGAAAGCTTGCTTAGTATTCTTTTACTATGTTTTTGATGTGTTTTGGTGGTTATGGCTGATATCATTTTGCTATGGTTTGCAACATGCTTATGTGAGGTGCTCACATAAGATGTTGTTGTTTCAGATCTAACGTGAGTCAAGTCGAGGACTTGTGCTCAGAAGTATCAGTTGTTTATTCATGTGCAGGTGTTGCTTGAGTTCAATGGCAACGGGATCCATTGAACTAGTCTTAGGGATAAGATGAGGTTCAACAACCAAATTCGGGAGGAATTGTGGTTGAGTTGATCAGGAGGTTTTGCAGCATGTTTGAATCAAGAACAATACATATGAAGGTATCATGGACGTCGTTGGAATCTGTCTGCACGTGTGCAAGGAGTGCGTGGACATGGCAACATGGTTCCAAGGCATGATGAAGAGAAGTGGACGTAAAAAATTGGTCGGAAAGTCCAACTAACTTGGTTATGGACTCAGGCTGCAACTAAGTCATGTTTGACTCAAATATGGAAAGATTTGAGTTGGTTATGATAGGATTTCATGTGGGTCACAAAGTTGAGTTGTTTTTAGGAATGTCCGATACGTTCCTAAGGTAATTGAAAGTATTAAGATTGCTTATATCTGCGTATAGAAGAGTCTTGAGCAGTTATGGAATGTTTCGTTGGAAACTGAGTAGGCTACGAGTCCTTGTTTTGTTTGGGTTGGCCTCATGGCTTGTTATATAGGCAAGGGAGGCCAGAGCTTGTAGTGCATGGATTTTTGGCTGTTTCTCTTGTGTCCTGTTGAATAAAGATCATAGTTTATAGGTACTTTTGTGCCTTGTTCATCCGACTTGTTTCAGACAAGTTTTTCTTGTTGAGTTTTTTGCACAGCACTACCTTGCTTTGGCGGTTTTATCATAATTTGATTTTTACAGATCCAATTGATGTGATTCTTTTTGGGTTGTCTTCACAACTTTATTATATATCATATATGAAATTTTCACGATCATTGGATTTGTGATTTGTGATCTTAACGAATTTCTTTGCAGTGTTGCAGATCTAGTTTTTCTCGGGTATAATAGATTGATCTTTATTCAATCTCTCGATCGTAACTTGAGTTTTTTCTTGACGTATTTTCGTGGTTCTTGTTGTGAAGTCTTCGTGACTTGATTCTCCACAATCCATACTAGTTTTGTCACAATTGATCACGTTATATTAGTCGCACACACAGTTTCTTTAACAACTCAATTTTTTGCGGAGAGGTTTTTGTTGCTTCCGCTGAAAAAGTTGTAATCTACCATTCACCCTCCTATGGTAGAATTTCACATGCTCCTCTATCCTACAATTGGTATCAGAGCCACGGTGCTCAAATCTTTGAGATTTGCACGTGTTTTGAATAATCATCATGGAGAAATACTCATCCAAACCTTGTGTGTTTAGTAATATTGATTTTCAGGTTTGGAGGCACGCATGGAGGCTTTCATCCTGGCGCAAGGCTTTGCAATATGGGAAAAGTTGTACAAGCCTTACGAAGTGCTGTCAAACAATCAAGTTAGATCTAGAAATCTGAGATATGTCGATAACAACAACTTGACTCGGAACTTGATAATACAAGGACTAACTCAAAGCGACTTCGATCGTGTTGCTCACCTCTGATCTGCATGTGATGTTTGGAAAGCTCTATGTGATTACCACGAAGGATCCAACGGGATCAAGGAGGTAAGGTAAGACATGTTCAAAAATGAGTACATGCATTTTGAGATGCAACTAGGTGAGTCCATCGATGACCTCTTTGCTTGCTTTAATAAAATTCTCAACAATTTGCGTAGCGTCAATGTTAATTTTTCATATGCTGAGAATGCTAGGAAATTACTAAGTGCATTAGACATGTCAATTTGGGAGATGAAAGTCACATCTATTCATCAATCTACTGTCATGAGTACACTTACTTTAGATGTTTTATATTCTAAATTGAAAACTCGTGAAATTGACATAATCTCAGGTAAGAACCCAAGCAAGTCTGTTGCATTTGTTTCTTAACATGACATGTCTAGCTCTGACCAATCTTCATCCTGTGGAACACTTGCTTTGTTGTCCTCTCTAACCCTTGAACCGATTGAAGTGTTTCTAGAGAAAGAACTTGCACTCATATCTACTCGGTTCTCAAAAGCATTGCAAAATGTGAGAACTAGAAGGAGAGGGAGTATTGGACCTCACCGTTGCTTCGAATGTGGTAGGATAGGTCATTTTCACATAGATTGCCCTATCCTTTCAGGTACTACTTCCCATGATGAAAAGCAAACAAGGACGAAGCAATCCTCTACAAAAAACAATAAGAAAAATAAGGGTTTTACATGACGCCAATTAGTGAATAATTTTATCTCTACACTTCAAGAATTTGGCTCGAGCGATGTGGGCATCCGAAGTGATGAAGATGAAGATGATTTGGAAAACTTGTGCTTCATGGCGGGCAAGTCAAGATCAAGTATGGAGGAGGCAGAACACAATAGCGACAATGAAGAGGTATGTCCTACTTGCGAACAAATTTTTGATGCTATTTCTCGTGCCATTGTTATAGTTAAGAAAAAGGACAAAAATCCTAGGGACAATGCTGTTAAAATTGAGTCACCAGAATATGAAATTAATCGTTTGAAATCTTTGATTCCTAGTGATGATTCATGTTCCTCATGTGATTTAATAAATGAACAATTATCCTCTCTAAGAAGTGCACACACATCCAAACTTGATCAAACTGAATTAGAGATTGAAAAGAACAGAGAGCTTGTTGCACATAATGATAAAAACATGAAAGATGCTAGTTGTTCTACAATTAATTTGCACTGTTCTAGTTGTGATAATCTTAACAAGAAGCTGCATGATGCTATGAATGAAATTTCTATTTTGAACAATGCTTTACATGCTCATGAAGTTAAAAATCTAATTGCAAATTAAAAGGAAAAACTTCATGTGAAAATTGTCTTGATCTGTCCAATAAACTTGATTACATGCATAGGACATTAGATTGGTTTCATAATGCAAATAAGAACCTAAACTTGCTGCTGAATTCTTCCAAGTCTTGCAATGATAGAACTGGTTTAGGTTTTGATTCTCATCCTCATGCTAAAGCACATCCACCTAAAATTGTAACACCATTAGGAAGTGGTTTGATTCAAACAATTTCTAAACAAAAAAGTGGTTTTCAAATCTGCAGGGGTTCTGTCTCATTCAGCTTCTAATAAACATGTTGCTTGGTCATCTAGACATGAACACAAAGTTAAATTTCATTATACCCATTGTGGTAGAGATGGTCATGTCATAGATTTTTGTTATGTTATAGACTAGCTAAACGACAAAAAAGAAAATAATGCAAGCTAGATCTCATAACTCTCATGCAACATTTGCTGCACATGCTAAACCAAATATAAAGAACATGCAACCTGCTGTTATGAGTCAAAAACATGCAAAGTTTGCTCTCAAACCTACTGTTTTTCTTGCTACACATGTAACATCTCATAAGTCAATAGTTGGGTACAAAAATCCTCAAAATTTGGCTTATAAACCTGTTGCTTTGTCTTAGCTTTCGCGTGTTTTTCGTGCTACACGTCATGTGACTCAGTACTGGATTCCTAAATGCCTTTTGACTAACCCAAGTATTGAGTCATCGACGTATTGTGCTTCTATGTAGGCTACACATTTGAGGTAGGAGAACATTTTGATTGGGGATTTAGGTTTCTCACGCCACATGATTGGTAACAAAGATTGGTTCTCCTCCCTCTCTTCTGTGTCACGTGTAGAGAATGTTACTTTTGTCGATAATTCTTCAACTCCTATAATTGCGTAAGGTTCGGTTAGAGTAAATGATCACTACACTTTAAAAGATGTGGCACTTGTCAAATATTTGAAATACAACTTGCTTTCGGTTTCACAATTGCTAGAGGAAAATTTGGAAATTATTTTCACTAAAAATTGCTGCAAGGTTGTAGATTCATCCAGTGAGCTTATTTTTAACATGTCTTAGCTTCGAAGAGTTTTTAATGCTGATTTTGATATGTCATCCTCTTAGCATAGGTGTCTTTTTGCTAACGATTCAAAGGACTTATATTTTTGGCATCGTAGACTTGGCCACATAGGCTTTGATCATCTAACGCGTGTTAGTGCTCTTGATCGCATATGTGGGCTGCCTAAGCTTAAAGGGGACAAAGAAATTGTGTGCTCTACTTGTAGACATGCTAAGATGGTTGCAGGTTCACATGCTCCTCTTACAATAATCATGACAACTGAACTGTGGGGACCGAGTCCACACATTCAAGGAATCGCATAGGGTGGTGCCATGTGATGCGGCACCCAACAGCACACACGAAAAGAATACGACAAAATACAAAGTTTTATTTATAGAAATAGCAGAAGTCTTATACAATATTTAATATACAGCAGAAGATAATACTCATATAGCTAAACTCTCAGCCTAGCTATGCAAAAGTGCAGCCGTCCAGCCTAGGGACGCTACACACAAGCATCACACAACAATTTACGGCGGCGTGCAGGGCTCACTCGGCGGTATACCCCGACGGGAGCATCACCTCATCCTCGGGCCCTTCCTCATACATCTCACATGCAAACAACTTAATATAGCAACCGTGAGCACGAAGGCTCAACAAGACACCGTCTCACCTAAACATGAAACTCTACATGCAAAGATACTTAACATAGGAATAGATTTAGCAGCAAATGACTCACCAACATGTTGGTCCTTAATTTTCAAGTTATTAACAACACCTTACAAGTTTAATAACAGTATGTTTAATGAGCATACTGGACAACAATCATAGTTACAAAGCAATTATATTTGAATACATCATATTCTCTTGGCTTCTTCAGTATTTACTACGTCACAGCGCAGTGAAGAAGCGGTACTCAAACAACCGTGAGGGACAGTGATTGCAATCAGTAGACACCCGAATAACACGTCTGAATGTAGGCCTAGAGGGGGGGTGAATAGGACTTCTTGAATTTTCTCGGTTCCTGTAACACTCAACAACAAAGTCAATACCAGAGATATCGGACTAGTCCGGTGAAGTGCGGACTAGTCCGGTTTTCACGGGCTAAGTTGATCAAGTTCAGTCAATTTGATTGATTCATTAATGTTTGCAGCGGAAATATAAACTTGAATGACAGTTTAATAGTTGTATGTCAAATTCTATTACAATTAAGGCTCTTGTTCAACAATTTAACTCAAATTGAACAAAGTGAATCAAACCCTAGATTAAGTTGATCAATTAAGATGAAGAACGCAAAAGGACAAGACACACGATTTTTCCCGTGGTTCAGCTACCACGAAGGCAACCTACGTCCACGTTGAGGAGCCCACAAAAGGACCGGGTCTTCTCCAACCCTTCCCTCGTCGGATCACCACGAAGGCCAATCCTCTTCCACTAATCACAAAGGGTAAATAACCAAGTTGAAGGGGCGTTCTCACACGTTGAGAGCTCCCTTGATTACAACTTACAAAGCCACCAATAACACACTCAAAAATTACAAATTAAAACGCAAGAGTGTGTTAGAGAATCAAACCAAGAGCTCAATGATGTGTGCCAAGTGTCTCTCCAAGGATCTAGAAGTGATCTTCAATAGATTGATCGATTTTGCATTTAATTTCGTTGAGAGAGGTGGTTTTTGAGTCTCTTGGGAGGTGTGATGGTGCTAGGGTTCGAGAGATTGTAAAAGTGGGTCGTGCACCTCTATTTATATGGGGTTTCTAAAAGTGACCGTTAGGGTTCAGAAAGATCGGACTAGTCCGTGGTGGTCACCAGACTAGTCCGGTGTGCTGTGTGTAGCAAACCCTAAGTGTCCAAGAATATCGGACTAGTCCGGTTGAAAACGGACTTGTCCGATTTCACTACTGGAAATCTTCGGACTAGTCCGATTGCCATCGGACTTGTCCGGACATATGAAACCCTAAGTGTTTAGGATGACAAGTACGCACTTGGAGGACTTGTCCGATTTAGATCAGTGTGTATATCGGACTAGTCCGTGTAGACACCGGACTTGTCCGAAGTGGATCAGAAAGAATATCGGACTAGTCCGGATCACAACGGACTTGTCTGATTTTGTGTGACTTGTGCATTGTGTTGAGGACTAGCCCGCATTGGGGAGGACTAGTCCGAAGTGGATCAGAAAGATATCGGACTAGTCCGGTGGATACCGGAGTTGTCCGATCTAGTGCAGAAAGTGATATCGGACTAGTTCGGCTGATATTGGACTAGTCCGGTCCTGTATAACTTTGTGCATTGTGTGTGTGTGCTTGAAAGTGATTGAGCTCTTGGGTGTGTTTCCTTAACACACTCCATACATAATAATCTACTATTTTCTTCTCCTTGAGCTCAATTTCACTTTGCTTCTCATTTCCCTTCCTTTTGGCATTTTGCTCATTTTTCATTATTTGCCTGCATTCATCTCAACAAAAGGATTAGGATCCCAATTGCTTGTCATAAATCATCCAAAACCCACAAGGAAGTCCTAGATGCACTTTCAATCTCCCCCTTTTTGGTGATTGATGACAACCAATTGAGATTTCACAAAATAAGGCAAAAAATGAGATTTTCATAAAGTATGCACATATGACTCAAAAACACATCAAGCAACAAGAGAATTATCCATATGTGCATTCTTTATGATGGGATGCATACTAAGTGCATGAATACATTCAGAATGACAGAATTTACATTAATCAACCGATACCAAGTGCATATGACATACCTGGAGCAAAAATGCAGTTTTCATCACATACTCGCAAATAAATTGAGCAATTCATCACAAGACCAAACTTAATATGAAAATAGTGTTAAACTATTACAATCACAAATAAAAGTACAGAGAAGGCTCTCTCCTCGCATCCTATTACAGCTAAAGCTAAGACTTGACTCCCCCTCAATCTCTCCCCCTTTGGCATCAAGACACCAAACAGAGAGAGAGGAAGGTCCTAGGTTCTTCACTCTTCGCTGTATGTCCTCTCGTCATCTTCTTCGTCTTCTTTGCTCTCCGCATGACGAGGAGGAGAGGGAGGAGGAGGAGCGGAGCTGCTCGAGCCCCCAATGCCAAAATAGGCAAGCTCGGAGGGGGACAAGGGCCCGAGCTCGGAGATGTCAAGATCAGAATCTTCAGAAATGACTGGAGATCCAATGGGGTTGATCTCCAGCTTTTCACTCAGTTGCTTCACATTGGCTTTGATATATCTCATATCCTCCTTCCTCTTCTGATTGAGTTTATGAAGCTTTACTTCAGTCTTCTTGCAGGAGGAGAATATCGCGGACAAGTATTTGAGGATCCCACTGGAGGATCCTCTCCGAGGGGCTTCCCTGGAGGGGGGAGGAGCCCTAGCAGCATCTCTTTCTCTTGCCGGTGCCTCAAGACTTGAGGCCGGCGAGGGAGCAGCCTGGACACTCACAGGCTGAGGCTTCTGAGGCCTCAGGGGAGTGTTCTCTACATCCTTCACGAATTCTATTCTTGTGACCTTCTCAATCATGAACATCAAGTAAGGAGCATAGCCACAGGACCGGTTGGGGGTGCTTGAGATGTTGACCATGTCGTTCCATATGTAATATGCAACATCAAACTGTCTCTTCTTGCTTATGACCCTCATTAGAGTCCGGAGGTAGCCCTGTACACTCCCTGCATCCCCATCCTTGGGGGCAATGGTCTTCCGTAGAACTCTGTTCAGAACCAGAAAGAAGGGCTTCATGTTCTTTGTGGAGGGAGGAACATACTTAGAGTTGGGCTCATACAAGAACTTCATTCTGTCCCTCTCAATGACCCCTATGTTGTGGATGATCAGGTGGTCATGTCCAGCAGAGTCTAAATGGAGCAAGCTTGCAAAATCCTCTTGAGTGATGGAGTACTTGGATCCATGGGTCATCCAAGTCACACTCTCTTCATCTTCACTCGAGAAGTGGCACGTTGCATAGAATTGTGCAATCATTTCATCATTCCAATTGTGTCTGAAGGCAAACAGATCCTTCAGACCATGCCTTTCTGCTGCAGCAATGACCTCATCACAAGCTGAGCACTTCTTCTTCTCTAGGTGGGCCCAGTCAATCCACTGACTGCGCACCACCGGAGTCTTCATCGGCAGGTAAACCAGCCAGTAGAAATCTGCATGGAAGTTTGACCAAAACCTTCCATCAGCTGCCTGCTTTGGCCTTCCATAGCAATCAATGCTTCTTAGCTTGGCTGCCACATCGCTGCCTTTCCCATTGAATTTCTCTTCATTGGGGTCCCGGACCCCTTCTCTGGGAGCATGAAGCTTCAAGGGCCCAACTCGCCCCGTTGCGACTCCCTTGCCCTTTCCCTTTGCTTGATGAAGGCCGCTTGAAGACGTAGCAGCCTTCGAGGCGGGCTTCTTTACACAGACCTTCCTCCGAACCTGGGGAGGGGAGGTAGCATGCTCGGAAGGTCTTTCTTGGCGTTTCTTGCCATGACCCGCTGAGGACCGAGGTGCCACCTCGTGGTCCAACTCGACCTCAAAGTCGGAGATCTCGTTGTCGGAGCTCGACATGATCTGAGAATGATTGAGCAAGAATAATGACAAGTTATACAAGGCATAGGTAAGACAAGATAGCAATGGATGGCATTAAGGAATTAAGGAATTAGGTTTCAGGTTCAGAAACATCGGACTTGTCCGGTGCTCAGGCACGGACTAGTCCATGGTACCGGACTTGTCCGTGCATGGACCAGACTAGTCCGGTGTTCATCCTCAAAAACCTAACAGATTGGACAGGATACAATTCCTAATGCAAATCTAGTCTAGCATACACGTAGTACATCAACTAAACATGTAACTAGTGAAGGGTGCTAGGCCAAACGATCAACAATTGAGAAAAACACGATTTCTAGGATTTTGAAGATTTTTACCGAAGAAATCGATGGAGGCTCGAAGGTTTGGGGGTTGGAGGCCGGACTAGTCCGCTAGCTTCAATCCCCAAGTCTTCAAGCTTGATCTCCGCCCAAATGAGTGGCTTTTCGACGGAGGATGCAAAAGATCGCCTTGGGAGCTCGAGCGCAAGAGAGAGGAAGCCTAGAGCGAATGTGAGGGTGAGGAGATTAGGGTTTGGTGGTGGCTAGGGTTATGGACACGAAAAATCGGACAAGTCCGGACATGACCGGACTAGTCCGAAGTCATCCAGAGACCTATATCGGACAAGTCCATGGTCTATCGGACTAGTCCGGCCTAACCGGCACTCTGCGGACTAGTCTGCATGGGCAGACTAGTCCGGGTAACCACGGATTAGTCCATGGTCACCAGGAAAGAATTGCATAGCCCATTCATATATATTTGAATGTTCAATAATAGAGAATAGAGAGGCAAAACAATTCAATTAATCTTGATGAATTTGACCAGTAAGCATACAACAATCATACAATGATCAAAATTCATCAAGATCTAATAATTAACATAGTTTTTCGAGAGAAAAATGGAGAGGGATGATTTTCACAATTCAATCAACATTTTTGAAGCAATCATACAGGTATGCAACTTTTCAAGCCACACTCCGAGACTCAAGAATATTTAGCTCATTCCGGAGTTCGCAAAAACGCTTTTCATCAAGTGGTTGGTGAATATGTCGGCCAATTGTTTTTGGGTGTTGACATGTGAGATGGTTATGTCTCCTTTCATGGAATGGTCTCTCAAGAAATGATGTCTTATGTCTATGTGTTTAGTCCTAGAGTGCTCAACTGGATTGTGGGCTATTTTAATGGCACTCTCATTATCACAAAGGAGAGGAATACGGTTCATATTGTAACCGTAATCCCTTAGAGTTTGTCGCATCCAAAGGAGTTGTGCACAACAACTCCCGGCTTCAACATACTCCGCTTCGGCTGTGGATAATGCAATGGAATTTTGTTTCTTAGATGACCAAGAAACCAAAGATCTTCCTAGGAATTGGCATGTGCCAGAGGTGCTTTTTCTATCAACTTTGCACCCGGCATAGTCTGCATCGGAGTAACCAATGAGATTGAATTTGGAGCCTTTTGGGTACCAAAGACCAAGGTTGGGTGTATGAACTAAATATCTCAAGATTCTTTTTACGGCTGTCAAGTGACATTCCTTAGGGTTGGCTTGAAATCTTGCACACAAACATACACTCAACATAATATCTGGCCTAGATGCACATAAGTAGAGTAAAGATCCAATCATGGAGCGATATACCTTTTGGTCGACGCTCGGTCCATCTTCATTGAGATCCAAGTGGTCATTCGTAGCCATGGGAGTCTTTATGGGCTTTGCCTTGTCCATGCCAAACTTCTTGAGTATGTCCTGCGTGTACTTGGTTTGGCTTATGAATGTTCCTTCCCTTTGTTGCCGCACTTGGAATCCCAAGAAGTACTTCAATTCTCCCATCATTGACATTTCAAACCTGTCTGTCATAATTCTACTAAATTCTTCACAGAAAGATTGGTTAGTTGACCCAAAAATTATATCATCAACATAGATTTGAAAAATAAAAACATCATTATCTAGATTCTTTGTGAATAATGTATAATCTACTTTGCCAATTTGAAAACCATTATCAATTAAGAAATCTCTAAGACACTCATACCAAGCTCTAGGAGCTTGTTTGAGGCCATAGAGAGCCTTACGCAGTTTATATACGTGGTCGGGGAACTCTTCGTCTTCAAACCCGGGTGGTTGCTCCACGTACACCTCTTCCTTGATCGGTCCGTTGAGGAAGGCGCTTTTCACGTCCATTTGATACAGCTTGAAATCATGGTGAGTAGCATATGCAAGTAATATTCTAATTGATTCAAGCCTAGCTACTGGAGCAAAAGTCTCATCGGAATCCAAACCTTCGACTTGTGAGTAACCTTTGGCCACAAGTCGTGCCTTGTTTCTTGTCACCACTCCGTGTTCGTCTTGCTTGTTGCGGAAGACCCACTTGGTGCCCACTATATTTGCATTGGGTCTTGCCACAAGTTCCCAAACCTCGTTTCTCTTGAAGTTGTTCAACTCTTCTTGCATTGCCACCACCCAGTCCGAATCCTTCAATGCATCCTCAGTCCTGCGTGGTTCCAAAAAGGAGACAAACGAGTAATGCTCACAAAAATTAGCTATACGAGATCTAGTGGTTACTCCATTTTGGATGTCACCGATGATGTTGTCGATTGGGTGATCCCTTTGAATGCATTGGTGTACTCTTGGGTGTGGCACTTGGAGAGTTGTGTGTTGGTGATCATTTTCTTCTCCCCTGAGTGGTTGCCCTCGTTGATTGGTTGATATCTTCATATTCTTGTGATTGATCTTGTATCGAAGCTCCCCCTTGATTGTTGATCTCCTCTTGTGGTTCACTTTCCTCTTGTATTTGTGACGATGACTCTTGTGGTTGAACTTCGCCTAGAGCCATTCTCTTCAATGCTTGATAAGGAGCTTCTTCTTTACCTAATTCACATTGATCAACTTGCTCCTTTTGGGAGCCATTAGTTTCATCGAACACTACGTCACGTGCCACTTCAACAAGTTCGGAGGCCTTGTTGAAAACACGATAGGCGTAAGTGTTCGAATCATAACCAAGCAAGAAACCTTCATCGGACTTCGAAGCGAACTTTGAAGTCCTGGGCTTCTTGTTCAAGATATAACATGGAGAGCCGAAAACTCGAAAATATGAAATGTTTGGTTTGTTACCGGTGAGTAGCTCATAAGGAGTCTTCTTGAGTAGTCGATGAAGGTAGAGTCGATTTGCGGCGTGGCAAGCGGTGTTAATTGCTTCCGCCCAAAATCGATCCGAAGTCTTGTATTCATCGAGCATTGTTCTTGCCATCTCTATGAGCGTTCGGTTCTTCCTTTCGGCAACTCCGTTTTGTTGTGGAGAGTATGGTGCTGAAAATTCGTGCTTGATTCCCTCCTCATCAAGGTACTCCTCCACTTGCATGTTCTTGAACTTCGTGCCATTATCGCTTCGAATACTCTTGATCGATAGTGAGAACTCGTTTTGCGCTCGCTTGAAGAATTTCTTGAGTGTCCCTTGTGTTTCTGACTTGTCATGCAAAAAGAACACCCAAGTGAAGCGGGAAAAATCATCAATAATGACTAAAGCGTATTTATTACCGCCGATGCTTATGTAAGCAATTGGACCAAACAAGTCCATATGAAGTAGTTCGAGCGGTCTTGTCGTAGTCATGATGTTCTTTGCGGGATGATGTGCTCCAACTTGCTTCCCGGCTTGGCACGCGCTACAAGGCCTGTCTTTCTCAAAAACAACCTCTTTCAAACATCGGATGTGATCGCCCTTGAGGAGTTTTTGAAGATTCCTCATACCAACATGTGCTAGCCGTCTATGCCACAGCCAACCCATGTTGGTTTTTGCAATCAAGCATGTGTCGAGTTCGGCTTTATCCTTGTTGAAGTCAACAAGGTAAAGCTTTCCCTTCAACATACCCTTGAATGCAACGGAACCATCACTCCTCCTTGAGACGGTCACACCCTCGTTAGTGAACAAGCAATTATAACCTTTGTCACATAATTGAGATATGGACAGCAGGTTATAATCTAAAGATTCAACATGTAAAACATGAGAAAGAGTGTGTTCAGAGGATATTGCTATTTTACCGGTACCGAGCACCCTTCCTTGACTATTATCTTCGAAGTAGATGCCTTCGTTTGGGTCCTCGTTTTCTTCATATTCCACGAACATCCTCCTTTCTCCGGTCATGTGGTTGGTGCATCCACTGTCTAGCACCCATTTGGATCCACCGGAGGAATAGGCCCGCAGAAACAAATTATGCCTTGGTTTTAGGTACCCAAGCTTGCTTGGGTCCTTGGAGGTTAGTTACAATACATTTGGGCACCCACACATGGGATTTTGTGTTCCCATGGCGTGGCCCAGCATAATAAGCATAAACTTTACCAATATTGTTTCTCATTAATACATAAGAGGCATCAAAGGTTTTGAACAAAAGTTGCTGTTGTTTATGGATCGGACTAGTCTGGGTGACCGGACTTGTCCGGATGACCGGACTTGTCTGGACCACAACCGGACTAGTCCAGTGTTCATGAGAGTTCGGGTTCTTAATTTTCGAGTTACCAGGTTGTGAGGGTCCTCCCTTCACAAAGGTAATCCTTCCCTTGTTATTCTTATGACTTCCAGCATTTTGCTTTCCATCATAAGAGTAACCAATGCCATACTTGACATTTGGAGGTCTTTGGACCAAGTATGCACTACGTGCATAGTTGATCCTCTACTTGTCAAATATTCCACATTGGGTAGGATTTTTATCCTTTGTGGAGGTAGACTTTTCCTTCAAACTGGTGTTGATTTTACCACATTTGCACATATGAACAAGATTAGTTGAAGTGGGTTGAGAAGGTAGACTTGAAGAGGAGGAAGATTCACTTTGCTTGAGTGACTCAACTTGCACTTCAAGGATCTTGTTAACCTTGATCAGGTCATCAAGTTGATCCTTGATTGCAACGTTTGAGTTGGTTAACTCCAAGCAAGTTTTCTTGCTTGAAGCTAGCTCAAGCTCTAGTGAGCTGTTTTTCTCGTTTTCAAGAACTAGAAGATTGTAAAGTTCGACATACTTCTCCTTTTGGGAGATAATCATGTCCTCTTGACAATCAATTAGCCACTCCTTCTCAACAAGTTGGTCAAGTAAAAATTTCATTTTAGCAGCAGTTTTTCTATCTAATCCAATTAACATATCTTCATCATCACTATCTAGTTCATCATTACTTGAGTAGGAATGCATGGAAGGAGTTTTGATGTTTACCTTGCGTTTACCTTCCTTTGCCATGAGGCAAGTGCCATTTCCCTTCTTTGTATCGAGCGTGGGGAAGAGTGTGGGTTTCTTGGACGTGCTTTCAATGGCTATGCTAGCCATCTCTTCTTCATCGGATGATGAGGACTCATCATTTGAGTCCCACTGCTTTCCAATGTGTGCTTGTTCAGCTTGTTTCTTCTTCTTGAAGAATTTTTCGGTACCCTAGAAACCGTACACCCCTTGAGGTTACAAAGATTTCAAAGGAAAGTCACCTACTTGGTTTGAAGACCCTCGGAGGCCCACTTGTCAGACATGACCGGACCCGCTTCTCCAACATGGTTAATCTCTGGGTCGCCACGTGTACAACCAAACCGGAGCTACCGCCCACAAGGGGGAAGCTCCGGGCCACGTACCGAAATGGCACCTCCGGACTTAACCCCAGACCGAGAGAAGCTCCGGACTTGACACTTGTCTGGTAGCCCCGGAGCTACCTGCTTCCCACAACAAGCTCCGGAGCTGCCACGTGTCCAATCGTCGGACCTTTCAGCCTCTAACCTCCGGAAGACCTTGTAACGGCTCCAGACCTTCAAAGGAGAGCCAAGGACTTCAAGACCCGATTAAGTGCCATTAATGCCATATTAATGACACTTAATCAGATGATCTTAACACCAGTAACGGTGCTGTCAAAGCCCGTTACAGGATCATTAAGAGCAATTAATCGTGTATCAATACTAGTAACCGCCGGGGCCACATGTCGGGCCAGGCTAGCTTGTAACGGCCTGTCCTTGTACTAAAAGGACAGGCCGACGATACACTCAAAGAGGTTCACGCACGGACGATCATACGCACCCCACACGTTCGCGGCAAGCTCTTACCGCTAATACAACACCAACACACCCGTGGAGTAGAGTATTACGCTCAGGCGGCCCGAACCACGTAAATTCTTGTGTCTCTTGTGTCAAACTCCTATTCACCTTCTTGAATCTCCGAGCGCCCACACCGAACTTCAAACTCCCCAATCACTTTAGCAGTGTAGGGAGATCTGCCGGCTCCAACAGTCGACAGTTGGCGCGCCAGGTAGGGGCGCCTGAGATTTTCAAGAATGGTGAACTCCGCTGCTGGATCATCCAACGGCCAACCTGCTGCTCAGGCTGTTGGGGGCAATCCCTCCAACAGGCAGCCACCAGTAGGAGCCTCAGCACCAGCAGGAGCCAAACTCCAACCACCACCATCTTCTCCAGCAAATCATGCTGGGCAACGTCATGGTGCGCCGGCGTCGCTTACTGCGTCGGCGACTCATGACAACCCAGAACACGCGCTCCATGCAGCGCGTGCTCTTCTCCAACGTCCACCACCTCCGGATGCACCTCGAGATGCACTGGAGCAATGGAGGGCCGATGTGGAGCATTTGGTCGCAGCAGCGACCGAACGCCTCAACAACCAGGGTCCTCCTCCTTCGAGACGAGCCCTGTCGCAGCGGCGGACTTTGTCTGGAAGACTTGGTCCCCATGTCTCCAATAGCAGGAGATGTGCTGCGTCACAACAAGTGACGTTGTTGCACTCCGGGGCTCGACGCACTCACACGGTATCCAGGCTTTTGACTCATGACCTCCGGGCGGAGCTTGATCGCCGATACCGCCAGCAGGATGGCCGTGTCCATATTGAGCGTGCCCGTGAAAGACGGGAAGCTCAGGACCTTTCTACTCTTGAAGGAGTAGGAGGAGGCTGTTCAGCCCTAGCCATGCACCTGCGCATGGTTAGATGGCCACAGAAGTTCCGGCCTCACCTGCCGGAAAAATTCGACGGGACTGTTAACCCCGCCGAATTTCTTCTGATATACTCCACTGCAATCTTGGCAGCTGGAGGAAACGAGGCCGTGATGGCCAATTACTTTCCAGTGGCCTTAATTGGGACAGCCAGGTCCTGGTTTATGAGCCTTCCACCCAACTCTATCAACAGTTGGGAGGAGCTGTGCCGACAGTTCACTGCCAACTTCGGGAGTTCATACACCCGACCAGGCACTGAACTGGACCTTTTTGCGGTCGTGCCAAAAGGGGGAGAATCTTTGCGGTCCTTCATCCAGAGGTTCTCTCAGGTACGAAACACTATCCCTTCTATCTCAAGCGCTTCTATCATTGTGGCATTCAGACAGTGCGTACGGGACAAGAAGATGTTGGAGAAGCTGGCGATCAAGGAGATCACCAGCGTCACGGAACTCTTCAGCCTGGCAGATAAATGTGCCAGAGCTGTGGAGGGCCGTGAAATGCACTCCAAACCAGCCTCGGAGGATCACAAGAAATCCTCCAAAGAAGAAGCCACTACCTCCGGGGGTGGCAAGAAGAAAAAGAAGACCAACGGCAAGAAAAAGTCGTCGACCTGTACATCCAACGTTGCAGCTGCTGCAACTCTGGGTGGCCGGGGGCCACGCCCCGAGAAGCGACCTCGACCGTCTTCTGAAGACGGTGGAAAACCCAAAGTGTGGTGTCCCATTCACAAAACGGGCAGCCACGGTTTGGAAGACTGCCGAGAGGTCCAAAACCTTGCCGAGCGCTACAGCAAGCGCCGGGAAGGATCTCCTTTCCGAAAGAGGGAAGGAAAATAGAAGGTCGACGAAGCTCCGAATGAAGAGAAGTTAGGGTTTTAGGATCCCAAAAAGGTCCTGAAGGCTGTTTACACCTCCGTCGATGATGATTCAGACGTCTCTGACAACGAGCGTCGGAAGACCATGAACACCATTTTCGGTGGGTCATGGGATATCACCTCTCGTCGCGTCATCAAGACTATGCGGCGGGATATGGCCGCTGTAGCCCCTACAGTCAGGCTGGAACCTCATCGAAAGTGGATGGACACCTCCATCACTTTTGATGCTTCTGATTGCCCGCGGAGCATGGTTGGAGTAGGTCAACTACCTTTGATGGTATCTCCTACCATCAATAACATCCAGCTCCACCATGTCATGGTAGACGGAGGTTCGGGGCTTAACCTCATCAGCTTCGAAGCTTTCACTAAGCTTCAGCTCCGACCTTCGGATCTCCAGCCCTCTCGACCTTTCTCCGGAGTAGGTCCGGGGGCCATTACCCCACTCGGAGCTATTACTCTCCCCGTTACCTTCGGGACCCGGGAGAAGTATCGCACCGAGAAGTTGGTCTTCGACGTCGCTCAGATCAACTTACCATTCAACGCCATCTTGGGTAGACCTGCCCTGTACAAATTCATGGCAGCTGCTCATTATGGATACCTGGTGTTGAAGATGCCAACACCAGTAGGCGTTCTACGGATCCGCGGAGATCGCACTGCCGGAGTAACTGCTCTGGAGGAACTCCACGCACTCACCGCGGTGCAAGAGGAGGACTCCAGACAGGAGCAAGCTCCAAAACCCCCGAGCATTCATCAACAAGGCTCGACCTCTGCACCTCGTGTGCAGCCAAGTGGCGACACTGACATTCCCGTCAAAGTCGTCCAAATTGGTTCCGATGCCGCTCAAACCACCCGTATATCGGGAGGGTTGAACGACAAATAGGAACTCGTGCTCATCACTTTCCTCCTGGCTAACGTTGACGTGTTTGCCTGGCAACCGTCACAAATGCCTGGGATCCCCAGGGAAGTGATTGAGCACAATCTGAAGATCTACCCCGATGCTCGGCCTGTGCATCAGAAGCCTCGGAAGCAATCTGTAGAGCGGCAGAACTTCATCCGACAAGAAGTGAAGAAGCTACTCGAAGCCGGATTCATCCGAGAAGTCTTCCATCCAAAATGGCTGGCGAACCCAGTCGTTGTGCCCAAGGCCGGCGGGAAGCTTCGGATGTGCATCGACTACACCACACTAAATAAGGCATGTCCAAAAGATCCATTCCCACTACCTAGAATAGATCAGATAGTGGATTCCACCTCCGGGTGTGAATTACTGTGTTTCGTAGACGCATATTCTGGGTATCACCAAATCAGGATGTCTAGGGAGGATGAAGAGCATACTTCATTCATCACAGTAGATGGATTGTACTGTTACACAGCCACCATTTGATCTCAAGAATGCAGCTTCAACTTTTGTACGAGCTATGTACAAAACTTTTGAAGAACTCATCAGAGACATAGTGGAAGTCTACGTCGATGACATCGTGGTCAAGGTCAAGAACAAGGAGTCACTCCTAGACACCTTGCAGGCTGTCTTCGACAAGCTGCGGGCCACCCACACAAAGCTAAACCCGGACAAGTGCGTGTTTGGGGTTAGCTCCGGAAAACTTCTTGGCTTCCTGGTAAGTCACCGGGGCATAGAAGCTAATCCGGCGAAGATAAAAGCCATTGAAGACATGCGGCCAACAACCCGCATCAAAGATGTCCAAAAGTTAACTGGGTGTCTAGCAGCCCTCAGCCGGTTCATATCAAGACTGGCCGAACGGGCACTTCCCTTCTTCAAGTTATTGAGGAAGTTCGGACCATTCCAATGGTCCGAAGAAGCAGAGAAGGCATTCTAGGAGCTGAAACAGTTCCTCACCACCCTACCAATTCTGGTAGCTCCGAACCCTGGTGAGCCTTTGCTGCTTTATATTTTAGCTACTGATGAAGTTGTCAGTATGGTTCTGGTTGCGGAGAGACCGGCACTACCCCACACTCAGAAATCCAGACCCCTTCGGGAGGGTCCGGATGTTCCTGAAAGCGAGTCTGGGTCCCAGCTCCCAGATTCGAACCCACAAGAAGTCACTTCAAGAGACCTAGACCCCTCTGGGAGGGTCCGGGTCATTTCTGAAGAAGCTCCGGGTTCCTCCTGCCAGAACCCGGAGGTCCCCGAAGAGAATTTGGACCCCTCCGAGAGGGTCCGGATCAATGAAGGGGAAGCTCCGGACCCCTCCGGGAGGGTTCGGACCATTCAACGCCCGATATACTTCATCAGTGAAGTATTACATGTTGCCAAGACTCGATACCTAGAGGTGCATAAGCTGCTCTATGCAGTTCTTATTGCATCCAGGAAGCTTCGACACTACTTCCAAGCTCACAAAGTCTCGGTGGTGACCTCCTATCCACTTCGAGCAATCCTGCATAATCCCAATTCAACTGGGAATATTGCAAAGTGGGCAGCAGAATTGGCTGAATTTGATCTTGAATTTATTTCAAGACAAGCAGTCAAGAGTCAAGCATTGGCAGATTTTGTGGCGGAATGGACTCCCTCTCCATCAAATCCTGGGGGCCCCAGTGAGTAGAAGATGGAGCATCAAGCTCCAACCTTCACCGAGCCTCACTGGACCCTCTACTTCGACGGCTCCATGCAGAAGCAGGGGGCCGGAGCTGGAATCCTTCTCCTTGCACCGACTGGGGAGAAGGTGAAATACATGGTACACCTTGACTTCAAGGCGACCAACAACATGGCGGAGTATGAAGCAATCATCTACGGACTAAAGGTGGCACTGTCATATGGTGTCAAGCAACCGCTGGTCAAAGGAGATTCACAGCTCATCATCAAGCAGGTGAAGGGTGAATGCTCCTGCAATAATCTCCAGCTAGCTGCTTACCTCCTTGAAGTCCAGAGGCTTCAGAAGGACTTTGAAGTCCTAGACCTCCACCATGTTCAGCGTGCCCACAACGCTGAAGCCGACGAACTCTCTACGAAAGCGTCAACCGGAGCTCCGGCTCCTGATGGAACTTTTGTCCGGAGATTGTCGAAATCCACAGCTCAGCCTGCCGAACTGAGCGAAGGGGGCGAGATCAGCATCCCGAAGCTGACGGTCCCGATGGCCCTGTTACCATGGCAGCCATCAAGGGTCGTAGGTGCTGCCGGAAGCTCCGAGCAACCCAGCACGCAAGACTCAAATGCTCAAGTTAGTTCCGATGCATGGATCTCGGAGATCCGGAACTACTTGAAAGACAACATCCTTCCTGACGATGATGTATCCGCTGACCGGGTAGTCAGATTGGCTAAAAGATACACGCTGGTAGAAGGGGATCTCTACCGGTGCAGTGCCAACGGCATCCTAATGCGGTGCATCACAAGGGAAGAAGGCTGCGAACTTCTCGCAGAAATCCATGGAGGCGAGTGTGGGAACCACGCATCTTCCCGCACGTTGGTCGGAAAAGCCTTTCGGCATGGCTTCTACTGGCCTACAGCGCTCCAGGATGCCAATGAGCTGGTGAAGAAATGTGAAGCATGCCAATTTCATGCAAAGCAAATTCATACACCGGCTCAGCCCTTACAAATGATACCTCCTACATGGCCCTTCGCTGTGTGGGGGATGGACATCTTGGGACCCTTCCCAAGAGCCGTCAGAGGTTACAAGTTCCTGTACGTCGCCATTGACAAGTTCACCAAATGGCTGGAAGCAACTCCAGTTGTGACGATCAACAAGCAATCTGCTATCAACTTTCTGCAATCCATTGTAAGCAGATTTGGAGTCCCAAACAAAATCATCACTGATAATGGGACTCAATTCACAAGATTCGCATTCCAAGGATATTGCGAAGACCTCGGCATACAGGTTTGCTACGCCTCCGTAGCTCACCCAGCCAGCAATGGCCAAGCCGAGAGAGCAAATGCTGAAATCCTTAAAGGACTCAAAACGCACACCTATGAGCGCTTGAAGAAACACGGAGCCAACTGGATCGAAGAGCTTCCGCCCACTTTATGGGCCAACAGGACATCTCAAAACCGGTCAACTGGAGAGCCACCCTTCTTCCTGGTGTACGGAGCTGAAGCAATCCTTCCTCTGGAAATCACCTTGGGTTCACTCCGGGTCCGGACCTTCGACGAAGCCGCGCAGGACCAGCTCCGGCGTGATGACCTGACCTCCTTGAGGAGGGAAGGTGCCAAGCAGCTGTTCGGAATGCCTGATATCGTCAAGCTCTACGGTGTTATCACCAGCGGCATGTACACAACCGACAGCTCGAGGAAGGCGATCAGGTGCTACGGAGAATACTATCCAGAGAAGGGTTAAACAAACTTTCCCCCGGCTGGGAGGGGCCCTTCTGAGTGATCAAAGTATCCCGTCCCGGAAGCGTTCGCTTGGCTACCGAGGATGGGACACCTCTCCCAAATCCTTGGAACATCGAGCACCTCCGTAAGTTCTACACTTAATACCACGGAGGTGAGTCTTGAGTATCTTGGGGTGTATGTTATAGAGTCATTGTACAGAGTCAGGTAGTTCCTACGGGAGAGCAGCCAGACCTTTCCCGAAAGGTCCGCAAAGCTCATGCAGCACTTGTCACAGTCTCAGGACTAAAATGGCGGCTAACTACCCGAGGTCAAACGAGAAACCAAACACACTTAGCCTGGTTCCGTACCCTAAGAGTGTACTTGTTTCACCTGTACCCCGGACCTATAATGAAAGACATCTTCATGTGAAATAGACTCCACGTGCATTTATTTTGTACAGGCTCAACATTTTTATTTTTCTCTTTCTTGTCTATAACAAAGACGTGCAATTCTTAAGAAATTTTAGTTCGACCGGTTTATATACGATTCGAGTTGTATTGTCAGTTCTTTTGGATTCAATTATCATTCACGGCCAACTCGCCTGAAAGCCGCCAAGCCAATCTAGGGTCGGAGTGTGCTATCGACTTAGCCTGGTCAAGCAACCTAAGTACGCCACTCTACCTACACCCCGGAAGGCCGAAGTAAGGCGGGTCCATGGATAGTTGAATCTAAGGGAAAAGACAACGCATCCGGTTGTATTTAAAATCGCGTTCAACTTAAAATCTTCTTGAGAATCGTAAGCCGCGACGAAATTATAGACAAGGAACGAATTTTACTATTTTTCTTGGCTTGAGTGTGCAGGATAAATAAAGTCTACGTTGATGGAGAAAAGCCGGAGCTAACGCAGCTCCGACTCCCCTAAGGGAGCTAGCCGTCGACGCTAAGTATAAGATGGTGAGAAGATCCCGTAAACGGAGTCTGCTGCCAACAAAACAAGTGTTGGCAAAGGTCACTGCCGGAGCTACTCAGTTCCGACACCCCGGAGGACTAACTATCGATGCTCTACGTATTGATAGACACTATTGCCGGAGCTACCAAGCGATGGACAATGCCGGAGCTTCTAAGCTCCGACAACCTCAGGGACCTTCACTATCGAAGACTTCGGACCTAAAATTCTACAAGTTTGGAGCAAATGAGTCTTCAACAAAACACAATATCCTCTTGGTACATGTTCACAATCAAATTGTGTACATCTACCAGGGGGCCAAGTGAAGATAAAGGTGTTGAAGACAAAAAGTGAAATTCACAAAAATTTTGGGGATTTCATTCATCTGGAGACAGGAGATTACATCTGGAGACAACGGATTACAAAATTGAGGAAGAAGAAGAGAAAAATACAAGTGAGAGCTAAAGAGATGGTCTAGACCCTATGGAAGAACTCGGAGACCTTCTGGGCGACCTCCGATACGCTGGCTCGGGTAGCTTCGCCTTCTCCTTCGACGGGGCCTTCAAGCACCGGGTCCAGAGGAAATTGGGAGTTTTGGCTGGTGTAGCACGTCAGCACATACTCTGTGACGTTCCTCGCCAGGGATTGCCCCTCAACCTCCAGTTGGTCCGCGATGACATCGCCCACCTTGGAGAGCTTGCTACCTGCTGCGCACAACGCCTGCAGCGCAAGGTCCGGCTCCGGCTCCGGATCATCCGGGCGCACGGGGCTGAAACCCATCAGCGTCAGCGCGTCGTTGGCCTTGCCCAGGAACTCCCAAATCTGTAGGGAGTCCGCCATCCTCAAGCTCTTCATCTCTTCCAGGGATCTCCTGGCCGCCGTCAGTTCGGAATTCTCACGGGCGAGGCGCTCAACTTCTTTGGCGTTTTGCTAAATCTTTGTAGCAACCCGCCTCTCGAGTCTTCCGAGCTCCTCCTCCTGGAGGTGTATCTTGTTCCGTCGATCGACCAGGTCCTTCTCCCTAGCCTCCACTTTTTTCTCCTGGGCAACAAGGGCACATTCGTATTCGTAGAGTTCCTGCCCCCGCACCCAGGTCTTCTCCTCTTCCTCTTGGCAGCGCTCTTCCAATTTTTTGGTGCGCTCCTCGAGGCCCTTGTCAGTCAGAGATATCTTCTCGGCAAGCTCCTCTTCCCTCCTCAGGACATCATCCTGCAGCTCAAGGAGTTTCTGCTCTTCATTCTTGAGCCATTTCTCCCTCTCTTCAAGTGCCTCTCGGCGCTTGATGAGTGCGGTGAGAATGGCCTCAAGCTGTTCGTGCCGAGCATCGGCCGCGTTATTGGCAGCTTTGGCCTGATCATAGATCTCCCGGGATTGAGCGTCGAGGGCATGAGTCATGCCCTCCCTGTCATCCAGCAGCTTGCCCCAGTACTCCAGGCGGATCTTCTCCCGCTTGATCCACTCCTTGTCATCCGCTAGCCTCGACTGCGCCAGCTTGGTCTCGAAGTAGAGCTGGTTACGCCACCGCCTAAGGGTTTGGCGCTCCTCTTCAAGAGCCTTGCTGTCGTGGAAGAAAGCCAATTGGACTTGACGCAGACTGGAGCAGGCATTGTCGATAGACATCGACAGTGGGATGGGCTCCGGACCTACTGGGGTCTCCTCCGCTGGTTCCAGCGGGTCTTCACACAAAAAAATTGGGTCCCACTCTATGAGAGTGGACCCCTGAGCTTCCAAGGCACTAGGGGATGGCCTCAGTCGCCATCGAAGAAGGCCCCGCCGCCAAGTCTTCGTTCACCTCCTCGGATAGGGGGCCAGTGACTTCGTTTGGGCACTCCGGCTCTGACGCAGGTACCTCTGACGTCGCTTCCGGAGCAGGAGCTGCTACTGGCTCCGGTTGGGACACCTCTTCCGAGAGAGGCTCGAGCTCCATCGCCTCTTCAACCACCGGCTCTATGACCCGGGCTCCAACAATAACCGGCTCAGCGGCTGGTGCTTCGGAGGTAGCCGGCTCAACTGCCGGAACTACCTCGACTACCAGCTCACATGCCGGGGCTTCAGTCACCTCCGGCTCAACCGTCGGGGCTTCAGCAATTTCTGGCTCCGAGGCCGGAACTACTACTTCCTCCGGCTCAACAGCCGGAGCTTCCATCACTGCAGCACCAGGACCCGGAGCTTCAACCTCCGAGACAGGTGCCGCTAGCGTGTCTTCACTCCCGTGGTCCGGCGCTACCACGGGAACTTCAAGGGACGAGTCGAGGTCTATGACCACGACAGCCGGCGCCAGAGCTGTCGCAGCCTCAGCCACCACCTGGGGCGGCACCGGGACAGGAGCAGAAGCTCCCACGGCCTCAGACATCGTGGCTGAGGGTGGAGCTTCACCCCCCTTCTTGGGGATGCTGCAGATGATGGACAAAGAAAATTAACAAACAATCGCTACAATTAAAAAGTTAACCAAGGTAAAGATTAAAAATTACCTTGGAAGGCTTCCGCACCAGCTTGTGCGGAACCTTTTTCCTGGACGTTCCGGGCTGGCCACGGTCGGCGTAGAAGCTCCAGAAGGCCCCCCCCGGAACTTGTCGCAGCTACGGGCATTTCCCGGGTTGAGGCTCTCCTCGATCGGGAGGAACCCCTGGACCTGGATGCTCCTACCGTCCCTGGTGCCGGAGTCGTGCGCCCGGAACTAGCACCCCAGGAGGGTTCCACCACGGGGACAGACGCGCTCCGGGAGGATCTCACTGCAGGAACGGTATCGTTCCGGAAGGACCCCACTACGGGGACAGCCGCCACGGTGGTAGAAGATCTTCCCCCCTGGGGAGAAGGGACCGAGGCGGAAGTAGCGGGCCTGATGGACCTTCCGTCGGCATGTCGCAGCTTCCTCTTCCGGCTCTCCGGCTCATCCGCCAGCTCCTTGCCCTTGCCGACGACCTCGACCCTCGGCTATGGGGCAGGGGCGGAGCCGTCTTCGGGCATCCCGGGGATCGCCACCCGGGTGGTTGATCTTCTCTCAACGACACCAAGGTCGTCAAGTGCGGGCAGCGTCCGCCGGAGCTCCCTGCTGAACTCCACTTCCACGTTTAGAGGGAGAAAGGCCGACGGTGGAGTCAAGTCATCACCGTCGACGTTGATGGTCGACGTCGATGCCGTGCTGGAATTTCTTGAGGTGGAACTCCAAGGTTTTCCCTACCATGTTGGACTTCAACCCGGTCTCAACCCGGTCCTCGTCCATCACGCTGTTGAGGGCCCAAGCGAGCTTCTCCCTCCTCTTCAGCGGCGCCCACCTGTTGGCCAGGAAATTGCAGAATACCACCTGAGGAGTCAATACTCCCTCCACGGATTGGCGAATCCTAGTCAAGGCGGGGTTGAAAGCTTCCGCCAGCACCGGAACCTCACTCCAGATCGTCGTGTCGATGCCGGGCAGACCGTCAGGCAGCTCCAACCTTTCGTGCTCCTCCACCCTGACGACTATCCAATCTTTCTTCCAGTCATCCCACTTCCCGGAAGGGAACGACCGGAGGTACTTGAATGGGCACTTCTTGCGCTTCACAAAGTAGTAGAAGCCAAGGTACTCATTGCTCCGGCCAGTGGTGTGGACGGTGAAGAAGGTCCGGAAGAGTTCGATGCAGGGGGGGATGCCCACCCACATCTCAAAGAAGTGGACAAAGATAGACACAAGGAGAATGGAGTGAGGGCCGAGGTGGTATAGCTGAAGACCATAGAAGTCTAGCAGCATCAAGAAGAAGGAAGAAAAAGGTGGGATCAACCCCACCATGGCGTACGAAGAAAAGTACACCATTTCGCTGGCGCGCTCCTTCTCGAAGGGGAGCTCTCCGCCGGCACGGACCAAACGGTTGAAGAAGTCCGAGGACCACCCCATGAGGGCCCGGACCTTCTTCAAATCGCCATCGGTCTTCAAGCGACTCTCGCACAGACCCAACTCCATTGCAGCACAGCTAGGCAAGAGAAGAGAAGCGAAGCATGAGTTGGGAGTTTGAGCGCAAGATCAGATGAGAGGCGTAAAGAACTCCCGACAGTGTGCGCTTTCCTTCTTAAGTAAGCCCTCGCAACGCTTGGATGGAAACCGCAGGGAAGTCAAAGATACCACTCAAGAACTCAACCCAGCCGATGACAAGAGAGCCCAGGACCACCCCGACGATCAAGTCGAGGCTCTTACCCAGGCGAACGGTTGTCATCACGAGGCGGGAAACCCAAAGGCGGGAGCCTGACAAGGCGTGCGGAACCGATAAAGTTTTCGTATCGGGAACCGGCAACCTTCAATTGCGTGAGATTCGCACGTCAAAGATCTCATCTGCCGCACGAGGTGCGCCACGCGGCGGGATCTAACTGTAAATCCTTGCCAACGACACCTTCGAAGACCCTTGAAGACCCAGTTCAAGAGTCGCAAGGATGGACCCACCTCCGACGGAATGACTTCACCCTAGTGATCTTCCTCGGAGGTAGGTCCAGGGGGCCACTGTCGGTACCCTAGAAACCGTACACCCCTTGAGGTTACAAAGATTTCAAAGGAAACTCACCTACTTGGTTTGAAGACCCTCAGAGGCCCACTTGTCAGACATGACCGGACCCGCTTCTCCAACATGGTTAATCCCTGGGTCGCCACGTGTACAACCAAATCGGAGCTACCGCCCACAAGGGGGAAGCTCTGGGCCACGTACCGAAACGGCACCTCCGGACTTAACCCCAGACCGAGAGAAGCTCCAGACTTGACACGTGTCTGGTAGCCCCGGAGCTACCTGCTTCTCATAGCAAGCTCCGGAGCTGCCACGTGTCCAATCGTCGGACCTTTCAGCCTCTAACCTCCGGAAGACCTTGTAACGGCTCCGGACCTTCAAAGGAGAGCCAAGGACTTCAAGACCCGATTAAGTGCCATTAATGCCCTATTAACGACACTTAATCGGACGATCTTAACACCAGTAATGGTGCTGCCAAATCCCGTTATAGGATCATTAAGAGCAATTAATCGTGTATCAATACTAGTAACCGTCGGGGCCACATGTCGGGCCAGGCTAGCTTGTAACGGCCTGTCCTTGTACTATAAAAGGACAAGCCGACGATACACTCAAAGAGGTTCATGCACGGACGATCATACGCACCCCACACGTTCGCGGCAAGCTCTTACCGCTAATACAACACCAACACACCCGTGGAGTAGGGTATTACGCTCAGGCGGCCCGAACCACGTAAATTCTTGTGTCTCCTGTGTCAAACTCCTATTCACCTTCTTGAATCTCCGCGCGCCCACACCGAACTTCAAACTCCCCAATCACTTTAGCAGTGTAGGGAGATCTGCCAGCTCCAATAGTTGACAAATTTTTTCGGTTGAGGCTTGGCTTCTTTATTCTTCTTCTTGTTGTCCTCATACGGGCAATCGACTATAAAGTGGTTATACTCACCACAATTATAGCACGCCCGCCTCATCTTCGGCTTTGTCCTCTCCTTGTACTTGCCTTCACTTGATTTCGTTCCTTGTCTTTTCTTCATTATTCTTTTGAACTTTTTCATGAACAAAATAATATCCTCTTCGGCCAACTCACTGCTTTCATCATCGCTGTCCTCCTCAAGCTGTGCTTCTCTTGCTTCTTTGGATAGAGGCTTGAGTGCGGACTTTAAGGCAACTCCCTTCTTCTTGGCCGATGCGAGGTCGGCTATTTCTTTGACGTGCTTGGCTTGTTTCTCCATCATTTCAAAGTTGATGATTTTGCCAAGCAATTCATCTGGAGTCATCCTCTTGTACCCGGGACTTTCTCTGATCATAGAGCATAGTGTGACATTGCGAGGCATAAAGGCTCTAAGGATGAGCTTTACAACCTCGTGGTCATTCCACTTCTTGCTCCCATATGATCGAACCTTGTTTACAAGTGTCTTCAATCGGTTGTACATGTCCTGGGGAGACTCGTCTTCCTCAATTGCGAACCTTCCTAGTTCGCCTTCGATCATTTCAATTTTTGCCTCCCGCACATGCCGGTCACCTTCATGGGCTGTTTGTAGTGTGTCCCATATTTCCTTGGCAATCTCCAGTCCGTCCACCTATGTGAATTCATCTCGACTTAGAGAGGAGGTGATTACGGCTGCGGCTTGAGCATTTCTGTGGATGGCTTGCTCTTGACTTGGGGTGAGCTCTTCGTCGTCATCTGGGATGTCTATTCCTATGCACACAATATGCCATAAACTTGGGTTAAGGAAAATCAAGTGCATCTTCATATTTTGCCTCCACATGGAGTAATCACTCCCATCGAAGTGTGGGGCTTTTCCAAGAGGAATAGATAGGTAATGGCTGTTGTTTGAATTTAAACGATCATAGTTAAAAGGATATCGGGAGTTGTCGGTGTGACTACTCCCCTTCTTCTTTTCTTCAACTTTAGCTTTCCCTTTGGAAAGTGCTTTCTTTCTGAGGAGTGCTTTCAGCTCCAGCGTCTCCTCGTCATCATCATCGAAGTCTTGAATTGCTTCGAGATACTTTTCCAGCTTTTGATTCTTGTCGTTGTTCACTTCTTCCTGGTTGTTGATTTTCTGAACTTCCTTCATGTCCTACATGATCTCTTCGAGTGGTTGCACTCTTTCTTGAAGAACCTGCTCTGATACCAATTGAATGTAGGCCTAGAGGGGGGGGGGGTGAATAGGCCTTCTTGAATTTTCTCGGTTCCTGTAACACTCAACAACAAAGTCAATACCAGAGATATCGGACTAGTCCGGTAAAGTGCGGACTAGTCCGGTTTTCACGGGCTAAGTTGATCAAGTTGAGTCAATTTGATTGATTCGTTAATGTTTGCAGCGGAAATATAAACTTGAATGACAGTTTAATAGTTGTATGTCAAATTCTATTATAATTAAGGCTCTAGTTCAACAATTTAACTCAAATTGAACAAAGTGAATCAAACCCTAGATTAAGTTGATCAATTAAGATGAAGAACACAAAAGGACAAGACACACGATTTATCCCGTGGTTCGGCTACCACGAAGGCAACCTACGTCCACGTTGAGGAGCCCACAAAAGGACCGGGTCTTCTCCAACCCTTCCCTCGTCGGATCGCCATGAAGGCCAATCCTCTCCCACTAATCACAAAGGGTAAATAACCAAGTTGAAGGGGCGTTCTCACACGTTGAGAGCTCCCTTGATTACAACTTACAAAGCCACCAATAACACACTCGAAAATTACAAATTGAAACGCAAGAGTGTGTTAGAGAATCAAACCAAGAGCTCAATGATGTGTGCCAAGTGTCTCTCCAATGATCTAGAAGTGATCTTCAATAGATTGATCGATTTTGCACTTAATTTCATGCAGAGAGGTGGTTTTTGAGTCTCTTGGGAGGTGTGACGGCGCTAGGGTTCGAGAGATTGTAAAAGTGGGCCGTGCACCTCTATTTATATGGGGTTTCTAAAAGTGACCGTTAGGGTTCAGAAAGATCGGACTAGTCCGTGGTGGTCACCGGACTAGTCCGGTGTGCTGTGTGTAGCAAACTCTAAGTGTCCAGGAATATCGGACTAGTCCGGTTGAAAACGGACTTGTCCGATTTCACTACTGGAAATCTTTGGACTAGTCCGATTGCCATCGGACTTGTCCGGACATATGAAACCCTAAGTGTTTAGGATGACAAGTGCGCACTTGGAGGACTTGTCCGATTTAGATCAGTGTGTATATCGGACTAGTCCGTGTAGACACCGGACTTGTCCGAAGTGGATCAGAAAGAATATCGGACTAGTCCGGATCACAACGGACTTGTCCGATTTTGTGTGACTTGTGCATTGTGTTGAGGACTAGTCCGCATTGGGGAGGACTAGTCCGAAGTGGATCAGAAAGATATCGGACTAGTCTGGTGGATACCGGACTTGTCCGATCTAGTGTAGAAAGTGATATCGGACTAGTCCGGCTGATATCGGACTAGTCCGGTCCTGTATAACTTTGTGCATTGTGTGTGTGCTTGAAAGTGATTGAGCTCTTGGGTGTGTTTCCTTAACACACTCCATACATAATAATCTACTATTCTCTTCTCCTTGGGCTCAAATTCACTTTGCTTCTCATTTCCCTTCTTTTTGGCATTTTGCTCATTTTTCATTATTTGCCTGCATTCATGTCAACAAAAGGATTAGGATCCCAATTGCTTGTCATAAATCATCCAAACCCACAAGGGAGTCCTAGATGCACTTTCAACGTCACATACACCCATTTCGGAAGTGGAGCGAACCACACTTCAGTACTATGTTGTATGCAACAACCTTTCAAAGGAAACCCAAATACCGAACCAGTCCTTCCGTAACGGGCAGGAGGTCCCAGCGCAAAGCATCTCTATGCCCGCCTACCGATTTACACCTTGCTGCCCTCAACCCACTCCTATAAAATGGTAGGGTAAGCCTCGACACCCAGGTTAACCAATTACATCAGTTTCCTGGTTTCCATATAGCCAGTATGCGTCTAGTACAGTTCAAACTGGTCCAACAAGGTTGTGCACAGATCGGTCCTCAGTCAACACAAGCAGGGCTATGCACGTGAGACCACGTCTCGCTGCATCCTACCCGCTGCTCAGTCTCAATTTCATATTCATAAAACATTCTATTATCAAATCTTTACGAGGTGATAAAATCCTATCTCGCGAGTAGATTCCAACTACTCGACCGGATTCCTATAAACATAAGCATGGCATTTTCTACTCGTTGAGCTGTAGACCTACCCAATACTCCATGGGATTTGTGCGTCATGCAAGTGGAGTAACAAGCACCTTAGCCCCAATGCACAAAATTCATCCTAGACATAAGTGATACAAATAGAAACTTTGAAATAGCACTTAAATGCAAATTGGGGCTTGCCTGGCTGCGAGTCAGAGGGAAAGTTAGCTTCTGGGAGAATGCTTTCCAAGGCCTCCGGCTCCTCCTCGATCTCGGTTACTATATGAAGTGCATAATATGAAAGCATATAAGTGATATAGAACTATACGAATCAACTTATAAATACAGTTTTGGTTACTAAACGATTATATTGGCTTTGATACTAGATTCTATAAGGAAGATCTGGATAAAAAATTGGAGATGTTCAAAGAATCTTGTTGTCTCTAAAATTCCAACAAGTAAAAGGCTTCTCTGAATATTTGTACCAAATCTGTAGCTTTTTCATGGCTACCAATGGGTGATTATGGTAGAGGAGGTTTCACTGATTCTAGAAAATTTGTTTCATAATTTTCTGAGCTCCCTACAGGGATAAATTGATTTTACAAGTTTGCAAGAAATCTTGAAATGGTTTCTGTACATTTCACCATTTCTAAACTACATAGACAATTGAAACACTGATCCATCCAGTAAATAAAGTCCAATGAACTTGAACTTCTTACTGGAGATCAAGTGTATTTTTAAGAGTGTCCTGACCAAAATTGAAAATTTTCCAATTAATAGAACAGGGGTAATTATTTTCCCAAGCATTAGCTCAAAGGAATTAATTATGCAAATTCTAGGAGTTTCATGTCCAACAAATTGCTCCACTGCAAATTCAAGATCAAGATGAGTCTACCAGAATTTATTGGGAATTATTTGAGCAAGTATGCTAGGAGTAATTGATTTTTGAAGCTGGCTCAATTTCTGGAATTAATTTCCAATGGAAAACTTTGAATAATCAAACCCGGCCCCACTTCATTTAAATGGGCCAATCAGAGCTTGGCCGCACCGAGGTCCACAGATAAAACCGCATTGCCACACCCGATCCCATGGCCACAGCAGATCTGAGGAAAGAAAAACAGTCGCTGACATGCGAGACCAATGGGGTTGTCTTCAACCTCGCGACGTGCAGTTTGGCCGCGGCGGCGCTGTGCCGGTAAGCTCACCGGCTCCCCTCTCCCAGCCTTCCTCCACCTTGAAACTCACCGCCTAACCATTTTCCAGGGTGCTGAGCACAATGGGGAGGTCGTCTCACGCCAGCGATGGCCGGAAACCCATGTGCGACGGCCACGGCAGCTAGGGTTTCGACCATGTCGGAACTGCTCGACAATGGTACAAACGCTTTGGAAACGAGCTGGGGGGGTTTCTAGGAGCATGAGGAAGGTGAAAAAGAGGTGCACACACCGTATAACGGCCGTCCAACGCAAGTTCGACGGCGAGCAGCGGGGCTTTTCGACGGCGACGAGGAAAACTCGAAATACTCAGACTGTGGTTGATTATTTTCCTCGATTCTTGATCTAGGCGATGCGCTAGGAGGTGGTGAGCATAATACCTAACTGGATTAAGGTCCGGTTCTACCTAGAAGCAGAATCGAAGTGGAGACCTAGTTTCAAAGTTATCATCTTGACATCGGGAAAACCAGAAATACCAACGCTATAGCCTATGACAAGCTGCCGAAATTTGAAGGGATATTCAATGAGCAAATACGCACCACTTTGATTTTTGGGTGTGGGATCAAGAAGGTCTTCTTCGTCCCGGCATCGTTGAACAGAGGGTGGCGCCCTTCGGCTTCAACGGTGGATGTCCGCGACGCTTCAAAATACACCGCAACCAAATGAGAAATTGAGGAACTGCTTGATGGAGATGATAAAGGAGGATGTCTTCTTTACTTTTGCAGTTGGCACGAAGGTGAAAATCGGCCGGAATACTGGGCGCTATGCGGGACAGAGAAGGCGGCTATGGCTGTTGGCGGAAGAACAGAGAAGCTCGTCGCTGTTTCGCCGTGGGAGAGGGTAAGGATGAGAGGGGGGCTCTTTAAGGCGAAACCCAGCTGTGAAGCAGTAACTTAGGCACCGTGGCCGAGCCGTCGCCGTGGCGCCATGCAGCGTCGCGGTGTCGAGCGAAGGAGTAGAGGAAAAACGGTGTACAGAGTAGGGTACTAACCAGTGGGTCGTCCCACTGCCCCTCAAGTCAATCCTTCTCTGGTCCTTCAATTCCCCCACTTAGATTTGTCCAAAAATTCCAGATTTTTGTGGAGAGGCCAACTCAAATGTGTATATTCATATTCTGGATTTTGATTTCAAATTTGGTCAAGTTTCAGGTGAAATTCAAATTCAAAATTGAATTTGAATGGAATTTAATGTACCCATTGAATTAATTAGAAAATGTGCTCCAAATTTTATGAAGATTTACAGGGGTGCTATTTGGAATATTTGGAAGCTAATGATGAACTTAGAATTTTATTTTGGCAAAGTTTGAACACGAGCTATCTTGAATTTTTGATTTCCCTCTATTGAAGTTTAATTTGGATTGATTTTAAATTGCCCTTTCAATTTATTTTTTTCCCTCTGAACTTTGTACTCTGAATTTTGGGCTTTTACATTCCCCCACCCTTAAAAGAATCTCGTCTCGATATTACAAATAAAAGAGACGGAGGTAAAAAGATTACCGGATATGAGATGATAACAAAACCGGATAGTTTGCGCGGAGATAGTCCTCGCTTTCCCATTTTGCTTCCTCAGTGGTATGGTTGCTCCACAAGACTTTGTAGAAGCACAAAGTCGATTCCTGGTGGTGCGAGTCTTTTCATCGATAATCCGGATCGGATACTAAGAAAAAGTGAGATCCGGTTGGAGAGCTTCAATGTCTTCGGTGCGGACTTCAGTCGGGGATTTAAGACACTTCTACAGCTGAGAAATGTGGAGTACGTTGTGAACTCCAGAGAGTGACGCCGGTAACTCCAAACGATAGGCCACGGTTCCACATTTTTCAATGATGGTGAACGGACCGATGAATCGTGGAGCAAGCTTTCCCTTCACCCCGAAATGATGAATTCCTTTCATTGGAGAGACACGAAGATAAATGTGGTCTCCGATGTCGAAGTGGAGAGGTCAACCTCTTTTATCCGCATAACTTTTCTGCTGAGATTGAGCAGCCTTGAGATTGGCTTGGATCACTCACACTCGTTCTTTGACTTCATTCACAAGATCAATACCATATATTACAGACTCACCGGATTCACACCAGTTGAGTGGTCTATGACATTTCCGGCCGTAGATAGCTTCATAAGGCGCCACTTGATGCTAGCTTCATAGCCATTGTTATATGAGAACTCCGCCAACGATAAATGATCATCCCAATTTTTACCGTGGTGGATGGCACAAGCATGTAGCATATCTTCTAGAACTTGATTCACCCGTTCAGTTTGACCGTCGGTCTGAGGGTGATATGCGGAGCTTCGGATCAGTTTCATCCCCCACGACGCGTGCAGCTGCTCCCAGAAACGAGCAACAAACAGCGCACTGTGATCTGAAATAATTGTCCGGGAACTCCGTGCAAGCACATGATTCTTGCAATATATAACTCCGCATATTTGTTGGCAATGTACTTTGTATGTACCGGAATAAAATGAGCTGATTTGGTTAATCGATCGACAATTACCCAAATCGAATCATGCATGTGGAAGGCAAGAGGCAAACCGACGATGAAATCCAAACTAATATCCTCCCATTTCCACACCGGAATTTTTAATGGTAGCAGCTGTCCATCCTTTCTCATGTGGTCGACTTTCACCCGCCGACACGTATCACATTCGGATACGTAGTTCACAATCATTTTTTTCATCCGTGTCCACCAAAATCTTGTTTTCAAATTTGGGTACATCTTGTTGCTGCCCGGATGAATAGAGTACTTGGACAAGTGAGCTTCGTCCAGAATTTTCTTCTGAAGTGTCATGTCATGGGGTACCACGATACGGTCTTTAAACCACAGGGTACCATGTTCACCACTTCGAAAGCACTTCATTTCCCCATTCTTCATTCTCCTCTGAATGTGCAACATACCCACGTCTTTCTTTTGAGCTTCCATAATCTCCTCACGTATGGTAGGAATGAGAGCAAGATTATATAACGCTCCATATGGAACCAAGTATAAACTCAGTTCGTCCTCATCCATTGGAGTGATGGACAGATTATTGATGTGAGACTTGCGGCTTAGCGCATCGGCAACCACATTTGCCTTGCCGGGATGGTAATGAATTTCAATCTCATAGCCTTTGATCAGTTCTAACCATCTTCCTTGTCGCATATTCAACTCCTTCTGAGTGAAGATATATTTCAAGCTCTTGTGATCGGTGTAGAGGTGCACTAGATTGCCAAGTAAATAGTGCCTCCACATTTTCAAAGCGAGTACCACGGCAGCAAGCTCAATGTCATAAGTCGGATAGTGCTGCTCATGATTCTGGAGCTGCCATGATCCATACGTGATCACATGGCCTTCTTTCATTAAAACACAGCCGAGACCAATGCCTGACGCATCACAATAAACGTCGAAAGATTTGGTCATATCCGGCTGAGATAACAATGGGGCTGTTGTGAGATGTTTCACCAATGCTTGAAATGCATCCTCACATGCCTTGCTCCAAATATATTTAGTCCCCATTTTCAGCAGCTTTGTCATTGGTTTAGCAATTTTTTAGAAGCTCGGAATGAATCTCCGATAATATCCCGCTAATCCTAGAAAGCTGCGAGCTTCGTGTATGGATGTTGGAGACTTCCATTTCAGCACTTGCAGAATTTTGCTTGGATCAACAGTGATACCCTCCGCTGAAATAATGTGACCAAGAAAGGTACTTGGCTGATCCAAAACTCACACTTTCTGAATTTTGTGTAAAGCTTGTGATCTCGCAATCGTTGGACCACGATATGCAAGTGTTGGGCGTGTTCGTCCTTTGATTTTGAATACACCAGAATGTTGTCGATGAAGACCAAAACAAACTTATCCAACTCTGGCATGAACAAAGAATTCACAAAATACATGAAGTGATCCGGCGTGTTGGTAAGTCCGAACGACATGACGAGATATTCATAGAGTCCGTATCTTGTCGAGAATGCCGTCTTCAGTATATGCTCCGGTCAAATTTTTATTTGATGATATCCGGACCGAAGATCCATGTTCCAGAATACTTTAGCACCCACTAGTTGATGGAATGAAATATCGATGCGCGGTAGTGGATACTTGTTCTTGATCGTCAAGGCGTTGAGTGGAAGATAGTCCACACATAGACGTCTTGTCCTTCTTCTTTAAAAACAATGTAGAGCAGCTCCAAGGTGATGAACTTGGGTGTATGAGACCTTTATCCAGCAGGTCCTTCAAAAATTCATTTAATTCTGCCAACTCATTTGGTGCCATCTTGTACGACCTTCGATAAATAGGCGTGGTTCCCGGGATAAGTTCAATCTTGAACACGATGTCCCTATCCGGTGGCATACCCAGAAGGTTGTCGTGAAACACGTCAGGATATTCATGGACCACACAAATGTCCTCAAGCTTTGTGGCTTCCGTGTTCTATGTGGCTGGAATTTTTTGGATAAGGCGGTCTAGAATGAGAGTGTGTGATTCATGTAGTGGATAGTTTAAATGGACCACACGTGGAACGATGTCGAGAACAGCACCATGACGGTGCAGCCATGACATTCCTAAGATGACATCGAGCTTTTGACTCTCTAATATGATCAGAGAAGTGGGATATAGATGTCCACCCATCTCTAGTGGTGCCCGATAGACCATCCTTTCGGCTGCTACTTTCCCACCCGCAAGGCAAATCAAATATGGACATTTTGTGGGAATGATAGATAATTGGTATTTGATGACATATGATTGGCTAATGAAATTTTGGTTGGCACTGGAGTCAAATAATATGACTACGGGATTTTTGAGTAGAGAAAACGTACCTGCAAAGACGGGTTCGCCTTCTAGCACGTCATCGATAGCTAGGTTGTGGATGTTACCGGGTTTTGATGCTGGTTTCTTGGACTGGTTGCGGGGCTGAGCTGCACCCTGATACGGTGCTTGTCTGCTGCCTTATACCTGTTTGGGGCAGTCCCTTGAAAAATGCCCGACACGGCCACAAGTGTAGCACGTGTATTGTGTCGGGTTCCCGCCAAGCTGTGGACAGAATCCCGGTGCACGTGGTGGAGGTGGATATGCACGCGGGATCATTCTTTGCTGCTGCTGCTGTGGAAATGCGGTCGGAAACGCGGCGCGTTGAAAAAACGACCACGGAATTGCTGCAGTCGTGCCGGTGGCTGCCATCGCTGACTGGATGGAGAGCGATACACCACACAGTACTTCTGCGGACCACTACCGCTGCTGCTCGACGGCACGCTCCATTTCCTCTTATCAGAAACAAGCTCGTGTTGAGCATCTTCCTGTACAATCGCGTCATTGACGATGTCGTTGAAGGTGCCGCAGTTGCATTGTGCGAGTTGGACCTTCATCTTAGGATTAAGGCCCCGGAAGAATATATCCCGCTTCCTATCTTCCGTCCCTAAATACTGCAGCGCTTACTGCACCAAGTGATTGAATGCGCGGGAGTATTCGTGAGCACTCCTCCCGCCTTGCTTCAGCTCCAAAAATTCCTGAAGCTTCCTCTTCATTATACCGGGAGGTATATGGTAGGCACGTAACGTCGCCAAGAATTCGGTCCAGGTGACCGCATGACCACCCGGAAGTGATGCGATGAAGTTCGCCCACCAGGCACCGTCGGATCCCTGAAGTTGTTGCGCTGCGAACAGCGCCTTCTGTTGTTCAGAGCATCGCAGCAAACCAAACTTTGCCTCGAGGGTGCGGATAAAGTTGACCGCATCCAGAGGCTCCTCAGCATCCGTGAAGACCGGTGGATGTGTCACCAAGAAGTCCGAGTACGAACTCTGTTGGGGCTGATGTTGCCCATTGTCATGTCACCCGCCTTGACGGGATGAATTCTGCACCAACATTCGCAGCAACTCGGTTTGCTCATCCCTCGAGCCGAGCACTGCAGCCAGAATCTCTGCGAGAGTCCTCGGAGGTTCAGGTGGTGGTCGTGGAGGAACTTGTTGTTGTGGTGTCGCGGTTTTCTCCCGGGTCGGAGATTCATCCTCACGACCCCGGCTAGATCCTCCCACCTCGGGCGTAGAGCGTATATGCACCATTCTGCATCCACATGTTTTAAAAATCAGCAACATGTTTGTTTGCTCATCCATTCTATACCATAGTAGTACAAGTATTGACAATGTGATAATTGCATAACATTCACATATATTGATAAAGTACAAACTTTATACAAGATATATTATCTCATGGCCAAGTTTACTGTAGTGAACTCCAAAATAACGGACTCCCACGACAGAAGTGCATATCAACTATACTTGGTCTCCATGAGTCGTCATACACACCTTGTCATCTCCTACATACTCACTACTATTTATAGTATCACACAAACATGGCTACAAAATAAACACGAGCCACCACTAACTATACATTGCCCCATGATGGCAGTAGTGCTGCCCCGTCCTAATCCAATGCATCCTCCTTGATGTACTCAAGTATCTCATGATATTCTTCCTCCTCGGAACTTGAAGGCACCTGCTCACCCATATTCAGCCGCATGTCATGAGCCAGTGAAAACTTAACTGGGCACGACAAGTGTGCTTCGGCCTCAATCAGTCATTTCGAAGTTGGTCTGCCTCGAACTCCCAATTCTGAGCTTCATTGACGGCTTTATCTCGTGCCTCGGTGACTACCAACAGCTGCTCTTGCTGTTGCTGCACCACCAACTGACTCGCCTGCAGTTCATCACGAGCTTGCTGCAATTCCTTGCGAGTTTTCCGCAGTTCAGCACAAGCCTTCCGCAGTCTAGTGCGAGTGTGATGCAGCCGATCCTCGCATTAATTCAGCCGGTGATTCGTCGGAGCCAGGAACGAACGTAGGTTCTCAATGATGTAATCAAGTGTAACAACCTCATTTTCATGCATCATGCCTTGCATGCACTCATATACATGTTTAACATTAACCCAGAAAAAGAGGAGCGAGTTTAAAATTGATTTGGAGCATTTAAAATTGATTTGGAACAAAACCGCACTTAAAATGCAGGAAAGTGTGGACTAGTCCAATTTTACTGAGGACTAGTCCGAATTCTCTTTGACTAAAAACATACTTGTCTGTTTTTGCTGCGGACTAGTCCGATTTTGCCTCTAGAAACTTTCGGACTTTTCCGATTTTGTGCGGACTAGTCCGATATTCCAAGAATCCTTGAAAATTTGCTAAGTCCCTGGACTTTTCCGGACTAGTCCGGTGTTCCAGTGGACTTGTCCGATTTCTTTCCGACTAAAATCGGACTTGTCCGATTTTTGGCCAGACTTGTCCGATTTTCTCTCTGGACAACTTCGGACTAGTCCGGTCCTTTTCGGACTTGTCCGATATTTCGTGACTCCGAGTTGATCTTTTGGTTTACGACTTGTTTCTTGGGTTTCACGTTAAGTGGGCCTAGGGACGTCGTGCCTAACTCTTTTAGAGCCCATGAGGGACTCTAAACCGGCCTCTACTCATCCCAAACTCGAAATCCATCTAACCCTAGCCTCCACCTCTATATAAACAACCCCAACCCTTGGCTTGACATCTATTTGCCACTTTTCCACCCCACCCAAACCCTAGTTCGCAGAGAGCCACCATCAAGCAAGGAGGAGAAGATCCCAAGCAAGAAGAAGAAGAGGAGGAAATGAAAGAGGATCAAGATCTCCATCAAGTTTCGTTCTTCATCACCAATTCATCTCCAAGTTCATCACCAACCCTAGATCATCATGATCCAAGTGCTACCTCCAAGTTTCTTGATTTATTGGAGTCCTAAACATCTGGTATACCTTCTATTATCTTTTCCTTATGTGAATTCAACACCTAATCTCCAAATTCACGTCGACCTAGAAAACCCTAATCTACTGATCTCGTAGAGTGCGGACTTGTCCGGTCCCTAGCGCACTAGTCCGATTTCCCTGGATAAATTGTGTTGAATTGATTCTAAAATTTGATCTAATCACATCCAAACCTGTATAAACTTGTTAAAAGCTATTAGAACTAGTTAGTGATCATTAAAAGCAATCTATTAACAAGTTCCACCTTGCATTTGCATTAATCATGCATGTCATGTCATGTTGTATGTGCACTCTTTGATTGTGTTTCTTGTCTTGTATGTTTATTGTGTGGATTAGATGGATTTGCGCTAGATAATGCCGCGGAGGATCTCCAGCACCAAGAGTTTGAAGGCTTTGACACTAATCAACTGCAAGAGCAAGGCAAGTGTCTTTGAAGCATATTGATCCTATTTTAAAATAAATGTTTTGTTTGCAAAATTGCATGCTTGTGTCAATTTGATGGGAATCCTATGATAGGAAGTTTACTAGCATTGTTTGACCACCCTTGTTACCTAGAATATATGGTAGAGAGTCGGGAAGGGCTTTTTACCTTTTGCTTCGCTTAATCAACTGGGATGGGAAACAACTATACCACTCAATTTAATTATGCATGGATGAGATTATGGTTAACATGATCCGGATAAATATGATATGGTAATGGGTGATCTAAGCAAGCCTAGTATGTGGATGGGTTGGACGTATGGTGGTTTGCTTGCTTTAGATCTAAGGACCGGTTCATGCGAGAATAAGCCAGGACTACAGTGCCATCATGAGGCCAAATATGGGTGCGGCGTAGCTGATTAATTAGGGCTTTGCTAGTGCTGTTTGGACCATTATGGATGCTCAGGGAAGGGGTAGTTGGATTTGGTTTGTTGATGATTGGTGGGACTACCCTGGGATCCGAATGGCTCAAGAGGGGGCCCTTGGTTGAAGATGTGCTCAGTGGGAGACATCGCCAGTCTAAATAGGCTAGTAATCCCTTTGTAAAGGCTATTTTGTGATCTCTTGGCCACACACCGATGGAAGTGTGAGACGACATAATAGAGGTTCTAGTCACCGAAAGGTGATGAAATCACGAAAACGTGGGTAAAGCAGTACAACCTCTGCAGAGTGTGTCTAACAAACTATCATGATAGCCGTGCTCCCGGTTATGAGCACCTGGACAACTTCCATGATTAGAGGGAACATAGTATTGGGATGGTATTTGGGATGGTTATGGTTGGTATTATGGTTATGGTTGGTTATGGATTTATTTCTGGTATTGAATATGGTTATTGGCAATGGTGAAATCTGGAATTATTGAGTGAATTCAGATTGGTATTATGATATTACTTATGATTATGATGGGTTTACTTCACATACATATAATATATTGCTTTTCAAATGTTTTAATGTACTTTTCAGCACTTAACCATTATTATATTCGTAATTTGAATCAGCCACATGTCATACTTTCCACACTTGCAGAGTACGACATGTACACACTCTTGCAACCCCCCCCCCCCCCCCCAACAGTTGCAGATCAGGATTGGGAGTTTAATGGTGATAATGCGGAGTTCTAGGCCGTGTCTACCGTCAGCTTGCCTGTGGTGTTGATTGGAGCTGTGCTATACCCCATTGCTTATGATGCCTAGCTGTTTAGTTTGCTTAATTAGAGTATTTCCACTGCATTAGTTGAACTTGTCATTAGTATTCATTAGAGCTTGTATTCGAGGATAATATGGTTTGTTTAATAAAATTTGGTTAATTAATATTGTTCTGCGGTAATTTTCTGTATACTCTTTTGTGAATGCACTCGTGTATGTGTGATGAACATCATGGGCACACATATGTGTTAGCTTGGTTCATTTTTCGGAACTGGGTGTCACAGATAGGTATCAGAGCCACAGGTTGACCGTAGGATGCAACCTAGATAGAATGGACACTTTAGAGCACATAAGAGCACTCAAGAATCGATGTATTTTGGTTGGTGTGTTATTTGCTATATATTGTTTGCTTGTGTGCTTAATAGAGGATTTTGGGATGCCTTAACATTGCCATGTCCATCTAGGCTAGTGTAGCTAGCTGTTTAGTTTCATACCCCTTGATGCATATAGTTGGGCACATTTTCTAATTCTTACCTATTGCATTTCTCCAGATGGTGAGGACTCGCAACCAGAGGGATGGCAATGATGAGGAGGAGAACATTGAAGTGCCTCATAACAACATTGGACAAGGATCTACTCAGGGAGCTATCAACATTGAGCAGCTATTGGCTATGCAAAACCAGCTCATGCAGACCATGATACAAACTATGGGACAGCTGCAGGCTGGCAACATCAACAATCAGCCCCACATGCCTCTACCGCCACCCCTGCCTCCTCATAACCGATTGGGAGAGTTTATGAGGACTAGGCCACTGACCTTTGCTCAAGCTGCTGACCCTATGGATGCGGATGATTGACTCAAGTCTGTAGAGAAGAAACTTGCTATTATCCAATGCAGTGACCGGGAGAAGTTGCTTTTCACTTCTCATCAACTAGTTGGAGCAGCTGCAGATTGGTGGGATTCACTATGCAATGCTCATGAGAACCAAGAGAGAATTACCTGGGCAGAATTCAAGGAGAGTTTCTGTTCCCATTATGTGCTGGAAGGTGTTATGATTTTGAAGAGGCAATAATTTGAGAACTTGAGGCAAGGGAGATCAAGCGTGAGTGAATATCTCAATAAGTTCACTCAACTCTCAAGGTATGCGCTTGAGGATGTGAGCCGGGACAGTCGGAAGCAATACTTGTTCATGAGAGGCTTGAACAATGAAATCCAAGTGCAATTGATCAATTGTGACTATGCCAACTTTCAGAAGCTTGTGGACAAAGCAATTGTGGTTGAAAACAAGATTTGTGAGATGGAACAAGACAACAAGAGGAAGGCGCCATATCAAGGACAGCAACAAGGAAGTAATGTGCGCCCTCGCCTTGCACCACCTAATGCGCCATATTACAGCTCTTCTATTCCTGCTCAACGCCCTGGTTATGCACCACGCCAACCTCAGTTTGTGCAACAGCGCCCTGTTATGCAAGCACCTAGGCCTCCAATGCCTTATGCGCCTCGTGCTAATTTTCCTGCTGCAAGTGTTCCAAACCAAGCCCGTCCCAATAATTATGGTGGAGTTAAGAAGTGTTATACTTGTGGAGAAGTTGGACACTTTTTGCATCAATGTCCTAAGTCAGGCCTTGGTCAAGGAAGCAATGCGTCGAGGAAAACCCAAGACCTAATGGAGGAGCGCCACAAGGGAATCGTGGACAGCAGAATTTTTCTCGTGGCAACGTGAACCATGTCTCTACGGAGGATGCTCAACAAGAGGATGACCTGGTCATTGGTATGTTTCTCGCCAAGTCCAACCCTGCGAATATGTTATTTGATCCTGGAGCATCACATTCATTCATTGCATCGAAGTATGTTGCCAAGTATAGTTTGCCTATCTCTCATATGAAGTTTACTCTATTGGTTAAGTGTCCTGGAGAAGAGATGAGGACAAATATAGTATGTCCAAAAGTAAGCTTTAGAGTAAGGGGGTAGACTTCTCCGCCAACCTCATTGTTTTGGATTCTCAGGGATTGGACATTATACTTGGTATGGACTTGTTGAGGAAGCACAATGGAGTTATTGAGTGTGCCACAAAGACGGTGAAGTTGACCAATGAGGAAGGGATCACCGTAGAATTTGAAGCATCTCAAACCGCACCGAACCAATTGGAGTTGAATCATATGGACGGTGCTACAATTGAGGAGATTCCGGTGGTGAGAGAATTTTTGGATGTTTTCCCGGACGAGTTGCCAGGTATGCCACCTGATCGAGACATTGAGTTTGTTATTGAATTAATACCTGGAACTGCACCTATAGCTAAGAGGCCGTATAGGATGCCTCCTTTGGAATTAGCGGAGCTCAAGAAACAAATTCAAGAGCAACTAGAGAAAGGTTTTATTCGCCCTAGTTCTTCACCTTGGGGAACGCCCGTGTTGTTTGTGGACAAGAAGGATGGAACTCAAAGGATGTGTGTAGATTACCGAGCTCTCAATGAGGTAACAATCAAGAACAAGTACACCATGCCACGCATAGAAGACTTGTTTGATCAGATGAAGGGTGCTTGTGTCTTCTCTAAGATTGATTTGAGGTCGGGATATTTTCAAATGAAGATTAGACCATCGGACATACCCAAGACAGCTTTTAGGACACGGTATGGATCTTATGAGTATACCGTGATGTCTTTTGGATTGACAAATGCGCATGCGTACTTTATGTACCTCATGAATAAGGTCTTCATGGAGTACTTGCAAAAGTTCGTTGTGGTGTTTATTGATGACATTATGATCTACTCGAAGGATGAGAAGGAACATGAGGAACACTTGAGGCTCATGTTGCAGAAATTGAGAGAGCATCAATTGTATGCCAAGTTCAACAAGTGTCAGTTTTGGTTGAGAGAGGTGCCGTTTTTGGGTCATATAATTTTAGGAGGAGGGGTATCAGTTGACCCCGGAAAAGTGAGAGACGTGTTGAAATGGGAACCGCCGCAAAATGTCAAGGAAATAAGGAGTTTCCTTGGGATGGCTGGATATTACCGTAGATTCATCAAGGACTTTTCCAAGATAGCCAAGCCTATGATGGAGTTGCTAATGAAGGGAAAGGCTTTCCAATGGACTCAAGCTTGTCAAAATAGTTTTGAGGAATTGAAGAAGAGGTTGACAACAACCCCAATTTTGGTACTACCGGATGTGAGCAAGAGTTTTGATATTTATTGCAACGCATCGAGACAAGGACATGGATGTGTATTGATGCAATAAGGTCAAGTGGTCTCCTATGCATCAAGACAATTGAAGAAACATGAGCAGAATTACCCCACGCATAATTTGGAACTCGCGGCCGTGGTACACGCATTGAAGATTTGGAGGCACTATATTCTTGGACATAGGTGTGAAATTTATACGGATCATAAGAGTTTGAAGTATATTTTCACACAAACGGATCTGAACTTGAGGCAACAGAGATGGTTGGAGCTCATCAAAGATTATGATTTGGGGATCAACTATTATCCGGGAAAAGCCAATGTAGTGGCTGATGCCTTGAGTAGAAAGGGAGTAAGTCATCAACTCACAGTTCGAGAGTTACCGTCCGAGTTATGTAAGGAGTTTGAAAGGTTGAACCTTGGATTTGTAAATAAGATGGAGATGATGGAGTTAAACCCAACCTTGGAGCATGAAATTCGAGAGGCACAAACCGCATATTAAGAGATCAAGGAAATCAAGGACAGGACCGAAGAAGGGAGAGAATTCAGATTTGATGAAGACAAACATTGTACCTTATGGCTTGGAAAGAGAATCGTTGTGCCTAATGTGAAGCATATTCAGGAGACGATATAAAAAGAGGCACATGACTCGCCGTACTCAATTCACCCTGGTTGTACAAAGATGTACAAAGACTTGAAGACTAGCTATTGGTGGGATAGCATGAAGAAGGACATAGCTGAATATGTGGCATTGTGTGATGTGTGTCAACGAGTCAAGGTGGAACATCAAAGGCCAGCTGGATTATTGCAACCATTGAAGATCCCGGAATGGAAGTGGGAAGAAACCGATATGGACTTCATAGTTGGGTTACCACGTACTCAGTCCGGGTATGACTCAATTTGGGTAATTGTGGATCGCTTAACCAAGTCAGCTCATTTTGTCCCTGTGAAGACCAAATATACAGCTGCACGATTGGCCGAAATATACATGGAGCATATTGTGTGTCAACATGGAGTCCCTAATAAGATAGTCTCGGATAGAGGTTCTCAATTTACCTCCAAATTTTGGCAAAAATTGCATGAAGCTTTGGGAACGATGTTTAATTTTAGTTCAGCATATCATCCTCAAACGGATGGACAAACCGAGAGGACCAATCAGATTTTGAAAGTCATGTTAAGAGCTTGTGCTTTAAAGAATGGGAAAGGTTGGGACAAAAGCTTGCCATACGCGTAATTTTCATACAACAATAGTTACCAAGCAAGCTTGAAAATGTCACCGTATGAAGCGCTTTATGGGAGGAAGTGTAGGACAACTTTATTCTGGAATGAGGCAGGAGAAACTCATGTATTTGGTCCAAATGTGTTGCAAGAAGCCGAAAAGCAAGTCCAAATAATTCGTGAAACTTGAGGGCTGCCCAATCACGGCAAAAAGGCTATGCGGACAATAGGAGAAGGAAATTAGCCTTTGAAATAGGAGATTTTGTTTACCTCAAGATGTCACCAATGAGAGGTCATAAGAGGTTTAACATAAGAGGCAAGCTAGCAACTCGTTATATTGGACCCTTCAAGATTTTGGTTAAAAGAGGAGAAGTAGTGTATAAGTTGGAGATGTCAGCTCATCTATCGGATGTCCATGATGTGTTTCATGTTTCCCAGCTCAAGGAATGCTTAAGAGTACCGGAAGAACAAGTGCCAATGGAAAAATTGGAGCTAGAGGAAGATTTGACTTATGCCGAGCAACTGATCAAAATCTTGGAAACCAAGGAGAGGGTCACAAGGAACAAGGTGACTCGATGGTGTAAAGTTCAGTGAAAGCACCACGCAGAAAAAGAAGCAACTTGGGAGCTAGAAGATGATATGAAGAAGGACTTTCCCTCTCTCTTCTCTTCCGCGTCATGCCTTTAAATGCATAAAGGTGCTGGGTGCATTAGTTAAACCAAAAGGCATGACAAACCACTCATAAAGTCCAAACATGGTTTTAAATGCAGTTTTCCATTCATCTCCTAGTGCCATTCTAATTTGGTGGTAACCACTACGCAAGTCAATTTTTGTGAAGATGATGGCACCACTCAATTCATCAAGCATGTCATCTAATCGAGGAATAGGATAACGATATCGAATGGTGATGTTATTAATCGCTCGACAATCAACACACATGTGCCAACTACCATCTTTCTTAGGAACCAAAAGAACAGGAACGGAACAAGGGCTAAGGCTTTCATGAATATACACGCGGTCCAAAAGATCTTGGACTTGTCGCTGAATTTCCTTAGTTTCTTGTGGATTCGCCCTGTATGCTGCACGATTTGGCAAACTTGCTCCTGAAAACAAATCGATCTTGTGTTCAATGCCTCTCATCGGTGGTAAACCAGGGGGTATCTCGGAGGGAAACACATCCTCAAACTCCTGCAAAAGGTTAGCAACAGTAGGGGGCAATGCAATAGACAATTCATGAAGTGAAAACATGTCTTCTTTGCAAACTAAAGCATAGCACATCCCCTTAGCAGCGAATAAATCAGCAAGTTCAGATTTAGTTGCGAGCAACGATGGTGATTTTAACTTAATAACTTGCTGTTTTTCAGATTCTAATTTTGTTGCTTTGCCCTCACGAATTTTACTCTTCTCAAAATGCACAATTTCAGCAGGAGTCATGGGGAGCAAAGTGATTTTCTTTCCCTTATGCATGAGAGTATATTTATTGGTTCTACCATGATGAATAGCATCTGTATCAAATTCCCAAGGATGACCCAATAAAAGAGAACAAGCATCCATAGGAACAACATCAAAATCAGCAAAATCATGGTATGAACCAATTGAAAAATGGATTCTCGCTGTTTGTGTTACCCGAACCTTACCGCTGTTGTTGAACCATTGAATGTGGTACGGATGAGGGTGTGCTCTTGTTGTCAAACCGAGTTTCTTGATGACGTCCGTGTTTACCAAGTTATTGCAGCTACCTCCATCAATTATAGTGTGTACACGGCAGTCCTTGACGACGAGAAACATGTGGAAGAGGTTGTGTCGTTGTAGCTTGTCGTCGGTCTCCACTTTGGAGCTCAAGGCACGCTGCACAATGATGCTCCTATAGTTCTCCGTCGCCGCTGTACCAAGTACCTCTTCTTTGGTGTGTTCGTCATTTGGATCTGTAAAGTCAGTAGCAAGAGAATATTCATCTTCAACATCCGAAGTACTATCATACCCGCCATCATCGCGTGCTATGTATGCTCGTTTGCTCGGGCAATCTCTCATCATATGACCAAGTCCCTGGCAGCGGTGACACTTAATGTCGGAAGTACGACCCGTAGAAGGAGTGGACGACGAAGGCTTGAATGATGTTGCCTTGCTGCCTTCCGGGACGCGAGAAGGTGGAGCAGCAGGTATAGTTCGTTGGCCGCCAATGGGTGGTGTAGTCGCTGCACGGGGGGGCCGAAGATGGTGCTGTTTTGGATGGTGTAGTTGCTGCACGCGGCGTGAAGTTGCTCCTCGTGCGTTGTTGCTGTTGTTGTCGGCCCTGCAATTCTTTTTCTGCCAACATAGCAAGCTGAAACAATCTGTTAACAGTATCATATTCTTTGTAATCGACAATGTCTTGAATTTCACGCCTCAACCCCCCATAAAAACGAGCTATTTTATCATCCATGTCCTCTACTACCCCACAACGCAGCATACCCTTTTGTAACTCTTGATAATACTCCTCTACGGACATGTTACCTTGGTCTAAACGCTGCAATTTTTTGCGAAGGTCCCGCTGAAAAGATGGAGGAACAAATCGAACACGCATAGCTTCCTTTAATCTATCCCATGTTGGAGGATCAGTTCTAGTTTTAACAAGTTCATTCCACCATATGATAGCAAAGTCCTTAAACTCACTAGTGGCTTGACGAACTCTATGTTGTTCAGGAACAAGATGGGAATTAAATTTTTGCTCTACTGTCATCTCCCAATCAAGATAAGCCTCAGCATCATAAGCACCAGAAAAAGAGGGTATAGTAAATTTCACTTTAGCAAAAGGATCATCAGGAGGGCGATTATAATTGTTATGGTTATTACCTCTCATACCTCGACAATAAAGTGGCAGTCTTGGCTGATTATTGTGATCTTCCAGTTCATCATAAGCATTGTCTTCTTGTCTTCCAGCGAGAGGCAACCGAGCCTCAAAAGTATTCATCCGAAGAGCAAGGTCATCCAGTTGGCGAGTCAAGTTCGCCAATGACTCCTCCATTGCTGCGTTGTATTTGGCGAACATATCCGTCATGGTCTTCATCATATCACATAACTCAGCATGTTGAACACATTCGTCATTATTGTCTTCTCCTGCCATTGTTAGTAGGAAACAAAAGACAACAAACAATATGTTATCCCTATCAACTACAGTGACAATGTGGAAGGTGGAAGAAAACAATCTCTCTCGCTCAAGCGTCTTACCACGCTCTTACAAGTGTTCTTACCGACACAGCAGGTGGTGTGGACGGTGAGATGAACCAATGAAGTGTGGGGTGATTGCAAAGGTACCTGTTATGCTCAAGAGAAATGTGGAGCTTGGATGGCACAATATGGTGGCTAATAAGCAGAAAATCGTTAACAGCTAAACAAAGTTGAATAAGTATTCAATGTAGGAAACTGTTGCTGGTCAACCGAGTGCCCTAGAGCCTAGCACAACACAAGGAAGTATCAAGGCAAAAGATAGACAGAATGATATAACCAACAAAACAGCACCAAGTGGTATAGGCCAATTGCTTTAATATGCGTGCTCTTCACTATTTTTTTTCTTTTTTGTAATATTTTTTTGATATTTTTTATTTTCTCAGGAGCACAAAGATATGGAGTACACAAATTTTCAGTTCAATTGGATGTAATATGCGGCCTACAGAAAATCAAGAAGATTCTTTAAAATTCTTGCTGAAACTTCAGAGGCCGGATAGCCTATCTTCCGAGGGGAATTTGGGCAATCTAATTTCGCCGAACGCAGCTATACCGCGGAAAATCATATGCGAAATTTCGCGTAGATGAATTTGAAAAAACGATTCGCCCGATTTCGAGTCCGTATGCGAAAGTTATGGCCGTTTTAAGGTAGGCTGTCCGAGTTACGATTTTTTGGATATTGATTCCAACTCGGTTTGAGAACAGAACTCGCAATCGGATACGAAAACGATCGGAAATTTGCACAGCAACTAATTGGGTGGTGTGTGATGATTCAAGGATGAATGCCACAAAGGTTTGTCACCTAATCTAGGGCTGGCGATGCGGGAGTTCAAGCAAAGCGGCTAGCTAGGGCAAATCGATGAACGTGGCGGATCGGTTTGTTATTTAGGGATTGTGGAATAGGTGTCGAATAGCAAGAAAACAAGGATGAAACATGATAACTAGGACCCAAAAACACAAAGCTAAACCAGCAACAAGACTCAACCACACGAATGCAAACTCAACAATGCAAACTGAAAAACGAAACTGCAGACACTATAGTCTGGGAAGCGGTAAAAACGATCTAATTTTTGATGTGGATTTTCTGTGGACTCTAGGTACGAAACAAAAATCGATCTAATGGAAGAAAGGAAAACAAAGATACCTCACGGGCAACCTATAAATCTGATACCAATTGATGAGTAGGTTTAGGCCCGATCTTCCGAAAGGTATGTCGATTGGGGTGGAGAACTCGACGTTGATGATCCGCAGCACTCGAGCGGTTCGAGTACCCCTGCAATCACTACACCACGGCTCCGTTGGTTATCAACCGTGCTGCACACGCTTGACCTCGCCAAGAAGGCTAATCCCTGCAAGTGCAACCGAGAACACGAGCAAGAACGTAGAAGACACGATCGGAAATCGCGAAGTTGGGGTCTCACAAACCGTAGAACGGCGATTTTATTGATCTAAGCAAAACCCACCGAATATGACCGGCGGCTGCAGTATTTATAGGCTAGGGTTCGACCAAAACACGATTAGACGCGTCCCTAATGGACTCTTACAGGATACAAGGCCCAAAGGCCCGATTCGGTGGCGCAGCACCGGACAGAAATCTGGACTCGACTTGTTTCGACGATTCCCAATGACTCCGGAAGAATTTTGAGGTGGGACCAGAACCATTAGAAAGTTTATCTTCTCCTCTTTCCGTGCATATGTAGAACTTCGAAAACAGAGTCCGTATGCCTCCTGGGCGTCTGTTTTAAGGTGGACTGCTCATGGACTCCGAGTTGAACTCGAGTCCGAGTTGTAAACTGTTTCCATCTACTTGTGGACGTCCCAGGTGGTTCTCCATGCTCCCAAGGCCTCCTTCCTTCACTTGTTGATCTTCTCCATTATTCCTAATAAGAATTAAATCATCACATAGCAATCTATTCTCAAACTCACATGCAAAAGAAGTTAAGAACGAATTCACCTGCTGATTTAATAACCGTGCCCGTGCTCTTGTGATTGGTCCTTGCAGTTCAATGCGCGTCTCCGCTGTTGTGATGTCCTCATCACCACCGATGCCACACCGGGGCCATAAGGTTTAATCACGTTGCCACATGGAATCCGGGTGCCACAAAAAATCCCACGGGGGTTATCTTCTTCCCCGAAGAACCCTAGCGGCGCCATGGCCGGAGACCGGCCGGCAACTCGCCGGAGGACGTCGGACCACCTTTCCCATGGCTGGGACATGCCACGCGGGAGTTTTCGACCCTCAGGAACTCACTGGTGGCCTCCGTTTCGACTGAAACGCCACGGGAAAGTGTCTACACCGGCGACCGGCAGAACCCGACGATCGGCGACAGCGTTCTCGGTGTACAAGGCATGGAAGAAGCTGATTCTTGCTCTGGAAGCTTCATGGTGATGCTCTGATCATTGTACAACACTCTAATCGGATTGAAATCAAACGGAGGATGGGGGCACCATGGAGCAGATTCTAGGCGGCGGCAAGATTTGAAATCCCGGCTAGCTGGAGTGGGGCTATGGCTATCTAACGCCTCGGGAAGGTTCGCACGTAAGTGTGGATGCTGGGGGCAGCTGGAATTGTGGAGCTACTCACCAAGGAGGAAGGACCTCGGTTTGTAATCGAAGAAGGTCATCAGCGTGCCGGGGGAAAAACCTGCGATTCCTTCCGGGATGCTAGGTCCGGCGGCAGCCTCGGTTCAGGGACGTCGAGAGTGTATGGGCGCGCACCACATCGACGCTTTGCTCGAGCGGGAGCAACTGTGATTCGGGCGGCCGAGTGGAGCGATGCGGAAGGATGAAAAAAAGTCGTGCGCTTGATCCCCTTTTATAGGCTGACGACGGAGCGGGGCAGGTGGCTTCGGGCCCTCGGTGGCGCGCATGCACGAGGCAAACCATCGCGCCGGAGGTCGCGGTGGAGACCTTCATGCCGCTGCTGTTCAGCGCTGGCGCACATGGGTCCGTGAGGTGAGACAGAGCGGTTTTGCTTTGGGCTCCTCTTAAAGGTGGGCCCCACTCTGCTCTTATCCCCTCCATTCTGTTATTTCTTTTTGGTTACTCAAGTCTACATGTGATAAGGACTCAAATTCAGAAGAGAATTGGTCCTGCTACATTTGAATGATTTGACAATTTGAATATCCCAATTAGAATTTGAATTAGATCAAATTTGAACTCATAAGTTTTATGCATATATTTCAATCTACTCAATTATTGCCTTTTTAATGGTCAAGGGTTTCCAATAATGTGCTCAATAATTAGTCCAAATGCAGATTTGAAATTGAGCACTTAATTTGAATATATTTTCTATTCCACATATAACATGTTTGTTTTATTTCTTTTGATTTCCCTTGTGAGCAAAGCACATAATTTCAGGTGTTTAAATTTAAAATTTAAGACCTTTGGAAATTTGAGCTTAGCTGAATTCAAAAGGAATCCAAAATTTTAACTAGAGTTTCACATTAACATTTTTACTCATGTCCATATGAATTTTATTGGCTCTCATATGACCTTAGTCTTCAATGTACATGTTTGAAACTATTATTTCATGTGCCATTCAATGGAGACAAACGTTTCAAAAGTTTGGGATTTTACATTCCTCCCCCCTTAAAAGAATCTTGTCCCGAGATTACAAAAGAAGAAGAATTGTTGGAGTGTATCACCGTTGATACGACGATAGCAACTCCGGATAGTTGGAGCGAAGATAGTCTTCACTCTCCCATGTAGCTTCTTCAACAGTGTGGTTCTTTCATAACACTTTATAGAACCACAACATCCGGTTTCTTGTCTCTCTCGTCTTCTCATCAATAATCCGGATCGATTGTTCAACGTATGTCAGATCTGGCTTCAGTTCTTCAATGTCCTCAGATATGACTTCTGTTGGAGTTTTGAGGCAATTTCTTAACTGAGACACATGGAATACATTGTGTACACCGGACAAGGACGCGGTTAGCTCCAGCCGATAGGCTACGGGTCCACATCTTTCCGTGATGGGGAATGGCCCGATAAATCTTGGGGCTAACTTTCCCTTTACTCCAAAGCAATGAATTCCTTTCATCGGAGAGACATGAAGATACACGTGGTCTACGATGTTAAAGCTCAAGGGACGACGTCGCTTGTCAGCATAACTCTTCTGCCGAGACTGAGCTGCTCTGAGGTTTGCCTGAATTAGCTTAACTCGTTCTTCGGCTTCATTAGTGAGATCTACTCCGAAGATTACCCTCTCTCCTGACTCAAACCAATTGAGTGGTGTGCGGCACTTCCGACCGTAGAGAGCTTCAAAAGGTGCCATTTTGATACTGGACTGATAACCGTTGTTGTATGAGAACTCTGCCAGCGGTAAATGATCATCCCAGTTCTTTCCGTGATCTATGGCACATGCCCTTAGCATATCTTCTAGGATCTGGTTCACCCTTTCAGTTTTTCCATCAGTTTGAGGGTGGTATGCTGAGCTTCGAATTAACTTAGTTCCCATTGCTGGGTGTAGTTGCTCCTAGAAACGAGCAACAAACAACTATCCTCTGTCAGAGACGATGGTGCGGGGAACTCTGTGTAAGCACATGATCCGTGACATATACAGCTCAGCATATTTCTTTGCATTGTACGCCGTGTTCACTGGAATAAAGTGTGCTAACTTTGTTAATCGGTCTACGATTACCCAAATAGAATCGTGCTTGTGGAACGTGAGAGGCAATCCAACAATGAAGTCCATACTAAGATCCTCCCATTTCCATGCAGGGACACATAAAGGTTGTAGTGGTCCCGCTTTCCTCATGTAGTCAGCCTTCACCCTTCTGCATGTATCACACTCAGACACGTACTTTGCAATCTCTCTTTTCATTTTTGTCCACCAGAATTTTGTTCTAAGATCTTGATACATCTTATTGCTTCCTGGATGGATTGAATACTTCGATAAGTGAGCTTCATTCAAGATCTTCTTCCTGAGTTTCATGTTCCGGGGTACCACTATACGATCATTGAACCATAGGGTTCCTTGTTCATCTTCTCGGAAACATTTCACCTCTCCGTGTCTCATTCTCTTCCGAATGTAAGACATAGCCTTGTCTTTCTTCTGAGCTGCAATAATCTCCTCTCGGATTGTAGATATGAGAGCAAGATTATATAGAGCTCCGTAGGGAACCAACCGTAGACTTGGTTCTTCCTCTTCATCCGGAATGATGGTTATGTTGTTAACATGAGATTTCCGACTCAAAGCATCGGCAACTACGTTTGCTTTGCCCGGATGGTAATGGATCTCAAGTTCATAGTCCTTTATAAGCTCTAACCATCTTCTTTGCCTCATATTCAAATCCTTTTGAGTGAATATGTACTTGAGGCTCTTGTGGTCTGTGTAGAGATGCACTAGATTTCCCATTATGTAGTGTCTCCACATTTTCAATGCCATTACCACGGCAGCCAACTCCAAGTCATTAGTCGGATAATGCTGCTCATGAATACGGAGTTGCCTTGATCCATATGCGATTACACGTCCTCCTTGCATTAAGACGCATCCCAGACCAGTGCCTGATGCATCGCAATAAATATCAAACGACTTTGTTGTGTCTGGTTGAGCTAGAATTGGTGCCGTTGTGAGATGTTTCTTCAATATCTAGAATGCCTCTTCACAGGCTTCACTCCAGACATACTTGTTTTCTTTCTTCAGCAATTCCGTCTTAGGCTTAGCCACTTTGGAGAAACTTGGAACAAATCTCCGGTAGTAGCCAGCTAAACCTAAGAAGCTTCTGACCTCATGGACGGAGGTCGGAGATTTCTATTTAAGTACCTGTACCACTTTGCTTGGATCCACAGCAATACCGTCAGCTGAGATAACATGACCCATAAATGGTACCTTGTTAATCCAAAATTCACATTTGCTAAGTTTGGCATATAGCTTATGGTCTCTCAATCGTCGAAGCACGATATTTAGATGTTCGGCGTGTTCTTCTTCTGATTTGGAATAAACCAAGATGTCATCTATAAAGACCACCACGAACTTGTCCAACTCCAGCATGAATACTGAATTCATTAGATACATGAAGTGAGCCGGTGCGTTGGTGAGACCAAAAGACATGACAAGATACTCATATAGCACGTATCTTGTCAAGAATGCCGTCTTAAGTATATCTTCAGCCCGTATCTTGATTTGATGATAACTGGACTAAAGATCCATCTTCAAAAATACCGTAGCACCCACTAATTGATCGAATACCATGTCAATCCGTGGCAGTGGATACTTGTTCTTTATAGCCACATCATTCAGCGGACGATAATCAACACATAACCTTAGTGTCTCGTCCTTCTTCTTCACGAATATCGCTGAGCATCCCCAAGGTGATGAGCTGGAACGTATGAATCCCTTCTCAAGTAACTCATTCAATTGTTCTTTTAGCTCCGTCAATTCCTTGGGTGCCATTTTGTAAGGTCTTCAAGATATGGGTGTGGTTTCTGGTATTAACTCAATCTTAAATTCCACATCTCGCTCAGGTGGTATGCCTGGCAGATCGTCAGGAAACACATCTGGGTAATCCCGAACAACTGGAATGTCCTCTAGCTTTGTGGCTTCCGTGTTATACACCACTAGAGGTTGTGGTGTCACATTCTTAATAACTAAAGTATGCTGCCCGTGCCTTTTAGAATTCAGTTGAACGGTACGAGCACTGATATTGAAGATTGCTTCATGATGTGTCAACCAGGTCATTCCCAAGATAATGTCAATCTTCTGCCCGTCCAATATAATGAAGGTGGTAGGGTAAATCCTAGCATCCAAACATAGAGGTGCTCGGGCTATAATCTGATGGGCTGACATTTTTCCTCCAGGTGAATTTATTGTATACGATGTTGATAGCGTTGTGGATGATAATTGGCGCTTCAACACGAACTCCTTGCTGATGAAATCATGTGTTGCTCCAGGATCAAACAACACAAATGCCGGTTGATCATTTAAGCTGAACATACCCGCTAACACGGTTTCTCCTACTGGAATATCCATGAAAGCTATAAAGTTGAGGCTGCCGGCTTTCATCCTCTTCTGTTGCCTACGAGATTGAATATTTCTTGGAGGAGCAACTTCTAGACTGATGTCTTGTTTAGCTGTAGGACCTTCTAGAACTAACTGCTCTTTATCACCACCACTATGTACGATCCTTTGCATTACCTGTAGTGGAGTAACTTTTTGTGCCGCTCGTGACGGTGGTGCACAAGAACTCACTTGCAGCTGCATTTCTGGTGCTTCAATCCACTGTAGTGGTGGTGACCAACTCTGCATCGATGGCTGTATTGCAACTACCCGAACTTCCGGTTCGGCTGGTAAATGATATACCAGTCGATATTTCCAAGGAGTACCACTAATATCATCCGTTGATGTAATGCTCTTCCTCATCTCCGCCTGACAAGAAGAGAAGCATCTTCCTGCCATATAGCGTTACTGACCAATTCGTTATAGTCTCCTTTGTTGAATAGGACCAATCTTTCACGAAGTTTGTCATTTAAGCCTCGGAGAAATTGGTCACACCTCAAAGCTTCTGTTCTCACATAGTCTGGTGCATATTGTGCCAACCGGTTGAATTCTCTGGAGTACTCAAGAGCACTCCTCCCCCCTTGGGTCAATTCTACAAACTCTTCAAGATTCGACTTGATAACCCCCCTCGGAATATACTGAGCACAGAACGCATCACGGAATTCATTCCAATTCACGTGATGTCCTCCAATGGTCATGGCGAGATACTCTGCCCACCAAGCTCTAGCAGACATGAAGTTGCTGAACTGCAAAGGCCACCTTCTGATACTCGTTACACTGGATCAAGCCAAGTTTAGCTTCAATAACTCGGATGCAATGATGTGCTTCCAACGGATCTGTTGCTTCCGTGAATACAGGTGGTTGAGTTGTCAGAAAATTCACATACGAACTTTCATTCAGATCCCATTGTCGTGATGCTTGAATAAAACTTTGTTGCACCAATGTCTGAAGCAGCTGGTTGTTCTCACGATGAGACTCAACCATTTGTGCCATAACCTCCGTCAATCGGGTCGACGACAGTTCTTGCGGTCGAGTCAAGTCATTTCCTCTGTGACTAGACTCTCCCATTTCAGCGTCGGAATGAGTGCGAACCATACTGCAAGAATGACCAATTACGGTTACTCTCCAAGATTGAATGACTGTCGATGCTTGAAAAACATTAACCGTATATGAATCATAAAACTTTGCAGCATATTCATACATGTTCAAACGACACTCTGATTCTAAACTTCTTTTAGACCTCTTAATGAGTTATTTCCAATGCTGCAGCTTCATAAACTGATCATACATACATCTTGACATGTTGCACAACCTTGGCAAGTTTCGAACATGCCTATCCATAAACAAGTTTCCATTTCAATTGCATTGGCCAATCTGCTGTCTAAAATTGACCAGTTTGCAACAAACTCAGATTCTACTACAGTAAAGAGTAGAACCAATCCTGAACTTGAATACCAAAGTTACAGTCAACTTCATTAGCTTACTTTGCTTCCTGATCAGCTCTGGATCAAAAGTTATGATATTTCAAAGTTGACAGAATTCTAAAAAAAAAAAAATTCAACAGCACCTCCTTTGGAAGTGGCTGATTTGAACATCACTTTCCATACAGTTCTGCCCCAAATTTGGAAAAACTTTGAATTACAAAGTTGTAACACATATCATAAACTTACCAACGATATCACCTAGGATCTATAGAAATTTTTCTACAGGAATAGGATTGAAAAACCGAAACATTCCAGAGAGGTTTTAACAGTTCTGTTTCCAGCAACAGTTTCTACCAATCTGGAATTTTCACCAATTTGAAGATTGATTCAGTTCTGGCCGTCTACAAACAAGTTGTAGAGCACTTCAAGACCTTCCCAAAAATGTATTACACATCCACATTGGTTAAATATAGCAAGAGTTATGCCCTGTACAAATCCAGCAAAAAGTTTGCCAGAAAAACAGAGAACTCTGCTTTTGAATCTTTTTGAATATCACTTAACTCCAATTGAATCTTAGTTCTATAGTTAATATTAGATTCTAAACTTTCATTTGGTTCTCAACTCAAAGTTTCACTTGTCTTTAACAGAACAGATTTTTGGGGTGAAGTAAGGTGTGAATGCATCACAATAATTATGTCGGTACCACATTACCTCACAAACTGAAAATCTTTACCGGATTCATAGCCGGCATAACGTGCTATAGGTGGCACTAAATTGATCACTCGCAAACGTATTCTACTCGCAAAACGTCCCACGTGGTTAGTGTACCTGTCGCTACACTCAAACTACTGATCAATCATATGGTACCGTACGGTACAGTCTAGCCCGCACGGCGATCAATTCACAAAAACATATATTAAAGTAAAAACATTCGTCCCGTATCATTCCATACGGGCCGCCTCGAGTTAAGCCACGTCTCGAGGTACATGACCGGGTTTTCTACCACCCGACGGGGTCCCACGTCTTTGCATAATGCTGCACCAGTAGGAGGTGCATCGGGTTATGTCCCACCCGACGGGGGCTCCCACTAATTTTGTGTCACGCTGGGGTACCGCGTGTCATATGCTCTCAGAAATATGGAAAGTTTCAGAGACTCATATTGACATTTCCGTGCCAAGCCATGGAAATAACCACATGCTACCTCTCGCATGGTGAGCTTACCGCAATTGATCAGCTTGCGGTGGCGTACATTACCTCTTACCTGACGTTGGAGCGTCGTTACAGAATATAATAACACATATGTTAGCTTTGCCACCTTAAGTACTAATACAATAATAGACCTTATGTGGGCATATAACTAATCCTCACTCGACTACTTCGTAGTTTTCAAAAATAGGCTCTTTTCAAGTGTGCTATTCCCAATGAAGCTCTGATACCATGTTTGTGGGGATCGGAGTCCACACATCCGAGGATCTCATTGGGTGGTGCCGTGCGATGCGGCACCTAACAGCACATACGAAAAGAATACCAAAATATACAAAATTTTCATTTCATAATTATATTCAGAGTTTACAAAACAGTGTACATCAGAAGTACACACGCAGCGGAATTACATACTCATATTCTCACCTATCTAAGCATAAGAGAAAACGTCCATGCCCTAGGACGCTTCTCACTAGCAACATGATGATTATTTAGCAGCAGCGTGGTTCACATGAGATTTATCTCGATAACTCGAGGCTCATGTACAACCTGAACAGCAGAAATAAAACTAATACCTGCAAAAATCGTTAAAGCGCAAACGTGAGCATAAGGCTTAGCAAGACTTAACCGTCTCACTAGACATATGCAGGGGTAAGTACTAAGCATGGGTAAGGAATAGCATAAAGGACTCGCCTACAAGTGGATCCTTATATTCATGTTTTAAGTAGCAAATGACATTCTTCAGGCACGACACATCATAGACTCCACAATCAAACAAGAAATGCTTTGCCGATGATATGACATGCCCAAAGCACATAATGCTATTACAGCTAAAGTACGGGGAAACTGTAAACTTTTAATTGTACTATTTCTAAGCCAAACAAGGTTGCAATGCAATGATTAAGCAGATCAGCAATATTTATCATCATTCCGTTACTCTTATTTACTACGTCACAACTCAGTGAACAAGTGGTACTCTATTACCGCGAGGGACGGTGATTGCAATCAGGACACACCCGGAATACACGACACATACGCCCGCTCGGAAGTACCTTTCACTGTACTCCACTCCCACGTCGTATGTGGCCACCTTTCACCCGTCATCCCGATGTCGAACCAGTTCTACCGTCCCAAAAGTAAGGTCCCTAACTGAACACGTCGAAGTTGCTCGTTAGAGGTTCCCACCTTACGATCATCTTCCCCTGAAGGACGGCAGTATAAGTTTCGACACGAGGGTGCTCGAGCTACATCAGTTTAATGGACCCCATTAATCCATTATATAACCGATACTGTTCAAACATGCTCAACAGGGCCGCACACGAGACGGTCCTTAACCGACACAGACGGGGCTACAACCAACCTCCACATTTGCCTTACCCTTACTGGCCCAGGCCCAAATGTGGTCGCAAGCATTGTCCCCCTCATCCGGGATCAGACAACCTTGCGCGTCCTGTCCTACAGGAACATCCATGTCCACATCTCCAATTATTAGGAGTGAACATTTTGGTAACATCTCGCGAGTAGGTTTCCCTTACTCGACTTCTCTCGCAAGTAGAATTCAACTACTTGACTTGTGATCAATAAAATGTCATCCTCTCGCGAGTAGATTCCAACTACTCGACTGCTACCGGATTTCCTATACATTAGCAAAGCAATTACTACAGGTCAAACTGTAAACTGTTCCAACCAATCCTTGGGATTTGTGGCCATGCAAGTGGAGTACCAATCACCCTATACGTAATGCACATATCAAACTTAAGACGTAATGTGAGAAATACTGCAAAACTCTGTAAAGCTTTTAAATGCAAACCGGGGCTTGCCTTGTTTGCGCTAAGTCAAAGAGTCAGTGGCTTGATGCTTCTCGAACAGGTCATCTTTGACTCCTTTCCGTCACGTCGTCTATCGCAATGGATATACATATAACACATAATATATTTTAATAACCTAACTAATGAATATGCACACATGATGTCATACTCATAACAGAAGTATGTTTGTAATTCAAGAATTAATAAAGTGTACTGTTGGGTATTAAATTGGATTTGGGTAAGTTAATTTGATATTACTTCATATTATAAGAATGTACATAAGAGATTTCTATATAGTCAAGGATATTAGGAAACTATACAGAATTACAGTCTTATGTAGATGAGTTCTTTTGGCTCTGATAATTTAACTCTGGTATAGAGATGTGATGAAGAAATTCCCATAAAAATTTCAGAGAATTTGATGGGAGAAAATGATCTACAAAAATCTATCAAGCTTTCATAATTTAGGAATTTTCAGATAAAACCAGAGGTTTTATCATGTCCATAAATGGCACCGATAGATAGTACTGAAAAAAAAGGAAACTACCAAAGTTGGTTTCACGATTTTTCAAGCTTCCTACAGTAAGATATTGAATTTGCAAGTTCTTATAAATTTCTGGATTTAATTTGTTATTTTCTGGAATTATAATTAACCTAGGCAAAGACTTTGAATTAAACCCTCTTAAACATCTTTGTTATGTTTGAAACTTTTACAGGAGCTTCTAAATAATAAAGTTATTGGTTGGGTAAATTTCCAGAATTATCTGAATAGAACCCTATTTTCTATATTTTCCACAATGTATTATACCAATTGATTTATAGACTATTCTCTAGGACATTTCATGAAGATTTTGATGGACCACTGGAAAGTAAAGATCTTAAGGAGAATTACAAAATTTGTTTCAGCTATTTTGGAGAATCCTAGCCAAAGTTATAGTATTTCAAAGTATAGGTATTTTTGAGGAATTATTTCTGAATGGAAAAGGACACCCTTTAATCAACTGACACGTGGCCTCCAATTCTCCCCACCCCACCGATGCCACACCGGGGCCATAGGGTTTAATCACATTTCCACATGGAATCCGGGTGCCACAGGAAATCCCACGGGGGTTATCTTCTTCCCCGAAGAACCCTTGCGGCGCCATGGCCGGAGACCAGCCGGCGACTCGCCGGAGGACGTCGGACCACCTTTCCCGTGGCTGGGACTTGCCACCTGGGGGTTTTCGACCCTCAGGAACTCACTAGTGGCCTTCGTTTCGACTGAAACGCCACCGGAAAGTGTCTACACCGGCGACCGGCGGAACCTGACGATCGGCAACGGCGTTCTCGGTGTACAAGGCATGGAAGAAGCTAATTCTTGCACTGGAAGCTTCGTGGTGATGCTCTGATCATTGTACAACACTCTAATCGGATTGAAATCGGTCGGAGGATGGGGGCACCGTGGAGCAGATTCTAGGCGGCGGCGAGATTTGAAATCCCGGCTAGCCGTAGTGGGGCTATGGCTATCTAACGCCTCGGGAAGGTTCGCATGTAAGTGTGGATGCTGGGGGCGGCTGGAATTGTGGAGCTACTCACCAAGGAGGAAGGACCTCGGTTTGTAATCAAAGAAGGTCGTCGGCGCGCCGGGGGAAAAACCCGCGATTCCTTCCGATATGCTAGGACCGGTGGCAGCCTCGGTTCAGGGACGTCGAGAGTGTATGGGCGCGCACCACATCGACACTTTGCTCGAGCGGGGGTGACTGTGATTCGGGCGGCCGAGTGGAGCGATGCGGAAGGATGAAGAAAAGCCGTGCGCTCGATCCCCTTTTATAGGCCGACGACGGAGCGGGGCAGGTTGCTTCGGGCCCTCGGTGGCGCGCATGCACGAGGCAAACCGTCGCGCTGGATGTCGCGGTGGAGACCTGAATGCCGCTGCTGTTCAGCGCTGGCGCACATGGTCCGTGAGGTGAGACAGAGCGGTTTTGCTTTGGGCTCCTCTTACAGGTGGGCCCCACTCTGCTCTTATCCCCTCCATTCTGTTATTTCTTTTTGGTTACTCAAGTCAACATGTGATAAGGACTCAAATTCAGAAGATAATTGGTCCTGCTACATTTGAATGGTTTGACAATTTGAATATCCAATTTGGCCAATTAGAATTTGAATTAGATTCAAATTTGATCACATAACTTTTATGCATATATTTTAATCTACTCAATTATTGCCTTTTTAATGGTCAAGGGTTTCCAATAATGTGCTCAACAATTAGTCCAAATGCAGATTTGAAATTGAGCACTTAATTTGAATATTTTCTATTCCACATATAACATGTTTGTTTTATTTCTTTTGATTTCCCTTGTGAGCAAAGCACATAATTTTAGGTGTTTAAATTTAAAATTTAAGACCTTTGGAAATTTGAGCTTAGCTGAATTCAAAAGGAATCCAAAATTTTAACTAGAGTTTCACATTAACATTTTTACTCATGTCCATATGAATTTTATTGGCTCTCATATGACCTTAGTCTTCAATGTACATGTTTGAAACTATTATTTCATGTGCCATTCATTGGAGACAAAGGTTTCAAAAGTTTGGGAGTTTACACAATATTCACCGGACTAGTCTAATAACCTCTCTGTCCAGGATCGGACATGTCCTCCCAGTGCGGACTTGTCCGCACCGGACTAGTCCGATAACTTTCCGACTAGTCCGATAATCCTTCTGATCAATATCGGACAAGTCCGATATTACACAGACTAGTCCGAAATCCTCGCTGACCTACATTGGACAAGTCCTTACCCCTCAAAATTCCATGACACTGGACTATTCGATCTTATCCGTACTAGTCCGATAACCTCTCTGACTAAAATCGGACAAGTCCCCCAAGCGCGGACTTGTCCTCAATTCACTAAGGGATTCACCACGATCGGACTAGTCCGATATGTGACGGACTAGTCTGAACAACACCAGAGACTAAATCGGACTAGCCCGATTATTGCCGAACAAGTTCGATAATTCAGGACACTTAGGGTTTCCCACACGCCGCACACCGGATGAGTCCGGAGTCCACCATAGACTACTCTGGACATCGAAAACCCTAACGGTAACCTTTGGAAACCCTAGTATAAATAGAGGTGTACGACCCCTAATCAAACTCTATCGACTCCCTGCGTCGTCACACCTTCCAAGATTCTAAAAAACACGTCTCTCCACATAATCCAACGCAAGAAAGATAAATCCTTGAGGATTAACCATAGATCAAAGGAGAGACACGTTCTTCATGATTTGAGCTCTTGGGTTTGATTCTCTCACACACTCTCGCTTTTTTATTGCATACTTTTCGAGTGTGCTTGGTGGTGTTTTTCAGTTGTAAATCTTGGGAGCCCTCAACTTGTGATAAGGCCCCTTGAACACGGTTATCTTACCCCTTTGTGATTGGTTGAAGTGAATTGTCCTCCATGATGATTCGACGAGGGTACGGTTGGTGAAGACCTGGTCCTTTTGTGGGCTCCTCAACGTGGATGTAGATTTCCTCTATGGAATCGAACCATGGGATAAAAATCACTGTGTCATTTGTTCTTTTGTTCTATCTATTCATAGTGATCTAGGGTTTGCTTAATCTAGTTCAATTTGCGTTAAACATTGAATCTAAAGTTAACTTGTGCCACATCTAGTTTTATTGAAGTAATACACTCTATTTGTAACTCAATTTCCGCTGCATAGAGTACTTTGATCGAAATCACTCATCAAACTTGATCGATCTAGTCTGCACACATCGGACTAAACCGCACCCCACCGAACTAGTCCGATTTCTTTGTATTTGATCACGTTGCTAAGTGTTTCATGTTCTGATGAAAAATTCAAAAAGCCTATTCACCACCCCTCTAGGCTACATTCAATTTGTATCAGAGCGGGACTCTTCAAAAGGAGACTAATGTCGGACATCAAGGATGCGCACAAGAACTTCAACCAAGAGAAGGTTGAATATGAAAAGACTCAAAAGTTAGAGAAGCTCCTCGATGCCATTCAAGACTTCGAGAATGATGATGAGGAGACGCTTGAACTCAAGGCATTCCTGAGGAAGAAGGCCTTCTCTAAGGGAAAGATAGAGATCGATGATGAGAAGAAGAAGAAGGGGAGTAGTCACACCGACTACTCCCGATATCCTTTCAAATATGATCGTTTGAATTCCAACAAAAATCATGACTTGTTTATTCCTCTGGGAAAAGCCCCACACTTTGAGGGCTATGATTACTCAATGTGGAGGCAAAATATGAAGATGCATTTAATATCGCTTAGCCCGAGCTTGTGGCATATAGTGTGTACAAGGATAGATATACCGGATGACGATAAAGAACTCACACCAAGGCAAGAACAAGCTATCCATTAGAACACTCAAGCCGCGGCGGTCATAACCTCATCATTGAGCTGACACGAGTTCACCAAGGTGGATGCACTCGAGATCACTATGGAAATATCAGACACATTACAAACTGCACATGAAGGCGATTGTCATGTGCGAGAGGCCAAGATTGAAATGATCGAAGGCGAATTGGGAAGATTTGCCATAGAAGAAGATGAATCACCGCAAGACATGTACAATCGGTTGAGGGCTCTCATTAATAAATTTCGAGCCTATAGAAGCAAAAAGTGGAACGATCACGAGGTGGTGAAGCTAATTCTCATAGCCTTCATGCCCCGCAACGTGACTCTATGTTCAATGATTAGAGAAAGCCCCGTGTACATGAAAATGACCCCAGACGAATTGCTTGGAAAGATTATAAATTTTGAGATGATGGAAAAGCAAGTAAAACATTTCAAAGAGATTGCCGACCTCACCTCGGCAAAGAAGAAAGGAGTCGCGTTGAAGTCCACTTGCAAGTCCAAGTCAAAAGAAGCTAGAGAAGCCCAACAAGAAGAGGACAGCGACGATGAAAGCAGCGATATAGATGAAGAGGATATGATCCTCTTTATGAAGAAATTCAAAAAGATGATGAAAAGAAGACAAGGTGGTAAATCAAATGAAGGAAGACACAAAGACAAGTCAAGACCTAAGTTGAGGCGTGCTTGCTATAATTGTGGTGAATACAACCACTTTATAATCGATTGTCCTTATGAAGAAAATAAGAAGAAGACCAAGGATACAAAGCCTCAACCCAAGAAGATGTTCAAGAATAAAAGTAAAATTGGACAGGCGCACCTAGGAAAGGAGTGAGACTCAAATGATGAGTCCTCATCTGAAGAGGAAGAGGAGATGGCTAGCATAGCAATCAAGAAGACAACCAAGAAACCCACCCTCTTCCCAAAAAATGGTGCAAGGAAGTACAACGACACATGTATAATGGCAAAGGAAGGTAAAAGAAAGGTAAAAACTAAATCTTCCTCCTCGCATTTTTACTCTAGTGATAGTGATTGTCGGTGGTTTGGAACCGGCATATCTCCCTACATGGCTAAAGTGATAGGGGAGTTTGAAGTTCGGTATGGGCGCGCGGAGGTTCAAGAAGGTGAGTAGGAATTGACACAAGAGACACAAGAGTTTACGTGGTTCGGGCCGCCTCAGCGTAATACCCTACTCCACGGATGTGTTGCTGTTGTATTAGCTGTATGAGATTGTGTTAGCGTCAATGGCGTGTGTCTTTGGCGTATGTGTCTGTGTGTGTCGAGCCCCTTGAACGTGTCGTCGGCCTGTCCTTTTATAGTACAAGGGCAGGCTGTTACAAGTTAGCCTGGCCCGACATGTGGCCCCGGCGGTTACTAGTATTGACACTTATTTAACACATTTAATCGCTCTTAATGACCCTGTAATGGGCTTTGACAGCACCGTTATTGGTGTTAAGATCGTCCGTTTAAGTGTCATTAATATGGTATTAATGACACTTAATCGGGTCTTGAAGTCCTTGGTTCCCCTTTGAAGATCCGGAGCCGTTGTGGGGTCTTCCGGAGGTTAGAGGCTGAAGATCCGACGGTTGGACACGTGGCAGCTCCGGAGCGTACTGTGGAAACAGGTAGCTCCGGGGCTACCCGACACGTGTCAGGTCCGGAGTTTCTCTCGGTCTGGGGCTATGTCCGGAGGTGCCATTTCGATACATGGCCCGGAGCTTCCCCCTTGTGGGCGGTAGCTCCGGTTTGGCAGTACACGTGGCGACCCAGGTATTAACCATGTTGGAGAAGCGGGTCCGGTTATGTCTGACATGTGGGCCTTCGAGGGTCTTCAAACCAAGTAGATGATTTTCCTTTGAGATGTTTATAACCTCAAGGGGTGTACGGTTTCTAGGATTCTGACAGTGGCCCCCTGGACCTACCTCCGGGGAAGTCATTCCACCGGAGGTGGGTCCATCCTCGTGACCTTTGAACTGAGTCTTCAAGGGTTTTTGAGGGTGCCGTTGGCAAGGACTTGGAATTAAATCCTCGCCGCGTGGCGTATCCCGCGTGCGGCAGATGAGATCTTTGGCGTGCGGATCTCACGCAATTGAAGGTCGCCGGTTCCCGATACGAAAACCGTATCGGTTCCGCGCGCCTTGTCAGGGCGCCGCCTTTGGGCTTCCCGCCTCTTGATGACAACCGTTCACCTGGGTAAGAACCTCGAATTGATCGTCGGGGTGGTCCTGGGCCCGCTTGTCATCGGCTGGGTGGAATTTTTGGGTGGTACCTTCGACTTCCTTGCGGTTTCCATCAAAGCGTTGCGAGGGCTTACTTAAGAAGGAAAGTGCGCACCATCGGGAGTTCTTTACGCCTCTCATCTGTTCTTGCGATCAAACTCCCAACTTGTGCTCCGCGTTTCTTCTCTTGCCTAGCTGTGCCGCGATGGAGTTGGGTCTCCGCGAGAGCCGCTTGAAGACCGACGGCGACCTGAAGAAGGTCCGGGCCCTCATGGGGTGGTCCTCGGACTTCTTCTACCGCTCGGTCCGCGCCGGTGGAGAGCTCCCGTTCGAGAAGGAGCACTCTGGCAAAATGGTGTACTTCTCCTCGTACGCCATGGTGGGGTTGATCCCACCTTTTTCTTCCTTTTTCTTGATGCTGCTAGACTTCTATGGTCTGCAGTTATACCACCTTGGCCCTCACTCCATTCTCCTCGTGTCCATCTTCGTCCACTTCTGTGAGATGTGGGTGGGCATCCCCCCCTGCATTGAACTCTTCCGGACCTTCTTCACCATCAACACCACTGGCTGGAGCAATGAGTACCTTGGCTTCTACTACTTTGTGAAGCGCAAGAAGTGCCCGTTCAAGTACCTCCGGTCATTTCCCTCTGGGAAGTGGGATGACTGGAAGGAAGACTGGATAGTCATCAGGGTGGAGGAGCATGAGAGGTTGGAGCTGCCCGATGGTCTTCCCGGCATTGACACAACGATCTGGAGTGAAGCTCCGGTGCTGTCGGAAGCTTTCAACCCTGCTTTGACCAGGATCCGCCAATGCGTGGAGGGAGGATTGACTCCTCAGGCGGTATTTTGCAATTTCTTGGTCAACAGGTGGGCGCCGTTGAAGAGGAGGGAGAAACTCGCTTGGGCCCTCAACAGCATCAGACGACGACCGGGTTGAGACCGGGTTGAAGTCCAACATGGTGGGGAAAACCTTGGAGTTCCACCTCAAGAAGTTCCAGCACGGCATCGACGTCGACGGCGACGACTTGACTCCGCCGTCTGCTTTTCTTCCTCTGAACGTAGAAGTGGAGTTCAGCAGGGAGCTCCGGCGGAAGATGCCCATGCTTGACGACCTTGGTGTCGTCGAGAGAAGACCAACCTCCGGGGTAGCGATCCCCGGAGTACCCAAGGATGGCTCCGGCTCTGCTCCTAAGCCGAGGGGAGAAGTCATCGGCAAGGGCAAGGAGCTGGCGGATGAACCAGTGAGCCGGAAGAGGAAGTTGCAGTACGTCGACGGAAGGTCCGTCGGGTCCGCTACTTCTGCGTCGGATCCTTCTCCCCGGAGGGGAAGGTCCTCTGCAGTTGTGGCAACTGTTCCTGTAGTGGGGTCATCCCGGAACACGACTGTTCCCGCAGTGGGGTCCTCTCAGAGCGCGGTTGTTCCCGCAGTGGGGTCCTCCCAGGGCGTTAGCTCTAGTCGTACAACTCCAGCTCCTGGGCCGGTGGAAGTCTCCAGGTCTGGGGGTTCTTCTCGATCGAGGGGAGCCCCGACCCGAGAAACACCCGTGGCCACGACGAGTTCCGGGGGGCCTTCCGGAGCTTCCACGCCGGCTATGGTTAGCCCAGAACGCTCGGGAAAAAGGTTCCGCGCAAGCTGGTGCGGAAGCCTCCCAAGGTAATTTTTGATTTCTACCTTGGATAGTTGTTTTAATTGAAGCAACTATTTTAATTTTCTTTGTTCATCACCAGCAGCGTCTCCAAGAAGGGGAATGAGGCTCCACCCTCGGCCACAGTGGCTGAAGCCATGAGAGCGGGAGCTTCTGCTCCTGTCCCGGTGCCGCCCCAAGTGGTGACCGAGGCTGCGACAGCTCCGGCGCCGGCTGTCGTGGTCATGGACCTCGACTCATCCCCAGAAGTTCCCGTGGTAGCGCCGGACCACGGGAGTGAAGATGCGCCAGCGGCACATGTCCCGGAGGTTGAAGCCCCGGGTTCTGGTGCTGCGATGATGGAAGCTCCGGCTGCTGAGCCAGAGGAAGCAGTAATCCCGGCCTCTGAGCCGGAAATTGTTGAAGCCCCGGCGGTTGAGCCAGAGGTGATTGAAGCTTCGGCGTGCGCGCCGGAAACTGAGGTAGTTCCGGCAGTTGGGCCGGCTACCTCTGAAGCACCGGCCGCTGAGCCGGTCATTGTTGGAGCTCCGGCCACAGGGCCGATCGATGTTGAAGATCTTCCGGCTCCTGAGCCGGTTGTCGAAGAGGTGATGGAGCTTGAGCCCTCATCGGAAGAGGTGCCCAGACCGGAGCCAGTAGCGGCTCCTGCTCCGGAAGCGACGACGTCAGAGGTACCTGCGGCCGAGCCGGAGTGCCCCAGCGAAGTCGCTGGCCCTCAGTCTGAGGGGGTGAACAAAGATTTGGCGGCGGGGCCTTCCTCGATGGCGACTGAGGCCATCCTGGAGGACGGCCCTAGTGCCATGGAGACCCAAGGGACCACTCTTTTAGAGTGGGACCCAATTTTTGTATCTGAAGACCCGCTGGAACCAGCGGAGGAGACCCCAGTAGGTCCGGAACCCATCTCGTTATCGCTGTCCATTGACAACGCATGTTCCAGTCTGCGTCAAGTCCAACTGGCCTTCTTCCACGACAGCAAGGCTCTTGAAGAGGAGCGCCAAACCCTTAGGCGGTGGCGTAATCGGCTCTACTTCGAGACCAAGCTGGCGCAGTCGAGGCTAGCGGACGACAAGGAGTGGATCAAGCGGGAGAAGATCCGCCTGGAGTACTAGGGCAAGTTACTGGATGACAGGGAGAGTATGACTCGTGCCCTCGACGCTCAATCCCGGGAGATCTACGATCAGGCCAAAGCTGCCAATAATGCGGCCGATGCACGCCACGAGCAGCTTGAGGCCATTAATACTGCACTCATCAAGCGTCAGGAGGCACTTGAAGAGAGGGAGAAACGACTCGAGGATGAAGAGCAGAAACTCCTAGAGCTGCGGGATGACGTCCTGAGGAGGGAGGAGGAGCTCACCGAGAAGGTGGCTCTGGCTGACAAGGGTCTCGAGGAGCGCGCCAAGATATTGGAAGAGCGCTGCCAAGAGGAAGAGTGTGCCCTTACTGCTAGAGAGAAGAAAGTGAGGGGTAGAGAGAAAGACCTGGTTGACCGCCAGAACAAGATTCACCTCCGGGAGGAGGAGCTCGGAAAACTCGAAAGGCAGGTTGCTGAAAAGATTCAGCAAAACGCCAAAGAGGTTGAGCACCTCGCCCATGAGAATTCCGAACTGACGGCGGCTAGAAGATCCCTGGAAGAGATGAAGGGCTTGAGGGCTGAGGACTCCCTAAAAATTTGGGAGTTCTTGAGCAAGGCCAATGATGCACTGACACCGATGGGTTTCAGCCCCGTGCGCCCGGATGATCTGGAGCCGGAGCCGGACCTAGCACTGCAGGCGTTGAGCGCAGCAGGTAGCAAGCTCTCCAAGGTGGGCGATGTCATCGCGGACCAACTGGAGGTTGAGGGGCAATCCCTGGCGAAGAACGCCGTAGAGTATGTGCTGACGTGCTACACCAGCCGGAACTCCCAATTTCCTCCGGACCCGGTGCTTGAAGGCCCCGTCGAAGGAGAAGGCAAAGCTACTCGAGCCAGCATATCAGAGGTTGCCCAGAAGGTCGCCCAATTCTTCCATAGGGTCTAGGACCATCTCTATACTTCTCACTTGTATTTTCTCTTCTTCTTCCTCAATTTTGTAATCCCTTGTCTTCAGATGTAATCCCTTGTCTCCAGATAAATGAAATCCCCAAATTTTTGTGAATTTCACTTTTTGTGTTCAACACTTTTATCTTCACCTGGCCCCCTGGTAGATGTACACAATTTGATTGTGAACATGTACCAAGAGGATATTGTGTTTTGTTGAAGACTCTTTCGCTCCAAACTTGTAGAATTTAGGTTCGAAGTCTTCGATAGTGAAGGCCCCCTGAGGTTGTCGGAGTTTAGAAGCTCCGGCATTGTCTATCGCTGGAGCTTAGTAGCTCCGGCAATAGTCTCTATCAACGCGTAGAGCATCGATAGTTAATCCTCTGGGGTGTCGGAGCTTAGTAGCTCTGGCAATGACCTTTGCCAACACTCAGTTTGTTGGCAGCAGACTCCATTTATGGGGTCTTCTCACCATCTTTTATTTGGCATCGACGGCTGGCCCCCTTAGGGGAGTTGGAGCTTAGTCAGCTCCGGCTTTTCTCCATCAACGTAGATTTTATTTTTCCTGCACACTTAAGCAAAGAAAAATAGTAAAATTTGTTTCTTGTCTATAACTTCGTCGCGGCTTACGACTCTCAAGAAGATTTTAAGTCAAACGCGATTCTAAATACAACCGAATGTGTTGTCTTTTCTTTTAGATCCAACTGTACACGGACCCGCCTTACTTCGGCCTGCCGGGGTGTAGGTAGAGTGGCGTACTTAGGGTGCTTGACCAGGCTAAGTCGATAGCACACTTCATCCCTAGATTGGCTTGGCGGCTTTTAGGCGAGTTGGTCATGAACAATATTTGAATCCAAAAGAATTGACAATACTGCTCGAATCATATATAAACCGATTGGACTAAAATTTCTTAAGAATTGCACGTCTTTGTTATAGACAAGAAAGAGAAAAATAAAAATATTGAGCCTGTACAAAATAAATGCATGTGGAGTCTATTTCACATGAAGATGTCTTTCATTATAGGTCCGGGGTACAGGGGAAACAAGTACACTCTTAGGGTACGGAACCAGGCTAAGCGTGTTTCATTTCTCATTTGGCCCAGGGTAGTTAGCCACACTTTTAGTCCAGAGACTGTGACAAGTGTTGCATGAACTTTGCGGACCTTTCGGGAAAGGTCCGGCTGCTCTCCCGGAGAAACTACCCGACTCTGTACAATGACTCTATAACATACATCTCAAGTTACTCTAGACTCACCTCCGTGGTATTAAGTGTAGAAATTACGGAGGTGCTCGATGTTCCAAGGATTTGGGAGAGGTGTCCCATCCTCAGTAGCCAAGCGAACGCTTCCGGGATGGGATACTTTAATCACTCAGAAGGGTCCCTCCCAGCCGGGGGAGAGTTTGTTTAACCCTTCTCTGGATTGTATTCTCCGTAGCACCAGATCGCCTTCCTCGAGCTGTCGGTTGTGTACATGCCGCCGGTGATAATGCCGTAGGGCTTGACGATATCGGGCATTCCGAACAGCTGCTTGGCACCTTCCCTCCTCAAGGAGGTCTAGGTCTTCACGCCGGAGCTGGTCCTGCGCGGCTTCGTCGAAGGTCCGGACCCGGAGTGAACCCAAGGTGATTTCCGGAGGAAGGATTGCTTCAGCTCCGTACACCAGAAAGAAGGGTGTCTCTCCGGTTGACCAGTTTGGAGATGTCCTGTTGGCCCATAGAGTGGACGGAAGCTCTTCGATCCAGTTGGCTCCATGTTTTTTCAATCGCTCATAAGTGCGCGTTTTAAGTCCTTTAAGGATTTCAGCATTTGCTCTCTCGGCTTGGCCATTGCTGGCTCGATGAGCTACGGAGGCGTAGCAAACTTGTATGCTGAGGTCTTCGCAATATCCTTGGAATGCGAAGCTTGTGAATTGGGTCCCATTATCAGTGATGATTTTGTTTGGGACTCCAAATCTACATACAATGGACTGCAGAAAGTTGATAGCAGATTGCTTGTTGATTGTCACAACTAGAGTTGCTTCCGGCCACTTGGTGAACTTGTCAATGGCGACGTACAGGAACTTGTAACCTCCGACGGCTCTTGGGAAAGGTCCCAAGATGTCCATCCCCCACACAGCGAAGGGCCATGTAGGAGGTATCATTTGTAAGGGCTGAGCTGGTGTGTGAATTTTCTTTGCATGAAATTGACATGCTTTGCATTTTTTCACCAGCTCAGTTGCATCCTGGAGTGCTGTAGGCCAGTAGAAGCCATGCCGAAAGGCTTTACCCACCAGCGTGCGGGAAGACGGGTGGTTCCCTCACTCGCCTCCATGGATTTCTGCGAGGAGCTCGCAGCCTTCTTCCCTTGTGATGCACCGCATTAGGATGCTGTTGGCACCGCGCCGGTAGAGATCCCCTTCTACCAACGTGTATCTTTTAGCCAATCTGACTACCCGGTCAGCGGATACATCATCATCAGGAAGGATGTTGTCTTTCAAGTAGTTCCGGATCTCCGAGATCCATGCATCGGAACTAACTTGAGCATTTGAGTCTTGCGTGCTGGGTTGCTCGGAGCTTCCAGCAGCACCTATGACCCTTGATGGCTGCCATGGTAACAGGGCCATCGGGACCGTCAGCTTTGGGATGCTGATCTCGCCCCCTTCGCTCAGTTCGGCAGGCTGAGCTGTGGGTTTCGACAATCTCCGGACAAAAGTTCTGTCAGGAGCCGAAGCTCCGGTTGACGCTTTCGTCGAGAGTTTGTCAGCTTCAGCGTTGTGGGCACGCTGAACATGGTGGAGATCTAGGACTTCAAAGTCCTTCTGAAGCCTCTGGACTTCAAGGAGGTAAGCAGCTAACTGGATATTATTGCAGGAGCATTCACCCTTCACTTCCTTAATGATGAGCTGTGAATCTCCCTTGACCAGCAATTGCTTGACACCATATGACAGTGCCACCTTTAGTCCGTAGATGAGTGCTTCATACTTTGCCATGTTGTTGGTTGCCTTGAAATCAAGGTGTACCATGTAATTCACCTTCTCCCCAGTCGGTGCAAGGAGAAGAATTCCAGCTCCGGCCCCCTGCTTCTGCATGGAGCCATCGAAGTAGAGGGTCCAGTGAGGCTCGGTGAAGGTTGGAGCTTGATGCTCCGTCTTCTGCTCGCTGGGGCCCCCAGGGTTTGATGGAGAGGGAGTCCATTCTGCCACAAAATCTGCCAATGCTTGACTCTTGACTGCTTGCCTTGAAATAAATTCAAGATCAAATTCATCCAATTCCGCTGCCCATTTTGCAATATTCCCAGTTGAATTGGGATTATGTAAAATTGCTCAAAGTGGGTAAGAGGTCACCACTGAGACTTTGTGGGCCTGGAAGTAATGGCGAAGCTTCCTGGAGGCAATAAGAACTGCATAGAGCAGCTTATGCACCTCTAGGTATCGAGTCTTGGCATCATGTAGTACTTCACTAATGAAGTACACTGGGCGCTGAATGGTCCTGACCCTCCCGGAGGGGTCCGGAGATTCCTCTTCACTGATCCGGATCCTCTCGGAGGAGACCGGATTTTCTTTAGGGACCTCCAGGTTCTGGCTGGAGGAGCCCGGAGCTTCCACAGAAATGACCTGGACCCTCACGAAGGGGTCTAGGTCTCCTGAAGCGACTTCTTGTGGATTCGAATATGGGAGCTGAGACCCAGACTCGCTTACAGGAACCTCTGGACCCTCCCGAAGGGGTCTGGATTCCCGAGTATGGGGTAGTTCTGGTCTCTCCACAACCAGAACCATACTAACGACTTCGTCAGTAGCTGAAATATAAAGCAACAAAGGCTCACAAGGGTTCGGAGCTACCAGAATTGGTAGGGTGGTGAGAAACTGTTTCAGCTCCTGGAATGCCTTTTCTGCTTCTTCGGACCATTGGAATGGTCCAGACTTCCTCAATAACTTGAAGAAGGGGAGTGCCCGTTCCGCCAGTCTTGAGATGAACTGACTGTGGGATGCTAGACATCCAGTTAATTTTTGGACGTCCTTGATGCGGGTTCATTGCCGCATGTCTTCAATGGCTTTAATCTTCGCCGGATTAGCTTCTATACCCCGGTGACTTACCAGGAAACCAAGAAGTTTTCCGGAGCTAACCCCGAAGACACACTTGTCTGGGTTTAGCTTTGTGCGGGTGGCCCGCAGCTTGTCGAAGACAGCCTGCAAGGTGTCAAGGAGTGACTCCTTGTTCCTGACCTTGACCACAATGTCATCGACGTACACTTCCACTATGTCTCTAATAAGTTCTTCAAAAGTTTTGTACATAGCTCGTACAAAAGTTGAAGCTGCATTCTTGAGACCAAAGGGCATGGCTGTGTAACAATACAATCCATCTACTGTGATGAATGAAGTATGCTCTTCATCTTCCCTAGACATCCTGATTTGATGATATCCGGAATATGCATCTAGAAAACACAGTAATTCACACCCGGAGGTGGAATCCACTATCTGATCTATTCTAGGTAGTGGGAATGGATCTTTTGGACATGCCTTATGTAGTGTGGTGTAGTCGATGCACATCCGAAGCTTCCCGCCGGCCTTGGGCACAACGACTGGGTTTGCCAGCCATTTTGGATGGAAGACTTCTCGGATGAATCCGGCTTCGAGCAACTTCTTCAATTCTTGTCAGATGATGTTATGTCGCTCTACGGATTGCTTCCGAGGCTTCTGATGCACAGGCCGAGCATCGGGGTAGATCTTCAGATTGTGCTCAATCACTTCCCTAGGGATCCCAGGCATTTGTGACGGTTGCCAAGAAAACACGTCGACGTTAGCCCGGAGGAAAGTGATGAGCATGAGTTCCTATTTATCATTCAATCCTCCCGATATACAGGTGGTTTGAGCGGCATCGGAACCAATTTGGACGACTTTGACGGGAATGTCGGTGTCGCCGCTTGGCTGCACTCGAGGTGCAGAAGTCGAGCCTCGTTGGCGAATGCTCAGCGGTTTTGGAGCTTGCTCCTGCCTGGAGTCCTCCTCTTGCGCCGTGGTGAGCGCATGGAGCTCTTCCAGTGCAGTTACTCCGGCAGTGCGATCTCCGCGGATCCGGAGAACGCCTACTGGCGTTGGCATCTTCAACACCAGATAACCATAATGAGCAGCTGCCATGAATTTATAAAGGGCAGGTCTACCCAAGATGGCATTGAAGGGTAAGTTGATCTGAGCGACGTCGAAGACCAACTTTTCGGTGCGGTACTTCTCCCGTGTCCTGAAGGTAACAGGGAGAGTAATAGCTCCGAGTGGGGTGATGGCTCCCGGACCTACTCCGGAGAAAGGTCGAGAGGGGTGGAGATCCGAAGGTCGGAGCTGAAGCTTAGTGAAAGCTTCGAAGCTGATGAGGTTAAGCCCTGAACCTCCGTCTACCATGACGTGGTGGAGTTGGATGTTGTTGATGGTAGGAGATACCATCAAGGGTAACTGTCCTGCTCCAACCATGCTCCGGGGACAATCCGAAGCATCAAAAGTGATGGCTGTGTCCATCCACTTTCGGTGAGGTTCCGTCCTGACTGTAGGAGCTACAGCGGCCATATCCCGACGCATAGTCTTGATGACGCGACGGGAGGTGATATCCCATGATCCACCAAAAATGGTATTCATGGTCTTCTGACGCTCGTTGTCAGAGACGTCAGAATCATCGTCGACAGAGGTGTAGATGGCCTTCAGGACCTTTTTGGGATCCTGGAACCCTAACTCCTCTTCAGCCGGAGCTTCGTCAACTTTTTGCTTTTTTTCCCTCTGTCGGAAAGGAGATTCTTCCTGGCGCTTGTTGTAGCGCTCGGCAAGGTTTTGGACCTCCCGGCAGTCTTCCAAACTGTGGCTGCCTGTGTTGTGAATGGGAAACCACACTTTGGGTTTGCCACTGTCTTCAGAAGATGGTCGAGGTCGCTTCTCGAGGCATGGCCCCCGACCACCTGGAGCTGTAGCAGCTGCAACGTTGGATGTGCCGGCCGACGACTTCTTCTTGCCGTTGGTCTTCTTTTTCTTCTTGCCACCCCCGTAGGTAGCGGCTTCTTCTTTGGAGGATTTCTTGTGACCCTCCGAGGTTGGTTTGGAGTGCATCTCACGGCCCTCCGCAGCTCGGGCACATTTGTCAGCCAAGCTGAAGAGTTCCGTGACACTGGTGATCTCCTTGATCGCCAGTTTCTCCAACATCTTCTTGTCCCGTACGCCCTGTCTGAATGCCACAATGACAGAGGCGCTAGGGATAGAAGGGATATTGTTTCGTACCTAAGAGAACCTTTGGATGAATGACCGCAAGGATTCTCCCCCTTTTTGCACGACCGCAAAAAGGTCCAGTTCAGTGCCTGGTCGGGTGTATGAACTCCTGAAGATGGCAGTGAACTGATGGCACAGCTCCTCCCAACTGTTGATAGAGTTGGGTGGAAGGCTCATAAACCAAGACCTGGCAGTCCCAGTTAAGGCCACTGGAAAGTAATTGGCCATCACGGCCTCGTTTCCTCCAGCTGCCAAGATTGCAATGGAGTAGATCTGAAGAAATTCGGCGGGATTGACAGTCCCGTCGAATATTTTCGGTAGGTGAGGCCAGAACTTCTGTGGCCACCTAACCATGCGCAGGTGCATGGCTAGGGCTGAACAACCTCCTCCCACTCCTTCAGGAGCAGAAAGGTCATGAGCTTCCTGTCTTTCACGGGCACGCTCAATATGGACTCGGTCGTCCTACTGGCGGTATCGGCGATCAAGCTCCGCCCGGAGGTCGTGAGTCGAAAGCCTGGATACCGTGTGAGTGCGTCGTGCCCCGAAGGGCAACGATGTCACTTGTTGTGACGCAGCACGTCTCCTGCTATTGGAAACGTGCGGACCAAGTCTTCCAGACAAAGTCCGCCGCTGCGACGGGGCTCTTCCTGAAGGAGGAGGACCCTGGTTGCTGAGGCGTTCGGCTGCTGCTGCAACCAAATGCTCCAGATCGGCCCTCCACTGCTCCAATGCATCCCGGGACGCATCCGGAGGTGGTGGGCGTTGGAGAAGAGCACGCGCTGCATGGAGCGCGTGTTCCGGGTTGTCACGATTTGCCGACACAGTAATTGACGCTGGCACACCATCACGTTGCCCAGCACGATTTGCTGGAGGAGACGGTGGTGGTGGGAGTGTGACTCCTGCTGGTGCTGAGGCTCCTGCTGGTGGCTGCCTGTTGGAGGGATTGCCCCCAACAGCCTGAGCAGCAGGTTGGCCGTTGGATGATCCAGCAGCAGAGTTCACCATTCTAAAAATCTCAGGCGATCACCTTCCTAGCGCGCCAACTGTCGGTGGTTTGGAACTGGCAGATCTCCCTACACGGCTAAAGTGATAGGGGAGTTTGAAGTTCGGTATGGGCGCGCGGAGATTCAAGAAGGTGAGTAGGAATTGACACAGGAGACACAAGAGTTTACGTGGTTCGGGCTGCCTGAGCGTAATACCCTACTCCACGGATGTGTTGCTGTTGTATTAGCTATATGAGCTTGTGTTAGCGTCAATGGCGTGTGTCTTTGGCGTATGTGTCTGTGTGTGTCTAGCCCCTTGAACGTGTCGTCGGCCTGTCCTTTTATAGTACAAGGGCAGGCCGTTACAAGTTAGCCTGGCCCGACATGTGGCCCCGGCAGTTACTAGTATTAACACTTATTTAACACATTTAATCGCTCTTAATGACCCTGTAGCGGGCTTTGACAGCACCTTTATTGGTGTTAAGATCGTCCGTTTAAGTGTCATTAATATGGTATTAATGACACTTAATCGGGTCTTGAAGTCCTTGGTTCCCCTTTGAAGATCCGGAGCCGTTGTGGGGTCTTCTGGAGGTTAGAGGCTGAAGATCCGACGGTTGGACACGTGGCAGCTCCGGAGCGTACTATGGAAACAGGTAGCTCCGGGGCTACCCGACACGTGTCAGGTCCGGAGCTTCTCTCGGTCTGGGGCTAAGTCCGGAGGTGCCATTTCGGTACATGGCCCGGAGCTTCCCCGTTGTGGGCGGTAGCTCCGGTTTGGTAGTACACGTGGCGACCCAGGGATTAACCATGTTGGAGAAGCGGGTTCGGTTATGTCTGACATGTGGGCCTTCGAGGGTCTTCAAACCAAGTAGATGATTTTCCTTTGAGATCTTTATAACCTCAAGGGGTGTACGGTTTCTAGGATACCGACAGTGATGCTTGTAGTGATAATGAAGATATGCTTGTTGGCTTAGATAAGAAAATTGCTGCGAAAATGAAATTCTTGATGGATAAAATTATTAATAAGGAGGAGCTTGTTGATCACCAATAAGATATGATCATCCTTCAAAAGGAGGAGTTTCTTAAGATCAAAAAGCTCCTTGAACTTGAAAAGGAGCAAAGCAAGTCACTAGAACTTGAGTTAGCTTCGAGCAAGGAAGCTTGCTTGAAGTTAAGCAACTCAATTGTTATCATTAAGGATGAACTTACTAACTTAACCAAAGTTAACAATATCCTTGAGGTACAAGTTGAGTCACTCAAACAAAGTGACCCTTCATCCTCTTCAAGCTCACCTTCTCAACACTTAAAATCTGAAACTACTATTACTTGTGCATGTGCTAAAATTGACACTAACTTGAAGGATAAGTCAAACTTGACAAAGGACAAGCATCCTTCCCATAGTGGCATATTTGACAAGAGAAGATCAAGTACGCACAAAGTGCATACTTGGCCACAAGACCTTCTAATGTCAAATATGCAATTGGGTATTCTTATGGTGATAAGCAAAATGCTAGAAGCCACAAGAATAACAAGGAGCACATTGCTTTTTTCAAGGGAAACTCCCCTCAAGCTAGAAAGGCTAATAACGTTAATAAGTTCAAACATGTTAACGCATATGAGCAACAACTGTTATTTAGAACCTTTGACACATCATATGTACTCATGAAAAGTAACTTTGGTAGAGTTTATGCTAAATATGTTGGGCCACGCCATGGGAACACCAAGTCTCATGTGTGGGTGCCCAAATCACTTGTAACTAACCTCAAAGGACCCAAGCAAGCTTGGGTACCAAAAACCAAGGCATAATTTGTTTTTGCAGGCCTACTCCTCCGGTGGAGCAAAATGGGTGCTAGATAGTGGATCAAATCACATGAACGGAGAAAGATGGATGTTTGTTGAGTATGCAGTAAATGAACATCCAAGCGAAGGCATCTATTTTGGAGACAAAAGTCAAGGAAGGGTGCTCATTGCAATACCATCTCAACACACTCTTTCTCATGTTTTACATGTCGATTCCTTGGATAATAACCTATTGTCCATATCTCAATTATGTGACAAGGGTTATAATTGCTTATTCACTAATGAGGGTGTGACTGTCTCTAATAGGAGTGATGACTTGGTTGCATTCAAGGGTGTGTTAACGGTAAAGCTTTATCTTGTTGATTTCAACAAAGATAAAGCCGAGATTGACACATGCTTGGTTGCAAAGACCAACATGGGTTGGCTGTGGCATAGACGGCTAGCACATGTTGGTATGAGGAATCTTCAAAAACCTCTTAAGGGCGATCACATCCCAGGTTTAAAGGATGTTGTTTTTAAGAAAGACAGGCCTTGTAGCACGTGCTAAGCCGAGAAGCAAGTAGGAGCACCCCATCCCGCGAAGTACATCATGACAATGACAAGACCGCTCGAGCTACTTCACATGGATCTATTTGTTTCAATTTCATACATAAGCATCGGCGGTAACAAATACGGTTTAGTAATTGTTGATGATTTTTTGCTCTTCACGTGGGTTTTCTTTTTGCATGATAAGACAGAAACTCAAGGAACCCTCAAAAAGTTTCTCAAGCATGCCCAAAATGAGTTTTCATTGAAGATCAAGAACATACCAAGTGACAATGGCACGGAGTTCAAGAACACCCAAGTTGAGGAGTACCTAGACGAAGAAGGCATAAAACATGAATTTTCAGCACCGTATTCCCCTCAACAAAATGTAGTAGCCGAAAGGAAGAATCGAACCCTCATAGAGATGGCAAGGACAATGCTTGATGAGTACAAGACTTCAGATCGACTTTGGGCTGAAGCGGTCAACACAGCTTATCACGCCATAAACCGACTCTATCTTCATCATTAACTCAAGAAAACATCATATGAACTACTCACCGTTAACAAGCCTAATATTTCCTATTTTCGAGTTTTCTGTTCTAAATGTTATATCTTGAACAAGAAGCCTAGGAGTTCAAAGTTCGCTTCAAAGTCCGATGAAGGTTTCTTGCTTGGCTATGATTCGAACTCTTACACCTATCGTGTCTTCGACAAGCTCTCTAGACTTGTTGAAGTAGCACGTGACGTAGTGTTCGATGAAACTAACAACTCTCAAGAAGAGCAAGTTGGTCAATGTGTGCTAGATGGAGAAGAATCTCCATGTCAAGCATTGAGAAGAATGACATTGGGCGATGTTCAACCACAAGCGCCACCTCCAAATGCAAATGAAGAAGATGTACCACAAGTGGAGGTAATGGATCAAGGGGTAGCTTCTACACAAGATCAACCTCATGAAGATCAAGGTGACCAACAAATCAATGAGGGCAACCATCTAGGGGGAGAAGAAGATGACCATGAAGATTCAAGACCACAAGTGCCACATCCAAGAGTACACCAATGCGTCCAAAGAGATCACCTTGCCGACAACATAATCAGTGACATCCAAAAGGGAGTAACAACTAGATCTGGAATTGCTAACTTTTGTGAACATTACTCATTCGTATCCTCTTTAGAACCTCACATGGTTGAAGATGCATTAAAAGATCCGAATTGGGTGATGACAATGCAAGAAGAATTGAACAACTTCAAACGGAACGAGGTGCGAGAGCTTGTTGAAAGGCCCAAATTCAACGTCATCGGCACTAAATGGGTCTTCCGCAACAAGCAAGACGAACACGGGATGGTGACAAGAAATAAGGCGCGACTTGTGGCTAAAGGGTATTCACAAGTCAAAGGTTTGGATTTCGACGAAACTTTTGCTCCCGTAGCTAGGCTTGAATCAATTAGTATATTACTTGCATATGCTACTCACCATGATTTAAAGTTCTATCAAATGGATGTGAAAAGCGCCTTCCTCAACGGACCAATCAAGAAGGAGGTGTACATGGAGCAACCCCCTGGATTTGAAGATCAATAGTTCCCCGAACATGTGTTCAAACTGCGTAAGGCTCTCTATGGTCTCAAACAAGCTCCTAGAGCTTGATATGAATGCCTTAGAGATTTTTTAATTGAAAATGGATTTAAGATTGGTAAAGCTGATTACACATTGTTCACTAAGCACTTTGACAATGATCTATTTATCTGTCAAATTTATGTTGATGACATAATCTTTGGTTCAACTAACAAATCCTTTTGTGAGGAATTTAGTAAGATTATGATAGATAGATTATAGATATCTATGATGGGATAACTGCGATACTTCTTGGGATTCCAAGTGAGGCAATAAAAGGAAGGGACGTTCATAAACCAAACAAAGCCAAACAAAGTAACAAATCTTAGGATTCCCAAGTTATAATGTTGAAGAAGGAAACATTGTGCTTCACCATGTATATATCGAACTACAAATTGTTGACATTTTTACAAAACCTCTGGATTTCACTCATTTTGTTTCATTCTTGGTGAAATAGGTTTTATGCATCCTCATGGCTTTAATTGAGGGGAAGTTTTTAAACTTGGGAAGTCTATGTGTGAATCTGAATTTCAAATAATATGAGCATAGTATTTCATACATATATGACTTTGTGATTCCATTTACATGCTGAAAGTTCTTACTACATAACTCATGTTATACATTTTGTAGTTTTTCCATGACTAGTATTTCGAATAATTACTTACACTAAATCTGGTCATGATCATACTTTCTTGATGTTTTGAACTTGTTGCATGCTCACAAGTGTTTTTAATCATAAAGAATTAATCAAGCAATCAACTATTCACATGTTGAGCTTTTATGATCAAATAAAAATGAGAAAAAATCAAGAGAATATGCATGCATCACACTTCTTCTTTTGAGATGGCTTATCATTCCACTTAGATATGAACTTAGAAGGAGTTGTGTATGACTAAAACCATGTTCTTAAGCTTCTGATTGTCAAATGACATAGGATTGACTTGGTTGGTTAGAATAAGGTAGATGTGGCATATAATCTCTTGCATATGTTATATGATCAGAATTTGTACTTTAAATAATATTGAAAAATGAAAAATGCAGCAACAAGTGTCATGCTTTCAGGTTTTGAAATAGTTAAGATTATGAGATCATGACTTGCTTAAATTGGAAATTACATTTGATCTCTAGCATAGCTTACACTACTTTATGTATTTCATTGATGTGATCGTGTAAGTAACTTGATAATATGACTTGGATGAACTTTGTTTTATATGTATATGTTATAATATGCTCATAACAAATTAAAATTTCTCTTTTGTACCTTGTTGAGTACATTGTCAAAAGGGGAGAAATTAATCACACACTGCACACATTCACAATTGTTTTGGCATGATTCTTCTCAGGGGGACTAGTCCGGTGTGTGGCGTGTGGAAAACCGGACTAGTCCGTTACTAGAGCAGACTAGTCCGCTTTTAGTCAGAAACTTTTCGGACTAGTCCAGTTGATATCGGACTAGTCCGGTGTAGTGAACACCATGGAGAACTGAGGATAAGTCCACACTTGGAGGGACTTGTCCGATTTAAGTCAAAATGTTTTGGGACTAGTCCCGCTGATATCAGACTTGTCCGGTGTAGTAAAAAATTATGGGGCTAAGGACAAGTCCGAATTTGGAGGACATTTCCGATTTTAGTTAGAAGATTATTGGACTAGCCCGATGAATATCGGACTTGTCCATTTCTGTGCAAATGTGAAGTGTTGAGGACTAGTCCGCACTAGGGGGGACTAGTCCGATCTTAGTCAGAGAGATATCGGACTAGTCTGGTGTATATCAGACTAGTCCAGTTTTCTTGTGAATTGTGCAGTGAGTTTAATTATTTGTTCACGTGAGCTCTTGGGGTGTGTTTCTCCAACACAACGCATACAAAATAATCTAATCTTTTCAGCTCTTTTCACTTTTGATCCTCATTCTCCTTCCTTTTTGCGCTTTCTTCCTAATTTCTTTAACCTGCGCTCATCTCAACAATTTTGTTAGGATTTAATTTGTTTGTCATAAATAAACCAAAACCCACAAGGGATGCCTAGATGCACTTTCAGTCTCCCACTTTTTGGTGATTGATGACAACCAATAGAGATTTACACAAATATGATAAAAATTCAGATTTTCATAAAGTGTGCACATATGAGCTTTGAGCAAAATAGGCAATGTAGACATAAGACATATGTGCACTCTTTATGGTGGGGGTGCAAAACTGAGTGTGTGAGCAATAATATTGATGTGAATATCACAAGGGACATAATCATAATAACATCAAGAATCTCAGGCATACATAGCAGTTTTAAACATGGACCATTGATCATAAGCATAACATAGTCAAATAGCATGAGAGAGCATGATTAAAGTTTTACAATACCAAAAGCATGACAGAGTCGCAACAAAAACAAAAATAGAGGTGTCTCTCTTAAACTAAAGCTACAACCTAAGACCCCCCCCCCCTCAATCTCTCCCTCTTTGGCATCAAGGCACCAAAAAGAAGGAGAGGAGGGATCTACTTGTCGCCGCCGACTCATTCCTCACTATCGGTCCTTTCGTCATCTTCGTCATCAGGCTGAGGAGGAGGAGGAGAGGAACCACTCGTCGTGCCCCAAACGCCAAAGTAAGCAAGCTCGAAAGGTGAAAGAGGTGGAAGCTCCGAGAAGTCAGAGGCGGAGTCCTTTGAGATGACTGGAGACCCAATGGGATCAATCTCCAGTTTTTGACAAATGGCTTGGACATTGTCCTTCATGTATCTCATTTGCTCTTTTCTTGCCTTTTTCATCTTGTGAACCTTCACCTCAGTTTTGCGGCAAGAACCAAAAATAGCATCCAAATACTTCTTAATCCCACTATGACACCCTTTGTTAGAAGGAGGAGCCCTTGAGATAGATGGAGGTCTTGCCTCTCCTTGGGCTCTTCTAGAAGCCTCTTCACTTGAAACAGGGGATGGAGCAGTTGGAAGAACAACTTGAGGCGGCTTCTGAGGCCTCAAAGTTGTATGATCAACATCCTTCACAAATTATATGTTTGTGACCTTCTCTATCATAAACATGATATACTGTGCATAGCCATAGGAGCGATTAGGGGTGCAGAAGATGTTTACCATGTCGTTCCAGATGTAGTCAAAGATATCAAACTTTATCTTCTTGCTAATCACTTTCAACAAGGTTCTCAAGTAACCTTGGACACTCCCGACATGTCCATCCTTTGGAGCAATTGTCTTCCGGGGCACTCTATTAAGAACCATGAAGAAGGGATTCATGTTCTTGGTTGAGGAAATATTGAACTTGAGGCGAGTATCATAGAGAAAGTCCATCTTGTCTTTCTCCAGGACACAAAGATTGTGAATTACAATCACATTGTTGTCGATGTCCTCTAGATGGAGCAGCCTGGCAAACTCATCATATGTTACTGTGTACTTGGATCCATGTGTCATCCAAGTAACTCTCTCTTCCTCATCACTGGCAAAGTAGCAAGTTGCAAAGAATTGAGTGATGACCTCATCATTCCAGTTATACCTGAAGAAGAGCAAGTCCTTGAGGCCGTGTCTCTGTGCAGCCTCTATTACTTCATCAAAAGCACCACAACTCTTTCTTTCAAAATGGCTATAGTCAATCCATTGTTTGCGGACCACTGGAGTCTTCATTTAAATGTACACGGTATTTTAGTAGTCCGCATAAAAGTGACTCCAAAATCTTGGGTCAGTTGCCTTCTTGCTACTGCTATATGCATCGATCTTCTTGAGCTTCCATGCCACATCACTCCCCTTGCTGTTGAATTTTTCCTCTGAGGAGTCCCTGTTTCCTTGTCTTGGAGCAGTCATATTAAGGGGGCCAATAGGGCTAGAGGCAATTCCTTTGCCTTTTCCCTTAGTTTGGCATGGAGACGCCGAACTAGGACCAACCACATCTTTCCCTCTGGATGCTGGATTCTTGGCCGCATCCTTCTACCGCAACCTAGGTGGAGTAGGCGAAGGCTCGGCAACACACTCTTGTCTTTTGTTGGTCCGAGACTCTGAGACACGCGATAACACATCTTGATCCATCTCAACTTCAAAGTCAGAGATATTCTCATTCGAGCCCGACATGATTCTAACAAGGAAGATATAAAGGATATGGATAAGCAAGGATGACAAGGGATTGCATTGAATTGATATAAGTTAGGGTTTTGATCAGGGCATACCAGACTTGTCCGTTTTTCAGGGCCGGACTAGTCTGGAATACCGGACTTGTCCGCCCTGATAACGGACTATTCCGTTATGTGGCTGTTCAAAACCTAACTTGATGAAATTTTGGATTACTCAATGCAAAGGTGTTCTAGGGTAAATGGAATCCATCACTAGAGCATGTATTGGCCAGAAGTGCTAAGCTTTTTGAGCAAGAACAAAGAGAATCGGAGATTCTAGGGTTTGGAGGTGAATTTACCAAATTCTTCGATTTGAGGCGATGAAGGAGTTCTTGATGCGGACTAGTTCATGTCTTCGACCCCCTTGCAATGGAGACCGAATCCCACCGAGACTTGAGTGGATTTGATGGAGAACTTGCCAAATCGCCTTGGGAGCACTTGAGTGAGGAGAGAGAACATAAGAGTAGTTGTTAGGGGGAAGAAGAATAGGGTTGCGCCGGCCCTAGATTTATGGAGTCAAAAAATCAGACTAGTCCGTGGTGTGACCGGACTAGTCCTGACTACCAAAAAACTCAGCAGACTAGTCTGCAATGTGCGGACTAGTTCGGGATAACCACGGACTAGTACGTAGTCACCTGAACAGAAAAAATATAGGCCTTTCGTATATATTCGAAGGTCCTTAAAAAGAAAATAGGGGGCAAGAACAAACAAATAATCTTGAAGATGATCAGTAAACATACAACAATCAAGCTATGACCATAATTCACCAAGATCAAGTAGTTAACATAGTTTTTTGGAGAAAATAAAGAGAGATGATTTTTCAACACAATCAACATGATTTTGAAGATAGCATACAGGTATGCATATTTTCAAGCCACATTCCGAGCATCAAGGATATTTAGTTTATTCCGGAGCATTTTTCATCAAGTGCTTGTTAAAGATATCGGCTAGCTGCTTTTTAGTGTTGACATGGGAAATTGGCTATGTCTCCTTTCATTGAGTGATCTCTGGAAAAGTGATGTCGGATGTCTATGTGTTTGGTTATATAGTGTTCAAATTGATTATGGGCAATTTTAACGGCACTCTAATTATCACAAAGGAGTGGAATACGACTCATATTGTAACTGTAATCCCTTAGAGTTTGTCGCATCCAAAGGAGTTGTGCACAACAACTCCTGGCTGCAACATACTCCGCTTCGGCCGTGGATAAGGCAATGGAATTTTGTTTCTTGGAGGACCAAGAAACTAGGGATCTACCTACAAATTTGCAAGTAACGGAGCTACTTTTTCTATCTATTTTGCATCCGACATAATCTGCATCGGAGTATCCAATGAGATTGAATTTTAAACCTTTGGGATACCAAAGGGCTAGGTTGGGTGTATGAACTAAATATCGTAAGATCCTTTTTACGGCTGTCAAATGACATTCCTTAGGATTGGCTTGGAATCTTGCACACAAACAGACACTCAACATGATATCAAGCTTAGATGCACATAAATAAAGTAAGGATCCAATCATGGAGCAATATATCTTTTGATCCATGTTTGGTCCCTCTTCATTGAGATCCAAGTGTCCATTTGTCTCCATGGGAGTCTTTATGGGCTTCGCTTTGTCAATGCCAACTTTCTTGAGAATGTCTTGAGTGTACTTTGTTTGGCTTATGAACGCCCCATCCTATTGTTTCTTCACTTGGAATCCCAAGAAGTATCTCAACTCTCCCATCATGGACATTTCAAATCTATATGTCATAATCTTACTAAATTTTGACAAAAGGATTTCTTAGTTGAACCAAATATAATATCATCAACATATATTTGATAAACGAAGAGATCATTATCAAAGTGTTTAGTAAACAAAGTGTAATCAGCTTTATCGATCTTGAAGCCATTTTTAATCAAAAAATCTCTAAGGCACTGATACCAAGCTCGAGGAGCTTGTTTGAGTCCATAGAGAGCCTTACGTAGCTTGTACACATAGTTGGGGTACTCTTGATCTTCAAAACCGGTGGTTGCTCCACGTACACCTCCTCCTTGATCAGTCCGTTGAGGAAGGCTCTTTTCACGTCCATTTGATGAAGCTTGAAATCATGGTGAGTAGCATATGCAAGTAATATACGAATCGATTCAAGCATAGCTACGGGAGCAAAAGTCTCGTCGAAATCCAAACCTTTGACTTGTGAGTACCCTTTGGCCACAACTCGTGCCTTGTTTCTTGTTACCACTCAATGTTAGTCTTGCTTGTTGCGGAAGACCCATTTAGGGCCAACGACGCTGGACTTGGGTCTTGCGACAAGCGCCCACACTTCATTCCTCTTGAAGTTGTTCAATTCTTCTTGCATCGCCATCACCCAATTCGGATCTTTTAATGCAACTTCAACGCTGTATGGTTCCAAAGAAGATACAAAAGAATAGTGTTCACAAATTTAGCTATGCGATATCGAGTCATTACTCCCTTTTGGATGTCACCGATTATATTGTCGACGGGGTGATCTCTTTGGATGCTTTGGTGTACTCTTGGATGTGCACTTGTGGTCTTGAATCTTCATGATTATCATCATCTTCTTCGTCTCCCCCTAGATGGTTGCCCTCATTGCTTTTTTGATTATCTTAATCTCCTTGATGTTGATCTTGTGTGGAAGCTCCCAATTGATCATTTTCCTCCACTTGTGGTTCATCTTCTTCATTTTCATTTGGAGGTGGCACTTGTGGTCGAACATTGCCCGACACCATTCTTATCAATGCTTGACATGGAGCTTCTTCTTGATCTAGCACACATTGAGCAACTTGCTCTTCTTGAGAGCCGTTAGTTTCATTGAACACTACATCACGTGCTACTTCAAAAACACTGGAGGCCTTGTTGAAGACATGGTAGGCGTAGGAGTTCGAATCATAGCCAAGTAGGAAACCTTCATCGAAATTCGAAGCGAACATCGAAGCCCTATGATTCTTGTTGAGAATATAGCATTTTGAACCAAAAACTCAAAAATAAGAAATATTCAGCTTTTTACTCGTGAGTAGTTCATATGAGGTTTTCTTGAGTAGACGATGAAGATAGAGTCAGTTTATGGCGTGACAAGCAGTGTTAACTGCTTCAGCCTAAAACCTGTCCGAAGTCTTGTATTCATCGAGCGTTGTCCTCGCCATCTCAATGATCGTTCGGTTCTTCCTTTCGGCTACTCCATTTTGTTGAGGAGCATATCGTGCTGAAAATTCGTGCTTTATCCCTTCTTCGTCTAGATACTCCTCAACTTGGGTATTCGTGAAGTATGTCCCATTGTCACTTTGTATGTTCTTGATCTTCCATGAGAATTCATTTTGGACACGCTTGATGAACTTCTTGAGGGTTCTTTGAGTTTTTGTCTTATCATGCAAAAAGGAAACCCACGTGAAGCGTGAAAAATCATCAACAATGAATAAACTGTATTTATTACCGCTGATGCTTATGTAAGCAATTGGACTGAATAGATCCTTGTGGAGGAGCTCAAGCGTTCTTGTTGTAGTCATGACATTCTTCGCATGATGAGGTGCTCCTACTTGCTTCCCGGCTTGGCACGCTCTACAAGGCATGTCTTTCTCAAAAACAACATCCTTTAAACCACGGATGGGATCGCCTTATAGAAGTTTTTGAAGATTCCTCATACCAACATGTGCTAGCCGTATATGCCATAGCCAACCCATGTTGGTCTTTGCAATCAAGCATGTGTCAAGTTTGGCTTTATCTTTGTTGAAGTCAACTAGATAAAGTTTTCCCTTTAACACACCCTTGAATGCAACCGAGTTATCACTTCTTCTAGAGACGGTCACACCCTCATTAGTTAATAAACAATTATAACCCTTGTCACATAATTGCGATATGAACAAAAGGTTATAATCCAAGGAATCAATGTGTAAAACATGAGAAAGAGTATGTTGTGTTGAAATTGCAATTTTACCAGAACCAAGCACCATTCCTTGACTGTTATCACCAAAGTAAATACCTTCGCTTGGATCTTTATTTTCTTCATATTCCAGGAACATTCTTCTTTCTCTTGTTATGTGATTGGTGCATCCACTATCTAGCACCCATTTAGCTCCACTGGATGAATATGCTTGCAAAAGACAAATTATGCCTTGGTCTTAGGTACCCAAGCTTGCTTGGGTCCTTTGAGGTTAGTCACAAGTGATTTCGGCACCCAAACATGAGACTTGGTGTTCTCACGGCGTGGCCCAACATATTTAGCATAAACTCTATTAAGATTACTCTTCATAAGTACATATGAAGCATGAAATGTTCTAAATAAAAGTTTTTCATATGAGTTGACAATATTCATTTTATCAAGGTTATGTTTTTTCCAACTTGAGAAGAGTTTCCCTTGACAAAAGCAATGTGTTCCTTGCTACTCTTGTGACTTCTAGCATTTTACTTTTCACCATAAGAATACCTGATGCCATATTTGACATTAGGAGGTCTTGTGACCGAGTATGCACTGCGTGCATACTTGACCTTCTCCTTGTCAAATATGCCACTTTGGGAAGGTTGCTTGTCCTTTGTCAAGGTTGGCATTTTCTTCAAGTTAGTGTCACTTTTAGCACAAGTACAAGAAATAAAAGTTTCAGACTTTATATGTTGAGAAGGTGAGCTTGAAGAGGATGAAGAACCACTTTGCTTGAGTGACTCAACTTGTACCTCAAGAATCTTGTTAACTTTGGTTAAGTTTGCAAGTTCATCCTTGATGGTGACATTTGATTCTTTTAGCTTCGAACAAGCTTCCTTGCTCGAAGCTAACTCAAGTTCCAGTGATCTATTTCGCTCCTTTTCATGCTCAAGGAGCTCTTTGGTCTTAAGATACTCTTCCTTTTGGAGGATGATCATATCTTCTTGACGATCAGCTAGCTCCTCCTTATCAACAAGCTTATCCATTAGAAATTTCATCTTAGCAGCAGTTTCTTATATAAACCACTAAGCATATCTTCATCATCACTAGAATTATCAATCTCACTTGCAAAACAAAGCGAGGAGGAAGATTTAGTTTTGACCTTCTTTTTCTTTCCTTGGCCATTAGACACGTGTGGTCAGTGTCCTTTCTTGAGCGGATGGTTGGGAAGAGGGTGGATTTCTTGGTAGGCTTCATGATGGCTATGGTGGCCATCTTCTCTTCTTCTTTGGATGAGGACTCATTGTTGGAGTCCCACTCCTTCCCTAGGTGTGCTTGGCCATATTGCTTCTTTTTCTTGAACATCTTCTTCGGTTGAGGCTTATTGTCCTTAGTCTTCCTGTTATTTTCCTCATGTGGACAATTAACTATAAAGTGGTCATACTCTCCACAGTTATAGCATGCACGCCTCATTAGGGGTCTTTGTTTGTCCCTTTGTCTTCCTTCATTTGAGCTACCACCCTTTCTTCTTCTCATCATTTTCTTGAACTTCTTCATGAACAAGATCATGTCTTCTTCATCGATATCACTGCTTTCATCATCGCCGTCATCTTCTCCATGAGCTTCTTGAGCTTCTTTGATGTGGGTTTGCATGTTGATTTCAAAGAAACTCCTTTCTTCTTTGCCGAGGTAAGATAGGCAATTTCCTTGACATGCTTGGCTTGCTTCTCCATCATTTCAAAGTTGATGATCTTGCCGAGAAGTTCGTACGGGGTCATTTTCTGATATCCGGGGCTTTCTCTAATCATTGAGCAAAGGTTCACATTGTGAGGCATGAATGCTCTAATAATCAACTTTACGACTTCATGATCATTCCACTTCTTGCTGCCGTATGCTCGAACTTTGTTGACTAGAGACTTCAATCGATTGTACATATCTTGTCGTGATTCATCTTCTTCTATAGCGAATCTTCCCAATTCACCTTTAATCATTTCAATATTGGCTTCACGTACATCACGATCACCTTTATTTGTGGTTTGTAGAGTGTCCCATATCTCCTTGGCAATTTCGGGTCCATCCACCATGGTGAACTTGTCTTGGCTCAATGAAGAAGTGATCATAGTTGCAGCTTGGCCGTTTTGATGAATGGCCTGTTTTTGTCTTGGAGTCAGCTCTTCATCATTATTCGGGATATCTATCCCTGTGCACACTATATGCCACAAACTTGGGTTAAGCGATATAAGGTGCATTTTCATGTTTTGTCTCCACATTAAATAATCATTGCCATCAAAATAAGGTGCTTTCCCTAAAGGAATTGATAGGTAGTGACTATTTTTAGAATTTAGACGTTCATAGTCAAAATGATATCGGGAGTAGTCTGTGTGACTACCCCCTTTCTTCTTTTCATCGTCGATCTTCTTCTTCCCTTTTGGGGAGAGAGCCTTCTTCCGTAGAAGAGCCTTGAGTTGAAGCATTTCCTCATCATCGTCCTCACAATCCTGAATTGCATCGAGGAGCTTCTCCAGCTTTTGTGTCTTTTCATCATCACCCCTCTAATTGTTGAAGTTCTTGTTTACATCCTTGATGTCCGACATCGTCTCTTCGAGCGGTGAGTCTCTTTTCAAGAGTTTTGCTCTGATACCAATTGAATGTAGCCTAGAGGGAGGTGAATAGGCTTTTTGAATTTTTGTTGATCTCTGAAACACTTAACAGATTTATCAAATACAGGGAGATCGGACTAGTCCGGTACTGTGCGGACTAGTCCGGTATACGTGGACTAGTCCAGTACTGTGCGGACTAGTCCGGTATACGTGGACTATGCAGCAGAAACTAATTAGGAAATTAGATGTATTACCACAAAGAAACATTGTATGACAAAGATCAACTTTAGTTTCAATGTTTAAACGTGAATTACACAAGATTATGTAAACCCTAGAATTTGGTGAACAATAAGACAAAAGTGTGCAAGACAAGATTTTATCCCGTGGTTCGATTCCCACAGAGGAAACCTACATCCATGTTGAGGAGTCCACAGAGGACCGGGTCTTAACCAATCCTACCCTCGTCGAATCGCCATGGAGGCCGATTCTCTTCCACTAATCTCAAAGGAACACATAACTCGTTCAAGTGGCCTTCTCACAAGTTGAGGGCTCCCCAAGAATTACAATGAAGAAAACCACCAAACACACTCGAAAGATATACAATATAACAATAAGAGTGTGCGAGAGATCAAATCCAACAGCTCAAGATCGTGTGGAACAAGTCTCTTCTTTGATCAATTGCTAATCCTCAAAGATTTGATCTTTTTATGGTTAGAATGTGTGGAGAGATGTGTATTTTGGGCTCTTGGAAGGTGTGACGGCGCAGGGGGTCGAGAGAGATGGTTGTATGGCCGTACACCTCTATTTATACTATGGTTTCCAAAAGCTACCGTTAGGGTTTGCGATATCCGGACTAGTCCGTGGTGGACTCCGGACTAGTCCTCTGTGCGGTGTGTGGAAAACCCTAAGTGTTGAGATATACTGGACTAGTCCGTTGCTGGTGTGGACTAGTCTGTTTCTAGTCAGAAACTTTTCGAACTAGTCCAGTTGATATCGAACTAGTCCGGTGTAGTGAACACCGTGAAAAACTGAGGACACGTCCGCACTTGGAGGGACTTGTCCGATTTTATTCGGAAAATTTCAGTCTATTCTGACTGATATCGAACTTGTTCGGTGTAGTAAAAAAATTGTGGGGCTAAGTACAGGTCCAAATTTGGAGGACTTGTCTGATTTTAGTCAGAACGCACTAGTCCGATGAATATCAGACTTGTCCGTTTTGTGCATAAGTGTAGTGCTGAGGACTAGTCCGCACTAGGGGGGACTAGTCCGATCTTAGTCAGAGAGATATCGGACTAGTCCAGTGTATATTGGACTAGTCCGGTTTTCGTATGAATTGTGCAGTGAGTTTAATTATTTGTTCACTTGAGCTCTTGGGGTGTGTTTCTCCAACACACTCTATACAAAATAATCTAATCTTTTTAGCTCTTGAGCTCTTTTCACTTTAGATCCTCATTCTCCTTCCTTTTTGCGCTTTCTTCCTAATTTCTTTAACCTGCACTCATCTCGACAATTTTGATAGGATCTCATTTGTTTGTCATAAATCAACCAAAAACTACAAGGGATACCTAGATGCACTTTCACAAAAAAGGAGCTTCATTCCGTCAGTACAACAGCATCCGGGATGCAGCTATTTACATGAGGGAAGATGACCAGGACACCCTACATCCAGCCCATCCTTTGGACCAACTCCGGCACCAACGCATAAGAGACCAGATGACACAGCAAGGAAGCAACGGGCTCAAACTCTTGTTCCAGCTCCTCCAGGTCCACCTCCGACCGGCCGCTTGCGTAGCCCACTCCTACGACGTGGAGATCGATGACGTCATAATGAGACATCACACCTGCAATGGGGCTCATAATGAGGTTTCACTCGGCGGTGGTCACAACATTGAGCTGCGACATCACCCTGTTCGAGAGCTTTGCCATCTGGGCACCGAGCTGCGACACATAAGAGGCCCCGTATTGTGACACCCGGTTCTGAAAATGAACCAAGTGCAGTATATGTGTGCCCAGGATGTTCAACACACATATACAAGTGCATCACAAACGATATATAGACAGTTACCACAGCACAAGTTAATTAACCCAATTTTATTACACAATTCATATTATCCTCGAATACAAGTTCTAATGAATATTAATGACAAGTTCAACTAATGCAGCAGAAATAGACTAAACTGAGAAAACTAAGCAAAAGGGATAGCGCAGCTCCATGCAACACCACAGGCAAAGCTGATGGTAGACACAGCCTAGAACTCCGCATTATTGTCATTAAAGTCACAATCCTGACCTGCAACTGTTGGGGGGATTGCAAGAGTGAGTACATGTCGGTACTCAGCAAGTGTGAAAAGTATGACATGTAGCTGATTCAAATGACGAATGTAATAATGGTTGGGTGCTGAAAAGTACATTAAAACATTTGAAAAGAAATATGTATTATCTATGTGAAGTAAACCCATCATATCCCACAATGACTATTATAGATAATTCCATATTCCATATCCATCATTATTAAACCAGATTTCACCATTGCCAATAACCATATTCAATACTAGAAATAAATCCATAATCAACCAATACCATCCCAAAAACCATCCCAATACCATCCCAATACTAATTTCCCTCTAATCATGGAAGTTGTCCAGGTGCTCGTAACCGGGAGCACGGCTATCATGATAGTTTATTAGACTCTGTAGAGTTTATACCACTTTACCCACGTGTTTGTGATTTCATCCCCGTCAGCGACTAAAGAACCTCCCTTATGCCAATTACACTTCCTTTGGTGTATGGCCAAGAGATCACAAAATAGCCTTTACAAAGGGATTACTAGCCTATTTAGACCACACTGAGGTTTCACCGGTGGCGATGTCTCCAACTAAGCACATCTTCAACCAAGGGCCCCCTCTTGAGCCATTCGGATCCCAGGGTAGTCCAACCAATCATCAACAAACCCAATCCAACTACCCCTTCCCCAAGCATCCCTAATGGTCCAAATAGCACTGGCAAACTCTAATTAATCAGCTACGCCACACCCATACTTGGCCTCGTGGTGGCACTGTAGTCCTGGCTTATTCTCGCATGAACCGGTCCTTAGATCTAAAGCAAGCAAACCACCATGACATCCAACCCATCCACATACCAGGCTTGCTTAGATCACCCATTACCGTATCATATTGACCAGTTCACATTAACCAGAATAACATTAATGCACAATTAAATATGTAGTGTTGTTTTCCCATCCCAATTAACTAAGCGAAGCAATAAGGTAAAAAGCCCATCCCGACTCTCTACCATAATTCCAGGTGACAAGGGTGGTTAAAAAAATCTAGTAAACTTCCTATCATAGGATTTCTCATCAAATTGACACAACATGCAGTTTGCAAACAAAAAAAACTATTTTTAAAACAAGATCAATATGCTTCAAGGACACTTGCCTTGTTCAGACGGACAGGGTTGCTCAAGCGCTTCGAAGTCTTGGTTCTGGAAATCCTCGTACACGACCTCTTGAGCACTTCCCTCTACTCGTGATCACACATACAAGAAAATACATACAAATCAACATGATGCACACGCACTAATCAACATGCGATGACATGCATGTATGCAAAGTTCAATTATTAATTAACTACGGTTGTTTATTAATTAGATGGAACTAGTTCATACGAGTTTACGGGGGTTTTAGCGAGGATTAATGCTGCTGAAAATAAAAAGACGATGCAACTAAAATCAATTTATGTCTATTAGATCCAATACGTCGCTAATATTCGCATCGGAAAAACGAATCCGACCGTAGATGCGACGGGTTCGAAGATCGAGGGACGAAAGTGATGTGTAGATGAAGTGGATAGCACAACGGTATTCCGACGGCACGACGACGGCGACGCGACGACGATCTCCGGCGGACGACGGCACCCTCCTCTTTTTCTTCCTCTTCCTTCCCTTTTTTTCTTCCCTGGTGGGGTCTCTGTTCTTCTTTTTTTTCTCTACTGGCGGCTAGGGTTTCTGGCGTTGTTGCTTCTAGTGTCAAAAACTATCAAGCCTCCGGTCTTTTTATAGGCGGCGGCAGTTAGGGCTTTCTGGTGGGGCTGGGCGTGGCGCTAGGGCACGCGGGGCTGGCGGGGTCGCGCAGCGCGTGGCGGTGGAGCTGGGGACGGCGCGGGTCGACGTGGGCGGGCGGGCGCGCTCGGGCGGGGTCAGGGCAGGCGCGCGGGGGTGCTGACGGCGCGAGGCGAGCGGGGCCAGGCGCGGGGGCGCGTGGCACGCGTCTAGCGCGGGTGGGGTCGGACGCGCGGGAGGCGCGGGGTGTGCGCTAGCTGGATCGGCTTGGCCTGGCCGGCGGTGCCCCTTTTCTATTTTTTTCTATCTTTCTTCCTTTTTTATTTATACTTTTTTTCATTATTATTATTATATATTATATATATTTTATATTTGTTTCTTTAGGTTTCACAAATATATATAATTTTATATATATATTATTTTTATATTTATTCCCTAATACATGTTTTATGCTATAATTTTCTTTTTCTTCTTTTGCTACACATATTTGTATATGTATGTTTTATCTTTTATTATCTTTCTTTTATTATACTAATGTTTAATGCATGAACATGTATGCAATGCATGATGCAAAAATTAGGGTGTTACAAACCTACTCCTTTAAAGTGAAGCTCGCCCTCGAGATTCGACAGCGTGGAGAAAAGATAAAGGAATGCTGCCTTCATGTCTGCTTCATGTTCCCACGTAGCTTCGGCTTGCCTATGGTGGTTCCATTGCACTTTGCACCAACGGATCCTATTATTCCTCGTGACCCTTTCCTTCATGTCCAAGATCTTCATAGGCTGCTCGACATAGGACAAATCCTCCTGAAGTTCTAACTCGTCCATCGGCACCTGTTCTTCTGGCACCCTCAGACACTTCTTGACTTGAGACACGTGAAACACGTCGTGTACATCGGAGAGATACGTCAACAGCTCAAGTCGATAAGCTACCTCTCCTCGCTTGTCCAAAATATTAAATGGCCCGATACAGCGAGGTGCCAGTTTTCCTTTGACATGAAATCGGTGTTGCCCTCGGATAGGTGACACCTTGAGGTATACAAAATCTCCAACTACAAATGTCACATTCCTTCGCCTATTACCCGCATAACCTTTTTGCCGCGACTGAGCAGCCCTTAGGTTTTCACAAATTATTTTAACTTGCCTTTCAGCATCTTGTAACACATCAGGGCCAAATACTTGGTTCTCTCCTGTTTCATTCCAAAACAGAGGTGTCCAACACTTCCTTCTGTACGGTGCTTCATAGGGTGACATTTTCAAACTTGCTTGGTAACTATTGTTGTATGAAAATTCTGCATATGGCAAGCTCTTGTCCCAACTTTTCCCATGCTTCAAAGCACAAGCTCTTAACATGTCTTCCAAAATTTGATTGGTCCTCTCGGTTTGTCCATCCATTTGAGGGTGATATGCCGAACTAAAGTTCAACCTTGTTCCCAATGCTTCATGCAATTTCTGCAAAAATCTAGAGATAAACGGAGAACCTCTATCTGAGACTATCTTCTTCGATACTCCGTGTCGACACACAATATGCTCCATGTATATTTCAGCCAATTGTGCAACTGTATATTTGGTCTTCATAGGGACAAAATGAGCTGACTTGGTTAAGCGATCCACAATTACCAAAATTGAATTGTAACCGAACTGAGTATGTGGTAACCCAACTATGAAGTCCATTCCGATTTCTTCCCACTTCCATTCTAGGATCTTTAATGGTTGCAATAATCCAGCTGGCCTTTGATGTTCAGCTTTAACTCGTTGGCACAAATAACACAACGCAACATATTCGGCTATGTCCTTTTTCATGCTGGCCCACCAATAGCATGTCATCAAATCCTTGTACATCTTTGTACAACTGGAATGAATTGAGTATAGCGAGTCATGTGTCTCCTTTAATATTGTCTCCCTAATATTTTTTACATTAGGCACAATGATTCTCTTCCAAAGCCATAAGGTACCATGTTCATCCTCATCGAATCTGAATTCTCTCCCCTCTTGGGTCCTTTCCTTGATTTCCCAAATTTCCTCATCCTTTGTCCGTGCTTCTCGAATTTCTTGCTCCAAGGTTGGATTTAACTCCATTATTCCCATCTCATTCACAAATCCGAGGTTCAACCGTTCGAACTCCTTACATAACTCGGATGGTAACTCTCGAACTGTGAGTTGATAACTTACTCCTTTTCTACTCAAAGCATCGGCCACTACATTGGCTTTTCCCGGATGATAGTTGATCCCCACATCATAATCCTTGATGAGCTCCAACCATCTCCGTTGCCTCAAGTTCAGATCCGTTTGTGTGAAAATACACTTAAGACTCTTGTGATCTTTATAAATTTCACACCTATGTCCAAGGATATAGTGTCTCCAAATCTTCAATGCATGTACCACGGCTACAAGTTCTAAATCATGCGTTGGGTAATTCTGTTCATGTTTCTTCAATTGCATTGATGCATAGGCGACCACTTGACCTTCTTGCATGAGCACACATCCAAGTCCTTGTCTAGAGGCGTCACAATATATGTCAAAACTCTTGCTTACATCTGGCAGTACCAAAACTGGGGCTGTTGTTAACCTCTTCTTTAACTCCTCAAAACTGTTTTGACAGGCTTGAGTCTATTGAAAAGCCTTTCCCTTCATTAGCAACTCCGTCATAGGCTTGGCTATCTTGGAAAAGTCCTTGATGAATCGACGGTAATATCCAGCGATCTCAAAGAAACTCCTTATTTCCTTTACGTTTTGCAGTGGCTCCCACTTCAACACGTCCCTCACCTTTCCGGGGTCAACCGGTACTCCTCCTCCTGAGATGATATTACCCAAAAATGGCACCTATTTCAACCAAAATTGACACTTGTTGAACTTGGCATACAATTGATGCTTCCTCAATTTCTGCAGGGTAATCCTCAAGTGTTCCTCATGTTCCTTCTCATTCTTCAAGTAGATTATAATGTCATCACCAAACACCACGATGAACATATCCAAGTACTCCACGAAGACCTTATTCATGAGATACATAAAATAGGCAGGTGCATTTGTCAGTCCAAAGGGCATCACAGTGTACTCATAAGATCCATACCGTGTCCTAAAAGCCGTCTTGGGTATGTCCAATGGTCTAATCTCCATTTGAAAGTATCCCGACCTCAAATCAATCTTAGAGAAGACCCAAGCACCCTTCATCTGATCAAAAAAGTCTTCTATGTGTGGCAAGGTGTACTTGTTCTTGATGGTCACCTCGTTGAGAGCTCCGTAATCCACACACATCCTTTGCGTTCCATCCTTCTTGTCCACAAATAGAACGGACGCTCCCCAAGGTGAAGAGCTCGGGCAAATAAAACCCTTCTCTAATTGCTCTTGAATCTGCTTCTGGAGTTGTGCTAGTTCCATAGGAGGCATCCTATATGGCCTCTTAGCTATAGGTGCAGTTCTAGGTATTAAATCAATAACAAACTCAATGTCTCGATCGGGAGGCATACCTGGCAACTCATCTGGCAACACGTCCAAAAATTCACACACCACCGGAATTTCCTCGATTGCAGTACCATCCATGTGATTCAGCTCCAATTGCTTTGGTGCATGTTGAGTTGCTTCAAATTCTACGGTGATCCCCTCCTCGTTGGTCAACTTCACCGTCTTTGTGGCACATTTCATAACTCCATTGTGCTTCCTCAACCAGTCCATACCAAGCATAATGTCCAATCCTTGAGAATCCAAAACAATGAGGTTGGCGGAGAAGTCTACCCCCCTTATTATAAGGCTTACTTTTGGACATACTATATTTGTCCTCATCTCTCCTCCAGGAGACTTAACCAATAGAGTAAAATTCATATGAAAGATAGGCAAAATATACTTGGCTACATACTTCGATGCAATGAATGAATGTGATGCTCTAGAATCAAACAACATAGTCGCAGGGTTTGAGTTGGCGAGAAACATACCAATGACCACGTCATCTGCTTGTTGAGCATCCTCCGTAGAGACATGGTTCACGTTGCCACGTGAGAAATTCTGATTTCCAGGTTCCCTTGCGGCTGTCCTCCATTGGGTCTTGGGTTTTGCCTCGGCGCATTGCTTCCTTGACCAAGGCCTGACTTAGAACATTGATGCGCAAAGTGTCCAGCTTCTCCACATGTATAACAATTCTTAAGTCCACCAAAATTATTGCGGCGAGCTTGGTTCTGAACATTTGCACCAGGAATGTTAGCAAGAGGTGCATAAGGCATTGGAGGCCTAGGTGCTTGCACGACACGGCGCTGCTGCACAAACTGAGCTGGGTGCGGTGCATAATCAGGGCGCTGTACAGGAGCAGAGGAGCTGTAGTATGGCGCATTAGGAGGTGCAAAGCGAGGGCGCACATTACTTCCTTGTTGTTGTCCTTGGTATGGCACCTTCCTCTTGTTGTCGTGCTCCATCTCACGAATCTTGTTCTCAACCACAATTGCTTTGTGCACAAGCTTCTAAAAATTGGCATAATCACAGTTGAGCAATTGCACTTGGATCTCATTGTTCAAGCCCCTCATGAACAAGTATTGTTTCTGGCTGTCTCGGCTCACATCCTCAGGCGCGTACCTTGAGAGTTGAGTGAATTTATTGAGATATTAACCCACGCTCGATCTTCCTTGCCTCAAGTTCTCAAATTCTTGCCTCTTCAAGATCATAACTCCCTCGGGCACATAATAAGAACGGATGTTCTCCTTGAATTCCGCCCAAGTGATCCTCTCTTGATTCTCATGAGCATTGCAATAAGCATCCCACTAATCCACAGCTGCTCCAACGAGTTGATGAGAAGCAAATAGCACCTTCTCCCGGTCACTGCATTGGACAATAGCAAGTTTCTTCTCCACGGACATGAGCCAATCATCCGCATCCATAGGGTCAGTGGCTTGAGCAAAGGTTGGCAGCCTAGTCCTCATAAACTCTCCCAATCGGTTATGAGGAGGCGGGGGTGGCGGTGGAGGCATGTGGGGATGATTGTTGTTATTGCTCGCCTGCAGCTATCACATAGTTTGTATCATTGTCTGCATGAGCTGGTTCTGCATAGCCAGTAGCTGTTCAATATTGATAGCTCCATAAGCAGGTCCTTGTCCATTGTTATTTTGAGATACTCCATGGTTCTCTTCTTCATCATTGACATCCCTCTGGTTGCGAGTTCTCACCATTTGAAGGAAAGCAATAGGTAAGAATTTAGAAACGCCCCCAACTAAATGCATCAAGGGATATGAAACTAAACAACTAGCTATACTAGCCCAGGTGGACATGGCAATGCTAAAGCATCCCAAAATCCTCTATTACGCACACAAGCAACCGATATATATAGCAAGCAGCACACCAAGCAAGAACACATCGATTCCTGAGTGCTCCTATGTGCTCTAAAGTGTCCATTCTATCTAGGTTGCGTCCTACGATCAACCTGTGGCTCTGATACCAATTTGTGACACCCGATTCCGAAAATGAACCAAGTGCAGTATATGTGTGCCAAGGATGTTCAAAACACATATACAAGTGCATCACAAACGATATATAGACAATTACCACAGCAGAAGTTAATTAACCAAATTTTATTACACAATTCTTATTATCCTCGAATACAAGCTCTAATGAATATTAATGACAAGTTCAACTAATGCAGCGGAAATAGAATAAACTGAGCAAACTAAGCAAAAGGGATAGCGCAACTCCATGCAGCACCACAGGCAAAGCTGACGGTAGACACGACCTAGAACTCCGCATTATTGTCATTAAAGTCACAATCCTGACCTGCAACTGTTGGGGGGATTGCAAGAGTGAGTACATGTCGGTACTCAGCAAGTGTGAAAAGTATGACATGTAGCTGATTCAAATGACGAATGTAATAATGGTTGGGTGCTGAAAAGTACATTAAAACATTTGAAAAGAAATATGTATTATGTATGTGAAGTAAACCCATCATATCCCACAATGATTATTATAGATAATTCCATATTCCATATCCATCATTATTAAACCAGATTTCACCATTGCCAATAACCATATTCAATACCAGAAATAAATCCATAACCAACCAATACCATCCCAAAAACCATCCCAATACCATCCCAATACTAATTTCCCTCTAATCATGGAAGTTGTCCAGGTGCTCGTAACCGGGAGCACGGCTATCATGATAGTTTATTAGACTCTGTAGAGTTTATACCACTTTACCCACGTGTTTGTGATTTCATCCCCGTCGGAGACTAAAGAACCTCCCTTATGCCAATTACACTTCCTTTGGTGTATGGCCAAGAGATCACAAAATAGCCTCTACAAAGGGATTACTAGCCTATTTAGACCACACTGAGGTTTCACCGGTGGCGATGTCTCCAACTAAGCACATCTTCAACCAAGGGCCCCCTCTTGAGCCATTCGGATCCCAGGGTAGTCCAACCAATCATCAACAAACCCAATCCAACTACCCCTTCCCCAAGCATCCCTAATGGTCCAAATAGCATTGGCAAACTCTAATTAATCAGCTACGCCACACCCATACTTGGCCTCGTGGTGGCACTGTAGTCCTGGCTTATTCTCGCATGAACCGATCCTTAGATCTAAAGCAAGCAAACCACCATGACATCCAACCCATCCACATACCAGGCTTGCTTAGATCACCCATTACCGTATCATATTGACCAGTTCACATTAACCAGAATAACATCAATGCACAATTAAATGTGTAGTGTTGTTTTCCCATCCCAAATAATTAAGCGAAGCAATAAGGTAAAAAGCCCATCCCGACTCTCTACCATAATTCCAGGTGACAAGGGTGGTTAAAAAAATCTAGTAAACTTCCTATCGTAGGATTTCTCATCAAATTGACACAGCATGCAGTTTGCAAACAAAAAACATTTTAAAAACAAGATCAATATGCTTCAAGGACACTTGCCTTGTTCGGACGGACAGGGTTGCTCAAGCGCTTCAAAGTCTTGGTTCTGGAAATCCTCGTACACGACCTCTTGAGCACTTCCCTCTACTAGTGATCACACATACAAGAAAATACATACAAATCAACATGATGCACACGCACTAATCAACATGCAATGACATGCATGCATGCAAAGTTCAATTATTAATTAACTACGATTGTTTATTAATTAGATGCAACTAGTTCATACGTGTTCATACGAGTTTACGGGGGTTTTAGCGAGGATTAATGCTGCTGAAAATAAAAAGATGATGCGAGGGATGTAGTGAGCCTATCTGACTCATTTCTCAAGAATTTTCAGGTCAATGTTGGGAGAGGGGACACGATTTGGCACTGGCAGGATCATTGGGAAGGGCATCTGCTAAGAAGGGACATGCCTAGACTGTACTCGTTTGCAAAAAAACTAACATCTCAATGGCACAATTCATTGGTAGGCCAGATCATCTACTTCACTTCTTTCAACCACTGTCAGATGAGGCCCTGCTAGAATTAGAAACCCTTGAACTGTTGCTGGATGAGGTCTCTCTCAGGGACCAACCACATGATATATGGAGCCCGACAGTTGGAGTAAGGGTATTCAGCTCCAAAAATATCTATAATGGCTGCTTCAAACACATTAAGCCCCAGCCCCCTTCAACTGGATTTGGGCTTCGCAGGTTGTCAAGAAAATAAAAATCTTCATGTGGCTTATGTTCAGAGATCGATTGAATTCACGAAATCTCTTGAAGTGAAAGAACATAGCCATCAAAGGGAATGACTACACTTGCGTTCTTTGTGTAGGCAATATTGAAGAGCTCACTTATCACCTCTTCTTTAGTTGCCCCTTCAGCACGGAATGCTGGAATGTTATTGGGATTCACTCGAATCATGACATCCCTTTCTTCGACACTCTGGAGAAGGCCAAGCACAGCTGGAGTCGTCGGGCATTCATGGAGATCTTTGCTATAGCAAACTGGGAGATTTGGATTATTCGAAACAACTTTATTTTTAGAAACTCTCCCCTATTGTATCTGCCTGGAAGAGATCCTTCATTGCCTCCATCAAACATCAAGCTTGTCGCTTTATGTCGGATGATAGGGAGTGTGTGCTACTGTTGCTACAGAGCTTGTAAGGGTTGTTCCTCTCTCTGGAACACCTAGTCAAGTGTCGTTGTACCTTTGTAAATAAACTCTGTTTTTGAATTTATATTATTTCAATGTTGCCGAGGTTCTCCCTTGCAGCTTTTCCTGGTAAAAAAAAATAAAATCAATTTTCATCTATTAAAACGTCGCTAAAATTCGCATCAGAAAAACGAATCCTATCGTAGATGCGACGGCTTCAAAGGTCGAGCGACAAAGGTGACACATAGACGAAATGGATGGCGCAACGGTCCTCCGGCGGCACGACGACGGCGATGCGACGATGATCTCCGGTGGACGACGGCACCCTCCTCTTTTTCTTCCTCTTCCTTCCCTTTTTTTCTTCCCTAGCGGTGCCTCTGTTCTTCTCTTTTTTTTTTCTCTACCTGCGGCTAGGGTTTCTAGCGTTGTTGCTTCTGGTGTCAAAAACTACGAAGCCTCCGGTCTTTTTATAGGCGGCGGCAGCTAGGGCTTTCTGGCGGGGCGGGGCACGGTGCTAGGGCACGCGGGGCTGGCGGGGTCGCGCGGCCCGTGCCGCGGGAGCTGGGGTCGGCGCGGGTCGAGGCGGGCGCGCGGGCGCCCTCAGGCGGGGTTGGGGCAGGCGCGCAGGGCGCTGGCGGCGTGGGGCAAGCGGGGCCAAGCGCGGGGGCACATGGCACGCGGCTAGCGCGGGCGGGGTTGGACGCGTGGGAGGCGCGGGGTGCGCATTGGCAAGGCCGGCTCGGCCTGGTCGACGGTGCCCCTTTTCTGTTTTTTTCTCTCTTTCTTCCTTTTTTTATTTATACTTTTGTCATTATTATTATTATATGTATTCTTTATATATATATATAATTTTTTTCTTTAGTTTTCACAAATATATATATATTATATGTATTATTATTATTATTTTTATATTTATTGCCTAATACATGTTTTACGCTATTATTTTCTTTTTCTTCTTTTGCTACACATATTTGTATATGTATGTTTTATCTTTTATTATCTTTATTTTATTCTACTAATGTTTAATGCATGAACATGTATGTAATGCATGATGCAAAAATTAGGGTGTTACACGTGTGCTGCCGCGCATACAGCGATCCCAGAGGAGCGAAGCCTGTGAAGCTCTGCCGCCACCTCCGTGTGGCAACGAGGGATCTCCTGGAGCCTAGCAGAAGCAGCGTCTAACTTGCCGGTTCATAGCTGGCCGAGCACCTAGTCGCACGCTACCATTACAGCCTCCCGTACTCCCGCAATCTCCTCCTGGACAATGAAGACGCGGGTCGGGATCTCCCGAAGGCATACGATTGGCTCCACGCCCAGCTGGGATGGACCAAACACAGCCCTGAACACGGCAAAAAACTGAGGCACGAAGGGCCCAGAGCTCCCCAGAGGTCCGTGATGCCTCCTCGTGAGCAGCGACATCCTCGGCACACAGCCGCACCAACTGCGTGCGTGCCCTCTCATCGTCCGCCCTGGCTACTTCCGCCTCCGCTCGATCCTTTTCAAGCTCCTCAGACAACGCGTTCTGCTCACCCTGTCCAAAACTCGGGCCACCTTCACGTGGGAGTCGCACACTTTTGGCGGACTCTTGGGCCAACGCTTGCGAGGAAGTCCAGGGTGAACCTCGCAAGCAACCACAACAGACGACCAGGGAAAATTATCTGGCTGGCAGAGGCTACGGCACTCAATCTTTGCAATACTTCAAAGATTATGTCACACCCCACCTCGATCCTTGCCCTTGCGCCAGTGAGCTGCGAGCTGAGGACGTGGGCATCTTAACAGACACCCTCCCACCAGGCAAGATCCACGGCTCTGCCCGGCTCAGAAACATCCCCAGCCGGAGGATGCGGAACTTGAGGACTGTTGGTGCCTCTGGCGCCCGGAACTTCACCCTAGGCAGACACGAGAGCGAGAAGACTAGGCCGCAACGATGAGGTGATGCCCCCGGCTCGTGCCGTAGAAAGCCTCTGCAACCCCGTTGGGGTCGTTGCCCGCATGGTCGACTCGTCAGCAGGTGCCCATTTCGACGGGGCCGATGAGGCACCCTCGTCGGCTTCTGGGACAACATTTGCCACTATAAAATCCCCAAAGTTCATAGTATAAAATTATGTTAGGAGAAATAAAAATGAAGCATGAATAGAGAAATCAAAATGGTAATTGAGAAATCAAATCTTTTCAAACCTATTGGAGGGAATTCAAAATTTCAAAGAAAGCTCCTGTACAAATTATGTCAAAATAAAAAACCTGAGTTCACCACTAGCTTCCAAATATTCCAAAATCTTTCATGACAAATTTAAGAATGTTTGAAGACTGTTTACTATTTAATTCAATAAAGACACTGAATTCCACTCAAATTCGAATTCAAGTTTGAATTCAAATGAAACTTGGTCAGATCAATAATTTGAATTCAAAATCAAATTATCCATATTCAATTTGCCCTTCCCAGAAATATCTAGCATTTCTGGATTAATCTAGGTGAGGGAATTTACTGTCCAGTGAAGATGAGGATGAAAGACCATGGGACCCACCTGTCATTGACTTACTTCTCCTCTTCCGTTCTCTGTTTTTCTCCACCGTGTGACACCTCTCAGCATGTAAGTGCCACCAAGAGCCTGTGTGCTTGCTTCCTCTCTTGCTCAAGAAGCTACTCCTGCTGCTACATCAAATAGCTGATAGACATCATCCAGTTCTCCCCTGTCCAGAACAGAACCAACACAAGTTATTGGTGTTCTTCTTTCCTCATCCTCTGTTTTCTCTCTAGTCCTCGAAATCAGGTGCAAGCAGTTAGTTTGAATCATTTTTCTGCCCCTCTACTTCATCACAAACAACTTGCGCACATGCTTAACCAGTTTTCTTACCAGCTCAAGCTTTTCCAAAGTCCAGGGAGGTGAAAACGTGGCTGTCCTTCTCTGTTCTGAGTTGCCGCCCCACTGCTCCACCGCGGAGCCGGAGCTACAGCCATTTTCTCACCTCGTCCCTTGAAGAAAAAAGGTGTGCCAACACTCCTAGATTCTGCTTGCAAAGTTTCAGCTCATTTCGTCCCTCCTAGCTCGAGTATTAGCAATTTTCCCAACGAGATCGTGTTATGAACTGAACTAGGTCATCGCTTAGATTCCGCTTCCACGTGCAAGTATTGAGCGTGACTGTGAGCTTTATTGTACTAGAGGTACAGGCGCTTCACCTTGATGCTTAACAATCAACTTTCATCAAGCAACCGCACCGGAATCTCGATTTTCCTGGCCGACGGTGAAACGCGACTCGGTCCACTGTGATGTTTCCCTCCTTTTCATCGAGTTTTTTGCCAGATCATTCCAAATAATTCCCTTGAGTTCCAGTAAAAGTTCCAGGTCCATTTTAGGTTATTTGAGTAGCCAAATGGTGTTTCCAACCTATATGTACCTGAAAATTTCACAATGTCTAGAAACTTTTTTTAGCAAGTTGTCCAAACATGTAAATTCAATATCTCAAAGTCACTACAAGAAATGGGCAACAGGCCGTCAGTTTATTTATAGATGTCGGGGCCGTCGTATTTAATTTACATAAAGCCGTCAGTTTGACAGGTTCGACGATTATATATTTATAACTGTCGGCTAAGCAATTTACCTCGACGGGTACAAATAAAACCGTCAGGCAGTACAAGGAAATCGACGGCCATATTATTTTTGCGTCAGCTGCTCCTCCCAAACCGACGGTGACAATTAAAACAGTCGGCTGTCTTCCTTGGCCGACGGCCATACCGGTGGGCACCCAAGTCTCTCGCGCTGCGTGTTTCCACTTGCCTAAATGCTGAAACCTCTTCTTATATTCAAAAGTTAGCCCACGCCCAACCCTAACTGCACAGTACATCTCCACCAAGCCGCCGCCCACTTGCCCACCATGAGGCTGCTGCCAGCCCGTCACACACCACACGGTCGCACACCATGATGCCGTCCGGCCCGTCGCACACCACCTCATGCCGCCACCCACATCGCCGATAATGGCGCGCCTCCAGTTCGTGCGCGGCCGTGGCCATGGCCGGCCGTTCGCTGCCACCGCACCTGTGCTGCCTCTCTCCCTCTGTTCTGGCACCACCCCTCTCCCTCTCCTCTTCGGCGAGTCTCCCGAGATCCGCCTCTCTCCCTCTCAGCTTCGGTGAGCCTCCTAAGATCAAGATCCGGTGAGATCCTTTCTGCCACATGCAGGAGTCCGCCGGCGAGTTCCGGCGGCAGAGGGTTAATCGGGCGCAAAACTTCTTTGACCGAGACAGCGGCTTCTGTTTGTCAATAATGTCCCGTACCCTTTCGTGCATCCAAGATCACCAACCATCCATATCGTCTCGTTGCCGCATCCTTATTCATGTCGCCTCCCTTGCAGTGCAAGTGGCAGTACCAGTTAGCGATTATGGTGAAGGAAGAGGAGGTCATCACGGAGGCAGGAGGGCGTGGGTGCATGGACATGGCTGGTCTCGGAGATGAGGACTTGCTCCAGTGCCTGTCACCTTCCTCCTTCTTCTATTCCAGCATCATCATTGTTATTTGTATGATTTGTTTGTATGATCAAGTCTCTATGGCGAGGACTTGCTAAGGTTTCGTATGATCTGTTTGTAGTCACTGTTCTTTGTGTGAGAGATATTAAGATTTGGATGTGTATTATCTGTTTGTATGATCCGTATTTGTATGGTATGAATGGGAGATACGATTTAGAATAATGCGTATTTGTATAATCCGGAACTGTATGGTCCTGGAGAAGATCCGGTTCAGAATAATGCGGTGTTTTCATTTTTTTGTTCTGTCAAATTTTTTAAAGCAGTCGGTTGCCTTTCTGCCCGACGGTCATACTTTGTTAAAAGTGTCGGTTCTTTGGCCGACGGTCATATTGTGTTAAAAGTGTCGGGTACAGAAACCAACGTATGTAATTTTTAAAGCCGTCGGTACCGACGGTTATAATACTTAAAAACGTCAAATAAAAGTCGACGGGTAAAGCTGTCGGTGTACCGACGTTTATAATTTATGGCCGTCGGTTTCAGTACACAACCGATGGCTATAAAGCAGACGCCCTTTTAATCATTTCTTGCAGTGAGTAGTATGCTTAGAAAATTAACAAACCAATTTTGTTGAGTCACTTTTGACCTCCTATAAACAGAACATCAACTTTTGGACATGTTAAAGTCCCGGATTTCCCATAAAAATTCCGGGAAGTGTTTATCTACATTGAATTTTAGACAACGGAGACTTCCATGAACTTAGCCCAATTTTGGCCAGAACCTCACTCATATCACTTAGTGTCCACTGTAGAATTTCCAGAACAAGTGGCCATTATTTAATATACTTAAGTGTGTTTCCGTTCAGCTATGTAATAATATCACTATTGAAACGCTTTGCATTTTCTTTGCATATCGAATAGTTGCCGAGATCGAGGAGACCCCGGAGCCACTTGACGTCATCCCTCCGAAGAGTAGTTTTGATACTATCTCGCAGCCCGGCAAGCCCCGGTTTGCATTTAACATAGTTTTAAAATTTATTTGTATCACACTATATGGGTGACAATGTATTGTGCATTTGGTCTAGGTTTTCTTGTTGTTTTCAACTTGCATGACCAGAGCACCCATGAGAGCGGGGTAGATGTGTAAGTCCTCGATGTGTCCATGCTATGCTTAATGTTATAGTTGCTTCAGTAGAAGTCGAGTAGTTGGAATCTAATCGCGAGTTCAGAAATTGGGTTCACACAGGACTGGTCAAGTGAGAGATTCGTCATTTGGTTAAATATGAGACCAGCCATGGAGTAGGAGCAGCAGGACATAGGGGCTCGTGAGCTGTAGTTGTGCCTGTGTCGATCAAGAACCGATCCGTGTGCAGCCCTTTTGAGCAAGTTTGAATGTACCAAAGGCATACAGGAGATATGGGACCAAGTACACCGATGTAACTTGTCCACCTTAGCTTTGAGGCATACCCCACCACCTTATACGTGCGTGTTGAGAGAAGCAAGGTGTAAACCTGCCAGCAGGTACGTTGTACTCCGTGTGGGGGCCTCCTACTCGTAGCGGTAAGAACGGTACGGCATGTAGGTAGTGGGTGAAAGGTTGCCACATACAACATCAGTGAAGTGCGCCTTCGCACCTCTGAGTGTAGGTGTATGTGTCGTGCTATTCGGGTATCCCCGCAAGTGTATATCGATTCGAGTCACCATCCCTCGCGGTTATTGAGTATCGCTTGTTCACTTCGTCGTGACATAGTTAATTATTGGAGCTGAATATTATTGAATCATGCTTTATGGAATAAATATGTATTGATACTTGTATGTTTAGAACAGATTGCTCACTACATTTCAGATTCATGAAGCCTTAATTTGCTGCTAAAAGCTGAAAGTAAGGACTAACATCTAGGCGAGTCTTTTATTGCAAATTGCTGTCCTATATTACATTTATCCTGCATATAGAGTTCCATGCTTAGTTGAGACGGTTAAGTCTTGTTGAGCCTTCATGCTCGTGGTTGCTATTTTTAAGTTACTGCTGCATATGATGACGTATATGATGAGGCGTTGCCCCGTCAGGGTACACGGCCGAGTGGGAACCCTACACGCCGCCGTGATGTGATTTGTGTGCTGCTAGTCTGATTTCGTTCGCGGGCTGAACGGAATGAGTTTTGCATAGCTTAGGATATAGTGTCGAGAGCTATGAACTTATCTTCTACTGTAGTGTATTTTAATGTATAGTATTTGTAAAAGGCAAAGCTTGTATAACACTATGTTGTTTTATGTAATGTGATGTACCCTTTTCTATGTGTTGTTGAGTGCCGCATCGTACGGCACCACCCAATTGCGATTCCTGGAATGTCAGGACTCCGATCCTCACAGCCTGGTATCAAAGCCGCATTGAGAATAGCAAGCTTAGAAAGGATCGTATTATGAGAAAAATTTAGGTTTACGGTGAGGAATCTGTCCGTACCCTAGAAACCGTACACCCCTTGGGGTTATAAAGATCTCAAAGGAAAATCATCTACTTGGTTTGAAGACCCTCGAAGGCCCACATGTCAGACATAACTGGACCTGCTTCTCCGACATGGTTAATCCCTGGATCGCCACGTGTACTACCAAACCGGAGCTACCGCCCACAAGGGGGAAGCTCCGGGCCATGTACCGAAATGGCACCTCCGGACTTAGCCCCAGACCGAGAGAAGCTCCGGGCCTGAAACATGTCGGGTAGCCCTGGAGCTGTCTGTTTCCTCAGTATGCTCTGGAGCTGCCACGTGTCCAACCGTCGGATCTTCAACCTCTAACCTCCGGAAGACCCCACAAGGCTCCGGATCTTCAAAGGGGAATCAAGGACTTCAAGACCCGATTAAGTGTCATTAATACCATATTAATGACACTTAAACGGACGATCTTAACACCAATAACAGTGTTGTCAAAGCCGGTTACAGGGTCATTAAGAGCGATTCAATGTGTTAAATAAGTGTCAATACTAGTAACCGTCGGGGCCACATGTCGGGCCAGGCTAACTTGTAACGGCCTGCCCTTGTACTATAAAAGGACAGGCCGACGACACGTTCAGGGGGCTAAACACACACATACGCCAGAGACACACGCCATTGACGCTCAACACAAGCTCAAACAGCTAATACAACACCAACACACCCGTGGAGTAGGGTATTACGCTCAGGCGGCCCGAACCACGTAAACTCTTGTTTCTCCTGTGTCAATTCCTACTCACCTTCTTGAATCTCCGCGCGCCCATACCGAACATCGAACTCTCCTATCACTTTAACAATGTAGGGAGATCTGCCGGTTCCAAACCACCGACAGTTGGCGCGCCAGGTAGGGGCGCCTGAGATTTCGAGAATGGTGAACTCAGCTGCTGGATCATCCAACGGTCAACCTGCTATTCAGGCTGTTGGAGACAATCCCTCCAATAGGCAGCCACCAGCAGGAGCCTCAGCACCAGCAGGAGTCACACTCCCACCACCACCGTCTCCTCCAGCAAATTGTGCTGGGCAGCGTGATGGTGCGCCGGCGTCAATCACTGCGTCGGCAAATCATGACAACCCGGAACACGCGCTTCATGCAGCGCGTGCTCTTATCCAACGCCCACCACCTCCGGATGCATCTCGAGATGCACTGGAGCAGTGGAGGGCTGATGTGGAGCATTTGGTTGCAGCAGCAGCCGAACGCCTCAGCAACCAGGGTCCTCCTCCTTCAGGAAGAGCCCCGTCGCAGCGGCGGACATTGTCTGGAAGACTTGGTCCGCACGTTTCCAATAGCAGGAGACATGTTGCGTCACAACAAGTGACGCCATTGCCCTCCGGGGCACGACGCACTCACACAGTATCCAGGCTTTCGACTCACGACCTCCGGGCGGAGCTTGATCGCCGATACCGCTAGCAGGACAGCCGAGTCCATATTGAGCGTGCTCGTGAAAGACGGGAAGCACAGGACCTTTCTGCTCCTGAAGGAGTGGGAGGAGGTTGTTCAGCCCTAGCCATGCACCTGCGCATGGTTAGGTGGCCACAGAAGTTTCGGCCTCACCTGCCGGAAAAATTCGACGGGACTGTCAATCCCGCCGAATTTCTTCAGATCTACTCCACTGCAATCTTAGCAGCCGGAGGAAACGAGGCCGTGATGGCCAATTACTTTCCAGTGGCCTTAACTGGGACTGCCAGGTCCTGGTTTATGAGCCTTCCACCCAACTCTATCAACAGTTGGGAGGAGCTGTGCCATTAGTTCACTGCCAACTTCGGGAGTTCATACACCCGACCAGGCACTGAACTAGACCTTTTTGCGGTCGTGCAAAAAGGGGGAGAATCCTTGCGATCATTCATCCAGAGGTTCTCTCAGGTACGAAACACCATCCCTTCTATCTCTAGCGCCTCTATCATTGTGGCATTTAGACAGGGTGTACGAGACAAGAAGATATTGGAGAAACTGGCAATCAAGGAGATCACCAGTGTCACGGAACTCTTCAGCTTGGCTGACAAATGTGCCAGAGCTGCGGAGGGCCGTGAGATGCACTCCAAACCAACCTCGGAGGGTCACAAGAAATCCTCCAAAGAAGAAGCCGCTACCTCCGGGGGTGGCAAGAAGAAAAAGAAGACCAACGGCAAGAAGAAGCCGTCGGCCGGCACATCCAACATTGCAGCTGCTGCAGCTCTGAGTGGCTGGGGGCCACGCCCCGAGAAGCGACCTCGACCGTCTTCTGAAGACGGTGGCAAACCCAAAGTGTGGTGTCCCATTCACAAAACGGGCAGCCACAGTTTGGAAGACTGCCGAGAGGTCCAAAACCTTGTCGAGCGCTACAACAAGTGCCGGGAGGAATCTCCTTTCCGACAGAGGGAAGGAAAACAAAAAGTCGATGAAGCTCCAGTAGAATAGGAGTTGGGGTTCCAGGATCCCAAAAAGGTCCTGAAGGTCGTCTACACCTTCATCGACGATGATTCTGACGTCTCTGACAACGAGCGTCGGAAGACCATGAACACCATTTTTGGTGGATCATGGGATATCACCTCCTGTCGCGTCATCAAGACTATGCGTCGGGATATGGCCGCTGTAGCTCCTACAGTCAGGCCGGAACCTCACCGAAAGTGGATGGACACAGCCATCACTTTTAATGCTTCGGATTGTCCCCGGAGCATGGTTGGAGCAGGACAGTTACCCTTGATGGTATCTCCTACCATCAACAACATCCAGCTCCACCACGTCATGGTAGATGGAGGTTCGGGGCTTAACCTCATCAGCTTCGAAGCTTTCACTAAGCTTTAGCTCCGACCTTCGGATCTTCACCCCTCTCGACCTTTCTCCGGAGTAGGTCCGGGGGCCATCACCCCGCTCGGAGCTATTACTCTCCCTGTTACCTCGGGACACGGGAGAAGTACCGCACCGAGAAGTTGGTCTTCGACATTGCACAAATCAACTTACCCTTCAATGCCATCTTGGGTAGACCTGCCCTGTATAAATTCATGGCATCTGCTCATTATGGTTATCTGGTGTTGAAGATGCCAACGCCAGTAGGCGTTCTCCGGATTCGCGGAGATCGCACTGCTGGAGTAACTGCACTAGAAGAACTCCATGCGCTCACCACATCGCAAGAGGAGGACTCCAGGCAGGAGCAAGCTCCAAAACCCCCGAGCATTCGCCAACGAGGATCGACTTCTGCACCTCGAGTGCAGCCAAGCGGCGACACTGACATTCCCATCAAAGTCATCCAAATTGGTTCCGATGCCGCTCAAACCATCCGTATATCGGGAGGATTGAACGACAAATAGGAACTCGCGCTCATCACTTTCCCCCGGGCTAACGTCGACGTGTTTGTTTGGCAACCGTCACAAATGCCTGGGGTCCCCAGGGAAGTGATTGAGCACAATCTGAAGATCTACCCCGATGCTCGGCCTGAGCATCCGAACCCTCGGAAGCAATCCGTAGAGCGACATAACTTCATCCGACAAGAAGTAAAGAAGTTGCTCGAAGCCGGATTCATCCGAGAAGTCTTCCATCCAAAATGGCTGGCAAACCCAGTCGTTGTGCCCAAGGCCGGCGGGAAGCTTCGGATGTGCATTGACTACACCACACTAAATAAGGCATGTCCAAAAGATCCATTCCCACTACCTAGAATAGATCAGATAGTGGATTCCACCTCCGGGTGTGAATTACTGTGTTTCCTAGATGCATACTCCGGATATCATCAAATCAGGATGTCTAGGGAAGATGAAGAGCATACTTCATTCATCACAGTAGATGGATTGTATTGTTACACAGCCATGCCCTTTGGTCTCAAGAATGCAGCTTCAACTTTTGTAAGAGCTATGTACAAAACTTTTGAAGAACTTATTAGAGACATAGTGCAAGTGTACATCGATGACATCGTGGTCAAGGTTAGGAACAAGGAGTCACTCCTTGACACCTTGCAGGCTGTCTTCGACAAGCTGCGGGCCACCCACACAAAGCTAAACCTAGACAAGTGTGTCTTCGGGGTTAGCTCCGGAAAACTTATTGGTTTCCTGGTAAGTCACTGGGGCATAGAAGCTAATCCGGCGAAGATTAAGGCCATTGAAGACATGCGGCCACCAACCCGCATCAAGGACGTCCAAAAATTAACTGGATGTCTAGCAACCCTCAGCCGGTTCATCTCAAGACTGGCAGAACAGGCAATCCCCTTCTTTAAGTTTGAGGAAGTCCGGACCATTCCAATGGTCCGAAGAAGCAGAAAAGGCATTCCAGGAGCTGAAACAGTTCCTCACCACCCTACCAATTCTGGTAGCTCCGAACCCTGGTGAGCCTTTGTTGCTTTATATTTCAGCTACTGACGAAGTCGTCAGTATGGTTCTGGTTGCGGAGAGACCAGAACTACCCCATACTCAGGAATCCAGACCCCTTCGGGAGGGTCCGGAGGTTCCTGAAAGCGAGTCTGAGTTCCAGACAAGAAGTCGCTTCAGGGGGACTAGACCCCTTCGGGAGGATCCAGGTCATTTCTGAGGAAGCTCCGGGTTCCTCCAGCCAGAACCCGGAGGTCCCTGAAGAAAATCCGGAGTCCTCCGAGAGGATCCGGGTCAGTGAAGAGGAAGCTCCGTACCCCTCCGGGAGGGTCTGGACTATTCAACGCCCAGTGTACTTCATTAGTGAAGTACTACATGATGCCAAGACTCGATACCTAGAGGTGCATAAGCTGCTCTATGCAGTTCTTATCGCCTCCAGGAAGCTTCGCCATTACTTCCAAGCTCACAAAGTCTCAGTGGTGACCTCTTACCCACTTCGAGCAATTTTGCATAATCCCAATTCAACTGGGAATATTGCAAAATGGGCAGCGGAATTGGCTGAATTTGATCTTGAATTTATTTCAAGGCAAGCAATCAAGAGTCAAGCATTGGTAGATTTTGTGGCAGAATGGACTCCCTCTCCATCAAACCCTAGGGGCCCCAGTGAGTAGAAGACGGAGCATCAAGCTCCAACCTTCACCGAGCCTCACTGGACCCTCTACTTCGATGGCTCCATGCAGAAGCAGGGGGCCAGAGCTGGAATCCTTCTCCTTCCACCGACTGGGAAGAAGGTGAAATACATGGTACACCTTGACTTCAAGGCAACCAACAACATGGCAGAGTATGAAGCACTCATCTACGGACTAAAGGTGGCACGGTCATATGGTGTCAAGCAATTGCTGGTCAAGGGAGATTCACAACTCATCATTAAGCAGGTGAAGGGTGAATGCTCCTGCAATAATCTCCAGCTAGCTGCTTACCTCCTTGAAGTCCAAAGGCTTTAGAAGGACTTTGAAGTCCAAGATATCCACCATGTTCAGCGTGCCCACAACGCCGAAGCCGACGAACTCTCGACGAAAGCGACAACCGGAGCTCCGGCTCCTGATGGAACTTTTGTCCGGAGATTGTCGAAACCCACAGCTCAGCCTGCCGAACTGAGCGAAGGGGGCGAGATCAGCATCCCGAAGCTGACGATCCCGATGGCCCTGTTACCATGGCAGCCATCAAGGGTCTTAGGTGCTGCCGGAAGCTCCGAGCAACCCAGCACGCAAGACTCAAATGCTCAAGTTAGTTCCGATGCATGGATCTCGGAGATCCGGAACTACTTGAAAGACAACATCCTTCCTGATGATGATGTATCCGCTGACCGGGTAGTCAGATTGGCTAAAAGATACACGTTGGTAGAAGGGGATCTCTACCGGCGCGGTGCCAACAGCATCCTAATGCGGTGCATCACAAGGGAAGAAGGCTGCGAGCTCCTCGCAGAAATCCATGGAGGCGAGTGTGGGAACCACGCGTCTTCCCGCACGCTGGTTGGTAAAGCCTTTCGGCATGGCTTCTACTGGCCTACAGCACTCCAGGATGCAACTGAGCTGGTAAAAAAATGCAAAGCATGCCAATTTCATGCAAAGCAGATTCACACTCCGGCTCAGCCCTTACAAATGATACCTCCTACATGGCCCTTCGCTGTGTGGGGGATGGACATCTTGGGACCTTTCCCAAGAGCCGTCGGAGGTTACAAGTTCCTGTACGTCGCCATTGACAAGTTCACCAAGTGGCCAGAAGCAACTCCAGTTGTGACAATCAACAATCAATCTGCTATCAACTTTTTGCAGCCCATTGTATGCAGATTTGGAGTCCCAAACAAAATCATCACTGATAATGGGACCCAATTCACAAGCTCCGCATTCCAAGGATATTGCAAAGACCTCTGCATACAAGTTTGCTACGCCTCCGTAGCTCATCCAGCCAGCAATGGCCAAGCCGAGAGAGCAAATGCTGAAATCCTCAAAGGACTTAAAACGCACACTTATGAGCGCTTGAAAAAACATGGAGCCAACTGGATTGAAGAGCTTCCGCCCACTCTATGGGCCAATAGGACATCTCCAAACCGGTCAACCGGAGAGACACCCTTCTTTCCGGTGTACGGAGCTGAAGCAATCCTTCCTCTGGAAATCACCTTGGGTTCACTCCGGGTCCCGACCTTCGACGAAGCCGCGCATGACCAGCTCCGGCGTGAAGACCTGGACCTCCTTGAGGAGGGAAGGTGCCAAGCAGCTGTTTGGAATGCCCGATATCGCCAATCTCTACGGCATTATCACCAGCGGCATGTACACAACCGACAGCTCGAGGAAGGCGATCTGGTGCTACGGGGAATACAATCCAGAGAAGGGTTAAACAAAATCTCCCCCGATTGGGAGGGACCCTTCTGAGTGATTAAAGTATCCCATCCCGGAAGCGTTCGCTTGGCTACCGAGGATGGGACACCTCTCCCAAATCCTTGGAACATCGAGCACCTCCGTAAGTTCTACACTTAATACCACGGAGGTGAGTCTTGAGTAACTTGATATGTATGTTATAGAGTGATTGTACAGAGTCGGGTAGTTCCTCCGGGAGAGCAGCCGGACCTTTCCCAAAAGGTCCGCAAAGCTCATGCAACGCTTGTCACAGTCTCAGGACTAAAAGTGTCGCTAACTACCCTGGGTCAAACGAGAAATGAAACACCCTTAGCCTGGTTCCGTACCCTAAGAGTGTACTTGTTTCCCCTGTACCCCGGACCTATAATGAAAGACATTTTCATGTGAAATAGACTCCACGTGCATTTATTTTGTACAGGCTCAACATTTTTATTTTTCTCTTTCTTGTCTATAACAAAGACGTGCAATTCTTAAGAAATTTTAGTTTGACCGGTTTATATATGATTCGAGTTGTATTGTCAATTCTTTTGGATTCAAATATTGTTCATGGCCAACTCGCCTGAAAGCCGCCAAGCAAATCTAGGGCTGGAGTGTGCTATCGACTTAGCCTGGTCAAGCACCCTAAGTACGCCACTCTACCTACACCCCGGCAGGCCGAAGTAAGGCGGGTCCGTGTACAGTTGGATCTAGAAGAAAATACAACACATTCGGTTGTATTTAGAATCGCGTTTGACTTAAAATCTTCTTAAGAGTCATAAGCCGCGACGAAGTTATAGACAATAAACAAATTTTACTATTTTTCTTGGCTTAAGTGTGCTGGAAAAATAAAATCTACGTTGATGGGGAAAAGCCGAAGCTAACTAAGCTCCGACTCCCCTAAGGGGGCCAGCCGTTGACGCTAAATAAAAGATGGTGAGAAGATCCCGTAAATGGAGTTTGCTGCCAACAAACTGAGTGTTGGCAAAGGTCACTGCCGGAGCTGCTAAGCTCTGACACCCCAGAGGATTAACTATCGATGCTCCACGCGTTGATAGAGACTATTGCCGGAGCTACTAAGCTCCAGCGATAGACAATGCCGGAGCTTCTAAGCTCCGACAACCTCAAGAGGCCTTCACTATCGAAGACTTCGAACCTAAATTCTACAAGTTCGGAGCAAAAGAGTCTTCAACAATACACAATATCCTCTTGGTACATGTTCACAATCAAATTGTGTACATATACCAGGGGGGCCAAGTGAAAATAAAAGTGTTGAAGACAAAAAGTGAAATTCACAAAATTTTGGGGATTTCATTTATCTGGAGACAAGGGATTACAAAATTGAGGAAGAAGAAGAGAAAATACAAGTGAGAACTACAGAGATGGTCCTAGACCCTATGGAAGAATTGGGCGACCTTTTGGGCAACCTCCGATACGCTGGCTCGGGTAGCTTCGCCTTCTCCTTCGACGGGACCTTCAAGCACCGGGTCCAGAGGAAATTGGGAGTTCCGGCTAGTGTAGCACGTCAGCATGTACTCTGCGACATTCTTCGCCAGGGATTGCCCCTCAACCTCCAGTTGGTCCGTGATGACATCGCCCACTTTGGAGAGCTTGCTACCTGCTGCGCTCAACGCCTGCAGCGCTAGGTCCGGCTCCGGCTCCGGATCATCCGGGCGCACGGGGCTGAAACCCATCGGTGTTAGTGCATCATTGGCCTTGCTCAAGAACTCCCAAATCTGTAGGGAGTCCTCAGCCCTCAAGCCCTTCATCTCTTCCAGGGATCTTCTGGCCGCCACCAGTTTAGAATTCTCACGGGCAAGGCGCTCAACTTCTTTGGCGTTTTGCTGAATCTTTTTGGCAACCCGCCTTTCGAGTTTTCCGAGCTCCTCCTCCCGGAGGTGGATCTTGTTTCGGCGGTCAACCAGGTCCTTCTCTCTACCCCTCACTTTCTTCTCCCTGGCAGTAAGGGCACACTCTTGTTCGTAGAGTTCCTGCCCTCGCACCCAAGTCTTCTCCTCTTCCTCTTGGCAGCGCTCTTCCAATTTATTGGCGCGCTCCTCGAGACCCTTGTCAGCCAAAGCCACCTTCTCGGTGAGCTCCTCCTCCCTCCTCAGAACATCATCCCGCAGCTCTAGGAGTTTCTGCTCTTCATCCTCGAGCCGTTTCTCCCTCTCTTCAAGTGCCTCTCGGCGCTTGATGAGTGTAGTGTTAATGGCCTCAAGCTGTTCGTGGCGTGCATCGGCCGCATTATTGGCAGCTTTGGCCTGATCGTAGATCTCCCGGGATTGAGCGTCGAGGGCACGAGTCATACTCTCCCTGTCATCCAGTAACTTGCCCCAGTACTCCAGGCGGATCTTCTCCCACTTAATCCATTCCTTGTCATCCGCTAGCCTCGACTGCGCCAGCTTGGTCTCGAAGTAGAGCTGATTACGCCACCGCCTAAGGGTTTGGCGCTCCTCTTCAAGAGCCTTGTTGTCATGGAAGAAGGCCAGTTGGACTTGACGCAGACTGGAACATGCGTTGTCAATGGACAGCGACAACGCGATGGGTTCCGGACCTGCTGGGGTCTCCTCCGCTGGTTCCAGCGGGTCTACGGATACAAAAATTGGGTCCCACTCTAGAAGCGTGGTCCCCTGGGTCTCCATGGCACTAGGGCCGTCCTCCGGGATGGCCTCAGTCGCCATCAAGGAAGGCCCCGCTGCCTCACCCCCTCAGGCTGGGGGCCAACGACTTCGCTGGGGCACTCCGGCTCGGCCGCAGGTACCTCCGACGTCGTCGCTTCCGGAGCAGGAGCCGCTACTGGCTCCGGTCTGGGCACCTCTTCCGATGAGGGCTCAAGCTTCGTCACCTCTTCGACAACCGGCTCAGGAGCCGGAAGATCTTCAACATCGACTGGCCCTGTGGCCGGAGCTCCAACAATGACTGGCTCAGCGGCCGGTGCTTTGGAAGTAGCCGGCCCAGCTGCCGAAACTACCTCAGTTTCCGGCGCGCACGCCGGAGCTTCAATCACCTCCGGCTCAACCGTCGGGGCTTCAACAATTTCTGGCTCAGAGGCCGGAATTACTGCTTCCTCCGGCTCAACAGTCGGAGCTTCCATCATCGCAGCACCAGAACCCGGAGCTTCAACCTCCGAGACAAGTGCCGCTGGCGCATCTTCACTCTCGTGGTCCGGCGCTACCACGGGAACTTCTGGGGATGAGTCGAGGTCCATGACCACGACAGCTGACGGCGGAGCTGTCATAGCTTCAGCCACCACTTGGGGCGGCACCGGGACAGGAGCAGAAGCTCCCGCTCTCACGGCTTCAGCCACTGTGGCCGAGGGTGGAGCCTCACTCCCCTTCTTGGAGACACTGCAGATGATGAACGGAGAAAATTAAAAAATGGTTGCTACAATTAAAACAACTATCCAAGGTAGAAATCAAAAGTTACCTTGGGAGACTTCTGCACCAGCTTGCGTGGAACCTTTTTCCCGGGCGTTCTGGGCTAGCCATAGCCGGCGCAGAAACTCCAGAAGGCCCCCCGGAACTCGTCGTGGCCATGGGTGTTTCCCGGGTCGAGGCTCCCCTCGATCGGGAAGAACCCCCGGACCTGGAGGCCTCCACCGGCCCAGGAGCTAGAGTAGCACGCCCGGAGCTAACACCCCAGGAGGACCCTATTGTGGGGACAGCCGCGCTCCGAGAGGACCCCACCGCAGGAACAGTCGCGTTCCGAGATGACCCCACTACGGGAACAGTCGCCGCAGCTGCAGAGGACCTTCCCCTCCGGGGAGAAGGAGCCGACGCAGAAGTAGCGGGCCCGACGGACCTTCTGTCGGCGTACTGCAACTTCCTCTTCTGGCTCACTGGTTCATCCGCCAGCTCCTTGCCCTTGCCGACGACTTCTCCCCTCGGCTTAGGAGCAGAGCCGGAGCCATCCTTGGGTACTCCAGGGATCACTACCCCGGAGGTTGGTCTTCTCTTGACGACACCAAGGTCGTCAAGCATGGGCATCTTCCGCCGGAGCTCCCTGCTGAACTCCACTTCTACGTTCAGAGGAAGAAAAGCAGACGGCGAAGTCAAGTCGTCGCTGTTGACGTCGATGCCGTGCTGGAACTTCTTGAGGTGGAACTCCAAGGTTTTCCCCACCATGTTGGACTTCAACCCGGTCTCAACCCGGTCGTCGTCCATCACGCTGTTGAGGGCCCAAGCGAGTTTCTCCCTCCTCTTCAGCGGCGCCCAACTGTTGACCAGGAAATTGCAAAATACCGCCTAAGGAGTCAATCCTCCCTCCACGCATTGGCGGATCCTGGTCAAAGCAGGGTTGAAAGCTTTCGCCAGCACCGGAGCTTCACTCCAGATCGTTGTGTCGATGCCAGGAAGACCATCGGGCAGCTCCAACCTCTCGTGCTCCTCCACCCTGATGACTATCCATTCTTTCTTCCAGTCATCCCACTTCCCAGAGGGAAATGACTGGAGGTACTTGAACGGGCACTTCTTGCGCTTCACAAAGTAGTAGAAGCCAAGGTACTCATTGCTCCGACTAGTGGTGTGGACGGTGAAGAATGTCCGGAAGAGTTCAATGCAGGGGGGATGCCCACCCACATCTCACAGAAGTGGACGAAGATGGACACGAGGAGAATGGAGTGAGGGCCAAGGTGGTATAACTGCAGACCATAGAAGTCTAGCAGCATCAAGAAAAAGGAAGAAAAAGGTGGGATCACCACCATGGCGTACGAGGAGAAGTACACCATTTCGCCGGCGTGCTCCTTCTCGAATGGGAGACTCTCCACCGGCGCGGACCGAACGGTTGAAGAAGTCCGAGGACCACCCCATGAGGGCCCGAACCTTCTTCAAATCGCCATCGACCTTCAAGCGACTCTCGCGGAGACCCAACTCCATCGCGGCACAGCTAGGGAAGAGAAGAAAAGCGAAGCACAAGTTGGGAGTTTGATCGCAAGAACAGATGAGAGGCGTAAAGAACTCCTGACGGTGCGCACTTTCCTTCTTAAGTAAGCACTCGCAACGCTTGGATGGAAACCGCAAGGAAGTCGAAGGTACCACCCAAAAATTCCACCCAGCCGATGACAAGCGGGCCTGGGACCACCCCGACAATCAAGTCGAGGTTCTTACCCAGGTGAACGGTTGTCATCAAGAGGCGGGAAGCCCAAAGGCAGCGGCCTGACAAGGCGCGCGGAACCGATACGGTTTTCGTATCGAGAACCGGCGACCTTCAATTGCGTGAGATCCGCATGCCAAAGATCCCATCTGCCGCACGCGGGATACGCCACGTGGCGAGGATTTAATTCCAAGTCCTTGCCAACGGCACCCTCAAAGACCCTTGAAGACTCAGTTCAAAGGTCGCGAGGATGGACCCACCTCCGGTGGAATGACTTCCCCGGAGGTAGGTCCAGGGGGCCACTGTCGGTACCCTAGAAACCGTACACCCCTTGGGTTTATAAAGATCTCAAAAGAAAATCATCTAATTGGTTTGAAGACCCTCGAAGGCCCACATGTCAGACATAACCGGACCCGCTTCTCCAACATGGTTAATCCCTGGGTCGCCACGTGTACTACCAAACCGGAGCTACCGCCCACAAGGAGGAAGCTCCGGGCCATGTGCCGAAATGGCACCTCCGGACTTAGCCCCAGACCGAGAGAAGCTCCGGGCCTGACACGTGTCGGGTAGCCCCGGAGCTGCCTATTTCCACAGTATGCTCCGGAGCTGCCACGTGTCCAACCGCCGGATCTTCAACCTCTAACCTCCGGGAGACCCCACAACGGCTCCGGATCTTCAAAGGGGAATCAAGGACTTCAAGACCCGATTAAGTGTCATTAATACCATATTAATGACACTTAAACAGATGATCTTAACACCAATAACGGTGCTGTCAAAGCCCGTTACAGGGTCATTAAGAGCGATTAAATGTGTTAAATAAGTGTCAATACTAGTAACCGTCGGGGCCACATGTCGGGCCAGGCTAACTTGTAACGGCCTGCCCTTGTACTATAAAAGGATAGGCCGACGACACGTTCAGGGGGCTAAACACACACATACGCCAGAGACACACGCCATTGACGCTCAACACAAGCTCAAACAGCTAATACAACACCAACAGACCCGTGGAGTAGGGTATTACGCTCAGGCGGCTCGAACCACGTAAACTCTTGTGTCTCCTGTGTCAATTCCTACTCACCTTCTTGAATCTCCGCGCCCCCATACCGAACATCGAACTCACCTATCACTTTAACAGTGTAGGGAGATCTGCCGGTTCCAAACCACCGACAGAATCGATAGTAGCTCACATAAGGACTATTATTAGCATACTTACTTAAGGTGGCAAAGCTAACATATGTGTTATTATATTATGTAATGATGCTCCGACATCAGGTAAGAGTTAAGGTACACCACTGCAAGTGGATCAACTGCGCTAAGTCTCCGTACGAGAGGTATTATGATGATTGTCCCACGTAGCTTGGCACGGGAGTTAATATGAGTCTCTGAACCTTCTCATGGTTCTGAGAACATATGAAAACGTTGTTCCCTAGCGTGCTTCACGCAAAAGCGAGAATACCCATCGTGTGGTCAAAGACACGATGCATTCAACTCTTGAACGTTCAATGTTCAAAGGGCCATATGCAGCACTGATCCCTAGTACAAGAGATAAATATTGTGGCCACCTATTGTGCGGTTGAAAAGCATGTAGTGTGTTTTCAATAAACATGCGAAAGCGCCTCCTACTGGTGCAGCATTAGGCAAAGGCGTGGGACCCCATCGGGTGGTACATAACCTGATGCGCCTCCTACTAGTGCAGCATTATTCAAAGACGTGGAACCCCCATTGGGTGGTAGAAAACACGGTAATGTACCTCGAGACGTGGATCGGCTCGGGGTGGCCCGTAGGGAATGATACAAGACGGATGTCTTACTTTCATATATATTATTTTGACTGTCTGAAATGATTGTGCCGTACGACACTATAATGAGTGTTTTGTAAATTGTGTGTCTTATGCAGGAACACTGACCGTGTGATTGTTTTGTTCTTAGAAAAGGTTTGCGAGTGAACGTCATTAAGGCCACTGTTGAGATGTATGCCTGAATACCGGCTTAGAATTTTCACTTTTGTGAGGCACATAGTACCGACATGTATTCCATAGATGCATTAACCACTTTGATGTAAAATTGAATTTAGAAGATGTAATAATAATTATATTAGCTATCGAGCTCTGATTTTAAACTAAGTTTTCAAAATTGGAGTAGGTTTTGAAGTCATAGATTAAAAAACAGAGTGTTCTGTTTTCTGCCAGAAAAGAACTGATTTGAGAAACCATACAACCAAGTGGAAAACGCCAATGAAGGTGTATATTACATGGATGAAAAGTTCAGGAAGTTCTTTAAAACTTTTATGTTCAACTCCAGAGCTGATTTCCCCTCTAACCTGTTCAAAATTTCAAAGTTCCAAAATCTGCCAAACTCGACAGAAACTGGAACCCTCTCTGGACTCCTGACCGTTTTGACCATATCTCACTCTAGAAAAATCGAATAGGACCGTGCATGACATTTCTGGAATCATTTGTAGTCTGTATTACAATTTTTTTAATCTTTGGCTTTTGTAAATTGTGAAGTTCTATATATGGAAATTGTGGCCAAAAATCAGCATAAACAAAGGAGATGCTGTCAAAATTTCCAGAAAACTGTCAGGTTTACAATGCCATATCTCCTCAACCAGAACAGATATGGAGGAAAGCCAATACTTTTTGGAAAGTTATTGAAGTGTACTTCAACTTTGTAGTTCACCTCGAGATCTGATTCGGTCATTTACTGGGTTAAATTTTTGTTTGAGTACAGCTTGGTCAGGTTTCAACAGAAACTTCATCGGTCTGATATATTTTTGTCTTGTTATGAATCTGGTCTTCGATTTCACTTCGAGAAGTGTCGTAACAGACCAGATGTATATAGTCAACCATTTACCAGTGGAATTGAGGGTTTTACCCACTCAAAACTCTTTTCATTTTATGACCATGTTTGTATCATATTGAAGATATGAGAGCGTATTCGCACAATAACGCGCATAACGTCCCACGGCCAACAATAGTCAAAATGAACTTCAATCCATGGAGTTCATTATTTTGGAGCTTTCTATTGTAACATTATTCTAGGGATGATGTATTTTGTATGAAGTCTATACTTTATCAATATATGTTACCGTTATGCAAGTTTGGTTATTGATACACATACTATTGTTTTTATCCCTGAGCGATCTTTCAATATCACGTCTCATATTGGATTCATGGTTGTGACTGCAGAATGGTGCACACCCGTACCACGGTAGAGACCGGTGGCTCGAGTCAGGGAGGTGATGACTCCCAGCAACAGAGAACTCAAGCTCAGCGACAGCTGACACCGCCACCACCACCTTCTCCTCCGCTTACGTTGACGGATGTGATTGCAGCAATGGCGGGTTCGTGCGATGAGCAGACCGAGCTGCTTCGAACCCTCATGCATAACATGTCTCATCAGCGGGGACGTCCAGACGGAGGCAATCATCAGCCTCAACAAAGTACTTACTCGAATTTCTTGGCGACTCATCCACCGGTCTTCAAGGAGGCCGATGAACCACTCGAGGCGGACAACTGGCTCCGCACAACCGAAGAAAATTTTGGGTTGCTCCAATGCACCGAACAGCAGAAGACGCTCTTTGCGGTGCACCAGCTTCACGGCTCCACCAGCGCATGGTGGGTGAATTACATCGCCTCTCTGCCGGCTGGTCACACCGTGACTTGGACTGAATTCCGGGAGGCGTTCTGCCCCTATCACACACCTCACAGGATTATGAAAAGAAAGCTTCAAAAGATTTTTGAACTCAAGCAAGGCGGGAGGAGGGCTCACGAGTACTCCAAGGCTTTCAATCACTCGGCGCAATATGCACCGGATCATGTGAACACGGAGGAGAGGAAACAGGACTGTTTCTATCGAGGATTGAATGCTAAAATGAAGGACAAGCTCACTTTGTTCAATCGTGGCACATTCAATGAATTTGTCAATGCAGCGATTGTACAAGAGGATGCAACACGCGAGCTGGTGACTGAGAAGAATAGGAATGCTCTGCAGGGCAGCAGTGGTGGAGGTCCACAAAAGTACTGTATAGTGTACCAATCACCGTCCGGTCAAAGGTGGCAGCCACCGATGCGACCACCAAGGTTTCGTGGCCGCCCGTTCAACGCACCAAGCTTCTGACCACCCCTGCCACAGCAGCAGCAGCAACAGAGTATGACACCTCGTGCACCCCACAGCAGCAGCGTACAACAGGTTTCCGTCCGCCGATCTATGGTTGTCCGACCCAATACACATGCTACAATAGTGGACGTGTCGGTCACCTCTCCTACAACTGTCCGGACAAGCAAACCAGCGGACAAACATCATATCAGGGTGCTAATGAACCCTGCAACCAGCAAAAGAAATGAAATCCCAAACCCGGCAACGTCCACCACATCGCAATTGAGGACGTACCAGAAGGCGAACCCATACTCGCGGGTACGTTCTCATACTTTTTGGTTCTGGAGCCACCCACAATTTCATTAGTAGTTCATATGTTCTCAAGCACCAACTACAAATATTTCCAACTAAGTATCCATACATGATTTGTTCACCGGGTGGGAAAGTGTCCGCTCATAGTATTATTCCTAAAGCACCACTGTGCATGGGTGGAAAAATATATCTAACCACTCTCATTATCATAGATGGCCAAAAGATCGATGTCATATTAGGTATGTCATGGTTACATCACCATGGTGCTGTTTTGGACATTGTTCCTCAAACTGTTCATTTGCATTCTCCACTACACAATCCACGTACTCTCATTCCCGATTGACCCGTTCAAAAAATTGCAGCAGCATACCACTCTGAATCCATTAAGTTGGAATACATTCCGGTAGTCCATGAATACCCCGATGTGTTTCCCAATGATCTACCGGGCATGCCGCCCGAACGTGACATCGAGTTCAAGATTGAAATGGCGTCAGGAACCACACCAATCTCTCGAAGACCTTATCGAATGGCGCCCAATGAGCTAGCTGGATTAAAGGAACATCTAAAGGACCTGCTGGACAAAGGTTTTATTCGCCCAAGCTCCTCACCTTGGGGCTGCTCCGCGCTGTTCGTTAAGAAGAAGGATGAAACGTTGTGGTTATGTGTGGACTATCGTCCACTAAATGTTGTGACTATCAGGAACAAGTATCCACTACCTCGCATCGACATTCTTTTTGGTCAACTAGTGGGTGCTAAGGTATTTTCCAAGATGGATCACGGTCCGAATATCATCAAATCAAAATTCAGACGGGAGATATACTAAATACGGCATTCTCGACGTGATATGGACTATATAAATATCTTGTCATTTCTTTTGGTCTCACCAACGCTCCGGCCCACTTTATATCAAGTGAACTCGGTGTTCATGCCAGAGTTGGATAAGTTCGTCACGGTCCTTATCGATGACATCTTGGTTTATTCCAAATCGGAGGATGTCGGTGGTTTTGATCCGGCAGATCTCCCGACACTACTAAAAGTGTTTGCAGAGTTTCAGGTTCGGTGTGGGCGCGCGGAGATTCATGAAGGTGATATGTAAAATGACACAGGAGACACAAAGATTTACGTGGTTCAGTCCGCCTGAGCGTAATACCCTACTCCACGGGGTGTGTTGTTGTTGTATTGGATGTATGAGCTCAACGTGAGTTGAGAGCGCGTGTGAGCCGACTAGACCAGATCAGATCAGAGCAGGTCAGATCCCCCCATATGTATCGTCGGCTTGTCCTTTTATAGTACAAGAACAGATCGTTACAAGTTGGCCTGGCCCGACATGTGGCCCCGGCGGTTACTAATATTGAGACACATTTGATGCGCTTAATTACCCTTAATGACCGAGTAACGGGCTTTGACAGTGCCGTTACTGGTAACATGGGTCGTCCGATCGTGTGTCATTAACATAGTATTAATGACACTTAATCGGGTCTTGAAGTCCATAATTCCCCTTTGAAGATCCGGAGCCGTTGTGGAGTCTTCCGGAGGTTTGAGGCTGAAGATCCGACGGTTGGACACGTGGCAGCTCTGGAGCATACTGTGGGGAACAGATAGGTCCGGTGCCACCAGACATGTGTTAGTTCCGAAGCTTCCCTCAGTCTGGGGTTAGGCCCGGGGGTGCCGTTATGGTACATAGTACGGTGCTTCCCCCTTGTGGGCGGTAGCTCCGGTTTGATGGTACACGTGGCGACCCTGGGACTAACCATGTTGGGGAAGCAGGTCCGGTTATGTCTGACATGTGGGCCTCCGAAGGTCTTCAAATCAAGTAGATGAATTCCCTTGAGATCTTTGCAATCTAAAGGGGTATTCGGTACTCAGGGTACCGACAGTGGCCCCCTGGGCCCACCTCTGGGGAAGGCCCCTTGGGTGAAGTCATTCCGCTGGAGGTGGGTCCATCCTTCGACTTTTGAGCCGAGTCTTCAAAGGTCTTCGGATGTGCCATTGGCGATAGTTTTGGAGTTAAATCCTCGCCGCGTGGCATATCCCGGGTGCGGCAGATGAGATCTTTGGCGTGCGGATCTCACGCAATTGAAGGTCGCCGGTTCCCGATACGAAAATCGTATCGGTTCCGCGCGCCATGTCAGGCTGCCGCCTTCGAGCTTCCCGCCTTCCATGACGACAACCGTTCGCCTGGGTAAGAACCTCGACTTGATCGTCAGGGTGGTCCTGGGCCCTTTTGTCATCGGCAGGGTGAAATTTTTGAATAGTATATTCGGCTTCCCTGCGGTTTCCATCCAAGCGTTGCGGGGGCTTACTTAAGAAGGGAAGCGCACACCGTCTGGGGTTCTTTACGCCTCTCATATGATCTTGCGCTCGAACTCCCAAATTAGTGCTTTCTTTTCCTCTCTTGCCTCGCTGTGCTGCGATGGAGTTGGGTCTCCGCCAGAGCCGCTTGAAGACCGAAAGTGACCTGAAGAAGGTCCGGGCCCTCATGGGGTGGTCCTCAGACTTCTTCAACCACCTGGTCCGCACTAGTGGGGAGCTCCCGTTCGAGATGGAGCACGCCGGTGAGATGGTGTACTTCTCTGCGTACGCCATGGTGGGGTTGATCCCACCTTTTTCCTCCTTTTTCTTGATGCTGCTAGACTTCTATGGTCTGCAACTGTATCACCTTGGCCCCCACTCCATTCTTCTAGTGTCTGTCTTCGTCCACTTCTGTGAAATGTGGGTGGGCATCCCCCCTGCATTGAGCTTTTCTGGACCTTCTTCATCGTCCATACCACCGGAAGGAGTGATGAGTGCCTTGGCTTCTACTACTTTGTGAAGCGCAAGAATTGCCCATTCAAGTACCTCCGGTCGTTTCCCTCTGGAAAGTGGGATGATTGGAAGAAAGACTGGATAGTCATTCGGGTGGAGGAGCACAAGAAGTTGGAGCTGCCCGAAGGCCTCCCCAACATCGACACTGCAGTCTGGAATGAAGCTCCGGTGCTGTCGGATGCCTTCAATCCTGCTCTGACCAGGATCCGCCACTGTGTGGAGGGAGGATTAACTCCTCAGGCGGTATTTTGCAATTTCCTGGTCAACAGGTGGGCACCGCTGAAGAGGAGAGAGACTCGCTTGGGGCCTCAACAGTGTGATGGACGACGACCGGGTCGAGACCGGGCTGAAGTCCAACATGGAGGGGTCGACCTTGGAGTTTCATATCAAGAAGTTCCAGCACGGCATCGACGTCGCGGGTGATGACTTGACCCCGCCACCAGCTTTCCTCCCTCTGAACGTGGAAGTAGAGTTCAGCAGGGAGCTCTGGCGGACAATGTCGGTGCTTGACGACCTTGGTGTCAGAAGATCGACCTCCAGGGTGGTGATCCCTGGGGCTTCTGAAGGTGGCTCCGACCCTGCCCCGAAGCCAAGGACCGAAGTCGTCGGCAAGGGCAAGGAGCCGGCGGCCGAACCCTCGAGCCGGAAGAGGAAACTGAAGCATGCCGACGGAAGGTCCGTCAGGCCTGCATCCTCTGTAGGAGCTCCTTGTCCCCGGAGGGGGAGGTCTTCTACAACTGGGGCGACTGTAACTGCAGCAATGTCTTCCCGGGGTGCTAGCTTCGGGCATGTCACTCCAGCACCCGGGCCAGTTGAGGCCTCTAGGTCCGGAGGTCCTTCCCAGTCGACAGGGGCCTCGACTAAGGAAATGCTCACAGCTGCAACAAGTTCTGGGGGGCCTTCCGGAGCTACCACGCAGGCAGCAGCTATGGTCAATCCAGAATGCCCGGGAAAGAGATTCCGTGCAAGCTGGTGCGGAAGCCTTCCGAGGTAATTTTTAATCTTTACCTCAGACAGTTGTTTCGTTGTAATAACTGTTTTTTAAGTTTTTTCATCCATCATCAACAGCGTCCCCAAGAAGAGGAGAGAGGCGCCACCCTCATCTACAGCAGCTGAAGCTATGAGGGCGGAGGCTTCTGCTCCTGTCCCGGTGCCGCCCCAAGTGGTGGTTGAAGCTGCAGCAGCTCCGGTGCTAGCTGTCGTTGTCATGGACCTCGACTCATCCCCCGAGACTCCCGTGGTAGTGCCGGACCACAGGAGAGAAGATGCGCCAGCGACACCTGCCTCGGAGGTTGAAGCCCCGGGTCTTGATGCTGAGATGTTGGAAGCTTCGGTCGATGAGCCGGAGGAAGCAGTGATTCCGGCCCCAGAGCCAGAAATTGTCGAAGTCCCGGCGGTTGATCCGGAGGTTATTGAAGTCCCGGCGAGCGAGCCGTATGTTGAGGAAGTCCCGGCGGTTGAGCCGGCTACCTCCGAAGTTCCAGCCTCAAAGCCGGTTGCAGTTGAAGACCTTCCGGCGCCTGAGCTGGTCGTTGCGTTGGCGTCAGCACACGAACCCACGATGGTCGAGGTGCCAACACCTGAGCCACCAGCGGAGGAGGAGCCCAGGTCGTAGCCGGAAGTAGTCGCTGCTCTGGAAGTGATGACGGCGGAGGTGCCTGCTGTTGAGCCAGGGTGCTCAGATGAAATTGCTAGCCCCATGCCTGAGGGGGCTAATGAAGACCTGGTGACAGGGCCTTCGGAACCACTTCTGGTGGTCAGAACTTCTTCTGCGGGACCCTCCTCGGTGGCGACTGAGGCTATCCCAGAGGACGGTCCTAGTGTTGTGGAGGCTCAGGGGACCACTCTTGTGGAGTGGGACCCAATTTTTTAAGTGAGAACCCGCTGGAACCAGCAGAGGAGACCCCAACAGGTCCGGACCCTATTCCCCTGTCGTTGTCCATTGACAACGCTTGCTCCAGTCTGTGTCAAGTCCAGCTGGCGTTCTGGGGTGGATCAAGACCAAGCTGGCGCAGTCGAGGCTTGCAAACGACAAGGAGTGGATCAAGCAGGAGAAGGTCCGCCTGGAGTACTGGGGCAAATTATTGGATGATAGGGAGAGCTTGACTCGTGCCCTCGACATTCAATCCCGGACCATTTATGGGCAGGCCAAAGCAACTAATAGTGCGGCTAATGATCGCCAAGAAAGGCTTGAAGCCATTAACACTACTCTCATCAAGCGCCGGGAGGCACTTGAGGAGAGGGAGAAGAAGCTCGAAGACGAAGAGCAAAAACTCCTAGAGCTGCGGGATGATGTCTTGAAGAGGGAGGAGGAGCTCGCCGAAAAGGTGGCTCTGGCTGATAAGGGCCTCGAGTAACGCGCCAAGAAATTGGAGGAGCGTTGCGTTGAGGAGGAGGAGAAGGCCTGGGTGCGAGGGCAGGAACTCTACCAGCAAGAGTGTGCCATCGCTGCCAGGGAGAAGAAAGTTAGGGGCAGGGAGAAGGACCTGGTTGACCGCCGGAACAAGATTTACCTCCGGGAGGAGGAGCTCGGAAAACTCGAGAAGCAGGTTGCTGAAAAGATTCAGCAAAATGCCAAAGAGGTTGAGCGCCTTGCTCGTGAGAATTCTGAACTGGCGGCGGCCAAAAGATCCTTGGAGGAACTGAAGAGCTTGAGGACTGTGGACTCCCTATAGATTTGGGAGTTCCTGAGCAAAGCCAACGACGCGCTGACACCAATGGGCTTCAGTCCCGTGCGTCCGGATGATCCGGAGCGGGAGCCGGACCTGGCGTTGCAAGCATTGAGCTCAGCAGGTAACAAACTCTCCAAGGTGGGTGACCTCATCGCGGACCAGTTGGAAGTTGAGGGGAAGTCCCTGGCAAAGAACGTCACAGAGTATGTGCTGACGTGCTACACCAGCCGGGATCCCCAATTTCCTCTAGACCCGGTGCTTCAAGGTCCCGTCGAAGGAGAAGGTGAAGCCACCCGAGCCAACGTGTCGGAGGTTGCTCAGAAAGTCACCCAGTTCATCCATAGGGTCTAGGACCATCTTTGTAGCTCCCACTTATATTCTCTCTTTTTCTTCCCCAATTTTGTAATCCCTTGTCTCCAGATGAATGAAATCCAAATTTTAGTGAATGAATTTCATTTTTTTGTCTTCAACACTTTTGTCTTCACTTGGCCCCCTGGTAGATGTACACAATTTGATTGTGAACATGTACCAAGAGGATATTATGTTTTGTTGAAGACTTGTTTGCTTCGAACTTGTAGAGTGTAGGTCCGAAGTCTTCAATAGTGAAGGCCCCCTGAGGTTGTCGGAGCTTAGAAGCTCCGGCATTGACTACCGTCGGAGGTTAGTAGCTCCAGGAATAGTCCCTATCAACGCATAGAGCATCGATAGTTAGCCCTCCGGGGTGTCAGAGCTTAGTAGCTCCGGCAGTGACCTTTGCCAACGCGTAGCTTGTCGGCAGCATACTCCGCTTGTGGGGTCTTCTCACCATCTTTTATTCTGCGTCGACGGCTGGCCCCTCTAGCTTTGCTGAAGCTTGGTTGCTCCGGTAATGCTCGTTTTCAATGTTTAACATCGATCACAAGCCACCTAGGGGGAGTCGGAGCTTTGTTAGCTCCGGCTTTTCTCCATGAACGTGGATTTTTTATTTTTCCTGCACACCGAAGCCAAGAAAAATAGTAAAATTCGCTCCTTGCCTATAACTTCATCGCGGCTTACGATTCTCAAGAAAGTTTTAGGTCAAACACAATTCTGAATACAATTGAATGCGTTGCCTTCTCTCTTTTAGATTCAATTGTACTTGGACCCGCCTTACTTCGGCCTGCCGGGGTGTAGGTAGAGTGGCATACTTAGGGTGCTTGACCAGGCTAGGTCGATAGCACACTCCGGCCCTAGATTGGCTTGGCGGCATTCAGGCGAGTGGGCCATGAACAATTATTTGAATCCAAAAGAATTGACAATACAACTCGAATTGTACATGAACTGGTTGAACTAAAATTTCTTAAGAATTGCACAACTTTGTTATAGATAAGAAAGAGAAAAATAAAAAATGTTGAGCCTGTACAAAAAAAATGCACGTGGAGTCTGTTTCACATGACGATGTCTTTCATTATAGGTCCGGGGTACAGGGGAAACAAGTACACTCTTAGGGTACGGAACCAGTCTAAGCGTGTTTCATTTCTCGTTTGACCCAAGGTAGCTAGCCACCCTTTTAGTCCTGAGACTGTGACAAGTGTTGCATGAACTTTGCATACCTTCCGGGAAAGGTCCGACTGTTCTCCCGGAGGAACTATTCGACTCTGTACAATGACTCTATAACATACACCTCAAGTTATTACAGACTCACCTACGTGATATTAAGTGTAGAACTTACTAAGGTGCTCAATATTCCATGGATTTGGGAGAGGTGTCCCATCCTCAGTAGCCAAGCGAACGCTTCTGAGACGAGATACTTTAATCACTCGGAAGGGTCCCTCCCAGCTGGGGGAGAGTTTGTTTAACCCTTCTCTGGATTGTATTCTCCGTAGCACCAGATCGCCTTCCTCGAGCTGTCGGTTGTGTACATGCCGCTGATGATAGCGCCGAAGGGCCTGGCGGTATCGGGCATTCCGAACAGCTGCTTGGCACCTTCCCTCCTCATGGAGGTCTAGGTCTTCACGCTGGAGCTGGTCCTGCGTGGCTTCATCGAAGGTCCGGACCCGGAGTGACCCCAAGGTGATTTCCGGAGGAAGGATTGCTTCTGCCCCGTACACCAGGAAGAAGGTTGTTTCTCCAGTTGACCGGTTTGGAGTTGTCCTGTTGGCCCATAGAGTGGGCGGAAGTTATTCAATCCAGTTGGCTCCATGTTTTTTCAAGTGCTCATAGGTGCGTGTTTTGAGTCCTTTCAGGATTTCAGCATTTGCTCTCTCGGCCTGGCCATTGCTTGTCGGGTGAGCTACGGAGGTGTAGCAAACTTGAATGTCGAGGTCTTCGCAATATCCTTGAAATGCAGAGCTTGTGAATTGGGTCCCGTTATCAGTGATGATTTTGTTTGGGACTCCAAATATGCATACAATGGACTGCAAAAAGTTGATAGCAGATTGCTTGTTTATTGTCACAACTGGGGTTGCTTCCAGCCACTTGGTGAACTTGTCAATGGCGACATACAGGAACTTGTAACCTCCGACGGCTCTTGGGAAAGGTCCCAAGATGTCCATCCCCCACACGGCGAAGGGCCATGTAGGAGGTATAATTTGTAGAGGCTGAGCCAGTGTGTGAATTTGCTTTGCATGTAATTGGCAGTCTTCGCATTTCTTCACCAGCTCAGTTGCATCCTGGAGTGCTGTAGGCAAGTAGAAGCCATGCAGAAAGGCTTTACCGACCAGCGTGCGGGAAGACGCGTGGTTCCCACACTCGCCTCCATGGATTTCTGCGAGGAGCTCGCAACCTTCTTCCCTTGTGATGCACCGCATTAGGATGCTGTTGGCACCGCGCCGGTAGAGATCCCCTTCTACCAACGTGTATCTTTTAGCCAATCTGATAATAAAAGGATAAAACATACATATATGGTTTAGCAAAAAGAAGAAAAAGAAAATAATAATTATAGCCTAAAACTTGTAATAGGGAATAAGTATAAAAATTATAATAATAAAAAATATATAAAAAATATATATAGTAATAATATATATAATAACTGTATCTGAAAAAAAGTAATAAATAAATAACATAAAAAAACAAAAGCAAAACACAACCGCTGGCCAGGCCGCCGACCGGCCCAGCCGGCCACGCACCCCGCTGGCACCCGCATCGCGCAGCGCGCCAGCGCGCACGCCCAGCACCGACGCCCCGCCGCCCAGGCCCCACCCGACCGACGCCGCCTGCCCGCCCGAGCCACCTCCCACACGGCCCCGCACCGCCGACCGCGCGCGCTGCCTGGGCCCCGCTCCCTCGTGCCGCGCCTCCCGAGCCGGCCGGCCTCCCGCGCGACCCCGCCTCCCACGCGCCGATTCCGCGCGTTTCGAGCGCTCGCCCGACGCGCCGCCCCCTGGGCCCGGCGCCACCCGCACCTCCCGCCGAGCGCCCCGGCCCCGCCACCTGCCGCGCGCGACCCCGCCTTCGCCCGCCCACGCGCCAATCCCGCCGCCTGCCCCGACGCACCGCCCCAATTCGGCCGCGCCGAATCGCGCGACCCCGCTGGACCGCACCCGCGAATCCCGTGCCTCCCGCGCGCCGCACGCCCGACCGCGCGCATCGCGCGCTCGCCCCTCAGCGCCGGCCCTAGCGCCCTAGCCGCTGGCTATAAAAAGCCACCGAGACTTCGTGTTTCCCGATCCCAGGAACCGCAGCGCCGCCAGAAGAAGAAAAAGGGAAGCCCTAGCCGCCGGTAGGGAAAAAAATAGGGAAGAACAGAGCAGCTGCCAGGGGAAGAAAAGGAAGAAAAAAAGAGGGGAAGAAGAGGAAGAAAAAGAGGAGGGTGCCATCGTCCACCGGAGATCGTCGCCGTCATCGTGCCGCTGGAGGACCTTGCGCATCCACTTCGTCTACGCGTCACCTTCGTCCCTCGATCTTCCAAGCCATCGCATCTACGGTAGGATTCGTTCCCGATGCGAATTTTAGCGACGTATTAGATCTAATAGACGTAAATTGATTTTAGTTGCACCATAATTTTATTTTCAGAAACATTAATTCTCGTTAAAACCCCCCATAAACTCGTATGAACATGTATGAAATACTCGCATCTAATTAATAAACAACTGTAGTTAATTAATTATGGTACTTTGCATGCCTGCATATCATCGCATGTTGATTAATGTGTGTGCATCATGTTGATTTGTATGCATTTTCTTGTATGTGTGATCACGAGTAGAGGGAAGTGCTCAAGAGATCGTGTACGAGGATTTCCAGAATCAAGACTTCGAAGCGCTTGAGCAACCCTATCCGTCGGAGCAAGGCAAGTGTCTTTGAAGCATATTGATCCTGTTTTTAAAGCAGATGTTTTGTTTGCAAAATTGCATGCTTGTGTCAATTTGATGGGAATCCTATGGTAGGAAGTTTACTAGATTTGTTTAACCACCCTTGTCACCTGGAATATATGGTAGAGAGTCGGGAAGGGTTTTTACCTTTTTGCTTCGCTTAATTAATTGGGATGGAAAAACCAACTCTACACATTTAATTATGTATTAATGATATTCTGGTTAATGTGAACTGGTCAATACGGTTTGGTAATGGGTGATCTAAGCAAGCTTCGTATGTGGATGGGTTGGATGTTATGGTGGTTCGCTTGCTTTAGATGTAAGGACCGGTTCATGCAAGAATAGGGCAGGACTACAGTGCCACCACGAGGCCAAGTATGGGTGCGGCGTAGCTGATTAATTAGGGCTTTGCTAGTGCTGTTTGGACCATTGTGGATGCTCGGGGAAGGGGTAGTCGGATTGAGTTTGTTGATGATTGGCGGGACTACCCTGGGATCCGAATGGCTTAAGTGGGGGCCCTTGATTGAAGATGTGCTCAGTTGGAGGCATCGCCACCGGTGAAACCTCAGTGGGGTCTGAATAGACTAGTAATCCCTTTGTAAAGGCTATTTTGTGATCTCTTGGCCATACACCAAAGGAAGTGTAATTGGCATAAGGGAGGTTCTTTAGTCGCCGACGGGTGATGAAATCACAAACACGTGGGTAAAGTGGTACAAACTCTGCAGAGTATATTAAAACTATCATGATAGCCGTGCTCCCGGTTATGAGCGCCTGGATGACCTACATGATTAGAGGGAAATTGGAATTTGGGATGGTTATGGTAATGGTTATGGTGATGGTTATGGATGGTTATGGATTTATTTCTGGTATTAAATATGGTTATTGGCAATGGGGAAATCTGGAATTATTAATGAGGATGGTGAATTATAGACTGGTATTATGATATTATTTATGATTATGATGGGTTTACTTCACATACATATAACATATATATTGCTTTTCAAATGTTTACTGTACTTTTCAACACTTAGCCATTATTATTGTCGTCATTTGAATCAGCCACATGTCATACTTTCCACACTTGCTGAGTACGACATGTACTCACTCTTGCAATCCCCCCCCCCCAACAGATGCAGGTCAGGATTGTGAGTTTAATGGCGATAATGAGGAGTTCTAGGCCGTGTCTACCGTCAGCTTTGCCTGTGGTGTTATTGGAGCTGCGCTATCCCTTTTGCTTAGTTGCTTGGTTGCTTAATTAGTTTATATCCGCTGCATTAGTTGAACTTGTCATTAATATTCATTAGAGCCTGTATTCGAGGATATAATGGATTATGTAATAAGAGTACTTATTTAATAATTTGAGTTGTGGTAATTATCTGTTTATCATTTGTGAATCACTCGTGTATGTGTGTTGAACATCCTGGGCACACATATGCGTTAGCTTGGTTCAGTTTTCGGAACCGGGCATCACAGAAGCCTCTGGACTTCAAGGAGGTAAGCAGCTAGCTGGAGACTGTTGCAGGAGCATTCACCCTTCACTTGCTTAATGATGAGCCGTGAATCTCCCTTGACCAGCAGCTGCTTGACACCGTATGACAGTGCCACCTTTAGTCCGTAGATGAGTGCTTCGTACTCCGCCATGTTTTTGGTTGCCTTGAAGTCAAGGTGTACCATGTATTTTACCTTCTCCCCGGTTGGTGCGAGGAGAAGGATTCCAGCTCTGGCCCCCTGCTTTTGCATGGAGCCGTTGAAGTAGAGGGTCCAGTGAGGCTCGGTGAAGACCGGAGACTTGTGTTCCGGCTTCTGCTCATTGGGGCCCCTAGGGTTTGATGGAGAGGGAGTCCATTCTGCCACGAAATCTGCCAATGCTTGACTGTTGATTGCTTGCCTTGGAATGAATTCGAGATCGAATTTGGCCAATTTTGCTGCCCACTTTGCAATATTCCCAGTTGAATTGGGATTATGCAAGATTGCTCGAAGTGGGTAAGAAGTCACCACTAAAATCTTGTGAGCTTGGAAATAATGGCGAAGCTTCCTGGAGGCGATAAGGACTGCATAGAGCAGCTTATGCACCTCTAGGTATCGAGTCTTGGCATCATGAAGTACTTCACTGATGAAGTACACTGGGCGCTGGATGGTCCGGACCCTTCCGGAGGGGCCCGGAGCTTCCTCTTCACTAACCTGGATCCTCCCGGAGGGATCCGGACCTTCTTCGGGGACCTCCGGGTCCCTGCTGGAAGGACCCGGAAGTTCTTCTGAAGCGACCTGGACCCTCTCGGAGGGGTCTGGGTCTTCTGAAGTAACTTCTTGTGGTCTCAAGTCTGGGAACTGGGACCCAGACATGCTTTCAGGAACCACCGGACCCTCCCGAAGGGGTCTGGATTCTTGAGCATGGGATGGTTCTGGTCTCTCCGCAACTAGGACCATACTGACGACTTCGTCAATTGCTGAAATGTAAAGCAACAAAGGCTCACCAGGGTTTGGAGCTACTAGAGTTGGTAGGGTGGTGAGGAGCTGTTTTAGCTACTGGAACACCTTTTCTGCTTCTTCAGACCATTGGAATGGTCCGGAATTCCTCAATAACTTGAAGAAGGGAAGTGCCCATTCTGCCAGTCTTGAAATGAACCGGCTGAGGGCTGCTAGACATCCTGTCAGCTTTTGGACATCCTTGATGCGGGCTGGTGGCCGCATATCTTCAATGGCTTTGATTTCGCCGGATTGGCTTATATGCCCTGGTGATTTACCAGGAAACCAAGAAGTTTTCCGGAGCTAACCCCGAAGACACACTTGTCTGGGTTTAGCTTTGTGCGGGTGACCCGCAGCTTGTCGAAGACAGCCTGTAAGGTGTTAAGGGGTGATTCCTTGTTCTTGACCTTGACCATGATTTCATCGACGTATGTAGGATCAAAGAGCACGTGAAAAGCTACCAGGGGAGGGGGGTGAATGGTAGATTTAAAAATCTTACGCAGCGGAAACAATTAAACCCCAAACCCTTTCGACAGAAAAACGATATGTTAATGAAATCGTGTGTGAGACTAATATAAAAGTGTTTCACCATGATAGAAGTGACAGATATCAGATAGAATCAAGTCACGAAGACAACACAAAAAGAATCACTCAAATCCGTCGAGAAAAACTCAAGTTATGATCGAAAGATCAAACAAAGGTCAATCTGCCCTACCCGAGAAAAAACAGTTCTGGAACGCTGCAGAGAAACTCGAGTAGATCATATATCACATATCCAATGACCGTGAAATTTTGACATATGATACACAATCAAGTTTTGAATACAACCCAAAAAGAATCACGTCAATTGGATCTGTAAAACTCGAGTTATGATAAAACCACCGACGAAAGGTAGTGCTGTCCAGAAACTCAACGAGTAAAACTTGTCTGGAATAAGTCGGACGAACAAGGCACAAAAGTTCCTTCAAACTATGAATTTTATTCAATAGAACACAAGAGGAACAGCCCCAAAGTCGTGCACCACAATCTCTGGGCTCCCTTGCTTATATAACCAGCTCGAAAGCCAACTCAACTCAAATCAGGAACCTAATCCTACTCTGTTCACGAATTGTAACTTTCCATAACTGCTTAGGATTCTTCTATACGCAGATAGAAGCGATCTTAAGACTTCCAAACACCTTAGGAACGTATCCCACATTCCTAAACAACTCAAATTCATGACCAACACGAAATCCTATCATAACCAACTAAAATCTTTCCATATTTGAGTCAAACACGACTCAGCCGCAGCCCGAGTCCATAACCTAGTCGGTTGGACCTTTCCGACCAACTCTTTACGTCCACATCTCTTCATCATGTCTCGGAACCATGTAGCCACGTCCATGCACTCCTTGCACACGTGCAAACATCTTCCAATGACGTCCACGATACCTTCACATGCATTGTTCTTGATTCAATCATGCTGCGCAACCTCCTGATCAGCTCAACCACAATTGCTCCTGAATTTGGTTGTTGGAACCTCATCTCCTCCCTGAGACTATTCCAATGGATCTCATCACCAGCCATGTCTTGAACTCAAGCAACACCTGCACATGAATAAACAACCAATCCATACGAGCCCAAGTCTTTGACTTGACTCAAGTCAGTTCCAAACACAACACCTTACGTGAGCACCTCACATAAGCATGTTGCAAAGCATAGCAAAACGATACATATCAACCAAAACGCACCAAAAACTTAGCAAATGAATACTAAGCAATCTTTCCAACAATGTAAAGCAAGTACGAAACATTGCAAATGAAAAGCAGAAGCATTGCAATCAAGTTCCGGACCATCTCACAGCAAGCTGGAGCTTGACCCGGAGCTTACCAAAAGTAGTACAATGAAGCACCTTGCGGAGCATACCAAAACTAGTAGATCCTAGCACCGGAGCTTACCGAAAACTAGTCAAAACTAGTCAACCCAAAACCGGAGCTAGACAAAGTACGTCGGAGCTTAGCAAAAGCATGCCGGAGCTATCAAATATATGCCGGAGCTATCAAAGACATGCCAGAGCTAACAAAGACATGCCGGAGCTAAAGATAAAGCTCACCGGAGCTAACCAAAGCTAGTCGGACCTAACCAAGAAGTCGGACCTAGCATCTAACGTAGCCGAAGCTACCCAAAACAAGTCGGACCTATGGTCGGACCTTGCTATAGCTTGGAGCTAGAGTCGGACCTTGATAAAAAGGTGTTTTGGTGATATTAAAAACTTTTATCATCAAAGCCAAGTGTATTCAATACAAGCCAATGTATTCAGCACACATAGGTCTTACAATCTCCCCCTTGATGAATGCATTGGCAACACCATTTAAAATCCGAACATTGGCTTATTCACATAAAAGTTTTGAAAACAATTTCTCCCCCTTTGTAAATCAAAAGTAAAATGAGAAGAAAATCCAAAAAATTATCCCATATTATTTCTCCCCCTTTTTCTCCCCCTTTATTATCTCTCCTTATGCACATATTCTCTTTCTCTTCATGCTTATCTCTCCCCCTTTGACAATGTATTCAGCAAGTCATGAGCATATAAACAATTTATCTCTCCCCCTTTAGTTGTTATGAGCATATTATAACATATAAATATAACCAAAGCTTATCCAAGTCATACTATCAAGTACCTTACATTATCACATCAATGAAATACATAAAGTAGTGTAAGCCATGCTAGAGATCAAATGTAATTTTCAATTTAAGCAAGTCATGATCTCACAAACTTGACTATTTCAAAACCTGAAAGCATGACACTAGTTGCTGCATTTTATTATTTTTGAAAGCATAAATTTAGAACATATCATATTTGCAAGAGATTATATGCGCATTTGCCTTATTCTAACCAACCAAGCCAAGCCTATGTCATTTGACAATGAGAAGCTTAAGGACATGGTTTTAGTCATACACAACTTCTTCCAAGTTCATATCTAAGTGCAATGACAAGCCATCTCAAAAGAAGAAGTGCGATGCATGCATATTTTCTTGATCTTTTCTCAATTTATATTTGTTCATAAAAACTCAACATGTGAGTTGATTACTTGATGAATTCTTAATGATTAAAAGCACTTGTGAACATGTAACAAGTTCAAAACAGCAAGAAAGTTCGACCATGACCAGTTTTAGTGTAAGTAATTATTCCAATTACTAGACATGGCAAAAACTACAAAATGTATAACACGAGTAATGTAGTAAGAACTTTCAGCATGTAAAAGGAATCACTAAGTCATATATGTATGAAATACTATGCTCATATTATTTTTATTTCAGATTCACACTTAGACTTCCCAAGTTTCAAAACTCCCCCTCAATTTAAGCCATGAGGATGCATAATCCCCATTTCACTATGAATGTAACAAAAACGAGTGAAATCCAAAGGTTTTGTAAAAATGTCAGCCAATTGTTGTTCGGTATCTACATGGTGAAGCACAATGTTTCCTTTTTCAACATTATCTTGGAGAAAGTGATACCTAATGTCAATGTGCTTAGTTCTAGAATGTTGCACGGGGTTTTTAGCAATGCAAATGGCACTAGTGTTATCACAAAACAGTGGAACACTATCTAGATCAACCCCATGGTCCTTAAGTGTTTGAACAATCCAAAGAATTTCTGAGCAAGCACAAGCAGCAGCTACATATTCAGATTCGGCTGTGGATTGTGCAACTGAATTTTTTTTCTAGAGGACCAAGCAACAAGAGAATTGCCAAGAAAATGACAAGCACCGGAAGTACTTTTCCTATCAATCCTACAACCCCCAAAATCAGCATCCGAAAAGCTTTCAAAGTAATAGTTGAGGAAGAAGGAAGAAAAATGCCAAATTCTTGGGTTCCATGTAAATACCTTAGAATCCTTTTGACAGCTTGACGATGTGAAGCACGTGGGGAGGCTTGAAACCGTGCACAAAGACATACACTGAATTGTATGTCTGGTCTTGATGCCGTGAGGTACAAAAGTGATCTGATCATGCTTCTATTTTCTTTTTGATTCACAGATTCACCATCTTCATCAAGTTCAAGTGTTGTTGCTGTTCCCATTGGTGTCCGAAGAGGCTTGCTTTTGTCCATGTTGAAGCGCCTTAGGAGGTCTTTGGTATACTTCGTTTGATGCACAAAGGTACCCTCCTTGGTTTGCTTGATTTGCAGCCCCAAAAAGTAAGTGAGTTCGCCCATCATACTCATTTCAAATTCGGAACTCATCATTGCTGAAAACTTGGACACAAGATCATGAGAAGCACAACCAAAGATAATATCATCCACATACACTTGAACGAATAATGAGTCATTGCCATGCTTAAGCACAAAAAGAGTTTTATCATCCTTGCCCATGGTGAACCCCTTTTCAAGTAAGAATGATTTTGACCTATCATACCATGCTCTAGGGGCTTGTTTGAGACCGTATAAGGCTTTGGATAGTTTGTAAACATGATTAGGAAAATTTGGATTTTCAAAACCCGGTGGTTGTTTGACATAAACCTCCACATCTATGTAGCCATTAAGAAAAGCACTTTTAACATCCATTTGATATAGCTTAAAACCTTTAGATGCTGCAAAAGCTAACAAAATTCTTATGGCTTCTAATCTAGCGACAGGAGCAAAAGTTTCATCAAAATCTAGACCTTCAACATGAGTGAAACCTTGAGCAACCAACCTAGCCTTATTCCTAACCACAACCCCATCCTCACTTTGTTTATTTTTATATACCCATTTAGTTCCAATTAAAGTGTGACCTAGAGGTGGAGGTACAAGTTTCCAAACATTATTTCTTTCAAAATTTTCTAACTCTTCTTGCATGGCAATAATCCAAGATTCATTAGTGAGTGCGTGTGATATATATTTCGGTTCAAAAGAAGCAACAAAAGCAGAATGAGCATGAGAGTTTGGATCACAAAACCTGGACCATGTGAATCGTTTGTGCAAGCTTCCAATCATTTGTTGTGGGGGATGATCTTTGTAAGAATGTAGGGGAATAGATGTCTCACAAGCTTCTTCTTCATTAGGTTCATCGTAGATTGACGAGCTTGTGACTTGTGGATGATCAGGACCAGCATAGGTGATAGCCAGAGCTTGTTCAATGTCCGGAGCTGGACACGTGTCAACTTCGGAAGTACCAGGCAGTATAACTGGCTCTTCTTCATCTTCAAAAATACCCTCCCCCTGAGGATACGGATCTGGTCCTGCAACACCGGAGCTAGTACTTGGGCTAGCTTCATCAAAAGACACTTCACAAGTCTCCACAATTTTGTTAGTGTCAAATAAAAGCACACGGTAGCCTCTAGTAGGAGATGGATAACCAAGAAACATGCCATCAATGGATCTAGGTTCAAATTTATCAAGATTACCATGTTTCTTAACAAAGCATTTGCAACCAAAGACCCGAAAGTGTGTAACACTAGGCCTATGTCCAAACTGAAGCTCATATGGTGTTTTACCTAGCTTAGCACGCAAGAAAACACGATTTGAGACATAACAAGCGGTTGCCAATGCATCAGCCCAAAATTTCCTAGGAGTTTGATATTCATCAAGCATAGTCCTAGCCATCTCAACTATGGTTCTAATCTTTCTTTCTACAACACCGTTTTGTTGAGGTACATATGGTGAAGAGAATTGATGCTCTATTCTATTTTCAGCACAAAAGTGATCAAAAGATTGATTTTTAAATTCAGTTCCATTATCACTTCTAATTGCTTTTAATAATCCTGGGTGATCAATTGATAATCTAATAAATAAAGTTCTAAAGTGACTAGAAAACTTCATTCTTAGACACCATAAAGTAAACCCAAGAGTATATAGAAAATCATCAACGATAACAAGAACATACCATTTACCTCCGAAGGATTGAACACGTGAAGGTCCTACGGTGTCAAGATGCAAGAGTTGACATGGTTCAGTTGTCATGATCATTGTGAGAGGAGTATGTGAACCTGCAACCATCTTAGCATGTCTACAAGAAGAGCACACAATTTCTTTGTCCCCTTTAAGCTTAGGCAGCCCAAGTATGCGATCAAGAGCACTAACACGCGTTAGGTGATCAAGGCCTACGTGACCAAGTCTACGATGCCAAAAATATAAGTCCCTTGAATCATTAGCAACTATACACCTATGCTTAGAGGAAGACATATCAAAATCATCTTTAAAAACTATTCCAAACCGAGACATGTTAAAAATAAGCTCACTATTTGAACCTACAACTTTGCAGCAGTTTTTATTGAAAATAATTTCTAGATTTTTATCTAGCAATTGTGCAACGGAAAGCAAGTTGTATTTCAAATTTTCGACAGGTGCCACATCCTTTAAAGTGTAGTGATCATTTACTCTAACCGAACCCTTAGCAATTATAGGAGTTGAAGAATTATCAGCAAAAGTAACATTCTCTACACGTGACACAAAAGAGAGGGAGGAGAACCAATCTGTGTTACCGGTCATGTGGAGTGAGCAACCTGAATCCACGATCCAAATGTTCTCCTTCCTCAAACGTGTAACCTACATAAAAGCACAATACGTCGATGACTCAATACTGGGGTTAGTCTAAAGGCATTTAGGAATCCAGTACTGAGTCACGCAACGTGCAGCAGGAAAAACACGCGAAAGCTGAGACAAAACAGCAGGTTTATGAGTCAAAGTTTGAGATTTTTTATTCTTGACTACTGACCTATAAGGTGTTACTTGTGTAGCACAAAAATCAGTAGCTCCGAAGGCAAAAACAGAAGGTCCGAAGGTAAACTTTGAATGTTTTTGACTCAAAACAGTGGGTTGTAAATTCGATTCCATGTGTGTAACAAATTTTGCATGAAAGTTATAAGATCTAGCAACCATTCTTTCCCTTTTCTGTTGTTTAGCTAGTCGATAACTAAAATTCATGACATGACCATCTCTACCCCATAAGGTACAATGAAATTTAACTTTGTGTTCATGTCTAGATGAGCAAGCAATATTTTTATTTGAAACCGAATGAGGCAACACTCCTGCAGATTTGAAAACCACTCCTTTTTGTTTAGGAACTGTTTGAATCAAACCACTTCCTAATGAGTTTACAATTTTAGGTGGATGTTCCCTAGCATGAGCATGAGGATCGAAACCTAAACCAGTTTTATCATTGCAAGACTTGGAAGAATTCAGCAGTAAGTTTAGGTTCTTATTCCCATTACAAAACCGATCTAATGTACTATGCATTTCATCAAGTTTATTGGACAGATCAAGACAATTTTCACATGAAGTTTTTCCCTTTAGTTTTCCATTTGAACAATATTTAACTTCATGAAAACGTAAAGCATTGTTCAATATAGAAATTTCATTCATAGCTTCCTGTAGTTTCTTATCAAGATCATCACAAGTAGAACAATGCAAATCAATTGTAGAACAGCTAGCATCTTTCAAGTTTTTATCATTAAGTGCAGCAAGCTCTTTGTTCTTTTCAATTTCTAACTCAAGTTTATCAAGTGTGTGATGAGTAGGTTTAGGCCCGATCTTCCGAAAGGTATGTCGATTGGGGTGGAGAACTCGATGTTGATGATCCGCGGCACTCGAGCGGTTCGAGTACCCCTGCAATCACTACACCATGGCTCCGTTGGTTATCAACCGTGCTGCACACGCTTGACCTCGCCAAGAAGGCTAATCCCTGCAAGTGCAACCGAGAACACGAGCAAGAACGTAGAAGACATGATCAGAAATCGCGAAGTTGGGGTCTCACAAACCGTAGAACGGCGATTTTATTGATCTAAGCAAAACCCACCGAATGACCGGCGGCTGCAGTATTTATAGGCTAGGGTTCGACCAAAACACGATTAGACGCGTTCCTAATGGACTCTTACGGGATACAAGGCCCAAAGGCCCGATTCGGTGGCGCAACACCGGACAGAAATCTGGACTCGATTTGTTTCGACGATTCCCAATGACTCCGGAGGGATTTTGAGGTGGGACCAGAACCATTGGAAAGTTTATCTTCTCCTATTTCCGTGCATATGTAGAACGTCAAAAACAAGGTCCGTATGCCTCCTGGACGTCTGTTTTAAGGTGGACTGCTCCTGGACTCCGAGTTGAACTCGAGTCCGAGTTGTAAACTGTTTCCATCTACTTGTGGACGTCCCAGGTGGTTCTCCACGCTCCCAAGGCCTCCTTCCTTCACTTGTTGATCTTCTCCATTATTCCTAATAACAATTAAATCATCACATAGCAATCTATTCTCAAACTCATATGCAAAAAAAGTTAAGAATGAATTCACCTGCTGATTTAATAACCATGCCCGTGCTCTCGTGATTGGTCCTTGCAGTTCAATGCGCATCTCCGCTGTTGTGATGTCCTCATCATCCTCCCCCTCTTGAATTGGAGTCGTCCTCGACTCAAGTTCATCTTCTTCTCCCAAGTACGGTCGCAAATCTGAAATGTTAAATGTAGGACTAACCCCAATATCGGGAGGCAATTCAAGCTTATATGCATTATCATTAATCTTTTCAACGATCTTAAAAGGACCAGCAGCTCGTGGCATAAGTTTAGATTTTCTCAAGTCGGGAAATCGCTCTTTTCTCAAATGTAACCACACCAAATCGCCCGGTTCAAGTTTTACTTCTTTTCTACCTTTACTACCTGCAATCCTATACTTCTCATTCATCATTTCAATAATTTTCTTTGCAGTTTCATGCATCTTAAGAATGAATTCAGATCGTTGTGTAGCATCCAAATTTATAGTTTCAGAAGGAGGCAAAGGTAGTAAATCAATAGGAGCACGGGGATTGAAACCATACACTACCTAGAATGGACTTACCTTTGTCGTGGAGTGAACGGATCTGTTGTAAGCGAATTCTATATGTGGTAAACACTCCTGCCACAACTTCAAATTTGTTTTCAAGACAGCCCGCAACATAGTGGATAAAGTATGATTAACTACCTCGGTCTGTCCATCCGTTTGTGGGTGACATGTAGTTGAAAACAGCAACTTGGTTCCCAATTTATACCACAAAGTTCTCCAAAAATGACTTAAAATTTTTGCATCACGATCAGAAACAATGGTATTTGGCACACCATGTAAACGAATAATTTCCGTCATAAATAAATCAGCAATGTGTGAGGCATTATCATTCTTATGACAAGGTATAAAGTGTGCCATTTTGGAAAAATGATCAACAACTACAAAAATACTATCCCTCCCCCTCTTAGTCCTAGGCAATCCCAAAACAAAGTCAATAGAAATATCCTCCCAAGGTACACTAGGAATAGGAAGAGGCATATAAAGACCATGTGGGTTAAGGCGAGACTTAGCTTTGTTGCAAGTAGTGCATCGTGACATGTAGCGCTCGACATCACGCCTCATCTTTGGCCAAAAGAAGTGTGTGGACAGCACGTCTTCAGTTTTCTTCACTCCAAAATGTCCCATCAAACCTCCTCCATGTGCTTCCTGCAAAAGCAATAGACGAACGGATCTAGCTGGAACGCATAGCTTGTTAGCACGATAGAGGAGACCCTCTCGCAGCACATATTTATTCCAAGTTCTTCCTTCTCTACAATTTTCAAAAGCATATTTGAAGTCCAAATCAGTAGGATATAATGCTTTAATTGTTTCCAAACCAAAGATTTTATGATCAAGTTGGGACAGCATGGTATAACGCCTAGATAATGCATCAGCAATGATATTTTCCTTCCCTTTCTTATGCTTAATGATGTATGGAAACGACTCTATGAACTCAATCCATTTAGCATGTCGTTTATTCAGATTGGTTTGACACTTAAGATACTTCAATGATTCATGATCGGAATGTATGACAAACTCCTTAGACCAAAGATAATGTTGCCAAGTTTGTAATACACGTACTAAGGCATACAATTCCTTATCATAAGTGGAATAATTCAGAGAAGGACCATGAAGTTTTTCACTAAAGAAAGCAACGGGTTTACCTCCTTGTATGAGAACGCCTCCAATACCAATGCCGCTTGCATCGCATTCTAGCTCAAAGGTCTTGTCAAAATCAGGAAGTTGTAGTAATGGTGCTTGTGTAAGCTTCAATTTGAGAGCATCAAAAGCTTGTTGCTGCTGTTCTCCCCATCGAAATGGAACTCCCTTCTTCATTAGCTCATGTAGAGGTGCTGCAATGGTGCTGAAACCCCGCACAAAGCGCCGATAAAATCCTGCAAGACCAAGAAAACTACGTATCTGTGTGACGGTAGTTGGGGCTGGCCAGCTGGTGATTGCTTCAATTTTTGCCTCATCCATCTCAATTCCCTGCGAGGAAATGACATAGCCAAGAAACGAGACTCGATTGGTGCAAAAAACGCACTTTTCGAGGTTACCAAACAAACGTGCATCTCTCAAAACAGTAAAAACAGCACGTAAATGATCAAGATGTTCATCATATGACTTGCTGTAAATGAGGATATCATCGAAGTAAACCACCACAAATTGTCCAATGAAAGCACGTAAAACCTCGTTCATTAATCGCATAAAGGTGCTGGGTGCATTAGTTAAACCAAAAGGCATGACTAACCACTCATAAAGTCCAAACTTGGTTTTAAATGCAGTTTTCCATTCATCTCCTAGTGCCATTCTAATTTGGTGGTAACCACTACGCAAGTCAATTTTTGTGAAGATGATAGCACCACTCAATTCATCAAGCATGTCATCTAATCGAGGAATAGGATAACGATATCGAATGGTGATGTTGTTAATCGTTCGACAATCAACACACATGCGCCAACTACCATCTTTCTTAGGAACCAAAAGAACAGGAACGGAACAAGGGCTAAGGCTTTCACGAATGTACCCGCGGTCCAAAAGATCTTGGTCTTGTCGCTGAATTTCCTTAGTTTCTTTTGGATTCGCCCTGTATGCTGCACGATTTGGCAAACTTGCTCCTGGAATCAAATCGATCTTGTGTTCAATGCCTCTCATCGGTGGTAAACCAGGGGTATCTCGGCGGGAAACACATCCTCAAACTCCTGCAAAAGGTTAGCAACAGCAGGGGGCAATGCAATAGACAATTCATGAAGTGAAAACATGGCTTCTTTGCAAACTAAAGCATAGCACATCCCCTTAGCATCGAATAAATCAGCAAGTTCAGATTTAGTTGCGAGCAATGATGGTGATTTTAACTTAATAACTTGCTGTTTTTGAGATTCTAATTTAGTTGCTTTGCCCTCACGAATTTTACTCTTCTCAAAATGCACAATTTCAGCAGGAGTCATGGGGAGCAAAGTGATTTTCTTTTCCTTATGCATGAGAGTATATTTATTGGTTCTACCATGATGAATAGCATCTGTATCAAATTCCCAAGGACGACCCAATAAAAGAGAACAAGCATCCATAGTAACAACATCAAAATCAGCAAAATCATGGTATGAACCAATTGAAAAATGGATTCTCGCTGTTTGTGTTACCCGAACCTTACCGCTGTTGTTGAACCATTGAATGTGGTACGGATGAGGGTGTGCTCTTGTTGTCAAACCGAGTTTCTTGATGATGTCCGTGTTTACCAAGTTCTTGCAGCTACCTCCATCAATTATAGTGTGTACACGGCAGTCCTTGACGACGAGAAACATGTGGAAGAGGTTGTGTCGTTGTAGCTTGTCGTCGGTCTCCACTTTGGAGCTCAAGGCACGCTGCACAATGATGCTCCTATAGTTCTCCGTCGCCTCTGTACCAAGTACCTCTTCTTCGGTGTGTTCGTCATTTGGATCTGTAAAGTCAGTAGCAAGAGCATATTCATCTTCAACATCCGAAGTACTATCATACCCGCCATCGTCGCGTGCTATGTATGCTCGTTTGCTCGGGCAATCTCTCATCATATGACCAAGTCCCTGGCAGCGGTGACACTTAATGTCGGAAGTACGACCCGTACAAGGAGTGGACGACAAAGTCTTGAATGATGTCGCCTTGCTGCCTTCCGGCACGCGAGAAGGTGGAGCAGCAGGTATAGTTCGTTGGCCGCCATTGGGTGGTGTAGTCGCTGCACGGGGGGCCGAAGATGGTGCTGTTTTGGATGGTGTAGTTGCTGCACGCGGCGTGAAGTTGTTCCTCGTGCGTTGTTGCTGTTGTTGTCGGCCCTGCAATTCTTTTTCTGCCAACATAGCAAGATGAAACAATCTGTTAACAGTATCATATTCTTTGTAATCAACAATGTCCTGAATTTCATGCCTCAACCCCCCATAAAAACGAGCTATTTTATCATCCATGTCCTCTACTACCCCACAACGCAGCATACCCTTTTGTAACTCTTGATAATACTCCTCTACGGACATGTTACCTTGGTCTAAACGCTGCAATTTTTTGCAAAGGTCCCGCTGAAAAGATGGAGGAACAAATCAAACACGCATAGCTTCCTTTAATCTATCCCATGTTAGAGGATCAGTTCTAGTTTTAACAAGTTCATTCCACCATATGATAGCAAAGTCCTTAAACTCACTAGTGGCTTGACAAACTCTATGTTGTTCAGGAACAAGATGGGAATTAAATTTTTGCTCTACTGTCATCTCCCAATCAAGATAAGCCCCAGCATCATAAGCACCAGAAAAAGAGGGTATAGTAAATTTCACTTTAGCAAAAGGATCATCAGGAGGGCGATTATAATTGTTATGATTATTACCTCCCATACCTCGACGATAAAGTGGAAGTCTTGGCTGATTATTGTGATCTTCGAGTTCATCATAAGCATTGTCTTCTTGTCTTCCAGCGAGAGGCAACCGAGCCTCAAAAGTATTCATCCGAAGAGCAAGGTCATCCAGTTGGCGAGTCAAGTTCGCCAATGACTCCTCCGTTGCTGCGTTGTATTTGGCAAACATATCCGTCATGGTCTTCATCATATCACATAACTCAGCATGTTGAACACATTCATCATTATTTTCTTCTCCTGCCCATTGTTAGTAGGACACAAAAGACAACAAAAAAAATGGTATCCCTATCAACTACAGTGACAATGTGGAAGGTGGAAGAAAACAATCTCTCTCGATCAAGCGTCTTACCACGCTCTTACAAGTGTTCTTACCGACACAGCAGGTGGTGTGGACGGTGAGATGAACCAATGAAGCGTGGGGTGATTGCAAAGGTACATGTTATGCTCAAGAGAAAGGTGGAGCTTGGATGGCACAATATGGTGGCTAATAAGCAGAAAATCGTTAACAGCTAAACAAAGTTGAATAAGTATTCAATGTAGCAAACTGTTGCTGGTCAACTGAGTGCCCTAGAGCCTAGCACAACACAAGGAAGTATCAAGGCAAAAGAAAGACAGAATTATATAACCAAACAAACAACACCAAGTGGTATAGGCCAATTCCTTTAATATGCGTGCTCTACACTATTTTTTTTCTTTTTTGTAATATTTTTCTGATATTTTTTCTTTACTCAGTACCACAAATATAGGAATCACACAAATTTGCAGCTCAATTGGATGTAATATGCGGCCTATAGAAAATCAAGAAGATTCTTTAAAATTCGTGCTGAAACTTCGGAGGCCGGATAGCCTATCTTCCGAGGGGAATTTGGGCAATCTAATTTCGCCGAACGCGGCTACGCGGCGGAAAATCAGATGCGAAATTTCGCGTAGATGAATTTGAAAAAAAATCGGCCGATTTCGAGTTCGTATGCGAAAGTTATGGCCGTTTTAAGGTAGGCTATCCGATTTACGATTTTTTAGATGTTGATTCCAACTCGGTTTGAGAACAAAACTCGCAATCGGATACGAAAACGATCGGGAATTTGCACAGCAACTAATGGGGTGGTGTGTGATGATTCAAGGATGAATGGCACAAAGATTTGTCACCTAATCTAGGGCTGGCGATGCGGGAGTTCACGCAAGGCGGCTAGCTAGGGCAAACCGATGAACGTGGCGGATCGGTTTGTTATTTAGGGATTGTGGAATAGGTGTCGAATAGCAAGAAAACAAGGACGAAACACGATAACTAGGACCCAAAAATACAAAGCTAAACCAGCAACAAGACTCAACCACATGAATGCAAACTCAACAATGCAAACTGAAAAACGAAACTGCAGGCACTATAGTCTGGGAAGCGGTAAAAACAATCTAATTTTTTTGTGGCTTTTCTGTGGACTCTAGGTACAAAAAAAAATCGATCTAATGGAAGGAAGAAAACAAAGATACCTCACGGGAAACCTGGAAATCTGATACCAATTGATGAGTAGGTTTAGGCCCGATCTTCCGAAAGGTATGTCAATTGGGGTGGAGAACTCGACGTTGATGATCCGTGGCACTCGAGCGGTTCAAGTACCCCTGCAATCACTACACCACGGCTCCGTTGGTTATCAACCGTGTGCACACGCTTGACCTCGCCAAGAAGGCTAATCCCTGCAAGTGCAACCGAGAACACGAGCAAGAACGTAGAAGACACGATCAGAAATCGCAAAGTTGGGGTCTCACAAACCGTAGAACGGCGATTTGTGAGAGGAGTATGTGAACTTGCAACCATCTTAGCATGTCTACAAGAAGAGCACACAATTTCTTTGTTCCCTTTAAGCTTAGGCAGCCCACGTATGCGATCAAGAGCACTAACACGCGTTAGGTGATCAAGGCCTACGTGACCAAGTCTACGATGCCAAAAATATAAGTCCCTTGAATCATTAGCAACTAGACACCTATGCTTAGAGGAAGACATCAAAATCAGCTTTAAAAACTCTTCCAAACCGAGACATGTTAAAAATAAGCTCACTATTTGAACCTACAACTTTGCAACAGTTTTTATTGAAAATAATTTCTAGATTTTCATCTAGCAATTGTGCAATGGAAAGCAAGTTGTATTTCAAATTTTTGACAGGTGCCACATCCTTTAAAGTGTAGTGATCATTTACTCTAACCGAACCCTTAGCAATTATAGAAGTTGAAGAATTATCGGCAAAAGTAACATTCTCTATACGTGACACAAAAGAGAGGGAGGAGAACCAATCTGTGTTACCGGTCATGTGGCGTGAGCAACCTGAATCCACGATCCAAATGTTCTCCTTCCTCAAACGTGTAACCTACATAAAAGCACAATACGTCGATGACTCAATACTGGGGTTAGTCAAAAGGCATTTAGGAATCCAGTACTGAGTCACGCAACGTGCAGCAGGAAAAACACGCGAAAGCTGAGACAAAACAGCAGGTTTATGAGTCAAAGTTTGAGATTTTTTATTCTTGGCTACTGACCTATAAGGTGTTACTTGTGTAGCACAAAAATCAGTAGCTCCGGAGGCAAAAACAGATGGTCCGAAGGTAAACTTTGAATGTTTTTGACTCAAAACAGTAGGTTGTACATTCGGTTCAATGTGTGCAACAAATTTTGCATGAAAGTTATGAGATCTAGCAACCATTCTTTCCCTTCTCTGTTGTTTAGCTAGTCTATAAGTAAAATACATGACATGACCATCTCTACCACAGAAGGTACAATGAAATTTAACTTTGTGTTCATGTCTAGATGAGCAAGCAATATTTTTATTTGAAACCGAATGGGGCAACACTCCTGCAGATTTGAAAACCACTCCTTTTTGTTTAGGAACTGTTTGAATCAAACCACTTCCTAATGAGTTTAAAATTTTAGGTGGATGTGCCCCAGCATGAGCATGAGAATCAAAACTTAAACCAGTTTTATCATTGCAAGACTTGGAACAATTCAGCAGTAAGTTTAGGTTCTTATTCCCATTACAAAACCGAACTAATGTACTATGCATGTCATCAAGTTTATTGGATAGATCAAGGCAATTTTCACATGAAGTTTTTCCCTTTAGTTTGCAATTTGAACAAAATTTAACTTCATGAAAACGTAAAGCATTGTTCAATATAGAAATTTCATTCATAGCTTCCTGTAGTTTCTTATCAAGATCATCACAAGTAGAACAATGCAAATCAATTGTAGAACAGCTAGCATCTTTCAAGTTTTTATCATTAAGTGCAGCAAGCCTTTGTTATTTTCAATTTCTAACTCAAGTTTATCATGTGTGTGGTGAGTAGGTTTAGGCCCGATCTTCCGAAAGGTATGTCGATTGGGGTGGAGAACTCGACGTTGATGATCCGCGGCACTCGAGCGGTTCGAGTACCCCTGAAATCACTACACCACGGCTCCGTTGGTTATCAACCGTGCTGCACACGCTTGACCTCGCCAAGAAGGCTAATCCCTGCAAGTGCAACCGAGAACACGAGCAAGAACGTAGAAGACACGATCGGAAATCGCGAAGTTGGGATCTCACAAACCGTAGAACGGCGATTTTATTGATCTAAGCAAAACCCACCGAATATGACCGGCGGCTGCAGTATTTATAGGCTAGGGTTCAACCAAAACACGATTAGACGCGTCCCTAATGGACTCTTACGGGATACAAGGCCCAAAGGCCCGATTCGGTGGCGCAACACCGGACAGAAATCTGGACTCGACTTGTTTCGACGATTCCAAATGACTCCGGAGGGATTTTGGGGTGGGACCAGAACCATTGGAAAGTTTATCTTCTCCTCTTTCCGTGCACATGTAGAACGTTGAAAACGGAGTCCGTATGCCTCCTGGGCGTCTGTTTTAAGGTGGACTGCTCCTGGACTCTGAGTTGAACTCGAGTCTGAGATGTAAATTGTTTCCATCTACTTGTGGACGTCCCAGGTGGTTCTCCACGCTCCCAAGGCCTCCTTCCTTCACTTGTTGATCTTCTCCATTATTCCTAATAACAATTAAATCATCACATAGCAATCTATTCTTAAACTCACATGCAAAAGAAGTTATGAACGAATTCACCTGCTGATTTAATAACCGTGCCCGTGCTCTCGTGATTGGTCCTTGCAGTTCAATGCGCGTCTCCGTTGTTGTCATGTCCTCATCAGTGTGGAGGTGTGCACACTTCTTAATGAGGACAATTGTTCATATATTAAATCACATGAGGAACATGCATCATCACTAGGAATCAAAGTTTTTAAACGGTTGATTTCAGATTCTAGTGATTCAATTTTAGCAGCACTATCACTAAGCTTTTTGTCCTTTTTATTAACAATAATAGTGGCACGAGAAATAGCATCACACATTTCTTCGCAAGTAGGACATACCTCTTCATTGTCGCTGTTGTGTTTTGCCTCCTCCATACTTGATCTTGACTTGCCCGCCATGAAGCATAAGTTGGCCAGATCGTCATCATCTTCATTACTTTCAAAGTCTACATCACTTGAACTAAGTTCTTGAAGTGCGGTGATGAAGCTTTTAATCATCTTGCGTCCTATGGTACCCTTCTTTTTCTTCGTATCTTTTGCAGAGGAGTGCTTCATTCTTGTTTTCTTTTCATCCCGGGAAGTAGGACCTGAAAGGTTAGGGCAATCTGAACGAAACTGTCCTGTCCTACCACATTCGAAGCATCCTTGAGGTCTGGAGCTTCCTCTCCTTCTAGTTCTCACATTTTGCAATGCTTTTGAGAACCCCATAGAGAGAAGTGCTAGCTCCTCCTCTGGAAACTCCTCAATCTGTTCAAGGGTTAGAGAGGACAACAAAGCAAGTGTACTACAAGATGAAGATTGGCCAGAGCTAGGCATATCACGTTGAGAAACAAAAGCAATAGACTTGTTGGGGTTCTTACGTGATATTATATCGATTTCATGAGTTTTTAGCTTGGAATATAGCACATCTAAAGTACGTGTACTCATGACAGTAGATTCACAAATAGATGTAACTTTTATCTCCCAAATTGACATGTCTAATGCACTTAACAATTACCTAGCATTTTCAGCATCTGAAAAATTGACATTAATGCTACGCAAGTTGCCGAGAATTTTATTAAAGCGAGCAAAGAGATCATCAATTGACTCACCGGGTTGCATCTCGAAGCGCATGTATTCTTTCTTGAACATGTCTTGCCTTACCTCCTTGATCGTGTTGGATCCTTCATGGTAGTCACAAAGTGCTTTCCACACATCGTATGCACATCGGAGGTGTGCAACACGGTCGAAGTCGCTTTGTGTTAATCCTTGTATGATCAAGTTCCGAGCCTTGTTGTTGTTGTTGACATCTCTCAGATTTGTAGCTGTAACTTGATCGTTTGATGGCACTTCATAGGGCGTGTATACCTTCTACCATATTGCAAAACCTTGTGCCTGGATGAAATCCTCCATGCGTGCCTTCCAAATCTGAAAATCAATACCAGCAAACACACAAGGTTTGGGAGAGTACTTCTCCATGATGATTAGTCAAAAACACGCGCAAATCACAAAGATTAGAGCACCATGGCTCTGATACCAATTGTAGGATCGAAGAGCACGTGAAAAGCTACCAGAGGGGGGGGGGGGTGAATGGTAGATTTAAAAATCTTACGCAGCGGAAACAATTAAACCCCAAACCCTTTCGGCAGAAAAATGATCTGTTAAAGAAATCGTGTGTGAGACTAATCTAAACATGTTTCACCGTGAAAGAAGTGATAGATATCAGAGAGAATCAAGTCATGAAGATAACACAAAAAGAATCACTCAAATCCGTCGAGAAAAACTCAAGTTATGATCGAAAGATCGAACAAAGGTCAATCTGCCCTACCCGAGAAAAAACAGTTCTAGAACGCTGCAAAGAAACTCGTGTAGATCATAGACCACAAATCCAATGACCGTGAAATTTTTACATATGATAGAAAATCAAGTTTTTAAGACAACCCAAAAAGAATCACGTCAACTGGATCGGTAAAACTCGAGTTATGATAAAACCACCGACGAAAGGTAGTGCTGTCCAGAAACTCGATGAGTAAAACTTGTCTGGAACAAGTCGGACGAACAAGGCACAAAAGTTCCTTCAAACTACGAATTTTATTCAATGGAACACAATAGGAACAGCCCCAAAGTCATGCACCACGAGCTCTGGGCTCCCTTACTTATATAACCAGCTCGAAAGCCAACTCAACTCAAATCAGGAACCTAATCCTACTCTGTTCACGAATTGTAACTTTCCATAACTGCTTAGGATTCTTCTATACGCAGATAGAAGCAATATTAAGACTTAATAACACCTTAGGAACGTATCCCACATTCCTAAACAACTCAAATTCATGACCAATACGAAATCCTATTATAACCAACTAAAATATTTCCATATTTGAGTCAAACACGACTCAGCCGCAGCCCGAGTCCATAACCTAGTCGGTTGGACCTTTCCGACCAACTCTTTATGTCCACATCTCTTCATCACGTCTCGGAACCATGTAGCCACGTCCATGCACTCCTTGCACACGTGCAAACATCTTCCAATGATGTCCATGATACCTTCACATGCATTGTTCTTGATTCAATCATGCTGCGCAACCTCCTGATCAGCTCAACCACAATTCCTCCTGAATTTGGTTGTTGGAACCTCATCTCCTCCCTGAGACTATTCCAATGGATCTCATCACCAGCCATGTCTTGAACTCAAGCAAAACCTGCACATGAATAAACAACCAATCCATACGAGCCCAAGTCCTCGACTTGACTCAAGTCAGTTCCAAACACAACACCTTATGTGAGCACCTCACATAAGCATGTTGCAAAGCATAGCAAAACGATATTATACATATCAACCAAAACGCACCAAAAACTTAGCAAATGAATACTAAGCAATCTTTCTAACAATATAAAGCAAGTATGAAACATTGCAAATGAAAAGCAGAAGCATTGCGATCAAGTTTCGGACCATCTCACAGCAAGCCGCAGCTTGAACCGGAGCTTACCAAAAGTAGTACAATGAAGCACCTGCTGGAGCTTATCAAAACTAGTAGATCCTAGCACCGGAGCTTACCAAAAACTAGTCAAAACTAGTCAACCCAAAACTGGAGCTAGACAAAGTACGTCGAAGCTTAGCAAAAGCATGCCGGAGCTATCAAATATATGCCGGAGCTATGAAAGACATGCCGGAGCTAACAAAGACATGCCGAAGCTAAAGATAAAGCTCACCGGAGCTAACCAAAGCTAGTCGGACCAAACCAAGAAGTCGGACCTAGCATCTAATGTAGCCGGAGCTACCCAAAACAAGTCGGACCTACGGTCGGACCTTGCTATAGCTCGGAGCTAGAGTCGGAACTTGATAAAAAGGTGTTTTGGTGATATTAAAAACTTTTATCATCAAAGCCAAGTGTATTCACTACAAGCCAATGTATTCAGCACACATAGGTCTTACAACGTACACTTCCACTATGTCTCTAATGAGTTCTTCAAAAGTTTTGTACATAGCTCGTACAAAGGTTGAAGCTGCATTCTTGAGACCAAATGGCATGGCTGTATAATAGTACAATCCATCTACTGTGATGAAAGAGATATGCTCTTCATCTTCCCTAGACATTCTGATTTGATGATACCCAGAATATGCGTCTAGGAAGCACAGTAATTCACACCCGGAGGTGGAATCCACTATCTGATCTATTCTAGGTAGTGGGAATGGATCTTTTGGACATGCCTTATTAAGTGTTGTGTAGTCAATACACATCCAAAGTTTCCCGCCGGCCTTGGGCACAACGACTGGGTTTGCCAGCCATTTTGGATAAAATACTTCTTGGATGAATCCAGCTTCGAGCAACTTCTTTACTTCTTGTCGAATAAAGTTCTGTCGCTCCACAGATTGCTTCCGAGGCTTCTAATGCACGGGTCGGGCGTCAGGATTGATCTTCAGATTGTGCTCAATCACTTCCCTGGGGATCCCAGACATTTGTGATGGTTGCCAGGCAAACACATCGACATTACCCGGAGGAAAGCGATGAGCACGAGTTCCTATTTGTCATTCAGTCCCCCCGATATACGGGTGGTCTGAGCGGCATTGGAACCGATTTGGACGACTTTGATGGGAATGTCGGTGTCGCCACTTGGCTGCACACGAGGTGCAGAAGTTGAGCCTCGTTGACGAATGCTCTGAGGTTTCGGAACTTGCTCTTGCCTGGAGTCCTCCTCTTGCGTCGTAGTAAGCGCATGAAGTTCTTCCAGAGCGGTTACTCTGGCAGTGCGATCTCCGCGGATCTGAAGAACGCCTACTGGTGTTGGCATCTTTAACACCAGGTAGCCATAATGAGCAGCTGCCATATAATTGTACAAGGCAGGCCTACCCAAGATAGCGTTGAAAGGTAAGTTGATCCGAGCAACGTCAAAGACCAACTTCTCAGTGCGATACTTCTCTCGAATCTCGAAGGTAACGGGGAGAGTAATAGCACCAAGTGGGGTAATGGCTCCCGGACCTACTCCGGAGAAAGGTCACGAGGGGTGAAGATCCGAAGGTCGGAGCTGAAGCTTAGTAAAAGCTTCAAAGCTTATGAGGTTCAGCCCCGAACCTTCGTCTACCATAACATGGTGGAGCTGAATGTTATTGATGGTAGGAGATACCATCAAAGGTAACTGGCCTGCTCCAACCATGCTTCGAGGGCAGTCTGAAGCATCAAAGGTGATGGTTGTATCCATCCACTTCCGATGAGGCTCCGCCTTGGCTGTAGGAGCTACATCGGCCATGTCCCGACGCATTGTCTTGAGGACGCGATGGGAGGTGATGTCCCATGATCCACCAAAAATGGTGTTCATGGTATTCCGACGCTCGTTGTCAGAGACGTCAGAATCGTCGTCGACGGAGGTGTAGACAGCCTTCAGGACCTTTTTGGGATCCTAAAAACCTAACTCCTCTTCAGCCGGAGCTTCGTCAACTTTTTGTTTTCCTTCCCTTTGTCGGAAAGGAACTTCTTCCCGGCGCTTGTTGTAACGCTCGGCAAGGTTTTGGACCTCCCGACAGTCTTCCAAACTGTGGCTGTCCGTCTTATGAATTGGACACCACACCTTGGGTTTGCCATCGTCTTCAGAAGACGATCGAGGTCGCTTCTCGGGGCGTGGCCCCCGACCACCGGGAGCTACAGCAGCTGCAGCATTTGATGCGCCGATCGATGGCTTCTTCTTGCTGTTGGTCTTTTTCTTCTTCTTGCCACTCCCGGAGGTAGTGGCTTCTCCTTTGGAGGATTTTTTGTGATCCACCGGAGGTGGTTTGGAGTGCATTTCATGGCCCTCCGCAGCTCTGGCACATTTGTCAGCCAAGCTGAAGAGTTCCGTGACACTGGTGATCTCCTTGATCGCTAGTTTCTCCAACATCTTCTTATCCCGTACGCCCTGTCTAAATGCCACAATAACAGAAGCGCTAGAGATAGAAGGGATAGTGTTTCGTACCTAAGAGAATCTCTGGATGAATGATCACAGGGATTCTCCCCCTTTTTGCACGACTACAAAAAGGTCTAGTTCGGTGCCTGGTCGGGTGTATGAACTCCCGAAGTTGGCGGTGAACTGCCGGCACAACTCCTCCCAACTGTTGATGGAGTTGGGTGGAAGGCTCATAAACCAGGACCTGGCGGTCCCAGTTAAAGCCACTGGAAAACAGTTGGCCATTACGGCCTCATTTCCTCCAGCTGCCAGGATAGCAGTGGAGTAAATCTGAAGAAATTCGACGGGATTAACGGTTCCGTCAAACTTCTCCGGCAGGTGACGCCGGAATTTCTGTGGCCACCTGACCATACACAGATGCATGGCCAGGGCCGAACAGCCTCCTCCTACTCCTTCAGGAGCAGGACTGTCCTGAGCTTCTCGTCTTTCACGAGCACGCTCGATATGAACTCGGCCGTCTTGTTGACGGTATCGGCGATCAAGCTTCGCCCGGAGGTCATGAGTTGAAAGCCTTGATACCATGTGAGTGCGTCGCGCCCCGGAGGGCAACAACGTCACTTGCTATGACGCATCACGTCTCCTGTTGTTGGAAACGTGCGGACCAAGTCTACCAGACAAGGTCCGTCGCTGCGACGGGGCCCGTCCTGAAGGAGGAGGACCCTGGTTACTGATGCGGTCAGCTGCTGCTGCAACCAAGTGTTCCACATCGGCCCTCCACTACTCCATTGCATCCCGGGATGCATCCGGAGATGGTGGGCACTGAAGGAGAGCACGTGCTGCATGGAGCACGTGTTTCGGGTTGTCATGATTCGCCGATGCAGTGATTGACGCCGGTGCACCATCGCGCTGCCCAGCTTGATTTGCTGGTGGAGGCGGCGGTGGTGGAAGTGTGACTCCTACTGGAACTGAAGTTCCTGCTGGTGGCTGCATATTGGAGGGATTGCCTCCAATAGCTTGAACAGCGGGATGACCATTAGATGATTCAGCAACTGAGTTCACCATTCTTGAAATCTCGGGACCCCCTATGTGGCGCACCAACTGTCGGTGGTTTTGATCCGGCAGATCTCCCGACACTACTAATAGTGTTTGCGGAGTTTGAGGTTCAATGTTGGCGCTTGGAGATTCAAGAAGGTGATATGTAAAATGACACAGGAGACACAAAAATTTACGTGGTTCGGGCCGCCTGAGCGTAATACCCTACTCCACGGGGTGTGTTGTTGTTGTATTGGATGTATGAGCTCAACGTGAGTTGAGAGCGCGTGTGAGCCGACTAGACCAGATCAGATCAGAGTAGGTCAGATCCCCCCATATGTATCGTCGGCCTGTCCTTTTATAGTACAAGAACAAACCGTTACAAGTTGGCCTGGCCCGACATGTGGCCCCGGCGGTTACTAATATTGATACACATTTGATTCGCTTAATTACCCTTAATGACCGAGTAACGGGCTTTGACAGCACCGTTACTGGTAATATGGGTCGTCCGATCGTGTGTCATTAACATAGTATTAATGACACTTAATCGGGTCTTGAAGTCCTTGATTCCCCTTTGAAGATCTGGAGCCGTTGTGGAGTCTTCCGGAGGTTTGAGACTGAAGATCCGACGGTTGGACACGTGGCAGCTCTGAAGCATACTGTGGGGAATAGATAGGTCCGGTTCCACCAGACACGTGTCAGCTCCGGAGTTTCCCTCGGTCTGGGGTTAGGTCCGGGGGTGCCGTTATGGTACATAGTCTGGTGCTTCCCCCTTGTGGGCTGTAGCTCTGGTTTGATGGTACACGTGGCGACCCTGGGACTAACCATGTTGGGGAAGCGGGTCCGATTATGTCTGACATGTGGGCCTCCGAAGGTCTTCAAATCAAGTAGATGACATTCCCTTGAGATCTTTGCAATCTCAAGGGGTATTCGGTACTCAGGGTACCGACAGAGGAAGAAAATGTCGAACACTTGCTTATCGTGCTTCAACGATTGCGAGACCATAAGCTCTATGCAAAATTCAGCAAGTGTGAATCTTGGATTAATCAAATGCCATTCTTGGGACACATTATTTCAGCTGAGGGTATCGCTGTGGACCCAAGTAAAACTGTTCATGTGCTGAAATGGCAATCTCCCAAGTCCGTACATGAAGTCTGAAGCTTCCTTGGTTTAGCAGGATATCATCAGAGGTTCATTCCGAGCTTCTAAAAAATTGCTAAACCTATGGCGGAGCTGTTGAAGAAAGGCACCATATATATTTGGAACGAAGCTTGTGAGAAGGCATTTCAAACATTGGTGAAGCATCTCACAACGGCCCCGGTTTTAGCTCAACCAGATATGGCGAAACCATTTGTTGTTTATTACGATGCATCCGGCATCGGACTTGGCTTCGTGCTTATGCAAGAAGGACGTGTGGTCGCTTATGGATCACGGCAGCTCTGCAATCATGAACAGCGCTATCCTACTCATGACTTGGAGCTTGCTGCAGTGATGCTTGCTCTAAAAATGTAGAGGCATTATTTGCATGGAAATATGGTTCACCTCTACACCGACCACAAAAGTTTGAAATATATCTTCACTCAGAAGGGGCTGAACATGAGGCAAAAAAGGTGATTAGAATTGATCAAGGATTATGAGATCGAGATTCACTATCATCCTGACAAAGCTAATGTGGTTGCCGATGCGCTTAGCCGCAAGTCTCATGTCAATAATTTGACCATCACACCGATGGAAGAGGAAGAACTGAGTCTATACTTGGTTCCATATGGAGCTTTATACAATCTTGCTCTAGTTCCCACAATCCAAGAGGAGATTATTGAAGCTTAAAAGAAGGACAAGGGTATGTCTGACATACTCAAGAGAATGGACAGCGGTGAGATGAAGTGCTTTCGAAGAGATGAGCATGGTGCTCTATGGTTCAAGAATCGGATTGTAGTGCCCCGTGACATGGAAGTTCCAAAGAAAATTTTGGATGAGGCTCACTTGTCCAAAAATTCTATTCATTCGGGCAGCAATAAAAAGTATCAACACTTGAAGACTAAGTTTTGGTGGACACAGATGAAGTGTGAGATTGCAAAGTATGTATCCGAGTGGGATACGTGTAGGCGAGTGAAGGCCGACCATATGAGAAAAGCGGGACAGCTACAACAGCTAAATATTCAGGCATGGAAATGAGAGTATATGAGTACGAATTTCATCATTGGTTTACCACTCACATTCAGGAAGCATAATTCAATTTGGGTGATAGTCGATAGACTAACCAAATCAGCTCATTTTATTCCGGTAAATGTTCGATTCAGTGCCAAGAAGTATGCGGAGTAGTACATCTCAAGGATCATGTGCTTACACGGGATTCCTCACACAATTATTTCAGATCGAGGATCGCTGTTCATTGCTCATTTCTGGGAGCAGTTGCATGACTCGTTAGGTACTAAGTTGATTCGAAGCTCTGCATATCACCCGCAGACTGATGGGTAAACCAAGTACGTGAAGACATGTTACGCGCGTGTGCCATAACCACAGTAAAAATTGGGATGATCATTTGCCATTGGCGGAATTCTCGTACAACAATGGTTATCAAGCGAGTATCAAGATGGCACCATATAAAGCTCTATATGGCCAGAGATGTCGCACCCCGCTGAATTGGTGCGAGTCTGGCGAAAGAGTGACATTCGGGATTGATCTAGTCAATGAAGCCGAGGAACAAGTTCGGATCATTCAAGCGAACTTGAGAGCGGCTCAATCTCAACAGAAGAATTATGCGGACAAGCAGCGTCGCCCGCTGCAGTTTAGTGTCGGGGATCATGTATACCTCTGTGTGTCTCTGATGAAAGGAATTCACCGGTTCGGAGTAAAAGGAAAGTTAGGTCCCTGGTTTATTGGTCCATTTGTTATCACGGAGAAGTGCGGACCTGTGGCTTATAATTTGGAATTGCCGACATCTCTCGCTGGTATCCACGATATTTTCCACATATCTCAGCTCCAGAAATGTCTTAATTTCTCAGCTGCAGTCCACACAGATGAAATTAGTGAGTTGCAACCGGAATTTACATACTCCGAACATCCAGTTCATATTCTCGACGAGAAGACCTGAACCACGCAGAACCACACGCTGTGGTTTTATAAAGTGCTATGGAGCAACCAAACTGCTGAACAAGCGACATGGGAAACTGAAGAATATCACCACTCCAACTATCCATAATTCTTTTCGTCTCATATCCGGTAATTTCTCTCTTAGTTTCGTCTCTTCTTTGTAATCTCGGGACAAGATTCCTTTAAGGGGGGAGGGATGTAAAATCCCCAAAGTTTATAGTATAAAATTATGTTAGAAGAAATAAAAATGAAGCATGAATAGAGAAATCAAAATGGAAATTGAGAAATCAAATCTTTTCAAACCTATTGGAGCGAATTCAAAAATTCAAAGAAATCTCCTGTTCATATTGCATCAAAATAAAAACCTGAGTTCACCACTAGCTTCCAAATATTCCAAATAGCCTTCATGCCAAATTTCAGAATTTTTTAAGACTGTTTACTATTTAATTCAATAAAGACATTGAATTCAACTCAAATTTGAATTCAAGTTTGAATTCAAATGAAACTTGGTCAGATCAATAATTTGAATTCAGAATCAAATTATCCATTTTCAATTTGTCCTTCCCACAAATATCTAGCATTTTTGGATGAATCTAGGTGAGGGAATTTACTGTCTAGTGAAGATGAGGATGAAAGACCATGGGACCCACCTGTCATTGACTTATTTCCCCTCCTCTGTTCTCTGTTTTTCTCCACCGTGTGACACCTCTCAACATGCAAGTGCAGCTAGCAGCCTGTGTTCTTGCTTCCTCTCTTGCTCAAGAAGCTACTCCTGCTGCTACATCAAATATATGAAAGACTTCATCCAGTTCTCCTCTGTCCAGAACAGAACCAACACAAGTTATTTGTGTTCTTCTTTCCTCATCCTCCGTTTTCTCTCTACTCCTCGAAATCAGGTGCAAGCAGTCAGTTTGAATCATTTTTCTTCACCTCTACTTCATCACAAACAACTTGAGGGACCAGTTTAACCAGTTTTCTTACCAGCTCAAGCTTTTCCAAAGTCCAGGAAGGTGAAAACGTGGCCGCCCTTCTCTGTTCAGAGTTGCTGCCCCTCTGCTCCACCGCGAAGCCGGAGCTACAGCCATTTTCTCACCTTGAACCTCGAAGACAAAAGGTGTGCCAACGCTCCTAGATTCTGCTCACAAAGTTTCAGCTCATTTCGTCCCTCCTAGCTCGAGTATTATCACTTTTCCTGATGAGTTCATTGTATGAACTGAACTAGGTCATCCCTTAAATTCCTTTTCCACGTGCAAGTATTCAGCATGACTGTGAGCATTATTTTACTATAGGTACAGGCACTTCACCTTAATGCTTAACAATAAAATTTCATCAAGCAACCGCGCTGGAATCTCGATTTTCCTGGCCGGCGGTGAAACGCGACTGGGTCCACTGTGACTGCAGTGTTTCCCTCCTTTTCATCGAGTTTTTGGCCAGATCATTCCGAATAACTCCCTTGAGTTCTAGTAAAAGTTTCAGGTCCATTTGAGTTGATTTGAGTAGCCAAATGGTGTCTCCAACCTATATGTACCTGAAAATTCCAAAATGTCCAGAAACTTTTTTTAGCAAATTGTTCAAACTTGTAAGTTCAATATCTCACTGTAGTATGCTTAGAAAACTATGAGACCAATTTTGTTGAGTCACTCTTGACCTCCTCTAAATAGAACATCAACTTTTGGCCATGTTAAAGTCCCAGATTTCCCATGAAAATTCTGGGAAGTGTTTATATACACTGAATTTTAGAAAACGGAGACTTCCATGAACTTAGCCCAATTTCAGCCAGAACATCACCCATATCACGTAGTGTCCACTGTAAAATTTCCAGAACCAGTGGCTGTAGGACCGAAGAGCACGTGAAAAGTTACCAGAGGGGGTGAATGGTAGATTTAAAAAATCTTACGCAGCGGAAACAATTAAATCCCAACCCCTTCGGCAGAAAAATAATCTGTTAAAGAAATCGTGTGTGCGACTAATCTAACATGTTTTACCGTGACAAAAAGTGATATATATCAAAGAGAATCAAATCAAAAAGTAAACACAAGAAGAATCACTCAAATCCGTCGAGAGAAACTCAAGTTATGATCGAAAGATCGAACAAAAATCAATATGTCCTACCCGAGAAAAACAGTTCTGGAACACTGCAAAGAAACTCGTGTAGATCAGAAACCACAAATCCAATGACCGTGAAGTTTTGATAGATGATAGATAATCAAGTTGTGAAGACAACCCAAAAAGAATCACATCAAATGGATCTGCAAGACTCGAGTTATGATAAAACCACCAACGAAAGGTAGTGCTGTCCAGAAACTCGACGAGTAGAACTTGTCTAGAACAAGTCGGACGAACAAGGAACAAAAGTTCCTTCAAACTATGAATTTTATTCAATAGAACACAAGAGGAACAGCCCCAAAGTCATCTTTCACGAGCTCTGGCCTCCCTTGCTTATATAACCAGCCTGGAGGCCAACCCAATCTCAACTGGGACTCTAATCCTACTCCAATCACGAATCAAAACTTGATGAGTAGGTTTAGGCCCGATCTTCCGAAAGGTAATGGATAGGTCGATTGATGTGGAGATCTCAACGTTGATGATCCGAGGCTCTCGAGTAGAACACGAACAGCCTCTGCAATCACTACACCACCGCTCCATTGGTTATCAACCGTGCTTCACACGATTGACCTCGCCAAGAAGGCTAATCCCTGTAAGTGCAACCGAGAACACAAGCAAGAACGTAGAAGAAGCAATCTGAAATTGCTGAATTGGGGTTTCACAAACCGATAAACGGCGATATTATTGATCTAAGCAAAACCCACCAAATATGACCGGCGGCTGCAGTATTTATAGGCTAGGGTTCGACCAAAACACGATTAGACGCGTCCCTAATGGACTCTCACGGGATACAAGGCCCAAAGGCCCGATTCGGTGGCGCAGCACCGGACAGAAATCTGGACTCGACTTGTTTCGACAATTCCCAATGACTCCGGAGGAATTTTGAGGTGAGACCAGAACCATTGGAAAGTTTATCCTCTCCTATTTCCGTGCATATGTAGAACGTCGAAAACGGAGTCCGTATGCCTCCTGGGCGTCTGTTTTAAGGTGGACTGCTCCTGGACTCCGAGTTGAACTCGAGTCCGAGTTGTAAACTGTTTCCATCTACTTGTGGACGTCCCAGGTGGTTCTCCACGCTCCCAAGGCCTCCTTCCTTCACTTGTTGATCTTTTCCATTATTCCTAATAATAATTAAATCATCACATAGCAATCTATTCTCAAACTCACATGTAAAAGAAGTTAAGAACGAATTCACCTGCTGATTTAATAACCGTGCCCGTACTCTTGTGATTGGTCCTTGCAGTTCAATGCGCGTCTCTGCTGTTGTGATGTCCTCATCATCCTCCCCCTCTTGAATTGGAGTCGTCCTCGACTCAAGTTCATCTTCTTCTCCCAAGTACGGTCGCAAATCTGAAATGTTAAATGTAGGACTAACCCCAAAATTGGAAGGCAATTCAAGCTTATATGCATTATCATTAATCTTTTCAACGATCTTAAAAGGACCAGCAGCTCGTGGCATAAGTTTAGATTTTCTCAAGTCGGGAAATCGCTCTTTTCTCAAATGTAACCACACCAAATCGCCCGGTTCAAGTTTTACTTCTTTTCTACCTTTACTACCTGCAATCCTATACTTCTCATTCATCATTTCAATATTTTTCTTTGTAGTTTCATGCATCTTAAGAATGAATTCAGATCGTTGTGTAGCATCCAAATTTATAGTTTCAGAAGGAGGCAAAGGTAGTAAATCAATAGGAGCATGGGGTTTGAAACCATACACTACCTAGAATGGACTTACCTTTGTCGTGGAGTGAACGGATCTGTTGTAAGCAAATTCTATATGTGGTAAACACTCCTCCCACTACTTCAAATTTGTTTTCAAGACAGCTCGTAACATAGTGGATAAAGTACGATTAACTACCTCGGTCAGTCCATCCGTTTGTGGGTGACATGTAGTTGAAAACAGCAACTTGGTTCCCAATTTATACCACAAAGTTCTCCAAAAATGACTTAAAAATTTTGCATCACGATCAGAAACAATGGTATTTGGCACACCATGTAAACGAACAATTTCCGTCATAAATAAATCAGCAATGTGTGAGGCATTATCATTCTTATGACAAGTTATAAAGTGTGCCATTTTGGAAAAACGATCAACAACTACAAAAATACTATCACTCCCCCTCTTAGTCCTAGGCAATCCCAAAACAAAGTCCATAGAAATATCCTCCCAAGGTACACTAGGAACAGGAAGAGGCATATAAAGACCATGTGGGTTAAGACGAGACTTAGCTTTGTTGCAAGTAGTGCATCGTGACACGTAGCGCTCGACATCACGCCTCATCTTTGGCCAAAAGAAGTGTGTGGACAGCACGTCTTCAGTTTTCTTCACTCCAAAATGTCCCATCAAACCTCCTCCATGTGCTTCCTGCAAAAGCAATAGACGAACGGAGCTAGCTGGAACGCATAGCTTGTTAGCACGATAGAGGAGACCCTCTCGCAGCACATATTTATTCCAAGTTCTTCCTTCTCTACAATTTTCAAAAGCAACTTTGAAGTCCAAATCAGTAGGATATAATGCTTTAATTGTTTCCAAACCAAAGATTTTATGATCAAGTTGGGACAGCATGGTATAACGCCTAGATAATGCATCGGCAATGATATTTTCCTTCCCTTTCTTATGCTTAATGATGTATGGAAACGACTCTATGAACTCAATCCATTTAGCATGTCGTTTATTCAGATTGGTTTGAAACTTAAGATACTTCAATGATTCATGATCGGAATGTATGACAAACTCCTTAGACCAAAGATAATGTTGCCAAGTTTGTAATACACGGACTAAGGCATACAATTCCTTATCATAAGTGGAGTAATTCAGAGAAGGACCATGAAGTTTTTCACTAAAGAAAGCAACGGGTTTACCTCCTTGTATGAGAACGCCTCCAATATCAATGCCGCTTGCATCGCATTCTAGCTCAAAGGTCTTGTCAAAATCAGGAAGTTGTAGTAATGGTGCTTGTGTAAGCTTCAATTGAGAGCATCAAAAGCTTGTTGCTGCTGTTCGCCCCATCGAAATGGAACTCCCTTCTTCGTTAGCTCATGTAGAGGTGCTGCAATGGTGCTGAAATCCCGCACAAAGTGCCGATAAAATCCCGCAAGACCAAGAAAACTACGAACATGTGTGACGGTAGTTGGGGCTGGCCAGCTGGTGATTGCTTCAATTTTTGCCTCATCCATCTCAATTCCCTGCGAGGAAACGACATAGCCAAGAAACGAGACTCGATTGGTGCAAAAAACGCACTTTTCGAGGTTACCAAACAAACGTGCATCTCTTAAAACAGTAAAAACAACACGTAAATGATCAAGATGTTCATCATATGACTTGTTGTAAATGAGGATATCATCGAAGTAAACCACCACAAATTGTCCAATGAAAGCACGTAAAACCTCGTTCATTAATCGCATAAAGGTGCTGGGTGCATTAGTTAAACCAAAAGGCATGACTAACCACTCATAAAGTCCAAACTTGGTTTTAAATGCAGTTTTCCATTCATCTCCTAGTGCCATTCTAATTTGGTGGTAACCACTACGCAAGTCAATTTTTGTGAAGATGATAGCACCACTCAATTCATCAAGCATGTCATCTAATCGAGGAATAGGATAACGATATCGAATGGTGATGTTATTAATCGCTCGGCAATCAACACACATGCGCCAACTACCATCTTTCTTAGGAACCAAAAGAACAGGAACGGAACAAGGGCTAAGGCTTTCACGAATGTACCCGCGGTCCAAAAGATCTTGGACTTGTCGCTGAATTTCCTTAGTTTCTTGTGGATTCGCCCTTTATGCTGCACGATTTGGCAAACTTGCTCCTGGAATCAAATCGATCTTGTGTTCAATGCCTCTCATCGGTGGTAAACCAGGGGGTATCTCGGAGGGAAACACATCCTCAAACTCCTGCAAAAGGTTAGCAACAGCAGGGGGCAATGCAATAGACAATTCATGAAGTGAAAACATGGCTTCTTTGCACACTAAAGCATAGCACATCCCCTTAGCATCGAATAAATCAGCAAGTTCAGATTTAGTTGCGAGCAATGATGGTGCTTTTAACTTAATAACTGGCTGTTTTTCAGATTCTAATTTAGTTGCTTTGCCCTCACGAATTTTACTCTTCTCAAAATGCACAATTTCAGCAGGAGTCATGGGGAGCAAAGTGATTTTCTTTCCCTTATGCATGAGAGTATATTTATTGGTTCTACCATGATGAATAGCATCTGTATCAAATTCCAAAGGACGACCCAATAAAAGAGAACAAGCATCCATAGGAACAACATCAAAATCAGCAAAATCATGGTATGAACCAATAGAAAAATGGATTCTCGCTGTTTGTGTTACCCGAACCTTACCGCTATTGTTGAACCATTGAATATGGTACGGATGAGGGTGTGCTCTTGTTGTCAAACCGAGTTTCTTGACGACGTCCGTGTTTACCAAGTTATTGCAGCTACCTCCATCAATTATAGTGTGTACACGGCAGTCCTTGACGACGAGAAACATGTGGAAGAGGTTGTGTCGTTGTAGCTTGTCGTCGGTCTCCACTTTGGAGCTCAAGGCACGCTGCACAATGATGCTCCTATAGTTCTCCGTCGCCGCTGTACCAAGTACCTCTTCTTCGGTGTGTTCGTCATTTGGATCTGTAAAGTCAGTAGCAAGAGAATATTCATCTTCAACATCCGAAGTACTATGATACCCGTTATCGTCGCGTGCTATGTATGCTCGTTTGCTCGGGCAATCTCTCATCATATGACCAAGTCCCTGGCAGCGGTGACACTTAATGTCGGAAGTACGACCCATAGAAGGAGTGGACGACGAAGGCTTGAATGATGTCGCCTTGCTGCCTTCCAGCACGTGAGAAGGTGGAGCAGCAGGTATAGTTCGTTGGCCGCCATTGGGTGGTGTAGTCGCTGCACGGGGGGCCGAAGATGGTGCTGTTTTGGATGGTGTAGTTGCTGCACGCGGCGTGAAGTTGCTCCTCGTGTGTTGTTGCTGTTGTTGTCGGCCCTGCAATTCTTTTTCTGCCAACATAGCAAGCTAAACAATCTGTTAACAGTATCATATTCTTTGTAATCAACAATGTCCTGAATTTCACGCCTCAACCCCCCATAAAAACGAGCTATTTTATCATCCATGTCCTCTACTACCCCACAACGCAGCATACCCTTTTGTAACTCTTGATAATACTCCTCTACGGACATGTTACCTTGGTCTAAACGCTGCAATTTTTTGTGAAGGTCCCGCTGAAAAGATGGAGGAACAAATCGAACACGCATAGCTTCCTTTAATCTATCCCATGTTGGAGGATCAGTTCTAGTTTTAACAAGTTCATTCCACCATATGATAGCAAAGTCCTTAAACTCACTAGTGGCTTGACGAACTCTATGTTGTTCAGGAACAAGATGGGAATTAAATTTTTGCTCTACTGTCATCTCCCAATCAAGATAAGCCTCAGCATCATAAGCACCAGAAAAAGAGGCTATAGTAAATTTCACTTTAGCAAAAGGATCATCAGGAGGGCGGTTATAATTGTTATGATTATTACCTCCCATACCTCGACGATAAAGTGGCAGTCTTGGCTGATTACTGTGATCTTCCAGTTCATCATAAGCATTGTCTTCTTTTCTTCCAACGAGAGGCAACCGAGCCTCAAAAGTATTCATCCGAAGAGCAAGGTCATCCAGTTTGCGAGTCAAGTTCGCCAATGACTCCTCCGTTGATGCGTTGTATTTGGCGAACATATCACGTAACTCAACATGTTGAACACATTCGTCATTATTTTCTTCTCCTGCCATTGTTAGTAGGAAACAAAAGACAACAAAAAAAATGTTATCCCTATCAACTATAGTGACAATGTGGAAGGTGGAAGAAAACAATCTCTCTCGCTCAAGCGTCTTACCACGCTCTTACAAGTGTTCTTACCGACACAGCAGGTGGTGTGGACGGTGATATGAACCAATGAAGCGTGGGGTGATTGCAAAGGTACCTGTTATGCTCAAGAGAAAGGTGGAGCTTGGATGGCACAATATGGTGGCTAATAAGCAGAAAATCGTTAACAGCTAAACAAAGTTGAATAAGTATTCAATGTAGGAAACTGTTGCTGGTCAACTGAGTGCCCAAGAGCTTAGCACAATACAAGGAAGTATCAAGGCAATAGAAAGACAGAATGATATAACCAAACAAACAGCACCAAGTGGTATAGGCCAATTGCTTTAATATGCGTGCTCTTCACTATTTTTTTTATTTTTTTTAATATTGTTTTGATATTTTTTCTTTACTCAGTAGCACAAATATAGGAAGCACACAAATTTGCAGCTCAATTGGATGTAATATGCGGCCTATAGAAAATCAAGAAGGTTCTTTAAAATTCGTGCTGAAACTTCGGAGGCCGGATAGCCTATCTTCCGAGGGGAATTTGGGCAATCTAATTTCGCCGAACGCGGCTACGCAGTGGAAAATCAGATGCGAAATTTCGCGTAGATGAATTTGAAAAAAAAATCGCCCGATTTCGAGTTCGTATGCGAAAGTTATGGCCGTTTTAAGGTAGGCTGTCCGAGTTACGTTTTTTTTTTGGATGTTGATTCCAATTCGGTTTGAGAACAGAACTCGCAAACGGATACGAAAACGATCGGGAATTTGCACAGCAACTAATGGGGTGGTGTGTGATGATTCAAGGATGAATGGCACAAAGATTTGTCACCTAATCTAGGGTTGGCAATGCGGGAGTTCACGCAAGGCGGCTAGCTAGGGCAAACCGATGAACGTGGCGGATCGGTTTGTTATTTAGGGATTGTGGAATAGGTGTCGAATAGAAAGAAAACAAGGATGAAACACGATAACTAGGACCAAAAAACAAAAAGCTAAACCAGCAACAAGACTCAACCACACGAATGCAAACTCAACAATGCAAACTGAAAAACGAAACTGCAGGCACTATAGTATGGGAAGCGGTAAAAACGATCTAATTTTTTTTGTGGCTTTTTTGTGGACTCTAGGTACGAAACAAAATCAATCTAATGGAAGGAAGGAAAACAAAGATACCTCACGGGCAACCTGGAAATCTGATACCAATTGATGAGTAGGTTTAGGCCCAATCTTCCGAAAGGTAATGGATAGGTCGATTGATGTGGAGATCTCGACGTTGATGATCCGAGGCTCTCGAGTAGAACACGAACAGCCTCTGCAATCACTACACCACCGCTCCGTTGATTATCAACCATGCTTCACAAGATTGACCTCGCCAAGAAGGCTAATCCCTGCAAGTGCAACCGAGAACACAAGCAAGAACGTAGAAGAAGCAATCTGAAATTGCTGAATTGGGGTTTCACAAACCGATAAACGGCGATATTATTGATCTAAGCAAAACCCACCAAATATGACCGGCGGCTGCAGTATTTATAGGCTAGGGTTCGACCAAAACACGATTAGACGCATCCCTAATGGACTCTCACGGGATACAAGGCCCAAGGGCCCGATTCGGTGGCGCAGCACCGGACAGAAATCTGGACTCAACTTGTTTCGACAATTTCTAATGACTCCGGAGGAATTTTGAGGTGGGACCAGAGCCATTGGAAAGTTTATCTTCTCCTCTTTCCGTGCATATGTAGAACGTCGAAAACGGAGTCCGTATGCCTCCTGGGCGTCTGTTTTAAGGTGGACTGCTCCTGGACTCCGAGTTGAACTCGAGTCCGAGTTGTAAACTGTTTCCATCTACTTGTGGACGTCCCAGGTGGTTCTCCATGCTCCCAAGGCCTCCTTCCTTCACTTGTTGATCTTTTCCATTATTCCTAATAATAATTAAATCATCACATAGCAATCTATTCTCAAACTCACATGTAAAAGAAGTTAAGAACGAATTCACCTGCTGATTTAATAACCGTGCCCGTGCTCTTGTGATTGGTCCTTGCAGTTCAATGCGCGTCTCTGCTGTTGTGATGTCCTCATCAAAACTTTCCATAACTGCTTAGGACTCTTCTATACGCAGATAGAAGCAATATTAAGACTTCCAAACACCTTAGGAATGTATCCCACATTCCTAAAACAACTCAAATTCGTGACCCACATGAAATCCTATCATAACAAACTCGATACTTTCCATACCGAGCCATAACCGACTCCGCCGCAGCCGAAGTCATCAACTGATACGATCCGATCCTTCCAACCAGATCTTTCCTTCCATAAACCATCTTCGGAACCATGTTTCCACTTCATGCACCGCATGCATACATGCAAACACCTTCCTTCGACGTCCAGTAACCTTCATATGCACTGCCCTTGATTCAATCAACCTGCGTGACCTCCTGACCCGCTCAACCACAATTCCTCCTGAATTTGGTTGTTGGAACCTCATCTCCTCCCTGAGACTAGTTTAAAGGATCCTGTCACCAGCCATGACTTGAACTCAAGCAACACCTGCACATGAACAAACAACCAATCCGTACGAGCCCAAGTCTGCGACTTGACTCAAATTAGTTCCGAACACAACACCTTACGTGAGAACCTCACATAAGCATGTTGCAAAGCATATCAAAATGATATCAACCATATCAACCAGAACGCACAAAAAACTTAGTAAATGAATACTAAGCAATCTTTCCATAGATGTAAAGAAAGTTCAAAACATTTCACAGTAAAAGCAGGAATATTGCGATCAAGCACCGGACTTTGCCAAAGCTAACCGGAGCTTGAGACAGAGCTTACAAAAGCTAGTACAATCTAGCGCCGGAGCTTACCAAAGCTAGTACAACCTAGCGCCGGAGCTTACCAAAGCTAGTCGGAACTAGTCAACCCAAAAGCTGGAGCTAGAAAAACATGTCGGAGCTAACAAACATAAGTCAGACCTAGCAAAACATATCGGAGCTTAACAAAGACATGCTGGAGCTATCAAAGACATGCCGGAGCTAAAGAAAAAGCTCAACGGAGCTATCCAAAAACATGTCGGACCTAGGCAAAGCAAGTCGGACCTTACGTCGGACCTCGCAGAAGCTCGCAGCTAGAGTCCGACCTTGCTAAAAAGGTGTTTTAGCAAAATTTCATAACTTTTATCATCAAAGTCAATGTATTCACTACAAGCCAATATATTCAACACACATAGGTCTTACAATATCCCCCTTGATGAATGCATTGACAACACCACTTAAGACCTGAACATTGGCTTATTCACATTAAAAGTTTTGAAAACAATTTCTCCCCCTTTGTAAAATAGAAATAAAATGAGAAGAAAAAAGAATCGTGCCAAAATAATTTTGAATATGTGCAATGTGTAATCAATTTCTCCCCCTTGCATACTTATCTTTGAAAAATCACATATTATCTCTCCCCCTTTGACAATGTATTCAACAAGGTTCAAAAGAGAAATTTTAATTGTTATGAGCATATTATAACATATACATATAAAACAAAGCTTATCCAAGTCATACTATCAAGTAACTTACGCTATCACAACAATGAGATACATAAAGTAGTGTAAGCCATGCTAGAGATCAAATGTAATTTTCAAAATAAACAAGTCATGATCTCACAAACTTAACTATTTCAATACCTAAAAGCATAACACTTGTTGCTGCATTTTATTATTTTTCAAGGAACAAATTTAGATCATATGATATTCGCAAAAGATTATATGCGCATATGCCTTATTCTAACCAACCAAGCCAAGCCTATGTCATTTGAAAATCAGAAGCTTAAGGACATGGTTTTAGTCATACACAACTTCTTCCAAGTTCATATCTAAGTGCAATGATAAGCCATCTCAGAAGAAGAAGTGCGATGCATGCATATTCTCTTGATCTTTTCTCAACTTATATTTGTTCATAAAAAAACTAAACAAGTGAGTTGATTACTTGATTAATTCTTTATGATTAAAAGCACTTGTGAGCATGCAACAAGTTCAAAACAAAAAGAAAGTTCGACCATGACCGGATTTAATGTAAGTAATTAATCCAATTACTAGACATGGCAAAAACTACAAAATGTATAACACGAGTAATGTAGTAAGAACTTTCAGCATGTAAAAGGAATCACAAAGTCATATATGTATGAAATACCATGCTCATATTATTTTAATTTCAGATTCACACATAGACTTCTGAAGTTTGAAAACTCCCCCTCAATTGAAGCCATGAGGATGCATAACCCCTATTTCACTACAAATGTAACAAAAACGAGTGAAATCCAAAGGTTTTGTAAAAATGTCAGCCAATTGATGTTCGGTATCTACATGGTGAAGCACAATGTTTCCTTTTTAAACATTATCACGGAGAAAGTGATACCTAATGTCATTGTGCTTAGTTCTAGAATGTTGCACGGGGTTTTTAGCAATGCAAATGGCACTAGTGTTATCACAAACAGTGGAAGACTATGTAGATCAACCCCATAGTCCTTAAGTGTTTGAACAATGCAAAGAATTTGTGAGCAAGCACTAGCAGCTGCTACATATTCAGATTCAGCCATGGATTGTTGAACTGAGCTTTGTTTTCTAGAGGACCAAGCAACAAGAGAATTACCAAGAAAATGACAAGCACCAGAAGTACTTTTCCTATCAATCCTACAACCCCCAAAATCAGCATCCGAAAAAGCTTTCAAAGTAACGGTTGAGGAAGATGGAAGAAAAATGCCATATTCTTGAGTTCCATGTAAGTACCTGAGAATCCTTTTGATGGCTTGATGATGTGAAGCACATGGGGAGGCTTGAAACCGTGCAAAAAGACACATGCTGAATTGTATGTCCGATCTTGATGCCGTGAGGTAGAAAAGTGATCCGATCATGCTTCTATATTCTTTTTGATCTACGGGTTCACCATCTTCATCAAGTTCAAGTGTTGTTGCTGTTCCTATTGGTGTCCGAAGAGGCTTGCTTTTGTCCATGTTGAAGCGCCTTAGGGGGTCTTTTGTATACTTCGTTTGATGCACAAAGGTACCCTCCTTGGTTTGCTTGATATGCAGCCCCAAAAAGTACATGAGTTCTCCCGTCATACTCATCTCAAATTCTGAACTCATCATATCTGAAAACTTGGACACAAGATCATGAGAAGCACAACCAAAGATAATATCATCCACATACACTTGAACGAATAATGAGTCATTGCCATGCTTAAGGACAAAAAGAGTTTTATCAAGGTTGCCCATGGTAAACCCCTTTTCAAGTAAGAATGTTTTTAAACTATCATACCATGCTCTAGGGGCTTGTTTGAGACCGTACAAGGCTTTGGATAGTTTGTAAACATGATTAGGAAAATCTGGATTTTCAAAACCCGGTGGTTGTTTGACATAAACCTCATCATCTATGTACAAATTGAGAGAAGCACCTTTAACATTCATTTTATATAGCTTAAAACCTTTGGATGCAGCAAAAGCTAACAAAATTCTTATGGCTTCTAATCTAGCAACAGGAGCAAAAGTTTCATCGTAATCTAGACCTTCAACTTGAGTGAAACCTTAAGCAACCAACCTAGCCTTATTCCTAACCACAACCCCATCCTCACTTTGTTTATTTTTAAACACCCATTTAGTTCCAACAAAAGTGTGACCTTGAGGAGGAGGTACAAGTTTCCAAACATTATTTATTTCAAAATTTTCTAACTCTTCTTGGATGGCAATAATCCAAGATTCATTACTGAGTGCGTGTGATATATCTTTGGGTTCAAAAGAAGCAACAAAAGCAGAATGAGCATGAGAGTTTGGATCGCAAAACCTGGACCGTGTGACCCGTTCATGCAAGCTTCCAATAATCTGTTCTCGGGGATGATTCTTGAAGATCCGTAGGGGAACGGATGTCTCACAAGCTTCTTCTTCATCAGGGTCATTGCAGATTGATGAGCTTGTGGCTATTGGACGATCAGGACAAGCAGAGGTGGTAGTCAGAGCTTGTTCACAGTTCGGAGCTGGACACGTGTCAACTTCGGAACTACCAGACATTATCACCTGTTCTTCTTCATCTTCGAAAATACCCTCCCCCTGATGATATGGATCTGGTCCTGCAATAACGGAGCTAGTACCTGGTCTAGCTTCATCAAAAGAAACTTCACAAGTCTCCACAATTTTGTTAGTGTCAAGTAAAAACACACGGTAGCCTCTAGTATGAGATGGATAACCAAGAAACATGCCATCAATGGATCTAGGTTCAAATTTATCAAGATTACCTTGTTTCTTAACAAAGCATTTGCAAACAAAGACCCGAAAGTGTGTAACACTAGGCCTATGTCCAAACCGGAGCTCATATGGTGTTTTACCTAGCTTAGCGCGCAAGAAAACACGATTTGGGACATAACAAGCGGTTGCAATCGCATCAGTCCAAAATTTCCTATGAGTTTGATATTCATCAAGCATAGTCCTAGCCATCTCAACTAAGGTTTTGTTCTTTCTATCTACAACACCGTTTTTTTCAGGTACATTTGGTGAAGAAAATTGATGATCTATTCCATTTTCAGCACAAAAGTGATCAAAAGATTTATTTTTAAGTTTAGTTCCGTAATCACTTCTAATTGCTTTTAAAGATCCTGGGTGATAAATTGATAATCTAAGAAATAAAGTTCTAAAGTGACTAAAAGCTTCATTCTTAGACGCCATAAAGTAAACCAAGAGTATCTAGAATAATCATCAACAATAACAAGAACATACCATTTACCTCTGGAGGATTAAACACGTGAAGGTCCTATGGTGTCAAGGTGCAAAAGTTGACCCGGTTTAGTTGTCATGATCATTGTGAGAGGAGTATGTAAACCTGCAACCATCTTAACATGTCTACAAGAAGAGCACACAATTTCCTTGTCCCCTTTAAGCTTAGGCAGCCCACGTATGCGATCAAGAGCACTAACACGTGTTAGATGATCAAAGCCTACGTGACCAAGTCTACGATGCCAAAAATATAAATCTTTGGATTCATTAGCAACTAGACACCTATGCTTAGAGGAAGACATATCAAAATCAGCTTTAAAAACTCTTCCAAATCGTGACATGTTAAAAATAAGCTCATTGTTTGAATTTACAACTTTGCATCAATTTTTAGTGAAAATAATTTTCTAAATTTCATCTAGCAATTGTGAAACAGAAAGCAAGTTGTATTTCAAATTTTGACAAGTGCCACATCCTTCACAGTGTAGTGATCATTTACTCTAACCGAACCCTTAGCAATTATAGGAGTTGAAGAGTTATCGGCAAAAGTAACATTCTCTACTCGTGACACAAAAGAGAGGGAGAACCATTCTTTGTTACCGATCATGTGGCGTGAGCAACCTGAGTCCACAATACAAATTTTCTCCTTCCTCAAGCATGTAATCTACATAGAAGCACAATACGTCGATGACTCAATACTGGGGTTAGTCAAAAGGCATTTATGTATCCAATACTGAGTCACACGACGTGCAGCAGGAAAAACACGCGAAAGCTGAGATAAAATAGCAGGTTTATGAGTCCAAGTTTGAGGTTTTTTATTCTTAACAACTGACTTATAAGGTGTTTTTTGTGTAGCACAAAAATCAGTAGCTCCGAAGGCAAAAACAGAAGGTCTGGAGGTAACCTTTGAATGTTTTTGACTCATAACAGCACGTTGCATGTTCCTGGCATTCGGTTTAATATGTGCAGTAAATTTTGCATGAAAGTTATGAGATATAACAATCATTCTTTCCCTTTTCTGGTTTTTAGCTAGTCTAGAACAAAAATCAATGACATGACCATCTCTACCACAGTAGGTACAATGAAATTTAACTCTGTGTTCATGTCTAGATGAGCAAGCAATATTTTTATTTGAAACCGAATGAGACAACACTCTTGCAGATTTGAAAACCACTTCTTTTTGTTTAGGAATTGTTTGAATCAAACCACTTCCTAATGACTTCACAATTTTAGGTGGATTGCCCTAGCATGAGCATGAGAATCAAAACATAAACCAGTTTTACCATTACAAGACTTGGAAGAATTCAGCAGCAAGTTTAGGTTCTTATTCCCATTACAAACCGATCTAATGTCCTATGCATCTCATCAAGTTTATTGGTCAGATCAAGGCAATTTTCACATGAAGTTTCCCTTTTAATTTGCAATTGGAACAATATTTAACTTCATGAGAACGTAAAGCATTGTTCAGAATGGAAATTTCATTCACTTCATCTTTTAGTTCCTTATCAAGATTATCACATGCAGAACAATGCAAATCATCTGTTGAACAAGAAGCATCTTTTAAGTTTTTATCATTAAATGCAGCAATCTCTTTGTTCTTTTTAATTTCTTCATCAAGTCTATCTAGTGTGGAGGAGTGTGCACTTCTTAATGTGGACAATTATTCATAGATTAAGTCACATGTGGGACATGCATCATCACTAGGAATCAAAGTTTTTAAATGGTTGATTTCAGATTCTAGTGATTCAATTTTAGCAGCATTATCCCTAAGCTTTTTGTCCTTTTTCTTAACAATAATAGTTGCATGTGAAATTGCATCACACATTTCATTACAAGTAGAACATACCTCATCGTCGTCACTATTGTGTTCTACATCCTCCTGACTTGATCATGATCTTGTTTTGTCTGCCATGAAGCATAAGTTGGCTATATCATCATCATCTTCATCACTTTCAAAGTATACATCACTTGAACTGAGCTCTTGAAGTGCAGTGATGAAGCTGTTAATCATCTTGCGTCCTATGTTACCCTTCTTTTTCTTGTTAGAGTTTCCAGAGGTGGTCTTGACATTGTTCTTTTTTTCTTCACGACTAGTAGGACCTGAAAGGTTAGGGCATTCTGTACGAAGGTGTCATGTCTTACCACATTCAAAACAGCATTAATGTCCGGAGCTTCGTCTCCTTCTAGTTCTCACATTTTGCAATGCTTTTGAGAACCTAGTAGAGATTAGTGCTAACTCCTCTTATGGAAATTCCTCGATCTGCTCCAGGGTTAGTGAGGACAACAAAGCAAGAGCATTGCAAGATGATGATTGGTCGGAGCTTGGCATATCACGTTGTGAGACAAATGCAATAGACTTATTTGGATTCTTACGTGATAAGATGTCAATTTCATGAGTTTTTAGTTTAGAATAAAGTGCATCTAATGTAAGAGAACTCATGACAGTTTATTCACAAATATATGTTACATTCATTTCCCAGATTGAGATATCTAATGCACTAAGAAGTTGCCTAGCATTCCCAGCATCAGAAAAGTTAACATTAACACTATGCAAGTTGCTGAGAATTTTATTGAAGCGAGCAAAGAGATCATCAGTAGACTCACCGGGTTGCATCTCAAAACGCATATATTCCTTTTTGAACATATCTTGTTTTACCTCCTTGATTGTGTTGGAGCCTTCATGATAATCACAAAGAGCTCTCCAAACATCGTATGCTGATTGGAGATGCGCGACACGGTCGAAGTCGCTTTGAGTTAATCCTTGTATGATCAAGTTTTGAGCTTTGTTGTTGTTGTCGGCATCTCTTAGATTTGTAGCTATAACTTGATCATTTGACGGCACTTCGTAAGGCTTGTACACCTTCTCCCATATTGCAAAGCCTTGCGCCTGGATGAAAGCCTCCATGCGTGCCTTTCAAACCTGAAAATCAATACCAGCAAACACACAAGGTTTCGCGGAGTATTTCTCCATGATGATTAGTCAAAAACACGTGCAAATCACAATGATTAGAGCATCGTGTCTATGATACCAATTGTAGGATCGAAGAGCACGTGAAAAGCTACCAGAGGGGGGGGTGAATGGTAGATTTAAAAAATCTTACGCAGCGGAAACAATTAAATCCCAACCCCTTCGGCAGAAAAATGATCCGTTAAAGAAATCGTGTGTGAGACTAACCTAAAAGTGTTTCACCGTGACAAAAGTGATATATATCAGAGAGAATCAAGTCACAAAGAATACACAAGAAGAATCACTCAAATCCGTCGAGAGAAACTCAAGTTATGATCGAATGATCAAACAAATGTCAATCTGTCCTACCCGAGAAAAACAGTTCTTGAACGCTGCAAAGAAACTCGTGTAAATCAGAAACCAAAAATCCAATGACCGTGAAATTTTGATAGATCATAGATAATCAAGTTGTGAATACAACCCAAAAAGAATAATGTCAAATGGATCTGTAAAACTCGAGTTATGATAAAACCACCGACGAAAGATAGTGTGGTCCATAAACTCGGCGAGTAGAACTTGTTTGGAACAAGTCGAACGAACAAGGCACAAAAGTACCTTCAAACTACGAATTTTATTCAATATAACACAATAGGAACAGCCCCAAAGTAATCTTTCACGAGCTCTGGCCTCTCTTGCTTATATAACCAGCCCAGAGGCCAACCCAATCTCAACTAGGACTCTAATCCTACTCCGATCACGAATCAAAACTTTCCATAACTGCTTAGGACTCTTCTATATGCAGATAGAAGCAATCTTAAGACTTCAAAACACCTTAGGAACATATCCCACATTCCTAAAACAACTCTAATTTGTGACCCACATGAAATCCTATCATAACCAATTCGATACTTTCCATATCGAGCCATAACCGACTCCGCCGCAGCCAAAGTCATCAACCGATACGATCTGATCCTTCCAACAAGATCTTTCCTTCCATAAACCTTCTTCGGAACCATGTTGCCACGTCATGCACCGCATGCATACATGCAAACACCTTCCTTCGATGTCCAGTAACCTTCATATGCACTGCCCTTGATTGAATCATCCTGCGCGACCTCCTGACCCGCTCAATCACAATTCCTCCTGAATTTGGTTGTTGGAACCTCATCTCATCCCTGAGACTAGTCCAAAGGATCCTATCACCAGCCATGACTTGAACTCAAGAAAGACCTGCACATGAACAAACAACCAATCTGTAGAGCCCATGTCTGCGACTTGACTCAAATTTGTTCCGAACACAACACCTTACGTGAGAACTTCACATAAGCATGTTGCAAAGAATATCAAAACGATATCAACCATATCAACCAAAACGCACCAAAAACTTAGCAAATGAATAATAAGCAATCTTTCCATAGATGTAAAGCAAGTTCAAAACATTTCACAGTAAAAGCATGAACATTGCGATCAAGCATCGAACCTTGGCAAAGCTAACCGGAGCTTGAGCCGGAGCTTACAAAAGATAGTACAACCTAGTGTCGGAGCATACCAAAGCTAGTACAACCTAGCGCCGGAGCTTACCAAAGCTAGTTGGAACTAGTCAACCCAAAAGCTGGAGCTAGAAAAACATGTCAGAGCTAACAAACATAAGTCGGACCTAGCAAAACATATTAGAGCTTAACAAAGACATGCCGGAGCTATCAAAGACATGCCGAAGCTAAAGACAAAGCTCACCAGAGCTACCCAGAAACATGTCGGACCTATACAAAGCAAGTCGGACCTTATGTTGGATCTTGCAGAAGCTCGGAGCTAGAGTTGAACCTTGCTAAAAAGGTGTTTTAGCAGAATTTCAGAACTTTTATCATCAAAGCCAATGTATTCACTACAAGCCAATGTATTCAGCACACATAGGTCTTACAGTGGCAATTATTTAGTATACTTAACTGTGTTTCCATTCAGCTATGTAATAATATCACTATTGAATCAGTTTGCATATTCTTTGCATATCGAATAGTTGCCGAGCTCAAGGATACCTCAGAGCCACTTGAAGTCATCCCTCCAAAGATTAGTTATGATATTGTCTTGCGCCAGGCAAGCCCCGATTTGCATTTAACAACATTTTAAATTTTATTTGTATCACACTATATGGATTACAATGTATTGTGCATTTGGTCTAGGTTTTCTTGGAGTTTTCACTTGCATGACCAGAGCACCCATGAGATCAGGGTAGATGTTTAAGTCGTTGATGCCTCCGTGCTATGCTTAATGTTATAGTTGCTTCGGTAGAAGTCGAGTAGTTGGAATCTACTCGCGAGTTCAGGAATTGCGCTCACACATGGTTGTTCAAGTGAGAGATTCACCATTTGGTTAAATATGAGACCAAGCATAGAGTAGGAGCAGCGGGACATAGGGGTCTGTGTGTTGTAGCTGTCCCTATGTCGGTCAAGGACTGATCTGTGTGCGGCCCTGTTGAGCAAGTTTGAATGTACCAAAGCATACCGGATATATTGGACCTAGTAAACCGATGTAACTTGTCCACCTTAGCATCAAGGCATACCTCACCACCTTACAGATGTGGGTTGAGAGAAGCAAGGTGTAAACCTGCCAGCGGGTACGTCGTACCCGTGTGGGCGCCTCCTGCTCATAACGGTGGGACCGGTTCGTCGTGTAGGTAGCAAATGAATGGTTGCCACATACAACATCAGTGGAGTGTGCCTTCACAGCTCTGAGTGTGGGTGTATGTGTTGTGCTATTCGGGTATCCCTGCAGGTGTATATCGATTCGAGTCACTGTCCCTCGCAGTTATTGAGTACCGCTTGTTCACTACGTCGTGACGTAGTTAATTACTGGAGCTGAATATTATTGAATCATGCCTTTTGAAATAAATATGTATTGATACTTGTATGTTTAGAATAGATTGCTCACTAAATTTCAGATTCTTGAAGCCTTAATTTTTTGCTAAAAGATGAAAGTAAGGACTAACATTTAGGCGAGTCTTTTATTGCAAACTTCTGTCTTATATTACATTTATTTTGCATATACAGTTCCATGCTTAGTGGAGAAGGTTAAGTCTTGCTGAGCGTTCATGCTCACGGTTGCTATTTTTAAGTTTTTGTTGCTGATGATGACATATATGATGAAGGGTTCACCGGTGAGGCGTTGCCCCCGTCAGGGTACATGGTCGTGTTGGAATCCTGCACGCCGCCGTGATGTGGTTTGTGTGTTGCTAGTGTGATTATGTTCGCGGGCTGAATGGAATGATTTTTTAATAGCTTAGGCCTTAGTGTCGAGAGTTATGAACTTATCTTCTGTTGTAGTGTATTTTAATGTTTATTATTTGTAAAAGACAAAGCTTGTATAACACTATGTTGTTTTATGTAATATGACGTACCTTTTTTCTGTGTGCTGTTAGGTGCGGCATCGCACATCACCACCCAATTGCGATTCCTGGAATGTCGGGACTCCGGTCCTCACAGCCACTAGACCCACCACAAGTTACAGCGAGAGCGTTTGCAAGCCTGCCGCCGAAGCCACCGCCAAGGACTACGACAACCGCTCCTGCCGAGATGAGGATGTCGCTAAGATCGGAGGAACCTATACCGACAGGCAGGCCGCAGGACCCTAGCCCCTAGACAGAACTATCATGCCGAAGCTATACTCCCTAGGACCGAAGAAAGAATCACGGTAAGAAAAATAAACACAAACAAGCAGCGAATAAGTCAGGAGAAACCTCAATCTGGAGAAATGATGAGGGTCGGTAAATCCGCGGTGCCCGAACGTATTCCCACCCCCGACCGTAGGTCAGGGAGAAATCAAACCAGTAACCATTGGAGGAATCGCGGTGACAAGAGACCTAGACAGCGATGAATCATCCTCTAGACTTATGCTGGCCCTATTCACGGTGTGATCATCCCCAGGCTCTGCCATTATTTTTCAACCACGGCGGCATCGAAAAAAATGACGGTTATCCCAAAACTCTCTCTCTCTTACCTATCGATTACACTCTACCATGCTTCGTAGAAGAAGTGTAGGGGGCGCAAGGTATGGATACGATGGGTAAGGAGGAGGAGGCTAGCATATACAACGGGGCCATTTATAGCACTAGGCAGGGAGGTTTCGAAAAGCGACTTTGAGGAGACGTGCATCTGACGGACATTGGCTTTAAGGCACCATGTCTCGTCAGTCACACACCTTCGAAGGCACATAGAGTAGAGATTGTGTGTAACACCCTCATTTTCATGCATAATGCATGCATACATTCTCATACATGTTTAACATTAAGCCATATGAAAAGGAACAAGATTAAAATGAATTTAGGCTTAATCAAGAATTTCAGTCTCTCAGGGTGCGGACCTGTTTGGCTTCTGAATCGGACTAGTACGGTGTCCCCATTTTCTATTTCAGAAAGTTCAGTCTTCTTCAGAGTCCAGACTTGTCCGGCACAATGTGCGGACTAGTGCAGTTGACACTCCGAAGTATCCCAGACTTGTCCGATTGTCAGCAGACTAATCCGTTCTTGTTAAATTTTCAGTCTAGAAAACCTTTTTCTCGCCATTCCGCACTTGTCCGGCCATGCCAACCAGACTTGTCGGATTTCTTCTCTATTTCCAAGCGAACTTGTCCGGTTGGATTTGTCTGATTTTTACTCTTTTGCCAAACGGACTGGTCCGGTCCTTACTGCAGACTAGTCCACCTTTGGAAACCAATTCGGGTTCTGTTAATTCTCCATGATGGGTTTTTGGGTAATTGACTTAATTTGGCCCAAGAACTTCGTGCCTAACCTCATAGGAGCCCAAATGGACCCCACCCCGGCCTCCACCCACCTTAGACTCAAAATCCATCGAACCCTACCTCTCCACCTCTATATAAACACTCCACCACCCCAACTTATCATCTATTTGCAACAATCGAAGAAACCCTCAACGCTAGTTTGTGGGAGCCGCCATCAAGAGAAGATCCAGCAGCAAGGAGGAGGAGAAGAACACGAAGGACGATCAATCAAGCAAGATCTTGATCGACTATTCGTTCTTCATCACCAATTCACGCTCAACTCATCTTCATCAAGCCCTAACCGTCAAGATCCAAGTGTTGCACCCAATTCTTGATCTTTGGATCTCTAAACATGTGGTACACCCTCTACATCCAAGTTTTTACGTCAATTCAACCCCAATTCTTGCAAACCAAGAAAACCCTAAATTCTAGTTCTAATCAGGGCAAACTAGTCCGGTATCTGAATCTGTTTGGTGCTGAATTAATTCCAATTTGACCCAAATCAATTTCAAACTTGTCCAAACTTGTTAAAAACTATTAGAACTAGTTAGCAAACATTAATAGAAACTCATTGACAAGTTTTACCTCACAATTGCATTAATCATGCATATCATGGCATATCGAGTACTACATGAGCATTATTTGATTGTAATGTGTGTTTTGCATGTTTGTCGCGCGGAACAGAAGGTTTTGCCTAGAGGGTGCTGTCGAGGACCTCCAGTACCAGAACTTTGAACCTTTCGACCCTAATCAAGCTCGGGAGCAAGGCCAGTGTCCTTGATCATTTTGATCCTATTTTTAAGTGTTTTGTTTGCAAAACTACATGCTTGTGTCGAATTGATGGGAAACCCAAGATAGTAGTTTACTAGTCTTGTTTGACCATCCTTGTCGCTTGGAATAAAATATAGAGAGTCAAGAAGGGCTTTCTACCTTTTTGCTTTGCCTAATTAATTGGAACGGGACAACAACCAAAATGCTTAATCATGACTTAATGAACCTATGGATGATGTAAATTTATGAATATGGCTAAATGGTAATGTGGGACTTGGAAGATCTAAGCAAGCATGGTTTGTGGATTGGGTTGGATGTTATGATGGTTTGCTTGGTTTAAAACTTAAGACCGGTTCATTCGAGAATATGTCAGGACAACAGTGCCACCATAAGGCCAAGTATGGGTGCAGCTTAGCCAATAAATTAGGTGTATTACCAGAATCGATTCAGATCATTTGGGTGAGAGTGAAATGGGAGTCAGTTGGGTTTGCAATAGTGGCAGAACTGCCCTGGGATCCGAACGGCACAAGAGGGGGCCCTTGATTGGATGTGGTTAGTTGTAGGCATCACCACTGGTGAAACCTTACTGGGTCTGAATATGTTGGTAGTCCCTTTGTAAAGGCTATTTTGTGATCTGTTGACCATACACCTAAGGAAATGTAATGCATAAGGGAGGTTTCTTTAGTCACTGACGGGTGATGAAATCACGAACTTGTGGGTAAAGTGGTACAACCTCTACAGAGTGTGTTAAAAACTCATGATAGCCGTGCTCCCGGTTATGAGCACATGAACAACTTCCATGATTAGAGAAAACATGGGATTTGGGATGGTTACGGTGTGGTTATGGTTCGGTATTGGTTATTGTGACGCTCGGTTCCGAAAATGAACCAAGCTAACGCATATGTGTGCCCACGATGTTCATCACACATATACGAGTGCAATCACAAACGATATACAGATAATTACCACAGAACAAGATTAATTATCAAATTTTATTACACAAACTATATTATCCTCGAATACAAACTCTAATGAATATTAATGACAAGTTCAACTAATGCAGCGGAAATAAACTAATTAAATAACTAAGCAAACTAAGCAAAAGGGATAGCGCAGCTCCAATAACACCACAGGCAAAGCTGACGGTAGACACGGCCTAGAACTCCACATTATCGCCATTAAACTCACAATCCTGACCTGCATCTGTTGGGGGGGATTGCAAGAGTGAGTACATTTCGTACTCAGCAAGTGTGGAAAGTATGACATGTGGCTTATTCAAATGACGACAATAATAATGGCAAAGTGCTAAAAAGTACAGTAAAACATTTGAAAAGCAATATATCATATTTTGTGAAGTAAACCCATCATAAACCATAAATAATACCATAATATCAGTCCATAATTCACCATTACCAATAACCATAATCAATGTCATAAACCATAATTCCATCCATAACCATAACCATAATCATAATGTCAACCATAACCATCCCAAATTTCCAATTTCCCTCTAATCATGGAAGTTGTCCAGGTGCTCATAACCGGGAGCACGACTATCATGATAGTTTTATTTAACTCTGCAGAGTTTGTACCTCTTTACCCACGTATTCGTGATTTCATCACCTTTCGGCGACTAAGAACCTCCCTTATGCCCATGACCCGTCGGTCACATTACACACTTCTGTTGGTGTGTGGCCAAGAGATCACAAAATAGCCTTTACAAAGGGATTACTAGCCTATTTAGACCCCACTGAGGTTTCACCGGTGGCGATGCCTCCAACTGAGCACATCTTCAACCAAGGGCCCCCTCTTGAGCCATTCGGATCCCAGGGTAGTCCCACCAATCATCAAGAAACCCAATCCGACTACCCCTTCCCCGAGCATCCACAATGGCCCAAACAGCACTAGCAAAGCCCTAATTAATTAGCTACGCCGCACCCATACTTGGCCTCGTGGTGGCACTGTAGTCCTGGCTTATTCTCGCATGAACCGGTCCTTAGATCTAAAGCAAGCAAACCACCATAACATCCAACCCATCCACATACCAGGCTTGCATAGATCACCCATCACCATACCGTATCGACCAGTTCACATTAACCAGAATATCATTAATACATAATTAAATATGTAGTGTTGGTTTTTCCATCCCAATTAATTAAGCGAAGCAAAAAGGCAAAAACCCTTCCCGACTCTCTACCATAAATTCTAGGTGACAAGGGTGGTTTAGCAAATCTAGTAAACTTCCTACCATAGGATTCCCGTCAAATTGACACAGCATGCAGTTTTACAAACAAAACATTTATTTTAAAAATAGGATCAATATGCTTCAAGGACACTTGCCTTGCTCTAGCGGATGGGGTTGCTCAAGCGCTTCGAAATCTTGATTCTGAAAATCCTCGTACACGACTTCTTGAGCACTTCCCTCTACTCGTGATCACACATAAAGGAATATACATACAAATCAACATGATGCACACACATTAATCAACATGCGATGATATGAATGCATGCAAAGTACCATAATTCATTAACTACGATTGTTTATTAATTAGATGCAACTAGTTCATACGTGTTCATACGAGTTTACGGGGGTTTTAGAGAGGATTAATGCTGCTGAAAATAAAATTATGGTGCAACTAAAATCAATTTATGTCTATTAGATCTAATGCGTCGCTAAGATTCGCATCGGGAACATGGCCTACCGTAGATACGATGGCTTCGATGATCGCGGGATGGGGACGATACGTAGACGAAGTAGATGCATCCTCCGGCGGCACGACGACAGTGGCGCGATGGCGACGTCGATCTCCGGCGAACGGTGGGGCCCTCCTCTTTTTCTTCCTCTTCTTCCCCTTCTTTTTCTCCTTTTTCTTCCCTGGGCGCAGCTTTGTTTTCTGGTGCTTTGTACCGGCGGCGGTTCTCTATGGCGGCCGCTGTTGGGATCGGGGAAAAAACCTAGGGCCTACGGTCTTTTTATAGGCGCGGGGGCGGGGGCGCGATACGGCGGTCGAGTCGATTCCGTGAGCTTCGGCGCGGGAATCGGGAGCGGGAGGTTTATGCGGGGTTTTCGGCGGGAGGCGGGAGTCCGTGCGCGCTATGCCGGGGGCCAGGCGGCGGCGGGGCCAGCGCGGGGCACGCTCTGTCTGGGCGCTGCGGCATCGTGGGGGGGCGATCGAGGCGGGGGTCGCGTCGGGCGTGGGGGACAGGGGAGTCAGGGCGGGCGACCGAGCCGGCACGTTCGGCGGAGGTGGGGCCGGGGCGCGTACGGCGCTGAGCCCCGGGCGGCGGGGCGTTGCCGGCTGGTCCGGTCGGCGGCCTGGCCGGCGGCCTGACCGGCGGTTGCTTTTGCTTTTTTTTAAGAAACATATTACTATTTATTTATTATTTTTTATATTATTTATCTATTTTATTTTTCTTATTCATTGTATTTATTATTTTATATATATATATATATTTATTATTATATATAATTTATTTATATATATTTCTTTTTATATATTATTATTTTATTATTGATTATTATTTATCTATATTTATTCCCTAATACATGTTTTAGGCTATACTTATTATTTTCTTTTTCTTCCTTTGCTACACCATATATCTATGTTTTATCTTTTCTTTTATTCTATTAATATTTAATGCATGATCTTGTATGCAATGCAGGATGCAAAAATTTAGGGTGTTACAAATCTACCCCCCTTAAAGTGAATCTCGCCCTCGAGATTCGACAGCGTGGAGAAAAGATGCGGGAATTCTGCCTTCAGGTCTTCTTCACGTTCCCTCGTAGCTTCGGCTTCTGTATGGTGTTTCCATTGCACTTTACACCAACGAATCCTCTTATTTCTCGTGACCCTTTCCTTCACGTCCAAGATCTTGATAGGTTGCTCGACATAGGACAAATCCTAGTGAAGTTCTAACTCGTCCATCGGCACTTGTTCTTCCGGTACCCTGAGACACTTCTTGAGTTGAGACACGTGAAACACATCATGTACGTCTGAAAGATGAGCTGACATCTCCAACTTATATGCTACTTCTCCTCTTTTGTCCAAAATCTTGAATGGTCCAATATAGCGAGGTGCGAGCTTGCCTCTTATGTTAAACCTCTTATGACCTCTCATAGGTGACACCTTGAGGTAAACAAAATCTCCAATTTCAAAGGCTAATTTCCTTCTCCTATTGTCCGCATAGCCTTTTTGTCTTGATTGGGCAGCCTTCAAGTTTTCACGAATTATTTGGACTTGCTTTTCGGCTTCTTGCAACACATCCGGACCAAATACTTGAGTTTCTCCTGCCTCATTCCAGAATAAAGGTGTCCTACACTTCCTCCCGTAAAGCGCTTCATATGGTGACATTTTCAATCTTGCTTGGTAACTATTGTTGTATGAAAATTCTGCGTATGGCAAGCTTTTATCCCAACTTTTCCCATGCTTTAATGCACAAGCTCTTAACATATCCTCCAAAATCTGATTGGTCCCCTCGGTTTGTCCGTCCGTTTGAGGATGGATATGCTGAACTAAAATTCAACCTCGTCCCCAAAGCTTCATGCATTTTTTGCCAAAATCTGGAGGTAAATTGAGAACCTCTATCCGAGACTATCTTCTTCAGTACTCCGTGTCGACACACAATATGCTCCATGTATATTTCGGCCAATCGTGCAGCTGTATACTTGGTCTTCACAGGAACAAAATGAGCTGACTTGGTTAAGCGACCCACAATTACCCAAATTGAGTCATACCCGGACTGAGTACGTGGTAACCCAACTATGAAGTCCATTCCAATTTCTTCCCACTTCCATTCTGGAATCTTCAACGGTTGCAATAATCCGGCTGGCCTTTGATGTTCCGCCTTGACTCGTTGACACACATCACACAGTGCTACGCATTCAGCTATGTCCTTCTTCATGCTATCCCACCAATAGCAGGTCTTCAAGTCTTTGTACATCTTTGTACAACCAGGGTGAATTGAGTAAGGCGAGTCATGTGCCTCCTTTAATATTGTCTGCCGAATATGCTTTACATTAGGCACAACAATTCTCTTTCCAAGCCATAAGGTACCATGTTTGTCTTCATCAAATCTGAATTCTCTCCCTTCTTCGATTCTTTCCTTGATTTCCTTGATCTCCTCATATGTGGTCTGTGCTTCTCGAATTTCCTGCTCCAAGGTCGTATTTAACTCCATCATCTCCATCTCATTTACAAAACCGAGGTTCAACCGTTCAAACTCCTTATATAACTCGGATGGTAACTCTCGAACCGTGAGTTGATGACTTACTCCTTTTCTACTCAAAGCATCAGCCACAACATTGGCTTTTCCCGGATGATAGTTGATCCCCAAATCATAATCTTTGATGAGCTCCAACCATCTTCGTTGCCTCAAGTTCAGATCCGTTTGTGTGAAAATATACTTCAAACTCTTATGATCCGTGTAAATTTCACACCTATGTCCAAGAATATAGTTTCTCCAAATCTTCAATGCGTGTACCACGGCTGCAAGTTCTAAATCGTGTGTCGGGTAATTCTGCTCATGTTTCTTCAATTGTCTTGACGCATAGGCGACCACTTGACCTTCTTGCATAAGCACGCATCCGAGTCCTTGTCTTGATGCATCACAATAGATGTTGAAACTCTTGCTTACATCCGGCAATACCAAAACTGGGGCTGTTGTCAACCTTTTCTTCAACTCCTTAAAACTATTTTGACAAGCTTGAGTCCATTGAAATGCCTTCCCTTTCATGAGTAATTCGGTCATAGGCTTGGCTATTTTGGAGAAATCCTTGATGAATCGGCGGTAATATCCAGCCATCCCAAGAAAACTCCTAATTTCCTTGACGTTCTGTGGCGGTTCCCACTTAAGCACATCTCTCACCTTCCCTAGGTCAACTGATACTCCTCCTCCGGAAATAATGTGGCCTAAGAAAGAAACTTCCCGTAACCAGAATTGACATTTACTGAACTTGGAATACAATTGGTGCTCCCTCAATTTCTGCAGCGTAAGCCTCAAGTGTTCCTAATGTTCCTTCTCATCCTTCGAGTAGATCATAATATCATCAATAAACACCACAACGAACTTGTCCAAGTACTCCATGAAGACTTTATTCATGAGGTACATAAAGTAGGCAGGCACATTTGTCAATCCAAAAGACATCACGGTGTACTCATAAGATCCATATCGTGTCCTAAAAGCTGTCTTGGGTATGTCTGATGGTCTAATCTTCATTTGAAAGTATCCCGACCTCAAATCAATCTTAGAGAAGACACAAGCACCCTTCATCCTATCAAACAAGTCTTCTATATGTGGCAAGGTATACTTGTTCTTGATTGTTACCTCGTTGAGAGCTCGGTAATCCACGCACATCCTTTGCGTTCCATCCTTTTTGTCCACAAATAGAACGGGCGCTCCCCAAGGTGAAGAGCTTGGGCGAATAAAACCTTTCTCTAGTTGTTCTTGAATCTGCTTCTTGAGCTCTGCTAATTCCATAGGAGGCATCCTATACGACCTCTTAGCTATAGGTGCAGTTCCAGGTATTAAATCAATAACAAACTCAATGTCTCGATCAGACGGCATACCTGGCAACTCTTCCGGAAACACATCCAAAATTTCACACACTACCGGAATCTCCTCAATTGCGGCACCGTCCACATGATTCAGCTCCAATTGCTTTGGTGCGGTTTGAGATGCTTCAAATTCTACGGTGATCCCTTCCTCATTAGTCAACTTAACAGTCTTTGTTGCACACTCAATAACTCCATTGTGCTTCCTCAACCAGTCCATACCAAGTATAATGTCCAGCCCTTGAGAATCTAAAACAATGAGGTTGGCGGAGAAGTCTACCCCCCTTATTCTAAGGCTTACTTTTGGACATACTATATTTGTCCTCATCTCTCCTCCAGGAGACTTAACCAATAGAGTAAACTTCATATGAGAGACAGGCAAACTATACTTGGCAACATACTTCGATGCAATGAATGAATGCGATGCTCCATAATCAAATAACATAGTCGCGGGGTTGGAGTTGGCGAGAAACATACCAATGACCACGTCATCCGCTTGTTGAGCATCCTCCGTAGAGACATGGTTTACGTTTCCACGAGCAAGATTCTGCTGTCCACGGCTTCCTTGTGGCTGTCCTCCATTAGGTCTTGGGTTTTGCCTCGGCGCATTGTTTCCTTGACCAAGGCCTGACTTAGGACATTGATTCGCAAAGTGTCCAGCTTCTCCACAAGTATAACACTTCTTAACCCCACCAGAATTGTTGGGACGAGCTTGGTTTTGAGCATTTGCAGCAGGAAAATCAGCACGAGGTGCATAAGGCATTGGAGGCCTAGGCGCTTGCATAACAGGGCGCTGAGTAGGAATAGAGGAGCTTTAATAGGGTGTGTTGGGTGGTGCAAGGCGAGGGCGCACATTACATCCTTATTGTTGTCCTTGATATGGTGCCTTCCTCTTGATTTCTTGCTCCATCTCACGGATCTTGTTCTCAACCACAATAGCCTTGTCAACCAGCTTTTGGAAGTTTGGATAATCAGTATTGAGCAACTGGACTTGAATTTCATTGTTGAGACCCCTCATAAACAGATACTGCTTCCTACTGTCAGTTTTGATGTCTTCTAGAGCATATCTTGATAATTGAGTGAATTTGTTGAGATACTCACTCACGCTCGATCTTCCTTGCCTTAAATTCTCAAATTCTTGCCTCTTCAAGAGCATAACACCTTCCGGCACATAATGAGAACGGAAACTCTGCTTAAACTCAACCCAAGTGATTGCTTCCTGATTATCATGAGCGTTGCAAAGAGCTTCCCACCAGTCAGCGGCTGCTCCAACTAGTTGATGTGATGCAAAGAGAACCTTCTCCCTATCAGTGCACTGGACAATAGCTAGCTTCTTCTCCACGGACTTGAGCCAATCATCAGCATCCATAGGGTTGGCAGCTTGAGCAAAGGTTGGCGGCCTAGTCCTCATAAACTCTCCCAATCGGTTATGAGGAGGTGGGGGTGGCGGTGGAGGCATGTGGGGCTGATTGTTGTTATTGCCAGCCTGTAGCTGTCCCATAGTTTGTATCATGGTCTGCATGAGCTGGTTTTGCATAGCTAGTAGCTGCTCGATATTGATGGCTCCATGAGCAGGTCCTTGTCCAATATTGTTCTGAGGTACTCCATGGTTCTCCTCCTCATCATTGCCATCCCTCTGGTTGCGAGTCCTCACCATCTGAAGAAGAGCAATAGGTAAGAATTTAGAAAACGTCCCCAACTATATGCATCAAGGGATATGAAACTAAACAGCTAGCTACACTAGCCTAGGTGGACATGGCAATGCTAAGGCATCCCAAAATCCTCTATTAGGCACACAAGCAACCAATATATATAGCAAACAGCACACCAAGCAAAAATACATCGATTCCTGAGTGCTCCTATGTGCTCTAAAGTGTCCATTCTATCTAGGCTGCGCCCTACGGTCAACCTGTGGCTCTGATACCAATTTGTGACGCCCGGTTCCGAAAATGAACCAAGCTAATGCATATGTGTGCCCAGGATGTTCATCACACATATACGAGTGCAATGAAAAACGATATACAAATAATTACCATAGAACAAGATTAATTATCAAATTTTATTACACAAACTATATTATCCTCGAATACAAACTCTAATGAATATTAATGACAAGTTCAACTAATGCAGCGGAAATAAACTAATTAAATAACTAAGCAAACTAAGCAAAAGGGATAGCGCAGCTCCAATAACACCACAGGCAAAGCTGACGGTAGACACGGCCTAGAACTCCACATTATCGCCATTAAACTCACAATCCTGACCTGCATCTGTTGGGGGGGGGGGATTGCAAGAGTGAGTACATGTCGTACTCAGCAAGTGTGGAAAGTATGACATGTGGCTGATTCAAATGACGACAATAATATTGGCAAAGTGCTGAAAAGTACAGTAAAACATTTGAAAAGCAATATATCATATTATGTGAAGTAAACCCATCATAAACCATAAATAATACCATAATACCAGTCCATAATTCACCATTACCAATAACCATAATCAATGTCATAAACCATAATTCCATCCATAACCATAACCATAACCATAATCATAATGTCAACCATAACCATCCCAAATTTCCAATTTCCCTCTAATCAAGGAAGTTGTCCAGGTGCTCATAACCGGGAGCACGGCTATCATGATAGTTTTATTTAACTCTGCAGAGTTTGTACCTCTTTACCCACGTGTTCGTGATTTCATCACCTTTCGGCGACTAAGAACCTCCCTTATGCCCATGACCCGTCGGTCACATTACACACTTCCGTTGGTGTGTGGCCAAGAGATCACAAAATCGCCTTTACGAAGGGATTACTAGCCTATTTAGACCCCACTGAGGTTTCAACAGTGGCGATGCCTCCAACTGAGCACATCTTCAACCAAGGGCCCCCTCTTGAGCCATTCGAATCCTAGGGTAGTCCCACCAATCATCAACAAACCCAATCCGACTACCCCTTCCCCGAGCATCCACAATGGTCCAAACAGCACTAGCAAAGCCCTAATTAATCAGCTACGCCGCACCCATACTTGGCCTTGTGGTGGCACTGTAGTCCTGGCTTATTCTCGCATGAACCAGTCCTTAGATCTAAAGCAAGCAAACCACCATAACATCCAACCCATCCACATACCAGGCTTGCTTAGATCACCCATCACCATACCGTATTGACCAGTTCACATTAACCAGAATATCATTAATACATAATTAAATGTGTAGTGTTGGTTTTTCCATCCCAATTAATTAAGCGAAGCAAAAAGGCAAAAACCCTTCCCGACTCTCTACCATAAATTCCAGGTGACAAGGGTGGTTTAACAAATCTAGTAAACTTCCTACCATAGGATTCCCGTCAAATTGACACAGCATGCAGTTTTACAAACAAAACATTTATTTTAAAAACAGGATCAATATGCTTCAAGGACGCTTGCCTTGCTCCAGCGGATGGGGTTGCTCAAGCGCTTCGAAATCTTGATTCTGAAAATCCTCGTACACGACTTCTTGAGCACTTCCCTCTACTCGTGATCACACATACAAGAATATACATACAAATCAACATGATGCACACACTTTAATCAACATGCGATGATATGCATGCATGCAAAGTACCATAATTAATTAACTATGGTTGTTTATTAATTAGATGCAACTAGTTCATACGTGTTCATACGAGTTTACGGGGGTTTTAGCGAGGATTAATACTGCTGAAAATAAAATTATGGTGCAACTAAAATCAATTTATGTCTATTAGATCTAATGCGTCGCTAAGATTCGCATCGGGAACATGGCCTACCGTAGATGCGATGGCTTCGATGATCGCGGGATGGGGACGATGCGTAGACAAAGTAGATGCGTCCTCCGGCGGCACGACGACAGCGGCGCGATGGCGACGTCGATCTCCGGCGAACGGTGAGGCCCTCCTCTTTTTCTTCCTCTTCTTCCCCTTCTTTTTCTCCTTTTTCTTCCCTGGGTGCAGCTCTGTTTTCTGGTGCTTTGTACCGGCGGCGGTTCTCTATGGCGGCGGCTGTTGGGATCGAGGAAAAAACCTAGGGCCTACGGTCTTCTTATAGGCGCGGGGGCGGGGGGCGCGATACGGCGGTCGAGTCGGTTCCGTGAGCTTCGGCGCGGGAATCGGGAGCGGGAGGTTTACGCGGGGTTTTCGGCGGGAGGCGGGAGTCCGTGCGCGCTGCGCCGGTGGCCAAGCGGCAGTGGGGCCAGCGCGGGGCGCGCTGCAACGGGGCGCTGCGGCATCGTGGGGGGGCGATCGAGGCAGGGGTCGCGTCGGGCGTGGGGGACAGGGGAGTCGGGGCGGGCGGCCGAGCCGGCGCGTTCGGCGGAGGTGGGGCCGGGGTGCGTACGGCGCTGAGCCCCGGGCGGCGGGGCGTTGCCGGCTGGGCCGGTCGGCGGCCTGGCCGGCGGTTGCTTTTGCTTTTTTTTAAGAAACATATTACTATTTATTTATTATTTTTATATTATTTATCTATTTTATTTTTCTTATTCATTTTTTTTATATATACATATTTATTATTATATATAATTTATTTATATATATTTCTTTTTATATATTATTATTTTATTATTGATTATTATTTATCTATATTTATTCCCTAATACATGTTTTAGGCTATACTTATTATTTTCTTTTTCTTCCTTTGCTACACCATATATGTATGTTTTATCTTTTCTTTTATTCTATTAATGTTTAATGCATGATCTTGTATGCAATGCAGGATGCGAAAATTTAGGGTGTTACAGTTATGGTTATGGTTTGAGATGTGATAATTGAATATGATCAATGATAATGGTAAGAACTTGGTATTTGGATGGATAATCATTATTGGATGTGATATAATGGTCATTAACTGTAATGGACTCGCTAATGGTAATTATTAGGGTTATGATGGGATTAATTCACATAGACATCTTAGTATGCCTTTTTACATGTTTTAAATGTACTTTTCATCAATTAGCTATTGTTTATTATCATTCGTTGTTTAAGCTACATGTCATACCCTCCCACACTTGCTGAGTACGACATGTACTCACCATTGCAATTCCCCCACCAACAGTTTCAGGTGATGTTTGGGAGTATCCTGAGGATAATGCGGAGTACTAGGCTGTGTGTTGCCGTCGACTTGCCTGTGGTGTTGCTTGGAGCCGCGCTACCCTATTTGCTTAATTAGCTCAGTTTGCTTAGTTTCTTAATTAGATTATTTCTGCTGCATTAGTTTTCAGAAATATTAATATTGATCATTAGAGTTGTAATTTGAGGATCATCTGAATATTGTAATAAAAGTACCTTCTTAATTAAATTGTGTTGTGGTAATTTTCTGTATATCGTTTGTGATGCACTTGTGTAAGTTTGTTAAACATCCTGGGCATATATATACTGCACTTGGTTCATTTTTTAGAACTGGGTGTCACAAATTGGTATCAGAGCCACATGTTGACTCTAGGATGCAGCCTAGATAGAATGGACACTTTAGAGCACGTAGGAACACTCAGGAGGCATTTTGGTTTGTTTGGTGTGCTGATTGTTATTTAATGTTTACTTGTGTGCTTAGTAGAGGATTGTGGGATGCTTTAGTGCTTGCCACATCCATATAGGCTAGTATAGGTAGTTGCTTAGTTTCATATCTCTTGATGCATATAGTTTGGGATATTTTCTAAATTCTTCTCTCTTGCTCTTCCTTCAGATGTCGAGTACCCGCAACCAAAGAGATGCGAATGAGAATGAGGAGAACAATGGGGCACTTCAGAACAACAACAATGGACCTAGACCTGAGGCTGTCAACCTTCAGCAAGTGTTGGCTATCCAAAATTAGCTGATGTAGACCGTGATGCAGACTTTGGGACAACTACAGGCCAATAATCAGAATCAGCCCCACATGCCTGCACCGCCACCCCCACCGCCTCATAATTGGTTGGCAGGGTTTATGAGGACTATGCCACCCACCTTTACTCAAGCCAATGATCCTATGAAAGTTGATGATTGGATAAAATTTGTGGAGAAGAAACTCGCTATTGTGCAATGCAATGGCAGGGAGAAGGTTCTCTTTGCTTTCCATTAACTAGTTGGAGCAGCTGCGGATTGGTAGGGCTCGCTATGCAACGCCATGGAAAATCAAGAGAGGATCACTTGGGCTGAATTCAAGGAGAGTTTTGGTTCTCACTTTGTCCCGGAAGGCGTTATGATCCTAAAGAGGCGGGAATTTGAGAAACTAAGGCCGGTAAAGTCAAGTGTGAGTGAGTATCTCAGTAAATTTATTCAACTCTCACGGTATGCTCTGAAAGGTGTTAATGGTGACCCGCAAGAAATATTTGTTTATGAGAGGCCTGAACAATGAGATTCAAGTCCAGTTGCTCAATTGTGACAATGCGAATTTCCAAAAGCTTGTGGACAAAACTATTGTGGTTGAGAACAAGGTTCGTGAGATGGAGCAGGACAATAAGAGGAAGGTGCCATATCAAGGACAGCCACAAGGAAGTAATGTTTGCCCCCGCTTTGCACCACCAAATGCAACATACTACAACCCCTCTGCTCCTGCATATCGTGCTGCTATTCCACCATGCCCTACTCAGCCTATGCTGCAACGCCCCGCCATGCAGGCACCTCGCCCTCCAACGCCTCATGCGCCTCGCGCAAACTTTACTGCTAATGCTAAAAACCAAGCTCGCCAAAACAATTTTGGTACAGCAATGTCGTGCTATACTTGTGGTGAGGTGGGACACTTTGCATCTGAATGTCCTAAGTCAGACCTTGGTCTAGGAAACAATGCTCCAAGACAGAACCCAAGACCAAATGGAGGAGCGCCACAAGGCAACCATGGACTGCAGAATTTTTTTCGTGCCAAGGTGAACCATGTCTCTACGGAGGAATCCCAACAAGTGGATGATGTGGTGATTGGTACGTTTCTCGCAAACTCCAACCCAGCGACTATGTTATTTGATTTTGGAGCATCATATTCATTCATTGCATCAAGGTATGTTGCCAAGTATAGTTTGCCCATATCTCACATGAAGTATACCTTGTTTGTTAAGTCTCCTGGAGGGGAGATGAGGACGAATATAGTATGTCCAAAAGTAAGCCTTAAAATAAGGGGGTAGATTTCTTCGCCAACCACATTGTTTTGGATTCACAAGGACTAGACATAATACTTGGTATGGACTGGTTAAGGAAGCATAATGGGATCATTCAATGTGCCACAAAGACAGTGAAGTTTACAAATGAGGAAGGGGTTAGCATAGAATTTGAAGCATCTCAACACACACCAAAGCAAGTGGAGCTGAATGAAATGGACGGTGCAGCAGTTGAGGAGATTCTGGTGGTGTGCAAGTATACAGATGTGTTTCTAGATGAGTTGCCAGGTATGCCACCTTACCATGACATAGAGTTTGTTATTGAATTGATACTTCGAACTGTGCCTATAGCTAAAAGGCCATATAGGATGCCTCCTATGGAGTTAGTGGAGCTCAAGAAGCAAACTCAAGAGTAGCTAGAGAAGGGTTTCATTCGCCCAAGATCTTCACCTCGGGGAGCACCAGTGCGTTTCATGGACAAGAAGTATGGATCCCAAAGGATGCGTATTGATTACCGAGCTCTCAACGAGGTGACGATCAAGAACAAGTATACATTGCGCTGCATCAAGGATTTGTTAGATCAAATGAAGGGCGCATGTGTTTTCTCCAAGATCGACTTGAGGTCAAGATACTTCCAAATGATGATTAGACAGTCAGACATACCCAAAATAGCTTTCCGGACACGATATGGATCTTATGAGTATACTGTCATGTCTTTTGGATTGACGAATGCCTCTGCATGCTTCATGTACCTCATGAATAAGGTTTCATGGAGTATTTGGATAAGTTTGTGATAGTGTTCATTGATGATATCATGATCTACTCAAAGAGTGAAGAGGAGTATGAAGAGCATTTAAGGCTCACATTGCAGAAATTGAGAGAACAATAATTATATGCCAAATTCAGCAAGTGCTTGTTTTGGTTAAGGGAAGTGTCATTTTTGGGACATATAATCTGCGGAGGAGGAGTATCGGTTGACCCAGGAAAAGTCGGATGTGCTAAAATGGGAACCGCTGCAATATGTGAAGGAAATAAGGAGTTTCCTTAGAATGGTTGAATAATACTGTCAATTCATCAAGGATTTCTCCAAAATAGCCAAGCCCATGTGTAAGGATCGAATGCCCAAGAGGGGGGGGGGTGAATTGGGCTTCTTTTCAAAAATTAAAGCAATAAAACTTAATTACTAAAAGCCCAATTCCCTATGCAAACAACCTATGCATTCAAGTGAATAGTAACTTTGCGATATATGAAATGCATAAGTGTAATGGGAGAGGAAGAAAGCGCAAACTCCCGAGGAGACACGAAGACACGGAGATTTGTCCCGTGGTTCGGCAAGATCGTCAAGATCTTCCTACATCCACTTTGTGGCACCCACCAAAGGGTATAGCCACTCCCAAGTCACCGAGACCAGGGATCTTCACTAAACTTCTCCGTTCGCCAACCTCAGCAAGGTGGAGCTCAAGCCTTGTACAAGTTTGATCCTCCGGGCTTCCACAACCATTTTGGCAAGCTCCGGAAGGCTCTGTCCAATCACCGACTCTTACACGGTGAGTACAATCACCAAGAGACACTCCCTTACAGCTCTTACTATACTAGAGACTCCAATCACCAAAATGGAAGCACACAAGCACTATCTCTAGCAAGTTCTAGCCTATCTCTTGGTGTACGAGTGGTGTAAATGATGTAGAAGTGGTAGCTTAGTGTCTTGAATGCTTGAGAATGTGTAGAGTAGCTCTAGGTATCAAGACTTATCGAAATGACTGGTTGAAGGGGTATAAATAGCCGGCCTCCACGACATAGCCGTTGGAAAAGTAGGCTGACATCACTGTTCTCCGAACACCAGATGATCCGATGTTCCCCCTTCAGTTGTCATTGGTCGAATCCAAATTAGCTGATGTCACTGTGTCAGATATGACCGTTGTTCGACCGATGTAACACTTGCCTCATCATCAGATGATCCGGTGACACTTCATCCAGAATTGGTTCAGAAATAATGCTTACTGGAGTGATTGACCGATGTGTTTATAGTTGTACATCGGATGGTTTGGTGTTACACTTGGTCCAGGGTAATTGCTTACTATGTTGATCGACCTTCGTAACACTTTCTTAATCATCGGATGATCCGGTGAGTACTTAGTTCTGAGGTCTTCTTCTTTTGCTAAACCAACTCGACCGATGTATTGTTTTCTGGAAACATCGGTTGATCCGGTGAGTTGATTTTGTCTGCTTCGAGTTGTTCTAAGTAATTCTTTTGGAATTTGCTCGAGTGACCTCTGAGACATTGGTTTGAAATGTTCTTCTGATGATTACCAAGTCTTGGGTGTTGTCAATTTTGGTTGAATGATTTTGACATATGAGCTTTTTCTTCTAATCTTCATAAAAATCGATTGACCTCATGGAATGATTTGTTAAAGGGTCTCCAATGGTATCCAATGAGCAGTAGATGATATAAGTGTAGAATCCATTAAGTGTGATGAGATATACGAGAGACCTTGCATCCACAAAATCATTAGTAATATCCAATGGTTGTCATTAATCACCGAAACCATACCTCATGGGGGCCTAGATGCTTTCAATCTCCCCCTTTTTGGTGATTGATGACAACACAATGAATAAAGCATAATTGTAAAGAATTTATGAATCTGATACTCAAAAGGATATGCAATAAGTACAAGATTTAGCACACGAAACTTGAGGACTCAAAAGCGATTAATAACTAGAAGGCTCAACGATCAATAACACATGAGAGAATTAAGTGGCACAAGGATATTCAATGAATAGCAAAAGAGTAGCAAATCACCAAATTACAAGAAACTCCCAAAAAGATACTGCCCCTACAACTAGGACTCCCCCTGGGACTAAGCTATCCCTCCCCCTGACTCTTCTCCCCATTTGGCATCAAGACACGAAAAAGGAAGCCGAGTGCCTAAGGATCATGAGCGCTCGGGGCGATGACGAACTGGTCGCCGTCGGGGGTGCTGTCGTCGGAGCTACTGCCTGCTGCTGCTGAGGGAGGAGTGGAGGTGACAGGTGCTGCGGTAGCCGCTATCGGTGCCTGCTGAGTTTAGACTGCAGAAAGATGGGCACTGACAACGGACGCCAAAGTCTGCTGGAAGAGCATCGCAGCCGGCAGGGGAGAGTGTATAGGTGCGCCTGGAGCAAGCAGTAGTGACATGCTGATCGTCCGAATCGGTGTAGTCTGCACTGGAGCTGAGACTGGAGCCAGGACAGGTGGACCTGGAGCTAGACCCGGAAGGTGAGGTGGCAGGGCAATTCCGGTCTGAGTGTAGAGGTTGGTGATCAACCCAAGGATGCCCATCATGGCCTGCTGCATCTGCTGCTGCTGGTCAAGAGAACGCTGGTGCATCTGATCTATCAGTCCAGTGAGCCTGTCAGTGTCATCTCGCCTCTCGCGAGCAGTCTGTCGCTGCATCTCCTCCTGCTGCTGCTGGAGCTCCAAGAGACACGCAGCCTGCTCAGCTCTGGCCTGCTCAGCTGCAAGCCGATCTAGGCGCTGCTGCTCAATCATCTGCTGAAGTAGAGAAGTGAGCTCAGATGGCTGAGAGACCTATGCCTCGAACACCGGAGGTGGAGTAGGTGGTGGCACAGTCGAGCCTCCAGCCTCCGCATCGTGCTGCCTGGGTGAGGGAGGAGGTGGGAAGTACTCCTCGACACTGTCACTAGTGTCACTCTCGGACCAGATGTGCTGCAGACCCCCACCCTGAGCCTCAGCCTGTGCTAGGATCTCATCTTCCTTCTCTAGGTCTGACCAATCTTCCTCAGATAGACGAGCACGGACCTGACGCTCAACTGGACGGCCAAGGCGGCAGTCTCCAGGAGCTGGAGCACGGTAGTGCCCGAACCGTGTGACGCTCTCGTTGGTGAGACTGTCACGCACGACGGACCCCTCTGGAGCCATCAGGTAGAGGAGGTGACTGATACAGTGGCCAAACACAAGCTGCCTCATCATCCCAACTCCATCAGTGATGACATCCTCAATCTCACAAATGAGAATATCCACAATATTGAACTCCATCCCGTTCATGACATAGAACAGGAGTGTCTGCTGCAGAGTGGTAAACCTCTCAAAGTATTCGGACCTCGGTAGAAGTATGCGGCGCAAGGCAAGGTGCACAGTGCGCGCAGCTGGAGTGAGTAGAGCTGGTACCCTCAGCTGGTCAGGAGAGAAGGGCTGAGTGAACAGTGATCGTATCTCCTCATAAGGTGGTGCCACACCTCCAGTGAGCGGCCTCCTCAATGGGTCAGCCTGTCCATATACTCTCTCGTGCATGCAGGTGTCATGAAGATCCACTCCCAGCAGATGTCCCAATGTCAACCTGGTCAGATGGTGATGCTGGCCCATAAACATGAAGTCAATGGATCTGCGGCCTTCAGAGACGTATAGTGTGGCATAGAACACTCAGACCCAGTCCTCCACGAAAGCACCCCTCTAGTAAGACATCAGCTCCACTAGCCCTCTGTACCTCTCAAAGTAAGGGCGTATCTCCATCCTGGCTGCAAGTGTGAGCTGATCCCAGTCAAGAAAGTCATGCTCGAAGAGCTTATGGCCCCGACGTCTGTAAGTCTCGTACAGCGACGCCTGTGTCAGGGTCCAGAAGCGGCTGTCCACAAGTGACTCTCTGGGCTGCGGGAACCACTCCTCAAGTAAAATGCTCCACCTGAGCTTCCTGAGCTGCTTGGCCTTCAACTTCCTGTAGTCTATCAGGCGGACACCCTCACCAACCCGAACATTGGTGTCCATCTCATAGACGGCTCTCTGGGCCGCCCTGTCCTCCCAAAGGTCATCTGCTGAAGGTCTCGGTCTCGGGGCTGCAGCTGGATGACCCCCACGTGTCTTGACTGAGCGCCGGCAAACAAGCGGCACTTCAGGCTCCTCTTCCTCCTCTGGCTCCTCAGTCACCGGAGGCTGCCTCTGTCGAGCCTCCCGGATCCTCAGCAATCCTCCTCGGCTACGCTCTCGCTCCTCAGTGGCACGAGCGGCCATCAAAGCTTTCTTCTCTTCCTTTGACAACTTCTGCTTCTTAGCTGTCGGCTCCTCAATAGCTTTGCCCTTTCCCTTCTTGTCATGACCCATGACGACGGTGAAGATGAGCACGTGGGACAACAAGCTCGAGCGCACAAGACAGCGATGCAAAGATCGACGCGGCCGGCGAACCCTAGCGGCGAAGTAGCAGCACAACAATGGGGCTCCTGGGGCACGTGGAGTGGTTGGCGACGCTTAGTGCGGCGGCGGTAGTGCGGCAGCGGTGAAGGGCGGTGGCAGTGGTGCTGCGGCGGTGAAGCGTGGGGAGGCGGTGCTGCTTGGGGAGGTGGCGGTGCTGCGTGGGGTGGCGCGCTGAGTGGCGGCGGCGGCCGGAGGGCGGCGGCGGCCGAATGCGGCAGTGGCCGGAGGGCGGCGGCAGGGGTGAGGGCGCGGAGCGTCGGTGGCGGAGAGGAGGTATCGGGTCGGGGAGAGAAAAATTAAGTGGCACACTAAATAGGTGGGGCCCAAACCCTAGCTAAAAATTTAACATCGGATGAACCGACGTAAGATGAGGGCTGCATCGGTCGAATGGTACAGTAAGGGTATTCCAAAGGTACCATTGGCATTGGATGCTTCGACGATGAAAGGATTATCATCGATTGATTTTGGCACAACTCCAGAAATGTGAACATCGGATGCTCTGATGTTTCTCAGAATGAACTCATCGGTTGATTTGGCTTTCTGACTGAGCTGACCCTTGGCACTTGATCAGTAACTGATCCGATGAAGCTTCTGCCCTAAGCATCGGATAATCCGATGACTACAAAACAGCAACATCCCATATATGTCCTTTGACTTAAACACACAACGAGAAACATAAGTCTTAGGACTTTTGGGCAACCCCTTACCCCTCAAAAATACTTGTTGCCAATAACTTGGCTAAGCCCTAAAGCAAATAGAACACAGGAGAAAAATCAAGGAAGAAAACATCCAAATAAAATGTAAGGCCCATGCTTTGTGAGCTAGAGGATGAAGACTTCTATCACTTTAAGGCATGTTCCTTTAGACATTAATGCACCTAACATTTTGTTCTTTCCACATCATATGAGTTGAGATATTGCATTTCAAACAAGTCTCTTTCTCATGAAGTGGGTTCCCCTTTGTGACAAACTACCGTATGCAATGCCAAACAGTTTAATGCAGGAAATTAGACGTGAGTGCAAGTCTATATGGCAGACATCATCCAAGACATAAAGTAAATCTATCTTGCCAAATTTGAACCTTTCAAAGGCTTCTTCAAGGAGAGCCACTCTCCAAGCCTTGGGGAAACCCAAAAGAACCTCCATCCCAAGCTAACGCTTGCTCGCCCCTATCTTTTGAAAGTTAGACAAGACTTATATGTGATGCATTCTTACATGACCATGGCAACTTACATGACGTTCGATGCATCTAGCACATTTAATTCACTCCTTAGTCTAGAAAAAGTTTTCTCATCAAGTGGTTTAGTGAGGATATCCGCCAATTGTTCTTCGGACCTAACACCTCGCAAGGAGATGTCTCCCTTAGCTTCGTAGTCCCGCAAGAAGTGATGGCGAATATCAATGTGCTTAGTGCGGGAGTGTTGAACAGGGTTTTTAGCAATCTTAACTGTACTTTCATTGTCACAAAGAAGAGGCACACAACCAAGTTTAATACCAAAGTCCAAAAGGGTTTGCTTCATATAGAGGATTTGGGCACAACATGCACTGGTCGCTATATATTCCACTTCCGCAGTGGACAAAGCAACAGAATTTTTCTTGTTGCTAGACCAAGATACTAGGGAACGCCCAAGCAAGTGGAACCCACCGGAGGTACTCTTGCGATCCACACGGCATCTGGCAAAGTCCGAATCCGAGTAACCCAAGAGATGGAATTTAGCACCTTTAGGGTACCACAGGCCTACACTTGGGGTATGCTTGAGATTCCGAAGTATCCTAAAGACCGCCTTCCGATGTGATTCTTTAGGTGCCGCTTGAAAGCAAGCACACAAGCATACACTAAACATGATATCGGGCCTAGATGCGGTAAGATAAAGCAATGAACCAATCATAGAATGGTAATTAGATTGGTCAACAGGTTTACCATCCTTATCCGTGTCGAGATGACAATTTGTTGCCATTGGAGTACTTCTTGAGCTACAATCTCCCATCTAAAATTTCTTCAAGAGGTCCTTGGTATATTTTTCTTGATAGATGAAGGTCCCCTCTCGAAGTTGCTTGATTTGAAATCCAAGGAAGAAGTTGAGCTCTCCAATCATCGACATCTCGAATTCCCTAGACATCATTTTGCCAAACTCATGGCTAAGAGATTCATTAGTTGAACCAAAAATAATATCATCAACATAAATTTTACAAATAAATAGTTCTCCGTCGATGTCTTTGGTGAAGAGTGTAGTGTCCACCCTCCCGATCTTGAATCCTTGCATGATCAAGAAATCCCGTAGTCATTCATACCACGCCCTAGGTGCTTGCTTGAGCCCATAGAGCGCCTTGTGCAACCTAAACACATGGTTAGGATTCCTCGAATCTTCGAACCCGGGAGGTTGTTCAACATAAACAAGCCCGTTAATATAACCATTAAAATAGGCACTTTTCACATCCATTTGATAAAGCTTTATGTTATGATGTTATGCAAAAGCAATAAGTATACGGATTGCTTCTAGTCGAGCGACCGAAGAAAATGTCTCTCCAAAGTCTAGTCCTTCAACTTGCAAGAAACCCTTGGCCACAAGTCTTGCCTTGTTGCGGATCACAACATTGTTCTCGTCTTGTTTGTTGCGGTACACCCACTTTGTCCTGATGACGTTCTTGTCCTTGGGTCGCTCCTCCAACACCCAAACTTCATTGCGGATGAAGTTGTTAAGTTCTTCTTGCATGGACATCACCCAATTTGGATCTTGGAGTGCTTCCTCAATGTGAGTGTGTTCTACACATGAAACAAACGAGTAGTGCTCACAAAACGTAGCGAAATGGCGAGAACGTGTACTTACTCCCCTTGATGGACTATCAATAATTTGATCAATCGGATGCGCCTTGGAGATGCGTCCATGCCTCATACATGGTTGTGAAGCACTTGGCAGTGGTGATGCGTGTTGCTCTTCTTGTGGTTGGACTTGATCATGGACTTCTTCTTCTTCTTAATGTTGTGTCACCTGTGAATCTTGTGTCGGCAATGGATCATCTTTTTCTTCTTTGTCAACTTGAGGTGCCAAGGATGTGTTGATGTTGGAACTTGGAGCTCCCCCTTGATCATGGCTCTCCTCAACTTTAGGCTTGTCGATGTCCATGCCGAAATCCTTTGAAGATTAGTTCTTTGTTTGTTTCACTAGTCGCAACAACATCATTCTTGCTAAAGGTGCACATTAGTCCAAGATCACAAAATTGTGCAATAGAAAGAAAATTGAAACTAAGTGACTTAACGTACAACATATCTGAAATAAACAAACCATGTGTAATGGCAATCTTACCCAACCGAATTACTTTCCCCTTAGAGTTATCACCAAAGGTGACTTGTTCATGATTGTCGGGGTTCTCTATGGAGGTGAACATACCATCGTTGCCGGTCACGTGTTGAGTGCACCTGCTATCGAGTACCCAATGCTTTCCACCAGTTTTGTAGTTCACCTACACACATGAATTCAATTTTTTTATTTTTGGCACCCAAGCCAACTTAGGTCCTTGTATGTGTGATACAAGTGTTTTTGGGACCCAAAGTTGCTTGGGGAGCTTCCCCTTCATGCCCTTCATGTCCTTGCCAATGAACCTTGCCTTCACCTTGTCATCTACATTACTCAAGAGATAATAATGATCATTGAAAGTAGACTTGTAGTTAGTAGGCAATTTTGGAGAAGGCCGGTTAGGTAGAGGACACTCCCTTGTATGGTGACCGGTGACCTCACAATGTTGGCAATAAGAATCAACTTCCTTGATGAAGCTTGTTCTAAGCTCCGGTGAGGGCACCTTTCCTATGTTAGGCACCGGGAAGGATCCAAGTCCTCTCTTGTTGAAGGCCTTTGCTTGTTGGAAGAGGATTTCTTTGTGCTTGACTTCTCCCTTAGATAGTCTTGCCACACTAGTGCGGAGACTTTCAATTTCTTCCAACAAGTCCTTCTCCCTAGCATTCTCTTTCAAAGGCAAAGACTTATGCAAGACATTAGTGGCATGAGAATAAATGGATACCTTATCATTAAGGGTTTCTTTATTTATAGTTCTTAATTCTTGATCAAGAACTTCATAAGCAAGGTTAAGTACTTGATGCTCTTGGATTAACTCATTGTGCTTTCCCAAGAGTGCTTGGTGTGCTAAGTCAAGCTCATGATGATCTAGCTTGATTTGAGCTTTATCCTCCTCAACTTGCTTGACATGAGATTTGAGTGTGTCATGCTCCTTAAGTATGCTTTCATACTTGTCAAGCAAATTGAGGTTAACACGCTCAAGCTTAGCACGAGCTTCTTCAAGAGCCTTGACCTTACTATTTTCCCTCTTAATGATAGTGTGGTATTCATTTATCAATGAAGTTAAGTCATCGGGGGAAAGCTCGTCATCGCTAGAGTCATCACATACCCTGGTGTTACCTTTATCCATGAGGCACATGGGAGGTGGATGAAGAGATGAATCATCATTGTTGGCAATGGCAAGGTCGGCCAAGCTTTCTTCTTCCGCCTGACTCTCTTCATAACTTCATTCTTCGTCGGTGATCCATTCATTTGCCTCACACATGAACACCTTTTGTGGACCTTTTCTCTTCTTTGGGAAGAGTTTTGCCTTTTTGCCTTTGTCATGCTTCTTCTTCCCAAAGAATCTTGGTTTTGGCTTGTCCTCTTCATCATCCTCACTATCTTGAAGCTTGCGATGCTTGCCCTTATGGTTCTCTCTTCTTTTGTCCGGTTTTGGACAATCATAGGAGATGTGGCCTTGATCACCACAATTATATCAAGTCTTGTTGTCATCTCTCTTTGGTAGAAATGCTTTCTTTTTGGGATCAAAGTTGTATCCCTTCTTGGCAATCTTGGAGTTCAAGCGAGAGAACCTTCTCATCATTAATGCAAGCTCATCATTGTCATCATTCACTTGATGCTTGCTCTTATTCACTTGAGCTAGGCTCAACCACTTTCTTTTTCTTGAGACTTGTTTTTTGGTGGAAGCCTTTAGAGCAATTGTCTTTGAAGATAATTCCTCCACCATCCCAGGTACACTCATCTCATGAGCGTGAATCTCTCCAATAGTTCCGAAACTTCAATGTGATCAAGAGATTCTTTTTGAAGAATGGAGTTGTTGATGTTGTACTTTGGCTTAGGAAGGAGCATAAGAATCTTGCGGTTGATGAGTCCCTTGCCAAGAGAAGCAATATCAAGAGCATTAATTTCCTCAATAAGCACATTCAAGCGAGAAAACATTTCATTGACATTTTCATGAGGTAGCATTTTGAACTCATCATATCTGGCCTTAAGCATATGATACTTTAGTTCTTTAACACCAGAAGAACCCTCATGAATTTCAATCAAGCAAGCCCAAATTTCACAAGCCTTTTCTTTCCTAGCAATCCTAGCAAACACATCTTGACTAATGCATTCATAAATAACATTTCTAGCCTTAGCATCCCACTTGACTTGATCACCAATATAGTTATGCTCACCAAACCCCGCATGGGTCGCTTCCCATACCTCGGGAGCAATAGCCTCTAGACAAGCACGCATGCGTGCTTTCCAATAGGCAAAGTTCTTGCCCTCGAAGATAGGAACCGAACCCCCAATCTTGGCCATTTTAGCTCTCTAGCGGTGAAGCTAGAATGATCCAATAAGCAACCTTGCTCTAATACCAATTGTAAGGAACGAATGCCCAAGAGGGGTGATGAATTGGGCTTCTTTTCAAAAATTAAAGCAATAAAAACTTAATTAGTAAAAGCCCAATTCCCTATGCAAACAACCTATGCATTCAAGTGAATAGTAACTTTGCGGTATATGAAATGCATAAGTGTAAGGGGAGAGGAAGAAAGCGCAAACTCCCGAGGAGACACGAAGACACGGAGATTTATCCTGTGGTTCGGCAAGATCGTCAAGATCTTCCTGCATCCACGTTGTGGCACCCACCAAAGGGTATAGCCACTCCCAAGTCACCGAGACCAGGGATTTCACTCGTTTTTGTTTCATTCGTAGTGAAATAGGGGTTATGCATCCTCATGGCTTACATTGAGGGGGGGTTTTCAAACAAGTCTATGTGTGAATCTGAAATTAAAATAATATGAGCATAGTATTTCATACATATATGACTTTATGATTCCTTTTACATGCTAAAAGTTCTTACTACATTACTCGTGTTATACATTTTGTAGTTTTTGCCATGTCTAGTAATTGGAATAATTACTAACACTAAATCTGGTCATGGTCAAACTTTCTTGCTGTTTTTAACTTTGTAGGATCGAAGAGCACATGAAAAGCTACCATAGGGGGGGTGAATGGTAGATTTAAAAATCTTACGCAGCGGAAACAATTAAACCCCAACCCCTTCGGCAGAAAAACGATCTCTTAAAGAAATCGTGTGTGAGACTAATCTAAATGTGTTTCACCGTGACAAAGGTGATGGATATCAGAGAGAATCAAGTCACGAAGACAACACAATAGGAATCACTCAAATACGTCGAGAAAAACTCAAGTTATGATCGAAAGATCAAACAATGGTCAACCTGCCCTACCTGAGAAAAAACAGTTCTGGAACGCTGCAAAGAAACTCGTGTAGATAAGAAATCAGAAATCCAATGACCGTGAAATTTTGACATATGATAGATAATCAAGTTGTGAAGACAACCCAAAAAGAATCAAGTCAATTGGATCTGTAAAACTCGAGTTATAATAAAACCACCGACGAAAGGTAGTGCTGTCCAGAAACTCGACGAGTAAAACTTGTCTGGAACAAGTCGGACGAACAAGGCACAAAAGTTCCTTCAAACTACGAATTTTATTCAATATAACACAAGAGGAACAGCCCCAAAGTCGTGCACCACGAGCTCTGGGCTCCCTTGCTTATATAACCAGCCCTTAGGCCAACCCAATATCAACTAGGACTCAATTCCTACTCAGATCACGAATCGTAACTTTCCATAACTACTCAAGATTCTTCTATACGCAGATAGAAGCAATCTTAAGACTTCCAAAAACCTTAGGAACGTATCCCACATTCCTAAACAACTCAAATTCGTGACTCACAAGAAATCCTATCATAACCAACTCAAATCTTTCCATATTTGAGTCAAACCCGACTCAGCCGCAGCCTGAGTCCATAACCTAGTCGGTTGGACCTTTCCGACCAATTCTTTACGTCCACATCTCTTCATCACGTCTCGGAACCATGTAGCCACGTCCATGCACTCCTTACACACGTGCAAACATCTTCCAATGACGTCCACGATACCTTCATATGCATTGTTCTTGATTCAATCATGCTGCGCAACCTCCTGATCAGCACAACCGCAATTCCTCCTGAATTTGGTTGTTGGAACCTCATCTCCTCCCTGAGACTAGTCCAATGGATCCCGTCACCAGCCATGTCTTGAACTCAAGCAACACCTGCACATGAATAAACAACCAATCCATACGAGCCCAAGTCCTCGACTTGACTCAAGTTAGTTCCGAACACAACACCTTATGTGAGCACCTCACATAAGCATGTTGCAAAACCACAGTAACACAATATTATCCATATCAATCAAAACGCACCAAAAACATAGCAAATGAATACTAAGAAATCTTTCCAACAATGTAAAGCAAGTACGAAACATTGCAAATGAAAAGCAGAAGCACTGCGGTCAAGTTCCGGACATTGCCAGAGCAAACCGGACCTTGAGCCGGAGCTTACCCGAGCTAGTGAAATCAAGCACCCGCCGGAGCTTACCAAAACTAGCAGGACCTAGCACCGGAGCTTACCAAAAACTAGTCAAAACTAGTCAACCCAAAACCGGAGCTAGACAAAGTACGTCGGAGCTTAGCAAAAGCATGCCGGAGCTATCAAATATATGCCGGAGCTATCAAAGACATGCTGGAGCTAACGATAAAGCTCACCGGAGCTAACCAAAGCTAGTCGGACCTAACCAAGAAGTCAGACCTAGCATCTAACGTAGCCGGAGCTACCCAAAACAAGTTAGACCTATGGTCAAACCTTGCTATAGATCGGATCTAGAGTCGGACCTTGATAAAAAGGCGGTTTGGTGATATTCAAAATTTTATCATCAAAGCCAAGTATATTCACTACAAGCCAATGTATTCAGCATATATAGGTCTTACGATCTCCCCCTTGATGAATGCATTGGCAACACCACTTAAAATCCGAACATTGGCTTATTCTCATTAAAAGTTTTGAAGACAATTTCTCCCCTTTTTGTAAATCAGAAATAAAATGAGAAGAAAAGCAAAAATTCAAAATTCACATATCTCTCCCCCTTTATCATCTCTCCCCATGCACATTATCTTTCCCATTTTGATTGTGTGATTAATCTCTCCCCCTTTGACAATGTATTCAGCAAGTTATGAGCATATAAACAAATTATCTCTCCCCCTTTAGTTGTTATGAGCATATTATAACATATACATATAAACAAGCTCATCCAAGTCATACTATCAAGTACCTTACATTATCACATCAATGAAATACATAAAGTAGTGTAAGCCATGCTAGAGATCAAATGTAATTTTCAATTTTAAGCAAGTCATGATCTCACAAACTTAACTATTTCAAAACCTGAAAGAATGACACTCGTTGTTGCATTTTATTATTTTTCAAAGCATAAATTTAGATCATATGATATTTGCAAGAGATTATATCATCATCTGCCTTATTCTAACTAACCAAGCCAAGCCTATGTAATTTGACAATCAGGAGCTTAAGGACATGGTTTTAGTCATACACAACTTCTTCCAAGTTCATATCTAAGTGCAATGATAAGCCATCCCAAAAGAAGAAGTGCGATGCATGCATATTCTCTTGATCTTTTCTCAATTTATATTTGTTCATAAAAACTCAACATGTGAGTTGATTACTTGATTAATTCTTTATGATTAAAAACACTTGTGAACATGTAACAAGTTCAAAAAACCTCAAGAAAGTTTGACCATGACCAGTTTTAGTGTAAGTAATTATTCCAATTACTAGACATGGCAAAAACTACAAAATGTATAACACGAGTAATGTAGTAAGAACTTTCAGCATGTAAAAGGAATCACAAAGTCATATATGTATGAAATACAATGCTCATATTATATTTATTTCAGATTCACACATAGACTTTCCAAGTTTCAAAAATCCCCCTCAATTTAAGCCATGAGGATGCATAACCCCTATTCCACTACGAATGTAACAAAAATGAGTGAAATCCAAAGGTTTGTAAAAATGTCAGCCAATTGTTGTTCGGTATCTACATGGTGAAGAACAATGTTTCCTTTTTCAACATTATCTCGGAGAAAGTGATACCTAATGTCAATGTGCTTAGTTCTAGAATGTTGCACGGGGTTTTTAGCAATGCAAATGGCACTAGTGTTATCACAGAACAGTGGAACACTATCTAGATCAACCCCATAGTCCTTAAGTGTTTGAACAATCCAAAGAATTTGTGAGCAAGCACTAGTAGTAGCTACATATTCAGATTCCGATGTGGATTGTGCAACTGAATTTTGTTTTCTAGAGGACCAAGCAACAAGAGAATTACCAAGAAAATGACAAGAACTGGACGTACTTTTCCTATCAATCCTACAACCCCCAAAATCAGCATCCGAAAAAGCTTTCAAAGTAACGGTTGAGGAAGAAGGAAGAAAAATGCCAAATTCTTGCGTTCCATATAAGTACCTGAGAATCCTTTTGACGGCTTGACGATGTGAAGCACGTGGGGAAGCTTGAAACTGTGCACAAAGACATACGCTGAATTGTATGTCCGGTCCTGATGTCGTGAGGTACAAAAGTGATCCAATCATGCTTCTATATTCTTTTTGATCCACGGGTTCACCATCTTCATCAAGTTCAAGTGTTGTTGCTGTTCCCATTGGTGTCCGAAGAGGCTTGCTTTTGTCCATGTTGAAGCACTTCAGGAGGTCTTTGGTATACTTCGTTTGATGCACAAAGGTACTCTCCTTGGTTTGCTTGATTTGCAGCCCCAAAAAGTAAGTGAGTTCACCCATCATACTCATTTCAAATTTGGAACTCATCATTTCTGAAAACTTGGACACAAGATCATGAGAAGCACAACCATGAGGTCTTTGGTATACTTCGTTTGATGCACAAAGGTACCCTCCTTGGTTTGCTTGATTTGCAGCCCCAAAAAGTAAGTGAGTTCACATGAGATGCACATGTGGTATTTGGTATACTTCATTTGATGCACAAAGGTACCCTCCTTGGTTTGCTTGATTTGCAGCCCCAAAAAGTAAGTGAGTTCACCCATCATACTCATTTCAAATTCGGAACTCATCATTGCTGAAAACTTGGACACAAGATCATGAGAAGCACAACCAAATATAATATCATCCACATACACTTGAACGAATAATGAGTCATTGCCATGTTTAAGCACAAAAAGAGTTTTATCAACCTTGCCCATGGTAAACCCCTTTTCAAGTAAGAATGTTTTTAACCTATCGTACCATGCTCTAGGGGCTTGTTTGAGACCGTATAAGGCTTTGGACAGTTTGTAAACATGACTAGGAAAATCTGGATTTTCAAAACGTGGTGGTTTTTTGACATAAACCTCCTCATCTATGTAGCCATTAAGAAAAGCACTTTTAACATCCATTTGATATAGCTTAAAACCTTTAGATGCTGCAAAAGCTAACAAAATTCTTATGACTTCTAATCTAGCAACGGGAGCAAAAGTTTCATCAAAATCTAGACCTTCAACTTTAGTGAAACCTTGAGCAACCAACCTAGCCTTATTCCTAACTACAACCCCATCCTCACTTTGTTTATGTTTAAATACCCATTTAGTTCCAATTAAAGTGTGACCTTGAGGTGGAGGTACAAGTTTCCAAACATTATTTCTTTCAAAATTTTCTAACTCTTCTTTCATGGCAATAATCCAAGATTCATTAGTGAGTGCGTGTGATATATATTTGGGTTCAAAAGAAGCAACAAAAGCAGAATGAGCATGAGAGTTTGGATCGCAAAACCTGGACCGTGTGACTCGTTCGTGCAAGCTTCCAATCATCTGTTGTGGGGGATGATCTTTGTAAAACAGTAGGGGAACAGATGTTTCACAAGCTTCTTCTTCTTCATGTTCATCACAAATCGATGAGCTTGTGGCTTGAGGATGATTTGAATCAGCATTGATGGTTGTCGGTGCTGGTTGAGAATTAACATCCGGAGCTAAACCAAAGTCTTTAGCTGCTGAATTTTCTGGCAGCAACTCCAATTCTTCCTCATCTTCAATGAAAATGCTCTCCCCCTGCGGATATGGATCTGGAACTGCAATGTTTGAGCTAGTATTTGGGCTAGATTCATCAAAAGACACTTCACAAGTCTCCACAATTTTGTTAGTGTCAAGTAAAAGCACACGATAGCCTCTAGTATGAGATGGATAACCAAGAAATATGCCATCAATGGATCTAGGTTCAAATTTATCAAGACTACCATGTTTCTTAACAAAGAATTTGCAACCAAAGATCCGAAAGTGTGTAACACTTGGTCTATGTCCAAACCGAAGCTCATATGGTGTTTTACCTAGCTTAGAACGCAAGAAAACATGATTTGAGACATAACAAGCGGTTGCTAACGCATCAGCACAAAATTTCCTAGGAGTTTGATATTCATCAAGCATAGTCCTAGCCATCTCAACTAAGGTTCTGTTCTTTCTTTCTACAACACCGTTTTCTTTAGGTACATATGGTGAAGAAAGTTGATGATCTATTCTATTTTCAGCACAAAAGTTATCAAAAGATTGATTTTTAAATTCAGTTCCATTATCACTTCTAATTGCTTTTAATGATCCTGGGTGATCAATTGATAATCTAAGAAATAAAGTTCTAAAGTTACTAAAAACTTCATTCTTAGACGCCATAAAGTAAACCCAAGAGTATCTAGAATAATCATCAACGATAACAAGAACATACCATTTACCTCCGAAGGATTGAACACGTGAAGGTCCTACGGTGTCAAGATGCAAAAGTTGACATGGTTCAGTTGTCATGATCATTGTGAGAGGATTATGTGAACCTGCAACCATCTTAGCATGTCTACAAGAAGAGCACACAATTTTTTTGTCCCCTTTAAGCTTATGCAGCCCACGTATGCGATCAAGAGCACTAACACGCATTAGGTGATCAAAGCCTACGTGACCAAGTCTACGATGCCAAAAATATAAGTCCTTTGAGTCATTAGCAACTAGACACCTATGCTTAGAGAAAGACATATCAAAATCAACTTTAAAAACTCTTCCAAACCGAGGCATGTTAAAAATAAGCTCACTATTTGAACTTACAACTTTGCAGTAGTTTTTATGGAAAATAATTTCTAGATTTTCATCTAGCAATTGTGAAACAGAAAGCAAGTTGTATTTCAAATTTTTGACAAGTGCCACATCCTTCAAAGTGTAGTGATCATTTACTCTAACCGAACCCTTAGCAATTATAGGAGTTGAAGAATTATCGGCAAAAGTAACATTCTCTACACGTGACACAAAAGAGAGGGAGGAGAACCAATCTTTGTTACCGGTCATGTGGCGTGAGCAACCTGAATCCACAATCCAAATGTTCTCCTTCCTCAAACGTGTAACCTACATAAAAGCACAATACGTCGATGACTCAATACTGGGGTTAGTCAAAAGGCATTTAGGAATCCAGTACTGAGTCACGCGACGTGCAGCAGGAAAAACACGCGAAAGCTGAGACAAAATATCAGGTTTATGAGTCAAAGTTTGAGATTTTTTATTCTTGACTACTGACCTATAAGGTGTTACTTGTGTAGCACAAAAATCAGTAACTCCGGAGGCAAAAACAGAAGGTCCGGAGGTAAACTTTGAATGTTTTTGACTCAAAACAGCAGGTTGTTCATTCGATTCAATGTGTGCAGCAAATTTTGCATGAATGTTATGAGATCTAGCAACCATTCTTTCCCTTTTCTGTTGTTTAGCTAGTCTATAACAAAAATTTATGACATGACCATCTCTACCATAGTAGGTACAATGAAACTTAACTTTTGTGTTCATGTCTAGATGAGCAAGTAATATTTTTATTTGAAACCGAATGAGACAACACTCCGGCAGATTTGAAAACCACTCCTTTTTGTTTAGGAACTGTTTGAATCAAACCACTTCCTAATGACTTTACAATTTTAGGTGGATGTGCCTTAGCATGAGCATGAGAATCAAAACCTAAACCAGTTTTATCATTGCAAGACTTGGAAGAATTCAGCAGTAAGTTTAGGTTCTTATTCCCATTACAAAATCGATCTAATGTCCTATGCATGTCATCAAGTTTATTGGACAGATCAAGTCAATTTTCACATGAAGTTTTCCCTTTTAGTTTGCAATTTGAACAAAATTTAACTTCATGAGAACGTAAAGCATTATTCAATATAGAAATTTCATTCATAGCATCCTGTAGTTTCTTATCAAGATCGTCACAAGTAGAACAATGCAAATCAATTGTAGAGCATCTAGCATCTTTCAAGTTTTTATCATTAAGTGCAGCAAGCTCTTTGTGCTTTTCGATTTCTAACTCAAGTTTATCAAGTGTGGAGGTGTGCGCACTTCTTAATGAGAACAATTGTTCATATATTAAATCACATGAGGAACATGCATCATCACTAGGAATCAAAGTTTTTATACGGTTGATTTTAGATTCTAGTGATTCAATTTTAGCAGCACTATCTCTAAGCTTTTTGTCCTTTTTCTTAACAATAATAGTGGCACGAGAAATAGCATCACACATTTCTTCGCAAGTAGGACATACCTCTTCATTGTCGATGTTGTGTTCTGCCTCCTCCATACTTGATCTTGACTTGCCCGCCATGAAGCACAAGTTTCCTAAATCATCTTCATCTTCATCACTTCCAATGTCCACGTCGCTTGAACTGAAATCTTGAAGCGCGGTGATGAAACTGTTGATCATCTTGCGTCCTATGGTACCTTTCTTCTTCTTGTTGAAATTTCTAGAGGAGGTCCGAACCTTGCTTTGTTTTTCTTCCCGGGTGGTCGAACCTGAAAGTTTAGGGCATTCTGTACGAAAGTGTCATGTTTTACCACATTCAAAACAGCGTTGAGGTCCGGAGCTTCCTCTCCTTTTAGTTCTCACATTTTGCAATGCTTTCGAGAATCTAGTAGAGATGAGTGCCAACTCCTCTTCTGGAAATTCTTCGTTCTGCTCCACGGTTAGTGAGGACAACAAAGCAAGAGTATTGTAAGATGACGATTGGCCGGAGCTAGACATACCACGTTGTGAAACAAATGCAATAGACTTATTTGGGTTCTTACGTGCTAGGATGTCAATTTCATGAGTTTTTAGTTTAGAATAGAGTACATCTAATGTAAGAGAACTCATGCCAGTAGATTCACGAATAGATGTGACATTCATATCCCAAATTGACATATCTAATGCACTTAGCAATTGCCTAGCATTTTCAGCATCTGAAAAATTAACATTGACACTACGCAAGTTGCTGAGAATTTTATTAAAGCGAGCAAAAAGGTCATCAATAGACTCACCGGGTTGCATCTCGAAGTGCATGTATTCCTTTTTGAACATGTCTTGCCTTACCTCTTTGATCGTGTTGGATCCTTCGTGGTAGTCACAAAGTGCTTTCCACACATCGTATGCAGATCGGAGGTGTGCAACACCGTAGAAGTCACTTTGAGTTAATCCTTGTATGATCAAGTTCCGAGCCTTGTTGTTATTGTCGACATCTCTCAGACTTGTAGCTATAACTTGATTAGTTGATGGAACTTCGTAAGGCTTGTATACCTTCTCCCATATTGCAAAGCCTTGTGCCTGGATGAAAGCCTCCACGCGTGCCTTCCAAACCTGGAAATCAATACCAGCAAACACACAAGGTTTGGCGGAGTACTTCTCCATGATGATTAGTCAAAAACACGTGCAAATCACAAAGATTAGAGCACCGTGGCTCTGATACCAATTGTAGGATCGAAGAGCAAGTGAAAAGCTACCAGAGGGGGGGTGAATGGTAGATTTAAAAATCTTACGCAGCGGAAACAATTAAACCCCAACCCCTTCGGCAGAAAAATGATCTCTTAAAGAAATCGTGTGTGAGACTAATCTAAATGTGTTTCACCGTGACAAAAGTGATGGATATCAGAGACAATCAAGTCACTAAGACAACACAAAAGGAATCACTCAAATCCATCGAGAAAAACTCAAGTTATGATCGAAAGATCAAACAATGGTCAATCTGCCCTACCCGAGAAAAAACAGTTCTGGAACGCTGCAAAGAAACTCGTGTAGATAAGAAACCACAAATCCAATGACCGTGAAATTTTTACATATGATAGATAATCAAGTTTTGAAGAAAACCCAGAAAGAATCACGTCAATTGGATCTGTAAAACTCGAGTTATGATAAAACCACCGACGAAAGGTAGTGCTGTTCAGAAACTCGACGAGTAAAACTTGTCTGGAACAAGTCGGACGAACAAGGCACAAAAGTTCCTTCAAACTACGAATTTTATTCAATAGAACACAAGAGGAACAGCCCCAAAGTCGTGGACCATGAGCTCTCGGCTCCCTTGCTTATATAACCAGCCCTTAGGCCAACCCAATATCAACTAGGACTCCAATCCTACTCAGATCACGAATCGTAACATTCCATAACTGCTCAAGATTCTTCTATACGCAGATAGAAGCAATATTAAGACTTCCAAACACCTTAGGAACGTATCCCACATTCCTAAACAACTCAAATTCGTGACCCACACGAAATCCTATCATAACCCACACGAAATCCTATCAAATTTGTCTAGACTCAAATATGGAAAGATTTGAGTTGGTTATGATAGGATTTTGTGTGGGTCACGAATTTGAGTTGTTTTAGGAATGTGGGATACATTCCTAAGGTGTTTGGAAGTCTTAATATTGCTTCTATCTGCGTATAGAAGAGTCCTAAGCAGTTATAGAAAGTTTCGATTTGTGATTTGAGTAGGATTAGAGTCCTAGTTGAGATTGGGTTGGCCTAAGGGCTGGTTATATAAGCAAGGAAGGCTAGAGCTCGTGGTGCATGACTTTGGGGCTGTTCGTCTTGTGTTCTATTGAATAAAATTCATAGTTTGAATGAACTTTTGTGCCTTGTTCATCCGACTTGTTCCAGACAAGTTTTGCTCGTTGAGTTTCTGGACAGCACTACCTTTCGTCGGTGGTTTTATCATAACTCGAGTTTTACAGATCCAATTGACGTGATTCTTTTTGGGTTGTCTTCAAAACTTGATTATCTATCATCTGTCAAAAATTTCACGATCATTGGATTTGTTGTTTCTGATCTACACGAGTTTCTTTGCAGCGTTCAAGAACTGTTTTTCTAGGGTAGGACAGATTGACCTTTGTTCGATCTTTCGATCATAACCTGAGTTTCTCTCAACGGATTTGAGTGATTCTTCTTGTGTTTTCTTCGTGACTTGATTCTCCCTAATATATATCACTTTTTTTCACGTTGAAACACGTTTGGATTAGTCTCACATATGATTTCTTTAACAGATCGTTTTTCTGCCGAAGGGGTTGGGATTTAACTGTTTCCACTGCGTAAGATTTTTTAAATCTACCATTCACCCCCCCTCTGGTAGCTCTTCACGTGCTCTTTGATCCTACAAGTTTACGTCTATTTTGAGTTAAGAATGCACATCAGAGGTTGAGAACTCATGCAAAATCCTTCGAGTGGTCTCACCCTTAGCCACCATTATGTGCCATATTAGAGGAGCAGCTATGCGAGTCCTTTATAATCCCTACGTTGGAGCAAATATCATTTCTAATAGTTGTGCTCTCGCCATTTTGTGCGACGCGCCAGTGGCACCAATGCAAAAATCCCTCCAAGATACATTTGGAAATATTCTTGAAGGATATGGGATTTTCCAAGAAGTGTTAGTAAGACACAAGAATGTTGAGGTTCTCCTTGATTTTCATGTGTTCAAAGTCCAAGACTTCGACGTTATGATTTGGGTACCCATTGAGGAATTCTCATGGAATTCCCCTCTAAAGGAAACCTCAACATAAAACTTGGAGGGAACAAAATTTCCATTCCCATTCTGCGTTCCAAGAACACATCTGCGGAACCACCCCTCCACGATGGGCCAATTGAGGATGTTAGGGCTTATAAATATTTGGAGCCTCCTGAAGTAGAAGGAGAAGATTTTATCCAAGAATAGGATGAACTTCAAGAGACTTTTGACTTGCCAAAAGAAGAGCCCACACCCAAACCTCCTATTGATCTCAAGATCTTGCCTTTAGGCTTATGCTATGCTTTTGTAAATGGAGATTTGGAAACCCTTGTCATCATAAGTGAGAAACTTTCAGATGAGGAAACACTCAAACTCATATTTGTCTAGAATTTTGTCCAGAATCTTTCCCTTAATTCTTTTGATCCCTGGTGATCAATTAATTGAGAAATTCCCAAATTTGTCCAGAATCTTTCCCTTATTTCTTTTGATTCCAGTAAAAATTTCAGACCCATTTTAGTTGATTTGCACGGTCAAATGGTCTTCTCGAACTGAATGTACATGAAAAATTCCAAAATGTCCAGAAACATTTTCTGAAAATTGTCCAAACTTGTAAAATCAATATCTCACAGTATAATGCTTAGATTATTATGAAACCAATTTTGTTGGATCACCCTTGACCACCTCTGAACAGAAAACCAACTCTTGGCCATGTTAAAGCTCCAGTTTGGCCAAGAAAATTCTGGAAAAGGTTCAACTTCATAGAATTTTAGGGAACTGATACTTCCATGAAATTAGCCCAATTTTTTTCCAGAATCCCACATATAGCACCTGTTGTTCACTCTAACTTTTCTAGCAGTATTGGACTTATTTTCATATGCTAAACTATTTTCCATATCTCTATGTCCAAAACATTGCTCATGTCACATCATATTCCAATCTTTTATGTTCCATTTTGGTTCCTTCCTTGTTGTTGTACGCTACAGCAGAGACCTTCCTGTAGTTATTCTAATGATTGATTACACCTGTCATTCATATAGTTGCCACCTTACTACACCATATGCCCAAAGTGATACATACATGTTGGTGATGTGCCCCAGAGGCAATCATAACAATTCGGGTTATGGCCTATTGGATATTTGATCCATAAGCAATTAGGGTACTAATGGGCCTGCGACCAATAAGCCCATTAGTACGCCTATAAATATGAGGGGTAGGGTTAGGGGCTTATCACCCCACCACGTGAGAGCTCTAGCTGCCACCCCTCGAAGGCCTCACACCGAGACCCTTGCCGCGCGCGTGGTGCTAGCACACCGGCGCACGGCATTCCTCTCTGCATGTGTGGATTCCGTGGAGGCGCTGCTGCTACTGCTGCGCTGATCGGCTGTGATGAACGTGTTCGTCTACTGCTGCTGTGAAGAGGGCAAGGAGGAGACGAACGAGATCGTCTACTTCCCCTACACGACGCGTGTCTTCGTTCCGCTGCGCTGCGCGTCTAGTGGTAATGATCCATGACCTCTGTACTCGCATGTTTCATGGGTGATGCGGTAGAGTTGCTAGAGTAGCGTACCGCCGATTTCGCAGCAGTGGTATCAAAGCCGGCTTGCATAGTTTTTTGTTTGGATATTCTTAGTAGATGGGATCTACTGAAGACATGTTCATATGATGAATTTTTCACACGGTTTTGGGGTTTGGAATTGGTTAGAGTAGATTGTGATCGTATATGACTAAAGGGTCAGTTCATGCTCCTTCTCTGCTGTGTGCGCAACCTCTCCCTACCGGCTAGAATCACCATCGAGACTAATCGCGTACATAGCTAACAGATTGAGCCAACAGACCACGGTCATGAGTCGCGACCTACTCATGAATGACTGGTCACATTGAAAATTGCGGCATTTCGAATGGCTCGGATTCGGGTTGATTTGATCAATATGATGAGATTTTCATAGTGATTCCATAGATGCGATCTATGTAATTCATGATGCGATAATGAATAACCGCCGTTTTGCTGTCTGATATATCGATTACATAATATAGTTTCGCGCTAGAAATCATTCTACGCTTAACTCGTTTCTGCAGGGAATGATGTGAATGGTATGGTCTTAATGTGATGTGATGATCAGTGTGTAAATTTATGCATCCTGCGTGTTGCAAATTTAACACAACCGGTTGAGGTTGTCACATAATTGTATAACGACCTGCGTGTCGACTTGTGATGCTTGATCTCTCATGTAATTTGGTAGCTATTAGTTGTATTAGCTTCTTTTATGATCATGGAGATGTCTACAAGCATGGTGGAGATAGAGATCACCACAAAAAGGGAGGCATGGCAGCTCAAATCATGATGGAACCATGACGATGGAGATCATTATGATCTTAAGGGCCATACTATTCACAATATGATATGATCATATGCCTGTGATGTTTACGTATTACTATTATTTTCATGCTTTTCATATGGTGGATGTTTTGTCATGATAGAATAGCTTCCCTCGGAAAAGTTTAGTATTTGATGCCATTTACCAATAGCTGCACCTATGTTGTTTTGATCATTGTATGGTAGGTTTGCCAAAGCAAAGTACCATCATCTATCATAATGCATAGGGTGAATGTGGACATTCACATGCATAGTGTTGGTTTACTCAACAAATCTATCAAAACGGTTTTGGGCTTTATGGCATAGAGTTGGGAGCCGGGGCATTGGATGTCACCCAACAAACAAGAGTCATATAGGGATATGATTAACAATGGTTGTTTACCTATGTCACTAATTTCCTAGCAGTGAAGCCAAAGCTCACTAAGAATTAGTGAATATGGATCTTGAACCACTATGTGTCGTTAGAGGGAAGACGATGATCATATAGTGGTTGATATCTTTTATTAAACTGTTAATAGAAGATTGGTACATAACATAGTGATAAACCTTGCATATTTATTTTCTATTGTAGATAATGTCTGCTAGTAATAATTCCGTTTTCAATTTGCGATCTGTGCTTGAAAAGGAAAAGCTCAATGATGCTAACTTTATCAATCGGTACCGCAACCTAAGAATTGTTCTGAGGCAAGATAAAACCGAGTATGTTCTTCTGCAGCCTTACCCTGATGACCTCCCAGCTGATGCAACCAATGCAGCACGCAGAGCTTATACGAAGCATTGCGATGATGCGCTTAATGTAAGCTGCCTCATGGTCACCACTATGTCCCCTGATCTGCAAAAAGAGTATGAGCATACAGATGCTTATTTTATGATTGAGGGACTGCGTGGAATGTTTGAGAATCAAGCAAGGGCTGAGAGATGCATCTTAAAGTCCTTGTTCTCATGCAAGCTGGTGGAGGGTAGCCCAGTCAGCCCTCATGTAATCAAGACGATTGGTTACATTGAAACTTTGGGTAAACTTGGTTCTAAACTCAAGGATGACCTGGCTATTGACGTTGTTCTCCAGTCGCTCCCACCAAGGTACAAGACATTCATATTGAATTTTCAAATGAATGGCATGGAGAAAACTTTGGCTGAATTGCATGGGATGCTTAAAACAGCCAAAGAAAGCATTAAGAAAAATGCCACTCAAGTGATGATGGTGCAAAAGGAGAATAAAAATAGGAAGCATGTGATGCATCCTAAAGGTAAAAGCAAGGGAAAGGTTCCCGATGAGCCTTCAAGCTCAAAGTATAAACCAAAGTGCAAATATTGCCCTTCTCCTCATGATGAATGCTTTCACTGTCATGGTAAAGGGCACTAGTCTAGGAACTGCAAGAAGTACTTGGAGGATAAGAATAAGAAGGGAAGTGAGACTTCCGCTTCAGGTATAAATGTTATAGAAATTTACATTGCATTATCCTCTAGTGAATCATGGGTATTTGATACCGAATCAATGATTCACACTTGCAAATCATTGCAGGATCTAAGTGAGACTAGAAGATTTGCAAAAGGCGAGTTGGAAGTTCGTGTCGGCAATGGAGCAAAGGTTGCGGTCATAGCTGTCAGAACTTACCACTTGTCATTACCCTCAAATTAGTTTTGGAATTGAATAATTGTTATTGCATTCCTACTTTGAGCAAGAACATTATCTCTTCTTCGTGTTTTGAAGAAGTTGATGGTTATGAGATTGTAATAAAGAACAAATGTTGTTCTATTTATTACAATAATATTTGGATTATATGTTCTTGATCTTGAGGATAAAACTGTTTGTAACATTAATACCAAAAGGGCTCGACGAAATTGATCTAAATCCCACTTTTATTTGGCATTGTCGCTTAGGTCATATAAATGAGAAATGCATTGAAAAACTCCATAAAGATGGTTTACTAAGCTCATTTGATTTTGAATCACTTGACACATGCGAATCTTGTTTTCTTGGGAAGATGACCAAAGCACTCTGCACTAGTCAAAGTGAGAGGGCGACTGACTTGTTGGGACTTATACATATAGATGTATGTGGACCAATGAGTTCATTTGCCAGAGGTGATTTTCAGTACTTCATCACATTTACCGATGACTTTAGTAGATATGGTTATGTCTACCTAATGAGGCACAAGTCTGAATCCTTTCAAAAGTTCAAAGAATTTCATAATGAAGTACAGAATCAATTGGGCAAGACAATTAAACTTCTATGATCAGATTGTGGGGGTGAATATTTGAGCCATGAATTTTATGATCATTTAAAACAATGTAGAATTGTTCCACGGTTGACTCCACCTGGAACGCCTCAATGGAATGGGGTGTCCGAGCGGAGGAACCGAACCTTGTTGGACATGGTTAGGCCAATGATGAGCCAAGCAGATATTCCACTATCCTTTTGGGGTTATGCTCTTGAAACTACTGCGTTTACACTAAACACAGTCCCAAATAAGTCTGTTGAGAAGACACCATATGAGATGTGGACCGGGAAACGTCTCGTATTGTCTTTCCTCAAAGTTTGGGGATGTGATTTTATGTCAAACGTTTGACGTCAGACAAACTCACTCCAAAATCAGACAAATGCTTCTTTGTGGGATATCCTAGGGATACCAAAGGATATTATTTTTATAATAAAACAGGGGGTAAAGTGTTTACCGCTCGCAATGGCGTCTTCTTGGAGAAAGAGTTTCTCTCAAAAGGAGTTAGTGGGAGCAATGTGCATCTTGAAGAAATTCAAGAAATAGCTGAAAATGTTTCAGCACCCACTGATCCTATACAGGATGTACAAGATGTTGTGCAACCAGTTGATGAAGCACCAGTCCCACGAAGGTCTACAAGGGTACATCGTGCGACTGAAAAGTTAACACTTCTAACCAAGCAGCAGCATGACATGGTATTGTTGGACAATAATGAGCCCACGGCCTATATCGAAGCAATGAAGGGACCTGACTCTAAGAAATGGCTTGGAGCCATGGAATCCGAAATTGAATCCATGCTTGAAAATCAAGTTTGGAACTTGGTTTATCCAATCGAAGGTGTGAGACCTATCGATTGTAAATGGATCTTCAAGAAAAAGATTGATATGGATGGAAATGTTCACATCTATAAAGCGCGATTGGTGGTGACAGGTTTTAAACAAATTCAAGGTGTTGATTATGATGAAACATTCTCACCTGTCGCAATGCTAAAGTCCGTTTGGATTCTTCTAGCAATTGCTGCATATTTTGATTATGAAATATGGCAGATGGATGTCAAAACATCCTTTCTTAATGGAAGTCTGACTGAAGATGTGTACATGACACATCCTGAGGGTTTTGTCGATCCTAAAAATGCTAGAAAAATATGCAAGCTTCAAAAGTCCATTTATGGACTGAAGCAAGCATCTCGGAGTTGGAATCTGCATTTTGATGAAGATATCAAATGGTTTGGTTTCATCAAGAACATAGAAGAACCTTGTATTTACAAGAATTTTAGTGGGAGCGCACATGTATTTTTGGTCCTATATGTAGATGACATATTATTGATCGGAAATGACATTCCAATGCTTGATGATGTTAAATCCTCATTAAGAAAAAGTTTTTCAATGAAGGATTTAGGAGAGGCAGCGTATATTTTGGGCATAAATATCAATAGAGATAGATCTAAAAGGCTAATTGGATTAAGCCAAGATACATATATTGACAAGATATTGAATTGGTTCAATATGCAAGATTCCAAGAATGGTTTCTTGACAATGTCACATGGCATTACTCTAAGCAAGAGTCAGTGTCCTTCGACACCTGATGAGCAAAAGAGGATGAGAGTGATTCCTTATGCTTGGGCTATTGGATCGATCATGTATGACATGCTATGTACACGCCCAAATGTATCTTATGCTCTAAGCATCACGAGCAGGTATCAATCAGATTATGGTGAGGCTCATTGGACCGTTGTCAAAAACATCCTTAAGTACTTGAGAATAACTAAAGATGTGTCCTTAGTGTTTGGAGGTGAAGAAGAGCTTGTTGTAAAAGGTTACACCGATGCCAGCTTCCAAACTGATAAGGATGATTCTAGATCGCAATCCAGATTTGTGTTCTACATCAATGGAGGGGCAGTGAGCTGGAAAAGTTCCAAGCAAGATACAGTGGCAGATTCAACCATAGAGGCAGAGTATATTGCAGCTTCTGAAGCTGCAAAGCAAGTTGTTTGGATCAGAAAATTTGTTTCTGAGTTGTGTGTTGTTCCTAGCCCGTCCAGTCTTGTGGATCTCTATTGTGACAATAGTGGAGCCATCGCACAGGCAAAGGAGCCTAGATCACACAAATGATCCAAACACATACTACGACGCTATCACCTCATTCGAGAGATCATCGACAGAGGTGATGTGAAGATATGCAAGGTGCACACGGATTGGAATGTTGCATATCCGTTGACAGAGCCTCTTCCACAATCAAAGCATGAGGCGCACACAAGATCTATGGGTACTAGATACTTACATTAGTGATCATAGTGTGTAGTGGGAGACTTATGTCACCGCTATGTTTCTGTACTATTAAATAAATTGTTATATGAGTAATCATTATTTACATTGATCATCAAGTATGTGACTTGTTCGTGAAACTCTTTGTTAATAATAATGTTACTCTGGATGATCCCTAGTCTATATCATTATATGAGATAATGATTGCATACAGACTAGCACATGTATTAATTGATGATCACGTTTCACGGATCATAGATATGGAGATATCGAATTAATAACGCGAACACATGTTAGTGAACATGGTGTTGGATTGACCCACTCTGAGACACTGTTGGGATTGTTATTTTCATATGTGCCATCAGTTGGTCTTGAGTGATACACCTGCTAGATCCTTAGAAGTGAGATCGCCATTGTTTCTCACTATGTGTAGTTGTGTACATTGAGACTACCAAATGCTACTCCTTAACTGGGTAGTCATAAAAGTAGTCTTCGGGTATATAATGAAACATAGAATGGGATGTGCGCGAATCAAGATGGGATTTGCCCCACCTTAATGAAAGGAGAGATATCTCTGGGCCCCTCGAGATAGTTGTATTTGAAAGTGCATGACCATGCCAAGGTGATTAAAGGTTAATCATAGTAACTAAAAGTTTGTCATGGAATGAATCCACTATTTGATCGAGTGAATGGTCGAGCTATCACAAGGATGGCACGCATCCCTCCTTGAGCTTGACTGGTATCGTGAGGCAAAGGTATTAGCATGTTGAATGTATCTAGGTTCGGCCGATATGATCTTTATGTACATTCGGGAGTCAGTATGTCCTGCTAGGTACCTCTGCGTACTTGTGGTTGGAAACAGTTTCCATTACACCAAGAAGCCATCATTGCCTCCAACTGCACCTGACCCACCTGATGGAGTATTACACCAAGAGATGGTCAAATAGTTTACCTCTATTTTGAGTTTAGAATGCACATCATAGGTTGAGAACTCATGCAAAAACCTTCGAGTGGTCTCACCCTTAGCCACCATTCTATGCCATATTAGAGGAGCAGCAATGCGAGTCCTTTATAATCCCTACGTTAGAGCAAATATCATTTCTGATAGTTGTGCTCTCGCCATTTTGTGCAACACGCCATTGGCACCAATGCAAAAATCCCTCCAATATACATTTGGAAATATTCTTGAAGGATATGGGATTTTGCAAGAAGTGTCAGCAAGACACAAGAATGTTGAGGTTCTCCTTGATTTTCATGTGTTTGAAGTCCAAGACTTTGACGTTATGATTTGGGTACCCATTGAGGAATTCTTATGGAATTCCCCTCTAAAGGAAACCTCAACATAAAACTTGGAGAGAACAAAATTTCCATTCCCATCCTGCGTTCCAAGAACACATCTGCGGAACCACCCCTCCATGAGGGGCCAATTGAGGATGTTAGGGCTTTTAAATATTTGGAGCCTCCTGAAGTAGAAGGAGAAGAAGATTTTATCCAAGAAGAGGATGAACTTCAAGAGACTTTTGACTTGCCAAATGAAGAGCCCACACCCAAACCTCCTATTGATCTCAAGATCTTGCCTTTAGGCCTACGCTATGCTTTTCTAAATGGAGATTTGGAAACCCTTGTCGTCATAAGTGACAAGATTTCAGATGAGGAAACACTCAAACTCATATTTGTCCAGAATTTGTCCAGAATCTTTCCCTTAATTCTTTTGATCTCTGATGATCAATTAATTGAGAAATTCCCAAATTTGTCCTGAATCTTTCCCTTAATTCTTTTGATTCTAGTAAAAATTTCAGACCCATTTTAGTTGATTTGCACGGTCAAATGGTCTTCCCGATCTGAATGTACATGAAAAATTTCAAAATGTCCAGAAGCATTTTCTGAAAATTGTCCAAACTTCTAAAATCAATATCTCACAGTATAATGCTTAGATAATTATGAAACCAATTTTGTTGGATCACCCTTGACCTCCTCTAAACAGAAAACCAACTCTTGCCCATGTTAAATCTCTAGTTTGCCCAAGAAAATTCTGGAAGGTTTAACTTCATAGAATTTTAGGGAACTGATACTTCCATGAAATTAGCCCACTTTTTTTTCCAGAATCCCACATATAGCACCTGTTGTTCACTCTAACTTTTCTAGCAATATTGGACTTATTTTCATATGCTAAACTGTTTTCCATATCTCTATGTCCAAAACATTGGTCATGTCAATTCATATTCCAATCTTCTATGTTTCATTTTGGTTCCTTCCTTGTTGTTGTACGCTACAGCAGAGACCTTCCTGTAGTTATTTTAATGGTTGATTACACCTTTCATTCATATAGTTGCCTCCTTACTACACCATATGCCCAGAGTGATAGATACATGTTGGTGATTGTCGGTGGTTTTGATCTGGCAGATCTCCCGACACTACTAAAGTGTTAGAGGAGTTTGAGGTTCGGTGTCGGCGCGCGAAGATTCAAGAAGGTGAAATGTTGAGTGACACAAGAGACACGAAGATTTACGTGGTTCGGGCCGCCTGAGCGTAATACCCTACTCCACGGGGTGTGTTGGTGTTGTATTGGATGTATGGGCTCAACGTCAGTTGAGAGTGTTGAGTGAGCGCATCTCCTGAGCGTGTCCAGTTCCCCTCTATGTATCGTCGGCCTGTCCTTTTATAGGACAAGGGCAGACCGTTACAAGTGAGCTTGGCCCGACATGTGGCCCGGCGGTTACTCATATTGATACACATTTGATGCTCTTTATTACCCTTAATAACCGAGTTACGGGCTTTGACAGCACCATTACTGGTAATTAAGGTCGTTCGATCGTGTGTCATTAATATAGTATTAATGACACTTAATCGGGTCTTGAAGTCCTTGATTCCCCTTTGAAGATCTGGAGCCGTTGTGGAGTCTTCCGGAGGTTAGAGGATGAAGATCCGAAGGTTGAACATGTGGCAGCTCTGGAGCATACTGTGAGGAACAGATAGGTCCGGTGCCACCTAACACGTGTCAGTTCCGGAGCTTCCCTCGGTCTGGGGTTAGGTCCTGGGGTGCCGTCATGGTACATAGCCCAGAGCTTCCCCCTTGTGGGCGGTAGCTCCGGTTTGATAGTACACGTGGCGACCCTGGGACTAACCATGTTGGAGAAGCGGGTCCGATCATGTCTGACATGTGGGCCTCTGAAGGTCTTCAAATCAAGTAGATGACATTCCCTTGAGATCTTTGCAATCCCAAGGGATATATGGTACCCAGGGTACCGACAGTGGCCCCCTGGGCCCACCTCTGGGGAAGACCCTTTGGGTGAAGTCATTCCGCCGGAGGTGGGTCCATCCTTCGACTTTTGAACTGAGTCTTCAAAGGTCTTCGGATGTGCCGTTGGCGATGGTTTGGAGTTAAATCCTCGCCGCATGGCATATCCCGGGTGCGGAAGATGAGATATTTGGCGTGCGGATCTCAAGCAATTGAAGGTCGCCGGTTCCCGATAAGAAAATCGAATCGGTTCCGCACGCCTTGTCAGGCCGCCGCCTTCGGGCTTCCCGCCTCGTGATGACAACCGTTCGCCTGGGTAAGAACCTCGACTTGATCGTCGGGGTGGTCACGGGCCCTCTTGTCATCGGCAGAGTGAAATTTTTGAGTAGTATCTTCGACTTCCCTCCGGTTTCCATCCAAGCGTTGTGGGGGCTTACTTAAGAGGGAAAGCGCGCACCGTCTGGGGTTCTTTACGCCTCTCATCTGATCTTGCGCTCAAACTACCAACTTGTGCTCGCTTTTCCTCTCTTGCCTTGCTGTGCCACGATGGAGTTGGGTCTCCGCGAGAGCCGTTTGAAGACCGAAGGTGACCTGAAGAAGGTACGGGCCCTCATGGGATGGTCCCCAGACTTCTTCAACTGCCTGGTCCGCTCCGGGGAGAGCTCCTGTTCGAGAAGGAGCACGCCGGCGAAATGGTGTACTTCTCTTCGTACGCTATCGTGGGGTTGATCCCACCTTTTTCCTCCTTTTTCTTGATGCTGCTAGACTTCTATGGTCTGCAGCTATACCACCTTGGCCCCCACTCCATTCTTCTTGTGTCTGTCTTCATCCACTTCTATGAAATGTGGGTGGGCATCCCCCCTACATTGAACTCTTACGGGCCTTCTTCACCGTCCATACCACTGGTAGGAGTAATGAGTACCTTGGCTTCTACTACTTCGTGAAGCGCAAGAAGTGCCCATTCAAGTACCTCCGGTCATTTCCCTCTGGAAAGTGGGATGATTGGAAAGGACTGGATAGTGATCCGGGTGGAGGAGCACGAGAAGCTGGAGCTTCCCGAAGGCCTCACCAACATCGACACTGCAGTCTGGAGTGAAGCTCCGGTGCTGTCGGATGCTTTCAACTCTGCTCTGACCAGGATCCGCCATTGCGTGGAGGGAGGATTAACTCCTCAGGCGGTATTTTGCAATTTCCTGGTCAACAGGTGGGCACCGCTAAAGAGGAGAGAAAAACTCGCTTGGGCCCTCAACAGTGTGATGGACAACGACTGGGTCGAGACCGGGCTGAAGTCCAACATGGCGGGGACAACCTTGGAGTTTCATCTCAAGAAGTTCCAGCACGGCATCGACGTCGCGGGTGATGACTTGACCCCGCCACCAGCCTTTCTCCCTCTGAATGTCGAAGTAGAGTTCAGCAGGGAGCTCCGGCGGACGATGCCGGTGCTTGACGACCTTGGTGTTGTTGAGAGAAGATCAACCTCCAGGGTGGTGATCCCTGGGGCCTCTGAAGGTGGCTCCGACCCTGCCCCGAAGCCAAGGATCGAAGTCGTCGGCAAGGGCGAGGAGCCGGCGGACGAACCCTTGAGCCGAAAGAGGAAGCTGCAGCATGCCGACGGAAGGTCCGTCAGGCCTGCAACCTCTGCATTAGCTCCTTCTCCCCGGAGGGGGAGATCTTCTACAACCACGGCGACTGTACCCGCAGCGGCGTCCTCTCGGGGTGCTAGCTCCGGGCATGCGACTCCAGCACCAGGGCCAGTTGAGGCCTCTAGGTCTGGAGGTCCTTCCCGGTCGAGGGGGGCCTCGACTAAGGAAATGCCCGTGGCTGCAACGAGTTCCCGGGGGCCTTCCGGAGCTTCCACGCCGGCGGCGGCTATGGTCAGCCCAGAACGCCCGGGAAAGAGGTTCCGCGCAAGCTAGTGCAGAAGCCTCCCAAGGTAATTTTTCTTTACCTTAGACAATTGTTCTGTTGTAGTAACTGTTTTTTAAGTTTCTTCATCCAACATCTGCAGCGTTCCCAACAAGAGGAGCGAGGCTCCACCCTCAGCCACAGCAGCTGAAGCTGTGAGAGCGGAAGCTTCTACTCCTGTCGTGGTGCTGCCCCAAGCGGTGGCTGAAGCTGCGGCAGCTCTGGCGCCAGCTGTCATGGTCATGGACCTCGACTCATCCCCCGAGACTCCCGTGGTAGCGCCGGACCAGGGAGAGAAGATGCGCCAGCGGCACCTGCCCCGGAGGTTGAAGCCCCGGGTCTTGGTGCTGAGATGATGGAAGCTTCGGCCGTTGAGCCGGATGAAGCAATAATTTCGGCCCCAGAGCCAGAAATGGTTGAAGCCCCGACCGTTGAGCCGGAGGTTATTGAAGTCCCGGCAAGTGAGCCGGGTGTGGAGGAAGCTCCGGCAGTTGAGCCGGCTACCTCTGAAGCTCCGGCCTCAGAGCCGGTTGTAGTTGAAGATCTTTCAGCGCCCGAGCCGGTTGGAGTTGAAGCTCCGACCGCATGGCCGGTTGTTGCGGAGGCGTCAGCACTCGAACCCTTGGTGGTCAAGGTGCCAACACCCGAGCTATCGACGGAGGAGGAACCCAGGCCGAAGCCTGAAGTTACCCTTGCTCTGGAGGTGATGACGGCGGAGGTGCCTACTGCTGGGCCAGGCTGCCCGGATGAAGTCGCTGGCCCCCTGCCTGAGGGGGCAAATGAAGACCTGGCGGCGGGACCTTCGGAACCACTTCCGGAGGTCGGAACTTCTTCCACGGGACCCTCCTCAATGGCAACAGAGTCTATCCTGGAGGATGGCCCTAGTGCCGTGGAGGCTCAGGGGACCACTTTTGTGGAGTGGGACCCAATTTTTGTAAGCGAGAACCCGCTGGAACCAGCGGAGGAGACCCCAGCAGGCTCGTAACCTATTCCCTTGTCGTTGTCTATTGACAATGCTTGCTCCAGCCTGCGTCAAGTCCAGCTGGCGTTCTACCATTACAGCAAGGCTCTTGAAGAGGAGCGCCAAACCCTTAGGCGATGGCGTAACCGGCTCTACTTCGAGACCAAGCTGGCGCAGTCGAGGCTGACAGATGATAAAGAATGGATCAAGCAGGAGAAGGTCTGCATGGAATACTGGGGCAAATTATTGGATGATAGGGAGAGCATGACTCGCGCCCTCGACGCTCAATCCCGGGCCATTTATGAGCAGACCAAAGCAGCTAATAGTGCGGCTGATGAACGCCAAGAAAGGCTCGAAGCCATCAACACTACTCCCATCAAGCTCCGGGAGGCAGTTGAGGAAAGGGAGAAAAGGCTCGAAGATGAAGAGCAAAAACTCCTAGAGCTGCGAGATGACGTCTTGAGGAGGGAGGAGGAGCTCACCGAAAAGGTGGCTCTAGCTGACAAGGGTCTCGAGGAACGCACCAAGAAGTTGGAGGAGCGTTGCCTTGAGGAGGAGGAGAAGGCTTGGGTGCGGGGGCAGGAACTCTACCAGCAAGAGTGTGCCCTCGCTACCAGGGAGAAGAAAGTTAGGGGCCGGGAGAAGGACCTGGTCGACCGCCGGAACAAGATCTACCTCCAGGAGGAGGAGCTCGACAAACTCGAAAAGCAAGTTGCTGAAAAGATTCAGCAAAATGCCAAAGAGGTTGAGCGCCTGGCTTGCGAGAATTCTGAACTAGCGGCGGCCAAAAGATCCTTGGAAGAACTGAAGGGCTTGAGGACTGTGGACTCCCTACAGGTTTGGGAGTTCCCGAGCAAAGCCAACGACATGCTGACACCGATGGGCTTTAGTCCCGTGCGTCCGGATGATCCGGAGCCGGAGCTGGACCTGGCGTTGCAGGCATTGAGTTCGGCGGGTAGCAAACTCTCCAAGGTGGGTGACGTCATCGCGGACCAGTTGGAGGTTGAAGGGCAATCCCTGGCGAAGAACGCCGCAGAGTATGTGCTAACGTGCTACACCAGCCGGGATCCCCAATTCCCTCTGAACCCGGTGCTTGAAGGTCCCGTCGAAGGAGAAGGTGAAGCCTCCCGAGCCAACGTATCGAAGGTTGCTAAGAAGGTCGCCCAGTTCTTCCATAGGGTCTAGGACCATCTCTGTATCTCCCACTCATATTCTCTCTTTTTCTTCCCCAATTTTGTAATCCCTTGTCTCCAGATGAATGAAATCCAAGTTTTTGTAAATTTCATTTTTTGTCTTCAACACTTTTGTATTCACATGGCCCCCTGGTAGATGTACACAATTTGATTGTGAACATGTAACAAGAGTATATTGTGTTTTGTTGAAGACTCATTTGCTTCGAACTTGTAGAGTGTAGGTCCGAAGTCTTCGATAGTGAAGGCCCCCTGAGGTTGTCGGATCTTAGAAGCTCCGGCATTGACTATCGTCGGAGCTTAGTAGCTCCGGCAATAGTTCCTATCAACGCGTAGAGCATCGATAGTTAGACCTCCAGGGTGTCAAAGCTTAGTAGCTCCGGCAGTGACCTTTGCCAACGCGTAGTTTGTCGGCAGCAGACTCCGTTTGTGGAATCTTCTCACCATATTTTATTCTACATCGACGGCTGGTCCCCCTAGCTTTACCGGAGCTTGGTTGCTCCGGTGATTCTCGTTTTCAATGTTTAACATCGATTGTAAGCCATCTAGGGGGAGTCGGAGCTTCGTCAGCTCTGGCTTTTCTCCATCAACGTGAATTCTTTATTTTTCCTGCACACTGAAGCCAAGAAAAATAGTAAAATTCGCTCCTTGCCTATAACTTCGTCGCGGCTTACGATTCCCAAGAAAGTTTTAGGTCAAACGCGATTCTGAATACAACCGAATGTGTTGTCTTTTCTTCCAGATCCAATTGTACTTGGACCCGCCTTACTTCGGCCTGCCGGGGTGTAGGTAGAGTGGCGTACTTAGGGTGCTTGACAAGACTAAGTCGATAGCACACTCCGGCCCTAGATTGGCTTGGCGGCATTCAGGCGAGTAGGCCATGAACAATATTTGAATCCAAAAGAATTGACAATACAACTCGAATTGTACACGAACTGGTTGAACTAAAATTTCTTAAGAATTGCACAACTTTGTTATAGACAAGAAAGAGAAAAATACAAAATGTTGAGTCTGTACAAAATAAGTGCATGTGGAGTCTGTTTCACATGAGCATGTCTTTCATTATAGGTCCGGGGTACAGGGGAAGCAAGTACACTCCTAGGGTACGGAACCAAGCTAAGCGTGTTTTATTTCTCGTTTGACCCAGGGTAGCTAGCTACACTTTTAGTCCTGAGACTGTGACAAGTGTTGCATGAACTTTGCGGACCTTCTGGAAAAGGTCCGGTTGTTCTCCCGGAGGAACTACCCGACTCTGTACAATGACTCTATAATATACACCTCAAGCTATTACAGACTCACCTCCGTGATATTAAGTGTAGAACTTACGGAGGTGCTCAATGTTCCAAGGATTTGGGAGAGGTGTCCCATCCTCGGTAGCCAATCGAACGCTTCCGGGACGGGATACTTTAATCACTTGGAAGGGTCCCTCCCAGCTGGGTGAGAGTTTGTTTAACCCTTCTCTGGATTGTATTCTCCGTAGCACCAGATCGCCTTCCTCGAGTTGTCGGTTGTGTACATGCCATTGATGATAGCGCCGAAGGGCTTGGCGGTATCGGGCATTCCGAACAGCTGCATGTCACCTTCCCTCCTCTAGGAGGTCTAGGTCCTCACGCCGGAGCTGGTCCTGCATGGCTTCGTCGAAGGTCCGGACCCGGAGTGACCCCAAGGTGATTTCCGGAGGAAGAATTGCTTCAGCTCCGTACACCAGGAAGAAGGGTGTCTCTCCAGTTGACCGGTTTGGAGTTGTCCTGTTGGCCCATAGAGTGGGCGGAAACTCTTCAATCCAGTTGGCTCCATGTTTTTTCAAGCGCTCATAGGTGCGCGTTTTGAGTCCTTTCAGGATTTCTGCATTTGCTCTCTCGGCCTAGCCATTGCTTGCCGGGTGAGCTACGGAGGCGTAGCAAACTTGAATGTTGAGGTCTTCGCAATATCCTTGAAATGCAGAGCTTGTGAATTGGGTCCCATTATCAGTGATGATTTTGTTTGGGACTCCAAATCTGCGTACAATGGACTGCAAGAAGTTGATAGCAGTCTGCTTGTTGATTGTCACAACTGGAGTTGCTTCCGGCCACTTGGTGAACTTGTCAATGGCGACGTACAGGAACTTGTAACCTCCGATGGCTCTTGGGAAAGGACCCATGATGTCCATCCCCCACACAGCGAAGGGCCATGTAGGAGGTATTATTTGTAGAGGCTGAGCCGGTGTGTGAATTTGCTTTGCATGAAATTGGCATGCTTCGCATTTCTTCACCAGCTCAGTTGCATCCTGGAGTGCTGTAGGCCAGTAGAATCCATGCCGAAAGGCTTTACCGACCAGCGTGCGGAATGACGTGTGGTTCCCACACTCGCCTCCATGGATTTCTGCGAGAAGCTCGCAGCCTTCTTCCCTTGTGATGCACCGCATTAGGATGCCATTGGCACCGCGCCGGTAGAGATCCCCTTCTACCAACGTGTATCTTTTAGCCAATCTGACTATTCGGTCAGCGGATACATCATCGTCAGGAAGGATGTTGTCTTTCAAGTAGCTCCGGATCTCCGAGATCCATGCATCGGAGCTAACTTGAGCATTTGAGTCTTGCGTGCTGGGTTGCTCGGAGCTTTCGGCAGCACCTACGACCCTTGATGGCTGCCATGGTAACAGGGCCATCAGGACCGTCAGCTTTGGGATGCTGATCTCGCCCCCTTCGCTCAGTTCGGTAGGCTGAGCTGTGGGTTTTGACAATCTCCGGACAAAAGTTCCGTTAGGAGCCGGAGCTCCGGTTGACGCTTTCGTCGAGAGTTTGTCGGCTTCAGCGTTGTGAGCAAGCTGAACATTGTGGAGGTCTAGGACTTCGAAATCCTTCTGAAGCCTCTGGACTTCAATGAGGTAAGCAGCTAGCTGTAGATTGTTGCAGGAGCATTCACCCTTCACTTGTTTAATGATGAGCTATGAATCTCCCTTGACCAGCAGCTGCTAGACACCGTATGACAGTGCCACCTTTAGTCCGTAGATGAGTGCTTCGTACTCCACCATGTTGTTGGTCGCCTTGAAGTCAAGGTGTACCATGTATTTTACCTTCTCCACGGTTGGTGCGAGGGGAAGGATTCCAGCTCCGGCCCCCTGCTTTTGCATGGAGCCGTCGAAGTAGAGGATCCAGTGAGGCTCGGTGAAGATCGGAGCCTTGTGTTCTGGCTTTTGCTCACTGGGGCCCCCAGGGTTTGATGGAGAGGGAGTCCACTCCGCCACGAAATCCGCCAATGCTTGACTCTTGATTGCTTGCCTTGAAATGAATTCGAGATCGAATTCAGCCAATTCCGCTGCCCACTTTGCAATATTCCCAGTTGAGTTGGGATTATGCAAGATTGCTCGAAGTGGGTAAGAAGTCACCACTGAGATCTTGTGAGCTTGGAAATAATGGCGAAGCTTCCTGGAGGCAATAAGAACTGCATAGAGCAGCTTATGCACCTCTAGATATAGAGTCTTGGCGTCATGAAGTACTTCACTGATGAAGTACACTGGGCGCTGGATGGTCTGGACCCTCCCGCAGGGGCCCGGAGCTTCCTCTTCACTGACCCGGATCCTCCCTGAGGTATCCGAACCTTCTTCGGGGACCTCCAGGTCCTGGCTGGAGGGACCCGGAGCTTCTTCAGAAACGACCTAGACCCTCCCGGAGGGGTTTGAGTCTTCTGAAGTAACTTTTTGTGAACTCAAGTCTGGGAGCTGGGACCCAGACTCGCTTTCAGGAGCCTCCGGACCCTCCTCGAGGGGTCTGGATTCTTGAGCATGGGATAGTTCTGGTCTCTCCACAACCAGGACCATATTGACGACTTCGTCAGTTGCTGAGATGTAAAGCAGCAAAGGCTCACCAGGGTTCGGAGCTACCAGAGTTGGTAGGGTGGTGAGGAACTATTTTAGCTCCTGGAATGCCTTTTTTGCTTCTTCAGACCATTGGAATGGTCCGGACTTCCTCAATAACTTGAAGAAGGGAAGTGCCCGTTCCGCGAGTCTTAAAATGAACCGGCTGAGGGCTGCTAGACATCCAGTCAGCTTTTGGACATCTTTGATGCGGGCTGGTGGCCGCATGTCTTCAATGGCTTTGATCTTCGCCGGATTAGCTTCTATGCCCCGGTGACTTACCAGGAAACCAAGAAGTTTTCCAGAGCTAACCCCGAAGAGACACTTGTCTGGGTTTAGCTTTGTGCGCGTGACCCACAACTTGTCGAAGACAGCCTGTAAGGTGTCAAGGAGTGACTCCTTGTTCTTGACCTTGACCACGATGTCATCGACGTACACTTCCACTATGTCTTTAATGGGTTCTTCAAAAGTCTTGTACATAGCTCGTACAAAGGTTGAAGCTGCATTCTTGAGACCAAATGGCATGGTTGTATAACAGTACAATACATCTACTGTGATGAAAGAGGTATGCTCTTCATCTTCCCTAGACATTCTGATTTGATGATACCCAGAATATGCGTCTAGGAAACACAGTAATTCACACCCGGAGGTGGAATCCACTATCTGATCTATTCTAGGTAGTGGGAATGGATCTTTTGGACATGCCTTATTTAGTGTTGTGTAGTCGATACACATCCGAAGCTTCCCGCCAGCCTTAGGCACAACAACTGGGTTTGCCAGCCATTTTGGATGGAAGACTTCTCAGGTGAATCCAGCTTCGAGCAACTTCTTCACTTCTTGTCGAATGAAGTTCTGTCGCTCCACGGATTGCTTCCGAGGCTTCTGGTGTATGGGCCGGGAGTCAGGGTAGATCTTCAGATTGTGCTCAATCACTTCCCTAGGGATCCCAGGCATTTGTGATGGTTGCCAGGCAAACATGTCGACATTAGCCCGGAGGAAAGCGATGAGCGCGAATTCCTATTTGACATTCAGTCCTCCCGATATACGGGTGGTCTGAGCGGCATCGGAACCGATTTGGACGACTTTGACGGGAATGTCAGTGTCGCCGGTTGGCTGCACACGAGGTGCAGAAGTCGAGCCTCACTGATGAATGCTCGGAGGTTTTAGAGCTTGCTCCTATCTGGAGTCCTCCTCTTGCGCCGTAGTAAGCGCATGGAGTTCTTCCAGAGTAGTTACTCCGGCAGTGCGATCTCCGCAGATCCGGAGAACGCCTACTGGTGTTGGCATCTTTAACACCAGGTAACCATAATGAGTAGCAGCCATGAATTTGTCGGTGCAGTTACAGAGGCAGGTCTACCCAAGATAGCATTGAAGGGTAAGTTGATCTGAGCAACATGAAAGACCAACTTCTCGGTGCGATACTTCTCCCGGGTCCCGAAGGTAACGGGGAGGGTAATAGCACCGAGTGGGGTAATGGCTCTCGGTCCTACTCCAGAGAAAGGACGGGAGGGGTGGAGATCTGAAGGTCGGAGCTGAAGCTCGGTAAAAGCTTCGAAGCTTATAAGGTTGAGCCCCGAACCTCCGTCTACCATGACATGGTGGAGATGGATGTTATTGATGGTAGGAGATACCATCAAAGGTAACTGGCCCGCTCCAACCATGCTTCGAGGGCAGTCCGAAGCATCAAAAGTGATCGCTGTGTCCATCCACTTCCGATGAGGCTCCGCCCTGGCTGTAGAAGCTGACACATAGTCTTGAGGACGCGGCGGGAGGTGATGTCCCATGATCCACCAAAAATGGTGTTCATGGTTTTCCGACGCTCGTTGTCAGAGACGTCAGAATCGTCGTCGACGGAGGTATAGACGGCCTTTAGGACCTTTTTAGGGTTCTGAAAACCTAACTCCTCTTCAGCCGAAGCTTCGTCAACTTTTTGTTTTCCTTCCCTCTGTCGGAAAGGATCTTCTTCCCGACGCTTGATGTAGCGCTCGGCAAGGTTTTGGACCCCCCGGCAGTCTTCCAAACTGTGGTTGTCCGTCTTATGAATTGGACACCACACCTTGGGTTTGCTACCGTCTTCAGAAGACGATCGAGGTCGCTTCTCGGGGCGTGGCCCCCGGCCACCCGGAGCTGCAGCTGCTGCAGCATTAGATGCACCGGCCAACGGTTTCTTCTTGCCGTTGGTCTTTTTCTTCTTCTTGCCACTCCCGGAGGTAGTGGCTTCACCTTTGGAGGATTTTTTGTGATCCTCCGGAGATGGTTTGGAGTGCATTTCACGGCCCTCTACAGCTCTGGCACATTTGTCTGCCAAGCTAAAGAGTTCCGTGACACTGGTAATATCCTTGATCGCCAGTTTCTCCAGCATCTTCTTATCCCGCACACCCTGTCTAAATACCACAATGACAGAGGAGCTAGAGATAGAAGGGATAGTGTTTCGTACCTGAGAGAATCTCTGGATAAATGATCGCAGGGATTCTCCCCCTTTTTGCACGACTGCAAAAAGGTCCAGTTCAGTGCCTGGTCAGGTGTATGAACTCCTGAAGTTGGCGGTGAACTGCCGGCACAACTCCTCCCAACTGTTGATGGAGTTGGGTGGAAGGCTCATAAACCAGGACCGGGCGGTCCCAGTTAAAGCCACTGGAAAATAATTGGCCATTACGGCCTTATTTTCTCCAGCTGCCAAGATAGCAGTGGAGTAAATCTAAAGAAATCCGACGGGATTAACGGTCCCGTCAAACTTCTCCGTCAGGTGAGGCCGAAACTTCTGTGGCCACTTGACCATTCGCAGATGCATGGCCAGGTCTAAACATCCTCCTCCTACTCCTTCAGGAGCAGGAATGTCCTGAGCTTCTCGTCTTTCACAAGCACGCTCGATATGGACTCGGCCGTCTTGTTGACGGTATCGGCGATCAAGCTCCACCCGAATGTCATGAGTTGAAAGCCTTGACACCGTGTGAGTGCGTCGTGCCCCGGAGGGTAACGATGTCACTTGCTACGACGCTGCACGTCTCCTGTTGTTGGAAACGTGTGGACCAAGTCTGCCAGACAAAGTCCGTCACTGCGACAGGGCCCGTCCTGAAGGAGGAGGACCCTGGTTGCTGATGCGGTCGGATGCTGCTGCAACCAAATGTTCCACATCAGCCCTCCACTGCTCCATGGCATCTCGGGATGCATCCGGAGGTGGTGGGCGTTGAAGGAGAGCACGTGCTGCATGGAGCGCGTGTTTCGGGTTGTCAAGATTCGCCGACGCAGTGATTGACGCCGGTGCACCATCGCGCTGCCCAGCTTGATTTGCTGGTGGAGGTGGCGGTGATGGTAGTGTGACTTCTGCTGGAATCGTGGTTCCTACTGGTGGCTGCATATTGGAGGGATTGCCCCCAACAGCTTGAACAGTGGGATGACCATTGGATGATACAGCAGCTGAGTTCGCCATCCTTGAAATCTCAGGCGCCCCTACCTGGCGCGCCAACTGTCGGTGGTTTTGATCCGGCAGATCTCCCGACACTACTAAAGTGTTAGAGGAGTTTGAGGTTCGGTGTGGGCGCACGAAGATTCAAGAAGGTGAAATGTTGAGTGACACAAGAGACACGAAGATTTACGTGGTTCGGGCCGCCTGAGCGTAATACCCTACTCCACGGGGTGTGTTGGTGTTGTATTGGATGTATGGGCTCAACGTCAGTTGAGAGTGTTGAGTGAGCGCATCTCCTGAGCGTGTCCAGTTCCCCTCTATGTATCATCGGCCTGTCCTTTTATAGTACAAGGGCAGGCCATTACAAGTCAGCCTGGCCCGACATGTGGCCCCGGTGGTTACTCATATTGATACACATTTGATGCGCTTTATTACCCTTAATAACCGAGTTACGGGGTTTGACAGCACCATTACTGGTAATTAAGGTCGTCCGATCGTGTGTCATTAATATAGTATTAATGACACTTAATCAGGTCTTGAAGTCCTTGATTCCCCTTTGAAGATCCGGAGCCGTTGTGGAGTCTTCCGGAGGTTAGAGGCTGAAGATCCGAAGGTTGGACACGTGGCAGCTCTGGAGCATACTGTGAGGAACAGATAGGTCCGGTGCCACCTGATACGTGTCAGTTCTGGAGCTTCCCTCTGTCTGGGATTAGGTCCGGGGGTCCCGTCATGGTACATAGCCCGGAGCTTCCCCCTTGTGGGCGGTAGCTCCGGTTTGATAGTACACGTGGCGACCCTGGGACTAACCATGTTGGAGAAGCGGGTCCGGTCATGTCTGAGATGTGGGCCTCCGAAGGTCTTCAAATCAAGTAGATGACATTCCCTTGAGATCTTTGCAATCCCAAGGGATATATGGTACCCAGGGTACCGACAGTGATGTGCCAAAGAGGCAATCATAACAATTCGGGTTAAGGCCTATTGGATATTTGATCCATAAGCAATTAGGGTACTAATGGGCCTGCGACCAAAAAGCCCATTAGTACGCCTAGAAATATGAGGGTAGGGTTAGGGGCTTATCACTCCACCACGTGACAGCCCTAGCCGCCACCCCTTAATGGCCTCATGCCGAGACCCTTGCCGCGCGCGCGGTTCTAGCACAACGGCGCATGGCGTTCTTCTCCGCACATGTGGATTCCATGGAGGCGCTGCTGCTACTGTTGCGCTGATCGGCTGCGACGAACGTGTTCATCTACTGCTGCTATGAAGAGGGCGAGGAGACGAACGAGATCGTCTACTTCCCCTACACGACGGGTGTCTTCGTTCCGCTGCGCTGCGCGTCTAGTGGTAACGATCCGTGACCTCTTTACTCGCATGTTTCCTGGGTGATGCAGTAGAGTTGCTAGAGTAGCGTACCGCCGATTTCCCAACAATACACCATTTCATATCCATTCCTCCTATGTTTCCACTTTGATTTGTCTTCGTTGCTGTACACCACAAAGGACAGCACTTCTACACCTTTTGGCTTCATCTTTCTTTTGTTATACAACCTCGTTTAATAATTTGCTAAGATGTCTCTTCTTATATGCATACTCATTTCGATAGTATACTCGACAAAGGCAACTGACGAGGAGTCCAACTCAGAGGCGAGGAGTGCCCTTTTGGAGCTGCCATGGCGGGTTGTACGGAGGAAGACCAAGCCGTTGACAAGTTGACATTTACTTAGTTGCAACTCAAGTCAAGCTCTGGTTTGCATTTAAGTCATTTCTAAAAGTTTTGCTTTTATCACTATGTTGACTAGTATATGAATTGTGCATTAGGTCTATTGTGTTTTAATACTCCAAATGCATGACCCACAATCTCATGGAGTATATAGGTAGGTTTATAGCTCAATGTGTAGAATTATCATGCTAATGTTGTAGGGAATCCGGTAGAAGTCGAGTGGTTGGAATCCACTCGCGAGATAGCGATATTGTCACTTGGGATTGGTTATTTTAGAGAATGTTTTATGAATTGAATATGAGACCGGGCAGCGGGACGTGGTCTTGGGTGCGTAGCCCCATCTGTGTCGATTTAGGACCACACTGTGTGCGGCCCTGCTGGGAAAGTTTGAACTGTACAGGAGGCACACTAGATATATAGGACCCAAGAGATATAACTTGTCCACCTTAGCATTGAGCATAACCCACCACTTATAGGTGTGGATTGAAAGCAGCAAGGTGTAAACCTGCCAGCGGGCACAAACATGCTCTATGTGGGGGCCTCCTGCTCGTAGCGCTGGCACCGGTTCAGCATGTAGGTGCCGAGTGAAAGGTTGCTGCATACAACATCAGTGGAGCGTGCCTTTGCAGCTTTGAGTGTGGGTGTATGTGTTGTTCTATCCAGGTGTTATTTATTCGAATCACCATCGCTCGCAGTTATGGATCGAGCAAACTTGCTCACTGAGTCGTGATGTAGTAATAAAGAGTAGTTGTAATATTATGAATCTGCTGCTATGATTATTTTTGTATTGCAACTTGTATGGATTAGAAATAGCACAATTAAGTTTATATTTGATAAACATTTAACTTGAATAAAGCTTATGCAACCTTGAGCATGTAACATTGGGAATGAAGCGTTTCTTGTTTGATTGTGGAGTTCATGATGTGCCATGCTCAGGGAGTGTCGTTTGCTACTCTAAAACTGAATTAAGGATTTACTAATAGGCGAGTCCTTTATGCAAATTTCAGCTTTCCTATATTATATGTTCCATGTATGTAGAGTTCCATGTTTAGTGGAGACGGTTAAGTCTTGCTGAGCCTTTGTGCTCACGGTTGCTTTATATGAGGTTTTGCGAGTTTACTTATATTGCTGCTGTTTTGGTTGCCTGTGAGACCTCAGACTTTTCGAGGTGTATGGCTCATGTGACAGCACGGCGCTGCCTTATGATCTTCGTGTTGCTAGTGAGAAGCGTCCGCAGATATGGACGGCTTCACTTGGGCATAGATAGGTTGAGAGTGTGAGTAATGTACTTTCTGCTGCATGTGTACTACTACTGTACACTATGTTGTAAATAATATTTTATTGAAAAATGAAAACTTTGTATATTTACTATGTCTTTTCGTGTGTGGTGTTGGGTGTCACATCGCATGACACCATCCAATGTGATTCTTGGAATGTTAGGACCCTTGTTATGACAGTCTGGTATCAGAGCCGCATTGGGAATAGCATGCTCGAAAAGAGCCTATTTTTGAAAAACTTCGAAGTAGTTGGTCTATAATAGTATAGTTATTAAGGTGGCAAAGCTAACATACTTGTTAATATATTCTGTAACGACGCTTCGACGTCGGGTAAGAGGTAAGGTATGCCACCGCAAGCGGATCAATTGCGGTAAGGTCCCCCGTACGAGAGATAGTACGATAATTGTCCCCCATGGCTTGGCACGGAAGCTAATATGAGCATATGAACCTTCACATGGTTCTAGGAACATATGAAAGTGTTGCTCCCTGGCGTGCTTCACGCAAAAGCGTGGATACTACATTGTGTGGTCAAAAACACAAAGTATGCACCTCTTGAACGTTCAATATTCAAAGGGCCATACGCAGCGCTGATCCGTAGCGCAAGAGAAAAATTACGTGGCCACCTATTGAGCGGTTGAAAATCACGTTGTGTGTTTTTTTAAGAAACACGTGAAAGCGCCTCCTACTAGTGCAGCATTAGGCAAAGACGTGGGACCCCTGCGGGTGGTAGAAAATCCGGTCATGTACCTCGAGACGTGGCTCAGCTCGGGGCGGTCCGTATTGAATGATACAGGACGGATGTTCTTCCTTTTATCTATATTATTGTGACTGCCTGAAATGATCGCCCGTGCGGGCCATGCTGTATGGCACCATAATGAGTGTTCTGTAAATTGAGTGTCTTATGAAGGTACACTAATTGCGTTAATCGTATTATGCTTAAAACGTTTGCGAGTGATCGTTTATAGCGCCACTGATTTATATGTATACGCCGGTAATATCCGGTTAGGATTTTCACTATTGTGAGGCACGTGGTACCGACATGTATCCCATCGATGCGTAACTGAAGATTTTTTAAAAATGGCCCAAAGATGATGTAAGAATTCATGTATTAGCTATTAATCTCTGATTTTGAACTAAGTTTCAAAATTGGAGTAGTGTTGAACTAATGTGCGTCGAAAATCAGAGAGCCCTGTTTTCTGCCAGAAAAGACCTAACTTTAAAATCCATAACTCCTAGTAGAATAATATAATGAAGGTGTATTTTACATATATGGAAATATTATGAAGTCTTCCAAATATTTTCTGTTGAACTCCGGAGCAGAATTTCTCTCTATCTTATTCAAATTTTCAAATTTCCAAACACTGACAATCTAGACAGCAACTTGAAAAGGTTTGTGGACACTTCACTAATTCGACCATAACTCAAAAGGGTTCATATGATACATTCTCAGAAACCTTACGTGATGTGTAACAATGATATAAATTAAATTTCTGTCAAATTTTGAATATATCTGTATGAAAATCTGTGGACAAAACAAACATAAAGAAAGGAGGTGCTGTCAAAATTTCTCCAAAAATCTGGGTACTTTGTCAAACTTTAAAATTCATATCTCTTTAACTATAAATTCTATGAAGGCAAATAAATACAACTTTAAAATTTAGTCCTATACATGTTTCATTTTCACACCAAGACCAGAATCCCCTTCCAAATTGTTTGAAAAGTAAAAAGTACAGAAACTGTCCAGCAGCACCAAATCTGGACATTGTTTCTGTATACTTCTGTACATTACTTATAACATTAAAATTAAAAACCACCAAGACTCATATTTTAAATTTATAAGAATCTTATGAGTCATTCTACAACTTTGTAGTTTTGAGTTTTGATGAATTTGGATCAGAAATTCAAGAAACAAATGGATCAAGTGGGTACTTCCAAATGGGATGCTGGTGAAAGTCTCTAGAGAACTATCAAATTTTCAGAGTCACATCTCCTCAACCCCAACTCATCTGATGGAACACCAATACTTTATTGAAAGGTCTTGTAGTTAACTACAATTTTGTTATTCACCTCCAGAGCTGATTCTAAAGTTAGTTATCTCAAAAGCTCGGTTAAGTGCAAACTGCTCCATCTGAACAGTGAAGTAGTCAGCAGTACCACTTTTGAAGTTTCCAAATCATTCAGCTTTGGTTTCACTTCTCCAAGTTACACAACACCTCCCCATGTTGATTGTTGGAGTACGTTCTAAACCTCTTAGTTTGAAACTTAAGGGAGAAGGCGTACGCTCAAGTAACTCAAGTGTGCCATTACCAACCTCTTTGCAATGTAACGTGTCAACAACAAGATGATCAAGTGGGAGGACATCTTCGAGAGAATCCAGCTCCAAGCCCAAGGTTGACTAATCATAGAGAGAATGCAATGTTAACTCCACACGATCTATCAAGGAAGATATCAATCACCATTACATGATCAAAGATAAGATTAAGTGAAGCACCATTATGAACGACTTTAATAGCCTCGACCTTATGTCTAGTGGCACTAGATTATATAGGTAACTTAGTGATTTCTATCCCAGAAATGACATGAGTTAGTAGGTGCCTCAAAAAAATAGGTGAAGATATAAAGAAGCTAATCAGAATACACACAAGCTTTGAAAAGGTTAAGATGGTTTAATGTATTTCCCACATTTCTTATCGATACTCTCAATATGAATTCCTTGACTGTGGTTGAGTTATAAAAGTGACCTTTCTTATTGAGTGTCTTTCACGACCACAGTATCCGAGCCTTGCAAAACATCAAGTATTCTTTAATCTTATGTGAGTGGTTCTAACCATTCTTACTCGCAACTTAAAAGATGATGCGCCATACATATTGCAAGACATTGAGAATTGCACAACCCATCATGTGCAACCACCTTGTATGCACCATTTGCACCATACATATGCACCATTTACACCATATATTTGCACCACATATTGTGTATATGAATTGCACCATAAAACAAGTGATGCATCATGGAGTATGATTACTATAGAAATAAGAAAGATAGGATGCATGATTAATACTAAAAATCTGGGCAAGAAGGGATTATATCTATTTAAATCCTCATGTTGTTCAAGTCTTTTGATCCAACGCCAACTCTTGTATTATACTGTACCTCATTGATTCTTCTTCATTGAGTAATGTAGGATAGAAGAGGACATTAAAAGCTACTAGAGGGGGGTGAATGGTAGATTTAAAACTTTTTCAGCAGAAACAACGAAAATCCCTCGGAAGAAAATCAATCTGTTAAGAAATTATGTGTGCGAGTAATCTAAACGTTTTCAACCATGAAAAAGTGGTAGATATTATAGAGAATCAAGTCACGAAGAAACAACAATATCACAGAAATCCATCGAGAAAAACTCAAGTTATGATCGAAAGATCGAACACGGGTCAATCTGTTATACCCGAGTAAAAACCAGATTTGCAACATTGCAAAGAAACTCGTGTAGATAAGAAACCACAAACCAATGACTGTGAAATTTTCACAGATGATAGATAATCAAGTTTTGAAGATGACTCAAAAAGAATCACATCAATTGGATCTGTAAAACTCAAGTTATGATAAAACCACCGAAGCGACATAGTGTTGTGCAGAAACTCGACGAGAAAAACTTGTCTGAAAAAAGTCAGACGAACAAGGCACAAAAGTTACTTTAAACTACGATATTTATTCAATATAACACAAGAGGAACATCTCAAAGTCGCCTTAGCATGAGCTCTATCCTCCCTTGCTTTTATTACCAGCCCTAAGGCCAACCCAATCCAAACTAAGACTCTAATTCTACTCAGTTTCAACCGAAACTTTCCATAACTGCTCAAGACTCTTCTATACATAGATAGAAGCAATCTTAAAACTTACAAACACCGTAGGAGCCTCCTAAACATTCCTAAAACAACTCAACTTCGTTACCCACACAAAATCTAACCAAAACAAACTCGAAACTTTCCAAAATCGAACCATAACGCCTCTTCATCACGCCATGAAACCATGTTGCCATGTCCATGCACTCCTTGCACATGTGCAAACACCTTGCAACAACATCCAGGATACCTTGATATGCATTGTTTTTGACCCAACATATTGTGTGACCCCCCGATCAACTCAACCACAATTCCTTCTGAACTTTGTTGGCGAACCTCATCTTCTCCATAATACTAGTTCAATGGATCCTGTCACCAGCCATGTCATGACCTCAAGCAACACCTGCACATGAATAAACAACCATCCTTTGCGCGCCCAAGGCCTCGACTTGACTCTCGTTAGTTCGAAAACCACAACGCCTTACGTGAGCACCTCACATAAGCATGTTGCAAACATAGCAAGATAATACCAGCATTAACCACCAAAAATAACCAAAAACTTAGCAAATGAATAGTGAGCAAACCTTACCATAAGAGAGAATCAAGTTTGAAACATTGCAAGATAAAAGCAGAACCACTGGATCTTGCATCGAACCTTGCCTAAGCTAACCGGACCTTGCGCTGGACCTTGCCAAAGCTATCCGGATCTTGCGCTGGACCTAGCAAAAGCTAACCGGACCTTGTGTCAGACCTAGCTAAAGTTTGTCAGACCTCACGTTGGACCTAGACAAAGCATGATGGACCTTGCACCGGACCTACCCAAAACATGTCGGACCTATTGTCAGACCTTGCTGGAGCTACCCAAAACAAGTCGGACTTATTATCAGACCTTGTCGGAGCTCAGACCTAGAGTCGGACCTCATTTAAAAGGGTGTTTTGGCAATATTCATAACTTTTATTGTTGTCGGTACCCTGCGTATCGGGTACCCCCTGATACCGCAAACAAAGCCGAGGAGTTCCTAGGTCCCAGTGGCGGACGTCTGAAAGGGATACACATTCCGCGGAACCATATCTACCCCCCTCCTCAGGGTGGCTCCGGTGTAGCCACGTGTCCAGAAGAGTCGGACCTGCCTCCCTCATTTAGGTAGCTCTGGTGCTGCCATGTGTCTTGCAGAGCCGGACCTACCTCCCTCCTCAGGAAAGTTCTAGCACTGCCATGTGTCCAACAACACCGCGCCTATCCCCTAGTAGAGGGAAGCTCTAGAGCTTCCATGTGTCAACGCCCAAACCTACGTCAGCAACGGGAAGATAGCGGGATCTCCAACGCTGCAAACATTCAAGGGCCATCAATTGGTCGTTACAAGAGTTGGTTAACGTGTCACTAATGTTATATTAATGATGCATGATCAGAGGACTATCAAGACCAGAAACACTGCTATTAAGGCACGTTATCGCGCTATTAACCACCCGTAACACTATAGATCCTGTATAGGCTAGTTTATTATAGCCGGGGCCACTTGTCGGGCTAAGCACATACTGTAACAGCCAGTCCTTGGCATATAAAAGGGATGCGCTGCACAGTAGATGTAGGGGCTATTTGAAGCTATCACAATTGATCTCAAGCCAAATCATACAATCAACACACACCCCGTGGAGTAGTATTACGCTCAGGCGGCCCGAACCACGTAAAACTCTTAGTTTTCACCTCTTGTCTCGATCTTGACTCGCGCCCTAACCGAAAATGAACCTCCGCAGACTACTCCTTTGTAGTATGGGGCGAAGTCTCCTAGTCCACACTTCGACATTTGGTAGGCCAGGTAGGGGTAGCTTTCAAAATTCAAGTTGGTGAACTCCACCGCCGCTTCATCCAATGGACCGGATGTGCAGCCTACTGGAGGAAATCCCTCCAATGTGCACAAGTCGGCCAATGTTGTTGTTCAGGCAGGTGTCATTCCTCCACCTCCACCACCATCTCATCAGGATGGTGCATTCGCATCAGTCTCTGCATTAACAAACAACCCAGAGAATGCGTTGAACGCATCGTGGACTCTACTCCAGTGTCCACTAGCGCCGGGAGATCCTCCCGCTGCACTAGAATAGTGGCGCGCTGATGTTGAGTATTTGGTTGCAGTTGTAGCCAATGCAATCAGCAACCAACTTCTTGAGCTACTACACCCTGCATGGCACCGAGCTGGATCTGTTCACCATACAGCAGAAGTCGGGGAGTTGCTCCAATCCTTCATCCAGCCATTTTCTAAAGTACGGAACACCATCCCTTCTATCTCCAATGCTTCTGTTGTCGTTGCAATTCGATAGGGGGTCCGAGATAAGAGGATGTTGGAGGAGTTGGCAACCAAGAATGTCAGCAGCGTCACGAAGCTCTTCAGTCTGGCAGACAAATGTGTTAGAGTTACGGAGGGTCGTGAAATGCACTCCAAACCAGCTACGGAGGCAAGTCAATCATCCAAAGTTGAAGGTTCTTCCTCTGGCAGTGGAAAAAAGAAGAAGAAGAAGTCACTTAGCAACACACCTAATGTTGCCGCTACCGCAGCTCTGGGTGGCCGGGGGCCATGACCTGACAAGCGACCTCGACCATCGTCTGAAGACGACGATGATGAAAAAGATGTGGTCTATGATCCATAAATTGACGACCCACAATTTGAAGAGTGTCACAAAGTCAAGAGGCTTGCTGAATGCAACAGCAAGCGCTAAGACTAGACCCCTTTCTGCCAGCGGGAAGAAAAGCAAAAAGTCGACGAAGCTCTGTCCGATTAGGAGGTAGGCTTCCAAGATGCCAAGAAGGCATTAAAGGCGGCCTACAACACCATCAAAGATGACTTCGACATCTCCAACAATGAGCGTCCAAAGACTCTCCATATGATGTATGGAGGGTCCTGGGATATCACCTCCCAGCGCATTCTGAAGACTGTGCGTCGAGAGATGGTTGTTGATGCTCCTACCTCCAAGGAGGAACAACATCAGAAGTGGATGGATACTTCCATCAGCTTCGATGCTTTTGATTGTCTAAGTAACATGGTGGGAGCTGGACAATTACCCATGATGGTCTTCCCGACTATCAACAACATCCATCTCTACCATGTCCTGGTGGATGGAGGCACGACGCTCAAGCTCCTCAGCTTCACATCTTTTGTGCAGCTTCAGATCAACCTCTCGGACCTTAGGCCCTCACGCCCATGCTCTCGATTGGGTCTGGGAGCTATCACACCTCTTGGATCGATTACTCTATCTGTGACCTTCAGGACACAGGGCAACTACCATTCCGACAAGCTGGTGTTTGATGTGGCTCACATCAACCTACCCTTCAATGTGATCCTAGGAAGGCCAGCCCTGTATAGGTTCATGGCCATGGTCCACTATGGCTACCTCATGTTGAAGATGGCGACTCCTTCAGGCGTCCCCCAGATCCGAGGGGACTGCACTGCTGGGGTCACTGCACTGGAAGAACTTCATGCGCTTACTATAGCGCAAGAAGAAGGGTCCGGCAAGGAGCAAGCTGCTCAACAACCCCCAAGCTTGTGTCAGCGCGGCTCATCTTCTGCCCTCGTGTGCAAAAAAGCGGCGACACCGACGTTCCTGTCAAAGTCATCCAAATTGGTTCTTATGCCGCTCAGACCGCCCGTATAAAGGAGGTCTGACCGACAAATAGGAACTCACGCTCGTCACTTTCCTCTCGGTGAATGTGACGTGTTTGCATGGAAACTGTTACAAATTCCTGTGATCCCTAGGGAGGTGATCGATCATCATCTGAAGATCTAGCCCAATGCATGGCTCATACAACAGAAGCCCCAAAAGAAATTCGTTGAGCGACAGAACTTCATGGGACAAGAAGTCAAGATGCTGCTCGACGCTGGATTCATCCGGGAGGTTCACCATCCATGGTGGCTGGCAAACCCATTTGTTGTACCAAAGGCCGACGGGAAGCTTCGGATGTGCATCGACCACACTACACTTAATAAGGCATGCCCAAAAGACCCTTTTCCACTACCTAGAATAGATCATATAGTGGATTCTACCTCCGGGTGTGAATTATTATGTTTCTTAGATGCATATTGTGGATATCATCAAATTCCAATGTCTAAGGAGATGAAGAGTATACTACCTTCATTACGGTAGATGGGTTGTACTGTTACACTGCCATGCCTTTTGGTCTTAAAAATGTTGCCTCAACTTTTGTGCGAGCCATGCACAAAACCTTTGGAGAGCTGATTAGGGACCTGGTGGAAGTCTACGTCGATGACATCGTTGTCAAGGTCAAGAACCAGGACTCACTCCTGGACAATCTTCAAGCCGTCTACGACAAGCTGCGCCTGACGCGCACGAAGCTCAACTCGAACAAGTGTGTCTTCCAGGTTAGCTACGGAAAGCTCCTTGGTTTCTTGGTGGCTCACCGAGGAATTGAATCAAATCTGACAAAAATTAAAGTCATTGAAGAAATGCGGCCTCCATCCCGTATCAAGGACGTCCAGAAGCTTACTGGGTATCTGGCTTCGCTCAGCCGGTTCATCTCAAGGCTGGCAGAGCGGGTGCTATCATTCATTAAGATGTTGAGGAAGTTCGGACCATTACATTGGTCTGAAGAAGCATAGAAGGCGTTCCAGAAGCTCAAGCAACTTCTCACTACACTACCAATCATGGTAGCTCCGGAACCTGGTGAGCCTCTTATGCTTTGCATCACTTACAGAGGTTGTCAGCATGGTTCTGGTTGCGAAGAGACCAGAAATATCTTCAACTCAGGAGCTTAGACCCCTCCGAGAGGGTCTGGAGCTACCTGAAGGCGAGTCTGGGTCCCAGCCCCCATGCGCGGATCCTAAAGGCAAGGTGCCTGTGGATCAACCTCCCTCATCGGAGGGAGTATCTACTCTAGAAGGAGAAAGCTCGGACTCCACCGAGAGGGTCCGAGTTGATGAAGAAGAAGCTTCGGACCTCTCTGAAAGGGTCCGAACTTTCCAGTGTCTGGTGTACTTCATCAGTGAAGTATTACATGATGCCAAGACTCGATACATTGAGGTGCATAATGAAAGTACATCTAGGCAATCCCTTGTGGGTTTTGGACGATTGATGACAAACGAATGAGATCCTAATGAACTTGTTGAGGTGAATGCAGGTCAACTCAAATGAGATAGTTTGGCGCACTCAACAACTAAAAAATGAAGTGATGAAGAAAGAGAAAAGCCCAACTGATGAATGAAGTGCAAATTAGACTTAACTGTATAGGATGTGTGTGAGAGACACATCCCAAGAGCTCAACTCTTTGCGTATGGGTAAGGGCTTAAAATGAATCTTAAAATGCATTGAGTACTGGATTAGTCCATTCATCGACTGAACTAGTCCGTTCAACTCTCTGTTGTCTCACTTCACAGTGCATCAGACTAGTCCGTTCATAGACCGGACTAGTCTGATTAACTTTTTGGAACCTCAGTTCAAAGTGCACCAGACTAGTCCATTTATGGACCGCACTAGTCCGTTCAACTTTCTGTAAACTCAATACACTGTGCACTGGACAAGTCCATTAGAAAATAAGACTAGTCTGTTGAACTCTCTGATGTTTCATAACACATTGCACCGGACAAGTCCGTTTATCGACCAGACTAGTCTGAGAAACTTTCTGATATTCCAATTTACAGGGCACCAGACAAGTCCAAAATTCAACCGGACTAGTCCGATATACCTCACATAATTTAGAGTTTCTAGTGTGCTGCACATTTCATGCCAATTTTTCACAACACACCGGACAAGTCCGGTCCCCTGTACAGATTAGACCGGTCGTCGGGATACCTAACAGTAACATTTTTAGAAACAATATAAATAGGATATCCACGACCCCACTATAAAAAATCTTGCATTCTACTGTTTAGAATTGAAACCCTAGCGCCGCCACTTGTCCCAAGAGCAAAAAAACACATATACCCACACATCTAAGATCCTCAAAAGTGAAATCATTTGAGTATTTAGATTTGGGATTGGGAGATCGTTGTCTACGCATCATTGAGCTCTGGGGGTTTGATCTCTATACACTCTTGTATTAGTTGTAATCTTTTCGAGTGTATTCGATCATCTTTTCTGCTATAATTCTTGTGGGAGCCCTCAACGTGTGAGGTTGCCCCACTAACTCGGTGATTACCCGTGATAGTGGAATCAAGTCGACCTTGTGTGGTCACTTAACAAGGGAAAGGGTTTGAAGAGACCCATTTCTGTGTGGGCTTCCTCAACGAGGAGTAGATCTCTTTAGTGAGATCAAACCTGGTAAAAAATTTTCTCGCGTGTTCCATTTTTTTACTTTTGCACGTTTCATCATCTAGGGCATTAGAATTGATCAATCAAATAATTTGTGATCCACGTGAGCATTAAGTAATATTATGTCTTGTTCAAGTTGAAAGAATAGTAGTTACATTCCGCTACAGTTTCATTTGAAGTTCTTGCATAATCGCTTAATAGTTTCGTTGAGTTGAACAACCGGACTAGTCTGTACCACCAACCGGACCAGTACGGTCCCTCTGGTATTTGACGATTTGATTAAGTGTGAAGGAAATCTTTCAAAGCCTATTCACCCCCATCTAGGCCACATTCAATTGGTATCAGAGCAGACTCTCCATCTACGAGACTCACCTCTCAGAGTGATCAAATGGCCTCAGAGAAAAACAATGAGATCCCGAAGGTGCCCAACACTGAAGAACAACTAAACACAAAGGCATTCGATGTACTCAAGGAAAGTATACATGATGATGATGAAGTGTGTCAACTCAAGGTGCTTCTAAGGAAGAAACTTCTAAGCAAAAAGGGCAAGGAGGAAGATGAAAAGACGACGGGGAGTGGTCACCATGACTACTCCCGATATCCTTATAATTTGAATCGTCTAAATTCCAATAATCATTATCTTTCAATTCTTATGGGAAAACCTCCGCAGTTCGACGGAAATGATTATACCATGTGGAAGTACAATATGAAAATAAATCTAATCTCGTTAAACCCCAGTCTTTGGCATATTGTGTGTACAGGTGTAGATATCCCGGATACAGATGATGAACTCACATTGGAACAAGAACAAGAAATTTACCGCAAAGCACAAGCCGTTGCAGTAGTCACTTCATCTCTGAGCCGAGAAGAGTTCACCAAGATTGATGGACTGGAAAGTACCAAGGAAATCTGGGATACACTCCAGACCACACATGAAGGAAATCGCTCAGTTCGTGAGGCAAAAATTGAAATGCTCGAAGAGGAATTGGGGAGGTTTTCCATTGAGGAGGGCGAATCACCTCAAGACATGTACAACTGAATGAAGGCACTTATCAACAAGATCCGTGTGTATGGAAGCAAGAAGTAGATTGACCATGAGGTGGTTAAAAGCATGATAAGAGCATTTATGTCAGGAAATATCACGTTGTGCTCCATGATCTGTGAAAGCTCGGGGTTTCTCAAAATTACTCCAGATGAACTATTGGGCAAGATTATCAACCATGAGATGATGGAGAAGGAGGCCCAATACATCAAAGACTCGGTTGAACTTACTTCCTACAAAAAGAAGGACATTGCTTTCAAAGCGACTTGCAAGCCTAAAGGAAAGGAAGCTCGTGAAGCACAATATGAGGAAGACACAAGTGATGTGAGCACCGATTTGGATGATGAAGATATGACACTCTTCATCAAGAAATTCAAGTGAATGATGAGAAGAAGGAAGGGCAGCAACTCTAGTGATGGCAAGAGCAAAGAAAAAGGAAAATCCAAGGATCGACGTACCTACTACAACTGTGGTGAGTACGTTCACTTTATGGTTGACTTCACATATGAAGAAAATAAAAAGAAGAAGGAAGCAAAGCCTCAAGAGAAGAAAACCTTCAAGAAAAGGAGGAAAGCTCACCAAGCGCACATTGACAAGGAGTGGACTCAGATAACGAGTCCTCCTCCGATGAAGAAGAAGAGATGGCCACCATTGCCATCAAGAAGCCTACCAAGAAGTCTACGCTCTTCCCAAACATGGGAGGACGGGAGACTCATAATAATACTTGCCTCATGGCTAACGAAGGCAAGAAAAAGGATCGACTTACACCTTCCTCGATTAATTCCTCCATTGATGATTTTGATAGCTCTAGTGAAAATGAAGAAATGTTGAAAGGGTTGAGTAAAATTGCTTTAAAGAAAATAAAAATGTTGTCGGATGAAATTTTTGAGAAGGAGGAGCTTGTCAACCGACAAGAAGATATGCTCATTCAAGAAAGGAAGAGATATCAAGAGGTTGAGAAACTCCTTGAACTTGAGATGTTCTTGGATTCACTAAAAACAAGCACATGTCCACTAATGTTCAAGTTAAGAAGCAAATTACTTTTGTTAAGGAAACATCATATGAACCTGAATTGCAAATATCGTTCTGTACTTTTGATGCTTCCTATGTACTCATGAAAAATAAATCTTGACATGTCTTTGCTAAATATGCAGGGCCACACAACAAGAACTAAAAAACTTGTTTGTGGGTGCCCAAGACTCTTGTGACTAACCTGCGAGGACCCAAGCAAGCTTGGGTACCTAAAACCAAGAATTAACTTTGTTTTGCAGGCCTACTCCTCTAGTGGATCGAAATGGGTGTTGAATAGTGGATGCACTAATCACATGAGCGGAGAGAGGAGTATGTTCGTGGAGTATGAGCGCAACGTGGATCCAAGTGAAGGATATACTTTGGAGACAACATCCAAGGAATGTTCTTGGTAGCGGTAAAAATGAAATTTCTTCTCAACATACTCTTTCAAATTTTCTACATATCGATTCTCTAGATTATAATCTTTTTTCCATATCTCAGTTGTGCGACAAAGGTTATAATTGTTTATTAACTAATGAGGATGTGACTATTTTTAGAAGAAGTGATGGCTCGATTGCATTCAAGGGAATGTTGAAGGGAAAGCTTTATCTTGTTGACTTCAACAAATATAAAGCTGAACTCAACACTTGCTTGGTTGCTAAAACTAACATGGGATGGTTGTGGCATAGACAGCTAGCTCATGTTGGGATGAGAAATCTGCAGAAACTTCGATAAGGTGGTCAGATCCGAGGTTTAAAAGATGTTGTTTTCGAGAAAAACAAATCGTGTAGTGCATGCCATGCGGAAAACAAGTTGGAGCACTACACCCCACCAAGAACATTACTACAACCTCAAGACCGTTGAAACTCCTTCACATGGACCTGAAACGGGTAGCCGGCCCAGCAGCGACAGTGGAGACGCGGATGCTTGTGCCGCCGTCGAACCAACGCCACGCCAGGAAATAAAGACCTTTGTATTCCTCAGGCGCAACCTCCGCAGCCGGCGACGGATGGAAAGCGGATCCAACAAACACGAATCGGAGGAGGGTTCGTAGTAGTGCAGTGATGTCAGGTTGCCAATAACGCGCGCGGCCCTCGGACGCGTGACCGAGACATTCCATTCCGATCCCAAGCGGGGCGGTCGACAACCGTGGCATGCATGACCTGTCCCTGCTCTAGCTGCTTTCATGTCCGTAAAAAATGAATTCTCCTCAATCGTCAAGAACATTAGAAGTGACAATAGAATGAAGTTCAAGAATACTCGAGGTTAGGAGTACTGAGATGAAGAAGGAATAAAGCATGAATTTTCGGCACCCTTCTCCCCTGAACAAAATAGGGTGGCCGAACAAAAAAAACAGGACGCTCATCGAGATGGCGAGGACAATGCTGGATGAATACAAGACTTTGAACCGATTTTTGGCTGAAGCGGTAAACACGGATTGTCACGCCACAAATGGGCTATATATTCATCGACTTTTTAGGAAAATGCCATATGAGCTCCTCACTGGTAACAGACCAAATGTTCCCTATTTCAAAGTATTTGGATGCAAATGTTTTATCTTGCACAAGAAATCGAGGACTTTGAAGTTCGCTTCAAAATCGGATGAAGGGTTCTTGCTTGGTTATGATTCGAATGCCTACATCTATCGTGTCTTCAACAAAGTCTCTGGCATTGATGAAGTAGCACGTGACGTAGTGTTCGCTGAAACTAACGGCTCCCAAGTGGAGCAAGTTGATAAGTGTGTGCTAGATCAAGAAGAAGCCCCATGCCAAGCGTTGCGGAGGATGGCACTTGGTGATATTCGACCTCAAGAGCAACCACAAAACTCAAGTGCTCAAGATGAACCTCAATATGAAAGCAATGATCAAGGGGGAGCTCATGCACAAGATCAAGATCAGAAAGATCAAGAAGATCAATATAATAATGGAAGCAATGATCTAGGGGGAGACAATGACAACAAAGAAAATGAAGTGCAAGCAACTTCACAAGTCCCTCACCAAGAGTACATCAGAGTATATAAAGAGATCATCCCGTCAACAACATCATTGGAGACATTGCTAAGGGAGTAACCACTAGATCTCGCATAGCTAACTTATGTGAATATTACTCATTTGTCTCTTTTCTGAAACCATACAGGGTAGAATAAGCACTAAAGGATTGAGATTGGGTGATTTCAATGCAAGAGGAGCTGAACAACTTCAAGAGAAATGAAGTGTGGGAGCTTGTAGAAATACCAAAGGCAAACATTGTAGGAACCAAATGGGTCTTTCCGAACAAGCAAGATGCACATGGAGTGGTAACAAGAAATAAGGTGTGACTTGTGGCAAAAGGTTACTCAAAAGTCGAAGGTCTGGACTTCGACAAAACTTTCACTTCTGTAGCTAGACTTGATTCCATTTGTATTTAATTGACATATGCTACTCACCATAATTTTAATCTATATCAAATGGATGTCAAAAGTGCTTTCCTCAATGGTCCCATTATGGAGGAAGTGTACGTGGAGCAGCCACCAGGATTTGAAGATCAAGAGTACCCCAACGATGTGTATAAACTGCGTAAGGCTCTCTATGGTCTCAAACAAGCTCCTCGAGCATGGTATGAGTGCCTTAGAGATTTCCTAACTCAAAATGATTTCAAAATTTGAAAAGCTTATTATACATTGTTCACAAAACATTTTGGTGATCATCTATTTGTATGTCGAATCTATGTTGATGATATCATCTTTGGTGCTACTAATAAGTCTTTTTGTGAAGAATTTAGAAAAATTATGACATGCAGGTTCGAGATGTCGATGATGAGAGAATTAAAGTTCTTTTTGAGATTCCAAGTGAAGCAATTAAGAGAAGGCACTTTCATAAGTCAAACCAAGTACATGCAGGACATCCTCAAGAACCTCATTATGGACAAAGCCAAGCCCATCAAGACACCCATGGCAACTAATGGACATCTCAATCTCAACGAAGATGGTCCAGATGTGGACAAAAAGGTATATCGGTCTATGATTGGCTCATTACTTTATTTATGTGCATCTAGGACAGATATCATTCTTAGTGTTTATATGTGTGCAAGATATCAAGCCGCACCTAAAGAGTGCCATTTGACAGCTGCAAAAAGAAATTTAAGATACCTTGTGCACACACCTAACTTGGGCCTTTGGTATCCCAAAGGATCCAAGTTTAACTTAATAGGATATTCCAATGCCGACTATGCAAGATGCAAAGTCGATAGACAGAGCATATCGGAGACTTGCCAATTTCTTGGAAGATCCTTAGTTTGATGGTCATCTAAAAAGAAAAACTCCATTGCTCTTACCACAACCGAATCGAAGTATGTTACAGCCGATAGCTGTTGCACACAACTACTTTGGATGCAACAAACTCTAAGGGATTATGGTTACAATCTGAACCATATTCCACTCCTGTGTGATAATGAGAGTGCTATAAAAATTGCACACAACCCAGTAGAGCACTCAAGAACTAAGCACATAGATATTTTTCATCATTTCTTAAGAGATCATTCATTAAAAGGTGACATAGTAATCTCACATGTTAGGATTGAAAAACAACTTGCAGACATTTTCACCAAGCCATTAGATGAAATAGGTTTTGTGAGCTAAGAAATGAACTAAATATACTTGACTCTCGAAATGTGGCTTGAAACACTGCATACCTGGTTTTGATTTCAAAATTTACTCATTTTTTGCAAAAATTTGCCCCTTATCTCGATTTTCTCTTGAAAACTATTTAAATAATGAATCTTTGTGAGTTATGGACATTGTATGATTGTTGATTGCTTACTGGTCATGTTCATCAAGATTATTTGTGAAATGATGTCCTTTAGATCACTATTAGTTTAACCCCCCAAAATCAATTGGTTCCATTCTGTTCTGTCCAGATGAATCGGACTAGTACAGCATGAGCACCGGACTAGTCCATTGTTTCAGACTAAACCGGCCCTGGTCTGGCATACCAGACTTGTCCGGTCTGTACCGGACTAGTCTGTATTTTTCTGGTTTAACCCTAGCTCGACGCCAGAACTTCATCTCCCTTCTCTCATAATCGCTCTCCCTCTCTCACTCTCTCTCTCTCTCTCTCTCTCTTCAACCTTGAGCTCCCAAGCCTATTTTTGCATCTAGCCATCAAAATCGAAGATTTATCCAAGGGAAATCCTCTCCTAGGCGCGAAGCTTCCCCACTCCAGACTAATCTGGACCCTGCTCCACTCCTCCAACTCCAATCTTCAAATCCTTCGGTAAAATATCACTCAACCCTAATTCTCACCTTTTCTCCAATCTTGCTTATTTTTCTTGATTTGTAGTACATACATTACCTTTCTAGATGTATTCCTACTCGTTCTGCATCATACGAGCTATATTTGTTGAAAATAGGAAGTTTGGGTTCATAGGTCAGTCCGGACTAGTCCGGTTCAGGTAGGTACAAGTCTAGTACTCCGGACAAGTCCGCACTTTGAAAATGGACAAATCTGGTACCCTGACAATTTGAACCTCTAAAACAAAGTCTACAATCAATTCTTATCAATCCTTGAATTCCTCTGCTAGGCACGATGTCGTAAGCTTCCGAGGACAAATCATATGATTATGACGAAGAGCGTGACCGTGCAAGAGTGCAAAGAGCCAAAGAGAGAGTCATGAAGAAGAGGCATGCCCACAATGTTCACTCCTCTCCTCCCAACAATGTTCTTCCTAAGAAGAGGAGAGTGGTAGTGAAGAAGCCTCTGAGCAAGGAAGGTGTTGGGAGCTCGTCAGCACCTAAGTGAAGCCTTAACAAGGGCAAAGACTAGCTAGTGGTCCAATTGTCGCATTGAAGATGAAGACTCCTATTCACCACAACAAGCAGCCATCAAGTAATAATTTTACTAGACAAATAAATGAACTGGCTAAGAAATACATGAAGATTGAGGTCTATGAGCAGCCTAAACAGTCAGCTGACTCAAGGTTTTGTAGCAACTTTCATGCTGACTATTATGAGCATGTTTACATGAAGATAAGGAACCTAGTGATTGAAAGTCAGTGGGTCAATATCACCTACCTCCAATCCAAGAAGTGCCAAGCGTATCATGAGGTCCTGGAGGCATTGGAGAGACACGGGTTGAAGGATCTCATATCCTTCTAATGGGACTGGAACAATGAGGTTATAAATCGTTTTAAATCCACTCTCTACTTCGTCCGTGATGATGGGGACAAGATGATATGGATGACACATGGATCCAAGTATAGTGTCACATATGAGGAATTTGCCAGGATACTTCATCTTGAAGGTACCTTGGAAAATGTCCTCGTTATTCATAACATGAAGCCTCTGGAGAAAGATGATCTAGATTTCCTCTATGATACAAAAATGCCTTACAAGTCTACGACTACCGAATATTTGAAGCAATTCTTTGCGGTCTTGAACAAACTTCTGAGGAAGATCATAGCTCCCAAAGAAGGAGATGCAAGAACTATCCAAGGGACTCTAAGAACCTTGATGAAGGTGATAAGCAAGAGAAGGACCTTCAATGTCTTTGAATACATCTACAATGACATTATGAACATCTCCATTACTCGAAACAGGTCCTGTGGCTATGCACCCTATACCATATGCATGATTGAGAAGGTGACAGGACTAAAGTTTTTCAAAGATATTCCTCACACAGGCCTCAAGCCCTAGAAGCCTACAGTATACACTGTTCCTTCTAGTCCTACCTCACCTGCAGTGGAACAAAGATCTAAGAGGGCTCATGAGGCTCAACGACCCAGGCTGCTACTCCTGCTCCTCCACACTCTAGAGAGTCTTCCAGTGGTGTGCTGAAAATGCTTTCCTCCATCTTTGCATCCTATCGCAAAGTGGAAATTAAGCAACACAAGGAATGTCTGGCTAGGAAGAGATATCAAAGATATGTGAAGACCAACATAAAAGCTATCTGTGAGAAGCTAAACATTGAGCTAGTGGGGTCACCTCAGAATTTAGAGGATTTAGAAGAAGATTTTACTAAAATGACACCCCTCTCCGAGCAACAGTGGTCATCATTTGGTCTAGCTAGTGTCTCTTCTGCTCCTCCTCAGCATGCACTTGAACATGAACAAGAGGATGAAGATAGGACTGAGAGTGAGGGAGGCAGTGGCGATGAGTGATTCCACTCATTTTTTTCCCTTTTGGTGCCTTGATGCCAAAGGGGAAGAGATCGAGACTAGTAGCTTATTTTGTAGCCTTAAGGACTTGTGATCGAGGACATGTATCTCAGTTTCAAATTATTGTAATCTCTTGTGGATGTGCTTAGTTTATTTAATGTGTTATGCTTAGTTTAATGTTAATGTGATGATTGTTGTTATAATTGTTAAGTTCTTATCTTTTGCTCATCACATCATTTTATCACACACTCTATAGGCACCCCACCATAAATAGTGCATATATGTGAGAAGTTTTTTGTTACTCATTTATCATTCTCATATATGCACACTTTATGAAAATCAATTTTTACTCTTAATTGTGAAATCTCAATTGGTTGTCATCAATCACCAAAAAAAGGGAGATTGAAAGTGCATCTAGGCAATCCCTTGTGGGTTTTGGACGATTCGTGACAAACGAATGAGATCCTAATGAACCTGTTGAGATGAACGCAGGTCAACTCAAATGAGATAGGTTGGTCCACTCAAAAGGTGAAAAATGAAGTGATGAAGAAAGAGAAAAGCCCAATTGATGAATGAGGCGCAAAGTAGACTTAATTGTATTGGATGTGTGTGAGAGACACATCCCAGGAGCTCAAATCTTTGCATAGGGGTAAGGGCTGAAAATGAATCTTAAAATTCACTGAGCATAGGACTAGTCTGTTCATGGATCAGACTAGTCCGTACAACTCTCTGTTGTCTCACTTTACAATGGACCGGACTGGTCCGTTCATGGACCGGACTAATCCGATCAACTTTCTCGAACCTCACTTCACAGTGCATTGGACAAGTTCGTTTATGGACCGGACTAGTCCGTTCAACTTTCTGTAAACTCAATACACTATGCATCGAACAAGTCCATTCAAAAATTGGACTAGTCTGTTGAACTCTTTGATGTTTAATAACACATTGCACCGGCCAAGTCCGTTTATGGATCGGACTACTTTGAGAAACTTTCTAATATTCCAATTCATAGGGCACTGGACAAGTACGGACCCCAGCCAGACTAGTCCGGTATACCTCACAAAATTTAGGGTTTCTAGTGTGCTGCACATTTCACGCTGATTTTTCACAGCACACCAAACAAGTCCGGTCCCCTGTACGGACTAGTTTGGCCGTCGAGATCCCTAACAGTAGCATTTTTCAAAACACTATAAATTGGAGATCCACGACCCCACAATGACAACTCTCCCATTCTACTGTTCAGAATTGAAACCCTAGCGCCACCACTTGTCCCAATAGCACAAAACACATCTATCCACACCTCTAAGATCCTCAAAAGTGAAATCATTTGAGTATTCAAGTTTGGGATCGGGAGATCGATGTCTACGCGTCATTGATCTCTTGGGGTTTGATCTCTATACACTCTTGCATTACTTGTAATGTTTTCTGCTAGAATTCTTGTGGGAGCTCTCAACGTGTGAGGTTGCCCCACCAACTCACTGATAACCCGTGATAGTGGAATCAAGTCGCCCTTGTGTGGTTACTTGATGAGGGTAAGGGTTTGAAGAGACCCGACTTTGTGTGGGCTTCCTCAACGAGGAGAAGATCTCTTTGGTGATATCAAACCTCGGTAAAAATATGTGTCTAACGTGTTGCATTGTTTTACTTTTGCAAATTTGATCATCTACGGAATTAGAATTGATCAATCAAATAATTTGTGATCCACGTGAGCATTAAGTAATCTTATGTCATGTTCAAGTTGAAAGAATAGTCATTACATTCTGCTGTAGTTTCACCTGAAGTTCCTCCATAATCGCTTAATAGTTTTGTTGAACTAAACAACCGGACTAGTCCGTACTGCCAACTCGACAAGTATGGTCCCTTTGGTGTTTGATGATTTCATTAAGTGTGCAGGAAAACTTTCAAAGCCTATTCGCCCCCTCTAGGCCACATTCACATAAGCTACTGTACGCAGCCCTTATTGCCTCAAGAAAGCTTTGTCACTACTTCCAAGCCCACAAGAATTTAGTGGTAACTTCTTATCCACTGCGAGCTATTTTGCATAATCCCAATTCTACGGGAAATATCGCCAAGTGGGTAGCGGAGTTGGCAGAATTCAACCTCAAATTCCTACCTCGACATGCGATCAAGAGTCAGGTGCTGGCTGACTTTTTGTCGGAGTGGGCACCTTCTTCATCAATTCCAGGGGGGCTCGACGAGCAAAAGGCAGAACATAACGGTCTTCACAGAGCCTCACTGGACTCTCTACTTCGACAGCTCCGTGCAGAAGCAGGGGGCCGGAGCTGGAAACCTTCTCCTCGCTCCGACCGGGGAGAAGGTCAAATACATGGTGCACCTCGACTTTAAGGCAACCAACAACATGGCGGAATATGAAGCTCTCATCTTTGGTGTAAAAGCCCACATTTGAGAATAACAAGAATAGAAAATTGTGAACTTAAAAAATTTAAGTTAAAGTTAGGAATTCGGACTCATAGTGAATTACATTAGTTAATAGATGAGGTCAAAAATATGAACTTGTTAAAACTTTAAACACTTTTTGGAGAGTTCGTGTCATTTTCAAGGAAAATAGATTTCAGAAGCAGGAGTGCAAATTCAGTCAAGAAATAAGGCTAAATTCAAATCTAAAACTTTAGTCAAAAGCCCATACTGTGCTTAAGAATAAATCCTAAACCTAAACCTCAAATCAACTACATATGCTGGTTTAACTTAAAAAGGTGTCAATAAATAAACATTCATCACATCTATACAGAATTAAATAAAAACCAAGGTGTATTTGTAAACACATTGGTTGAGAATTCAAGAATTTAACTCATTCAAATATTCTATATATTTAATTAAGAGCTTCTGAAAAAATTTATTAATAAAAAGTAAAATAGGGGGCAAATCAATATTTGGGAAGTCGCATTCCAATTCAAATTTGAATTCATGTTAAACTCTCTCAAAAGTTCAAATTGGTGTGGCCACTGTGTTCCTAATATTTGAAATAGTCATGTTGTAAAGTTAGACTATTTTATCAGTTGAATTGTAAGAAAAATTAAATCAATAAATAAATGAAATTCAAATTTCAAATTTAAATCTCAAACATAAAATATTGAAATGCAAGATTTGAATTCACCAACATGTTCCTAACATTGGAAATAGACACCATACAGATTTTTACTAATCTAGGAGTTCATTTTCTATTTTATTTCTTGAATAGAGGTCAGCAAGGGTTATGATTCAAACTGGGTTCCTCTATTTGGGTGGGCCCCACAAGTCAGTCAGGGAAGATGGAACAATTTTCTTCTTTCTCTGCCTCAGGGCCATGGCGCTTGTTGCCGCTCTACACAGCAACTAACTTGCTGCCGACTTCCTCTCTGCTCTTATCCCAACTCCATGATGAAATCTATTCTTCTCTCTTGGTTGGTTTCTCTCCCAAGCAACCGCAACCATGCTGCTCTGCTATGGCCGATGCACCTTTCCTTTGCCGCGGCACTGGCGTGCCGGCTGCTCTTCTGCCCCGGCCAAGGCCCGGCTAGGTACGCGCGCACATGGCCTACGTCTTCAACAAGCGTCGACACCGCCTCCTATTCCGTATTGCTCAAATTAATCTGCTCTTTCCCATGGACGGCCATCAGAGAATGTTCTTCGCTCTGGCAAAATTATCTTGTCATGGTGAGCCTCTCGCTGTTCAAAATCCTTCGTGGGCTTGTTAACTTGCTTGCACATCTTCCTAACCAGTTCTGCCTTCATTTCCTCGCCCGTGGTGCGGAGTTCCGGTATTGTCGTCACGGCCGTTCCTGTGCCACCATGGTGAGTCTTGAGGCATCCGTGTCGCCAGCGCACACCTAAGACCTTCGCGCTCAGGAGCTGAGCGGGGTATCTCTCCACCTCCCCGACATTCTGCTGTAATGCCTTCTTCATTCCCATGCGATGCTGAGGTGGAATTGCCGCCGGGTCCTCTGTTTCGGCTGCCGCGGCGCCTCGACGTCATCCCGTCAGCTCAAACCCGTTTACGCTCAAACACCCGTATCATAAGGTTCGTTATCACCTCTTGTTAGTATCTCTGCACCCATTTGATCCTGCCATACGTTCTGCATTAAAATTTGAAACTTTTCCCCATCAGCGTTCGTTAAAACTGTTGCTAAATTTCGTAGAAATTCTCCTCACACGTTTGATAAATGTCCATTCCAATTTGGCCTTATAATCTGCATGTCCTAGTGATCAATTAGGCCAAACCAATTGAAAAATTCTCAAATCTCGGCCCCAAGAAACATTTTTCCCACCGACAGCGACGAAGCCCTAGCTCCATTGGTGAAGTTATTTTCCAGTCAATGTCAACCCAATTGGAGTCAATAATGTGCTTTTTTGTACCTGCTGGTTGCTCCACAACCAGTTCCCAAGCTTGAAACCCATCTAGACTGTGTTCCTATGAGGCCGACGAATGTGCCGCCGCCGCCGTGGCTCCTGTTGTTCCGCTCGTCACCAGGTGCCGCCAGATTACCCGTCTTGTGTTCCAAGCTCCCAGGAATATTTTCCAACATGAACCGTTGCCTTTGGTCGCCTATCCCCACGGGAACGCCCCGAGTTGCCACTGTACAGGCACACATGTGTCCCTGTCCATAGGTTGAAGATGAACCTGTCCAGTGGCCCCTCTTGTCAGCCTCTTAGGCAATCCATCAAGATCTTCTGCGCCCAATTGATTTACTGTGCCCATTAGCCTGCAACCGTGTAGTCTTGGTGTGGCCTCCTGCTCACTGGTCCCTTCACTTGTGGCCTCACCTGTCTGCCCAATTGAATTTTCCTTTTGAAAATAAATTGCAGAAAATGGTTAAAGCTTTGGAAAATCATAGACAAAAGTAGAAAACTGTGAGACCTATGTGTGCTGAATATATTGGCTTGTACTGAATACATTGGCTTTGATGATATAAGTTCTAAAATTCTGCCAAAACACCCTTTTTACAAGGTCCGACTCTAGCTCTGAGCTTTGCAGGGTCCGACTTGCTTTGCCAAGGTCCAACATGTTTTTGGGTAGCTCCGGTGAGCTTTGTCTTTAGCTCCAGCATGTTTTTGATAGCTCTGACATGTCTTTAGTAAGCTCCAATATATTTTGCTAGGTCCGACTTATGTTGGTTAGCTCCGACATATTTTTATAGCTCTAGCGCTAGGTTGTACTAGCTTTGGTATGCTCCCGCGCTAGGTTGTACTAGCTTTGGTAAGCTCCGGTTCAACGTTCGGTTAGCTTGGCAAGGTTCGGAGTTTGATCACAATGTTCCTGCTTTTACAGTGAAATGTTTCGAACTTGCTTTACATTGTTGGATGGTTTGCTTAGTATTCATTTGCTAAGTCTTTGGTGCGTTTTGATTGATATGGCTGATATCGTTTTACTGTGGTTTTGCAACATGCTTATGTGAGGTGCTCACGTAAGGTATTGTGTTCGAAACTAATTTGAGTCAAGTCGCGGACTTGGGCTAATACGGATTGGTTGTTTGTTCATGTGCAGGTGTTGCTTGAGTTCAAGTCATGACTGGTGATAGGATCCTTTCAACTAGTCTCGGGGAGGAGATGAGGTTCCAACAACCAAGTTCAAGAGGAATTGTGGTTGAATGGGTCAGGAGGTCGCGCGGGATGATTGAATCAAGGGCAGTGCATATGAAGGTTATTGGACATCGAAGGAAGGTGTTAGCATGTATTCATGTGGTGCATGACATGGAAACATGGTGCCGAAGATGGGCTAAGCAAGGAAAGATCTGGTTGGAAGGATTGGATTGTATCGGTTGATGACTTCGGCTGCGGCGGAGTCAGTTATGACTCAGTATGGAAAGTATCGAGTCGGTTATGGTAGTTTTCGTGTGGTACACGAAGATGAGTTTGTTTAGGAATGTGGGATATGTTCCTGGTTTGTTAGGAAGTATGGAGATTTTTTCTATCTGCGAATAGGAAGATCTTGAGCAGTTATGGAAAGTTTTGATTCGTGATTTGAGTAGGATTAGAGTCCTCGTTTGAGTTGAGTTTGCCTTCGGGTTGGTTATATAAGCAAGGGAGGCCAGAGCTCATGTAGACAACTTTTGGGCTGTTCCTCTTGTGTTCTGTTGAATAAAGATCGTAGTTTAAAGGAACTTTGTTCCTTGTTCATCCGACTTATTTCTTCAAGTCTTTCTCATCGAGTTTCTACACAGCACTACCTTGGTTAGGTGGCTTTATCATAACTCGCGTTTTACAGATCCGATTGATGTGATTCCTTTTGGGTTGTCTTCACAACTAAATTTTATATCATCTTTAAAAATTTAACATTCATTGGATTTGTGGTTTTGGATCTACACGAGTTTCTTTGCAGTATTGCAGATCTGTTTTTTACTCGGAATATCAGATTGACCTTTGTTCGAACTTTCGATCGTAACTTGAGTTTCTCTCGATGGATTTGAGTTATTATTTTTGCGTAGTCTTCATAACTTGATTATCTATGATATCTATCACTTTTGTCACTGTGAAACATGTTTAGATTAGTTGCACACATGGTTTCTTCAACGGATCTGTTTTCTGCCAAGTGGTGTTTTTGTTGCTTCCGCTAAAAAGTTTTAATCTACCATTCACCCCCCTCTGCTAGCTTTACATGTGCTCTCTGATCCTACAATTGGTATAAGAGTCACAATGCTTTAATATTTGTGATTTGCACATGTTTTGACTAATCATCATGGAGAAATACTCTGCAAAACCTTGTGTCTTTAGTGGTATTGATTTTCAGGTTTGGAAGGCACGTATGGAAGCCTTCATCCAGGCTCAAAGCTTCGCAATATGGGAGAAGGTGTACAAGACTTATGAAGTTCCATCAAATGATCAAGTTGCAGCTACAAATCTGAGAGATGTTGACAACAACAACAAGGCTCGGAACTTGATCATACAAGGATTAACTCAAAGCGACTTCGAACGTGTTGCACACCTACGATCTGCATACGATGTGTGGAAAGCACTTCGTGACTAACATGAAGGATCCAACACGATCAAAGAGGTAAAGAAGACATGTTCAAGAAATAATACACGTGCTTCGAGATGCAACCCGGTGAGTCCATTGATGACCTCTTTGCTCGCTTGAATAAAATTCCCAGCAACTTGCGTAGCGTCAATGTTAATTTTTCAGATGCTGAAAATGCTAGACAATTACTAAGTGCATTAGACATGTCAATTTGGGAGATGAAAGTCACATCCATTCGTGAATATACTATCATGAGTACACTTGCATTAGATGTTCTTTATTCTAAATTGAAAACTCATGAAATTGACATAATTTCACGTAAGAACGCCAACAAGTCTCTTGCATTTGTTTCTCAACATGATATGCCTAGCTCTGGCCAATCTTCATCTTGTGGTACACTTGCTTTGTTGTCCTCTCTAACCCTTGAACATATTGAGGAGTTCCAGAGGAGGAGCTAGCACTTCTCTCTACTAGGTTGTCAAAAGCATTGCAAAATGTGAGAACTAGAAGGAGAGGAAGCTCCGGACGTCAACGATGCTTCGAATGTGGTAAGACAGGACACTTCGTACAGATTTTCCTAACCTTTCAAGTCCTACTTCCCAGGAGGAAAAACAATCAAGGATGAAGCACTCCTCAACAAACGTTAAGAAGAAGAAGAAGGGCTTTACAGGTCGTCAGCTGGTGAACAGTTTTATCCCCGCACTCCAAGAACTTGGACAAGCGACCTGGACATTGGAAGTGGTGAAGATGAAGATGATTTGGAAAACTTGTGCTTCATGGCGGGCAAGTCAAGATCAAGTATGGAGGAGGCAGAACACAACAACGACAATGAAGAGGTATGTCCTACTTGCGATGAAATGTGTGATGCTATTTCTCGTGCCACTGTTATTGTTAAGAAAAAAGGACAAAAAGCTTAGGGACAATGTTGTTAAAATTGAGTCACTAGAATCTGAAATTAACTGTTTGAAATCCTTGATTCCTAGTGATGTTTCTTGTTCCTCAGGTGATTTAATATATCAACAATTGTCCTCATTAAGAAGTGCGCACACCTCCACACTTGATAAACTTGAGTTATAAATTGAAAAGAACAGAGAGCTTGCTGCACTTAATGATAAAAACTTGAAAGATGCTAGCTGTTCTACAATTGATTTGCATTGTTATACTTGTGATGATCTTGATAAGAAACTACAAGATGCTATGAATGAAATTTCTATATAGAACAATGTTTTACGAGCTCATGAAGTTAAAAATTGTTCTAATTGCAAATTAAAAGGAAAAACTTCATGTGAAAATTGCCTTGATCTGTCAAATAAACTTGATAACATGCATAGGACATTAGATCGGTTTTGTAATGGGAATAAGAACCTAAACTTGCTGCTGAATTCTTACAAGTCTTGCAATGATAAAAAAGGTTTAGGTTTTAATTCTCATGCTCATTCTAAGGCACATCCACCTAAACTGTAAAGTCATTAGGAAGTGGTTTGATTCAAATAGTTCCGAAACAAAAAGGAGTGATTTTCAAATCTGCAGGAGTGTTGTCTCATTCGGTGTCAAACAAAAATAATGTTTGCACATCTAGACATGATCACGAAGTTAAATTTCACTGTACCCAGTGTGGTAGAGATGATCATGTCATAGATTTTTGTTATATACTAGCTAAATAACAGAAAAAGGAAAGAATGATTGCTAGACCTCATAACTTTCATGCAAAATTTGCAGCACATGCTAAACTAGATGATAGGAACAAGCAACCTGCTGTAATGAGTCAAAAACATACAAAGTTTGCTCCCAAACCTACTGTTTTTCATGCTACACATGCGACACCTCGTAGGTCACTAGTTGGGTACAAAAATCCTCAAGCTTTGGCTCCACTACAAGAAACGCGATCATTTGTGACGGCTAGATTTATTTGCGACGGTCAGCCGTCGCAAATAGCTTAAATTGCGACGGCCCGCCTCTGGCCGTCGCAAATAACATGGCCGTCCCAAATAAGGACTTATTTGTGATGGCCGTCGGACTAGCCGTCGCAAATAAGAGTTTATTTGCGACGGTCAACCCTAGAGCCGTCGCAAATAAATGAGCCGTCGCAAATAAACACTTATTTGCGACGGCCAGTCCGACGGCCGTCGCAAATAGACTTTAATTGCGACGATCGAATGTCAAGGCCGTCGTAATTACGTCCGCCGTCGCAAATTAGGGCTAATATCGGGACCCTCCGGCCCCGACTCTTCATTCACTTCACTCCACCGCCGCCGCTTGCCGCGCCCCCGCCGCCGGCCCGCCGCGCCCCGACCGTCCCCGGCCCCAACGCCCCTGCGCCCCCGCCGCCGGCCCGCCCCCGGCTCTAGGCGCGCCCCTGCGCCCCCGCCGCCGGCCCGCCCCCGGCTCGGCGCCCCAGCCGCCGCCCGGCCCCGCCACCCCTGCGCTATTGCTGCCGGCCCGCCCCCACCGCCCCTGCGCTGCCGCTGCCGACCTGCCCCCGGCCCTGCCGCCCCCTGCGCCCTCGCCGCTGTGCCTGCCGACACCACCGGTCGCCCTGGACGCGCCGTCCGACACCTCCAATCTCCTCCGGCGCCGCCGGGCTCCTCCGACACCTCCCCACCGAACTCCCCCGACGCCTGACGTACGTATGATCATTTTCTTTCTTCTCTGTTGCTAGTTCATTGCTTAACATAGAGAGTAATTTGTTCGTATAAAGTGTGAGCATTATTGTGTATATCCTAAATATAAATGAGACAATAGAGCAGAGGTGCTACAAGGATCCTGAAGGTGTTGCGCGAGCGAGCTTTGAAGGGTTTTGAGATGCTGAAGGTTCTGTAGGAGCTGTGATAGTTGTCTGAGTAATTAATTATGACATCCAATGGAACGAGTTTGCTGCTGAACGTTGGCTCTTGGGTCGGCTCTTGGGTCGTGTTTGGGATGGGATGGTTTCATCGTAAAGCTTGTTTCATATTAACTGCCCACTTCTTGAACATGTGATTCTGGAGATAAAGCTTGTTTCGTTGTAGATGTGCCCAAGGATAGCAAGTTTGTGACAACTGTTGAAAGCATGCCCTCTCATAAAAAATGTCGCACTTCAGTTCAGTATGCCAGCATTTTGCACGATCTTAGCTTGCTGCATATATTTCTTAGAATGCCTGTATTTTGCACGATCTTAGCTCGCTGCATATATTTCTCGAGCATCAGCATAACTGTAAGTGTAAGTTGACTCTCTCTTTCTCCTTTTTTTTAAATAAAAAATGTACTGTACTTTTGCTTCCCGAGTCGATGAGTCCGTGGTGAGATGGGAAGGCTGCTGCTGTGTGATGTCGCTCGCGCGCGCGCGCGCGCTGAGGGGACTAGGGGAGTGAGTCATGTCTGGCGCGGGTGGGGTGGGGTAGGCAGAGGCAGGCTTTCGGCTCCGCGGCCGTGTTGTCCCCGCAGTGAGTCATTGTCTATTGTTTGATATTTATTTTTTTACTGGTGCTTATTGTTTATTGATATTTAATGTTTTTGAGTGACTACTTAATATATGTAAATAAAGGGGTTTTGGGCCGGCTCGGACCAACCCGGAAGGGCACGACACGCAATAAGTGTGATCGTACCGTATAGACCATAGTAGTGGTACCGTATGCGTCAAGGCAACATGGAAGTGAACAGGTTGGTAAGGACGTCAATGACCCGCGATTGTGGGGACAGTGGAAATGGATGTGGAATTGTCATCTGAGACCAACTTTCCTCTCACTCTTTCTCTAGTTCTTTCCTCTCTCTTAAATGACCTGAAAATGAAAATGAGCAACGTAACCTATAGCAATGTATTACCCGTTTCGGATCGGCACGTCTCACATGCCATTGGCATGTGAGATGTGCAGGTTCGGAATTGTCTCTTTTTGGACAGCCTCGGAGTGACCGAGGGGGCGTGGCTTGTGACGAGACGCGGGTCCGGATTTGGACGAGATTTCGGTGGCGTAACCCTGTTGTTCTCTGCTGCACCATTTTTGGGCGTGCAGTGGAGAACAGCGGGGTTATGCTGCTGAAATTTCGTTCGAATCTAGATCACGCGTCTCGTCATGAGCACGCTCCGCTCGATCACTCTTGGGTGGGTTTAGGATCTATCTGCCTAGGTTGTAGGGCCATGACATAACACAACAATACATTAACGACAATTTCTTTCGCGTTAAACTGCAGAGTCAAACATGGGTGAAGACCGCAGTTGAATGTATACTGGCTGGAAGAGCAGAACTGGTGGTCACTCCGATGAGTGGTTTATCAAGTTAGATCAATTTTTGGATCGAGCATTTTCGTTGTCAACGGAAGATATGGTGCGGTGCCCATTTACAAAATGTCGGAACACCAAGTTTTTGAGAAGATTGGAGCTTTCGTTTCACATATGTCGAAACGGTTTCACTCCACATTATGAAGTGTAGACCTTTCACGGCGAGACTAATTCTCGAGTCATAGCCGAAGTGGATGAGGATGATGATATAACAGAGGTTGATAGGATGGATGAGATGCTAGAAGCTCTTGAAGCAGAGGATCCTCTTACAAATGAGGCAGAGAAGTTCTTCGAGGAGCTGAAGAAATCACAAGAGCCATTGCATGAAAACACAGCTGTGACCGTACTTGTTTTCTTGACCAGATTTATGGCAATTAAGTCCAAGTACTTTTTTTCCATCAACTGCTACAATGATCTCATGAAATTGATCTGCGATATCCTTCCACAACCTCACAAAGCGCCACCAGATATGTATCAGTCAAAGATCAAGATATCTGGTCTCGGTATGAAGTATGAAAAAATTGATGTGTGCCCAGACAACTGCATGCTATTCTGGAAAGAGCACGCCAATGAGAAGATGTGCTTGAAATGTGGTAAATCGAGGTATGTCGAAGTTGTTAATGACGATGGCGATAATGTGATGACAGATGTCGCACATAAGCAGCTTCGTTACTTGCCTGTGACACCTCGGTTAAAGCGGATGTTTCTTTCAAAAAGAACCGCAAGACACATGAGATGGCACAAAGAAGGTAAACGTGAGAACAAAGAATTCTTGACGCATCTGTCCGACGGTGATGCATGGAAGGCGCTAGACCGTTTCGATCCAGACTTTTCTCGTGATGCGAGGAATGTTCGCATTGGATTAGTGACAGACGTATTCTCACCGTTCAGTACGAACGCCACGCCATACTCATGTTTGCCTGTCTTTGTCATTCCATACAACCTGCCACCTGCTTTTTGTACGAAGAACGAGTTCATGTTTCTCAGCCTCATTGTACCTGGACCTGATCATCCCGGGTCACGTCTCAACGTGATGTTAAAACCGCTGATCGAAGAATTGAAAGTCTTGTGGACAGGAGTCGAAGCGTACGACATTTACAAGAAGCAGAAATTCAACCTTCGAGCTGCTTATTTGTGGTCCGTCCATGATTTGTCGGCATACGGCATGTTTTTTGGATGGAGCACTCACGGTCGTCTGACATGTCCGATATGTGCTTCAGACACGGATTGCTTTCGACTAACTCATGGAGGCAAAATATCTTACTTCGATTGTCACAGGCGTTGGCTGCCCTCGAATCATATATTTAGGCAGCAGAGGCATGTCTTTCGAAAGAACACTGTTGTCACTAAAGGACCACCGAAGCGTCTCAACGGGTCAGAAATTTCTGATATGTTGGACAAACTGGTGCCTGATGAAGGTCGTCCTGGATATTTTGTAGGTTATGGAGAGGAACACAATTGGACTCACATATGTGGACTTTGGGAGCTACCCTATGTGAAGTCGTTGATTCTAATGCACAACATTGATGTCATGCATCAGGAGCATAATATGAGCGAAAGTATCATAAGCACTTGCATGGATATGTCTGGCAAAACGAAAGACAATTATCAAGCTAGACTAGATTTGGCGGACATTTGTCACCGTCCAACTCTTGAAATCTCTGAAAGTGGTGGAAAGCCACGTGCTTCTTTCTGTCTTCGATCGAAAGAAAAAAAAGAAGTTATGAAATGGATGAAAACTTTGAAATTCCCAGATGGTTACGCAGCTAGCCTGAAACGAGCCGTAAATGTTAACGCAGGAAACCTCACTGGGTTGAAGAGTCATGATTATCACATTATAATGGAAAGACTCCTACCTGTTATGTTTCGAGGCTATCTAGATGATGCGGTGTGGAACGTTTTAGCCGAGCTCAGCTATTTCTATAGACAGCTTTGTGCTAAAGAAATCAAGATCGGGATGATGGATAAGTTAGAGAAGGAGATACCCATACTTTTATGTAAGATGGAAAAAAAATTTCCACCGGGTTTTTTCAATCCAATGCAACATCTGCTTATCCATCTTCCATTCGAAGCTAAAGTTGGCGGTCTTGTGCAATATAGGTGGATGTATCACATTGAAAGACCGCTACGATATCTGAAACCAATGGTTGGCAATAGGGCAAGGGTGGAAGGGTGCATCGCTGAAGCATATGCTCTTAAGGAAGTAGGATACTTTTCAAGTGTCTACTTTGCAGAAGAAAACAATATCAATACTTCGGCGATGCGGTACAATGTGGACGAAACACCCCCTCTAAGCGACCTTTCCATTTTTCAAACGAGAGGCGCCACCATTGGTAGCTACACGACCTACATGCTATCCGAACAGGAAAGGACTGTTGCTTTACTCTATATGTACGCAAATATAGAAGTCATGCAAGAATACTTCGAGTAAGTGTTTCTCCTACGTTTATGCTAATCGACATATTTTGCTACACATGTACTCTAAAAGATGTTTTTTCATGTTCAGCGAGTTCCACACACAATATTGGCCACATAGGCATCAACCTACGGCCAAACAAGTAGAAGCGATGCGAAAGGAAGGAATAAATGGGGGGCAGAGTTTTCTATCTTGGTTTCGAGAATATGTAATATTCTCTCATCTTCTATGTATTATAAATTACTATTATTAAAGAAGTATTATATAATATTCTCTCGTCTTTTATAACAGTGTCGGACTCACAATGTCCATGAAGATTTGCGGCAGCTATCTTATGGATTGGTGAATGTTAGATGCTATGGTCGATATGACGTAAATGGCTTCCGATTCCGTACAACTCATTTTGAAGCTCATCGTCCTCTCGCGGCAACATCTAATTCCGGTGTTGTGACGAGAGCAATGGACACTCAAGGGAATTTAACCGATTATTATGGTATCATTAACAAAATCCTTGAATTTACTTTTACCAGAAATAAGACCCTTCGAGTTGTCTTCTTTGACTGTGACTGGTTTGATTTTACTCATGGAACTCGAGAAAACCAATTTGGAATGATGGAAGTGAAACATAAGGACCGACTACGAGGTTACGATACATTTATTCTTGCGCATCAAGTTGAACAAGTGTATTATCTACCTTATCCATGCACGAAGATCAGTGCTTGGTGGGTGGTATATAAGGTGAATCCTCGTGAGCGGCTATATACTCCTGGGGATGATGGTTACCATGATAGAGAAGACGTTGAAGAAGTGTACCAAGAAGAAGAGTTGCTAGACACTTTTATCGTCGAGCTTGGTCCAGGACTCGATCAATTAGTTGGAGATGTTGAAGACGTTGAAGATGTAGAGGCAAATGATACGCGAAAACGAAAATTAGAACAGGCCACGATGGAAGATCGTTGGGCTGGTTTAAGGAGTAGGGCACAGGCACATGACAATGATGTTGATGAATTTTGAAAGTGACTACAAGTAATGTTTTCTTAAAGATAGTAACATGAATTTTGTATATTTTATTTGCATATTTACTAATTATCTAATTACAAAAGGATGGCATCAAACAAGGGTAAGAAGGTGCCGCCGACGAGGGGGTTCTACCCCTCTAGTCCTGAGGACGCTTTCGTTGGTGCCTCGTCGACTGGCAGCAGACGCTCTCAGCTATTGGGGCGCGTTCAGACCAGCTCTAGAGCTTCGTCACAGGTAAATGTCACTCGTTTTTGACAAATTCTTTAAATTCAAATTCACATTAAACTTACTTATGAATCATTTGAATGTTGTAGTCCTCACCGGCGGACTCAGAGGCTACGGCGCCTTCGGTGAGCCAGCCCTCAGCGAGGCAGTCCTCGACCAGCCAGCCCTCGGCGAGGCAGCCCTCGGCCAGCCAGCCCTTGGCGAGTCAGCCCTCGGCGAGCCAGTCCTCGGCCAGCCAGCCCCCAGCTGGCGATGAGTTTGTTCCTGAGGCCTTTGACTTGGCTTGTGAGGAGCCGTCTGGGTCACCTGACGTGGCGCCCCAGCAGACGCGGAGGACGAGGAGGACTCACTTTGTCAGTCCTCCCGCGGTCCCTTCACAGAGTTCACAGAGGATCGTGATTCGTCCAGTCAGAGACAGATAATAAAAATTATCGTGTTCAATTTTAGTTTCTATTGTTTACTTAAGTAATGAATGAATAAATATCTTACAGGGCTTGGGACGACACGTCTTTCACCGGTGAGAGACACCACAGACCGATGAACGGTGTCCTCGGGTCCATAGTGCGTTTGCACTATCCTGGGGTCATCGACGGGGTGCCCACTCTTTCGTGGGAGGACTACGCACGCGTCCATCACCAGGAGCACGGCAACCTTCAGGAGGCCGTATGGGTCGATTTATGGTAAGTATGTTAAAAAAGTTTCTAAGTTACAACTCTTAAACTCCTTTAGTGAACATCTCTTCAATATATTTTTTATCGCAGGCAAGATATACTTTAGAGGACCCGAACGACCGTCGCCTGTTTGAGGATGTGAGGCGAGTGTTTCACTTCAACTCTGCCAAGGCACTTCGACAAGCTTTGTCGAACGCCCGTGTTCAAATTATTAATGAGCACTTGAAGGCGAACCAGCAGCACGTGTTACACTTTCGGCAAGAGAGCGAGAGGCACCTGACGGAGGAGGAGTACGCGCAGGTACGTGGAGTGTATTAAGTATTTTTTTCTGATAATTGCCTCGATGGTATTTTTAATGACTTCCAACTATGTGCAGGGCCACGTGAGCTGGTTGCAGGGTCGGACCGATGCATTTCGGGCCCTTTGTCGCTAATGGGCTAGCGATGAGTTTAAAGCTAAGTCTAAGAAGGCTCGAGACTGCAGAGGGGTCGAGGGGAAGAGCAGGCATGGGCAAGATAACCACTTGCGTTTATATAAACGCATGGTAAGTGTGTGTAACTTATGTTTATATATTAATAATATATTGTCATACTAACACGTATTGACGGGAGCGTGAGACGGGGGTGCCGCCCACCCCTGCTGAGGTCTGGAAGAGAGATCACAGGGACCCTTCTCAGCCGACGAGGTGCAGTCAGGCTGCAACCAAGCAGTTGGTAAGTTTAGAAATCATTCATATTAAATATAACTATATAGATTATTGAACTTACACGGTTTTCTTGTTTTGCAGGCTAAGTATGGGGAGGAGGCTAGGAAGATACACGGCGAGGATTTCGATTGGGAACGTCAACCGATCGATCCTCAAGCCGCCTATGCAACCGGTGGTGGAAAAGCACACGGAAGGTGAGTTTACAAGTCATTTTATCATTTTCAATTCAAAGTATTCAAGATATTTCAATTTCATATTACTGACTCTCTTTTTTATAGGCTCGCTATATTCGACGGAGTTGTCGAATCGAGGGCGGGGAGACCTGTGAGAGGCAGCTCCTCGCAGGCTTCGTCGGTGGGCACGGGAGGTCGCCGCGTATCGCATAGGGACATTGAGATGCAGTCCCTCCGAGAAACTTTAGAAGAAAACGGAAGGCGACATGAGGAGGAAAGGAGGGAGGCGGAACGCCAAAGGATCATGATGGAGGCCACGATCCAAACCCAGGCAGCAGCGTTGGCGCAGATGCGGGAAGCAATGGAGGTAACAAAATAAAAAATAAAATTCTTATTAATTCAGCGTAAATGACTTACTAATAGGTAGCATTTAAGGTTTGCAATGACAGGCTATGTCTCGGGCGCAAGGTTTGGGAATCCAGCTACCGGTACTACCACCGGTCCTTCCAGGCGATCCTTCTTCAGCGGGTCAGGTAAGTTTCTATGTAATCCTTCTTCTCCAGCGTAATAAGATTGAGATAGATGAAAGAGAGAGATAGTTAGATAGAAGAAAATGATTGAGATAGAAGAATGATATAGATAGAAGAAAGAGAGACAGAAGAAAGAGTGAAAGATAGATAAAGTAGGATAGGAATGAAGAGAGAGAGTAAGATGTAGATGGAGATAGAGAGAGGGGAAGATAGAGGGAGGGAGATGTAGATGGAGATAGAGGGAGGAAGATAGAGGGAAAAGGATAGCAATAGAGAGATAGAGTGAGACAGAAAGATAGAGTGAGAGACAAAGAGAGAAATAAAAAGAGAGAGGAAGAGAGGGGATCTAGATGAATATAGAGGGAGAGGAAGGGAGGAAGAGAGATGTTGATGCATTTATATTCTAACTCTAAGTTTCATTAATTGCAGGGATCCGCAACTGCTGCACAAACGCCATCGCTACCGCCGCCTGAAATGAGGCGCGATGACGACTTCGACTTCGGAGGTGGCTCCGAAGGTGGCTACGGAGGTCAGATGGGCGAGTGAGCCCTTTTGTTTGCTTTGTTGATGATGATGTGAGATGTATTGGAATTTATTAGTTTGTGATTGTGATGATGTTTGCTCTGTGATGATGATCTTTGCTTTGTGTATATACTGAGTGTATTGAATCTGTTCTGTGATTCTGGCCATCGAGCTGGGTAGTTTTTTCTGTTTTTTAAAAAAATAAAAAAACCTTATTTGCGACGGCTTTTTATACAGTACCGTCGCAAATAAGGTACCAGGTCGTCGCAATTAGGCCACTGCTATTTGCGATGGCCTGGCTGTCGCAAATAAGGTTTAATTGCGACAGCCGAGCCGTCGCAAATAGCTGTGTGGGTCCCGGAGGAGGACCCGTGGGCCCAGCCCATTGGACTTATTTGCGACGGTCGGGCCGTCACAAATAGAGGCACTTAATTGCGACAGCCCGGCCGTCGCAAATAAGCTTTAATTGCGACGGCACCGCCATCGCAAATAAGGTTGCGGGGCCCACCGGCCCGCGGCAATAACTTGCGACGGCCCTTCCTAGCCGTCGCAATTAAGCTTATTTGCGACGGTTGCCGTCGCAAATAAGCTTAATTGCGACGATTTATTTGTGACGGCTGGAAACCGTCGCAAATAAAGAAAGCCGTCGCAAATCGCTTATTTGCGACGGCATTTGGCTTATTTGCGACGGCCATGGCCGTCGCAAATCGTCGGGATTCCTGTAGTGCTCATAAACCTGCTGTTTTAACTTAGCTTTCGCGTGTTATTCCTGTTGGACGTCGTGTGACTCAGTACTGGATTCCTAAATGCCTTTTGACTAACCCCAGTATTGAGTCATCGATGTATTGTTCTTCCATGTAGGTTACACACTCGAGGAAGGAGAACTTTTGAATGTGGATTCAGGTTGCTCATGCCAAATGACCAGAAACAAAGAATGGTTTTTCTCCCTCTCTTTTGTGTCACATGTAGAGAATGATACTTTTGCCGATAATTCTTCAACTCCTATAATTGCTAAGGGTTCGGTTAGAGTAAATGATCACTACACTTTGAAGGATGTGGCACTTGTTAAAAAATTGAAATACAACTTGCTTTCTGTTTCACAACTACTAGATGAAAATCTAAAAATTATTTTCACCAAAAATTGCCGCAAAGTTGTAAATTCAAACAGTGAGCTTATTTTTAACATGTCATGGTTTGGAAGAGTTTTTAAAGCTGATTTTGATATGTCTTCCTCTAATCATAGGTGTCTAGTTGCTAATGATTCAAAGGACTTATATTTTTGGCATCGTAGACTTGGTCACGTAGGCTTTGACCATCTAACGTGTGTTAGTGCTCTTGATCGTATACGTGGGTTGCCTAAGCTTATAGGGGACAAAGAAATTATGTGCTCTTGCTGTAGACATGCTAAGATGGTTGCAGGTTCACTTACTCCTCTCACAATGATCATGACAACTAAATCGGTCAACTTTTGCACCTTGACACCGTAGGACCTTCACGTGTTCAATCCTTCGAAGGTAAATGGTATGTTCTTGTGATTGTTGATGATTATTCTAGATACTCTTGGGTTTACTTTATGGCATCTAACAATGAATCTTTTAGTCACTTTAGAACTTTATTTCTTAGATTATCAATTGATCACCCAGGATCTTTAAAAGCAACTAGAAGTGATAACGGAACCGAATTTAAAAATCAATCTTTTGATCACTTTTGTGCTGAAAATGGAATAGATCATCAATTTTCTTCACCATATGTACCTCAACAAAATGGTGTTGTAGAAAGAAAGAACAGAACCTTAGTTGAAATGGCTAGGACTATGCTTGATGAATATCAAACTCCTAGAAAATTTTGGGCTGATGCGATTACAACTGCCTGTTATGTCTCAAATCGTGTTTTCTTTCGCACTAAGCTAGGCAAAACACCATATGAGCTCCGGTTTGGACATAGGCCTAGTGTTACACACTTTCGAGTCTTTGGTTGCAAATGCTTTGTTAAGAAACATGGTAATCTTGATAAATTTGAACCTATATCCATTGATGGCATGTTTCTTGGTTATCCATCTCATACTAGAGGCTACCCTATGCTTTTACTTGACACTAACAAAATTGTGGAGACTTGTGAGGTGTCTTTTCATGAAGCTAGCACAGGTAATAGCTCAAACATTGCAGGTCCAGATCCATATCCGCAGGGGAGAGCATTTTCCTTGAAGATGAGGAAGAAGTGGTACTGTTGCCCGAAAATTTAGTAGCTAATGACATCGTTCCAGCTCCTAATTTTGATTCACAGAGAGCACCGACGACCACCATTGCTGGTCCAGATCCTCCTCAAGTCACAAGCTCATCGATTTGTGATGAACATGAAGAAGAAGAAGCTTGTGAAGTGTCCACTCCCCTCTGGGTTCTCAAAATTCATCCTCCACAACAAATTATTCGAAGCTTGCACAAACGAGTCACACGTTATGATGAGTTCAAAATCTGAGACAGGTATGATGGGAGAACTCACGTACTTTTTGGGGCTGCAAATCAAGCAAACCAAGGAGGGTACCTTTGTGCATCAAACGAAGTATACAAAAGACCTTTTAAGGCGCTTCAACATGGACAAAAGCAAGCCTCTTCGGACACCATTGGGAACAGCAACAACACTTGAACTTGATGAAGATGGTGAACCCGTGGATCAAAAAGAATATAGAAGCATGATCGAATCACTTTTGTACCTCACAGCATCAAGATTGGACATACAATTTAGTGTATTTCTTTGTGCACGATTTCAAGCCTCCCCGAGTACTTCACATCGTCAAGCCCTCAAAAGGATTCTCAAGTACTTACATGGAACTCAAGAGTTTGGCATTTTTCTTCCTTCTTCCTCAACGATTACATTGAAAGCTTTTTCGGATGTTGATTTTGGGGGTTGTAGGATTGATAGGAAAAGTACTTCTGGTGCTTGTCATTTTCTTGGTAATTCACTTGTTGCTTGGTCCTCTAGAAAACAAAACTCAGTTGCACAATCCACAGCTGAATCTGAATATGTAGCTGCTGCTAGTGCTTGCTCACAAATTCTTTGGATTGTTGAAACACTTAAGGACTATGGGGTTGATCTAGATAGTGTTCCACTGTTTTGTGATAACACTAGTGCCACTTGCATTGCTAAAAACCCCGTTCAACATTCTAGAACTAAGCACATTGATATTAGGTATCACTTTCTTCGTGGTAATGTTGAAAAAGGAAACATTGTGCGTCACCATGTAGATACCGAACAACAATTGGCTGACATTTTTACAAAACCTTTGGATTTCACTCGTTTCTGTTTCATTCGTAGTGAAATAGGGGTTATGCATCCTCATGGCTTACATTGAGGGGGATTTTTGAAACTTGAGAAGTCTATGTGTGAATCTGAAATTAAAATAATATGAGCATAGTATTTCATACATATATGACTTTGTGATTCCTTTTACATGCTGAAAGTTCTTACTACATTACTCGTGTTATACATTTTGTAGTTTTTGCCATGTCTAGTAATTGGAATAATTACTTACACTAAATCTGGTCAAGGTCAAACTTTCTTGCTATTTTGAACTTGTTGCATGCTCACAAGTGCTTTTAATCATAAAGAATTAATCAAGTAATCAACTCACATGTTAAGTTTTTATAAACAAATATAAATTGAGAAAAGATCAAGAGAATATGCATGCATCGCACTTCTTCTTTTGAGATGGCTTATCATTGCACTTAGACATGAACTTGGGAGAAGTTGTGTATGACAACCATGTCCTTAATCTTCTGATTGTCAAATGACATTGGCTTGGCTTGGTTGGTTAGAATAAGGCAGATGCGCATATAATCTCTTGCAAATACCACATGATCTAAATTTGTGCTTTAAAAATTAATAAAATGCAGCAACATGTGTCATGCTTTCAGGTCTTGAAATAGTTCAGTTTGTGAGATCATGACTTGCTTAAATTGAAAATTACATTCGATCTCTAGCATGTCTTACACTACTTTATGTATCTCAATGTTGTGATAGTGTAAGTTACTTGATAGTATGACTTGGATGAGCTTTGTTTTATATGTATATGTTATAATATGCTAATAACAATTAAAATTTCTCTTTTGAACCTTTCAGAATACATTGTCAAAGGGGGAGAGAAAATATGTGAATTTTTTAAGAGAATTATGCAAGGGGGAGAAATTGATTACACATTGCACATATTCACAAGTGTTTTTGGCATGATTTTTCTCAAAAGAAAAAATTGTTTATGTGGAGTTGCCAAAGGGGGAGATATTGTTTTTACAATTTTAATGTGAATAAGCTAATGTTCGGATTTTAAGTGGTGTTTCCAATGCATTCATCAAGGGGGAGATTGTAATACCTATTTGTATCGAATACATTGGCTTGTACTGAATACATTGGCTTTGATGATATAAGTTCTAAAATTCTGCTTATTCACCCTTTTTAGCAAGGTCTGACTCCAGCTCCGAGCTTCTGCAAGGTCCAACTTGCTTTGTCAAGGTCCAACATGTTTTTGGTAGCTCCGGTGAGCTTTGTCTTTAGTTTCGGCATGTTTTTGATAGCTCTGACGTGTCTTTGTTAAGCTCCGATATGTTTTGCTAGGTCCGACTTATGTTGGTTAGCTCCGACATGTTTTTCCAGCTCCAGCGCTAGGTTGTACTAGCTTTGGTAAGCTCTGGCGCTAGGTTGTACTATCTTTGGTAAGCTCCGGTTCAACGTCTGGTTAGCTTTGGCAAGGTTTTGAGTTTGATCACAATGTTCCTGCTTTTATTGTGAAATGTTTCAAACTTGCTTTATATTGTTGAAAGATTGCTTAGTATTCATTTGCTAAGTTTTTGGTGCCTTTTGGTTGATATGTATGATATCGTTTTACTGTGGTTTTGCAACATGCTTATGTGAGGTGCTCACGTAAGGTGTTGTGTTCGGAACTAATTTGAGTCAAGTCGTGGGATTGAGCTCGTACGGATTGGTTGTTTGTTCATGTGCAGGTATTGTTTGAGTTCAAGTCATGGCTGGTGACCGGATCCTTTAGACTAGTCTCAGGGAGGAGATGAGATTTCAACAACCAAGTTCAGGAGGAATTGTGGTTGAATGGGTCAGGAGGTTGCGCAGGATGATTGAATCAAAGGCAGTGCATATGAAGGTTACTGCATGTCGAAGGAAGGTATTCGCACGTATACATGCGGTGCATGATGTGGCATCATGGTCCGAAGATGGGCTAAGGAAGGAAAGATCTGGTTGGAAGGATCGGATCATATCGGTTAATGACTTCGGCTGCGGCGGAGTCGGTGATGACTCAATATGGAAAGTATCGAGTTGGTTATGGTAGTTTTCATGTGGTACAAAAAGATGAGGTTGTTTAGGAATGTGGGATATGTTCCTGGTTTGTTATGAAGTCTCAAGATTGTTTCTATCTGCGAATAGGAAGATCTTGAGCAGTTATGGAAAGTTTCGATTTGTGATTTAAGTAGGATTAGAGTCCTTGTTTGAGTTGAGTTGGCCTTCGGGATGGTTATATAAGCAAGGGAGGCCAGAGCTCATGTAGACGACTTTTGGGCTGTTCCTCTTGTGTTATATTGAATAAAGATCGTTGTTTAAAGAAACTTTTGTGCCTTGTTCATCCGACTTATTTCTTCAAGTCTTTCTCGTCGAGTTTCTGCACAGCACTACCTTGGTTAGGTAGTATTATCATAACTCGAGTTTTACATATCCGATTGGCATTATTCTTTTTTAGTTGTCTTCTCAACTAAATTTTATATCATATTTCAAAATTTCACTGTCATTGGATTTGTGGTTTTTGATCTACACGAGTTTCTTTGCAGTATTGCAGATCTGTTTTTTTACTCGGTAGATCAGATTGACCTTTGTTCTATCTTTCGATCATAACTTGAGTTTCTCTCGATGGATTTGAGTTATTCTTGTTGTGTTGTCTTAGTAACTTGATTCTCTTTGATATCTATCACTTTTTTCATGGTGAAACTCGTTTTGATTAGTCGCACACACGGTTTCTTTAATAGATCTGTTTTCTGCCGAGTGGTGTTTTCGTTGCTTCCGCTAAAAAGTTTTAATCTACCGTTCGCCCCCCCCCCCTCTGGTAGCTTTACATGTGCTCTCCGATCCTACAAAAACTCCTAAAAATGTGAAACAAAATTCTAAGGCTTCCTTATGACCTCATCTTTTCATTAAACAATTTTATTTTACATGAACAGTCCTCTAAAGTTTCTGAAAATTATGTTAAGCTTAATCCTTTGAATATTTCCTATGCACAACCCAATTATTATAATGGCCAAAATGTTTCTTTATATACATATAAGATCTAGTAAAAACCTGAGATTCAAAAAATGTTCCAGAGATAACTTAATTAGAGGACTTTGCCCTAGGTCAAATAAGATTCCAGAAAATACCAGTTTAGGTCAGAAATTAGCAAAACATTGTAGAATTCATAGTAAATTTTGGGAAGCTCTGAAAATTCTCAAATAAATTTTGTTTGAACCCTATTGAGGTTCCATAAATGTATTATTCATAAGATGAAAATCCCTGGAACAGTCTGCATAAATCCATCTTCCAAATCTTTTGCATATTTGTTTCAGAAGTTATATGCCATAGTTAATTCTCAAATTTTGTCAGAAAATCTTCCACATCCCATAGAATCTCCAGACAAATTTTCAGGATTTTTTTATTTAATTAGCTTGGTAGAATCAAGTAAGTTGTCTCAGCTTTAATGAAAACAGCAGAAAATGTCCAGGAAAATACCAGAAAATGATTCAAACTTCAAAAATGCATTGTGAACTGTAGAATGATCAGAAAATTATGAAACAAATTTTCCTAGAAACCTCATGAGCTTATCTATATGTTTATCATATTTTTTCACATGATAAACCCTCTTAAATTCCTGGAGTAAATTTCTTAATTGAAACCTTCATCATATTCTTGAGGACACATTCTTCCCTGAACACAGCTGAAATTTGTACCCTAAATTCCATATGACCTGATGAACTTCCCGTAAAAATCTTAAGAACAGTATTGATACATTCCTTTAACATTACTCATATGATGTTTACAAATTCATATATTGTATAATACACTTTATGTATATTCATATTGATAGATAACGTGATGAAGATTGACGAGGAGCGCAACCTGCAGGAGAAGGACAAGCATGGACCCCACAACAACAAGAAGATTTGCCAAGCTACAGTAGATGAGGAAGAAAGAACAATGAGGAGCTTCACCAAGATGATCAAGCACTGACTTATTGATATTTACACTATCCGCAACCTAAGGCAAACTCCGGTTTGCATTTAAGTTGTTAATATGTTTTCTTTTATAATCTATATATACAATGGTTGGTTAGAATAGGTCTTAATTGAGGAATTGGATGAAAGTGAGTTGAGGCTTATTGATGGAATTGGGTTGAGGAAAGATATGGAGATGGAAAGATTAATCTAAGTCCGGGAAGGAAGATGAGGACGTTCAAGAACATGGTTCTGTGAGCATAGTTCCTGTTTGTGTCGATTGAGGATCGTACTGTGTGCGGCCCTGCTAGACAAGTTTGAATATGTACCGGATGGATACTGGCTCTAGTGGACCCAGCAAACTGATGTAACATGTTAACTTGGGTGTTGAGGCATACCTCACTGTCCTAGACACCACGCACGTCATGAAGAGCGCGGAGGCCACTATGGCATAAGTTGTCATGTGAGTCTTGCTTCTGGGACGGCAGGACCGACTCAACATTTGGGTATCTTGTGAAAGGTGGTTGTGTACAACGTTATTGGGAGAGGCCTTACACCTCTTATAGACGGGTGTACATGATGTGCAAGCCGGGTGTATCTTAATTCGAATCACCGTCGCTCGTGGAAGGGAGCATACTTGTTCACTGCGCTGTGACGTAGTAACAACTGGAACTGGGTGCAACCTATTTTATGGATAAGCAACTTGGTTGAAGTAATTGGTAGGAGAACGAAAGTTATAATTCTAAGCAACTTCACCTGCTATTATAAAAATGAAGCAAGGATCTACTAATAGTGAACATTCACTTACTGCAGTTTAAATTCAAGTCTTATGTTCCTAGCATGTAGAGTTTCAAGATTAGGTGAGATGGTTAGGTCTTGCTGAGCCTTGTCCTCACGGTTGCATTTATACAAGTTTTGCAGGTATATAGCTATGATGGGTTCCTAGGCTTTGACCTCGTTGGGGTATATAGCCAATGGAAGCCCTGGATGCCGCTGCTATCTTCTGTGATGCTAGAGTGGAGTATCCGCAGGCTGGATGCGATCACTACTGCTGTAGTGTAGCTTCGAGAGAGTAGTATGAAGACTTCCAGTGATGTAAGATATTTTATATAAAACTCTGATATTAATATAAGTTGCTCACTTATTTTATGAGTTCTTTGTTCTTTCCTGTGTTGTGCTATTGGGTGTCGCATCGCACGATACCACCCAATGTGATTCCTAGTTTGTCTGGACTCTGGTCCTTACGGCGTCATATCAGAGCTACATTGGGAATAGCGCACCTGAAAAGGAACCTATTTTGAAAACTATAAACTTACGAGTGAGGATTCCGTACTACGCCCACATAAGCACAAATATTAGCATAGTTATTTAATGTGGCAAGCTAACATATTTGTTATTATATTCTGCAATGACGCTCCGACATCATGTAAGAGGTAAGGTACGCCACCGCAAGTGGATCAATTGCGGTAAGCTCCCCCGTATGTGAGGTAGTACGGTGATTGTCCCCCGTGGCATGGCACGGGGGTTAATATGAGTCTTTGAACTTTCTCATGGTTCTGATAACATATGAAAATGTTGCACCTCGGCGTGCTTCAGGCAAAAGCGTGGTACCCCATCGTGTGGTAAAAAATGCGATAGTATGCAACTCTTGGACAATTCATGTTCAATGAGCCATACGCAGCGCTTGAAATCAGCGTGCCTCTATGAGGTACGGGCAGTAGGTGGTATCTGTTGGGTTGATAAAATTCCCAACTGTGACAACCTGTTCGCACTCTACTCGGGTCCCCCGTCGTGTGGTTTTGAAACGCGACCACATTTCTCGAGTCATGTTCTTCTCGAGGATGGCCTTTATGGAATGATATAGGGCGTTAGATTGGACACTGATATATCATTATTGTTATTGCCTATCATGCTGTTCATGTGGCCCGCCTTTGTGGCGCATTCTGTGAAATGGACATTGCATGTCTTATGCAGGTACACTAACTACATGAAGGTATTGCGAGTAGAAATGTTTGCGAGTGCTCGATTTTAGTGCCACCTATAAGATGTATGTGCCGGAGGTAATCCGGTTAGGATTTCTATTTTGTGAGGAACGTAGTAACGACATGTCATTTGAGTTACGTCGGACACTTTGACACTTCAAGTCCGTGTCGAGAATGTAACTGCAGTATATACAAGTTTTGATTAAATCCAATGACAAAGTTCCACAATTAAAGCCTTAAAATGAATTAAATCCAAAGTCATATCAAACTTACACCACACTGTGCAGTTTTGGCAGCAAGTTGCTTAATTTTGATAGTGTATATCTCTTAATAGCCTTCACCAATGCAGGTGTGCAAAACAGTTATGGAAAGGTTGAGGAGTCCCCTACAACTTCTATTTTGACCTCCACGACTTAGTGAATGTGGTCTAGAGGGGGGTGAATAGGCTTTGAAAATTTCCTGCACACTTAATCAAATGATCAAATTCTTGATAGACCGGACTTGTCCGGTTGGATTTGCGGACTAGTCCAGTGTGCGTAATGTGTGTTGATTTGTCTAAGTGTTGATTCAGGATTTAAACTTTAAAGCAGCGGAAATGTGAACAACAAGTAATATCACTTGAGTTAACAATTGATGTTGTGAAGTTATGCGTGAGAAGCAATTTGCAATTCAAATTGTAATATTGATCAACTATGTTCCCTAATAAATCAAGATGCAAAAACAAAGAAGCACACGGGACATCGAATGTTTACCAAGGTTTGATCTCACCAAAGAGATCTAATCCTCGTTGAGGAAGCCCACACAGAGCCGGGTCTCTTCAAACCCTTTCCCTCGTCAATTCACCACACAAGGCTGACTTGATTCCACTATCACGGGTAATCATCGAGTGTATGGGGCAACCCCGAATATTGATGTCTCCCACAAGAAGTACAATGAAAAGATGATCAAATACACTCGAAAATATTATAAGAAAGAGCACGAGTGTAAAGAGATCAAACCCCAAGAGCTCAATAGCATGTGAACAACGATCTCCCAACCCCAATCTGAGTGTTCAGTTGATTTTCACCTTTTGGAACATTAGATGTGTGGGGATATGTGTTTTGGGGCTCTTACCACAAGCGGCGGTGCCAGGGTTTGAGTTTTGGACAGTAGAATACGTGTTGTATCATTGTGGGGCTGTGGATCTCCTATTTATAGGCTTTCCAAAAAAGTTACTGTTGGAGATCCCGACGACCGGACTAGTCCGTAATGGGGACCGAACTTGTCCGATGTGCTGTGTAAAAGTCGGCATGAAATGTGCAGCACACTAGAAACCCTAATTGTGTGAGGAATACCGGACTAGTCTGGTTTGTGTCTGTACTGGTCCGGTTCCAAGTGAAATTAAACTCCAAAGAGTTCAACGGACTAGTCCAATCAAATAACGGACTTGTCTGGTGCTATGTGTTATTGAACATCAGAGAGTTCAATGGACTAGTCCTGTCCTGTGGACGGACTTGTTCGGAGTGTAGTGAAAAAGGTTTACAGAGACTTGAATGGACTAGTCCGGTCCTAGATCAGACTAGTCCAATGCACTGTGTTATTTGGTTCCAAAATGTATATCGGACTAGTCCGGTCTATGGTCGGACTAGTCCGGTGCACAGTGCTTTCGGACAACAGAGAGTTGAACGGACTAGTCCGGTCCATGAACGGACTAGTCCGGTGCTCAGTGAATTTTTAGATGATTTTAAGCCCTTACTCCTACGCAAATACTTGAGCTCTTGAGATGTGTCTCTCACACAAATCTTATACATTTAAATCTATTTTGCGCTTCTGTTGTCAGTTGGGCTTTTCTCTTTTGTACACCACTTCATTTTTCACATTTTTGAGTGCAACAAAATATCTCATTTTGCTTAACCTGAAGTCATCTCACTAAATCCATTAGGATCTTATTTTTTTGTCATGAATCGTCCAAAACCCACAAGAGATTGCCTAGATGCGCTTTCACTTAGAATCATATCAAACTGGTGACAATGCCTAGAAACCAAAACTGCTGCAATTTCTGACTTATGGAACTAGTCTCTGTATTTTTACAATATTTCCACGTAGGAAAAGCTTTTCGAGCATTGTAGTACAGTTCTGGAAAGTAGAGATGACGTTCTACAAGTTTGTAATTCAAAATTTTCCCAAATTCGCCCCAGAAATATTTCAAAAGTGTAGTTTAAAATGACACATCTGTTCAGGTGTTGCCAATCTCTGGCAATAAAACTTTGAACTTTAACCAGTTATATCTTCTAATATATAAATGTAATATAGGCATATATATACATTTCAAGAAACCTTAGAAAGTCCTCTACCAAGTTTATTTTGAACTCCAAAGCTTAATATAAGTGTAACAGGGTGTAATTCAATGAATCGTCGAAGGTATCGTCACAGTCCAGAATCTGTACAGTTTGGAGCACAATTTGTAATTTGCGAGATGAAACCTGTATGAATGTTGTAAAGATGGGAAAGCAAGAATTTCTGGGAAGTTAAGATGTGGTGTCACAATGTTGTAATTTAAAGTTTCTTCAAATTTTGAAATATTATATCTTTTTAAATTGTGGCCAAAAACCAAACTTTTAGGGGAGGTTCTGCCAAATTTTACCCAGAAATCTGTCATTTTTGCAACTTCATAACTCACAAACCAGAAACTCAATGGAGTCACATGAGTAACCTTTAGAAAGGTGGGAGAGTCAGCTACAACTTTGTTAATTGGATTCCTCCATGAAAGTGTCATCTTGATATTAAAATTCGGGTTGGAGTACAGAGTGGTCAGTCTGGAGCAGAATGCAAACAGCTGCTGGCAATTAGTTATGGAGGGTTGCATCTATGCTGTTGTGCACCATATCATTCGATAATTGTCATAACCATTGCTGTTGCAAGATTACATTTTATTGGATTTACTTCGATGCCAACAGAGGAAAATACTAGGCTGACACTTTAGGGGGAAGGAGTGCACCCTAGTAACTAAGTGATGGACACCATAGTATTACACCTAGTTTACGTCAAAACGGAACCAGCAAGTTGGGAATTGATCTCAAGTAAGTAAGAATAAGTACAACATCGACTCATCGGATCAAAGAGAATGAGAAAGGGAGAACCGCTACTACAGATCATTCTTTTGGCTTGGAACTCAATGCTTGCTGATACTCAACCATTGAGTTAAGACAATTAGTTGATTTTTCACGCTGAAAAGCTCCAATGCTTCATCTTCTAGGACAAGGAACCATGAGTAGATAGTATGACTCTGAGATCCTTTAGTGATCACTTAGGTTGTTAACCCTGACTGTTTCTCAAATATAATCCCTTGTCAACCACCTATTGAGACCTACCGAAGTAGATGTTAGATAGTTGTTCTTCGAAGGTTACTCTCTTTGCCACTTCAGAGGATAAACCACCTCACCTACTTAGATGTAGACAGTAGTTTAAGAACACTACGTTATTAGAAACCTGAACCTTTGCTAATACACCGCAATTTTCTTGATCTAAGTGGTGGTTAGAAGGTCAGGGAGAACTTCTTGCTAACACTCTTATCTTGACATCATCGAACTTGGTCGAGACATGAAAGTAGCATTCCTTGTCTAGCACCTTTCATGACCAAGTTTACTCGATCCTTGTGTATCTGGGATACTTCTTGGCTTGTTTGGATTGTCTTACCTGGTTTTGCTCAAATCATAAGAATGAATGCATCATACCTTCTGCATCTCCGCCGGTCGGGATTGCATTGCATATACATATCATCATCCAACTTGTCATGCATCATGAAACGTGAATAATACTGAACTTTGAGCAAGAATGTAACCCCGTTCAAATACTTAAGTAGTGTCTAATATTGTTGAGCTATGAACAACTTTATCGTTCACAATGCCACCGACTTGCTTTGTTATCTTGAGTGATGCAAGGGAAACCCTTACATGACACCCTTGTTATCAAACGCCAATTGAGTCTTTATCCTTGACTTGCTAAGACTCGATAACCTTGATTACTGTAAAATGACTATTTTTAGTTTGTGAAGAGTTTCCTTATGATTTCTCAACCTTGCGAGTACCTTGCATTCTCTCTACTCACGAGATTATTGCCTGATTGCCAAGCTATTGATACTCCTTGACTTGTAATGCATGGTGACATTACATTGTCCAACAACCTTGTAATCACCATGTATTGAGCATCTTTGTATTTTGATGACAAGATAGAACCTTACCTTAAATTCTCTTATGTCAGTGTAAAGCGATCCTTCCTTTGACTACTTGTTGAGATAATAATTCCTTCCGAGTTAATCATTCTTTGTTGGAATATCACAATACACCTTGATTTCTATTTGACAAAATGCTCAGTCAAACCCTTAAGGACTCAATTAAAACAAAGTAATTAGCGAGGATAGCTACACCTTCTATTGTGCGTCATCATTGAGATCAAACGAATCAGGGAGCAAAGAATGGATACAAGAATCAAGATTAGAACAATAGCGTATTCAAGAGAACACAAATGACAGAAGTCGAAGACTGTAGAGTTGAATGCGTCTTCCTTATGGAAAAAGAACACATCATTTAAGAGTAAAGCAAAAGACTTCTAGGCACCGTCAGAGATTTACATGCAAAAGAATTAGACTGTACAGTTCAATCTAGCCTACATTGAGTATCTGAATTCAGATCACTCGGAAGGAGACTCATATCATAAGAAATCAGATGATATGATGCAGTAGGCTGTTACAGACTAACCACACCGTCAAGGAAACGACATCGGAAGGCGAAGGATTTTCTCCATCCAGTCACTTGGGAAAGTTATTGTCATATCACCAAGAGCTCACTTTAACCTTCTCCTTTTCCTAGAATCTCGGGACGAGATTTCTTTAAGGGGGAAGGGTTGTAAAAGCCCACATTTGAGAAGAACAAGAATAAAAAATTGTGAACTTAAAAATTTTAAGTTAAAGTTAGGAATTCAGACTCATAGTGAATTATGTTAGTTAATAGATGAGGTTAAAAATATGAACCTGTTAAAACTTTAAACAATCTTTGGGGAGTTCGTGTCATTTTCATGGAAAATAGATTTCAGAAGCAGGAGTGCAAATTCAGTCAAGAATTAGGGCTAAATTCAAATCTAAAACTTTAGTCAAAAGCCCATACTGTGCTTAAGAATAAATCCTAAACCTCAAATCAACTACATATGTTGGTTTGACTTAAAAAGGTGTCAATAAATGACATTCAAATTCACATCTATAAAAAATTAAATAAAAACCAAGGTGCATTTGTAAACAAAATCGTTGAGAATTCAAGAATTTAACTCCTTAAAATATTCTACATATTCAATTAAGATCTTCTGAAAAACTTTATTAATAAAAAAATAAAATAGGGGGGCAAATCAATAGTTGGGAAGTTGCATTCCAAATCAAATTTGAATTCAAGTTAAACTCTCTCAAAAGTCCAAATTGGTGTGACCACTGTGTTCCTAATATTTGAAAGTCATGTTGCAAAGTTTGACTATTTTAGGAGTTGAATTGTGAGATAAATTAAATCAATAAATAAATGAAATTTAAATTTCAAATTCAAATCTCAAACATAAAATATTCAAATCGAAGATTTGATTTCACCAACATGTTCCTCACATTGGAAATAGACACCATACAGATTTTTACTAATTTAGGAGATCATTTTCTATTTTATTTCTTGAATAGAAGTCAGCAGGGATTATGATTCAAACTGGGTTCCTCTGTCGGGTGGGCCCCACAGGTCAGTCAGGGAAGACGGCACAATTTTCTTCTTTCTCTGCTCGAGCACCACGGTGCTTGTTGCCGCTCCACACAGCACCTAGCTTGCTGCCGACTTCCTCTCTGCTCTTATCCCTACTCTGAGACGAAATATATTCATCTCTCGGTTGGTTTCTCTCCCAATCAACCGTGACCTTGCTGCTCTACTATGCCGATGCACCTTTGCTTTGCCACGGCACTGGCGTGCCGGGTAACACCTTCATTTTCATCCATCATGCATTACATACATTCCCATACAGGCTTAGCATTAAGCAACATAAAAAGGAACAAGATTAAAATGAATTTAGAACAAACCAGCAATTTAAAACTGTTAAGGTGCGGACTTGTCCGGCCATAATCCCGGACTAGTCTAGTGACCCTATTCTTCTTCAGAAAATCGAGTTTCTTTCAGGGCCCGGACTTGTCCGGCACAATGCACGGACTAGTCTGGTTTGGTCTCTGATGTTGTCCGAACTTGTCCGTGGTTCAAGCGGACTACTCCATTCCTTGTTGAATTTTAGTCTGGAAAACCTTTTCTTTCCAATCTCGGACTTATCCGGCCTATTACCCCGAACTTGTCCGAAAATGTCTCTGTTCCAAAATGGACTTGTCCGAAGCCACAACGGACATGCCCAAAAATGTCTCTATTCAATATCGGACTAGTCTGGTCCCTACTGCAGAATAGTCCGGCCTGTAGAAACCAACTCGAATTCTATTATTTCTCCACGATTGGTTTTTGGGTAATTGCCTTAATTGGGCCCAAGAACTTCGTGCCAAACCTCAGAGGAGCCCAAGTAGACCTCTGCACGGCCTCCACCCACCTTAGCCTCGAAATCCATCAAACCCTACCTCTCCACCTCTATATAAACACCCTACCATCCCAACTGTTCATCTCTTTGCAACAACTGAGGAAACCATCAACCCTAGTTCGTGGGATTTGGAAGGGTCATGGTTATGGTTATGGCTGGGTAATGGTCATGGTTATGGTCTGAGTTGTGATAATTGAATATGGTCGATGATAATGGTAAGAACATAGCATTTGGATGGATAATCATTGTTGGATGTGACACAATGGTAATTGATGGTAATGGACTCATTATTGGTAATTATTTGGGATATGATGAAATTATTTCACATAGACATTGTAAGATGCTTTTCATATGTTTTAAATGTACTTTTCAGCAAATAGCTGTTTTTTATTATCATTCCTTGTTTAAGCTACATGTCATTATTTTTCCACACTTGCTGAGTACGACATGTGCTCACCTTTGCATTTCCCCCACCAACAATTTCAGATGATGTTTGGGAGTATCTTGAGGATAATGCGGAGTACTAGGCTGTGTGCTGCCGTCGACTTGCCTGTGGTCAGGCTGGAGCCGCGCTACCCTATTTGCTTAGTTCGCTCAGTTTAGATTATTTCCGCTGCATTAGTTTTTAAAACTAATAATATCGATCATTAGAGTTGTAATTCTAGAATTATTGAATGTTGTAATAAAAGTACTTAATTAACTTGTGTTGTAGTAATTTTTTGTATATTGTTTGTGATGCACTTGTGTATATATGTTAAACATCCTGAACATACATATGCGTCGCACTTGGTTCATTTTCGGAAGCGGTGTCACATGCCAGCTGCTCCTCTACCCCGGCCAGGCCTGACTGGGTACGCGCGCACGTGGCCTACTTCTTCAACAAGCGTTGACACCGCCTCCTATTCCGTATTGCTCAAATAAATCTGCTCTTTCCCATGGACTGCCATCAGAGAATGTTCTTCATTTTAGCGAAATTATCTTGTCACGTTGAGCCTCTCGCTATTCTAATTCCTTTGCGGGCTTTTTAACTTGCTTGCACATCTTTTTGACCAGTTCTTCCTTCATTTCCTCGCCCATGGTGCAGAGTTCCGGCATTGTCGTCACGGCCGTTCCTGTGGCACCATGGTGAGTCTTGAGGCATCCGCGTCGCCAGTGCACACCTGAGACTTTCGCACTCATCCGATGGCGCCAAGAGCTGAGCGGGGTATTTCTCCACCTCCTCGACATGCTGCTGTAATGTCTGCTTCATTCCCATGCAATGCTGAGGCGGAATTGCTGCCGGGTCGTCTGTTTCGGCCGCCGCGGTGCCTCGACATCGTCCCGCCAGCTCGAACCCATTTTCGCTCAAACAACCGTATCATAAGGTTGTTATTACCTCTTGTTAGTATCTCTGCACCCATTTGATCCTGCCATTCGCTCTGCATTAAAATTTGCAACTTTTCCCCATCGGAGTTCGTTAAAACTGTTGCTAAATTTCGTAGAAATTCTTCTCACACGTTTGATTAACCTCCATTCCAATTCAGCCCTATAATCTGCATGTCCTAGTGATCAATCAGGCCAAACCAATTGGAAAATTATCCAATCTCGGCCCCAGGAAACATTTTTCCCCACCGGCGGCCACGAAACCCTAACTCCACCGGTGAAGTTATTTCCAGTCAATGTCAGCCCGATTGGAGTAAATAATGTGCTTTTTCGTACCTGATGGATGCTCCACGACCAGTTCCCAAGCTTGAAACCCATCTAGACTGTGTTCCTCTGAGGCCGACGAATGTGTCGCCGCCGCCGCTGTGGCTGCTGTTGTTCCGGTCGTCGCCGGGTGCCGCCAGATTGCCCGTTGTGTGTTCCAAGCTGCCAGCAGTATTTTCCACATGAACTGCTGCCTTTGGTCGCCTATTCTCACGGGAACGCCCACGAGTTGCCACTGTCCTGGCGCACATATGTCCCTGTCCAGAGATTGAAGATGAAGCTGTCCAGTGGGTCCTCTTGTCAGCCTCTTAGGTAATCCATCAAGATCTTCTGCGCCTACTTCATTTACTGCGCCCATTAGCCTGCAACCGCGTAGTCTTGGTGTGGCCTCCTCCTCACTGGTCCCTTCACTTGTGGCCTCACCTGTCCGCCCAGTTGGATTTTCCTTTAGAAAATAAATTGCAGAAAATGGTCAAAGCTTTGGAAAATGATAGATAATAGTAGAAAACTCCTTAAAATGTGAAAAAAAATTCTAAGGCTTTCTTATGACCTCATCTTTTCATTAAACCAGTTTATTCTACATGAACAGTCATCTAAAGTTTCTGAAAATTATGTTAAGCTTAGTCCTTGGAATATTTCCTATGCACAACCCAATTATTATAAAATTTTCAAACTTGGCCAACATGTTTCCTTATATACATATAATCTCTAGTAAAAACCTCAGATTCATGAAATGTTCCAAAGATAACTTAATTAGAGGACTTTGCCCTAGGTCAAATAAGATTCCAGAAAAATACCAGTTGAGGTCAGAAATTAGCAAAACATTGTAGAATTCATAGTAAATTTTGGGAAGATCAGAAAATTCTCAAAAAAATTTTGTTTGAACCCTCTGAGGTGTACTTTCGATAGATGTATTATTCATAAGATGAAAATCCCTGGAACAGTCTGCATAAATCCATCTTCCAAATCTTTTGCATATTTGTTCCAGAAATTATATGCCATAGTTAATTCTCAAATTTTGTCAGAAAATCTTCCACATCCCATATAATCTCCAGAAAAATTTCAGGATTTGTTTCTTTAACTAGCTTGGTAGAATCAAGTGAGTTGTCTCAGCTTTAATGAAAACAGCAGAAAAGGCCCAGGAAAATACCAGAAAATGATTCAAACTTCAAAAATGCATTGTGAACTGTAGAAGGATCAGAAAATTATGAAACAAGTTTTCATAGAAACCTCATGACCTCATTATCTGTTTATAATACTTTTTCACATGATAAACCCTCTTAAATTCCTGGAGTAATTTTCTTAATTGAAACCTTCATCATATTCTTGAGGACACATTCTTCCCTGAACCCAGCTGAAATTTGTACCCTAAATTCCATATGACCTGATGAACTTCCCATAAAAATCTTAAGAACAGTATTGATCCATTCCTTTAACATTACTCATGTGATTTTTACAAATTCATATATTGTATAATACACTTTGTGCATATTCATATCGATAGATAACGTGATGAAGATTGACAAGGAGCGCAACTTGGAGGAGAAGGACTAGCGTGGACCCCGCAACAAGAAGAAGATTTGCTAAGCAACAGTAGACGAGGAAGAAAGAAGAACGATGATGAGCTTCGCCAAGATGATCATGCACTAACTTGTTGACATTTACACTAGCCACAACCTAAGGCAAGCCCTGGTTTACATTTAAGTTGTTAATATGTTTTGATTTTATAATCTATACAATGGTAATTGTGCATTAAGTCTAGGGATGTATGATACTCCACATGCATGACCCTTGAATCCCTGAAGTCTGGTTAGAATAGGAGTTAGTATGATTTCTACTGATATATTAAAGTTGAGGAATTGGATGAAAGTGAGTTGAGGATTATGGATGGAATTGAGTTGAGGAAAGGAATGGAGATGGAAAGATTAATCTAAAAACGGGCAGGAAGATTAGGACGCTCAAGAACGTGGTTCTGTGAGCATAGTTTCTGTATGTGTCGATTGAGTACCGTACCGTGTGCGGCCCTACTGGACAAGTTTGAATATGCGAATGCATACTAGCTCTAGTGGACCCAGCAAACTGATGTAACATGTTATCTTGGGTGTTGCGGCATACCCCACCATCGTAGACAGCACGCACGTCATGAGGAGAGCAGAGGCCACTGTGGCATAGGTCGTCATGTGTGTCTTGCTTCCGGGACGGTAGGACCGACTCAACATTTGGGTATCTTGTGAAAGGTGGTTGTGTACAACGTTATTGGGAGAGGCCGTACACCCCTTCTAGATTGGTGTACGTGACGTGCAAGTCAGGTGTATCTTAATTCAAATCACCATCGCTCGCGGAAGGGAGCATACTTGATCACTGCGCTGTGACGTAGCAACAACTGGAACTGGGTGGAACCTATTGTGTGGTTAAGCAACTTGGTTGAAGTAGTTGATAGGAGAACTAAAGTTATAATTCTAAGAAACTTCACCTACTATTATAAAATCGAAGCAATGAGCTACTAATAGTGAACATTTACTTACTGCAGTTTAAATTCAAGTCTTACGTTCCCCACATGTGGAGTTTCATGTTTAGGTGAGACGGTTAAGTCTTGCTGAGCCTTGTGCTCACGGTTGCATTCTACGAGTTTTGAAGGTATATAGCTATGAACGGTTTTTAGGCTTTGGCCTTGTCAGTGTATATATCCAATGGAAGCCCTGGACGCCACTGCTATTTTCTGTGATGCTAGAGTGGAGTATCCGCGAGCTGGATACGACCGCTACTGCTGTAGTGTAGGTTCGAGAGAGTAGTATGAAGACTTCTGCTGATGTAAGATATTTTGTATAAAACTCTAAGATTAATATAAGTTGCTCACTTATGTTATGAGTTATTTGTTTTTTTCTATATTGTGCTATTGGATGTCGCATCGCATGACACCACCCAATGTGATTCCTGGCTTATCTGGACCCTGGTCCTCACATTCGGACTCAAGGTGGCGATATCATATGGCGTCCGACAGCTCCTGGTGAAGGGTGACTCGCAAATCATCATCAAGCAAGTCAAAGGTGAATGCAGTTGCAATAACCCTAACCTTGCTGCATATCTACTTGAAGTCCAGAAGGTGCAGAAAGACTTCCATGTCCTGGACCTTTGCCATGTCTAGCGTCTCAACAATGTTGAAGATGACAACCTCTTGACAAAGTCTTGAACCGGAGCTCAAGCTCCTGACAAGTTTTTTCTGAGGAGATTGTCATCACCTGCCGCTCAGCATGTCGTACCAAGTGATGGGGGTGATACCAGCACCCCAAAGCTGGCGATCTCGGTGGCCCTATTCCCATGGCACCAACAAGGGATCGTAGGCCCTGCAGGAGGCTCTGAGCAACCATATTCACAAGATCCAGAAGCTCAAGTCAGCCCCGATGCATGGATCTCGGAGGTTCGGGACTACTTGAAAGACAACTCCCTTCCTGAAGATGGTGTATCCGCTAAGCGAATTGTTAGGTTGGCTAAAAAATACATGTTGGTAGAAGGGGATCTCTACCAACGTGGCGCCAACGTCATTCTAATGAGATCCATGGAGGCAAGTGTGGGAATCACGCGTCTTCTCATGATGCAGTCGAGCTGGTAAAGAAGTGTGAAGCGTGCTAGTTTCTCGCAAAGCAGATTCACACACCAACTCAGTCATTGCAGATGATACCTCCCTCGGGACCATTCGCTGTGTGGGGGATGGACATTTTGGGACCTTTCTCAATATCCGTCGGAGGTTACAGGTTCCCGTATGTCGCCATCGACAAGTTCACTAAGTGGTCGAAAGCTACTCCAGTTGTGACTATCAACAAGCAATCTGCCATCAAATTCTTGAAGTCCATAGTCTGCAGATTTGGAGTTTCGAACAGAATCATCACTGACAACAGAACCCAATTCACAAGTGCAGCAGTCCAAGAGTACTGCGAAGAACTCAACATATCAGTAAGCTACGCATCTGTAGCTCATCCGACAATCAATAGCCAAGCTGAGAGAGCAAATGCAAAAATACTCAAGGGACTCAAGACGCGCACTTATGAGTGCTTGAAGAACATGGCACAAACTGGATAGAAGAGCTTCCGTTTGCATTATGGGTGAGGCGGACTACACCGAGCCATGCCACACGAGAGACACCCTTCTTCTTAGTGTACGGAGCTGAAGCTATCCTTCCTCCGAAGATCACCATGGGTTCCCTCTAGGTCCGGACCTTTGACGAAGCCATGCAGGACCAGTTTCGTGGTGAAGACCTAGACCTCATTGATGAGGCAAGGTGCCAAGTAGCTATTCCGAACACGCAATACTGCCAGGTGCTCAGGCGCTATCAACAAAGGCATGCACACAACCTACAGCTAGAAGAAGGCGATCTGGTGCTGCGGAGAATTCTTACTCGAGAAAGGATGAACAAACTCTCCCCTAGCTGGGAAGGTCCTTTTCGGGTTATCAAAATTTCCCGCCTTGGATGCGTCCGCTTGGCAACAGAGGATGGGATACCACTTCCCAACCCTTGGAACATTGAACACCTTTGTAAGTTCTACACCTAGTTGATGGAGGTGAGTCTTTATTTGTACAAGTTGCATCTCTTAGAGTCTATGAACACAGTCGAGAGGGTCTTAGGCCAAAAGCACACATAACTTGGTCCTGTACTTTAGGTGTGTCTCTACCTTCCCTGGGTCATTACAAGATGAATAGCACACTTAACATGGTCCTGTACTTTAAGTGTGTCCTTGTATTTCCCTGTTTTTTGGACCTTAATGAGAAACATTTTATACAAACAAACTCTACATGAATTTCATTTATGCAAGATTATTTCATTTTATACCTTTTGTCAATAGTAATGTTGTGCAATCCTCGTGAATAAGGTCCTCAATTTTCATTTGAAATATGTAAGTCTTAATGATGATATTCCATTAGATTCAAGTCATTACTAGACGGTCTACTTGCCTGGAAACCAAAGCCAACACAGGTCCGGAGTGCGCTATCGACTTAACCTGGTCCAGCACCCTAAGTACGCCACTCTACCTATTTTGGCAGGTCTTAGTAAGGTGGGTCCAAAAAGCGTACAGACCTTTGGAAAGTTAATCATAAAACTTGTATTTTCAGTGGAACCTAAATTTCAAGTAAGGACAATAAGCCGCAACTAAGCTATAGGCAACATGATGAATTTTACTGCTTTTATTGTCTCTTCTACCCAGGAAAAATGAAAAATTGACGACAAACTACATGGGCGATGGTGGATGCTACCAGAGCATTATGCTCAAACAACCACAGGGGGCCGCCGTCGACGTTTCACGCGTTGACATTGGGCATCGTCGAAGCATCAAGCTTTGACAACCCCCAGGGGGCCCGTCGTCGATGTTTCACACGTTGACAGTGGGCATCATCGAAGCATCAAGCTCCGAACACCCCCAGGGGGACGGTCATCGATGCTCTACGTGATGACAGTGGGCGCCGTCAAAACATCAAGCTCCAACAACCCGCAGGGGGTCCACCGTTGATGTTTCACGCGTTGACAGTGGGCGCTGTCGAAGCATTAAGCTCCGACAACCCCCAAGAGGCCGCCGTTGATGTTCTACGTGTTGACAGTGGGCGTCATCGAAGCATTAAGCTCCGATAACACCCAGGGGCCGCCTTTGATGTTTCACGTGTTGACAGTGGGCGTCGTCGAAGCATCAAGCTCCGATAACCACCAGGGGGCCCGCCATCGATGTTCCAAGCATTGATAGTAGGAGTCGCCGAAGCATCAAGCTCCGACAACCCCCAGGGTGCCCGCCATCGACGTTTCACATGCTGACAGTGGGCACCATTGAAGCATCAAGCTCTGACAATCCCCAGGGGGCCCATCGTTAATGCTTCACACGTTGATAGTAAGCGCTGTCGAAGCATCAAGATTTGACAACCCCCAGGAGGCCCGCCATCGGTGTTACAAGTGTTGACAAGGGGATCCGTCGAAGCAAACAAGCTCTGAAAACTCCCTGGGGGTCCGCTGTCAATGCAACAAAGGATCATTGCAAATTTCAAAAGCAAGACTTGGACCTCAGAGCTATCATACTGGCTACGAGCTCGGAGCTATAAAATTTTCAAGTCATTGTCAAAATCTTCATGGTAGATGTCCTCAATCCATTAAACACATCTACCAGGGGGCCAACAAGATAAAGGGCAATGTATTGAAAGGATTTCATTCATTCAAAATTGCAGAGTTACAAGATGAAGGTACAAAGAAAAAGGTACTAACTACTGGATTTCCTCACGAAGAATGAAGCAACCTTCTCAGCAGCTTCTTGGACGCTGTCCTTGGCAGCTCCCTCCTCCTCGACGATGGGTCCTTCGAACACCGGAGCTAGAGACATTGAGGAGTCTCGGCTCCGGAAGCATGTTAGCACATACTCTGCAACGTTCTGAGCCAGTTACTTCCCTTCAGTTTCAATCTTGTCGACGACCACATCTATGATAGCTTCTAGCTTTGCGCCGGTGGAGTTGAGTGCCATCAGGGCCTTTTCCATCTTTGGCTTCGGATCAGCCGGTCGAATCGGGCTGAATCCGAAAGGTATGAAAGCTTCAATTTCTCGTACAAGGAAGTCCCAAATCTGCTGGGACTCGATTGATCTCGCACTTTGGAGCTCCTCCAGTGACCTCCTTGCAGAAAATAGCTCTGTAGAACCCTCCTTTGAGAAGCGCTCGACCTCCTTGGCATGATGCTGAATTCGCTCAACCAGTAACTTTTCTTGGTCAGCAACATTCTTACCTCGGAGGTGAATGTGGCCTCACCTATTTGCAAGGTCCTTCTCCTTCGCCTTCATCTTGTCCTCCCGGGCAGAGACAACACTTTCTCTTTCGCTAACATCTGGACCTACCCGCCACAACCGGTGCTTTTCTTGTCTGCACCAAGACTCAAACTCTTTCACGCGGTTAGCCAAGTCTTTCTCACCGCGTGCTAGCTTTTAGGAGAGATCATCCTCCATCTGTTGGATCTTATATTCCTTCTCTTGGAGGTTAACCTCCTTAATATCGAGCTTGTCTCGACGCTTGAGGAGATTTTCCCTCAACTCTTTGAGATTCTTCGAGTGGCTATCGGCAATTTTGTGGGCCCTCTGCGCATGCTCATAGATCTCTTGGGTCTTCATGTTGAGGGCCTTAATAGCGGCCTCTCGTTCATCTAGCGCCTTGTTCAGGCGCGATTGTCAAGCCTTCTCCGGCGCCACCAACTCCTTTTGGTCGGTGAGCCGAGACAGTGACAACTTCGTCTCGAAGAAGAGCTTTTGGCGCCAGCACCCTAGCACGGCACGCTCTTCTTCAAGAGACCTCCGATCGTAGTCAAAGGCAAGCTGGACTTGTCGAAGGTTGGCGCAAGTATTGTCAATTGACAGCTCCAGAGGGATTTGCTCCGGGCCTGCTTGAGGGTCATCCTCCAGTTCCTTCAAGTCTTCCGAGACGATCGTTGGAGCCCATGGCACGAGCATAGACTCTAGCAGCTCGACGTCGGTGGGGCCAGTCTATGGCAATTCATCCACCTCCGGTGCGAGTGAGGAAGGTCCTGCTGTGAGACCTATGTGTGCTGAATACATTGGCTATTGCGATAAAAGTTTTGAATTCTGCTAAAACACCTTTTTAGCAAGGTTCGACTCTAGGTCCGAGCTCTGGCAAGGTCCGACGTAAGGTTCAAAATGTTTTTGGGTAGCTCCGGTGAAGCTTTGTCTTTAGCTCCGACATGTCTTTGTTAAGCTTCGATATGTATTGCTAGGTCCAACTTATGTTGGTTAGCTTCGTCTCTAGGTCCGACTGGTTTTGGTTAGCTCCGGCACTAGGTCCGACTAGCTTTGGTAAGCTCTGGCGCTAGGTTGTACTAGCTTTGGTAAGCTCCATCTCAAGCTCCGATTAGCTTTGGCAAGGTTCGGAGCTTGATCGTAATATTCCAAATTTTCATGTGAAATGTTTCGAACATGTTTTATATTCTAGGAAAGATTGCTTAGTATTCATTTGCTAAGTTTTTGGTGCGTTTTGGATGATATGTATGGTATCATCTTGCTATGCTTTGCATCATGCTTATGTGAGGTGTTCATGTAAGGTGTTGTGTTCAGAACTGACTTGAGTCAAGTCGCGGACTTGGGCTCGTATGGAATGGTTGTTTATTCATGTGCAGGGGCTGCTTGAGTTCAAGTCATGGCTGGTGACAGGATCCTTTGGACTAGTCTCAGGGAGGAGATGAGGTTCCAACAACCAAATTTAGTAGGAATTGTGGTTGAGCGGGTCAGGAGGTCGCACAAGATGATTGAATCAAGGGAAGTGCATATGAAGGTTATTGGACGTCGAAGGAAGGTGTTCGCACGTATGCATGCGGTGCATGACGTGGCAACATGGTTCCGAAGATGGGTTATGGATGGAAAGATCTGGTTGGAAAGATTGGACCGTATCGGTTGATGACTTCGGCTGCGGTGGAGTCGGTTATGGCTCGGTATGGAAAGTATTGAGTTGGTTATATTAGGATTTCGTGTGTGTCATGAATTTGAGTTGTTTTAGGAATGTGGGATACATTCCTAAGGTGTTTGAAAGTCTTAAGATTTCTTTTATCTGCGTAAAAGAGTCCTAAGCAGTTATGGAAAGTTTTGATTCGTGAACAGAGTAGGATTAGGATCCTGATTTGAGTTGAGTTGGCATTCAAGCTGGTTATATAAGCAAGGGAGGCCAGAGCTCATGGTAGACGACTTTGGGTCTGTTCCTCTTGTGTTCTATTGAATAAAAATTCATAGTTGGAAATAACTTTTGTGCCTCGTTTGTCCGACTTGTTCAAGACAAGTTTTACTCGTCGAGTTTCTGGACAACACTACCTTTCGTCGGTGGTTTTATCATAACTTGAGTTTTGCAGATTCAATGACATGATTCTTTTTGGGTTGTCTTCACATCTTGCTTATCTATCATATGTCAAAATTTCACGGTCATTGGATTTGTGGTTTTTGATCTACACGAGTTTCTTTGCAGCATTCCAGAACTATTTTTCTCGGGTAGGTCAGATTGACCTTAGTTCGATCTTTCAATCGTAACTTGAGTTTTTCTCGACAGATTTGAGTTATTCTTGTTGTGTCGTCTTTGTGACTTGATTCTCTCTGATGTCTATCACTTTTTTCATGATGAAACACGTTTAGATTAGTCTCACACATAATTTCTTTAACAGATCATTTTTCTACCGAAAGGGTTGGGATTTAATTGTTTCCGCTGCCTAAGATTTTTACATCTACCATTCACCCCCCTCTGGTAGCTTTTCACGTGCTCCTCAATCCTACAATTGGTATCAGAGCCACGATGCTCCAATCATTGTGATTTGCACATGTTTTTGACTAATCATCATGGAGAAATACTCTGTCAAACCTTGTGTGTTTGCTGGTATTGATTTTCAGGTTTGGAAGGCACGCGTGGAGGCTTACATCCAGGCGCAAGGCTTCGCAATATGGGAGAAGGTGTACAAGCCTTCTGAAGTGCCGTCAAATGATCAAGTTACAGCTACAAATCTGAGAGACGTCGACAACAACAACAAAGCCGAAAACTTGATCATTCAAGGACTCACTCAGAGCGACTTCGACCGCGTTGCACATCTCCGATCGGCATACGATGTATGGAGAACACTTTGTGACTATCACGAAGGATCCAACACGATCAAGGAGGTAAGGCAAGACATGTTCAAGAAAGAATACATGCGCTTTGAGATACAACCCGGTGAGTCCATTGATGATCTCTTTGCTCGCTTTAACAAAATTCTCAGTAACTTGCGTAGTGTCAACGTTAAATTTTATGATGCTGAAAATTCTAGGCAACTTCTTAGTGCATTAGACATGTCAATCTGGGAGATGAAAGTTACATCTATTCATGAATCTACTATCATGAGTACACTTACTTTAGATGTGCTTTACTCTAAACTCAAAACTCATGAAATTGACATCTTATCACGTAAGAACCCAAATAAGTCTATTGCATTTGTCTCACAACGTGATATGCCTGGCTCCCGCCAATCATCATCTTGCAATACTCTTGCTTTGTTGTCCTCACTAACCCTAGAGCAGATCGAGGAATTTCCAGAGGAGGAGCTAGTACTTCTCTCTACTAGGTTCTCAAAAGCATTGCAAAATGTGAGAACTAGAAGGAGAGGAAGCTCTGGACCTCAACGATGCTTCGAATGTGGTAAGACAGGACACTTTCGTACAGAATGCCCTAACCTTTTAGGTTCTACTACCCGTGAAGAAAAACAGAACGTCAAGACCACCTCTGGAAACCCCAACAAGAAAAAGAAGGGTACCATAGGATGCAAGATGATTAACAGCTTCATCACTGCACTTCAAGAGCTCGGTTCAAGCGATGTAGACTTTGAAAGTGATAAGGATGATGACGATCTGGCCAACTTATGCTTCATGGTAGGCAAAACAAGATCAAGATCAAGTCAGGAGGATGCAGAACACAACAGTGATGACGATGAGGTATGTTCTACCTGTAATAAAATGTGTGATTCAATTTCTCGTGCAACTATTATTATTAAGAAAAAGGACAAAAAGCTTAGGGATAATGCTGCTAAAATTGAATCACTACAATCTAAAATCAACCCTTTGAAAACCTTGATTCCTAGTGATGATTCTTGTCCCTCATGTGATTTAATCTATGAACAATTGTCCACACTAAGAACTGCACACTCCTCCACTCTAGATAGACTTGAACTTGAAATTGAAAAGAACAAAAGCTTGCTACACTTGACATTGGAAACATAAAAGATGCTTCTTGTTCTACAATTGATTTGCATTGTTCTAATTGTGATGATCTTGAAAAGAAACTAAAAGATGCTATGAAAGAAATTTCAATATTGAATAATGCTTTACGTTCTCATGAAGTTAAATATTGTTCCGATTGCAAATTAAAAACTTCATGTGAAAATTGCCATGATTCGTCCAATAAACTTGATAACATGCATAGGACATTAGATCGATTTTGTAATGGAAATAAGAACCTAAACTTGCTGCTGAATTTTTCGAAGTCTTGCAAAGATAAAACTGGTTTAGGTTTTGATTCTCATGCTCATGCTAAGGCACATCCACCTAAAATTGTAAAGTCATTAGGAAGTGGTTTGTTTCAAACAGTTCCTAAACAAAAAGTTTTCAAATATGCAGGAGTGCTTTCTAATTCTGTTTCTAATGTTGGACGCTCATCTAAACATGATTACAAAATTAAATTTCATTGTACTTACTGTGATAAAGATGGTCATGTCGTAGATTTCTGTTATAGACTAGCTAAACAAATTAAAAAGGATAAAATGTCTCCTAGATCTCATAACTTTCATGATAAATCTGCCATGCTGGCTAAACAGAAAATTAGAAACATGCAACTTGCTTTAATGAGTCGGAAATTTGCAAAGGTTGCATTCGGACCTTCTGGTAAGAAATCTACAAAGGCAACTCCGATAGTTTCGATAGCTCCGAGAATTCCCGGACCTTCTGCTCTTCCCTCCGGAACTTCAATTTTTGCACCCGGAGCTTCAGCGTTTTCCCGTAGAACTTCTGCGTTCACCTCTGGAGCTACTGGTTTTCATGCTAAACGTGTAACAACTTTTAAATCAGGGGTTAAGAACAGAAAACTTCAAACTTTGACTCATAAACCTGCTGTTTTACCTCAGCTTTCGCGTGTTTTTCCTACTGCACGTCGTGTGACTCTGTACTGGATTCCTAAATGTCTTTTGACTAACCCCAGTATTGAGTCATCGACGTATTGTGCTTCTATGTAGGTTACACGCTTGAGGAAGGAGAACATTTGGATTGTGGATTCAGGTTGCTCACGCCACATGACCGGTAACAAAGATTGGTTCTCCTCCCTCTCTTTTGTGTCACAACACTTTGAAGAATGTGGCACTTGTTAAAAATCAGAAATACAACTTGCTTTATGTTTCACAACTGCTAGGTGAAAATCTGGAAATTATCTTCACTAAAAATTGCTGCAAAGTTGTAAATTCAAACAGTGAGCTTATTTTTAACATGTCACGGTCTGGAAGAGTTTTTAAAGCTGATTTTGATATGTCTTCCTTTAAGCATAGGTGTCTAGTTGCTAATGATTCTAAGGACTTATATTTTTGGCATCGTAGACTTGGTCACGTAGGCTTTGATCATCTAACACGTGTTAGTGCTCTTGATCACATACGTGGGCTGCCTAAGCTTAAAGGGGACAAAGAAATTGTGTGCTCTTCTTGTAGACATGCTAAGACTGTTGCAGGTTACATACTCCTCTCACAATGATCATGACAACTGAATCGTGTCAACTTTTGCACCTTGACACCGTAGGACCTTCACGTGTTCAATCCTTCGGAGGTAAATGGTATGTTCTTGTGATTGTTGATGATTATTCTAGATACTCTTAGATTTACTTTATGGCATCTAAGAATGAAGCATTTAGTCACTTTAGAACTTTATTTATTAGATTATCAATTCATCACCTAAGATCTTTAAAAGCAATTAGAAGTGATAACGGAACTGAATTTAAAAATCAATCTTTCAATCACTTTTGTGCTGAAAATGGAATCAATTTTGTTCACCATATGTACCTCAACAAAATGGTGTTGTAGAAAGAAAGAACAGAACCTTAGTTGAGACGGCTATAACTATGCTTGATGAATATCAAACTCCTAGGAAATTTTAGGCTGATGCGATTGCAACAACTTGTTATTTCTCAAATCATGTTTTCTTGCGTGCTAAGCTAGGTAAAACACCATATGAGCTCCGGTTTGGACATAGGCCTAGTGTCACACACTTTCGGGTCTTTGGTTGCAAATGTTTTGTTAAAAAACACGGTAATCTTGATAAATTTGAACCTAGATCCATTGATGGCTTGTTTTTTAGTTATCCATCTCATACTAGAGGCTACCGTGTGCTTTTACTTGACACTAACAAAACTGTAGAGACTTGTGAGGTATCTTTTGATGAAGCTAGCCCAGGTACTAGCTCAAACATTGCAGGTCCAGATCCATATCCGCAGGGGGAGAGCATTTTCGTTGAAGATGAGGAAGAGGTGGAGCTGCTGCCCGAAAATTCAGCAACTAATGACATTGTTCCAGCTCCTGATTTTGATTCACAACCAGAACCAACGACCACCATTGCTGGTCCAAAACCTCCTCAAGTCACAAGCTCATCGATTTGTGATGGACATGAAGAAGAAGAAGCTTGTGAAGTGTCCACTCCCCTCCGGGTTCTGAAAATTCATCCTCCACAACAAATTATTGGAAGCTTGGACGAACGAGTCACACGGTCCAGGTTTTGCGATCCAAACTCTCATGCTCATTCTGCTTTTGTTGCTTCTTTTGAACCCAGAGATATATCACACGCACTCACTAATGAATCTTGGATTATTGCCATGCAAGAAGAGTTAGGAAATTTTGAAAGAAATAATGTTTGGAAACTTGTACCTCCACCTCAGGGTCATATTTTAATTGGAACTAAATGGGTGTTTAAAAATAAACAAAGTGATGATGGGTTCTGGTTAGGAATAAGGCTAGGTTGGTTGCTCAAGGTTTCACTCAAGTTGAAGGTCTAGATTTTGATTAAACTTTTGCTCCCGTTGCTAGATTAGAAGCCATAAGAATTTTGTTAGCTTTTGCTGCATCTAAAGGTTTTAAGCTATATCAAATGGATGTTAAAAGTGCTTTTCTTAACGGCTACGTAGATGAGGAGGTTTATGTCAAACAACCACTGGGTTTTGAAAATTCAGATTTTCCTAATCATGTTTACAAACTGTCCAAAGCCTTGTACGGTCTCAAACAAGCCCCTAAGGCATGGTATGATAGGTTAAAAACATTCTTACTTGAAAAGGGGTTTACCATGGGCAAGGTTGATAAAACTCTTTTTGTGCTTAAGCATGGCAATGACTCATTATTCGTTCAAGTGCATGTGGATGATATTATCTTTGGTTGTGCTTCTCATGATCTTGTGTCCAAGTTTTCAGCTATGATGAGTTCCGAATTTTAAATGAGTATGATGGGTGAACTCACTTACTTTTTGGGGCTGCAAATCAAGCAAACCAAGGAGGATACCTTTGTGCATCAAACGAAGTATACAAAAGACCTTCTAAGGCGCTTCAACATGGACAAAAGCAAGCCTCTTCGGACACCAATGGGAATAGCAACAACACTTGAACTTGATGAAGATGGTGAACCCGTAGATCAAAAAGAATATAGAAGCATGATCGGACCACTTTTGTACCTCACGACATCAAGACCGGACATACAATTCAGCGTATGTCTTTGTGCACATTTTCAAGCCTCCCCACGTGCTTCACATCGTCAAGCCGTCAAAAGGATTCTCAAGTACTTACATGGAACTCAATAATTTGGCATTTTTCTTCCTTCTTCCTCAACTGTTACTTTGAAAGCTTTTTCCGATGCTGATTTTGGAGGTTGTAGGGTTGATAGGAAAAGTACTTCCAGTGCTTGTCATTTTCTTGGTAATTCACTTGTTGCTTGGTCCTCTAGAAAACCAAACTCATTTGCACAATCCACAACCGAATCTGAATATGTAGCTGCTGCTAGCGCTTGTTCACAAATTCTTTGGATTGTTCAAACACTTAAGGACTATGGGGTTGATCTAGATAGTGTTCCACTTTTTTGTGATAACACTAGTGCAATTTGCATTGCTAAAAGCTCCGTGCAACATTCTAGAACTAAGCACATTGATATTAGGTATCACTTTATCCGTGATAATGTTGAAAAAGGGAACATTGTGCTTCACCATGTAGATACCGAACAACAATTGGCTGACATTTTTACAAAACCTTTGGATTTCACTCGTTTTTGTTACATTCGTAGTGAAATAGGGGTTATGCATCCTCATGGCTTAAATTGAGGGGGAGTTTTGAAACTTGAGAAGTCTATGTGTGAATCTGAAATTAAAATAATATGAGCATAATATTTCATACATATATGACTTTGTGATTCCTTTTACATGCTGAAAGTTCTTACTACATTATTCGTATTATACATTTTGTAGTTTTTCCCATGTCTAGTAATTGGAATAATTACTTACACTAAATCGGGTCATGATTGAACTTTCTTGTTGTTTTGAACTTGTTGCAAGTTCACAAGTGCTTTTAATCATAAAGAATTAATCAAGTAATCAACTGACATGTTGAGTTTTTATGAACAAATATAAATTGAGAAAAGATCAAGAGAATATGCATGCATCACACTTCTTCTTTTGAGATGGCTTATCATTGCACTTAGATATGAACTTGGAAGAAATTGTGTATGACTAAAACCATGTCCTTAAGCTTCTGATTGTCAAATGACATAGACATGGCTTGGTTGGTTAGAATAAGGCAGATGCTCATATAATCTCTTGCAAATATATGATCTAAATTTATGCTTTGAAAAATAATAAAATGCAGCAACTAGTGTCATACTTTCAGATTTTGCAATAGTTAAGTTTGTGAGATCATAACTTGCTTAAATTGAAAATTACATTTGATCTCTATCATGTCTTACACTACATTATGTATCTCATTGATGTGATAGTGTAAGTTACTTGATAGTATGACTTGGATGAGCTTTGTTTATATGTATATGTTATAATATGCTCATAAAATTTGAAATTTCTCTTTTGAACCTTGTTGAATACATTGTCAAAGAGGGAGAGATAATATGTTAATTTTTAAAGATAAGTATGCAAGGGGTTGAAATTGATTACACATTGCACATATTTACAATTGTTTTGGCGCGATTCTTCTCAGAGGAAGAATTTGTTTTTCTTCTCAATTTATTTCTGTTTTACAAAGGGGGAGAAATTGTTTTCAAAACTTTTAAGGTGAAAAAGCCAATGTTCGGATTTTAAGTGGTGTTGCCAATGCATTCATCAAGGGGGAGATTGTGAGACCTATGTGTGCTGAATACATTGGCTATGGCGATAAAAGTTTTGAATTCTGCTAAAACACCTTTTTAGCAAGGTCCAACTCTAGGTCTGAGTTCCGGCAAGGTCCAACGTAAGGTTCGACATGTTTTTGGGTAGCTCCGGTGAAGCTTTGTCTTTAGCTCCGGCATGTCTTTGATAGCTCCGACATGTCTTTGTTAAGCTCCGATATATTTTGCTAGGTCCGACTTGTGTTGGTTAGCTTCGGCTCTAGGTCCGACTGGTTTTGGTTAGCTCCGGCACTAGGTCCGACTAGGTTTAGTAAGCTCCGGCGCTAGGTTGTACTAGCTTTGGTAAGCTCCGGGTCAAGCTCTGGTTAGCTTTGGCAAGGTTCGGAGCTTGATCGTAATGTTCCAAATTTTCATGTGAAATGTTTCTAACATGTTTTATATTCTAGGAAAGATTGCTTAGTATTCATTTGCTATGTTTTTGGTGCGTTTTGGTTGATATGGATGATATCGTCTTGCTATGCTTTGCAACATTCTTATGTGAGGTGTTCATGTAAGGTGTTGTGTTCGAAACTGACTTGAGTCAAGGTGCGGACTTGGGATCATACAGATTGGTTGTTTATTCATGTGCATGTGCTGCTTGAGTTCAAGTCATGGCTGGTGAAAGGATCCTTTGGACTAGTCTCAGGGAGGAGATGAGGTTCCAAAAACCAAATTCATAAGGAATTGTGGTTGAGCGGGTCAGGAGGTCGCGCAGGATGATTGAATCAAGGGCAGTGCATATGAAGATTACTGGACGTCGAAGGAAGGTGTTCGCACGTATGCATAAGGTGCATGACGTGGCAGCATGGTTCCAAAGATGGGTTATGGATGGAAAGATCTGGATGGAAAGATCGGATCGTATCGGTTGATGACTTCGGCTGCGACGGAGTCGGTTATGGCTCGGTATGGAAAGTATCGAGTTGGTTCTGTTAGGATTTCGTGTGGGTCATGAATTTGAGTTGTTTTAGGAATGTGGGATATGTTCCTAAGATGTTTGGAAGTCTTAAGATTGCTTCTATCTACGTATAGAAGAGTCCTAATCAGTTATGGAAAGTTTCGATTCGTGAATAGAGTAGGATTAGGGTCCTGATTTGAGTTGAGTTGGCTTTCGAGCTGGTTATATAACCAAGGAAGGCCAGAGCTCGTTGTAGACGACTTTGGGGCTGTTCCTCTTGTGTTATATTGAATAAAAATTTGTAGTTTGAAGGAACTTTTGTGCCTTGTTCGTCCGACTTGTTCTAGACAAGTTTTACTCGTCGGGTTTCTGGACAGCACTACCTTTCGTTGGTGGTTTTATTATAACTCGAGTTTTACAGATCCAATTGACGTGATTCTTTTTGGGTTGTCTTCAAAACTTGATTATATATCATCTGTCAAAATTTCACGGTCATTGGATTTGTGATTTCTGATTACACGAGTTTCTTTGCAGCGTTCCAGAACTGTTTTTATCGGGTAGGTCAGATTGACCTTTGTTCGATCTTTCAATCTTAACTTGAGTTTTTCTCAACGGATTTGAGTGATTCTTGTTGTGTCGTCTTCGTGACTTGATTCTCTCTGATATCAATCACTTTTGTCACAATGAAACACGTTTAGATTAGTCTCACACACGATTTCTTTAACATATCGTTTTTCTGCCGAAAGGGTTGGGATTTAATTGTTTCTGCTGCGTAAGATTTTTAAATCTACCATTCACCTCCCTCTGGTAGCTTTTCATGTGCTCTTCGATCCTACACCTGCAGCTGGATCTTCTGCCCCTGGAGTTGATGTGAAGGGTCTCACAACCGGAACTTCATCCATCGGCGCAGAAGTCGAAGGTCTCGTAGCTGAGTCCCCTTGTGCAGGATCGGGCATGGACACCTCTGGCGTTGTCACCTCTGGAGCTCGCTCTGGGACTTCCATCGAAGTTTCATTGATTTATGACATTGATGCCTGAACCTCAATAGCTGGATCCGAGACAGCCGGAGCCTGCTCAAGCATTTCATCCTTGTGGTCTGGCGCTACTACGAGCTCTTCGGTCATTGGTGCTGAAGTCGTCTCCACGACAGCCAGCGCCGGAGATGTCGTGTCATCCGCCACAACCACATGAGGAGGGGACAGAAAAGTAGCAGGAGATTCAGCTGTCGTAGTCTCCGGGACAGCAGTAGGCATCAGAGCTACACCACTTGTTTTCGACACTCTAGAAATAGAAAATTCAAGGAGAAGCAAGAAACAAAATCAAGACCTAAGCTAATGATCCGGACCTTACCTAGGGATATTGCCACTCCAATCGGCACAAACTTTTTTTTTCAGACGATTGGAGCTAAATCCCGCCGTCATTGGTGTGGCGGAAGCTCTGGGCTCCCTGCGAGGCGTTGAGGCAGCCACCGGTGCTACCTCAGCTCGTACCTCCGTCATGGGAGGATTCACTCTGAATCCAGAGCCTTCTGTTGGTACCAAGGCCGGAGTCGTCTTGCCGGAGCCAGTGCTCTCCGAGGACACTGCGGCCGAAGGATCAACCAGAGTTGGAGGCACAACCAACATGGATCTCAACCGAGACTGAGGGGTCCCTTCTATTGAAGCTTCTCTCATGTAGCTCTCGTTGCTTCTAGCCAGCTTCCACTTGCGGATCGGGGTGATGACAAATTATTTCCCCTTGCCTTGGCTTGAGGTCGACAACTTGGAGGATGGAGTTGCGGGGCACTTGCCTTTACCGTTGATTGGCGTAGGATCAGAGCTTCCATGGGGACAAGGAGCTCCGGAGATCACGATCCCTACTGGAAGGGTGCTCCTATGCCTCTCCACAAGGCCTAAGTCATCAAGCATCGACATCTTCCTCCGCAGCTCTCTCCTGAACTCCAGAACCATGTTTAGGGGCAGAAACTCCGCCGGAGGTGTCAGATCGTCGGGGTGGATGGCTCTGTGGTGCAGTTTTTGGAGATGAAGCTTCAAAGCTTTTTCATCCAAATTGGACCCAATACCAACAACAATCCGGTATGGGTCCATCTCTCCAATGAATGCCCACGATGGCCATTCCCTCATTTTTTGCAGAGCCCACTGGTTGATCAAAAAATTTGCAGTCACCATCAGCGGAGTCACTGCTCCTTCCACGCACTCCCGGATCCTTAACAAGATCGAGTTATATGCCTCCAACAGCTTCGGGACCACCTCCCAGGCATTTGTGTCAACAGCGGGAAGGCTGTCAGGCAGCTCCAGCATGTCACGGCGATCCACCCTGATGACAACCCAATCCTTCTTCCAGTCATCCCACTTCCCGGAAGGGAACGTCTTCATGTACTTGAAGGGCGAGTTCTTGCGCTTCATGAAGTAGTTGTGTGGACATTGAAGAAGGTCTGGAAGAGTCCGATTTAGGGCGGCACACCCACCCACATCTTGCAAAAGTGGACGAATGTCACCACTAGCAAGAAGGAGTGGGGGCCGAGCTGGTGGAGCTTCAGGTTGTAGAAGTCCAGCAGAATCAGCAGGAAGCTGGAGAACGGCGGGATGAGCCCCACCATGGTGAACACTGAGAAATACACAATCTCACCGATGCTTTCCTTCTTGAAGGGGAGTTTGCCGAGTCGAATCGAGTTGTTTATGGAGTCGCTCGACCACCCCATGTAGGTGTGGACTCTCGACAACTCTTCATTGCTCTTGATCCAGCTGTGAGGAAGACCCACACTACAAGGATTCCAGCCCGTTGCAACGATTGTACTACGATGAATACTAAATCGTTGCAGTAAGCTTGGTCTTTTGCCACGATTCACTAGTTCGTGGCATTAACATCTATCGCCATGGAACACGATCGTTGCATTAGGATCTGTTACCACGATTCACTAGTTCGTGGCATTAGGATCTATAGCCATGGAACACGATCGTTGCATTAGGATCTGTTGCTACGATTCAATAGTTCATGGGATTAGGATCTATCGCCACAGATTTGTTGCAACGATTCACTAGTTCGTGGCATTATCATCTATCGCCCCAGAACATGATCGTTGCATTAGGATCTGTTGTCACGATTCACTAGTTCGTGGTGTTAGCATCTATCGCCACGGAACACGATCGTTGCATTAGGATCCGTTGCCACGATTCACTAGTTCGTGGCATTAGCATCTATCGCCACAGAACACAATCGTTGCATTAGAAACTTTTGCCACGCTTCACTAGTTCATTGCAATAGGATCTATCGCCATGAAACACAATCGTTGCATTATGGTCTGTTGCCATGAAATACCAGTTCATGGCGTTAGGATCTATCGCCACGAAATAGAATCATTGCATTAGAAACTTTTGCCACGATTCACCAGTTCATGGTGTTAGGATCTATCGGCACAAAACACAAATGTTGCATCAGGATCTTTTGCCATGATTCACCAGTTCGTGGCGTTAGGATCTATCGCCACGAAACACAAATGTTGCATTAGGAACTTTTGCCATGATTCACCCGTTCATGGCGATAGGATCTATCGCCACGAAACACTATCATTGTATTAGGATCTATTGCCACGAATTACCGATTTGTGGCATTAGGATCTATCGCCACGGAACAAAATCGTTGCATTAGGAACTTATGCCATGATTCAGCAGTTCATGGCATCAGGATCTATCGCCACGAAACACGATCGTTGCATTAGGAACTTTTGCCACGCTTCACAAATTTGTGGCGTTAAGATCTCTCGCAATGAAATAGAATCGTTTCATTAGGATCTGTTGCCATGATTCACCAGTTCGTGGCATTAGGATCTATTGCCATGAAAACACAATCGTTGCATTCGGAACTTTTGCCAAGATTCACTAGTTCGTGTCGATAGGATCTAACATCACGAAACACAATCTTTGCATTAGGAACTTTCGCCATGATTCACCATTTCGTGGCGTTAGGATCTGTCACCATGAAACACAATCATTGCGTTATGAAGTTTTGCCATAATTCACCAGTTCGTGGCGTTAGGATCTATCATCACGGAACACAACCGTTGCATTATGAACTTTTTCCACGATTCACCATGATTCAATATCGGCTTGCTTCTAAGCTTGCTATTAAATAGAATAGCAGCTTCTATCTTTTCAAAAAAAATCAAATAGTTTACGTACAGCTAGCTCATACAATACTTATATAAAAAAATTATCATCTTCGCTGTCCTCCCCCAATATTGGAGGTACAATACCATCATTGATATATGTATCATCGTCGTCGTTGTCATCTTCATCTTCATTTGAAAGAGCGGTAGCATCACCGGTTGCTCCCTCAATGTCATTCCTATCCCATGTGGTCCTATCCTCAATTATATAAGTAAGTTGTCGATCATCAAATGTCTCAGCCTCTATCGTCTCAGTTACATTATTTTCACTGTCTCCAGGGGGCATGGCAAAAAGGTTTTGTGGCTTTGTTTTAACAACTGTAGCCCATTTAGGTTGCTTCACATTTCGAACGTAAAAAACGTGTTCTGCTTGGGTGGCTAGAATGTACGGCTCATACTTAAATTGAAAAAGAGTAGTGTCAACATCTATCATTACGTATCGATCCATTTTGTAGCCTCTGCTTTGGCTCTGACCGAAACGAAGCCGATCAAACCAGTCACATTCAAATAACAGAACCTCTTGTTTTTTTTTTTTCAAAATCAACAAAAATAATTTTCTTGATTACTCCATACCACTCATGATCACCATCCCGAACAACAACACCATTGTTTTGCGCCCGTAAATCTTTTTCCACCTCTGTTGTTCGAAAGAAGAAGCCATTTATGAATGATCAACTAAAAAAACGTGCCCGACGATCAGGTCCTCTAGATAATGCATACAAATAATCGGTTACTTTGCCTTCTTTGTGTAATGTCATAATCTGTACACATTAATTAGTAGAAAAGGGGTCATCGATAAACCAACTTTAGAACACATATTTGTTCAATATTTCATCAAAGTACAAACATGCATGTACTTACTTGTTTCTGAAACCAATAAACAAACTCATCTCTATGGCGTTTTTCAACATCACGAGAATGAATCTTTTTCAGCTCTTCAAAATGCTCACTGAAAAATAAATTAGCCATCTACAATAAGCATGATCCAATATAGTATAGACCATCTGAGGTATATGTACTTGATCCATGGAGGGGCCTCTTCAACATTAGTAATAATATAATGCCTGACGTTATGTAGTTCCACCATAGTATGTTGGCCCCATTTAAACCCTTTTTTAGAATTACCAACTTCTGTAAATATATTAGACTCGAGAGAAGGTTCATTCCTAGTTGCAGCTTCATTCGTTCTGGCCTATTAAGCTTGGTGCTGATGTTATCCAAAAACTGACTACAAAAAGTCATACACTCTTCCATAATATATCCCTCACCTATAGAACCCTCCGGTGAGCTCGGTTACGTACATACCTCTTCAATATACCAAGGTACCTCTCAATTGGATACATCCATCTGTAAGAAACAGGTCCACTCAAGCGAGCTTCTTCGGCAAGATGGATTGGAAGATTTACCATGATATCAAAGAAAGCGGGAGGAAGCAACTTCTCAAGCTTACAAATTGTTTTAGGAAATTATTTAATCATCTTATCCAAATCTAGTTCCGCCCATTCTTTAGAACAAATTCCAAAAAATAATCTGCTAAACTCAATTGAAGGTTCAATAACCTTTTCAGGCAATATGTCACGTATTGCAATAGGAAGGAGCCTCTAAAATATAATATGGCAGTCATGAGTTTTTAGACCTGATACCTTACGTGTTGTTATGTCCACACATCTCTTGATGTTTGAGGCATAACCATCGGACATCTTCACATCCGCCAAAAACTTGCACAAGGTGGTCTTCTGATCTTATTCGCAAAGTATATGATGCTGATGGACAATCAGACTTCCCTTTCATACCCACCGGCTTTTGCTTTGGCCGTATACCCATTTCCTGCTTATCAAGACAAGCTTGTAGACTATCTTTTGTTTTACCATCGATATTAAGCAATGTCCCCAATATGCTATCACAAATGTTTTTCTCAATGTGCATGACATCCAAGTTATGCTATATTAGCAATGTCTTCCAATACGGGAGCTGAAAAATATACTTTTCTTCTTCCAACTATGCCACCTATCTTCCTCAGTGCGCTTTCTCTTATTATTCGTCTATCCAAAACTCACATGACCAAAAGTCTCATATTTTTTGAGTACCTCGTGACCAGGAAATGATGTTGGAGTCTTTATATTCTCTATGTTGTTGTTGAAAGAAGCTTTGTCTCGATGCCACCTGTGATTCTAAGGTAGGAAACAACGATGACCCATGTAGCAATACTTTCGTCCATGTTTCAACCACAAGGCGTCCGTGTTTACATGGCAGTATGGACATGCTAGCTTACATTTTGTGCTCCATCCACATAGCATTGCATATGCTGGAAAATCATATATTGTCCACAATATAGAAGCTTGCATGAGAAATTTCTCTTTCTTTGAACTGTCATTGGTTTCAACACCATCAGACCATAATTTCAGAAGCTCATCAATCAAAGGTTGCATATACACATCAATGTTGTTTCCAGGTGACTTTGGCCCAGGAATTATCAATGACATCAACTAATAAAGTTGCTTCATACACAACGAAGGTGGTAGATTATATGGGATTAGAATCAAAGACCATGTACCGTAAGAAACATTCATTACTCCAAAAGAATTGAAACCATCAGATGCTAGCCCAAGTCTTCTATTGTGAGGATCAGATGAGAAATTTGGGTGAATGCTATCATAATGCTTCCACGCTTTCGAATCTGCTGGATGGCGTAATATTCCATCATCAATACATTCTTCTTTGTGCCAGTGCATGTTTGATGTCGTTGATTCTGCCATGTAAAACCTTCGAAGACGGGGAATAAGAGGAAAGTATCGTAGAATCTTGCATGCTACAAGATTCTTGGCTTTTCCACAAGGTAAAACCACTCTTGCATCCCCACGAGTACTATTTTTCCATCTTAATTCATCACATTTTGGGCATTGATCCAACAGAGAATAGTACTCCTGAATAACACACAGTCATTGACAAATGCATCGATCTTTTCGTAGCTCAGCTCGAGGTCACGAACAACCATCTGAACTTTATCAAGTGTATTAGGAATGCAATAGCTCTCTGGAAGCACATATGAGAATAGTTCAAGGATAAAATCTCATACTTTTTTGCTCAAACCAGTTAAACACTTTATCTGGTACAACCTGACAATGAAGGATAATTGGGTCACCTTCTGACAACCTAGATACAAGTCTTTTTGGCATCATTTAATAAGTCATAGAATGCCTTTGTACACCCAGTTGGCTCTTGCTGGTTTATAGCATTTTCTGGATCATCAACATCTGCTGAAGTACCACCATGATTAGTGCCTCTAAGTGGAATGGACAACATATTTTCCATAGCAGCATCATCAGAAATTATCTCCTCATTGTTTGCTGATTGCTCAGCAATATTTTTCTCAACACGTTTTTCTCCATTGTGTACCCAATAAGTATAATCAAATGGCATCCCATTACGAAGCAAGTGAAGATGAACTTCCTTGCGTGTCCCGTGGCAAATATTTCGACATTTCGTGCAAGGACAAGGCTTAGTTTCTTCTTCACGAGTGCTCCAAAATGATAAATTTAAAAATGACTTCATTCCATCCTGCCACTCCTTCGTGCACCCGTCGTTTCCCATCCATTTATTATCTTCTGACACCGCTTCTTACAATTCAATCAGTGCATCCGTAAGAGGATAGAACTACAATAACATTATGTGAGCAATTGTACCTAGCGCTGTTGCTCCTCCAAGAGCGTGGCGGTCGGCGGATGCTCCTCCAGGCGCGTTTCGTGCAATCGGGAGAGGGGCCGTTGTGGATCGAAGTGTTCGGCGGGGAGGCAACCAGGACAAGGTGTATGTGAAGCTATCAGAGTAGGCCCAACACTGCGCTGGGCCACTTGTTATTCGTGGGCTGAAACTGCGCTAAGTCTATTCGTGGGCCAAAACTGCGCTGGGACGCTTGGTGTTCGTCCCCATGACGTGTGAGCCCATCTACGAGCGTGCGTCTGGCTCTGGCAATAGTTATCTAAATAAGTTAATGTAGCAATGGGGGTGGTATTCCGATCAAAATAAAGCATACGCGACAGTTCCAGTCCTTACAATAATAACATTGCGACTGTTCAGATTTTGGCAGGAAAACAACATGACAAAACGTGAAAAGAAAAAACATAAAAAAACAATAACAGAAGCACATCATCATGACTTGGATTAATCTGTGTCAATCGATTTCCTGTTTTACAGTTTCGTTCTCCAGACTCTTTCACCTTAAATCTCGTATGTAGTACCTATTTTTTCTAACATTTTTCTCTTCTCTTCTTTTCTTTTCTTTTCTTTTCTTTTCTAGAGTTCATTGTCTCCACTCCAGAGGCCCTCCGTGTGGAGGGTCACACAATTCGGTTCACGCACAAAGTGGATTAAAGGGGAAAATTTGGCGTTGTTAAAGGAGATGTTTTTTGATGAAAGGAGAAATTTTTAATTTGACACGCAAAGGGTCCAACGTATGCGGGGGAATATTATGCTTATAAAAAACCGCATCTGGCTCTGGCAATTATGCTTATAAAAAACCACGATTTGCATCCCTCTCGGTTATCGCAACGACTCGACGTGTCCCATTGGCTTCACTGACAGTTCTTTAATTTGACATGGAAAGGGCCCAATGCTTATATAAAAAACATCCGCCCCGTACAAGCTTCATACACGTCCGTTCGACTTCGTCCGGGCAAGCGTACGATGTCGAACGGAGCATGGCCCAGTCTTGTATGACATTTTTTTTTCAATCGGATGTGTAACGACAATAGCACGTGTTGCCTTATATTATCGTTGCAACGAGATCAACTTTTCGAGGTGGGACAAATCGTTCATAGCTTGTTAAAATCGCTTGCACGAATCTGTTATGGACACCGCGCGCGGGGGCAGACGTAGGGAATATGCCAGGTGACCAGTGCACAACCTGGGACCAGGTGGTGCATAGATTGCAAGTGACGAGGATACGATTCTTGGAATTAATCCTGGCATTATCCCTGTCATGTCTGGCCATCATACGACCTCATTTGGGTTGGAGTGGATCCACTTCAATCTAAGTGGATTGGAGACTGTTCGACCATCATACGACCTGACATAATGAAGATTTTTGAATCTGATATAATCCTCTTTTTTAATTCTTATCGTTATGACCACAAGTTGCATTGTCTCAACCAAAAACCACGTACAACAACAAAGACACAGCGGAATCGGGAACTAGCCAATTAAAATGGAAGTTAGCAGTCTCACGGATCATGGATCGAAATGCGCACCATCCTTTTTTTCTTCCTTTTTTTCTATCCATAACCGTGAGACCGCGGGGCCCAGTAGTGTTCAACGTACCATTCCAGACAACAAACTAATCGATAGAACTAGCTGTTATATAATCCCCAATAAACACAAAGTAAACTAATCGGCACATCTAGACCGCAACACTTCCCTTCAAGCAGTGGTAATAACTTCTGGCCGCGTATAGGAGTAGTGTTAATGATTACACCGCGTATAGGGGCATTGGGCTAGTGTTATGTTGGGGCCAGTGGTATATAGATGGTGCCATGATCAGGGAATGATGATTGAAGACACAAAGGAAGTATGCGACACCATCTGAGAATGGTATGCACTTGCTCTCCGGTGCATCATTAAAGGAGATGTTTTTCGATAAAAGGAGAAATTTTTAATTTGACACGCAAAGGGCCCAGCGTGTGCGGGGAAAAATCATGCTTATAAAATACCGCGGTTTGCATCCCTCTCGGTTATCACAACAGCTCAACGTGTCCCATCAGCTTCACTGGCAGTTTTTTAATTTGACACTGAAAGGGCCCAAGGCTTATATAAAAAACATACTCCCCGTACACGCCTCCTACACGTTTTGTTCGACTTTGACCGGGCGGGCGGACGATGTCGAACACAACATGGAGAAGTCTTGTACGACATCTTTTTTCAATCGGATGTGTAACGACAATAGCGAGCGTTGCCTTATATTCTCGTTGCAACGAGCTCAACTTTCAGAGGTGGGACAAATCGTTCATAGCTTGTCAAAATCGCTCGCACGAATTCGTTACGGACACCACACGCGGGGGCAGACGTAGGAAATATGCAAGGTGATCAGTGCACAGCCTGGGCTCAGGCGGTGCATAGATTGCAAGTGACGAGGATACGATACCTATAATTAATCCTGGCGTTATCCCTGTTATTTCCGGCCATCATACGACCTCGTTTGGGTAGGAGTGGATCCCCTACAATCTAAGTAGATTGGAGAGTGTCTGGCCATCATACGACCTGGTGTAATGAAGATTTTTGAATCTGATATACTCCTCTTTTTTAAATCTTATCATTATGACCAAAAGTTGCATTATCTCAACCAAACACCACGTACAACAACAATGACTCAGCGGAATCGGGAACTGGCTAATTAAAATGGAAGTCAGCAGTCTCACGGATCATGGATCGAAACGCGTGCCATCCCTTTTTCTTCCTTCTTTCTATCCATAACCGTGAGACTGCATGGCCCAGTAGTGTTCAACGTACCATTCTAGGCAACAAACTAATCGACGAAACTAGCTGTTATATAATCCCCAATAAACACAAAATAAACTCATCAGCACATTTAGTCTGCAACACTTCCCTTCAAGCAGTGGTAATAACTTCTAACCGAGTATAGGAGTAGTGGTAATGATTACACCGCGTGTAGGGGTATTGGGCCAGTGTTACGTTGGGGCCAGTGGTATATAGATGGTGCCACGATCAGGGAACGACGATTGAGGACATGAAGGAAGTATGCGGCACCGTCTGAGAATGGTATGCACATGCACTCCGGTGCGTCATTAACGGAGATGTTTTTCGATAAAAGGAAAATTTTTTAATTTGACACGCAAAGGGCCCAGCGTATGCGGGGAAAAATCATGCTTATAAAAAACCGCGGTTTGCATACCTCTCGGTTATCACAACGGCTCGACGTGTCCCGTCGGCTTCACTGGCAGTTTTTTAATTTGACACTGAAAGGGCCCAAGGCTTATATAAAAAACATCCGCCCGTACACGCCTCCTAAACGTTTCGTTCGACTTCGACTGGGCAGGCGGATGATGTCGAATGCAGTGTGGAGAAGTCTTGTATGACATATTTTTTTTTCAATCGGATGTATAACAACAATAGCGCGTGTTGCCTTATATTCTCATTGCAACGAGCTCAACTTTCCGAGGTGGCACAAATTGTTCATAGCTTGTAAAAATCACTCGCACGAATTCGTTATGGAGACCATGCGCGGGGGCAGACGTATGGAATATGCAAGGTGATCAGTGCACAACCTGGGGCCAGTTGGTGCATAGATTGCAAGTGACGAGGATACAATTCCTAGAATTAATCCTGGCATTATCCCTGTCATGTCCAGCCATCATATGACCTCGTTTCGGTAGGAGTGGATCTACTTCAATCTAAGTGGATTGGAGAGTGTCCGACCATCATACGACCTGGCATAATGAAGATTTTTTAATCTGGTACACTCCTCTTTTTTAATTCTTAACATTATGACCACAAGTTTCATTGTCTCAACCAAGCACCACGTAATACAACAACGACTCAGCGGAATCGGGAACTGGCCAATTAAAATGGAAGTCGACAGTCTCAGGGTAAATGGATCAAAACACGCGCCATCCTTTTTCTTCTTCCCTTTTCCTATCCATAACCGTGAGACTGTTTGGCCCAGTAATGTTCAACGTACCATTTCAGGCAACAAACTAATCGACAGAGCTAGCTGTTACATAACCCCCAATAAACACACAATAAACTAATCGGCACATCTTGTCTCCAGCACTTCCCTTCAAGCAGTGGTAATAACTTATGGCCGTGTATAGGAGTAGTGGTAATGATTACACCATGTATAGGGCATTGGGCCAGTGTTACGTTGGGGCCAGTGGTATATAGATGGTGCCATGATCAGGGAACATCGATTGAAGACACGAAGGAAGTACGTGGCACCATCTGAGAACGTTATGCATTTGCTCTCCGGTGCGTCATTAAAGGAGATGTTTTTCAATAAAAGGAGAAATATTTAATTTGACAGCTCGACGTGTCCCATCAGCTTCACTGGCATTTTTTTAATTTGACACGGAAAGGGCCCAGAGCTTATATAAAAAACATCCGCCCCGTACACGCCTCCTACACGTTCCGTTTCACTTCGACCGGTCGAGCGGGCAATGTCGAACGGAGCATGGAGAAGTCTTGTACGACATTTTTTTTCAATCGGATGTCTAACTACAATAGTGCGTGTTGCCTTACATTCTCGTCGCAACGAGCTCAACTTTCCGAGGTGGGACAAATCGTTCACAACTTGTCAAAATCGCTCGTACGAATTCATTACGGACAACACGCGCGGGGTCAGACGTAGGGAATATGCCAGGTGGTGCATAGATTGCAAGTGACGAGGATACGATTCCTAGAATTAATCCTGACGTTATCCCTGTCATGTACGACCATCATACAGCCTCGTTCGTTCATGTGGACACATGTCACAGTCATGCAACTGCTTCATTCGTCCATTCATGTGGACACATGTCACAAATTTGGAACAGTATGCACAACCTTGGATATGCATACGGTATCCCTAAATTTTTTTCCTTGTTTGGGTAGGAGTGGATCCACTTCAATCTAAGTGGATTGGAGAGTGTCCAACCATCATACGACCTGGCGTAATGAAGATTTTTGAGTCTGATATACTCCTTTTTTATAATTCTTATCGTTATGACCACAAGTTTGTGGGGCCAAGTTCCCGATGTCAAAGGATCTCATTGGGTGGTGTCGTGTGATGCGGCACCTAACCGCACACATGATAAGAATGCAAAACAAGCAAAGTTTTTATTTCATGATAAGAAGAGTTTACAAAATAGTGTACAACAGAGGTACACACGCAGCAAAACATACATACTCATAATCTCACTTAACTAAGCAGGAGAGAAGAAGCTCATGCCCTAGGACGCTTCTCACTAGCAAAATGAAGAACATTCAGTAGCGGCGTGGTTCACATGAGATTAATCTCGACACCTCGAGGTCTCATGTACAACCTGAACAGCAGAAATAAACCTAATACCTACAAAAATCGTTAAAGCGCAAACATGAGCTTAAGGCTCAGCAAGACTGACCCGTCTCACTATCTATGAGACACTACATGCAAGGGGACAGTAATATAGGAAAGATGAATTGAATAAAGGACTCGCCTAATAGTAAATCCTTATTTTTCATGTTTTAAATAGCAAATAACATTCCTTGGGCATGACACATCATAAACTTCACAATCAAACAAGAAATGCTTCATCGATGATATGACATGCACAAAGCACATAAGTCGTAGACAGGTTAAGTGTTCAGAAGTTATAAACTTTAATTGTGCTATAGCTAAGCCATACATGGTTGCAATACAATAATATAAAATTATCAATAGTGCATTTTCATCATGTTCCAACTACTCTTATTTACTATGTCACAACTCAGTGAACAAGTGGTACTCATATCCGCGAGGGACAGTAATACCCAGAATACAGGACACGTAGGGCTGTACTCGATGTCACATCGGTGCACTCCGCGGCCGTCGTACGCAACCACCTTTCTCAAGTTCCGCCCAAGTTGAATCGATTCAATTGTCTAGGACAGTATTCCCACTCATGGTGCACCCTTCCGCTGTGAAGAAGTCGTGAGCGAGTTTTCGTCTACTGTGCTGCGGCCGAAAGCCTGAGGCGATCGAAAAAGTCTCAACAAAAGCTTCCCAAGGTACATCGGTTTCCTAGACCCCATATATCCAGTATGACTCTGGTACAGTTCAACCTTGCTCAGCAGGGCAGCATACAGATCAATCCTTAATCCACACAGTCAGAGCTTTGCAACCAAGGCCACGTCTTGTCCCTTCCTACTCATCTCTGATCGGTCTCCCATTCATATTAACAGCCATTCTTTATATTTAATCAACCCGGTGTAGATGAGTGTCATCTTTCTATCTCGCGAGTAGATTCCAACTACTCGACTTCTACCAGTTTCTTGACAACATTAGCATGGCAGTTGCTACATGAGTCTGTGAGCTATTCTAACCACTCCCTGGGTTATCTGGTCATGCAAGTGGATGTCAAACACCTTAAACATAATGCACAAACATCTGAAGACGTAGGGTGAATTAAAACCGCGAAGACACTGTAAGGAACTTAAATGCAAACTGAGGCGTGCCTTGTTTGCGACTCTATAGCAATGTCAGTTGTTATGGCTTGGTCTTCCTCTAGAGATTCCACCAAGGGACTTCAAGATGGACACCCTGGTCTTCTCCTCCAAGCAAAGCTTCTCGTCGATCATCTATCATCACGTTCCTATCGACATGATATGCATATAAGTAATTAAGGTATCTTAATAATAGACTCTAAGAGGTGGTGTAAACTTTAAGAACAAGGAGTTTGACTAGGAAGGACATGTATGCCTCTGTTGTGTGGGTAATAAGAGGATGAGTCAAGGTGAACATAGTAGTGTTGGTATGAACGAAAAGGTACAATGCAATGCTACATTGCAACTTATTAGACAACACTGGAAGCTATGCCACTTAAGAGGTATAAGAATGAAGGATGAAGAAGTACCAGACTGAGTGATGTAAGGAGGACTAAGTGATCAAGGTGGAGCATTGAAAGCTTAAGGCATGAGTGAACTGTGCAACAAGAGGTCGTGACTCAGAAGTCGACCAAAGAAGTTGTTTCAACTCACAAAGGAGTAAACCTAGTTAAGTGATAAGTATGGTCGAAGAGTTCTGATAAGGATGAATTAAAGTGAAACCCTAGTGACACTTGGGAGTGAAGTGAGATCAACATTGCTTGGACTTAAGACGTCATCACAAGCACTGCTAACCTAACATGAGTACCATGACAATGTTCAAAAGTCCTTTTGGTAAATCAGTCGCTACGACTATCTTTGCAAGCATCGTCCAAGTTCTTACACGACACTATTGCAGTGTCCTTTGCAAGATTGTCCAGATGAGCTTAGTTAACTCCTACAACTCGAACATAAGGCATTACTATGTCGTGACGATGTGCTTTGCCATCTCAGGAAGATCATCTCATTGACGTTCACCTCGACCCGGACTCGTCCATGGTGGTGAGTGGAATCCGGAACACCACCTTATGTCGACTTGATCATCGGCAAGTGACTTGACGAACCTGTCGTCGATGAAGTGGCACACCTAGTCGAGCAATTCTGCTGACGGTTAGGAAACATCATCGACACGATCAAGAAAATCTTATCCAAGGTTCTCCTTGGTCTAGTTTTCCTTGTCAGTCGCAATGTTCTCGCATTACTCAACCACAGGTCATCGGTGATCACCAACATTTGTGGTTTGACCTAGAGGCATTTCATCGACCAACTAGGACACATATAGGGCTTGATCAACCTCGTATCAACTAAGACCAAACTTGGCTAAACGACCATCGTCTAAGGTGTCGTACTAGTGTTCTAGCACAACACACATCACTGACATCCCTTGTCTCAAGGTCAGGACATGATGACGGCTTAGAACATCAAGATGACGTCATGCGGTCAATGACGTTGACGCGGCACATGGTGGAGCATCATGAGCACGCACGAACAAGCCAACGGAATACAAACGACAAAGAAGGTCAACTTGGGGATTTCTATAGGAATGATATCAATGCAGAACATGGACCAGAGGGGCGAAGGATGACGACAGTGACTGACCTGGCACGTGGTGACTGTAGCACGACGTTGGGGACGAAACGGGGCGTCGCCGGGAGCCATGGTGCTGGCAGACAAGGCCCGAGCGACTAGGGGTACGATGTGAGCAGTGGAGGGCGGCCGTTGTCGTGGATAGCGTGGCAAGGCAAGGCGCAGGACGGCGCGACGCGGGTGACCAGTGTTGCTGCGGCTGAGCGAGGGGGAAACAAGGGCCGTCGAGCAGTATGGTCAGTGCATGCGCGCTGTGGCGGCATGGAGCAACAGGTGGCCATGGCGCGGCCGATACGTGAACGTGAGCAAGGCGGCAAGGCGCTCGGCTAGGGCGTGGCGTGAGCAGTAGCGAGGCGGCGTGCTGCGTGCGGGCGGACCAGAGATGCAGGGGGTGCGGCAGTGGCATGGGGCACAGGCGAAGCACAGCCAGTGTCGTGGCAGCACGGGCACGACGCGCGGAACCCGGGGCACCAGCGAGCGAGGTGCAGGCGGGGCACGCGAAGGTGGCGCGGCACTAGGCGTCTCGGCGGACTGAGCAGGGGAGGGGCGAGACGGTGGCCATCGTGGGGCGACGCTGCAGGCGGCCGGGGCAACTGGGCGCGGCCTGGCGGAGGCGAGCCAGCGGGGGCGCGATGCTGTGGTCGAGCGGGGTGCGGCCGACGGAGAGGCGCGGCGCATGGGGTGCGGCAGGGAGGCGAGCCGGTGCCAGCGTGGGGAGGCACTGCAGCGGCCGGGAGGAGGCGCAACCGGGGGCGAGCAGGCAGTGGAGCGTGGCCAGGAGGTGGAGCACACGACCAGGAGGGAGTCGGGGTGCTGTGGAGCAGAACCGGGAGAGGAGGAAGCAAAATGGTCTTCCTAGTACTGGGGATATATATGACAAGTGGGCCCCACAACTTTATCCACCCTTATCCCTTCCTTTTTTCTTTTAAATGGAAAAAACTGATTAAAATTTGTTTCAACTTTTGCAGACTAGCTAACCAAGGAATTCAGATGTGAACTGAGTTTGAGATATAGAATATTTTTAAAATTTAGATTCAGTTTGAATACACTTTCAACCAAATTATGTTGCATGTTACTAATGTATTCTTAATATGTGCCAAACGGTACCAAAGCTTGATTAATATTGCTTAAATTGAGGTGGCACTTGGATTTGAATTAAACATCTGAGCTCGATGTATTAATTTGAATTCATCTACTAAAAGCTTATTAATGAGTTTTTAATATATATTTCATCAGCACACTTAATTAATTATTAACGCCCTAGGGTATTGCAATTCTCATATTTAAATTCCTTTGACTTGATCACATTTTATTTTTAAGCGGCCGAGACATCAACGCATGGCGAGCAGACGTGGAAGCTTGGCGTAGAAAAGATCTGGCGTCAAGGTCGACAAAGATCATGTCGTGCTTAGGATAAGAGCGACACGTCGTGGGTGATGTTGGCTCTCGATAAGCACAAGCAGAGGCGGAAATCAAATATCGCTTGATGAAGGTTGACCGGTGGGCTACTTGACAAGTGGGTCCCATGCAAGATATTATCCGCTCAAGTCTATCTGAACGAGTATGACAGACGCTCTCGAATTACTACACTTCCTTCATGTAGTCAGAAACTCCATGTCGTTGCTTAGGAAGAGGTTAAACTGGAATTGAATGAACACCCGAAACTTTAACAGTTCATGTGACATCTTCCAATTACAACATAAAGTCTTTAACAAGTTCATATTTTCGTGATCATTGGTTGACTAACATTATTCCTGTAAATTTGATTTTCGATTCCACTATCAAAAATTTTTAAGTTCACATTTTCGCGTTTTTGTTCTTCTCAAATGCGGGATTTTACAATCATCCCCCTTAAAGGAATCTCGTCCCAAGATTAGTGAGTAGAATAACGGAAACGAGTAGGGAACGATTGGTAAAAGATGGTTATTGACTAAGGAAATGACAATGCCTTAGAGACTCGGGTTCTACGAAGTAGTGATTATCTTAAGGCATCTTATGAATTCTAAAGTTTGCTTTTGGTGATTCCAGTCTTCAGATTGATAATCTTAACAGGATGCTCGACATGACAATATCACGTCAAAAAACTCCTACGTCTGTTACTGAACTTTTATCGATGTCCTCTTACACTGGCATGACATCTTGTCCTGTCCTAGTCTTAACTGGCAGAATCAGCATTTGTTCTTTGCTTCTCTAGGTCACCTGGATAGTTTGAAACTATCTTAGTATTGGTTCTTGGTTGTTTGCTTGGTTTTGCATAGGTCCTTACAACTTAATGTGGTATTTCCCCTGACATGAGTTAAGATGGTTTACGAGATTAAACAACAATCATTAACCTCGTTTGATGTTTAGCCAACCATAGGATCCCTTAGCTGTAGCATAAGAGTAGAAAGCACTCAACACTCTTATGTGATCAAAACAGCAGGAATACTGAAGATATGACAACTACAAGGTTTTTGGGTATATCAACATCTTCAAACAATAAAATAGAAGATGAAGACTCTTCGTGGTGGCATATGAAGATTTACGGATTCAGTATCCCCACATGCTCCCAACACAGCAAAAAACTCAATCATATGGTAACACAAGGTTATCAAGGTTACCCTATACCAAGTACAGAACTTATTAGAACATCAAGGAGTTTCGCGAGGTTGATAATCAAATGGCACCTCTACGAGTAATGAGAATCATAGATTGTACAAGGTTGATCATCTAACCGGTGATCACACGATGAAGAACGGTATAATTGCAACAATCAAAGAACTTGAACCTAAACAAGTCAAGGATGGAAGTTCAAGTGTCTGTTTAGTTGCAAGGGAGGTTGAGTTATTGGTTGCCCAGGTATCACTCAATGAAAGAGAGATCAACCATATAAGAAATCAAATAAAGATGGTGAAATGATTGTAGTCATTAGACATCTTGGAATAGCCTGAATGGATGTTTATAATCTTGCTCTTAATTTTAGTATTATCAAGCATTCTATCATTCGTACTTCATTGGTAATGATGCATCATACAGTGTATGGTGCAGTGAATATGCACATAGTATGTGCAAATGATGCATATGTATGGTGCAAATGGTGCACATGTATCGTGCAAATGGTGCACATGTATGGTGCAGTAGCTTTTATACTTTAAGCAAGATTAAGTGAACCACGCACACACAACTCAAGAACTAACTCATGACTTGCAAGGCTTGGATACCCTGTTCGTGAAAGACACTCATTGAGTAGCGTTACTTTCATGACTCGACCACAGTTAAGGAATTCATAACAGAACGATTGACAAAGAATGTGGGAATTATACCACATTACCTTGACCTTTCGAAAGCTTGTTCATGTACTACTCAACTTGATTGTATCTTCAACTAGGTCTTATAGGTACCAGTTGACTAGAGGAGTAACTTCAATCAGAGACAACAACTAACTACTGTCTCTAGTGATGCTTCACTTAACCTTCACTTCGATTCGGCAGGAGGAACTAATATCCTTCTTGATTACTATAGTGGAGTTGAAGTCGCACTCTTCTTAGAGTAACTCAATCTGTTGGTGGAGGTTGAATTCCTCTTTAAGTTGTAATCTCAGTTGATCGTCTTCTTGATATCACGATTCGTTGTAACCAAGGTTGACGGTTGAACACCACAATTACTTGAGTGCTCGCCTTCCCCCTTAAAGTTTCAAACCAGGATGTCGAAGCGTACTTCAAATAATCCTAATAGGAAGACGAGATGCAACTCGAGTAATTGCGACCTACGTTCAACATCACAAGATGTGATGTGGCAAGTCACATAAATAAGACACAACCATGACCATCACAAGAAATGGGGTTTGATCGAGTCAAGCACCCGATCTCCATCAGTAAATGGTCGAGTCACAACACCTGGTGGTTTCAAAGTTTCTCAAAATGAAGTCGAAGACCATTTACCTAACCAAAACGAAATGTACACACTGATTCAGTTTCGGTTGCAACCAGACTAGCCTGTACGCAACTTCAGTTTTGATTCGGCAAATGTCGAAATCAGATCTTGAGTTGAATAACAAATTCAAAGTACACTTCAAGACCTTTCCAAAAATTATTAGTTTGCCTCTAGATCATCCTTTGTTTGCACGTTATGCTATTTTCAAGTTAGCCGATTTTTCTGCACTTTCGGCCGAACCTGCTTAAAAAGTAGCAGTTTTGACCTAAAGTTTTCAGGCCGTTCTGTTCGAAACCTGGAAATATTCTTATGTACAAAGTTGTATCCAATGTAATAATATTCCCATAATGTATTTATTTGTATGCATATCAGTCCTGGTTCAAAAGAAATGATTTTTTGAAGTTTGCTAAAAATTCAGCATTCAGAAGAAATGGGGGTTTAGTTCAGACTGACCACCTTGCATTCAAACTCGATTTGGGATAAGGAGATGACCGATTCAGGTCTGGATCCAATTACAAAAATTGTAGCTGACTCACTAACCTTTCCAACGGTTACTCGTGTGACCCTATTTGATGCAAGGTCTGCAAATTATGGTTCAAATTCAGAAATACACAGATTGCTGTCTAGTTTGGTTGATTCTGAACAGTTCCTGTGATTTTCCAAATTTCGCCCACATAGAAAAGGATTCTGGTATTGAGTTGAATAGAAAACTTGTAGAAGACTTCTAGATATTTATATAGAGTATTTACTTGCCCCAATAGCGCTTCTGGTTGAGGAGATATGGAATTTTAAAGTTCGACCAAGTTCCCAGATTTTTAACTGAAATTTAGCATAGCTTCCTTTGTATGTTGCTGATTTTGTGCACAATTTTCAAATAGAGAACATTGATATTTGCAGAAACAATATATTGCAAACATGTTACACACATCCTCAGGATTCCATAAATGTAAATTATGAAGTCTTTTGACGATCCCACTAGAAATTACGATCCAAAGAGCAACTGAATACATAACTGTCCAGATTCTGGACTGTTACAACAACTTAAACGATACTTTGATTTAGACCTAGTTATTGCGAGTTTTAGCCTTAGCATTGAAGAGTAAATTGATAGAGGACTATTTAAGCTTTCCAGACATGAAAATATATGCATAGGTTGCTTTTTTAATTTAAGAATTATGGCTGTTCAAAGTTCAAAAATTTTCTAGCTTTTTTAGATAGCACTGTACACAACTACTAACATCAACTCCAGTTTCTAATTAGTTCTAAAACGAATTTGAGGTAACAATTAATAGAAAAGTTGTAGAATAGCTCTTCCCCTTTCCAAAAATTTATCACAATAGACTAGAAGATCTTTCTACAGATAAATATGACAAAAATTTAGATGCCTGTTCATACAGTTTCAGAACAGCAGCTGATTTAGTTAGAGAAGATCTTCATCACATTACAAGGTCAATAGAAAACTTACATAATACTTCAAGAGCTTTCCAAAGAGTATTCATTTGCCTCCCTAGCCCTTCAGGTTGAAGAGATATGGATTTTTAAAGTTGGACACTGCTACCAGATTTCCAAAAAGTGAATTTGACAAAATTTACTTTATTTGTGGCTGGTTTGATCCTTGATTTTCAAACAAATAACATCACAACTTGATAGAAAGGTCGCAATGTTTCCGGAAATGTATTACACGAAGCTACTCGACCATTCTACCAAGAGTTATGGTCGAAATCGTGACTATGTACAGAACTGTATGCTAAGTGTTCAGATTTGATAGAGGTTGGAACTTCGAGTTTTTCCTCGAGTTTCATGAAGATTCTGACCTGGAGTTCAATAGAAAAGATGTAGAGGACTCGATACACTTGCTAACCAGGTATTTTAGACCTTCATTGGTGAAGTCTACGAGGAGTTATGGACAAAATGGTGAAGGGTTCAGATCTGATTCAGATGCAGTCCAGCTCCGACAGGGTTTAAAATTCTGAACTTTGGAATAGGATAGCAATGGAGTTTGCTATCGAAGTACACAGGAGACATTTAGAAGACTCCCGAACCTTTTTGACGGTATAACATACACCTCTATTGGATTAATAAACCAAGAGATATGGCTTTTCATAGTCAGGTCAAATTCTGCTCAAAAACAGAACTCGTCGGCTTCGAAACCCATGAGTTGGAAACGAACTCAAATTTTGAAACTTAGCTCAAAACTCAAGCTAGATAGATAGAACTTGCTTTACAACTAATCATCTGCTTTGGAACTAAATGGAACTTAAAAGAGAACTTGACAACCTTCTCATCCATAGCATATCACTATAGATCTTCATGCTTAACCAAAGTCTCACTCCGGCGAAGTCGAGCTAAACTCTCGCCAGAAACAAAGAACTTTGATTCGTCTAATCTTGAAGAGATACATTTTCTATTGTCCATAAGAGACCAGCAACTGATACTTGGACCCAATATGGATATGAAGCCATTTCTTTCATGGGGGATGGTCAAAGTATCAAATGTGATACTGACGGTATTATGTTCCTTACCAAAAGAAAAGTCTAACCCGGTATATCCAGATACGTCTATAGGTGGTCCTAATATCGATCACTCACAAACGTTTGCTACACGGGTCACTACCGTAGTTAGTGTACCTGTAGAAGACAAACAATCCCCTTTCACACCTTCACACCTCAAGGGCGGCACGGAGAAACACGACAGGCAGTCATAATAATATATATGAAAGTAAATGCATATGACCTTGGTGTGAGTCACCCTCGAGCGAAGTCATGTCTCGAGGTACATGGTTGTACTACATCTGTACAGCAAAGATTCCTGCACGAACCGGCTTATACACGCTTGGGCATACATGTTTCGCATGCTCCCATAGAACATGAATATTTCTAGAGATGCATAATATCGGGTTATCTACCACCCGACGGGGTCTTCCACGGATTTTGTGTCACGCTGGGGTACCGCGTGTCATATGTTCCCAGAAACATGAATAGCTTCAGAGACTCATATTGACTTTCCGTGCAAAGCCACGGAAACATCACATACCACATCTCGTATGCAGAGCTTATCGAGATTGATCCGCTCTCGGTGGCGTACCTTACCTCTTACCTTGAAGACAGAGCATCGTTACAAAATAATACAACAAGTAAGTTAGTTCACCACCTTTATAACTTATACTAGTAATAGTCCTTAATGGGCATATAGCTAATCCTCACTCGACTACTTCAGAGTTTTCGTAAATAGAATATTTTCGAGCGTGCTATTCCCATTGAAGCTCTGATACCATGCTGTGGGGATCGGGGTCCCGACGTCCAAGGATCTCATTGGGTGGTGCCGTGTGATGCGGCACCTAACAGCACACACGATAAGAATGCAAAACAAGCAAAGTTTCATTTCACGATAAGAAGAGTTTACAAAATAGTGTACAACAGAGATACACACGCAGCGAAAAATACACACTCATAATCTCACTTAACTAAGCAGGAGAGAAGATGCCCATGCCCTGGGACGCTTCTCACTAGCAACATGAAGAACATTCAGCAGCGGCGTGGATCACATGAGATTCATCTCGACACCTCGAGGTCTCATGTACAACCTGAACAACAGAAATAAACCTAATACCCGTAAAATTTGTTAAAGCGTAAACGTGAGCATAAGGCTTAGCAAGACTGACCCGTCTCACTATCTATGAGACACTACATGCAAGGGGACAGTAATATAGGAAAGCTAAATTGCATAAAGGACTCACCTAATAGTAAATCCTTATTTTTCAAGTTTTATATAGCAAATGACATTCCTTGGGCACGGCACATCATAAACTCCACAATCAAACAAGAAACGCTTCATCGATGATATGACATGCCCAAAGCACATAAGCCATAGATAGGTTAAGTGTTCAGAAGTTATAAACTTTAATTGTCCTATAGCTAAGCCATAAATGGTTGCAATACAATAATATATAATTATCAATAGAGAATTTTCATCATGTTCCAACTACTCTTATTTACTACGTCACAACTCAGTGAACGAGTGATACTCAAATCCGCGAGGGACGATGATTCGAATCAACGATACCCAGAATACATGACACGTACGCCCGTACTGGAAGTCACATCGGTGCACTCCGTGGACATCGTATGCAGCCACCTTTCTCATGTTCCACCCAAGTTGAATAGATTCAATCATCTAGGACAATATTCCCACTCACGGTGCACCCTTCCGCTGTGAAGATGTCGTGAGCGAGTTTCCGTCTACTGTGTTGCGGCTGAAAGCCTGAGGGAATCGAAAAAGTCTCAACAAAAGCTTCCCAAGGTACATCAGTTTCTTGGACCCCATATATCCAATATGACTCCGGTACAGTTCAAACTTGCTCAGTATGGCGGCATACGGATTGGTCCTTAATCGACATGGTCAGAGCTATGCAACCAAGACCACGTCTTGTCGCTTCCTTCTCATCTCTGACCGGTCTCCAGATCATATTAACCGCAATTCTTTATATTTAATCGACCTGGTGTAGATGAGTGTCATCTTTCTATCTCGTGAGTAGATTCCAACTACTCGACTTCTACAGGTTTCCTGAAAACATTAGCATGGCAGTTGCTACACGAGTCTGTGAGCTATTCCAACCACTCCCTGGGTTATCTGGTCATGTAAGTGGATGTCAAACACGTTAAACGTAATGCACAAACATCCTAAGATGTAAGGTGAATGAAAACTGCGAAGACATTGTAAGGAACTTAAATGCAAACCGGGGCTTGCCTTGTTTGCGACTCTACAGCAATGTCTGTTGTTATGGCTTGGTCTTCCTCCGGAGATTCCGCAAAGGGACTTCAAGATGGACACCCTGGCCTTCTCCTCCAAGGGAAGCTTCTCGTCAATCATCTATCATCACGTTCCTATCGACATGATATGCATATAAGTAATTAAGGTAACTTAATAATAGACTCTAAGAGGTGGTGTAAACTTTAAGAACAAGGAGTTTGACTAGGAAGGACATGTATGCCTCTGTTGTGTGGGTAATCAGAGGATGAGTCAAGGTGAACATAGTAGTGTCAGTATGAACAGAAAGGTACAATGTAAGGCTACATTGCAACTTAGTAGACAACACTGGAAGCTATGCCACTTAAGAGGTATAAGATTGAAGGATGAAGAAGTACTGGACTGAGTGATTTAAGGAGGACTAAGTGATCAAGGTGGAGCATTGAAAGCTTAAGGCATGAGTGAACTGTGCAACAAAAGGTCGTGACTCAGAAGTCAACCAAAGAAGTTGTTTCAACTCATAAAGGAGTAAACCTAGTTAAGTGATGAGTATGGTCGAAGGGTTCTGATAAGGATGAATCAAAGTGAAACCCTAGCGACACTTGGCAGTGAAGTGAGATCAACATTGCTTGGATTTAAGATGTCATCACAAGCACTGCTAACCTAACATGAGTACCAAGACAACATTCAAAAGACCTTTAGGTAAATCAGTCGCTACGACTATCTTCACAAGCATCCTCCATGTTCTTACATGACACTATTGCAGTGTGCTTTGCAAGATTGTTTGGATGAGCTCGGTGAACTCCTGGAGCTCGAACATAAGGCATTACTATGTCGCGAAGACGTGCTTTGCCATCTCGGGAAGATCATCTCATCGACGTTCACCTCGACCCGGACTCGTCCATGGTGGTGAGCGGAATCCCGAACACGACCTTATGAGTCACAAGGTTAGTGATGTCGACTCGATCGTTGCAAGCGACTTGACGAACCTGTCGTTAATGAAGCGACACACCTAGTCAAGCAATTCTTCAGACGGTTAGGAAACATCGTCCACACAATCAATAAACTCGTATCCAAGGTTCTCCTTGGTCTAGTTTTCCTTGTCAGTTGCAATATTCTCGCATTACTCAACCACAGGTCATCGATGATCACCAACATCCGTGGTTTGACCTAGATGCATTTCATAGACCACCTAGGCTACATCTAGGGCTTGATCAACCTCGTATCAACTAAGACCAAACTTGGCTAAACGACCATCGTCTAAGTGTCATGCTAGTGTTCTAGCACTACACACATCACTGACATCCCTTGTCTCGAGGTCAGAACATGATGACAGCTCGGAACATTGCGATGACATCATGTGGTCAACGACGTCGACACGGCTCATGGTGGAGCATCATGAGCACGCACGGACAAGCCAATGCGATACAAATGAAAAAGAAGGTAAAATTGGGGATTTCTATAGGAATGATATCAATGTGGAACATGGACCAGAGAGCGAAGGGCGACAACAGTGACTGACCTGGCGCGCGGTGACTGTAGCACGACGTTGGGGATGAAACGGGGCGTCGCCGGGAGCCATGGTGCTGGCAGACAAGGCCTGGGCATGTAGGATAGATGAGCACGTGAAAATATACCTGAGGGGGGAGGGTGAATGGTAGATTTAAAATTCTTACGCAGCGGAAACAATTAAATCCCAACCCCTTTGGCAGAAAAACAATCTGTTATAGAAATCGTGTGTGAAACTAATCTAAATGTGTTTTAACGTGACAAAAGTGATATATATCAGAGTGAATCAAGTCAAGAAGAAAACACAAGAAGAATAACTCAAATCCGTCGAGAGAAACTCAAGTTATGATCGAAAGATCGAACAAAGGTCAATCTGTCCTACCCGAGAAAAACAGTTCTAGAATGCTACAAAGAAACTCGGGTAGATCATAAACCACAAATCCAACGACCATGAAATTTTGAAAGATGATAGATAGTCAAGTTGTGAAGAGAACACAAAAAGAATGACGTCAATTGGATCTGTAAAACTCGAGTTATGATAAAACCACCGACGAAAGGTAGTGCTGTCCAGAAACTCGACAAGTAAAACTTCTCTGGAACAAGTCGGACTAACAAAGCATAAAAGTTCCTTCAAACTACGAATATTATTCAATAGAACACAATAGGAAAAACCCCCAAAGTCAGCTACAATGAGCTATGGCCTCCCTTGCTTATATAACCAGCCCGAAGGCCAACTCAACTCAAACGAGGATTCTAAGACCCCCTTTGGCACAGCTCCACAAAGCTGATTCTCTGGATTCACTTCTGATTCTCTGTTGAAGTGATTCTGTGACTAAAAATGATTCTCTAGAATAAACTCTTAGAATAAGCACAAAGAATCACTTCACAGAATCAGGAGAAGCTACTTTTTTCAGCTTCCAGCCTCTTAGTTCATTTCAGAGAATCACTTCACAGAATCAACCAAGAATCACTTCTTCCGAAAAACAGTGTTCGGCACAACTTATCTGATTCTGCATGAGAATCAGCTCTGTGGAGCTCTGCCAAAGGGGGCCTAATCCTACTCCGATCACAAATCAAAACTTTCCATAACTACTTAGGACTCTTCTATACGCAGATAGAAGCAATCTTAAGACTTCAAAACACCTTAGTAATGTATCTCACATTCCTAAACAACTCAAATTCATGACCAACATGAAATCCTATCATAAACAACTCAATACTTTCCATACCGAGCCATAACCGACTCCATCGCAGCCAAAGTCATCAACCGATATGATCCGATCCTTCCAACCAAATCTTCCCATCCATAAACCATCTTCGGAACCATGTTGCCACGTCATGCACCGCATGCATACGTGCAAACACCTTCCTTCGACGTCCAGTAACCTTCATATGCACTGCCCTTGATTCAATCATCCTGCGCGACCTCCTGACCCGCTCAACCACAATTCCTCCTGAATTTGGTTGTTGGAACCTCATCTCCTCCCTGAGACTAGTCCAAAGGATCCTGTCACCAGCCATGACTTGAACTCAAGCAACACCTGCACATGAACAAACAACCAATCCGTACGAGCCCAAGTCCGCGACTTGACTCAAGTAAGTTCCAAACACAACACCTTACGTGAGCACCTCACATAAGCATGTTGCAAAGTATATCAAAACGATATCAACCATATAAACCAAAATGCACCAAAAACTTAGTAAAAGAATACTATTAAAAATTTCCATAAGTGTAAAGCATGTTCGAAACATTTCACATTAAAAGCCGGAACATTGCGATCAAGCTCCAAACCTTGCCAAAGCTAACCGGAGCTTGAGCTGGAGCTTACCAAAGCTAGTACAACCTAGCGCCAGAGCTTACCAAAGCTAGTCTGACCAAGTGCCGAAGCTTACCAAAACTAGTCGGAGCTAGTCAACCCAAAAGTCGGAGCTTGAAAAACATGTCGGAGCTGACCAACATAAGTCGGACCTAGCAAACCATATCGGAGATTAACAAAGACATGCCAGAGCTATCAAAGACATGCCGGAGCTAAAGACAAAGCTCACCGGAGCTACCCAAAATCATGTTGGACCTAGACAAAGAAAGTCAGACCTATTGTCGGACCTTGCAGAAGCTCGGAGCTAGAGTCGGACCTTGCCAAAAAGATGTTATGGCAGCATTCAAAACTTTTATTGTCAAAGCAAATGTATTCAGCACACATAGGTCTCACAATCTCCCCCTTGATGAATGCATTAGCAACACAATTTAAAATCCAAACATTGACATGAAAAGTTTTGAGAACAATTTCCCCCCTTTTTGAAAATCGAATGAGATAGAAATAAATTTCTCTCTCTCCCCCTATACATATTTCTCCCCCTTGCATCATTCACCATATTAATCTCTCCCCCTTTGACAATGTATTCAGCAAGGTTTAAAAGAGAAATTTTAATTGTTATGAGCATATTTAACATATACATATTAAATAAAGCTCATCCAAGTTATACTATCAAGTAACTTACACTATCACATCAATGAAATACATAAAGTAGTGTAAGCCATGCTAGAGATCAAAAGTAATTTCCAATTTAGCAAGTCATGACCTGAAAGCATGACACTTGTTGTGGCATTTTATTATTTTTTTCAAAGCACAAATTTAGATCATATGATATTTGCAAGAGATTATATGCGCATCTGCCTTATTCTAACCAACTAAGCCAAGCCTATGTCATTTAACAATATGAAGCTTAAGGACATGGTTTTAGTCATACACAACTTCTTCCAAGTTCATATCAAAGTGCAATGATAAGCCATCTCAAAAGAAGAAGTGCGATGCATGCATATTCTCTTGATCTTTTCTCAATTTATATTTGTTCATAAAAACTCAACATGTGAGTTGATTACTTGATTAATTCTTTATGATTAACAACACTTATGAACATGCAACAAGTTCAAAACAGCAAGAAAGTTCGATCATGCCCCAATTTAGTGTAAGTAATTATTCCAATTACTAGTCATGGCAAAAACTACAAAATGTATAACATGAGTAATGTAGTAAGAACTTCCAGCATGTAAAAGGAATCACAAGTCATATATGTATGAAATATTATGCTCATATTATTTTAGTTCAGATTCACACATAGACTTCCCAAGTTTCAAAACACCCCCTCAGTTTAAGCCATGAGGATGCATAACCCCTATTTCACTACGAATGTAAAAAAAACGAGTGAAATCTAAAGGTTTTGTAAAAATGTCAGCCAATTGTTGTTCGGTATCTACATGGTGAAGCACAATGTTTCCTTTTTCAACATTATCATGGAGAAAGTGATACCTAATGCTAATGTGCTTAGTTCTATAATGTTGCATAAGGTTTTTAGCAATGCAAATGGCACTAGTGTTATCACAAAGTAGTGGAACACTATATAAATCAACCCCATAGTCCTTAAGTGTTTGAACAATCCAAAGAATTTGTGAACAAGCGCTAGCAGCAGCTACATATTCAGATTCAGCGATGGATTGTGCAATCAAATTTTGTTTTCTCGAGGACTAAGCAACAAGTGGATTACCAAGAAAATGACAAGCACCAGAAGTACTTTTCCAATCAATCCTACAACCTCCAAAATCAGCATCAGAAAAAGCTTTCAAAGTAACAGTTGAGGAAGAAGGAAGAAAATGCCAAATTCTTGAGTTCCATGTAAGTACCTGAGAATCCTTTTGACGGCTTGACGATGTGAAGCAGGTGGGGAGGCTTGAAACCGTGCACAAAGACATACGCTGAATTGTATGTCCGGTCTTGATGCCGTGAGGTACAAAAGTGATCCGATCATACTTTTATATTCATTTTGATCCACGTGTTCACCATCTTCATCAAGTTCAAGTGTTGTTGCTGTTCCCATTGGTGTCCGAAGAGGTTTGCTTTTGTCCATGTTGAAGCGCCTTAGGAGGTCTTTTGTATACTTCGTTTGATGCACAAAGGTACCCTCCTTTGTTTGCTTGATTTGCAGCCCCAAAAAGTATGTGAGTTATCCCATCATAGTCATCTCAAATTCTGAACTCATCATAGCTGAAAACTTGGACACAAGATCATGAGAAGAACAACCAAAGATAATATCATCCACATACACTTGAACGAATAATGAGTCATTGCCATGCTTAAGCACAAAAGGAGTTTTATCAACCTTGCCCATGGTAAACCCCTTTTCAAGTAAGAATGTTTTTAACCAATCATACCATGCTCTAGGGGCTTGTTTGAGATCGTACAAGGCTTTGGACAGTTTGTAAACATGATTAGGAAAATCTGAATTTTCAAAACCCGGTGGTTGTTTGACATAAACCTCCTCATCTATGTAGCCATTAAGAAAAGCACTTTTAACATCCATTTGATATAGCTTAAAACCTTTATATGCAGCAACAGCTAACAAAATTCTTATGGCTTCTAATCTAGCAACAAGAGCAAACGTTTCATCAAAATCTAGACCTTCAACTTGAGTGAAACCTTGAGCAACCATCCTAGCCTTATTCCTAACCACAACCCCATCCTCACTTTGTTTATTTTTAAACACCCATTTAGTTCCAATTAATGTGTGACCTTGAGGTGGAGGTACAAGGTTCCAAATATTTTTTCTTTCAAAATTTTCTAACTCTTCTTGCATGGCAATAATCCAAGATTCATTAGTGAGTGCGTGTGATATATCTTTGGGTTCAAAAGAAGCAACAAAAGCAGAATGAGCATGAGAGTTTGGATCGCAAAACCCGGACCATGTGGCACGTTCATGCAAGCTTCCAATAATCTGTTGTGAGGGATGATCTTTGTTGATCCATGGGGGAACAGATGTATCACAAACTTCTTCCTCATTGGGTTCATTGCAGATTGATGAGCTTGTGGTATGTGGATGATCAGGACCAGCATAGGTGATAGCCGGAGCTTGTTGAATGTTCGGAGCTGGACACGTGTCAACTTCGGAACTACCAGGCAGTATCACCGGCTCTTCTTCATCTTCAAAAATACCCTCCCCCCGAGGATATGGATCCGGTCCTGCAACACTAGAGCTAGTACCTGGGCTAGCTTCATCAAAAGAAACTTCACAAGCCTCGACAATTTTGTTAGTGTCAGGCAAAAACACACGGTAGCCTCTAGTATGAGATAGATAACAAAGAAACATGCCGTCAATAGATCTAGGTTCAAATTTATCAAGATTACCATGTTTCTTAACAAAGCATTTGCAACCAAAGACCCGAAAGTGTGTAACACTAGGCCTATGTCCAAATCGGAGCTCATATGGTGTTTTACCTAGCTTAGAGTGCAAGAAAACAAGATTTGAGACATAACAAGCGGTTGCAATCGCATCAGCCCAAAATTTCCTAGGAGTTTGATATTCATCAAGCATAGTCCTAGCCATCTCAACTAAGGTCCTGTTCTTTCTTTCTACAACACCGTTTTGTTGAGGTACATATGGTGAAGAAAATTGATGATCTTCAATTTTTAGCACAAAAGTGATCAAATGATTGATTTTTAAATTCAGTTCTGTTATCACATCTAATTGCTTTTAAAGATCTTGGGTGATCAATTGATAATCTAAGAAATAAAGTTCTAAAGTGACTAAAAGCTTCATTCTTAGACGCCATAAAGTAAACCCAAGGGTATCTAGAATAATCATCAACAATAACAAGAACATACCATTTACCTCCAAAGGATTGAACACGTGAAGGTCCTACGGTGTCAAGGTGCAAAAGTTGACATGGTTCAGTTGTCATGATCATTGTGAGAGGAGTATGTGAACCTGCAACCATCTTAGCATGTCTACAAGAAGAGCACATAATTTCTTTTTCCTTTTTAAGCTTAGGCAGCCCACGTAAGCGATCAAGAGCACTAACACGCGTTAGGTGATCAAAGCCTACGTGACCAAGTCTACGATGCCAAAAATATGAGTCCTTTGAATCATTAGCAACTAGACACCTATGCTTAGAGGAAAACATATCAAAATTAGCTTTAAAAACTCTTCCAAACCGAGACATGTTAAAAATAAGCTCACTATTTGAACCTACAACTTTGCAGCAGTTTTTATTGAAAATAATTTCCAGATTTTCATCTAGCAATTGTGAAACAGAAAGCAAGTTGTATTTCAAATTTTTGACAAGTGCCACATCCTTCAAAGTGTAGTGATCATCTACTCTAACCGAACCCTTAGCAATTATAGGAGTTGAAGAATTATCGGCAAAAGTAACATTCTCTACAAGTGAGACAAGAGAGGGAGAAGAACCATTCTTTGTTACCGGTCATGTGACGTGAGCAACCTGAATCCACAAACAAAATGTTCTCCTTCCTCAAGCATGTAACCTACATAGAAGCACAATACTTCGATGACTCAATACTGGGGTTGGTCAAAAGGCATTAAGGTATCTAGTACTGAGTCACACGACGTGCAGCAGGAAAAACACGCGAAAGCTGACACAAAACAATAGGTTTATGAGTCAAAGGTTGAGGTTTTCTATTCTTAACTTGTTTAGAACTAAAACAGTAGATCTGGAGGTAAAAGCAGCAGTCCCAAAAGACAAGGCTTAAGCTCCGGAAGCAAAAGCTAAAGTTCTGAAGGAAACAACAGAAGGTCTGGGAGCTCTCGGAGCTATCGGAACTACCGGAGCTGCTTTTGTGGATTTCTTACCAGATGGTCCGGAAGCTACCTTTTCAAATTTCTGACTCACTAAAGTAGGTTGTGTTTTTCTAATTGCATGAAAGTTATAAGATCCAGCAATCATTTTATCCTTCTTAATTTGTTTAGCTAGTCTATAACAAAAATCTATGACATGAACATCTTTATCACAGTAGGTACAATGAAATTTAACTTTGTGATCAAGTCTGGATTAGCAAGCAATATTTTTATTTGAAACCGAATGAGACAACACTCATGCAGATTTGAAAACCACTTCTTTTTGTTTAGGAACTGTTTGAATCAAACCACTTCCTAATGACTTTACAATTTTAGGTGGATGTTTCTTAGCATGAGCACGAGACTCAAAACCTAAACCAATTTTATCTTTGCAAGACTTGAAAGAATTCAGCAGCAAGTTTAGGTTCTTATTCCCATTACAAAACCAATCTAATGTCCTATGCATGTTATCAAGTTTATTGGACAGATCAAGGCAATTTTCACATGAAGTTTTTCCTTTTAATTTGCAATTGGAACAATACTTAACTTCATGCGAACATAAAGCATTATTCAATATTGAAATTTCATTCATAGCATCTTTTAGTTTCTTTTCAAGATCATCACAACTAGAACAATGCAAATCAATTGTAGAACAAGAAGCATCTTTTAAGTTTTCAATGTCAAGTGCAGCAAGCTTTTTGTTCTTTTCAATTTCAAGTTCAAGTCTATCTAGAGTAGAGGAATGTGCAGTTCTTAATGTGGACAATTGTTCATAGATTTAATCACACGAGGGACAAGAATCATCACTAGGAATCAAGGTTTTCAAATGGTTGATTTCAGATTCTAGTGATTCAATTTTAGCAGCATTATCCCTAAACTTTTTGTCCTTTTTTATTAACAATAATAGTTGCACGAGAAATTGCATCACACATTTCATTACAGGTAGAACATACCTCATCGTCGTCATTGTTGTGTTCTGCATCCTCCTGACTTGATCTTGATCTTGTTTTGCCCGCCATGAAGCATAAGTTGGCCAAATCATCTTCATCTTCGTCACTTCCAATGTCCACGTCGCTTGAGCCAAGTTGCTGTAGCGTGGAGATAAAACTGTTCACCAGTTGGCGACCTACAAAGCCCTTCTTCTTCTTATGATTTGTTGAGGAGTGCTTCGTCCTTGATTGTTTTTATTCTCGGGAAGTAGAACCTGAAAGGTTAGGGCATTCTTTACGAAAGTGTCCTGTCTTACCACATTCGAAGCATCGTTGTGGTCCGCAGCTTCCTCTCCTTCTAGTTCTTACATTTTGCAATGCTTTTGAGAACCTAGTAGAGAGAAGTGCTAGCTCCTCCTCCAAAAATTCCTCAATCTGCTCCAGGGTTAGTGAACCCAAAAGGATGCATAACCCAAAATTCCTCGATGCTTTTTGTCTAGTTTAAGCCATGAGGATGCATAACCCCTATTTCACTACGAATATAACAAAAACGAGTGAAATCTAAAGGTTTTGTAAAAATGTCAGCCAATTGTTGTTCGGTATCTATATGGTGAAGCACAATGTTTCCTTTTTCAACATTATCACGGAGAATGTGATACCTAATATCAATGTGCTTAGTTCTAAAATGTTGCACGGGGTTTTTAGCAATGCAAATAGCACTAGTGTTGTCACAAAACAGTGGAACACTATCTAGATCAACCCCATAGTCCTTAAGTGTTTGAACAATCTAAAGAATTTGTGAACAAGCGCTAGCAGCAGCTACATATTCAGATTCGGTGGTAGATTGTGCCACTAAACTTTGTTTTCTAGAGGACCAAGAAACAAGTCAATCCTACAACCCCCAAAATCAGCATCCGAAAAGCTTTCAAAGTAACTGTTGAGGAAGAAGGAAGGAAAATGCAAAATTCTTGAGTTCTATGTAAGTACCTGAGAATCCTTTTGACGGCTTGACGATGTGAAGCGCGTGGGGAGGCTTGAAACCGTGCACAAAGACATACGCTGAATTGTATGTCCAGTCTTGATGTCGTGAGGTACAAAAGTGATCTTATCATGCTTCTATATTATTTTTGATCCACGAGTTCACCATCTTCATCAAGTTCAAGTGTTGTTGCTGTTCCCATTGGTGTCCGGAGAGGCTTGCTTTTGTCCATGTTGAAGCGCCTTAGGAGGTCTTTTGTATACTTCGTTTGATGCACAAAGGTACCCTTCTTGGTTTGCTTGATTTGCAGCCCCAAAAAGTAAGTGAGTTCACCCATCATACTCATCTGAAATTCTGAACTCATCATAGCTAAAAACTTGGACACAAGATCATGAGAAGCACAACCAAAGATAATATCATCCACATACACTTGAACGAATAATGAGTCATTGCCATGCTTAAGTAAAAAAAGAGTTTGATCAACCTTGCCCATGGTAAACCCCTTTTCAAGTAAGAATGTTTTTAACCTATCATACCATGCTCTAGGGGCTTGTTTGAGACCGTACAAGGCTTTGGACAATTTGTAAACATGATTAGGAAAATCTGGATTTTCAAAACCCGGTGGTTGTTTGACATAAACCTCGTCATCTATGTAGCAATTAAGAAAAGCACTTTTAACATCCATTTGATATAGCAAAACCTTTAGATGCAGCAAAAGCTAACAAAATTCTTATGGCTTCTAATCTAGCAATAGGAGCAAAAGTTTCATCAAAACCTAGACATTCAACTTGAGTGAAACCTTGAGCAACCAACCTAGCCTTATTCCTAACCACAACCCCATCCTCACTTTGTTTATTTTTAAACACCCATTTAATTCCAATTAAAGTTTGACCTTGAGGTGGAGGTACAAGTTTCAAAACATTATTTCTTTCAAGAAATTTTAACTCTCCTTGCATGGCAATAATCCAAGATTCCTTAGTGAGTGTGTGTGATATATCTTTGGGTTCAAAAGAAGCAACAAAAGCAGAATGAGCATGAGATTTTGGATCGCAAAACCTGGACCGTGTGACTCGTTCGTGCAAGCTTCCAATTATTTGTTGCTGGGGGTGATCTTTATAAAACCGTAGAGGAACAGATGTCTCACAAGCTTCTTCTTCTTCATGTTCATCACAAATCGATGAGCTTGTGACTTGAGGACGATCTAAATCAGCAATGATGGTTGTCGGTGCTGGTTTAGAATTAACATCTGGAGCTGAACCAAAGTAATTAGCTGCTGAATTTTTGGGCAGCAGCTCCAATTCTTCCTCATCTTCAACAAAAATGCTCTCCCCCTGCAGATATGGATCCGGACCTGCAATGTTTGACCTAGTACCTGAGCTAGCCTCATCAAAAGACACTTCACAAGTCTCCACAATTTTGTTAGTTCCAAGTAAAAACACACGGTATCCTCTAGTGTGAGATGGGTAACCAAGAAACATGCCATCAATGGATCTAGGTTCAAACTTATCAAGATTACAATGTTTCTTAACAAAACATTTGCATCCAAAGACCTGAAAGTGTGAGACACTAGGCCTATGTCGAAACCGGAGCTCATATGGTGTTTCTCCTAGCTTAGCACGCAAGAAAACACGATTTGAGACATAACAAGTGGTTGCAATCGCATCAGCCCAAAATTTCTTAGGAGTTTGATCTTCATCAAGAATAGTCCTAGCCATCTCAACTAAGGTTCTGTTCTTTCTTTCTATAACACCATTTTGTTTAGGTACATAGGGTGAAGAAAACTGATGATCTATTCCATTTTCAGCACAAAAATGATCAAAATATTGATTTTTAAATTCATTTCCGTTATCACTTCTAATTGCTTTTAAAGATCCTGGGTGATCAATTGATAATCTAAGTAATAAAGTTATAAAGTGACTAAAAGCTTCATTCTTAGATGTCATAAAGTAAACCCAAGAGTATCTAGAATAATCATCAACAATCACAAGAACATACCATTTACCTCCGAAGGATTGAACACGTGAATGTCCTACGGTGTCAAGGTGTAAAAGTTGACACGGTTCAGTTGTCATGATCATTGTGAGAGGAGTATGTGAACCTGCAACCATCTTAGCATGTCTACAAGAAGAGAACACAATTTCATTGTCCCCTTTAAGCTTAGGCAGCCCACATATGCGATCAAGAGCACTAACAGGCGTTAGATGATCAAAGCTTACGTGACCAAGTCTACAATGCCAAGAATATAAGTCCTTTGAATCATTATGAACTAGACACCTATGCTTAGTGGAAGACATACCAAAATCAGTTTTGAAAACTCTTCCAAACTGAGACATGTTAAAAATAAGCTCACTATTTGAACCTACAACTTTGCAGCCGTTTTCATCGAAAATAATTTCCAGATTTTCATCTGGCAGTTGTGAAACAGAAAGCAAGTTGTATTTCAAATTTTTAACAAGTGCCACATCCTTCAGAGTGTAGTGATCATTTACTCTAACTGAACCCTTAGCAATTATAGGAGTTGAATAATTATCGGCAAAAGTAACATTCTCTACACATGATACAAAAGAGAGGGGGGAGAACCATTCTTTGTTACCAGTCATGTGAATCCACAATCAAAATGTTCTCCTTCCTCAAGCGTATAACCTACATAGAAGCACAATACATCGATGAATCAATACTGGGGTTAGTCAGAAGGCATTAAGGAATCCAGTACTGAGTCACACGATGTGCAGCAGGAAAAACACGCGAAAGCTGAGATAAAACAGCAGGTTTATGAGTCAAAGTTTGAATTTTTTTGTTCTTAACTACTGACCTATAAGGTGTTACTTATGTAGCACAAAAATCAGTAGCTCCGGAGGCAAAAATAGAAGGTCCGGAGGTAAACTTTGAATGTTTTTGACTCATAATACCAGGGTGCATGTTCCTGACATTCGGTTTAGTATGTGCAACAAATTTTGCATGAAAGTTATGAGATCTAGCAATCATTCTTTCCTTTTTCTGTTGTTTAGCTAGTCTATAACAAAAATCTATGACATGACCATCTCTACCACAGTAAGTACAATAAAATTTGACTTTGTGTTCATGTCTAGATGAGAAAGCAATATTTTTTTTAAAAAACCGAATGAGACAACACTCCTGCAGATTTGAAAATTACTTCTTTTTGTTTAGGAACTGTTTGAATCAAACCACTTCCTAATGACTTTACAATTTTAGGTGGATGTGCCTTAGAATGATCATGAGAATCAAAACCTAAACCAATTTTATCATTGCAAGACTTGGAAGAATTCAACAACAAGTTTAGGTTCTTATTCCCATTACAAAACCGATCTAATGTCCTATGCATGTTATCAAGTTTATTGGACAGATCAAGGCAATTTTCACATGAAGTTTTTCCTTTTAATTTGCAATTGGAACAATATTTAACTTCATGAGAACATAAAACATTGTTCAATATAGAAATTTCATTCATAGCATCTTGTAGTTTCTTATCAAGATCATCACAAGTAGAACAATGCAAATCAATTGTAGAACAGCTAGCATTTTTCAACTTTTTATCATTGAGTGCAGCAAGCTCTCTGTTCTTTTCTATTTCTAACTTAAGTTTATCAAGTGTGAAGGTGTGCGCACTTCTTAATGAGGACAATTGTTCATATATTAAATCACATGAGGAACAAGAATCATCACTAGGAATCAAGTATTTCAAACGATTAATTTCAGATTTTTAACAACATTGTCCCTATGCTTTTTGTCCTTTTTCTTAACTATCACAGTGGCACGAGAAATAGCATCACACATTTCTTTGCAAGTAGGACATACCTCTTCATTGTCGCTGTTGTGTTCAGCCTCCTCCATACTTGATCTTGACTTGCCCGCCATGAAGCACAATTTTGCCAAATCATCTTCATCTTCGTCACTTCCAATGTCCACGTCGCTTGAGCCAAGTTCCTAGAGTGCGGAGATAAAACTGTTCACCAGTTGGCAACCTGTAAAGCTCTTCTTCTTCTTGTCATTTGTTAAGGAGTGCTTCATCCTTGATTATTTTTCTTCTCAGGAAGTAGAACCTAAAAGATTAGGATAATATGTACGAAAGTATCCTGTCTTACCACATTCGAAGCATCATTGAGGTCCGGAGCTTTCTCTCCTTCTAGTTCTCACATTTTGCAATGCTTTTGAGAACCTTGTAGAGAGAAGTGCTAGCTCCTCCTCTGGAAACTCCTCGATCTGTTCAAGGGTTAGAGAGGACAACAAAGCATGTGTACCACAAGATGAAGATTGACCGGAGCTAGGCATGTCACGTTGTGAAACAAAAGCAATAGACTTGTTGGAGTTCTTATGTGATATTATGTCAATTTCATGAGTTTTTAACTTGGAATATAGTACATCTAAAGTAAGCGTACTCATGACAGTAGATTCATGAATGGATGTAACTTTCATCTCTTAAATTGACGTGTCTAATGCACTTAACAATTGCCTAGCATTTTTAGCATCTAAAAAATTAACATTGACGCTACGCAAGTTGCTGAGAATTTTATTAAAGCGAGCAGAGAGATCGCCAATTGACTCACCGGGTTGCATCTCGAAGCACGTGTATTCTTTCTTGAACATGTCTTACCTTACCTCCTTGATCGTGTTGGATACTTCGTGGTAGTCACAAAGTGCTTTCCACACATCGTATGCAGATCGAAGGTGTGCAACACGGTCAAAGTCGCTTTGAGTTAATCCTTGTATGATCAAGTTTCAAGCCTTGTTGTTGTTTTCTACATCTCTCGGATTTGTAGCTGTAACTTGATCGTTTGACGGCACTTTGTAAGGTTTGTAAACATCTCCCATATTGCAAAGCCTTGCGCCTAGATGAAAGCCTCCATGCGTGCCTTCCAAACCTGAAAATCAATACCAACAAACACACAAGGTTTGGCGGAGTATTTCTCCATGATGATTAGTAAAAAAACACGTGCAAATCACAATGATTAGAGCACCGTGGCTCTGATACCAATTGTAGGATCGAAGAGCACATGAAAAGCTACAGGAGAGGGGTAAATGGTAGATTAAAACTTTTTCAGCAGAAGCATTGAAAACCCCTCGGCAGAAAAATGATATGTTAAATAAATTGTGTGTGAGACTAATCTAAATGTGTTTCACCATGACAAAAGTGATATATATCATATAGAATCAAGTCACGAAGACGAAACAACAAGAATCACTCAAATCCATCAAGAAAGACTCATGTTACGATCGAAAGATCGAACAAAGGTCAATCTGTTCTACCGAGTAAAAAACAGATCTGTAATACTGCAAATAAACTCGTGTAGATCCAAAACCACAAATCCAATGACCATGAAATTTTTACAGATGATAGATAATCATGTTGTGAATACAATCCAAAAATAATAACATCAACTGGATTTGTAAAACTCAAGTTATGATAAAAACACTGAAGAAAGATAGTGCTGTGCAGAAAACTCGACGAGAAAACTTGTCTGGAACAAGTCGGACAAACAAGGCACAAAAGTTCCTTTTAGCTATGAATTTTATTCAATAGAACACAAGAGAAACAGCTCCAAAGTCATGCACCACGAGCTCTGGCCTCCCTTGCTTATATAACCAGCTTGAAAGTCAACTCAACTCAAATCAGGACTCTAATCCTACTCTGTTCACGAATCGAAACTTTCTATAACCGCTCAAGACTCCTCTATACGTAGATAGAAGAAATCTTAAGACTTCAAAACACCTTAGGAACATATCCTACATTCCTAAAACAACTCAAATTCGTGACCCACATGAAATCCTATCATAACCAACTCGATACTTTCCATACCGAGCCATAATTGACTCCGCCGTAGCCGTAGTCATCAACCGATACGATCCGATCCTTCCAACCAGATCTTTCCTTCCTTAGCCCATCTCCGGAACCATGTTGCCACGTCATGCACTGCATGCATATGTGCGGACACCTTCCTTCGACGTCTAGTAACCTTCATATGCACTACCCTTGATTCAATTCATCCTGTGTGACCTCCTGACCCGTTCAACCACAATCCCTCCTGAACTTGGTTGTTGGAACCTCATCTCCTCCCTGAGACTCGTACAAAGGATCCCGTCACCAGACATGTCTTGAACTCAAGCAACACCTGTACATGAACAAACAACCAATCCGTACGAGCCCAAGTCCGCGACTTGACTCAAATTAGTTCCGAACACAACACCTTACATGAGCACCTCACATAAGCATGTTGCAAAACCACAGTAAAATGATATCAGCTATATGAACCAAAACGCATCAAAAACTTAGTAAAGGAATACTAAGAATTATTTCCGAGAATATAAAGCAAGTTCGAAACATTACAAGATAAAAGCAGGAACATTGCGATCAAGCTCTGAATCTTGCCAAAGCTAACCGGAGCTTACTTAAAGCTAGTAGAACCTAGCGCCGGAGCTTACCAAAGCTAGTACAACCTAACACTGGAGCTTACCAAAGCTGGTCAGAACTAGTCAACCCAAAAGCGGTAGCTAGAAAAACATGTCGGGGTTAACCAACACAAGTCAGACCGAGCAAAACATATCGGAGCTTAACAAAGACATGTTGGAGCTAAAGACAAAGCTCACTGGAGATTACCCAAAAACATGTTGAACCTTAACAAAGCAAGTCGGACCTATTGTCGAACCTTGCAGAAGCTTGGAGCTAGAGTCGGACCTTGCTAAAAAGATGTTACGGTAGCATTTAAAACTTTTATTGTCAAAGCCAATGTATTCAACACACATAGGTCTCACACGAAACTACAGTACATATGAATGTCTTACCCTTCTGAAGGATTCCATTCCTTTAAACTGTTCCACGAGTTTCCTTTGATGCAATCTGGCTAAACAAAAGACGAGCGCTGGAGTTATGGCTTCTATTGTGCAGCTGTACGCTACTTTAGCTGCTGGAGTTGTCAGGAGGCAGGAGATCGCCCGCGGCGGGGCCTGCAGAGTGGTCTGTAAAAAGTACTGCTCCATCCGTCCCAACCCAACTCTATTTTAAACTTTGGTCAAACTTACCTTTGACTTATGATCAAGGTCCTCCGCCTGCTGCCCCAGATGACTTGGAGCAGAATGATCCTAGCAACCAGAATGAAGTGTCAGATATGTTGTCCACGGCACAGGGTTATTCAACACAAGCAAAAGGTAGCATATCCTAGTCTTTCTGCTCATATATAGCGTGTTAACTAGTTTTTTTGCCCCAAATGATCTAGAAAAATTACTCCAGATTTGATGATGCCATAAACTAATCGCTGCTCAAAACAATGACGGTGCTCATCAAGCTCACAAGCTCAACTTCATCCTTGAACTATCAATCAAAACTCAGTTTTTGGTCCTTGAACTTTAAAATGGGTCAATTATTTAGTCCCTCGACTTCACACAACCGTGGCATAAGCTATTATACCACATCATGTATCCCGGCCACCTCACTTAGAAAAAGATAATAATTTTTTATCATCTTAAAAAGTAACTAGCTAATTAATTCGGGTGGATTTATGTAGTTGCATGGGATATACATATTTCTCCTCCATGTTTTTTTGCAAAACTATCAAGTGATATTTCCTATGTGCATATTACATATGTAAAAATATTGTAAAATATAAAACTTTTAAGCCTAGGGAAGAGCAAACAGAGCAAACAGGGAGGACGAGGAACCTTTTAAGCCTAGGGAATGAAATATAAAACAAAGCTACACGGCTGGCCGGGTACACGTACGGTCCGGGTGTGTCGGTGCACCATAACCTCCGTCGTGCGTCCCAGCATGTCAACTCTATTTTTAGGTCCCTTTGGATTGAAGGATGGCAAAGCAATTTTGAAGGATGGGATTTGTAAAGGATTTTTCCTACATGACCATTTGGCACACAGGAAAAACAAAGGGTAGTTTCTATAGGAATGGATTCCTTTGCTAAATTTTGTAGGAAACATAACATGATCTTGGACCTCTTTTTTCTTTCCTGGCTCATGTTGTAGGTTCCTTTGTTTTTCCTATGATGCTGCCAAAGGGCTTCTCATCTCAATTCCTATATTTTCAATTCCTATAGGATTGCGAAAACATACAATTTCAATTCCTATGTTTTTCCTATTCCTGTGCTTTTTGATTCCTTATCCAAAGGGAGCCTTAGGTTTCGTCAAATCTATCTTTGACCAATGATTTATGTAATTTTGATATGTTTTAACAATACAAGAATTGTACTTTTATATTCACCATGAAAATATTTCCATAATATACAATCTACTACTGTACATGTTATTGAAGTTAATAAATTCCATATAAATCATTGGTCAAAGGTAAGTTTGACCAAAACAGAAATACAGTTGAGTTGGGGAGGAGGAAGTATATATGTTGCTGTTTGCCGCATAAGGTTTGGTCCTTGAAGTCGTAGCCATTTGTACAGGCGGCTAATGCGACTGGGCGCACCAAGCTTACGTGTGCGCCAGTTACCGAGGTGCCTTAAACGCGCGCAGTGCATGCACATCTTTGAATTCAATTGGAATCGCTCCGCGTCCCATCACCACTACTGCGCGCGTCGAGAGACGAACAACCAGACTACTACTACGCTATAAGATCACCCGGGCACGCCATCGTCTTCTCCGCACAACCACTCTTCCTCTCTTCCCAAAACTGCGCCAAGAATACCATGGCTGACAAGAAAACGCTGCTGCCAATCCCACTGAAGGACGCCAAGGGGAAGCAACCCCGATCGGACTCCCCCCCCCGGACAAGGAGTGGGCTCTCCGAAAGATGGCACGCGATGTATTTGACAATACATCGCGCTCCATGCGTCGCCTTGGGCTTGGTCCCTTCCAGAGTATACTGCAATGGGGACCACGGGCCACTACGTGTTCGGTATGACGCACTTGGCCGGTCGTCTCGACGTCCTCGTGGACACGCTGGCGGACGAGCTTGGCATCGTCGGCCGCGACAACCTGGTAGCGGCGATGTCTAGGAAACTGGGCTTCTCGTATCCGGCGCGGGGGGCACCACTGCCCTGCTAGGAGCCCAAGAAGGAGGAGGACGAGGAGGAGGAGGAGGAGGAAGAGAAGAAGAAGAAGTAGGTGGAGGTGGAGGAGAAGTAATTGTTTTTCTTGTTCCTAGTTGTGTTGTTTTTCTTGTTTGTAGTTTGTGTTTTTCATTTTTCTTGTTTGTAATGTATTGTATTAAGGTAATGAACTTTATTTTGCTATTCATTGGTGTGCAAAAAGAGTTCTAATGTTGCTGTTCTAACGATAAACTAGTGGACTATTTATCTCTTTTATTTTTTAGAATGAAATATATTTCCACTTCCAACTCTACAGAGCTAGAGACCCAGGAAGTTACTACCACCTAGTTTATCTGACAGCACCAGCAGGGAGAACCTTCCCCCTCACCCTGTGCCCACTCTCTATGTTCAAACCCAACACGGATCCAACATAATGAGCAATCAAACAGCAAAGTACGTAGTAAATCACAAAAGACGCTACAACAGTTTCTGGAGTACCAACTTTAGCCCAAATTAAATGCTCGTGGGCATCATTGGAAAAGGGTGAAGACAAAAAAGACTTGATTTGGATGGCTTGCAAAGACATAGTACTAGAAGTTAGGGTCATCGAAGTTTTTGCCCGATTTGGATTGAGTCTTAGTTATAGACTTCCATATTAATAAAATGTATCAGGTTTTTTACTTTCACTAGTGTGTTGGGTTGAGTCTTTTGTTGTTGATCTTCACAACTTGGTGTATTAGTGTGTCCGTACTCTGTACCAAGGAAAAGGTCGGTTTAATGGCAACGATTGCTATGCAATCTGAACTTCTATGCAAGCGCGCAATTATTTATTATCTAAATAAACTTTAGCCCAGATTAACAAAGCGCCGTCCACCGAGCGCCGTCCTCACTCTCGTCGTGCATGTTTGACATGAAGAATTTTCCCTCGAGGGTTCAAGGATAGAATACCTCCTAGGAACAGCTCACTATGTACGCGGTTCATCAATTTAATCGCATGCCTTGCTACAATATAATTTCCAACCATGTTGTACTCGTCCTTTTGAAAAATCGACAGCCGTAGGCGCCAGCCAGTACATGTTCAGATTTTAGGAACAAATGAACACACTTGTAAAAACACGTACGCCACATCCGATCCTCAACGTCATCAAATTCAAAAGGGGAGCAACGTCTCTCCACAATGTTCCGCCTGGTGTTGCACACATGGCTCTCGCCTCACGCCGGCCACGTATCCTGATCCAACCGTACAACTTCAAATAAAGGAGGGCTAGAAGATTGGTGCAATATAATACGTACAATATAAGAAAAAAGGGAAGAAGAAAAAGGATGGCACGTGTTTCGATACATGAATCGCGAGACTGCTGACATCCATCTTCATTGGCCAGTTCCTGATTTCACTGATCTCTCCAGCATGCATTCACACTAGCTACTCTCAAGTGGCTGGACCTAGGGTATCCCGTGGCCCACCCGGCATACCCAGTGGGTGGGCCCCTGAGAAATGTTGTTGTTGTTGTACGTGGTGTGAGGTTGAGACAATGCAACTTGTGGTGATGACGGTAAAAATTAAAAATTAGAAAGACTTTATAATATTCAAAAATCTTCATTACTCTCTTTACTCTGGGCTTAGGCCCGTCAAATTCGGAAACCCCTCCGCTCATATTGTAATTGCATCAGTTATATATCTAGGCCCATTTCCAATTAAAATCCAAACTAAAGGGGTAGACGAAGGTTTTGCACAAGAGAGAAGTTGTGTTGCGCCGCTGCAGACTACAACCGTAGGGACGACAAGGAAAGATGACCCAATGGCAGGGACTCAGGTGTACAACATAACGTTCAAGGAAGACATGATCACCACCACCTTTATGTCCTCCGGCGAGGCCGTGGAGGACTGGCTCGACAAGGTCCTCTCCGTCCACCATCAGTGCCTTCACAAGCTCGCCGTCAGGCTCGACGTCGAGTGGCGCCACATCTACTCCGCCGACCAGATCCCCGTCGCTGTTTTGCAGCTCTGTGTTGGCCGCCGCTGCCGCATCTTCCAGGTCATCCACGCTGACTACTTCCCCGACGAGCTGGAAGATTTCCTCGGTGATTCCGACTACCGATTCATCGGCGTGGGCATGGAGGGTGACACCGACAGACTTTGGAAGGACTGGAAGCTGAAGGTGGCCAAAACAATGGATCTGGCTGAGCTCGTGGTGGAGGATATGGATCCCCCGAGCCTCTGCCGCGTGGGGCTGAAGGACACCACAGGCGCCGTGATGGGCGCCGACATGGAGAAGCCTTACCGGCTGAGGACGAGCAACTGGGACACATACAATCTCTTCGGCGAGCAGATCAGCTATGCGTGCATCGATGCCTTCATCTCCTTCAAGGTCGGCTGCAAGATGCTCTCTGATGACTACTGATATAACCACCGAGTTTGCGGATCGACTGTCGTCGATCATCCCGACATGGAATTCGCAGGTGCATCGCTCAAGTTCTAGCTTTTTTGCTTGTGCGCCCAATCTCTCATAAAATTAATTTTTCTTAAGGAAACACTATATCTTGCTTTTAAAAATATGCATGTTATCTCACATGCGTCGAGGTCTTTCACATGCATGTTAGTTGTCCATGCATGCTATGCCCAAAACATGATCAACGAGTCTCAAACATGACGATCTATCAACAAAAAGAGAAAACAAGTAATGTCATCAAACATGATCGAGGTCTTTCACATGGATGTTAGACGTACATATGCATGCTACGCCCCAAACATGCATTCCAAGAATAGAATATTTCCTACCATGTATATATATTTATATATTTATCATATTCTCTACCATGCATGTGTATGCTCTCAATCTATATGACAGTTTATCTACCACACTAATGAAGAATAATATCCTTTCATCAATAGAGATAACAAATTTGAGACAAGGATGTTCCCTCGATGGTACGAGGATAGAATGTGGACTACCATTGTCTAATAAGAACAAAGCTCTCACTACATACGTGGTTCATCAAATTAATCGATCGCATGCTGTCATTATGTATCGTCTTACTTGTCTTTTGAAGAAATGACAGGCGTAGGCGCTAGCCGCTACGTGTTCTAATTTTAGGAACAAATGAACACACTTGTGAAAACACGTACGCCACATCCAATCCTCAACGTCATAAAGTTAACATGTTCCTCAACAAGGGGGCACAATAATCCTCAACATGTGACCAAACATGCTTGATCGCGAGTCTCTTTCACATGCATTATATTCATGTCCACCATCATACATGATCAGGACAATTATCATCGGTTCTATATGGACTCTCGGTCAGCAACGATCGGATCCTTCAAAAAAAGATATGGACTCTCGGTTGATTTCCACGCGCGTTCACGTCAATCTCCGCACCTCGTTGAAATCATTCGCACAAACACGAACACCGCGGGACGGACTTACAAAGTATGCCAGGTGGGCCATTGCATATCCTGGGCCCTTTGTGTGTCAAATTAAAAAACTGGCCGATGGGACGTGTCGAGCCGTTGCGATAACCGAGAGGAGGCGAACCGCAGTTTGGAGTAACTCTGACCGTCGATTCAAAAGCACAATTTTCGAAGCTTTTGATCATCTCCAGTCACACGCTTAGACAACGACCCGCAATAAAGGCACACTGTCCTCTTCTTCTTGGCCGCACCTCTCGATCGATTTTAGCCTCCAAACTTCTCCTCTTGCTTCTCCGCCGCACCACCGTTGACCAACTCTCTCTATTTGTTCACTCCTCCATAGCTGCACAAATGGGTAGCCCCGCACCAAAGTGCTCCATGTCATCGACGTCCTCCGAACCTCCTTCTCCGTTTCTGTCGCCGCCATGCCGATGGAACTGGAGGCTGCGCCCGCACCTCCTCCACCCCCGTCTTCACCCGCGGTGCCCGCATCTCTTCTATCCGACTATGATGAGATTGTCCACCTCATTGAGAAACGCATCGACAAACTTGACGACAAGCTTAAGGAGGTCACTGGCAACCTGTTCGTCGTTGACGTGCAAGCAAAAGCTTTGTGGGGACCGGGTTCCCAACATCCAAGGATCTCATTGGGTGGTGTTGTGCGATGCAACACCAACAGTATACAAGAAAAGAATGAGATTAAAATACAATACCAAGTCTTTATTTATAAACACAACGATAGTTTTACAATACTATGCGGAAAGGAATGTGACCTATACATCATAGCTATGCTCTCGGCGCTAGCTATGCAAAAGCAATGTCATCCATGTCCTGGATGCTTTGCACAAGCAACACCAAACTTACGGCGGCGTGCAGGGCTCCCACTCAGCTATAAACCTTGGAGGGGGTGCAACCTCATCGTCGAACCCCGTCATCAGTCATGTAGTCTGCAAAAACTTGTTAACTGCAAACATGAGCTTAAGGCTCAGCAAGACTAACTTGTCTCACTAGACATATGTATGGTGAATACTAAACATAGGTAAGGTAAAGCAGTAAAGGACTCACCTACAAGTGGATCCTTAGCTTTCAATTTATTATCAGCAGCTTACCAGTTTAATGAAAGTAAATTTAGTGATCATATTGGACAACAATCAAAGTTCAAAAATAATTATAATTCAATACATCGTATTCTCCTGACTTCCTCAGTATTTTACTATGTCACACCACAGTGAACAAGTGGTACTCTATTACCGCGAGGGATGGTGATTGCAATCAGGACACACCCGAATAACACGTCACGTACACCCATGCCTAAGGAGCAGGCCGTGCTCCTCACCACGTCATACGCAACCACCTTTCACAAGAGAACTGAAATGCCAAACTGGTCCCACCATCGTGGGCATAAGGTTCTCGCACAGAGCGTGTCTGTGCCTGCCGACGAATTTACACCTTAGTACCCTCAGCCAACCCCAACCGACAATGGGCTATACCAAGACATCCGAGTCACCAAGTTACATCAGTTTTATGGGTTCCATATGCCCAGTATGCATGCGGTACTGTTCAAACTTGTCCAGCAAGGCCGCACACGGATCGGTCCTCAATCGACACAAGCAGGGCTACGCACGTGAGACCACGTCTCGCTGCATCCTACCCACTACTCGGTCTCAATTACATATTCATAAACTATTTCTTGATCCAATTCATCCCGTGTGATAAAATCCTATCTCGCGAGTAGATTCCAGCTACTCGACTTCTACCAGATTCCTAAGCACGTAAGCTTGGAATTTTCTACTTGTCGGGCTGTAGACCTACCCAATACTCCATGGGATTTATGGGTCATGCAAGTGGAGTAACAAGCACCTTAAACGTAATGCACAAACATCTAAAGATGTAAGGGGAATGAAAACTGCAAAGTCACTGTAAGGAACTTAAATGCAAACTGGGGCTTGCCTGAAAACTTGTCTGGGTCCAAGTTAGTCTCCGGTAGATGGACTTCCAAGGCTTCCAGCTGCTCCTCAACTTCAATTACAACATGATATGCATATACTATATATGAATGACTTTGAAAATAAATAATATGTTTAAGGTCACAAGCTAATATCATGTGATCAAAATAAGATAATGATCTTAATTGGCTTTCAAACTTTTATGATAGATACTAGGGACTAAAATGGAGACTCTTGCAAAGAACAGGAGATGATCAAAGAAGTTTGTTGTCTCTAAAATTTATGGCAAGCAATAACCTTCTCTGAATTTTGTTTGAAAATATGGAGGTCTATCATGGCTACCAGTGGTTGTACCATGCAGTGGGAGTCTCACTGGTTCTAGGAAAATTTGTTTCACAATTTTCTAATCTTCCTACAGGGATAAATGGATTTTACAAGTTTAAGAGAATATCTGAAATGTTTCCTGTATTTTTCCCAATTTTTCAATTACATAGAGATTTGGAACACTGATTAACCTAGTAAAGGAAGTCCAATGAACTTGAAATTTTTACTGGAGATCAAGTGAGTTTTTTAGAGTGTTCTGACAGAAATTGGGAATTTTCCTATTAACAGAACAGGGGTAATAAATTTCCCAAGCAGTTAGCTCAAAGGAATTAATTATGAAATATGGGAGTTTCATGTCCAACAAATTGCACTACTGAAAAGTTGAGATTGAGATGCGTCTACCAGAATTTATTTGGAATTTTTTGAGCAGATCTACTAGGAGTAATGAATTTTAGAAGTTTGATTGAATCCTAGAATCTACTACGCCGGCGATGCCCAAACACCGTGCTCAACGGCGGCGGCGGAGCTAGGGTTTCGGCGATGGCCGGAATCCCTCGGGGATTGTGCGAGAAGCTCGGGAAAAGGCTAGAAACGTTCATGGGAGCATGAGGATGATGATTCAGAGGTGCAAACGAGGTGGAATAGTAGGCAACGATGAGTTCGACGGCGTGCCAACGGTTTCTTCATGGCGACTACAAAAACTGGCATAACATAGCCATTCCTCGATGATTCTTTCTGCTTTTTGTTCATACAGAACCGCAAGGAGGCTAGCAAACTAATATGTAACTGGATTAAAAGATAGTTACACCTAGAAATCGAATTGCAAGGTGAACCTAGGAAGAGCGTGTAAAGCATACCGAAAAGCAAAAGAGGATTTTGTGCTCGATAAAGGATTAGCCTAAGAACAGTTTGTATCGTGAGCAAGATGGCGTCCTGGTGCTCAGTTTGTCTGTTGACGTTGAAGTGCGAAACGGCCTAGTCTGCTGGCACCACAGTGGAGAGAGAGTGACATCCTCGGCGGCCCAACGATGTCGACGGCGGAACTTCAAATTACGGTCCAAATAAGGAACCACACGATGAGCCAAAGGGTGAGGATAGTAGAGCATAGCCTTGGCATCATGTTTGCTGTTTGCATTGCAGAGAAATAAGGCAAGGAAGAGACGCTCACCGATGAGGAACGGAGGCGGCAGTGCTCTGCTTCGGGGAAGATAAGAAAAGTGAGCAGCGCGGCCATGCTCGTCGATGCCATGAAGAAGGGACCACAGGGGGGGTATAAGGAGGACGCCGGGGTGCTATCAAGCTGGCAAGCAGCTCGCTGGAGCTTTGCATGCGTGCGGTGTCGAGCGGAGCGGCGACGGGATTTTGGCAGCAGAGCACTCACGGGAATGTGTCTATGACTAGTGGGTCCCACTGCCCCTTAAGTCAATCCTCTCTGGAACTTCAATTACCCTACCAAACTTGATCCAAAAATCCTCAATTTTTGTGGAGGGACCAAATGAAATATGGAGATTCAAATTCTGAAATTGGATTTCAAATTTGGACAGGTTTCATGTGAAATTCAAATTCAAATTTGAATTTGACTAGAATTCAATGTACCCATTGAGATAAATAGAACTAGTGCTCCAAAAATAATGAAAATTTGCAGGGGTGCTATTTGGAATATTATGTCATCATGGAAAAATGTATAGCCTCAGATTTGAATATTTAGACAGGGCCCAAATGTACAGTAGCTATATTCAAGTTTTGAAATAATTTGAATATATTTAGTACTGCATATGTTTTTGCACTAGCAATTCCCATTCAAATAAATTCCAAAATTTGTAAAAATGTCACTTGAATTATCCTACGGTCATTGGTGAAGTCCATACCTCATGTAAATAAAATTTAAGTATGAGTGAAAGAAAGATTCTTGATGATATCAAGTTCATGTGTACAACTATAATTGATCCCCACCATGGTTAAAAACAAACTGGTAACTGAACTTTATATTAAGGAAAAACTAGGATTTTACATTCCCCCCCACCTTAAAAGAATCTCGTCCCGAGATTGCAATAGGAAGGATAAAAGAAAAAGATCTAATGAACATATGCCGCTAGCAAGTCCGGATAGTTTGCTCTAAGATATTATTCACTTTCCTACGTTGCTTCTTCAGCGGTGTGGTTGCCCCACAAGACCTTGTAGAAATGCAAGGTGCAGCTTCTTGTGGTGCGTGTCCTCTTATCGATTATCTGGGTTGGATGCTCAGAGTAAGTAAGATCTGGTTTGAGAGTTTCCAAATCCTCCATACACACGTCAGCTAGAGCCTTGAGACATTTCCGCAACTGCGAAATATGAAACACATTGTGGACCCCTGAAAGCAACACTGGTAGCTCTAGCCGATAGGCCACATGTCCACATCGTTCAATTACTACAAACGGCCTAATGAAGCGTGGAGCTAGCTTACCTTTTACTCCAAAGCGATGAATCCCTTTCATTTGGGATACACGAAGATAAATGTGATCCCCGACATCGAAGTGAAGGGGTCGACGCCATTTGTCCTCATAGCTTTCTTGACAAGACTGAGCAGCCTTGAGGTTGGCTTGAATAACTCATACTCGTTCTTCGGCTTTATTTACCAAGTCGATACCATATATCACTCATTCACCGGATTCATACCAGTTCAAAGGTGTGCGGCACTTCAGCCATAAAGAGCTTCATATGGTGCCATCTGGATGCTATCCTGATAACCATTGATGTATGAAAACTCCGCCAATGGTAGATGATCATCCCAATTCTTACCATGGTGGATGGCACAGACGCGGAGCATATCCTCTAGCACTTGGTTTACCTGCTCCATTTGACCATCAGTCTGAGGATGGTAAGCTGAGCTCCAAATCAACTTGGTACCCAGGGATGCATAGAGCTGTTCCCAAAATTGAGTAACAAATAAGGTTCCACGATCTGATATGATAGTGCGGGGTACTTCGTGTAGGCACAGGATCTTGGCAATATACAACTCTCCATATTGCCGTGCCACATATTTGACATTGACTGGAATAAAGTGAGCCGATTTGGTGAGCCAGTCGACTATCACCCAAATTGAGTCATGCTTGTGAAAGGTGAGAGGTAATCCAACAATGAAATCCATGCTGATGTCCTCCCATTTCCAGGCCGATATGCTTAAAGGTTGAAGCTGACCGGCTGTCTTCAAATGGTCGTTTTTCACCCGCTGACACATATCACACTCGGATACGTACTTCGCTATCTCCCTCTTCATCCGCGTCCACTAGAATTTCTTCTTTAAGTCTTGGTACATTTTTTTACTTCCCGGATGAATAGAATACTTGGACAAATGAGCTTCGTCCAAAATCTTCTTTCGAAGTTCCACACTGTGGGGCACCACTGTAAAATCCCAGTTTTTCCTTAATATAAAGTTCAGTTACCAGTTTGTTTTCAACCATAGTGGAGATCAATTATGGTTGTGCACATGAACTTGATCTCATAAAAAATCTTTCTTTCAGTCATACTTAAACTTTATTAACATAGGGGATGGACTTCACCAATGACCCTAAGGTAATTCAAGTGACCTTTCTACAAATTTTGGAATTTATTTGAATAGGTTTTGCTAGGGCAAAAACCATATGCAGTACTAAAAATTTTCAAATTATTTCAAACTTGAATATAGCTACTGTACATTTGGGCCCTATAAAAATATTCAAATCTGAGGCTATACATTTTTCCATGACCTCATAATATTCCAAATAGAACCCCTGCATATTTTCATTATTTTTGAAGCTCATTTGCTATTTAATAGAGTGACTCCATTGAATTTCATTCAAATTCAAATTTGAATTTGAATTCCAGACAAACCTGTCAAAATTTGAGATCCAATTTCAGAATCTGACTCTACACATTTGATTTGGCTTCTCCACAAAAATCTAGGATTTTTGGATCAAGTTGTTAGGGGAATTAAAGTTCCAAAGAGGATTGACTTGGAAAGGGATGTGGGACCCACTGTCCAGTGACCCATTCCCGAGCGGTTCCTCTGTTTTCACCATGGCGACACCTCCCGGCATGCAAGCCACCGAGCTGCTTGCTTGCTTGCGCCATGGCGAGATCCCCTCGTCCCTCTCTGCCTATTTAACCCCCTGGTCACCGACGTCGAGATCCCATTTTGTTTTGCCTTCCCACGCCGCAGTTCTGCCCCGCTCGCGCACCACCGACCTCACCTCGGGACTCTGATGATTACTTGCCATCTAGCCAAGGATCAATCGTGAGTTCTTTAGCAAACTTGTTCACAACTTGCTTGTGCACCTTCTCCATCTTTTGGTTCGGTGTTTTCTCACCCGGTTGCACGGTATTACGCAGTTTTCCCACAACCGCCGGTGAGGCCGCCAAGAACCACCCCTGCTCCACCGTCGACAAGCCGGAGGAGGCCTCTACAGGCCCCGACCTCTATAAGAGAAAGGTGTGTTATCGTGCCTTATGCATGCTCACAAGGTTTCAAGCCATGCCATGCCTTGTAGCGTTCTTATTTCCATTTTTTCCGATGATAGTTCATACCTATGTATCTAGGTTAGGGATTTAATTTGTTTTCTATGTCTAATAATTCTTGGCAATAGTTAAGGGATAGTTTATCTATCTCCCTGCAAACACTCCGGATCAAAAATATTTGGAAACCATCGAGTGTTGACCGAGATAGCCGAGTTTTCCCCGCCACCAATGGAGATCCGTCGGTCCACCGTCGAAGCCAATGTTGCTGGCGATTTCATCCTGTTTACACCCACTAGTTATCTTCCCCATGCTCCTAGGAACATTCCCCACCTTTCCCTGAGCTTCTTGCGCCATTCCCGGGCGTTTTTGACGATCGCCTAAACCCTAGCTCCGCCGCCGCCGTCGCACCGCATCTCCGGCCATCGCCGCGTCGATTGGACACCACCATCGGCTTGCGCGGTCGATTTTATGGTTAGGCGGTCAAGGCTAGGCCAGGAGAAGTTCGACGCAATCGTTCTGGCGAGCTTGCCGGCGCTGCGCTGCCGCGGCCGAGCGGCACGTCGGGAGGTAGACGAAGGCCCCCTGGGTCCCGCATGTCAGCGACTCGTGCGAGCGCGCGGATTGGCTGCGGCACTGGATCTGGTGCGGCTGCGCGGGTTAACCCCGTGGCCCCCGGTGTGGCCCAGATGCGATTGGCCCATTCAAATGAAGTGGGGCCGGCCGCTTTATTTAAATTTTCCAATTGAAAAATAATTCCAGGATTCCATCGAACTTCAAAAATCCATTACTCCTAGTAGAATTGCTCAAAATTTTCCAAATAAATTCTGGTAGACTCATATCAATCTCAACTTTACAGTGGTTCAATTTTTTTGACATGAAACCCCCAGAATTTTTATAATTAATTCATTTCAACTAACTGCTTGGGAAATTAATTACTACTGTTTGTTAATTGGAAAATTCCCAATTTTGTTCAAAACACTCTTAATAATATACTAGATCTCCAGTACAAATTTCAAGTTCATTGGACTTCATTTACTGGGCTGATCAGTGTTCCAATTCTCTATGTAATTGAAAAATTGGGAAAAATACAGAAAACATTTCAGAATTTCACCCAAACCTGTAAAATCAATTTCTCCCTGTAGGAAGCTTAGAAAGTTGTGAAACAAATTTTCCTAGAACCAGTGAGATGCGCTATGCATGGTACAACCACTGGTAGCCATGATAGACCTCCAGAATTTCAACCAAAATTCAGAAAAGGTTATTGCTTGCCATAATTTTTAGAGACAACAAAATTCCTTGATCATCTCCTGTTCTTTGAAAGAGTCTCCATTATAGTCCCTAGTACATACCATAGAAGTCCCAAAGCCAATTAAGATCATTATCTTATTTTGATCACATGATATTAGCTTGTGACCTTAAACATATTAATAATTTTCAAAGTCATTCATATATAGTATATGCATATCGTGTAGTAACTGAAGTTGAGGAGCAGCCGGAAGCCTTAGAAGTCCATCTGCTGGAGACGAACTTAGACCAGGACTCGTTTTCAGGCAAGCCCCAATTTGCATTTAGGTTCCTTACTGTGTCTTTGCAGTTTTCATTCACCTTACGTCTTCAGATGTTTGTGCATTATGTTTAAGGTGCTTGGCATCCACTTGCATGACCCACAAAAGCCATGGAGTCTTGGGTAGGTCTATAACCCGATGAGTAGAAATTGCCATGCTTATATTCATTGGGATCCGGTAGAAGTCGAGTAGTTGGAATCTACTAGCGAGATAGGATTTTATCACATGGGATGAATTGGACCAAGAAATGGTTTATGAATATGAAATTGAGACCGAGCAGTGGGTAGGATGCAGCAAGATATGGTCTCACGTGCATAGCCCTGCTTGTGTCGATCGAGGACCAATCCGTGTGCGGCCCTGCTGGTGAAGCTTGAATTGTACCGGCGACATACTGGAGAAATGGGCTCCAGCAAATTGATGTAGTTTGATACTGGTTTGTTGAGGCATACCGTTCAATTTTATAGGCGTAGGTTGAGGACCGCGGGGTGTAAATCAGCTGGTGGGCACGTGAGAGTACGCCCCACGCAGAGACCTCCTGGTCGTGACAGATCAACCGGTTAGGCATTCTAGTGTTGGGTGACAGGTGGCCATATACCACTAGTACTGAAGTGTAATGTAGGTACTACTATAAGTAGTCGCTGGCGCTTCCGAAAGTGCGTATGTGTCGTGTTGTCCAGGTGTGTCTTGATTGCAATCATCGTCCCTCGCGGTAATAGAGTACCACTTGTTCACCGTGTCGTGACGTAGTAAATACTAAAGAAGTCAGGAGAATACGATGTATTGAATTATAATTATTTTGGAACTTTTATTGCTGTCAAATATGATCACTAAAGTTACTTTCATTTAACTGGTAAGCTGCTGATAATGACTTGAAAGCTATGGATCCACTTGCAGGCGAGTCCTTTACTGTTTTACCTTACCTATGCTTAGTAGTCACCCTGCATATGTCTAGTGAGATGAGTTAGGTCCTGTTTGGTTTATGTACTAAGGTTGCCACAATTTGCCACAAATTTTTGCCTAACTTGACTAAGGTTAGGTGCTCAAATTTTCAGCCACAACTCGGCAAGCCTAAGGGAATCTTGCCACACTTTTTTGAGTCATTGACATGTGGGACCCAGTTAGATGGCAAGGAATCTTGCCACAATTGTGGCTATGAACCAAACAATGACTAAGTTGGTCAAACTTGACTAAACTTAGGCATGGCAAAATGTGGCAAGTTTTGGCTTCAAACCAAACAGGCCCTTAGTCTTGCTGAGTCTTAAGCTCACGTTTGCAGTTAACAAGTTTTTGAAGATTATACGACTGATGACAGGTTCAACGACGAGGCTGCACCCCCTTCAGGGTTTACAGCCGAGTGGGAGCTCTGCATGCCGCCATAAGTTTGGTGTTGTTAGTGCGAAGCATCCAGAGTATGGATGACTTTGCTTTTGCATAGCTAGTGCTGAGAGCGTAGCTATGATGTATAGGTCACTTTCCTTTCCGCTTAGTATTGTAACACTTCCGCTGTGTTTATAAATAAAGACTTGGTATTGTATTTTATTCTGGTTCTTTTCTTATATACTGTCGGGTGTCGCCTCGCATGCCACCACCCAATGAGATCCTTCGATGTCGGGATTCCGGTCCCCACAGCATGGTATCAGAGCATCATTGGGAACAGTGTGCTTGAAAAGAGCATATTTTAAAAAACTTGGGATTATATGAGTGGGGAATTAGCTATATGCCCATATAAAGAGTATTATTAGTATAAGATATAAAGGTGGTAAACTAACTTATGTGTTATTAATTATGTAATGACGCTCCGACGTCAGGTAAGAGGTAAGGTATGCCACCGAGAGCGGATAAATCTCGGTAAGCGCAACATACGAGGAGTGGTATGTGTTATTTCCGTGGCTTGGCACAGAAAGTCAATATGAGTCTCTGAAACTATTCATGTTTCTGAGAACATATGACACACGGTACCCCAGCATGACGCAAAATTAGTTGGAGCCCCCGTCGGGTGGTGGATAACCCGATAGTATGCATCTCTAGAACTATTCATGTTCTATGGGAGAATGTGAAACACGTATGCCCGAGCGTGTATAAGCCGGTTCATGCGGGAGTCTTCGCTGTACAGACGTAGTACAACCATGTACCCCGAGACATGACTTCGCTCGAGGGTGACTCACACCAGAGTCATATGCATTTACTTTCATATATATTATTGTGACTGCTTATCATGTTTCCCTGAACCGCCCTTGTGGTGTGCAGGTGTGAAAGGGGATTGTTTGTATTTTGCAGCTCCACTGACTACGGTAGCAACCAGTGTAGAACATGTTTGCGAGTGAACGATACTAGGGCCACCTATAAACGTATCCTGATATACCGGTTAGAATTTACTTTAGTGAGGCACGTAGTACCGTCAGTATCAAATTTGATACTTGACCATCCTCAACGACAAAATGGATGCATTGTGTTTGAAGTCCAACTATCAGTTGCTGGTATGTTTGGACTTGTGTCATTGGTTATTGGCTCGACAAAGGGTTAGAACCAAGATTCTTAATTTCTGGCAGAAGTTTGCTCAACTTCGCTGTATTATGATCTTGGTTAGTTGTTAATTAACATAGGGGTATGCTATATGGATGGAAATCTCTTGAAGACCTCTACCACTTTTCTGTTTACCATCAAGGAAGAAAAGCTTGATAATCTATTGAAATTTGGAGTATATTAAAACTGCTCCAGGTGACCATACCATTGTACGAGTCTCTGTATTTTTACCATAACTCGCTGTAGAAAAATCTTCTGCCTTATTGTAATACATATATGGAAAGGGTAGAAGGAGATCTAAAGATTTTCTATTCAAAGTTTTTCCTGATTCAAATTGGAGTCAAATCAAATTTTGCGTTCAAAACAGTGGACTGCAGGACTGCTGGTGAAAACCAGTCAGTTCATCTGTTAAGTTTGGATAGCTATAGATCTTAATACATAATAGTGACATTGTAACATATATACATTTCTCGAAATCTTAGGAAGTACTCTATCAACTTTATGTTGCACTTATGACCTGAATCTTGGTGTAATGGTGTGTAATTCCTATTGCTGCAAACTTGGTTCTGGCAGACCAGAACTTGAAACAGTTTGCGCATAGTTTCAAATTTGCGCGCTATAACTGTATAAAATATTTTTCAATGCTGAACTCTTTTACTTCTGGATTATTAAATTGATTTTATACAATGTTTATTTTGTCATTACCTCAATATATTGTTATTATATACCTGTATAAATTGTGGAAATAACCACATATACAGGGGAGGTTCTGTCAAAATTTCCAGAAAAATTGGGTCAAATTTAAACCTGTATAGATTCTACTTTCTAGCTCACCTGGATCTGTATGAGTACAATCTGGAAAGTTTTTAAAGTTTACTACAACTTTTGTATTCAACCCAACGTCTGGTTCTGATATTTCCTGTATGAAAAAATTTGAATTTACTTAGGAAGGTCAGCTGGAACAGACTGTGTTTACTACTCCAGTTTTGGATTTTCTTGAGCTATGGGAAGTTGGAAACCTTTTCATTGTTCAAGTATCTTTTCCACAGATGGCGGACTTAATGGTACACTTATCAAATGGATGGGTGTTCGCGATGTGTGCTCATCGAAAAGGTTATTGGGGCAGGGAATTCAACGGTTCGGGTATCGCAACATAACGAGTTATTGGGGCAGGGAATTCAATGACGGAGGTGTGACAAGATGCACCATCTATGTTGATGTGCCCGCTGGTCCGTCATATATTGGATGGGCTCCTTTCTCCATCCAGGTGAAAGGGGCTCAGTTAGAAGACACGTGGTGTTTTTCCGCGAGTGTTGCTATTGCGAGGTTTTGCAAGCTTCATTTTCGCCATTTGGTGGGCACCCCGTTCGCGCTCTTTCCAGTCGATGGTAGAGCTAGTGAGGAGTGGGTGAGTCGAATGAGTGCAGATTATGGCCTTCACGGAGAGGTACCCAAGATAATCTTGGCATTATATGCAGCATCATTGTGTCAAGTGAGCGTTACACAACATCTTAGCATTGAAGGGTTGCTCGGTGATCTGAAACAAGCTTTGATTCGAGGAGATCATTTTGAGTGGGCCAATGACTCACTTAGAGCCATGATTGCTCCTCTCAATCGACGTTTAAACGTTAGGGAGAATCAGTGGCACCGAGCTGTGCAAGACCTATCGGAAGCTCGCTAGGAAGCGCACTGTGCAAAAAGTGCGTTGGAGGCAAGTCAACTTGAGGTGCTGCTGCTGGATGATCAGTTGAGTATGGTGACTCAAGAACGGGACAATCCAGGGAGGAGACTAAGGATTGGAAAGCCAGTTGCGAGCATGCACAAAAGGAACTGGAAGAATATAAGATGTTTCTTCTACAGGCTGATGTGCAATCATTAGTTGCCGCAACATCATCGGTGGCGGGTGAGGCAGCAACTCCTTCTCCAGCACCCGCACCCGTGGCACCAATTTCTGAGGACGAGGACAAAGAAGATCTTGAGATACGTGAGTACGTCTAATAGAATGTATCAGAGTAGGATGGGGCAGCACTCCTGCCATCACAGGGCAACGTAAAGTTTAGTAGTTGCTCGTGTTTATTTTTTGGCCATGTTTGTGTCATATTATAAAAAGTAGTATGTATGTATAATATGAAAAGGTGTGTATGACGTCTCATGGGGACCAAGTATGGTAGAGATGTACTTCCATAGTAGGAGTCCGTCATTTTAGAGTTCACTACTATAAACTTGGTCATGAGATAATATATCTTGTATAAAGTTTGTACTTTATCAATATATGCGAATGTTAGGCACTTATTCCCTTATCAATATTCGCACTACTGTAATATGAAATGGATGAAGGAAAAGCAAACATGTGCTGATTTTAAATCATATGGATGCAGAATGGTGCGTACGCGTTCGACGCCTGAAATGGGAGGTTCAAGTCGTGGTCGCGAGGATGAATCTCCGACCCAAGAGAAAGATGCGACACCGCGGCATCAAGTTCCACCACCACCACCTCTTGAACTTCTGAGGAGTCTAGCGGAGGTTCTCGCCGCAGTGCTTGGCTCGCGCGATGAGCAAACCGAGTTGCTGTGGACCATGGTTCAACATTTGTTCCGTCAAGGGGGGCGACCAGATGCGGGTCCACGACAACCCTCTCTGAATTCATACTCGGACTTCATGTCAGCGCACCCGCCGGTCTTCATGGAGACCGATGAACCGTTGGAGGTGGACAACTGGCTCCGCTCCATCGAAGGAAAGTTTGGTTTGTTGTGGATGACCGAATTGCAGAAGACCCTATTCGCGGCACAACAGTTGCATGGATCTACTGGAGCATGGTGGGCGAATTACCTCGCTGTGCGACCAACAGACTATGTCATGAGCTGGGGGGAATTCCGGGAGGCGTTCTGCGCCTATCATATACCTCCCGAGATCATGAGGAGGAAGTTTCAAGAGTTCTTGGAGCTGAAGCAAGGAGGAAGGAGTGCTTACGAGTACTCCAAGATCTTCAATCACTTGGCCCAGTATGCTCAGGACCAAGTGTGTACTGAAGATAGGAAGCGTGAGTGCTTCTACTAGGGTTTGAACACCAAGATGAAGGACAAGCTTGCCTTGTTCGATAGCGGCAGCTTCAACAACATTGTCAACGCCGTGATCGTACAAGAGGATGCTACTAGGGAGCTGTTCTCTGACAAGAAGAAAAGGAGTGCTCCATATAGCAGCGGAGGTGGTGCTCCTCATAAGTATCGAATGGTGTATCGATCACCAACCGACAGAGGTGGCAACCACCATCACGACCACCGATGTTTCATGGTCGCCAGTTCAACAACGCTGACTTCCGTCCGCAGCAGCAACAACAGCGGATGATTCCGCGTGCACTTCCACCTCCACCGCATGCACCAAGATTCCGTCCTCCCTTCCGTGCCGGTCATACCCCGTACACGTGTTTCACGTGTGGTCGTACGGGGCACTTCACCAAGGACTGCCCGCAAAGCGGAGGCCAGTCATCGTACCAGGGGGGCAAACCATCCCCGCAACCAGCCCACGAAGCCAGCCACCAGAACTGACAATGTCCACCACCTCGCCATCCAGGACGTTCTGGAAGGCGCACCCGTACTCACGGGTACGTTCTCTCTCTTTGGTCATCCTGTAGTCATCCTCTTTGACTCCAGTGCTTCCCACAACTTTATTAGCATGTCTTATGTCATTCAATATCAGTTGCCTATTGTTCCCAGAAAAACCCCATATATGATTTGTTCTCTGGGTGGGAAAGTAGTAGCAGATGAGATGGTCCATGGGGTACCTCTTAATCTAGGTGGGAACATATACCCTATCTCTCTCATTATACTGGAGCATCAGAAGTTAGATGTCATCTTAAGGATGGCATTGTTGCAATACAACTGTGCTATTCTTGACATCGTTCGTCGAAGGATATATGTGAATTCTCCACTCCACCCTCCTCAAGCTCTCATTCTTGAGGGTATTGTCTGAGTGACTCCAACTACTTACAACACCGAGGCCATTACACTAGAGGACATTCCGGTGGTATGTGAGTATGCAAATGTATTTCCCGATGATCTTCCTGGTATGCCTCCGGAAAGAGATGTTGAGTTTAAGATTGAACTTGTATCAGAAACAGTGCCGATCTTGAGGAAGCCGTATAAGACGGCACCTAAAGAACTTGCAAAACTGAAGGAGCAGCTGAAGGAACTTAGTTTCATTCGTCCAAGTTCATCACCTTGGGGCTGTTCTGCATTGTTTGTGGAGAAGAAGGATAAGACATTGAGGCCATGGGTGGACTATCGTCCACTCAATGCTGTCACGATCAAGAATACGTATCCACTACCACGCATCGATATTTTGTTCGAACAATTGGTGGGTGCTAAGGTATTCTCGAAGATGGATCTTAGTTCTGGATATCATCAGATCAGGATTCGACTAAGGATATTCTTAAGGCGGCATTCTCGACGAGGTATGGATTGTATGAGTACCTTGTCATTTCCTTTGGTTTGACCAATGCACCGACTCATTTCATGTATCTCATGAATTTTGTGTTCATGCCGGAATTGGACAAGTTTGTCGTGGTCTTCATCGACGACATCCTTGTGTATTCGAAATCCGAAGAAGAACATGCTCAACACTTGCGCATCGTGCTTCAACGATTGCGAGACCACAAGCTGTATGCCAAGTTCAGCAAATGAGAGTTCTGGATCAGCCAAGTGCCATTTCTAGGGCATCATATCTGCTGAGGGGATTGCAGTTGATCCAAGCAAGATTAAGCAAGTACTCAAATGGAAGTCTCCAAAGTCGGTACATGAAGTTCAAAGCTTCCTAGGTTTAGCAGGATATTATTGGAGGTTCATTCCAAGTTTCTCCAAGATAGCTAAACCAATGACAGAACTTCTGAAGAAAGGGAAATAGTATGTCTGGACGAAGGAATGTGAGGAAGGTTTTCAAGCATTAGTGGAACACCCCACAACAGCACTGTTATTAGCCCAACGAGACACATTCAAGTCATTTGATGTTTATTGTGATGCATCTGGGATTGGTTTGGGTTGTGTGTTGATGCAAGACAGAAGGGTGATCGCTTATGCATCACGGCAGCTTCGAAATCATGTGCAGCATTATCCGACCCATGATCTTGAGCTTGCTGCCGTGGTACTTGCATTGAAGATGTGGAGACATTATCTATTGGGCAACCTAGTGCATCTCTACACCAATCACACAAGTTTGAAGTACATCTTCACCCAGAAGGACTTCAATATGCAACAGCGAAGATGGTTGGAATTGATCAAAGACCATGAGATTGAGATCCACTACCATCCTGTCAAAGCGAATGTGGTTGCAGATGCGCTGAGCCGCAAGTCCCATGTCAATAATCTTTCCATCACCTCGATGGAAGAAGAAGAGCCGAGTCTTTACATTGTTCCATATGGGGCGCTCTACAATCTAGCTCTCATTCTTACCATAAAGGAAGATATTGTAGAGGCTCAGAGGAAAGACAAGGGCATGCTGCACATTTGTCGAAGAATGAAGAAGGGGGAGATGAAGTGTTTCTGATGTAACAATGACAGTACCATCTGGTTCAAAGGCCGCATCGTGGTGCCCCGCAATGTTGAACTTTGGAAGAAAATATTGGACGAAGCTCATTTGTCCAAGTACTCAATTCATCCGGGAAGTAACAAAATGTACCAAGACTTAAAGAAGAAATTTTGGTGGACTCACGTGAAGAGGGAGATAGCGAAGTACATATCCGAATGTGATATATGTCAGCGAGTGAAAGCCGACCACCTCAAGACAGCCGAACAGCTACAACCTTTAAGCATACCGGCCTGGAAATGAGAGGACATCATCCTGGATTTCATTGTTGGATTATCTCTCACCTTTCACAAGAATGACTTGATTTGGGTGATAGTCGATCGACTTACCAAGTCGGCTCACTTTATTCCAGTCAATGTCAAATATGTGGTATGGCAGTATGCAGAATTGTATATTGTCAGGATCCTGTGCCTACACGGAGTACCCCGCACTATCATATCAGATCGTGGAACCTTATTTGTTGTTCGGTTTTGGGAGCAGCTCCACGCATCTCTGGGTACCAAGTTAATTCGAAGCTCAGCTTACCATCCTCAGACTGATGGTCAAATGAAACGAGTAAACCAAGTGCTAGAGGATATGCTCCGCGCCTGTGCCATCCACCATGGTAAGAATTGGGATAATCATCTACCATTGGCAGAGTTTTCTTACAACAATGGTTATCAGGCTAGCATCCAGATGGCACCATATGAAGATCTTTATGGCGGGAAGTGCCGCACACCTTTGAACTGATTTGAGTCCCGTGAACGAGTGATATATGGTATCGACTTGGTAAATGAACCCGAAGAACGAGTACGAGTTATTCAAGCCAACCTCAAGGCTTCTCAATCTCGTCAGAAAAGCTATGCGGACAAACAACATCGACCTCTTTACTTCGATGTCAAAGATCACATTTATCTTCATGTATCCCCAATGAAAGCGATTCATCGCTTCGGAGTAAAAGGGAAGCTAGCTACATGCTTCATTGGGCCGTTCGCAGTAATTGAACAATGCGGACCTGTGGCCTATCGGCTAGAACTACCAGCGTTGCTTTTAGGGGTCCACAATGTGTTTCACATTTCACAATTGCGGAAATGTCTCAACGCCCCAACCGACGTCCGTATGGAGGATTTGGAATCTCTCCAACGAGATCTTACTTACTCTGCGCATCCAAACCCAGATAATCGATGAGAAGACTCGCACCACAAGAAGATGCACCTTGCATTTCTACAAGGTCTTGTGGGGAAACCACACCACTGAAGAAGCAACGTGGGAAAGCAAGGAATATCTTAGAACAAACTATCCAGACTTGTTAGCGGCATATGTTCATTAGATCTTTTCTTTTATCCTTCCTATTGTAATCTCGGGATGAGATTCTTTTAAGGGGGAGGAATGTAAAATCCCAGCTTTTCCTTAATATGAAGTTCAGATACCAATTTGTTTTCAACCATAGTAAAGATCAACTATGGTTGCACACATGAACTTGATCTCATCAAAAATATTTCTTTCCCTCACACTTAAAATTTTATTAACATAAGGGATGAACTTCACCAATGACCCTAGGATAATTCAAGTGACCCTCCTGCAAATTTTGGATTTTATTGAATGGAATTTGCTAGGTCAAAACACTATGCTGTACTAAATATATTCAAATTAATTTGAATATAGCACTGTACATTTAGGCCCTGTCAAAATATTCAAATATGTCAGTGGTTTGGAACCGGCAGATCTCCCTACACTACTAAAGTGATAGGGGAGTTTGATGTTCGGTGTGGGCGCGCGGAGATTCAAGAAGGTGAATAAGGATTGACACAGAAGACACAAGAATTTACGTGGTTCGGGCCGCCTGAGCGTAATACCCTACTCCACGAGTGTGTTGGTGTTGTATTAGCAGTATGAGCTTGTGATGAGCGTATGAGGCGCGTGTCCTCCCTTTTATGTGTATCGTCGGCCTGTCCTTTTATAGTACAAGGGCAGGCCGTTACAGGTTAGCCTGGCCCGACATGTGGCCCCGGCGGTTACTAGTATTGATACATGTTTAATTGCTCTTAATGATCCTGTAATGGGCTTTGACAGCACCGTTACTGGTGTTAAGATCGTCCGTTTAAGTGTCATTAATATGGCATTAATGACACTTAATTGGGTCTTGAAGTCCTTGGTTCTCCTTTAAAGATCCGGAGCCGTTGCGAGGTCTTCCGGAGGTTAGAATCTGAAGATCCGACGATCGGACACGTGGCAGCTCCGGAGCTTGCTGTGGGAAACAGGTAGCTCCGGGACTACCCGACACGTGTCAGGTCTGGAGCTTCTCTCGGTCAGGGGCTTAGTCCGGGGGTGCCATTTCGGTACATGGTCCGGAGCTTCCCCCTTGTGGGCGGTAGCTCCGGTTTGGTAGTACACGTGGCGACCCAGGGATTAACCATGTTGGAGAAGCGGGTCCGGTTATGTCTGACATGTGGGCCTTCGAGGGTCTTCAAACCAAGTAGATGATTTTCCTTTGAGATCTTTATAACCTCAAGGGGTGTACGGTTTCTAGGATACCGACAGTGGCCCCCTGGACCTACCTCCGGGGAAGTCATTCCGCCAGAGGTGGGTCCATCTTCGCGACCTTTGAACTGATTCTTCAAGGGTCTTTGAGGGTGCCGTTGGCAAGGACTTGGAATTAAATCCTCACCACGTGGCGTATCCCGCGTGCGGCAGATGAGATCTTTGGCGTGCGGATCTCACGCAATTGAAGGTCGCCGGTTCCCGATACGAAAACTGTATCGGTTCTGTGCGCCTTGTCAGGCCGCCGCCTTTGGGCTTCCCGCCTCTTGATGACAACCGTTCGCCTGGGTAAGAACCTCAACTTGATCATCGGGGTGGTCCTGGGCCCGCTTGTCATCGGCTGGGTGAAATTTTTGGGTGGTACCTTCGACTTCCTTGCGGTTTCCATCCGAGCGTCGCGAGGGCTTACTTAAGAAGGAAAGTGCACACTGTCGGGAGTTCTTTACGCCTCTCATCTGTTCTTGCGATCAAACTCCCAACTTGTGCTTCGCTTTTCTTCTCTTGCCTAGCCGTGCTGCGATGGAGTTGGGTCTCCGCGAGAGTCGCTTGAAGACCGACGGCGATTTGAAGAAGGTCCGGGCCCTCATGGGGTGGTCCTTGGACTTCTTCAACCGCTCGGTCCGCGCCGGTGGAGAGCTCCCGTTCGAGAAGGAGCACTCCGACGAAATGGTGTACTTCTCCTCGTACGCCATGGTGGGGTTGATCCCACCTTTTTCTTTCTTTTTCTTGATGCTGCTAGACTTCTATGGTCTGCAGTTGTATCATATCGGCCCCCACTCCATTCTTCTCATATCCATCTTTGTCCACTTCTGCGAGATGTGGGTGGGCATTCCCCCCTGCATCGAGCTCTTCCGGACCTTCTTTACCGTCCATACCACCGGTAGGAGCAATGAGTACCTTGGCTTCTACTACTTCGTGAAGCGCAAGAAGTGCCCATTCAAGTACCTCCGGTCGTTCCCTTCTGGGAAGTGGGACGACTGGAAGAAGGACTGGATAGTCATCCGGGTGGAGGAGCACGAGAAGCTGGAGCTGCCCGAAGGCCTCCCCAACATTGACACAACGATCTGGAGTGAAGCTCCGGTGCTGGCGGATGCCTTCGATCCTGTTCTGACCAGGATTCGCCATTGCGTGGAGGGAGGATTGACTCCTCAGGCGGTATTTTGCAATTTCCTGGTCAACAGGTGGGCGCCGCTGAAGAGGAGGGAGAAGCTCGCTTGGGCCCTCAACAGCGTGATGGACGATGACCGGGTTGAGGTCCAACGTGGTGGGGAAAACCTTGGAGTTCCACCTCAAGAAATTCCAGCACGGCATCGACGTCGACGGTGATGACTTGACTCCCCCATCGGCCTTCCTCCCTCTGAACGTGGAAGTGGAGTTCAGCAGGGAGCTCCGGCGAAAGATGCCCGTACTTGACGACCTTGGTGTCGTCGAGAGAAGATCAACCACCCGGGTGGCGATTCCCGGAATGCCCGAAGATGGCTTTGTTCCTGCCCCAAAGCCGAGGGTTGAGGTCGTCGGCAAAGGCAAGGAGCTGGCGGACAAACCCGAGAGCCGAAAGAGGAAGCTGCAGCATGCCGACGGAAGGTCTGTCAGGCCCGCTACTTCCGCCTCGGCTCTTTCTCCCCAGAGGGGAAGGTCTTCTACAACCGCGGCGGTTGTCCCCGTAATGGGGTCTTCCCAGAACGAGACCGTTCCTGCAGTAGGGTCCTCTCGGAGCGCGGCTGTCCCCGCAGTAGGGTCCTCCCGGGGTGTTAGCTCCGGGCGCGCGACTCCAGCACCTGGGCCGGTGGAGGCCTCTAGGTCCGGGGGTTCTTCCCGATCGAGGAGAGCCTCGACCCGGGAAACGCCCGCGGCCGCGACAAGTTCCGGGGGGCCTTCCGGAGCTTCTACGCCGACTATGGCCAGCCCTGAACGCCCGGGGAAAAGGTTCCGCGCAAGCTGGTGCGGAAGCCTCCCAAGGTAATTTCTAATCTCTACCTTGGACAATTATTTTAATTGTAGCCACTGTTTGTTAATTTTCTTCGTTCATCATCTGCAGCATCCCCAAGAAGGGGAGTGAGGCTCCACCCTCAGCCACAGTGTCGGAGACGGTGAGGGTGGGAGCTTCTGCTCCTGTCCCGGTGCCGCCCTAAGTGGTGGTTGAAGCTGCGACAGCTCCGGCGCCGGCTGTCATGGTCATGGACCTCGACTCATCCCCATAAGTTCCCGTGGTAGCGCCGGACCACGGGAGTGAAGATGCGCCAGCGGCACCTGTCTCGGAGGTTGAAGCTCCAGGTCTTCGTGCTGCAATGATGGATGCTCCGGCTGTTGAGCCGGAGGAAGTAGTAATCCCGGCCTCTGAGCCAGAAAGTGTCGAAGCCCCGGCGGTTGAGCCGGAGATGGCTGATGCCCCGGCATGCGAGACGGAAATCGAGGAAGTTCTGGTAGTTGGGGCGGCTACCTCTGAAGCATCGGCTGCTGAGCCGGTCATTGTTGGAGCTCCGGTCACAGGGCCAGTCGAAGTTGAAGACTTTCCGGCTCCTGAGCCGGTTGTTGAAGAGGTGACGGAGCTCGAGCCTCCCTCGGAAGAGGTACCCAGACCGGAGCCAGTAGAGGCTCCTGCTCCGGAAGTGACAACGTCGGAGGTGCCTGCGGCCGAGCCGGAGTGCCCAAGCGAAGTCGTTGGCCCCCTGCCCGAGGGGGTGAACGAAGACCTGGCGGCAGGGCCTTCCTCGATGGCAACTGAGGTCATCCCGGAGGACGGCCCTAGTGCCATGGAGACTCAGGGGACCACTCATGTAGAGTGGGACCCGATTTTTGTATCTGAAGACCCGCTGGAACCAGCGGAGGAGACCCCAGCAGGCCCGGAACCAATCTCGTTGTCGCTGTCCATTGACAACGCATGTTCCAGCCTGCGTCAAGTCCAACTGGCCTTCTTCCACGACAGCAAGGCTCTTGAAGAGGAGCGCCAAACCCTTAGGCGGTGGCGTAATCGGCTCTACTTCGAGACCAAGCTGGCGCAGTCGAGGCTAGCGGACGACAAGGAGTGGATCAAGCGGGAGAAGATCCGCTTGGAGTACTGGGGCCAGTTACTGGATGAGAGGGAGAGTATGACTCATGCCCTCGATGCTCAATCTCGGGAGATCTACGATCAGGCCAAAGCTGCCAATAACGCGGCCGATGCGCGCCATGAACAGCTTGAGGCCATTAATACCGCACTCATCAAGCGCCGAGAGGCACTTGAAGAGAGGGAGAAACAGCTCGAGGATGAAGAGCAGAAACTCCTTGAGCTGCGGGATGATGTCCTGAGGAGGGAAGAGGAGCTCGCCAAGAAAGTAGATCTGGCTGACAAGGGCCTCGAGGAGCGCGCCAAGAAATTGGAAGAGCGCTGCCAAGAGGAAGAGGAGAAGACCTGGGTGCGAGGGCAGGAACTCTACGAACAAGAGTGTGCCTTTGTTGCCCGGGAGAAGAAAGTGAGGGGTAGGGAGAAGGACTTGGTCGACCACCGGAACAAGATCCACCTCCGGGAAGAGGAGCTCGGAAAACTCGAAAGGCGAGTTTCTGAAAAGATTCAGCAAAACGCCAAAGAAGTTGAGCGCCTCGCCCGTGAGAATTCCGAACTGACGACGGCTAGGAGATCCTTGGAAGAGTTGAAGGGCTTGAGGACTGCGGACTCCCTACATTTTTGGGAGTTCCTGGGCAAGGCCAACGATGCACTAACGCCGATGGGTTTCAGCCCCGTGTTCCCGGATGATCCGGAGCCGGAGCCGGACCTAGCGCTGCAGGCGTTGAGCGCAGCAGGTAGCAAGCTCTCCAAGGTGGGCGATGTCATTGCGGACCAACTGGAGGTTGAGGGGCAATCCCTGGCGAAGAACGTCGCAGAGTATGTGCTGACGTGCTACACCAGCCGGAACTCCCAATTTCCTCTAGATCCAGTGCTTGAAGGCCCCGTTGAAGGAGAAGGCAAAGCTACCCGAGCCAGCGTATCAGAGGTCGCTCAGAAGGTCGCCCAATTCTTCCATAGGGTCTAGGACCATCTCTGTAATTCTCACTTGTATTTTTTCTTTTTCTTCCTCAATTTTGTAATCCCTTGTCTCCAGATGTAATCTCTTGTCTCCAGATAAATGAAATCCCCAAATTTTGCGAATTTCACTTTTTTGTCTTCAACACTTTTATCTTCACTTGGCCCCCTAGTAGATGTACACAATTTGATTGTGAACATGTACCAAGAGGATATTGTGCATTGTTGAAGACTCTTTTGCTCCGAACTTGTAGAATTTATATTCGAAGTCTTCGATAGTGAAGGCCCCCTGAGTTTGTCGGAGCTTAAAATCTCCGGCATTGTCTATCACTGGAGCTTAGTAGCTCCGGCAATAGTCTCTATCAACGCGTAGAGCATCGATAGTTAACCCTCCGGGGTGTCAGAGCTTAGTAGCTCCGGCAGTGACCTTTGCCAACACTCAGTTTGTTGGCAGCAGACTCCATTTGCGGGGTCTTGTCACCATCTTTTATTCGGCGTCGACAGCTGGCCCCCTTAGGGGAGTCGGAGCTTAGTTAGCTCCGGCTTTTCTCCATCAACATAGATTTTATTTTTCCTGCACACTTAAGCAAAGAAAAATGGTAAAATTTGTTTCTTGTCTATAACTTTGTCGCGGCTTATGACTCTCAAGAAGATTTTAAGTCGAACGCGATTCTAAATACAACCGAATGTGTTGTCTTTTCTTCTAGATCTAACTGTACACGGACCCGCCTTACTTTGGCCTGCCGGGGTGTAGGTAGAGTGGCGTACTTAGGCTGCTTGACCAGGCTAAGTCGATAGCACACTCCGGCCCTAGATTGGCTTGGCGGCTTTCAGGTGAGTTGGCCATGAACAATATTTGAATCCAAAAGAATTGACAATACAACTCAAATCGTATATAAACCGGTCGAACTAAAGTTTCTTAAGAACTGCACAACTTTGTTATAGACAAGAAAGAGAGAAATAAAAATGTTGAGCATGTACAAAATAAATGCATGTGGAGTCTATTTCACATGAAAATGTCTTTCATTATTGGTCCGGGGTACAGGGGAAACAAGTACACTCTTAGGGTACGGAACCAGGCTAAGGGTGTTTCATTTCTCGTTTGACCGAGGGTAGTTAGCCACACTTTTAGTCCTGAGACTGTGACAAGCGTTGCATGAGCTTTGTGGACCTTTCGGGAAAGGTCCAGCTGCTCTCCCGGAGGAACTAACCGACTCCGTACAATGACTCTATAACATACATCTCAAGTTACTCAAGACTCACCTCCGTGGTATTAAGTGTAGAACTTACGGAGGTGCTCGATGTTCCAAGGATTTGGGAGAGGTGTCCCATCCTCGGTAGCCAAGCGAACGCTTCCGGGACGGAATACTTTAATCACTCGGAAGGGCCCCTCCCAGCCGGGGGAGAGTTTGTTTAACCCTTCTCTGGATTGTATTCTTCGTAGCACCATATCGCCTTCCTCGAGCTGTCGGTTGTGTACATGCCGCTGGTGATAACGCCGTAGGGCTTGACGATATCGGGCATTCCGAACAGCTGCTTGGCACCTTCCCTCATCAAGGAGGTCTAGGTCTTCACGCCGGAGCTGGTCCTGCGCGGCTTCGTCGAAGGTCCGGACCCGGAGTGAACCCAAGGTGATTTCCGGAGGAAGGATTGCTTCAGCTCCGTACACCACGAAGAAGGGTGTCTCTTCGGTTGACCAGTTTGGAGATGTCCTGTTGGCCCATAGAGTGGGCGGAAGCTCTTCGATCCAGTTGGCTCCATGTTTTTTCAAGCGCTCATAAGTGCGCGTTTTAAGTCCTTTAAGGATTTCAGCATTTGCTCTCTCAGCTTGGCCGTTGCTGGCTGGGTGAGCTACGGAGGCATAGCAAACTTGTATGCCGAGGTCTTCGCAATATCCTTGGAATGCGGAGCTTGTGAATTGGGTCCCATTATCAGTGATGATTTTGTTTGGGACTCCAAATCTGCATACAATGGACTGCAGAAAGTTGATAGCAGATTGCTTGTTGATTGTCACAACTGGAGTTGCTTCCGGCCACTTGGTGAACTTGTCAATGGCGACGTACAGGAACTTGTAACCTCCGACGGCTCTTGGGAAAGGTCCCAAGATGTCCATCCCCCACACAGCGAAGGGCCATGTAGGAGGTATCATTTGTAAGGGCTGAGCCGGAGTGTGAATTTGCTTTGCATGAAATTGACATGCTTTGCATTTTTTCACCAGCTCAGTTGCATCCTGGAGTGCTGTAGGCCAGTAGAAGCCATGCCAAAAGGCTTTACCAACCAGCGTGCGGGAAGACGCGTGGTTCCCACACTCGCCTCCATGGATTTCTGCGAGGAGCTCGCAGCCTTCTTCCCTTGTGATGCACCACATTAGGATGCCGTTATCTTTTAGCCAATCTGACTACCCGGTCAGCAGATACATCGTCGTCAGGAAGGATGTTGTCTTTCAAGTAGTTCCGGATCTCCGAGATCTATGCATTGGAACTAACTTGAGCATTTGAGTCTTGCGTGCTAGGTAGCTCGGAGCTTCCAGCAGCACCTACGACCCTTGATGGCTGCCATGGTAACAGCGCCATCGGGACCGTCAGCTTCGTGATGCTGATCTCGCCCCCTTCGCTCAGTTCGGCAGGCTGAGCTGTGGGTTTTGACAACCTCCGGACAAAGAATCTGTCTGGAGCCGGAGCTCCGGTTGACGCTTTGGTCGAGAGTTCGTCGGCTTCAGCGTTGTGGGCACGCTGAACATGGTGGAGATCTAGGACTTCAAAGTCCTTCTGAAGCCTCTGGATTTCAAGGAGGTAAGCAGCTAACTGGAGATTATTGTAGGAGCATTCACCCTTCACCTGCTTAATGATGAACCGTGAATCTCCCTTGACCAGCAATTGCTTGACACCATATGACAGTGCCACCTTTAGTCCGTAGATGAGTGCTTCATTCTCTGCCATGTTGTTGGTTGCCTTGAAGTCAAGGTGTACCATGTATTTCACCTTCTCCCCAGTCGGTGCAAGGAGAAGGATTCCAGCTCCGGCCCCCTGCTTCTGCATGGAGCCATCAAAGTAGAGGGTCCAGTGAGGCTCGGTGAAGGTTGGAGTTTGATGCTCCATCTTCTGCTCACTAGGGCCCCCAGGGTTTGATGGAGAGGGAGTCCATTCTGCCACAAAATCTGCCAATGCTTGACTCTTGAATGCTTGTCTTGAGATAAATTCAATATCAAATTCAGCCAATTCCGCTGCCCACTTTGCAATATTCCCAGTTGAATTGGGATTATGCAAAATTGCTCGAAGTGGGTAAGAGGTCACCACTGAGACTTTGTGAGCTTGGAAGTAATGGCGAAGCTTCCTGGAGGCAATAAGAACTGCATAGAGCAGCTTATGCACCTCTAGGTATCGAGTATTGGCATCATGTAGTACTTCACTAATGAAGTACACTGGGCGCTGAATGGTCCGGACCCTCCCGGAGGGGTCCGGAGCTTCCTCTTCACTGATCCGGATCCTCTCAGAGGAGTCCAGATTTTCTTCATGGACCTCCGAGTTCTGGCTGGAGGAACCCGGAGCTTCTTCAGAAATTACCTGGACCCTCCCGGAGGGGTCTAGGTCTCCTGAATCGACTTCTTGTGGATTCGAATCTGGGAGCTGGGACCCAGACTCGCTTTCAGGAACCTCCGGACCCTCCCGAAGGGGTCTGAATTCCTGAGTATGGGATAGTTCTGGTCTCTCCGCAACCAGAACCATGCTGACGACTTCATCAGTAGCTGAAATATAAAGCAATAAAGGCTCACCAGGGTTCGGAGCTACCAGAATTGGTAGGGTAGTGAGGAACTGTTTCAGCTCCTGGAATGCCTTTTCTGCTTCTTCAGACCATTGGAATGGTCCGGACTTCCTTAATAACTTGAAGAAGGGGAGTGCCCGTTCCGCCATTCTTGAGATGAACCGGCTGAGGGCTGCTAGACATCCAGTTAATTTTTGAACGTCCTTGATGCGGGTTGGTGGCCGCATATCTTCAATGGCCTTAATCTTCGCTGGATTAGCTTCTATGCCCCGGTGACTTACCAGGAAACCAAGAAGTTTTTCGGAGCTAACCCCGAAGACACACTTGTCTGGGTTTAGCTTTGTGCGGGTGACCCGCAGCTTGTCGAAGACAGCCTGCAAGGTGTCAAGGAGTGACTCCTTGTTCCTGACCTTGACCACGATGTCATCGACGTACACTTCCAATATGTCTCTAATAAGTTCTTCAAAAGTTTTGTACATAGCTCGTACAAAAGTTGAAGCTGCATTCTTGAGACCAAAGGGCATGGCTGTGTAACAATACAATCCATCTACTGTGATGAATGAAGTATGCTCTTCATCTTCCCTAGACATCCTGATTTGATGATATCCGGAATATGCATCTAGGAAACACAGTAATTCACACCCGAAGGTGGAATCCACTATCTGATCTATTCTAGGTAGTGGGAATGAATCTTTTGGACATGCCTTATTTAGTGTGGTGTAGTCGATGCACATCCGAAGCTTCCCTCCGGCCTTAGGCACAACGACTGGGTTCGCCAGCCATTTTGGATGGAAGACTTATCGGATGAATCCGGCTTCGAGCAACTTCTTCACTTCTTGTCGGATGAAGTTCTGTCGCTCTACGGATTGCTTCCGAGGCTTCTGATGCACAGGCCAGGCATCGGGGTAAATCTTCAGATTGTGCTCAATCACTTCCCTGGGGGTCTCAGGCATTTGTGACGGTTGCCAAGCAAACACGTCGACGTTAGCCCGGAGGAAAGTGATGAGCGCGAGTTCCTATTTGTCGTTCAATCCTCTCGATATACGGGTGGTTTGAGCGGCATCGGAACCAATTTGGACGACTTTGACGGGAATGTCGATGTCGCCGCTTGGCTGCACTCGAGGTGCAGAAGTCGAGCCTCGTTGACGAATGCTCGGGGGTTTTGGAGCTTGCTCCTTCCTGGAGTCCTCCTCTTGCGCCGTGGTGAGCGCATGGAGCTCTTCCAGTGCAATTACTCCGGCGGTGCGATCTCCGCGGATCCGGAGAACGCCTACTGGCGTTGGCATTTTCAACACCAGATAGCCATAATGAGCAGCTGCCATGAATTTGTACAGGGCAGGTCTACCCAAGATGGCATTGAAGGGTAAGTTGATCTGAGCGACATCGAAGACCAACTTCTCGGTGCAGTACTTCTCCCGTGTCCCGAAGGTAACAGGGAGAGTAATAGCTCCGAGTGGGGTGATGGCCCCCGGACCTACTCTGGAGAAACGTCGAGAGGGGTGGAGATCTGAAGGTCGGAGCTGAAGCTTAGTGAAAGCTTCGAAGCTGATGAGGTTAAGCCCCGAACCTCCGTCTACCATGACGTGGTGGAGCTGGATGTTGCTGATGGTAGGAGATACCATCAAGGGTAACTGTCCTGCTCCAACCATGCTCCGGGGACAATCCGAAGCATCAAAAGTGATGGCTGTGTCCGGACTTTCGATGAGGTTCCGGCCTGACTGTAGGAGCTACAGCGGCCATATCCCGACGCATAGTCTTGAGGACGCGATGGGAGGTGATATCCCATGATCCACCGAAAATGGTGTTCATGGTCTTCCGACGCTCGTTGTCAGAGACGTCAGAATCATCGTCGACTGAGGTGTAGACAGCCTTCAGGACCTTTTTGGGATCCTGAAACCCTAACTCCTCTTCAGCCGGAGCTTCGTCAACCTTTTGCTTTCCTTCCCTCTGCCGGAAAGGAGATTCTTCCCGGCGTTTGTTGCAACGCTCGACAAGGTTTTGGACCTCCCGGCAGTCTTCCAAACTGTGGCTGCCCGTCTTGTGAATGGGACACCACACTTTGGGTTTGCCACCGTCTTCAGAAGACGGTCGAGGTCGCTTCTCGGGGCGTGGCCCCCGGCCACCCGGAGCTGCAGCAGCTGCAATGTTGGATGTGCCGGCCGACGGCTTCTTCTTGCCGTTGGTCTTCTTTTTCTTCTTGCCACTCCTGGAGGTAGCGGCTTCTTCTTTGGAGGGTTTCTTGTGACCCTCCGAGGTTGGTTTGGAGTGCATCTAACGGCCCCCCGCAGCTCGGGCACATTTGTCAGCCAAGCTGAAGAGTTCTGTGACACTGGTGATCTCCTTGATCGCCAGTTTCTCCAACATCTTCTTGTCCCGTACGCCCTGTCTGAATGCCACAATGATAGAGGCGCTAGAGATAGAAGGGATAGTGTTTCGTACCTGAGAGAAACTCTGGATGAATGACCGCAAGGATTCTCCCCCTTTTGGCACGACCGCAAAAAGATCCAGTTCAGTGCCTAGCCGGGTGTATGAACTCCCGAAGTTGGCAGTGAACTGATGGCACAGCTCCTCCCAACTGTTGATAGAGTTGGGTGGAAGGCTCATAAACCAGGACCTGGCAGTCCCAGTTAAGGCCACTGGAAAGTAATTGGCCATCACGGCCTCATTTCCTCCGGCTGCCAAGATTGCAGTGGAGTATATCTGAAGAAATTCGGCGGGATTGACAGTCCCGTCGAATTTTTCCGGCAGGTGAGGCCGGAACTTCTGTGGCCATCTAACCATGCGCAGATGCATGGCCAAGGCTGAACAACCTCCTACTACTCCTTCAGGAGTAGAAAGGTCCTGAGCTTCCCGTCTTTCACGGGCACGCTCAATATGGACTCGGCCGTCCTGCTGGCGGTATCGGCGATCAAGCTCCGCCCGGAGGTCGTGAGTCGAAAGCCTGGATACCGTGTGAGTGCGTCGAGCCCCGGAGGGCACCGACGTCACTTGTTGTGACGCAACACGTCTCCTGCTATTAGAGACATGCAGACCAAGTCTTCCAGACAAAGTCCGCCGCTGCGACGGGGATCTTCCTGAAGGAGGAGGACCCTGGTTGCTGAGGCGTTCGGCTGCTGCTGCAACCAAATGCTCCACATCGGCCCTCCACTGCTCCAGTGCATCTCGAGATGCATCCGGAGGTGGTGGGTGTTGGAGAAGAGCACGCGCTGCATGAAGCGCGTGTTCCGGATTGTCATGATTCGCTGACGCAGTAAGCGACGCCGGAGCACCATCACGTTGCCCAACACGATTTGCTGGAGGAGACGGTGGTGGTGGGAGTGTGACTCCTGCTGGTGCTGAGGCTCCTGCTAGTGGCTGCCTATTGGAGGGATTGCCTCCAACAACCTGAGCAGCAGGTTGGCCGTTGGATGATCCAGCAGCAGAATTCACCATTCTCAAAATCTCAGGCGCCCCCCTACCTGGCGCGCCAACTGTCGGTGGTTTGGAACCGGCAGATCTCCCTACACTACTACAGTAATAGGGGAGTTTGATGTTCGGTGTGGGCGCGCGGAGATTCAAGAAGGTGAATAAGGATTGACACAGAAGACACAAGAATTTACGTGGTTCGGGCCGCCTGAGCGTAATACCCTACTCCACGAGTGTGTTGGTGTTGTATTAGCAGTATGAGCTTGTGATGAGCGTATGAGGCGTGTGTCCTACCTTTTATGTGTATCGTCGGCCTGTCCTTTTATAGTACAAGGGCAGGCCATTACAGGTTAGCCTGGCCCGACATGTGGCCCCGGCGGTTACTAGTATTGATACACGTTTAATTGCTCTTAATGATCCTGTAACGGGCTTTGACAGCACCGTTACTGGTGTTAAGATCGTCCATTTAAGTGTCATTAATATGGCATTAATGACACTTAATCGGGTCTTGAAGTCCTTGGTTCTCCTTTGAAGATCCGGAGCCGTTGCGAGGTCTTCCGGAGGTTAGAAGCTGAAGATCTGACGATCGGACACGTGGCAACTCCGGAGCTTGCTGTGGGAAACAGGTAGCTCCGAGACTACCTGACACGTGTCAGGTCTAGAGCTTCTCTCGGTCAGGGGCTCAGTCCGGGGGTGCCATTTCGGTACATGGTCCGGAGCTTCCCCCTTGTGGGCGGTAGCTCCGGTTTGGTAGTACACGTGGTGACCCAGGGATTAACGATGTTGGAGAAGCGGGTCCGGTTATGTCTGACATGTGGGCCTTCGAGGGTCTTCAAACCAAGTAGATGATTTTCCTTTGAGATCTTTATAACCTCAAGGGGTGTATGGTTTCTAGGATACCGACAAAATCTGAGGCTATACATTTTTCCATGGCCTCATAATATTCCAAATGACCTTTCTGCCAAGTTTCAAGATTTGTGAATTCCATTTGCTATTTTATTTGGGACGCTTAGCAAATTCAAGCCATATTTAAGTTCAAATTTTGAATTCTGATGAAACTTTTATGAACATAAAAATTCAACACACCATCATGATCAGCATGACTTGTTTGACTTATCCACGAAGTTTCACAATTTTTTAAGATCAATTGCTATTTAATTCAGTGACTCCATTGAATTTCATTCAAATTCAAATTCAAATTTGAAATTCAATTGAAACTTGATCAATTCGAAGATTTGATTCCAGAATCAAATCCTAGATAATTATTTGAGCCAATCCACAAATTGTGATGAATTTTGGACAAGTATTGGTGAGTGAATTAAGGGAGCAGAGAAGATAGACTTGGAAGGGATGTGGGACCCACTGTCCAGTGATCCAAATTCGAGCGGTTCCTCTGTTCTCACCATGGCGTCACCGCACGGCATGCAGGTCACCAAGCTGCCTGCTTGCTTGCATCGTGGCCACCTCTCCTCGACTCCCTTCGCCTATTTAAGCCTCTTCTGACCGTCGGTGTCGAGTTCCCCACTCGGTTTTGCCCTCCCACGCCACAGCTCTGCCCGCCGTCGCCATTCTCGCCGCTTTCTCTTCCTCCCCGGTGAGCACCTCGGTCTTACCTCTATTCTCTTTGATGCAAACAGCAAAGATGGCGCCAAGGCCATGCTCTACCTTCTCCACACCTTAGCTTGTCTTGCTGCTCACTGTTTTGCCGATATTTTGAAGTCCCGCGGGCATCGTCGTTGTGCAGCCATCGGACCTTCTCTGTTCCGCCGTGGAGTCGAAGCTAGGAGCAGTTTCTTGGCCGGACTCCAACAGCAAAAAGCTTTGCTTCTGCACCTGCTAGCTCACGGTACAAGCCATTCTTTGTTTCATTCCATATCGTGCAAATAATACGAGTTTTGCTTTCGGTCATAGCCCACGAACTAGCTCACTTCTCAGTTTAATTCCGATTCTACGTGTAATGATTCTTCAATCCAATTAAGGATTTTACTCCGTACCTCCTAGCGCACCCCTCTGCCAAGAATCAGTGGACGCCATCGAGTAGAGTCTGAGATATTCAAGTTTTCCCCACCGTCAATGGAAATCTGTCGGTTCACCGTCGAACTCATCTTTGCCGGCAATGTCACCCCTTTCTAACCTCCAAATCATCATCCTCGTGCTCCCAGGAACATTCCAGACCTTTTCCCGAGCTTCTCGCGCCATCCCCTAGCGATTCTGACGATCGCCGAAACCTTAGCTCTGCCGCCGCCGTCGCGCCGCCACCTTCGGCCGTCGCCACCACGATTGTACCCATCGTGTTGCGCGGTCGATTTTAGGGATAGGCGGCGACCACCAAGCCGAATGGAGGTCGACGCAACCAAGTGAGGTGAAGCGCCGCCGCGGTTCCAGCGAGGTAGACGACTATCCGACGGGTCCCACAAGCCTGTTAGCGACTCTTCTTCTTGCACGGGATTGGCTGCGGCTCATGATCCAGTGCGGCTACGTGGGTTAACCCCGTGGCCCTCTGTGTGGCCCATCTGCGATTGGTTGATTTTAAACTAGTGGGCCTGTGTGGGGACCGGGGTCCACACATTCCAGGAATCGCATTGGGTGGTGCCGTGCGATGCGGCACCCAATAGCACACCAAAAAAGCCATACAAAATAACCAACACAAATATTTAATTTCACAAGATGATTCTCTTTTACAACATAATATACAACATAGTGGAATATTTTATACTCACACTCTCAACTAAGCACAAGAGAAATTGTCCATGCCCACGAATGCTTCTCACTAGCAACACGAAACAGAGAACAACGGCAAGGTTTCCGTGAGAGATACATCTCAACAAGCTCGAGGCCTCACGGACAACCATAACATAAGCATAAGCTAATAATACCTGCAAAAACCACAATATATCAACCGTGAGTACAAGGCTCAGCAAGACTTAACTGTCTCACCTAAACATGAAACTCTACATGCTGGAAACTTTAAAGACTGGGAAGCTTAATTTGCAAGAATGGACTCGCCAAAAGTAAATCCTTAGTGGTCAGTTTTAAAGTAGCATACGCGATCCATGGGCATAGCATCATTGTGAATTCCACAATAAAACAAGAAACGCTTAATCCACGATGATACTTGCTCAAGGTTGCATAAGCCTTATCCAAGTTAAATGTTTGGAAATTGTAAATTTGATTATGCTATCTCTATAGCAGACAAGATTTCAATACAAAGAATTATTCATAGCAGCATATTCATAATATTTCCATTTCTCTTTCTTACTACGTCAAGACTCAGTGTCCAAGTATGCTCAAATAACCGCGAGCGACGGTGATTGCAACCATTAGACACCCGGACTGCACGACACGTACGCCCATACTCGGAGTTGCAACGGCACACTCCCCTGATGTCGTACACAACCACCTTTCCCAAGAATAACCTATATCAAAACAGTTCGATCGACCCGAACAGCGAGCTCCCTCAAGGTACACCTCCGCTGTGAGATGTTCATGAGCGAGTTACCTCCCACTGTACTAACAGCCGATAGCTTAAGCCAATTGAAAAGGTTCCAACATAGGATCCTCAAGGTACATCAGTTTCCTGGGTTCCATATAGCCAGTTTGCACCCGATAAGTTCAAACTTGTCCAACAGGGCCAAGCACGAGACGGGCCTTAACCGACACAGACGGGGCTACCAATCCATCTCCCCAACAACTACCTCACCGTTACCGTCCCAAGCATGATGTGGACAAACCAACCTACACAAATCCCCGTCCACGTCTCATATTAAAGAGTGAATGTTATAGTAACCTCTCGCTAGTAGGTTTCACTCACTTGATGTTGGGACCGGAATCCCGACCTCCAAGGATCTCATTGTGTGGTGTCGTGCGATGCGACACCCAATAGTATACAAGAAAAAGAACGAGAACAGATTACAATACCAAGTCTTTATTGAAAAACATAGAGGAAGTTTAAAAGTACTAACAGAAGGAAAGAGAACTATACACCATAGCTACGCTCTCAGCACTAGCTATGCAAAAGCAAAGTCATTCATGCCCTAGATACTTTGCACAAGCAACACACAATTCACGGTGGCGTGCAGTGTTCCCACTCGGCTGTAAACCCTGTAGGGGGTGCAACCTCGTCATCAAACCCATCATCAGTTGTATAATCTGGAAAAACTCATTAACTGCAAACGTGAGCATTAGGCTCAGCAAGACTAACCCGTCTCACTAGACATATGCAAGGGTGAATACTAAGCATAGGTAAGTAAAGCATAAGGACTCTCCTACAAGTGGATCCTTATAGTCATGTTTTATTTAGCACATGACATTCCTCAGGCACGGCACATCATAGACTCCGCAATCAAACAAGAAACGCTTTGCCGATGATATGACGTGCACAAAGCACATAATGCTATTACAGGTAAAGTAGGGGGAAACTGTAAACTTTTATTGTACTATCTCTAAGCCAAACAAGGTTGTTCAAGAGATTTACCAATATATCATATTCTCCTGACTTCTTCAGTATTTACTACGTCATAGCGCAGTGAACAAGTGGTACACTATTACCGCGAGGGACGGTGATTACAAACAGGATTCACCCAGAACAACACGACACATACGCACTTTCGGAAATGCCAGCGAGTACTTTTAGCAGTACCTACATAACAATTCAGTACTAGTCGTATATGGCTACCTTTCACTAAACACTCGAATGTCGAACCGGTCGATCCGTCACGAGCAGGAGGTCACAGCGTGGGGCGTACACTGACGTGCCCACCAGCTGATTTACACCTTGCTCCCTCAACCCACGCCTATAAAACGGAACGGAATGCCTCGACAAACCAGTGTCAAGCTACGTCAGTTTAGTGGAGCCCATTCCTCCAGTATGTCGCCGGTACAATTCAAGCTTGTCCAGCAGGGCCGCACACGAAACGGTCCTCAATCGACACAAGCTGGGCTACGCACGTGAGACAACGTCCCACTGCATGCTATCCACTGCTCGCTCTCAATTTCATATTCATACACCATTTTCTTATTCCCGTATCTCCTGTATGATAAAATTCCTATTTCATGAGTAGATTCCAACTAATCGTCTTCTACCGAATTCCTATGGGTGTAAGCATAGCAGTGTCTACCCAACGGGCCGTAGAGCTACCCAAGACTCCATAGGATTTGTGGGCCATGCAAGTGGATGTCAAACACCTTAAACGTAATGCACAATCATCCGAAGACGTAAGGTGAATGAAAACTATAAAAACACTGTAAGGAACTTAAATGCAAATTGGGGCTTGCCTAAATGCGAGTTTGAGTCTATGTTAGTTTCTGGCAGCTGGACCTCCAAAGCTTCCGGCTGCTCCACGATTTCAGCTACTACACGATATGCATATACTAGGTATAAATGATTTTGTGAATAATTAAGATGCTTAAGGTGGGGTGAGTATATTAAGATAAAATAAGATAATTATCTTAATTGACTTTGGGATTTTTATGGTGGATACTAGAGATTATGGAGAAGACTCTTGCAAAGAACAAGAGATGATAAAGGATGTTTGTTATTCTTAACAATTATGGTAAGCAATAATTTCTCTAAATTTTGGTTGAAATTATTGGAGGTGTATTATGTCTACCAAGGGTTGTATCATGTATAGGGGGTCTCACTAGTTCTAGAAAAAATTTTGAGCTTCCTATAGGGAGAAATTGATTTTTCAAGTTTGGATAAATTTTTGGAAATTGATTTTTTTCCACTTTTCTCAATTTATAACTACATAGAGATTTGGAATTTTGATCAACCTAGTATCTTAAGTCAAAACAGCTTTAAACTTTTACTGGAGATCAAAGGTATTAATAATAGTGTTCTGACCAGAATTGGAAATTTTCCAATTAACAGAACTACGGAAATAAATTCTTTAAGCATTTTGCTTATCTGAATGATGGAGGAATTTCTATGGCTTTTCATACAAATACAAGTGATCCACTATATAGTATTCTTCATGCTGGTTCTAACGAAATTTATTTGGGAATTTTTGGATAATTCTACTGGAAGTTATGGATTTTTTTAGTTTGGATTGAATCTGGATTTATTTTCCTATTGGAAATTTCAAATAAAAGGGGCCGATCCCACTTTATTTGAATGGGCCAATCGCATCTGGGCCACACCAGGGGCCACAGGGTTCAACCGCGCAGCCGCACCAGATCCAGTGTCGCAGCTGATCCCGAGCGTTCGAATAGGCGCTGAGAAGTGGGGCCCATAGGCCTTCGTCTACCTCGCGACGCGACGACGCTTCTCGCCGGAACCGCGGCGGTGCTTCGACGGACTTAGGTGCGTCAACCTCCTTTCGGCCTTGCCGTGACCGCTCAACCCTAAAATCGACCGTGCAAGACGATGGCGATGTCCAATCATGCCGGCGCTGGCCGGAGACAGTGGCGCGATGGTGACGGCGGAGCTAGGGTTTCGGCCTTCGTCGGAAATGCTCGAGAATGGCTCAATAGGCTCGGGAAAAGGTCGGGGAGGTTTTTGGGAGCACCAGGAGTATAATTTGTGGGTCAGATTGGGGTGAAATTGTCGGCAAGGCTGAGTTCGACGGCGAAGTGCGGTTTTTCAACCGGCGACCGTGAAAACTTGAAATCTAAGATGCTCGGTTGATAACTTTCAGGGTTTTTGGGCATGGATCTTCCTTAGGACACATAGAAGCTATTTGCTAACCAGATTAAAGGTTGATTGCAAGAATGAAATGAATTTAAGCGCGAAGCTTTGCTGTTCTATTGAGAAATGGTGATTCTCGAACAAGAACTCAAGTTACACTGCAGGTCATAAGCTTAGATTCTGTGAGCATGAACTAGAAAGGATTGTGAACCTTTTTGCTTAAAGGATCAAGGCTGGATATGGCCTAGAACTGGAGTTCGACGGTGAGACAGGGAAGGTTCTCAACGGCTTCCTCGACGGCGACTGGGAAACTTCAAAATATGCCAAGCAGAAGCTATGTCACGATCAACGACTTAAGAGAATACGTAGAGGAGTTTGTGACACGCCTTTTATCTACTTACAGCTCGGGAAGAAATGGCTGCAATTGTCGGCGAGAGCTCGATCGAACAGGGGCGGCAAAAATGGCGTGAACCGGGATGGAGTCCAATGGTGACGGACAAGGGCAGTATTTATAGGGATGGAGGGGAGAGGGGAGCGCGCCACGGCGCAAGCAAGCAAGCAGCTCGGTGGATGCATGCGCGTCGTGGTGTCGCGCACTACCAGCGTCGATCGGCGGGCCGAGCTGGAGACAGAGCACCCCCCCCCCCTGTGGGTTTCACTCGAGTGCTTCGGCTGACAGTGGGCCCCACCTCCTCTTATCCACTTCCCTTCTTTGTAACTTCAATTCTCCTATCTGTCCAAAAATTCTAGATTTTTGTGGGGAGGCTCAAATAAATATCTAGAATTTGATTCAGCAATTGGATTATGAATTGGAGCAAGTTTCAATTGAATTTCAAATTCAAATTTGAATTTGGATGAAATTCAATGGTGTCACTGATTTAAATAGCAATTGAGTTCCAAAAATTGTGAACTATGAGGATAAGTCAAGCAAGTTATGTTGACCATGAGATTGTGTTCAAATCTTAATGTTCAAACTAGTTGAACAAAATTCAAAATTTTAATTCAAAACATGGTTTGAATTTGCTAAGCGTCTCAATTAAAATAGCAAATGGAGTTCAAAATTTATGAAACCCCTGAATTGAATAATTTTGACAGGGTCAAATATACAGTAGTATATATTCAATTTATATTATTTTGAATATCTATTTGGTACTGCATATTTAATTTGGCCTAGCAATCTTTCTTCAAATAAATCCAAACTTTGAAGAGAGGTCAAAAGAATTAATCGAAGTTTATTGGTGAAGTTCATTCATCATGTTAATAAATTTAAGCATGAGTAGAAGAAAAGATTTGATGAGATCAAGTTTATAAGTATGGTTATAATTGGTCTCCAGTAGGGTTAACAAACAACTTACAACTGAACCTCATATGAAGGAAAATGTGGGATTTTACATTCCTCCCCTCTTAAAAGAATCTCGTCCCGAGATTACAGAAAGAAGGATAAAAGGAGAAGATCTACTGAACATATGATGTTAACAAGTCCGGATAATTGGCTTTAAGATATTCCTCGCTTTCCCACGTTGCTTCATCAGCGGTGTGGTTTCCCCACAAGATCTTGTAGAAACGCAAGGTGCGGTTTCTTGTGGTACGAGTCTTCTCATCAATTATCTGGGTTGGATGTTCGGAGTAAGTAAGATCTGGTTGGAGAGCATCCAAATCCTCCATTCGGACTTTTGCTAGGGCCTGGAGACATTTTTTCAATTGTGAAATGTGAAACACATTGTGCACCCCTGACAGCGATGCTGGCAGCTCTAGCCGATAGGCTACAGGTCCGCATTTCTCACTTATTGTGAATGGTCCGATGAAACGCGGAGCCAGCTTTCCTATTACTCCAAAGCGATGAATCCCTTTCATTGGAGATACACGGAGGTAAACGTGATCCCCGATATCAAAATGAAGCAGTCGACGTCGTTTGTTCGCATAGCTTTTCTGGCGAGACTGAGCAGCCTTGAGGTTGGCTTGAATAACTCGTACTCGATCTTCGGCTTCCTTTACCAAGTCTATACCATATGTTACTCGTTCACCGGATTCACATTAGTTCAATGTTGTGCGGCACTTTTGGCCATAAAGAGCTTCATATGGTGCCATTTGAATGCTAGTCTGATAACCATTGTTGTATGAAAACTCTGACAATGGTAGGTGATCATCCAAATTCTTACCATGGTGAATGGCACAGCACGGAGCATATCCTCTAGTACTTGGTTTACTCGTTCCGTTTGACCATCAGTCTGTGGATGGTAAGCTGAGCTTCGAATCAATTTGGTACCCAAGGATGCGTGGAGCTGTTCCCAAAATCGAGCAACAAACAAGGTTCCACGATCTGATATGATAGTGTGGGGTACTCCGTGTAAGCATAAGATCCTGGCAATATACAGCTCTGCATATTGCCGTGCCACATACTTGACATTGACTGGAATAAAGTGAGCCGACTTGGTGAGTCGGTCGACTATCACCCAAATCGAGTCATGTTTGCGAAAAGTGAGGTAATCCAACAATGCAATCCATGATGATGTCCTCCCATTTCCAGGCAGGTATGCTTAACGGTTGTAATTGTCCGGCTACTTTCAGATGGTCGGCTTTCACTCATCGACATGTATCACATTCAGATACATACATTGCTATTTCCCTCTTCATCTGAGTCCACCAAAATTTCTTCTTCAAGTCTTGGTACAATTTGTTACTCCCCGGATGAATAGAATATTTGGACAAATGAGCCTCGTCCAAAATTTTCTTCCGAAGTGCCACATTGCGGGGTACCACGATGCAGTCTTTGAACCAGATGGTACCATCATCGTCACCTCGGAAACACATCATTTCACCCTTTTTCATTCGTTGACGAATATGGGATATGCCCTTGTCCTCCTTTTGAGCCTTCATAATTTCCTCCCTTATGGTAGGAATGAGGGCTAGGTTGTAGAGCGCCCCATACGGAACCAAGTAGAGACTTGGTTCTTCTTCCTCTACCAGGGTGATAGAAAGGTTATTGATATGGGACTTGCGACTTAGTGCATCTACAACTACATTTGCCTTTCCTGGATGGTAGTGGATCTCAATCTCATAGTCTTTGATTAACTCCAGCCATCTTCGTTGTCGCATATTCAATTCTTTCTAGGTGAAGATGTACTTCAATCTTTTGTGATCGGTGTAGAGATGTACTAGGTTGCCCCATAGATAGTGTCTCCACATCTTTAATGCCAGTACCACGGCAGCGAGTTCAAGATCATGAGTCGTATAATGATGCTCATGGTTTTGAAGCTGCCGTGATCCATAAGCAATCACCCTTCTGTCTTGCATTAATACGCAACCTAGACCAATTCCAGATGCATCACAATAGACATCAAAGGATCTTGTTGTGTCTGGTTGGGCTAATACTGGTGCTATTGTGAGGTCTTTTACCAATGCTTGAAAACCCTCCTCACATTCCTTTGTCCAGGTATATCTCTTTTCTTTCTTCAGAAGTTCTGTCGTTGGTTTAGCTATCTTGGAAAAGCTTGGGATGAACCTCCGGTAATATCCAGCTAAACCCAGGAAACTTCGTACTTCATGCACAGACTTGGGATACTCCCCTTTGAGTTCTTGCTTAATCTTGCTTGGATCAACTCCAATCCCTTCGACAGAGATGATGTGCCCTAGAAATGTCACTTGGTTGATCCAGAACTCACATTTGCTGAACTTAGCGTACAACTTGTTGTCCCGCAATCGCTGAAGCACGATGTGCAAATGTTGTGCATGTTCTTCTTCGAATTTTGAGTATACAAGGATGTCGTCGATGAAGACCACGAAAAACTTGTCCAAATCCGGCATGAATACCGAATTCATGAGATACATGAAATGGGCCGGTGCGTTGGTTAATCCGAACGACATGACAAGGTACTCATATAATCCATACCTCGTCGAGAATGATGTCTTAGGTATATCCTCTGGTCGAATCCTGATCTGATGATAACCAGAGCGAAGATCCATCTTCGAAAATACCTGAGCACCTACCAACTGCTCCAACAGAATATTGATACGGTGTAGTGGATACTTGTTCTGGATAGTGACAGCATTGAGTGGACGATAGTCCACACATAGTCTCAATGTTATATCCTTCTTTTCCATGAACAATGCATAACAGCCCCAAGGTGACGAACTTGGATGAATGAAACCCTTGTCCAAAAGTTCCTTCAGCTGCTCTTTCAGTTCTGCAAGTTCTTTAGGTGCCATCTTATACGGCTTTCTCCAAATTGGCACTGTTCTCGGTACAAGTTCAATCTTAAACTTGACATCTCTTTCTGGTGGCATACCAGGAAGATCTTCGGGAAAACGTCCGCTCACATAATACTGGAATATCTTTGAGTTTATAGGCTTCGAAGCCCCAAGGTGACGAACTTGGATGAATGAAACCCTTGTCCAAAAGTTCCTTCAGCTTCTCTTTCAGTTCTACAAGTTCTTTAGGTGCCATCTTATACGGCTTTCTCCAAATTGGCACTGTTCCCGGTACAAGTTCAATCTTAAACTTGACATCTCTTTCTGGTGGCATACCAGGAAGATCTTCGGGAAAACGTTCGGATACTCACATACTACTAGAATATCTTCGAGTTTACAGGCTTCGGTGTTATCAGCAGTTGGAGGTACGTGGATATTACTCTTAAGAGTGAGAATTTGGGAAGAGTGGACCGAAGAATTTAGAAATATTCTCCGAGGAATGATGTCAATAATAGCACCGTTGTATTGCAACCATGCCATTCCTAAGATGACATCTGATTTTTGATGCTCCAATATAATGAGAGAGATAGGGTATATGTTTCCACCCAGATTAAGAGGTACCCTATGGACCATCTTATCTACTACTACTTTGCCTCCTGGAGAACAAATCATATATGGGGTTTTTGTGGAATTGATAGGCAATTGGTATTGATTGACATAAGACATGCTAATAAAGTTATGGGAAGCACCCGAGTCAAAAAGGATGACTACGAGATGACCAATGAGAGAGAACGTACCCGTGAGTACGGGTGCGCCTTCCGGGACGTCCTCGATGGCGAGGTGGTGAACTTTGTCGGTTCTGGTGGCTTCTTTGGCTGGTTGCGAGGCTGGTTCGCCCCCTAGTACGATGATTGTTTTCCGCTCTGCAGCAGTCCTTGGCGAAGTGCCCCGTACGTCCACACGTATAGCATGTGTACGAGGTCTGATCGGTATGGAGTGGAGGACGGAATCTCGGTGCACGCTGTGGAGGTAGAGGTGCACGCAGAATCATCCCCAATTGTTGTTGTGGGCGGAAGCCAGCATTATTGAATGGGCGACCATGAAACATCAGTGGTCGCGATGGCGGCTACCACCTCTAGCCGGATGGTGATCGATACACCATGCGGTATTTCTGAGGAGTGCCTCCTCCGCTGCCCTGCGGAGCACTCCTTTTCTTCTTGTCAGAGAACATCTCCCTAGTAGCGTCCTCCTGTACGATTGCGGCATTGACCATGTTGTAGAAGCTGCCGCTGTTGAACAAGGCAAGCTTGTCCTTCATCCTGGGGTTCAAACACCGATAGAAGCATTCCCGCTTCCGATCTTCAGTACTCACTTGGTCCTGAGCAAATTGGGCCAAGTGGTTGAATTTCTTGGAGTACTAGTAAGCACTACTTCCCCCTTGCTTCAGCTCCAAGAACTCTTGAAGCTTCCTTCTCATCACACCGGAAGGTATGTGATAGGCGCGAAACGCCTCCCGGAACTCCTCCCAGCTCGCGGCATAGCTGGCTGGTCATTCGGCAAGGTAATTTGCCCACAACGCACCAGCAAATCCTTGTAATTGTTGGGCCGCGAACATGGTCTTCTGATGTTCGGTCACCTGTAGCAAACAAAACTTCCCTTCAATGGAGAAGAGCCAGTTGTCCGCCTCCAATGGTTCATCGGCCTCCATGAAGACCGGCGGGTGTGTTGACATGAAATCCGAGTACGAACTCGGAGAAGGTTGTCGTGGACCCGCATCTAGTCGCCCTCCTTGACGGGACGTGTTGGTACCCTACATACCGGATACCCATTGAGATTGCAAAGATGACAAGGAAACTCCATCTACCAGATTTGAAGACCCCCGAAGGCCCCACAAGTCAGGCGTATCCGGACCTGCTTCCACGACATGGTTAGTCCCAGGGCCGCCACGTGTATCATAAGACCAGAGCCATCGCCCACACATGGGAAAGCTCTGGACTAGATCCCAGTATGGCATCCCGGGACCTAACCCTATACAGAGGAAAGCTCCAGTGCCGACACATGTCCAACTGCACCGGACCTACCCGTCCACGACGATAAACTCCGGAGCTGCCACGTGGCCAACCGCCGGACCTTCAACAATCAGGCTGGTGGACCCCCAACAGCTCCGGACCTTCAAGGAGCAATCAAAGACTTCAAGACCCGATTAAGTGTCATTAATGCCATATTAATGACACAAACGGATAGCCCTTAATACTGGTAACAGCACTGTTAAGGCCCGTTACCAGGCTATTAAGGCTAATTAACCTCATTAATTGTGTATCAAGCATGTGTAACTGCTGGGGCCACATGTCGGGCCAGGCTAACGGTGTAACGACCAGTCCTTGTACTATAAAAGGACTAGTCAACGATACACAAGGGACGGCTCCAGACCTCTTCTGGACTCCCTGACCTAGATGAGCTTCTTCTTTTGGAGCTTCTTCTAGACTCACACGCTGAATAGAACGCTAACACACCCCGTGGAGTAGGGTATTACGCTCAGGCGGCCCGAACCACGTAAATATATGTGTCCACTTGTCATTCACCTTCTTGAATCTCTGCGCGCCCATTACTGAACTACAACTCCGCGATCTACCAACAGTAGCATCGGGAGATCTGCTGGATCCAAACACTGACAGTTGGCGCGGCAGGAAGGGGGCGCCCGAGATTTCAAGGATGGTGAACTCAGGTGCTGGATCATCCAACGGCAATCCTGTTGTTCAACCTGCTAGGGGCAATCCCTCCAACATGCAGCAACCAGCAGGTGCCACGGCTCCAGCAGGAGTCATGCCTCCACCGCAACCGCCTGCACCAGCACGTCAAGCTGGGCAGCATGACGGTGCATCTGCGTCGGTCACCGCATCGGCGAATAACAACAACCCTAAACACGCGCTCCACGCAGCGCGTGCTCTCCTCCAACGTCCACCACCTCCAGGTGCATCCCTAGGTGCAATGGAGCAATGGAGGGCTGATGTGGAACATTTGGTTGCAGCAGTAGCCGATCACATCAGTAACCAAGGTCCTCCCCTTTTGGGGCGGGTCCCATCGCAGCGTCAGACTATGTCGGGCAGACTTGGTCTGGACGCTTCCCACCATAGGAGGTGTGCTGCGTCTCAACAGGTGATGTTGCTACCTTCCGCAGCGTGACGCACCCATACGGTAACCAGTCTTTCAACTCACGACCTCCAGGCGAAGCTTGATCGCCGTTACCGTCAACATGACAACCTTGTCCATATCGAGCGTGCTCGCGAAAGGCGAGATGCTCAAGACAGTCTTGCTCCCAAGGGAGTAGGAGGAGGCTATTCTGCCCTGGCCATGCACCTACGCATGGTCAGATGGCCACAAAAGTTCCGGCCTCACCTGCCGGAGAAATTTGACGGGACTGTTAATCCCGCTGAGTTTCTCCAGATTTACTCCACTACAATCCTTGCAGCCAGAGGTCACGAGGCCGTAATGGCCAACTACTTCCTAGTGGCCTTGAGTGGGACCGCCAGGTCCTGGTTCATGAGCCTTCCTCACAACTCCATCAATTGTTGGAAGGAATTGTGCCAACAGTTCACCGCCATTTTCGCGAGTTCATACACCCGAGCAGGCACTAAACTGGACCTTTTTGCTGTCGTGCAGAAGGGGGGAGAATCCATGCGCTCATTCATCTAGAGGTTCTCCCAGGTATGAAACACTATTCCTTCTATCTCCAGCGCCACTGTTATTGTGGCATTTAGACAGGGCATCCGATATAAGAAGATGCTGGAGAAGCTGGCGATCAAGGAGATCACTAGTGTCACAGAGCTCTTCAGCTTGGCAGACAAGTGTGCCAAAGCTGCGGAGGGCCGTGAAATGCACTACAAACCACCTCTGGAGGATGGTAAAAAATCCACCAAAGGCGAAGCCACTAGCTTCGGGAGTGGTAAAAAGAAGAAAAAGCCCAACGGCAAAAAGAAGTCGTCGGCCGGCACATTTACTGCTGCAGCTACTGCAGCTGCTACAGCTCCGGGTGGTCGGGGACCACGCCCGGAGAAACGACCTCGGCCGTCCTCTGAAGACGGTGGCAACTCCAAAGTGTGGTGTCCTATCCACAAGTCGAACAGCCACAACTTGGTGGACTGCCGGGAGGTCCAAAACCTTGCTGAGTGTTACAACAAGCGCCGGGAAGAAGTTCCTTTCTGTCAGAGGGAAGGAAAATAGAAAGTCGATGAAGCTCCGGTTGAAGAGGAGTTAGGATTTCAGGACCCTAAAAAGGTCCTGAAGGCTGTTTACACCTCCGTCGACGATGACTCTGACGTCTCCGACAATGAGCGTCGGAAGACCATGAACACCATCTTTGGTGGTTCGTGGGACATCACCTCCCGTCGTGTCCTCAAGAAAATGTGGCGGGGCATGGCCTCAGTAGCTCCTACAGCTAGGGTGGAGCCTCATCGAAAGTGGATGGACACTACCATCACTTTTGATGCTTCAGACTGCCCTCGGAACATGATTGGAGCTGGTCAACTACATTTGATGGTATCTCCGACCATCAATAACATTCAACTCCACCATGTAATAGTGGACGGATGTTCGGGGCTGAACCTCATAAGCTTCGAAGCTTTCGTCAAGCTTCAGCTCCGACCTTCGAACCTTCGCCCCTCCCGACCTTTCTCCAGAGTAGGTCCGGGGGCCATAACCCCAATCGGTGCCATTACTCTCCCAGTGACCTTTGGGACTCTGTAGAATTATCGCACTGAAAAGTTGATCTTTGACGTCGCTCAAATCAACTTACCCTTCAACGCCATTCTGGGCAGGCCCGCCTTGTGCAAGTTCATGGCTACTGCTCATTATGGCTACCTGGTGTTGAAGATGCCAACACCAGCTGGTGCTCTCCGGATCCGCAGAGATCGCACTGCCGGAGTGACTGCTCTGGAAGAACTCCATGCGCTTGCTACAGCCCAGGAGGAAGAGTCTAGGCAAGAACAAGCTTCGAAACCATCGAGCATTCGTCAACGAGGCTCAACCTCTGCACCTCGCGTGCAACCAAGCAGCGACAGAGACATTCCCGTCAAAGTCGTCCAAATCGGTTCCGATGCCGCTCAGACCACCGTATATCGGGAGGTCTGAATGAAAAATAGGAACTCGCGCTCATCACTTTCCTCCGGGCTAACGTAGACGTGTTTGCCTGGCAACCGTCGCAAATTCCTGGGATCCCTAGGGAAGTGATCGAGCATAATCTGAAGATCTATCCTGACGCTCGGCCTGTACACCAGAAGTCTTGGAAGCAATCAGTAGAGCGACAAAACTTCATACGACAAGAAGTGAAGAAGTTGCTCGAAGCTGGATTCATCCGAGAAGTCTTCCACACAAAATGGTTGGCAAACCCAGTCGTTGTACCCAAGGCCGGCGGGAAGCTTCAGATGTGTATCGACTACACAACACTGAATAAGACATGCCCAAAAGATCCATTCCCACTACCTAGAATAGACCAGATAGTGGATTCCACCTCCGGGTGTGAACTACTGTGTTTCCTAGAAGCATATTCTGGGTACCATCAAATCAAAATGACTAGGGAAGATGAAGAACATACTTCTTTTATCACAGTAGATGGATTGTACTGCTATACAGCCATGCCATTCGGTCTCAAGAATGCAGCTTCAACATTTGTACGATCTATGTACAAAACCTTTGGAGAGCTCATCAGAGACATAATGGAAGTGTATGTTGATGACATCGTCGTCAAGATCGAAGACAAGGAGACACTCCTTGACCCTTTGCAAGCTGTCTTCGATAGGTTGCGAGTCACTCGCACAAAGCTGAACCCAGAAAAGTTCATCTTCAGGGTTAGCTCCGGAAAGCTTCTTGGTTTCCTGGTAAACCACCGAGGCATAGAGGCAAATCTGGCGAAGATTAAAGCCATTGAGGATATGCGGCCACCAGCCTGCATAAAGGACATCAAGAAACTGACTGGATGTCTAGCCGCCCTCAGCTGGTTCATCTCAAGACTGGCGGAACGGGCGCTACCCTTCTTCAAGCTATTGAGGAAGTCCGGACCATTCTAATGGTCCGAAGAAGCAGGAAAGGCGTTCCAGGAGCTAAAGCAGCTCCTCACCACTCTACCAACCTTGGTAGGTCCGAACCCTGGTGAGCCTTTACTGCTTTACATTTCGGCAACTGACGAAGTTGTCAGCATGGTCCTGGTTGCAGAGAGACCAGAACCCTCACAAGCTCAGGAATCTAGACCCCTCCAAGAGGGTCAGGAGGTTCCTGAAGGCGAGCCTAGGTCTCAGCCCCCAGACATGGATCTACAAGGAGATACTCTTGTCAATCAAGAGGATTTGGACCCCTCCGGGAGGGTCTGGGTCATTCCAGAAGAAGCTCCAGGTTCCTTCAGCAAGGACCCGGAGGTCCCCGAAGAAGGTCCGGACCACTCCGGGAGGGTCCGGGTTGATGTAGAGGAAGCTCCAGGCCCCTCTGGGAGGGTCCAGACAGTCCAGCGCCTAGTGTACTTCATCAGCAAAGTACTACATGACGGCAAGACTCGATACCCAGATGTGCACAAGCTGCTCTACGCAGTTCTCATCGCCTCTAGGAAGCTTCACCATTACTTCCAAGCTCACAAGATCTCAGTGGTGACTTCTTATCCAATACGGGCGATCTTGCATAATCCCAACTCTACTGGGAATATTGCAAAGTGGGTAGCGGAATTGGCTGAATTCGATCTTGAATTCGTCCCAAGACAAGCGATCAAGAGTCAAGCACTGGCGGACTTTGTGGCGGAACGGACCCCCTCTCCATCAAACCCTGGGGGCCCTAGTCAGTAGAAGCCGGAACTCAAGGCTTCGGTCTTCACCGAGCCTCACTGGACCCTCTACTTTGACGGCTCCATGCAAAAGCAGGGGGCTAGAGCTGGAGTCCTTCTCCTCGCTCCAACCGGGGAGAAGGTAAAATACATGGTCCACCTTGACTTCAAGGTGACCAACAACATGGCGGAGTATGAAGCACTCACTTACGGACTAAAGGTGGCACTATCATATGGTGTCAAGTAGCTATTGGTCAAGGGAGATTCGCAGCTCATCATTAAACAGGTGAAGGGTGAATGCTCCTGTAACAATCCTCAACTAGCTGCTTATCTCCTTGAAGTCCAAAGGCTTCAGAAGGACTTCGAAGTCCTGAACCTCCACCATGTCCAGCGTGTCCATAACGCTGAAGCTGATGAACTCTCAACGAAAGCGTCAACCGGAGCTCCGGCTCCTGACGGAACCTTCATCCGCAGGTTGTCAAAACCCACAGCTCAGCCTGCCGAACTGAGCGAAGGGGGCGAGACCAGCATCCCGAAGCTGGCGGTCCCGATGGCCCTGTTACCATGGCAGCCATCAAGGGTCGTAGGTGCTGTCGGAAGCTCCGAGCAACCCAGCACGCAAGACTCAAATGCTCAAGCTAGCCCCGATGCATGGATCTCGGAGATCCGGAGCTACTTGAAAGACATTATCCTTCCTGACGATGATGTATCCGCTGACTGGATAGTCATATTGGTTAAAAGATACACGCTGGTAGAAGGGGATCTCTACCGGCGCGGTGCCAACGGCGTCCTAATGCAGTGCATCACAAGGGAAGAAGGCTGCGAACTCCTCGCAGAAATCCATGGAGGCGAGTGTGGGAACCACGTGTCTTCCCGCACGCTGGTCGGTAAAGCCTTCCGGCATGGCTTCTACTGGCCTATAGCGCTCCAGGATGCAACTGAGCTGGTGAAGAAATGCGAAGCATGCCAGTTCCATGCAAAGCAAATTCACACACTGGCTCAGCCTCTACAAATGATACCTCCTACGTGGCCTTTCGCTGTGTGGAGGATGGATACCTTGGGACCTTTCCCAAGAGCCGTCGGAGGTTACAAGTTCCTGTATGTTGCCATTGACAAGTTCACCAAATGGCCGGAAGCAACTCAAGTTGTGACAATAAACAAACAATCAGCTATCAACTTCTTGCAGTCCATCTTATGCAGATTTGGAGTCCCAAACAAAATCATAACAGATGGGACCCAATTCACAAGCTCTACTTTCCAAGGATACCGCGAAGACCTCGGCATCCAAGTCAGCTATGCCTCCGTAGCTCACCAGTCAAGCAATGGCCAATGCGAGAGAGCAAATGCAGAAATCCTGAAAGGACTCAAGACGCACACTTATGAGCGCGTGAAAAAACATGGAGCTAACTGGATCGAAGAGCTTCCGCCAACTCTATAGGCCAACAGGACAACTCCAAACCGATCAACTGGAGAGACACCCTTCTTCCTGGTGTACGAAGCTGAAGCAGTCCTTCCTCCAGAAATCACCTTGGGGTCACTCCGGGTCCGGACCTTCAATGAAGCCATGCAGGACCAGCTCCGGCGTGAAGACCTTGACCTCCTTGAAGAGGGAAGGTGCCAAGCAGCTGTTCGGAATGCCCGATACCGCCAAGCTCTTCAGCGCTATCACCAACGGCATGTTCACAGCCGACAGCTCGAGGAAGGCGATCTGGTGCTACGGAGAATACAATCCAGAGAAGGTTAAAGAAACTCTCTCCCAGCTGGGAGGGACCCTTCCGAGTGATCAAAGTATCCCGCCCCGGATGCGTTTGCTTGGCAACCGAGGATGGGACACCTCTCCCAAATCCTTGGAACATTGAGCACCTCCGTAAGTTCTACGCTTAATATCACGGAGGCGAGTCTATAATTACATGTGATGTATGTTATAAAGTCATTGTACAGAGTCAGGTAGCTCCTCCGGGAGGACAGCCGGACCTACCCCGTTAGGTCCGCAATGTTCATGCAACACTTGTCATAGTCTCAGAACTAAAAGTGTAGTTAGCTACATTGGGTCAAATGAGAAACGAAACACACTTAGCCTGGTTCCGTACCCTAAGAGTGTACTTGTTTCCCCTGTACCCCGGACCTATAATGAAAGACGTTATTGTGTGAAAACAGACTCCACGTGCATTTACTTTGTACAAGCACAATATTTTTTATTTTTCTCTTTCTTGTCTATAACAAAGTTGTGCAGTTCTTAAGAAACTTTAGCTCGACCAGTTCATATACAATTTGAGTTGCATTGTCTATTCTTCCGGGTCCAAACATTGTTGATGGTCTACTCGTCTGAATGCCGCCAAGCCAATCTAGGGTCGGAGTGTGCTATTGACTTAGCCTGGTCATGCACCCTAAGTACGCACTCTACCTACACTCCGGCAGGCCGAAGTAAGGCGAGTACAAAAACGATTGGACCTGAAGGAAACAAGACGACACTCTTGATTGTATTTAGAATTGTGTTCGACCTAAAACTTTCTCGAGAATAGTAAGTCGCAATGAAGTTATAGATAGGAAATGGATTTTACTATTTTTCTTGACTTCAGTGTGCAGGAAAAATAAATATTTCATGATGATGGTGAATGAAGGCAGAGCTACCAAAGCTCCGACATCCTCTAGGCGGCTTGTGGTCGATGTTAAAACATTGATATCGAGCGTCGCTAGAGCTACTAAGCTCTGGTAAAGCTAGGGGGCAAGCCGTCGACGTGAAGAAAAGATGGTGGAAAGACTCTATAGTGGAGTCTGCTGTCGATACACCACGTGTTGACAGAGGTCACTGCCGGAGCTACCAAGCTACGACACCCCAGAGGGCTAACCGTCGATGCTCTACGCGTTGATGGAGACTACTGTCGGAGCTACTAAGCTCCGACGATGGTCAATGCCAGAGCCACTAAACTCCGACAACCTCAGGAGGCCTACACTATCGAAGCCTTCGGACCTACATTCTACAAGTTCGAAGCACGCAAGTCTTCAACAACTATTACATCCTCTTGGTACATGTTCACAATCAAATTGTGTACATCTACTAGGGGGCCGAGTGAGACAAAGGTGTTGAAGACAAAAAATGAAATTCATAAAAAAATTTGGATTTCATTCATCTGGAGACAAGAGATTACAAAATTGGAAAAGAAGAAGAGAGAATACAAGCGGGAGCTACAAAGAGATGGTCCTAGACCCTATGGAAGTACTGGGCGACCTTCTGGGCAACCTCCGACAGGCTGGCTCGGGCGGCTTCACCCTCTCCTTCGATGGGGCCTTCAAGCACCAGGTCCAGAGGGAATCGAGTGTCCCAGCTGGTATAGCACGCCAGCACGAACTCTGCGACGTTCTTCGCTAGGGACTGTCCCTCAGTTTCCAGCTGGTGCACGATGACATCGCCCATCTTGGTGAGCTTGTTGCCTGCTGAACTCAGCGCCTCCTATGCCTGGTCCAGCTCCAGCTCCGGATCATCCGGATGCACAGGACTAAAGCCCATTGGCGTCAGCGCGTTGTTGGCTTTGCCCAGGGAGTCCCAAACTTGTTCGAACTCTGCAGCCTTTGTGCTTCGCATCTCCTCCAAGGATCTTTTGGCCGCCGCAAGCTCCGAGTTTTCCCGAGCAAGGCGCTCCACTTCTTTGGCATTCTCCTGAATCTTCTCAGCAACCTGCCTTTCAAGTTTATTGAGCTCTTCCTCCCAGAAGTGGATCTTGTTCTGGCGGTTGACCAGATCCTTCTCTCGGCCCCACACTTTCTTCTCCCTGGCGGCGACAACATTCTCCTGCTTGTAGAGATCTTGCCCTTGCTCCCAGGCCTTCTTCTCCTCTTCCTCGCAACGCTCCTCCAATTTCTTGGTGCGCTCTTTGAGGATCTTGTCAGTCAGAGCTGTCTTTTGGACAAGCTCTTCCTCCCTCTACACGAGGTCGTCCCGCGGCTCCAAGAGTTTTTGCTCTTCATCTTCGAGCTTTCTCTCCCGTGCCTCAAGAGCCTCCCGGCGCTTGACGAGACTATCATGGATGGCAGCGAGCCTCTCCTGGCGATAATCCGCTGCACTATTAGCAGCTTTGGCCTACTCATAGATGGCCCGGGACTGGTTGTCGTGGCATCGCGCCATGCTTTACCTCTCATCCAACAGCTTACCCCAGTACTCCAGGCAGACCTTCTCCCTCTGCACCCACTCCTTGTCGTCAGCCAGCCTCGACTGCGCCAGCTTGGTCTCAAAATGGAGCCGGTTGTGCCACCTTCTAAGAGTTTGGCTCTCCTCCTCGAGGGCCTTGCTGTCGTGGTAGAAAGCCAGCTGGACCTGGCGATGACTGGAGCAGGCGTTGTCAATAGACAACTATAGGGGGACCGTGTCCGGACCTGTCAGGGTCCTCTCTGCTGGCTCCAGTGAATCTTCAGTGACAAAAATGTGGTCCCACTCTACAAGAGCGGTCCCCTGAGCTTCCACGCACTAGGGCCGTCCTCCGGGATAGCCTCGGCCGTCGCCGAGGAAGGTCCTGCAACAGAAGTTCCGACCTCTTGAATTGGCTTCGAAGGTCCCGCTGCCAGGTCATCAACAACTGGCCCCTCCGGCGGGGGGGGGGGGGGGGGGGGGGGGGGAGCAGCAGCTTCATCTTGGCACCCTGGCTTAGCAGCGGGCACCTCCGGGATCACCACTTCTGAAGCAGGTATTGAAGGTTCGGTCGGAGTAGAAGTTACTTCAGGCCCCGGCGCAGGCGCCTCGTCCGCCGCTGGCTCAGGTGTTGGCGCTTCGACCATCATGGGCTTAGGCGCTGGCGCTTCGACCATCATATGCTCAGGTGCCGGCACCTCCGCAGCAACTGGCTCGGACGCCAGAACCTCTTCGACGACTGGCTCTACAGCCAGAACTTCTGCAGCAACCGGCTCTACCGCCAGAGCTTCCTCGACAACCGGCTCAAGTGTTGGAGCTTCATCAACACCCGGCTCTACCGCCGGGACCTCATCAGCCACCGGCTCAACTGCCGGGGCTTCGACAACATCCGACTCTAGGGTCGGAATCACAGCTACCTCAGGGTCTGTGGCCAGAGCATCCAACATCTCAGCATCCAAGCCCGGAGCTTCAACCTCCAGGGCAGGTACTACTGGTAAATCTTCATTCCCATGGTCCAGCGCTACCACGGGAGCTTCTGGGGATGAGTTGAGGTCCAAGACCACGACAGCCAGTGCCGGAGCTGCCGCAACCTCAGCCACCTCTTGGGGCGGCGCTGGAATAGGAGCCGGAGCTTCAGCCTGCACAGCCTCAACTGCTGTTGCAGGGACCGGAGCTTCATCCCTTTTCTTAGGCACGCTGCGGGTGAAGGATGAAGAAACTCAAAATACAGTTATAACAATAAAACAACTGACTGAGGTAAAAAATCATAAATTACCTCGGAAGGCTTCCGCACCAGTTAGCACGGAACCTCTTTTCCGGATGCTCCGGACTGGCCCCAGCCGCCACTGGCGTGGTAGTCTCGGAAGGTCCCCCGGAGCTTGCTGTTGCTATCGGTGTTGCCCTGGTCGAGGCCCCCCTTGACCGAGAAGGACCTCCGGACTCACAGCCCTCAGCTAGCCCTGGTACTGGAGTCACATGGCTGGAGCTAGCACCCCAGGAAGATGCTACTGCTGGAGTAGATGCCGCCGTTGAAGACCTCCCCCTCCGAGGAGAAGGATCCGCCGCGGAAGAATCGGGCCTGACGGACCTTCCGTCAGCATGCTCCCTCTTACGGCTCGATGGCTTGGCCAACTCCCTGCCCTTGCCTACGACTTCGGTTCTTGGCTTTGGGGCAGGAACGGAGCCGCCTTCAGGAGCTCTGGAGATCGCCAACCCGGTGATCGAATGCCTCTCAACGACACCAAGGTCGTCAAGCACCAGCATCGTCCGCAGGAGCTCCCTGCTGAACTCTGCCTCCATGTTCAGAGGGAGGAAAGCAGCCGGCGGAGCCAAGTCGTCACCCTCGATGTCGATGCCGTGCTGGAACTTCTTGAGGTGGAACTCCAAAGTTGCACCCTCCATGTTGGACTTCAAACCTGTCTCGATCTGGTCGTCGTCCAGCATACTGTTGAGGGCCGAAGCAAGCTTCTCCCTCTTCTTCAGCGGAGCCCACCTTTTGGTCAGGAAGTTGCAAAACACCACCTGAGGAGTCACCCCTCCTTCCACACAATGGTGGATCCTGGTCAGAGCAGGGTTGAAGGCGTCCGATAACACCGGAGCTTCACTCCAAACTGTAGTGTCGATGTTGGGGTGGCCTTCGGGCAGCTTCAGCTTCTCGTGCTCCCCCACCCTGATGACGATCTAATCCTTCTTTAAGTCGTCCCACTTCCCAGAAGGGAACGACCGCAAGTACTTGAACGGGCACTTCTTGCGCTTCACAAAATAGTAGAAGCCAAGGTACTTGTCACTCCTGCCAGTAGTGTGGACAATGAAGAAGGTGCGGAAGAGCTCAATGCAGGGGGGAATGCCCACCCACATCTCGCAGAAGTGGACAAAGATCGACAATAGAAGAATGGAGTGGGGGCCAAGGTGGTACAGCTGCAGACCATAGAAGTCTAGTAGCATCAAGAAGAAAGAGGAGAAAGGTGGGATCAATCCCACCATGGCATACGCGGAGAAGTACACCATGTCGCTGGCGTGTTCCTTCTCGAACAGAAGCTTGCAGGCGCGGACCAAGTGGTTGAAGAACTCAGGGGACCACCCCATGAGGGCCCGGACCTTCTTCAAATCACCGTCGGTCTTCAGTCAGCTATGGCGGAGACCCAACTCCATCGCGGCACAGCGGGGCAAGAGATGGAAAACAAGCGAAAGTTTGGAGGGTTTGAGTGCAAGTTCGAATGAAAGGCGTAAAGAACCCCCAAACGGTGTGTGCTTTCCTTCTTAAGTAAGCCCCCACGACGCTTGGATGGAAACCACAGAGGAGCCGACGATACTAGTCAAAAACTTCACCCTGCCAATGACAAGGGGGGGCCGGGGCCACCCTGACGATCAAGTCGAGGTCCTTACCCCGAGCGAACGACTGTCATCATGAAAGGCGAGAAATCCGAAGGCGGCGGCCTAACAGGGCGCGCGGAACCGATACCATTTTCATATCGGGTACCGGCGACCTTCAATTGCATGAGATCCGCACGCTAAGATCTCACCTGCCGCCTCCACGATATGCCACGCGGTGGTGGTTTAACTGCGAACAATCGTCAATGGCACGTCTGAAGACCCTTGAAGACACAGCTCAAAAAACCGAAGAATGGACCCACCTCTGGCAGAATGACATCATCCAAAAGGCCTCTCCCAGAGGTGGGCCCAGGGGGCCACTATCGGTACCCTACGTAAAAGATACCCCTTGAGATTGCAAAGATCACAAGAAAACTCCATCTACCAGATTTGAAGACCTCCGAAGGCCCCACATGTCAGGCGTATCCGGACCTGCTTCCCCAACATGGTTAGTCCCAGGGCCGCCACATGTATCATAAGACCGGAGCTGTCGCCCACACATGGGAAAGCTCCGGTCTAGATACCAGTATGGCATCTAACCCCAAACAGAGGGAAGCTCTAGTGCCGACATGTGTCCAACAGCACCGGACCCACCCGTCCAAGACGATAAGCTCCAGAGCTGCCACGTGGCCAACCGCCGGACCTTCAACAATTAGGCTGGTGGACCCCCAATGGCTCCGGACCTTCAAGGAGCAATCAAAGACTTCAAGAACCGATTAAGTGTCATTAATGCCATATTAATGACACACGATCAGATAGCCCTTAATACTGGTAACGGCACTATTAAGGCCCATTACTGGGCTATTAAGGGTAATTAACCTCATTAATTGTGTATCAAGCATGTGTAACTGTCGGGGCCACATGTCGGGCTAGGCTAACGGTGTAACGACCAGTCCTTGTACTATAAAAGGATTGGTCGATGATACACAAGGGATGGCTCTAGACCTCTTCTGGACTCCCTGACCTAGACGAGCTTCTTCTTCTAGAGCTTCTTCTAGACTCACACGCTCAATACAACGCTAACACACCCCGTGGAGTAGGGTATTATGCTCAGGCGGCCCGAACCACGTAAATCTCTATGTCCACTTGTCATTCACCTTCTTGAATCTTTGCGTGCCCATTACCGAAATACAACTCCGCGATCTACCAACAGTAGCATCGGGAGATCTGCCGGATTCAAACACCGATAGGACGAATGCTGGACCAAAGTTAACAGTAATTCTGTTTGCTCGTCGCGCGAGCTAAGCACTGCGGCGAGAACCTCTGCTAGACTCCTTGGAAGTTTAGGAGGTTGTAGTGGAGGGACTTGTTGCTGCGGCGTTGCAGCTGTCTCCTGGGTCGGAGATTCGTCCTCACGACCACGACTGGATCCTCCCATTTCTGGCGTCGAGCGCGTATGCACCATTCTGCATCCAAATGACTTAAAATCATCACATGTTTTCTTTTCCCTTATCCATATCATTTTTCAGTAGCACGACTATTGACAAGGGAATAAGTGCATAACATTCATATATATTGATAAAGTACAAACTTTATACAAGATATATTATCTCATGACAAAGTTTACAGTAGTAAACTACAAAATGATGGACTCCCACTATGGAAATACATCTCTACCATACTTGGTTCCCATGAGATGTCATACACATCTTATCAGCTTAGACATACCCACTACTATTCTTAATATGACACAAACATGGCAACAAAAGAAAAACACGAGCAACAATTAAACTATATGTTGCCCCGTGACGGCAGAAGTGCTGCCACATCCCACTCCAATATGTCCTACTCGACGTACTTGAGTTCCTCGGAATATTCTTCTTCTTCTTCTTCGTCATTCGAAGGCAATTGTTCACCCATAATTAGTGGCATATCATGGGCCGGTGGATACACCATGGGTTGCAATTGTGCTTCGTCCTCAATCACATTATCCTGAAGTTGTTCTGCCTCATACTCCCAATTCTGAGCTGTCTCAATGGCGGTGTCCCGCTCTTCAGTGACTACTAACAGCTGCTCCTGCTGTTGTTGCACCTCTAACTGACTCGCTTGCAATTAATCACGAACTTTCTGCAGTTCATTGCGAGTGTGCCGTTGTTCAGCACGAGCTTTCCGTAGTCTAATGCGAGTGTAATGCAGCTGACTCTCGCTCTTATTTACCCGGTGATTTGCTGGAGCTAGGAGCGAACGTAGATTCTCATTGATATAATCAAGGGTATCTCCCTGCTCCGTCGCTTCCCGCAAGGCATTGACTTGCTCCAAAATAATGGTGCCTTGCATAGAAACCACCATATTGGAAGCAGCTGCATATGTCCCAAGTGTCGTCAAGGTTGTGTCGCCATATGGTGTATAGGCAGCAACCATACGACGTTGCCACTCAAATCCAGCTATACCACGGACCGGAATAAGAGCAAATTGAGTCCCAGCCACGGCATCTTGATGAAGCTCACAAAGCATCATAAGCGCTTCGCCTGCAGCGATTGCCCAAGTGTCCTCTAAATGAGCCCCCTCGATGGTAACTGAGAAAGGAGCCCATCCATAACGACGTGGACTAGCTGGGATGTCTACCAAAATGGTGCAGGACTGAACAACCCTGTCAATCGTTTCTCTACCCCAATAGCCTGGCATCTCGATGAAACCAAACTGTTGGTGTACTTCCCGCAACATACATGGGAAACCTGGATGGCTAGCGCAAGTGGACAATATCCATCCGTCCGGTAATAGCATCATCACATCCGTCATCTATAGAAAAGAATACTGGAACAATGAGAAGGTTTGCAACTCTCAACAGTTTAAGAAAATTTAAAACTGGAGTTGTAATCACAGTCTGTTCCAGCTGACCTTCCTGTATAAATTCAAAATTTTCACACAGTAAACGTCAGAAAAAGATGTTTGTTTGAATACAAAAGTTGTAGTACACTTTCCATCCTTTCCATATTGTACTCATAAAGCTCCAGGTGCTAGGAAATAGAATCTATACAGGTTTTAAGTTGATCCAAATTTTCTGGAAATTTTGACAGAACCTCTCCTGTATATGTGGTGATTTCCACAAGTTATACAGGTATACCATTACAATATATGGAGGTAATGACAAAATAAACATTATATAACATCAATTTAACAATCCATAGGTAAAAGATTTCGTCCATGAAACATTTGTTACTTAGGTATAGTGTGTTAATTCGAAACTATGTGCCAACTGTTCAAGTTCTGATCTGCCAGAACCAAGTTTGCAACCATTGTAATCTAACTCGGCTATACCAAGATTTAGGCCACGAGTACAACATGAAGTTGATAGAGGACTTGCTATGCTTTTCAGAAAGGTATATATATGACCATGTCACTATTCTGGATCAAAAGCTAAAGCTACCTAAACATGACAGATGAACTGACGGTTGTTCAACAGCAGCCCTGCAGTTCACTGTTTTGAGCTCGAAATTTGAATTGCCTCCAACTTGAATCAAGAGGAACTTTAAATAACAAAACTGTAGATCTTCTTCTCCCTTTTTAAGATATATATCACAATAAGGCAGAAGATTTTTCTACAGTATGTTATAGCAAAATTACTGAGACGGGTACAACGGTAGGGTTATCTGGAGTAGTTTACGCATACTCCAAATTTCAATAGATTATCAAGCTTTTCTGCCTTGATGGTCAACAGAAAAGTTGTAGAGGACTTCGAGAACTTTTCATACATATATCTTAACCCTATGTTTATTTTAAACTAACCAAGATTACAACCTGGCGAAGTTGAGAAAACTATGGCCAGAAATCAAGAATCTTGGTGCTAACCCCATGTTGAATCGAATTTTTATCTTTGCGGAGTCCACACCTACCAGCACCTGATAGTCGGACTTTCCAAAATATAATGCATCCAATTTTGTCATTGTTGGGGGTGGTCAAGTATCAAAGTTGATACCGATGGTACTACGTGCCTCACCAAAGAAAATTCTAACCGGTTATTTCCGGATACGTTTATAGGTGGTCCTAGTATCGTTCACTCGCAAACGTGTGCTACACGGGTCGCTACCGTAGTCAATGCTGCAAAAGACAAACAACCCATTTTCACACCTTCAGACCTCAAGGGTGGCATGGGGAAACACGACAGGCAGTCACAATAATTCATATGAAAATAAATGCATACGACTCTGGTGTGAGTCGCCCTCGAGCGAGGTCATGTCTCGAGGTACATGGCTGTAAATACGTTTGTACAGCAAAGACTCCCGTACGAACCGGCTTATACACGCTTGGACATACGTGTTTCGCATGCTCCCATAGAATATGAATGATTCTAGAGAGGCATACTATCGGGTTATACACCACCCGACGGGGGCTCCCACTAACTTTGAAGCACGCTGGGGTACCGCGTGTCATAGGTTCTCAGAAACATAGAAAGCTTCAGAGACTCCTATTAATATTTCTGTGCCATGGAAAACTTCCATTCTACCTCTCGCATGGTGAGCTTACCGCAATTGATCCGCTTACAGTGGCGTACCTTACCTCTTACCTGACGTCGGAGCATCGTTACAGAATTAATAACATATAAGTTAGTTTACCACCTTTATATCTTATACTAATAATACTCCTTATAACGTCATATAGCTAATTCCTCACTCAAATACTAATTTTTGAAAATATGTTCTTTTCATGTACACTGTTCCCAATGATGCTGTGATACCATGCCTGTGGGGATCGGAATCCCGACCTCCAAGGATCTCGTTGGGTGGTGTCGTGCGACGCGACACCCAACAGTATACAAGAAAAAAGAACGAGAATAAATTACAATAACAAGTCTTTATTGAAAAGCACAGCGGAAGTTTAAAAGTACTAACGGAAGGAAAGAGAACTATACATCATAGCTACGCACTCAGCACTAGTTATGCAAAAGCAAAGTCATCCATGCCCTGGATACTTTGCACTAGCAACACTCAATTCACAGTGACGTGCAGGGTTCCCACTCAGCTGTAAACCCTGTAGGGGGTGCAACCTCGTTATCTTACCTATCATCAGTTGTATAATCTGCAAAAACTCATTAACTGCAAACATGAGCATAAGGCTCAGAAAGACTAACCCGTCTCACTAGACATATGCAAGGGTGAATACTAAGCATAGTTAAGTAAAGCATAAGGACTCGCCTACAAGTGGATCCTTATAGTCATGTTTTATTTAGCACATGACATTCCTCGGGCACGACACATCATAGACTCCACAATCAAACAAGAAATGCTTTGCCGATGATATGACATGCACAAAGCACATAATTCTATTACAGGTAAAGTATGGGGAAACTGTAAACTTTTAATTGTACTATCTCTAAGCCAAACAAGGTTGTTCAAGCAATTTGTAAACGAATATATCATATTCTCCTGACTTCTTCAATATTTACTATGTCACAGCGCAGTGAACAAGTGGTACTCGCTTACTACGAGGGACGATGATTGCAATCAGGATTCATCTGGAACAACACGACACATACGCACTTTCAGAAATGCCAGCGAGTACTTTCAGCAGTACCTACATAACAATTCAGTACTAGTCGTATATGGCTACCTTTCACTAAACACTCGAATGTCGAACCGGTCGATCCATCACGAGCAGGAGGTCCCTGCGTGGGGCGTACACTGACGTGCCCACCAGCTGATTTACACCTTGCTGCCCTAAACCCACGCCTATAAAAAAGAACGGAATATCTCGACAAACCAGTGTCAAGCTACGTCAGTTTACTGGAGCCCATTCCTCCAGTATGTCGCCGGTACAATTCAAGCTTGTCCAGCAGGGCCACACAGGAAACGGTCCTCAATCGACACAAGCATGGCTACGCACGTGATACCATGTCTCACTACATCCTATCCACTGCTCAGTCTCAATTTCATATTCATATAGCATTTTCTTATTCCCGTATCTCCCGTATGATAAAATTCCTATCTCGCGAGTAGATTCCAACTACTCGTCTTCTACCAAATTCTTATGAGTATAAGCATAGCAGTGTCTACTCAACGGGCCGTAGACATACCCAAGACTCGATAGGATTTGTGGGCCATGCAAGTGGATGTCAAACACCTTAAACGTAATGCACAATAATCTGAAGATGTAAGGTGAATGAAAACTGTAAAAACACTATAAGGAACTTAAATGCAAACCGGGGCTTGCTTGAATGCGAGTTTGAGTCTTTATTAGCTTCTGGCAGCTGGACCTCCAAAGCTTCTGGCTGCTCCTCGATTCCAGCTACTACACGATATGCATATACTAGGTATAAATGATTTTTTGAATAATTAAGATGCTTAAGGTGGGGTGAGTATATTAAGATAAAATAAGATAATTATCTTACTTGACTTTGGGATTTTTACGGTGGATACTAGAGATTATAGAGAAGACTCTTGCAAAGAACAGGAGATGATAAAGGATGTTTGTTATTCTTAACAATTATGGTAAGCAATAATCTTCTCTAAATTTAAGTTGAAATTTTTGGAGATGTATTATGGCTACCAAGGGTTGTAGCATGTAGAGGGGGTCTCACTGGTTCCAGGAAAATTTGTTTCACAATTTTCTGAGCTTCCTATAGGGAGAAATTTATTTTTCAAGTTTGGGTAAATTTCTGGAAATTGATTTTTTTTCCATTTTTCTCAATTTATAACTACATAGAGATTTGGAATTTTGATCAACCTAGTATTTTAAGTCCAAAGAGCTCAAAACTATTACTAGAGATCAAAGGTATTAACAATAGTGTTCTGACCAAAATTGGAAATTTTCCAATTAACAGAATTGTGGAAATAATTTCTTTATGAATTTTGATTATATGGATTATGGAGGAATTTCAATGGCTTTTCATACAAATCCAAGTAAACCACTGGACAGTATTCTTCATGCTGGTTCTAACGAAATTTATTTGGGAATTTTTGGATAAATCTACTGAAAGTTATGGATTTTCTAAGTTTGGATTGAATCTGGATTTATTTTCCTATTGGAAATTTGAAATAAAAGGGGCCGGTCCCACTTTATTTGAATGGGCTAATCGCATCTGGGCCACACCGGGGGCCACAGGGTTCAACCGCACAGCTGCACCTGATCCAGTGCCGCAGCTGATCCCGGGCGTTCGAATAGGCGCTGACAAGTGGGGCCCATAGGCCTTTGTCTACCTCGCGACGCGACGGTGCTTCTCGCCGGAACCGCGGCGGTGCTTCGCCGAACTTATGTGTGTCGACCTCCTTTCGGTCTCACCGTGACCGCTCAACCCTAAAATCAACCGTGCAAGCCGATGGCAGTGTCCAATCACGCCGGCGATGGCCGGAGACGGCGGCACGACGGTGACAGCGGAGCTAGGGTTTTGGCCTTCACCGGAAATGCTCGAGAATGGCTCAATAGGCTCGAGAAAAGGTCGGGGAGGTTTTTGGGAGCACCAGGAGTATAATTTGGGGGCCAGATTGGTGGTGAAATTGCCGGCAAGGCTGAGTTCGACGGCGAAGTGCGGTTTTTCAACTGGCAGCAGCGAAAACTTGAAATCTAAGATGCTCGGTTGATAACTTTCAGGGTTTTGGGCCTGGAGCTTCCTTAGGACACATAGAAGCTATCTGCTAACCAGATTAAAGGATGATTGCAATAATGAAATAAATTTAAGCGCGAAGCTTTGCTGTTCTATTGAGAAATCTTTCGGTTCTCGAACAAGATCTCAAGTTACACTGCAAGTCATAAGCTTAGATTCTGTGAGCATGAACTAGAGAGGATTGCGAACCTTTTTGCTTAAAGGATCGAGGGAAGGTTCTCGGCGGCTTCCTCGACAGCGACTGGGAAACTTCAAAATATGCCAAGCAGAAGCTATGTCACGATCAACGACTGAAGAGAATACGTAGAGGAGTTTGTGACACGCCTTTTATATACTTACAGCTCGAGAAGAAATGACTCCAATCGTCGGCGAGAGCTCGATCGAACAGGGGCGGCAAAAATGGCGTGAACCGGGATGGAGTGCAACGGCGACGGCCAAGGGGGGTATTTATAGGGACGGAGGGGAGAGGGGTGCGCGCCACGGCGCAAGCAAGCAAGCAGCTCGGTGGATGCATGCGCGTCGCGGTGTCGCGCGCTGGCAGCGTCGATCGGCGGGGCAAGCTGGAGACAGAGCACCCCCCCCCCCCCCCCCCCCCCCGTGGGTTTCACTCGAGTGCTTCGTCTGACAGTGGGCCCCACCTCCTCTTATCTACTTCCCTTCTCTCTAACTTCAATTCTCCTACCAAGTTTTGTCCAAAAAATCTAGATTTTTGTGAGGAGGCTCAAATAAATATCTAGAATTTGATTCGGCAATTGGATTTTGAATCGGAGCGAGTTTGAATTAAATTTCAAATTCAAATTTGAATTTGGATGAAATTCAATGGTGTCACTGATTTAAATAGCAATTGAGTTCCAAAAATTGTGAAACTATGAGGATAAGTCAATAAAGTTATGCTGACCATGAGAGTGTTTTCAAATCTTAATGTTCAAACTAGTTGAACAGAATTCAAAATTTGAATTCAAAACATGGTTTGAATTTGCTAAGCTTTTTAATTAAAATAGCATATGGAGTTCAAAATTTATGAAACTTTGCAGGAAGTCCATTTGGAATATTAGAAAACCATAGAAAAATTTATGGTCTCTGAATTGAATAATTTTGACAGGGCCAAATATACAGTAGTATATATTCAATTTATATTAATTTGAATATCTATTTGGTACTGCATATTTAATTTGGCCTAGCAATATTTTTTCAAATAATTCCAATCTTTGAAGAGAGGTAGAAAGAATTATTCTAAGTTTATTGGTGAAGTTCATTCCTCATGTTAATAAATTTAAGCATGAGTAGAAGAAAATATTTGATGAGATCAAGTTTATAAGCATGGTTATAATTGGTCTCCAGTAGGGTTAACAACCAACTTACAACTCATACTCATATGAAAGAAAATGTGGGATTTTACACTGGACTTCTCTCGCAAGTAGAATTCAACTACTTGACTTGTTGTTGATAAAATATGACCAATCTCGCTAGTAGTGTCCAACATACTCGACTTCTACCGATCTTCTAACTTAACATTAAGCATAGCAATAATAATACGATGGAGTCTTATACTAAGCATCCACTCCAAGGATTATTTGGTCATGCATGTGGAGTATTTAATCAACATAGACCTAATGCACATATCAAGTCTATTCAGTACAGTGTGTATAAAGCAAAACTTTAAAAAGGCACTTAAATGCAAACCAGGGCTTGCCTTTCGGTTGCGATAAAAGTTAGCGACGATCAGTTAGTATTCTTCGATGGGAAAATCATGCCACATCAGAATCACTATAAGAATTCTCAGCTCTGGGTTGTGCTTCTTGCTGGTCACCTTCGTCGCGAACACTATTGAAATGATATGCAAACAAAAGATTGCAATTTATTATTATAACAATTGAAGTTTATTATAACTTAAGAAGGGTTAATATTAGTTAGGACTTGAATTTCTGTTGCTAGACTGGACAGCAATAGGAAGGAAACAAGATGAACTCAGACAATGGACATATGAAGTGAAATAGATATTGTTTTGTACATAGGGATGTGATCTCAATTTTATACAGGATCAACAGATTCCCTGAGCCTGAGAAAATTACAGGTAGTTCATTTGGTCAATTAGAAATAATCAGGTAAGTTTCAGATACAGCAGTTGAATATATTGGTCTACAAAATTTCTTAAGTGTTTAGCCTTGTCTGAATTTTCATTGTAATTCTAGAGGTCTATCATGGATACCAGTCGTTGTACCATACATAGGACGTCTCACAGGTTCTATGAAAATTTGTTTCATAATTTTCTAAGCATTATATTGTGAGATATTGAATTTACAAGTGGGGATATTTTACTGAATTGTTTCTGTTATTTTTTGGGCATTCTGTGACCAGTTAGGAAAATCTTCAGATTGAACTAGGTTAATAAAGTCCAATGAAGCTTAAATTTTTATAGGAATTCATAAACTTAGTAAAAACATTTTGGAAAAATTTCATATGTTTCTATGAAGTGAAGCATCAGATAAAAATAAAACATGATTTTGCTTTGAAGGGCTCTATAGGAAAATCTAGGGATTTTCATGAAGATTGGGTTGTAGTTCTTGTTAGTGCGGATAAACATCAAACCAATAAAGTTGGTTTTACAAATTTTTAAGCTTTATACTGAGAGATATTCAATTTATAAGTTTGCACAAGTTTCTGTACAAATTATAAATGAATTTGACTATTTTTATGTGCATAGAGAATACACAGGTGATCAGACAATGTAAATTAAGTCTAATGACTCGGAGTTTTTTACTGGAGTCCAAAGATATTAAAATGAAGGTTCTGGAAAAATTTGGTAATTTTCCGAAGAGCAGAACTATTTGAATTAATTCTATAAGCAATTTTCTGAATTATGGAGACATTTCTATGAACTTTCATAAAATTCCAAGTGCACAACTGGAAAGTATTGTTCATTCTGGTTCTAACAAAATTTATTTGGGAATTTTTGGACAATTCTACTAGGAGATATGGATTTTTGAAATGGGAACTAAATCTGAAATTTAATTTCAATTGGAAAAAGGTTTGAATAATGGCTGTGCCCATAGGATTTAAAATGGGCCAATCGGGTTGAAGCAACACTGGGCCACAGGGTTCAGGGATGTAGCCACACGGGATCCTTATCCGCACTAGATCCGGGCACGCGCGTTACACCCCTGACGACTGGGCCCCATGGGGTCGTCGTCTACCTCCCGTCAGGCGCCGACGCGCCGGAGCTCTCGCCGCCCGTCAATCCATGGCACGTCTCCTCGCCAAATTCACCACTTAAACCAATTTCGAGGTGCTGAGCACGCCGGTGAGTTCAGCGCGCGACGGCGATGGCCGGAAAGGCTTGCGCGACGGCGGCGGCGACGATTAGGGTTTTGGCCATGTCGGCCGAGCCCTACGATGGGTAAAACTGATCGGGAAGGCCTCGGAAAGATTCATGGAAGCAGGGGGGAAAAGAATCTTGCCATAAGAGGGAGAGAAAAGGCTTGGAAACTGGTGGAGTCTATGGACCGAGGAGGGGAAAATCCGCGGTTGGGCAAAAATGGGATTCCGGTGTGAATACCCGATGAAACTCGATGAATCTTGTTCGAGGTGATGTGCCTGGACATATAGAACAACATAGCACAGGTGCACAAGGAATAAACAACCGTGGAAAAAGAATTTCGTGCGCGAACAGACTATACTCATACTCGAAGATCGTCGAAAGAAATGGAAATGTGGGGGCTAGGAAGCATGACATAAGCATAAACTTTATGAGCATGTTCTACATGTAAGTGCGATCCCTTTTCCTTCAAGGACCGAGGGGAGAGTATGCTTGCATCGCCGGGGCGTCGAGGGACAGAGGGTGGCAAGAAAAGAGGAGCACACCGGCGGTTCGAAAATCTTCAAACCCATCGATGGGGAGCGTCAAACTGTGAAGGAGAATGATCAAGGAGCTGCGCAAGAATTTGGGGAGTAACCCAGGGTGAAGAAACTGGAGCCATACCGTTGCTCCTTGGTGGATTTCGAGGGGGAGGAGAAGAACTCGCCGGGAGTGAACTTTCTGTGCCCAACTGAAAAACAGAGGTGAAAGACTCGACTTGGGGACTGAGGAGGCGATAAGGAGGAGCCTGGGGATGAGCTGTAGGCAGCTGGAGTCGAAGCAAGAAGGTAGGCAGCTCTGTGGCACTTGCATGTCGGGAGGTGGCGCCATGGGAAGAGCAGGGGCGAATTTGAGCCTATGACCAGTGGGTCCCATGTCTCTATTCAAGCTTATCTTCTCTAGACATTGAATTCTCGCACCCACTTCTGTCCAAAATCCTTAGTTATTTTATGGTAGAAAAATTTGGAGGTGAAGAAATTGATTCTGAAATGAGAATATTGATTTGACAAAGTTTCAATTGAATTCAAATTTGAATTTGAATTTGAGTTGAATTCAATGGAGCTAATTAATTACATAGCAAACTTGCTTCAAAAATTATGAAACTTTGCAAGGATGCTATTTGGAATCCATTGGTCAACTCAAATCTTTATGTTAAATTCATTTGAACATTAGTAAGTTTTATTTTTTTGAATTCCCTCATTTGGAGCTTGAATAAATTTGTTTTTCTCATTTCATTTTTAATTATTTTTATCATTCAAAAATTTGTTGTCCAAACTGAAGTTTGCCTTATGGAAATTAGGGCTTTTACAGCACGGCTGCTTTATTCAAATGTTTTCCATTGCAAAATAATTCCAGAATTTAACCAAACTTCTAAAAATCATTACTCCTAGTACAATTGCTCAAAAATTTCCAAATAAATTCTAGTAGACTCATATTAATCTCTACATTGCAGTGATGCAATTTATTGGACATGAAACTCCCGGAATTTATATATTTAATTTCTTTCAGCTATCTGCTTGGGAAATTAATTACTCCTGTTATATTAATTGGAAAATTCTCAATTTTGGTCAAAACACTTTTATTTATACACTTGATTTCCAGTTAAAATTTCAAGTTCACTGGACTTAATTTACTGGGTTGATCAGTGTTCCAAATCTCTATGTAGTTAAAAATTGAGAAAAATACGAAAAACATTTCAGAATTTTTCACAAACTTATAAAATCAATTTCTCCCTGTAGGAAGCTTAGAAAATTATAAAACACATTTTTGTAGAACCAGTGAGACCCCCTATACATGGTACAACCACTGATATCCATGATAGACCTCCAAAATTACAACCAAAATTCATAGAAGGTTTATATTTGTAGGAATTTTAGGGACAACAAACTTCCTTGATCATCTCCCGTTCTTTGCAAGAGTCTCCATTACAGTCCCTGGTATCTACCATGAAATTTCCAAAGCCAATTAAGATCATAATCTTATTTGTTTCACAAAATATTAGCTTGTGACCTTAAACTTATTATTTATTTTGAAAGTCATTCATATATAGTATATGCATAACGTGTAGTAACTGGAGACAAGGAGCAGCCGAAAGCTTTGGAAGTCCAGCTTCCGGAGACTAACATAGACTTGGACTCGCATTCAGGCAAGCTCCGGTTTGCATTTAAGGTGTTTGACATCCACTTGCATGACCAAATAACCCAAGGAGTGGTTAGAATAGCTCACAGAATCGTGTAGTAACTGCCATGCTTATATTCATAGGGATCCGATAGAAGTCAAGTAGTTGGAATCTACTCGCGAGATAGGATTTTATCACTCGGGATGAATTGGACCAAGAAATGTTTTATAAATATGAAATTGAGACCGGTCAGAGATGAGTAGGAAGCGACAAGAGGTGGTCTTGGTCGCATAGCTCTGACTGTGTCGATTAAGGCCCGTGCCATGTGCGGCCCTGCTGGACAAGCTTGAATTGTACCGGTGACATAATGGAGAAATGGGGTCCAGTAAACTGACGTAGCTTGATGCTGGTTTGTCAAGGCATTCTGTTCTGTTTTATAGGCGTGGGTTGAGGGCAGCGAGGTGTAAATCAGCTGGTGGGCACGTCAGAGTAGGCCCCACGCAGGGACCTCCTGCTCGTGACGGATCGAGCGGTTCGGCATTCTAGTGTTGCATGAAAGGTGGCCATATACGACTAGTACTGAAGTGCTATGTAGGTACTGCTGTAAGTACTCGCTGGCTCTCCGAAAGTGCGTATGTGTCGTGTTGTCCGGGTGTGTCCTGATTGCAATCATCGTCCCTCGCGGTAATAGAGTATCACTTGTTCACTGCGCTGTGACGTAGTAATTACATGAGAAGCTAGAAGAATATGATGTATTGAATTATAATTGTTTCGCAACCTTGTATGGCTTAGAGATAGCACAATTAAAAGTTACAGTTTCCCCATACTTTACCTGTAATACGATTATGTGCTTTGGGCATGTCATATCATCGGCAAAGCGTTTCTTGTTTGATTGTGGAGTCCATGATGTGTCGTGCCTGAAGATGTCATGTGCTACTTAAAACATGACTATAAGGATCCACTTGTAGGCGAGTCCTTAATGCTATTCCTTACCTATGCTTAGTATTCACCTCTGCATATGTCTAGTGAGACGGGTTAGTCTTGCTGAGCCTTAAGCTCTCGTTTGCAGTTAACAAGTTTTTGCATATTATACGACTGATGACACGTTCAATGATGAGGCTGCACCCCCTCCAGGGTTTACAGCCGAGTGCGAACCCTGCATGCCGTCCTAAGTTGGGTTTTGCTTGTGCGAAGCATCCAGGACATGGATGACTTTGCTTTTGCATAGCTAGTGCCGAGAGCGTAGCTATGATGTATAGTTCTTTTCCTTTCCGCCTAGTATTGTAAAACTTCCGCTGTGTCATAAATAAGGACTTGGTATTGTATTTTATTCTCGTTCTTTTCTTTTATACTGTTGGGTGTCGCATCGCACGACACCACCCAATGAGATCCTTGGATGTCGGGATTCTGGTCCCCACATTCTAGAGATGCATACTATCGGGTTATCCACAACCCGACGGGGGCTCCCACTAATTTTATGTCACGCTGGGGTACCGCGTGTCATATGTTCTCAGAAACATGAATAGTTTTAGAGGCTCATATTAAAATTTCCGTGCCAAGCCACAGAAATAATCACATGCTACCTCTCGCATGGTGAGCTTACCGCAATTGATCTACTTGCGGTGGCGTACCTTACCTCTTACCTGACGTCGGAGCATCGTTACAGAATATAATAACACATAATTTAGTTTACCACCTTTATATCTTGTACTAATAATACTCATTGTATGAGCATATAGCTAATTCCTCACTCATATAATCCAATATTTTTGAAAATATGTTCTTTTTAAGAACACTGTTACCAATGATGCTTTGATACCATGCTATGGGGACCGGGGTCCCAACATCCAAGGATCTCATTGGGTAGTGTCGTGCGATGCGACACCCAACAGTATACAAGAAAAGAACGAGATTATAATACAATACCAAGTCTTTATTTATAAACACGAAGGATGTTTTACAATACTACGTGGAAATGAAATTGTCCTATACATCATAGCTACGCTCTCGGCACTAGCTATGCAAAAGCAAAGTCATCCATGCCCTTGATGCTTCACACTAGCAATACCAAACTTACGACAGCGTGCAGGGCTCCCACTCGACTGTAAACCCTGGAGGGGGTGCAGCCTCATCGTTGATCCTGTCATCAGTCATGTAGTCTGCAAAAACTTGTTAACTGCAAACGTGAGCTTAAGGCTCAGCAAGACTAACCTGTCTCACTAGACATATGCAGGGTGAATACTAAAAATAGGTAAGGTAAAGAAGTAAAGGACTCGCCTACAATTGGATCCTTAGCTTTAAAGTTATTATCAACAGCTTACCAGTTTAATGAAAGTAACTTTAGTGATCATATTGGAAAACAATCAAAGTTCAAAAATAAATATAATTCAATACATCGTATTCTCCTGACTTCTTCAGTATTTTACTACATCACAGCGCAGTGAAAAAGTGTTACTCTATTACCGCGAGGGACAGTGATTGCAATCAGGACACACCCGAGTAACACATCACGTACACCCGTGTCTAAGGAGTGTGCTGTGCTCCTCACCACGTCATACGCAACCACCTTTCACAAAATAATTCAAATGGCGAACCGGTCCCATCATCGCGGGCATAAGGTTCCCACACGGAGCGTGTCTGTGCCCGCCGGCACATTTACACCTTAATACCTCAGCCCACCCCTATCAGCAATAGGCTATGCCTCGACATCCGAGTTACCAAGTTACATCGGTTTGCTGGGTTCTATATGCCCAGTATGCATCCGATACTGTTCAAACTTGTCCGGCACGGCTGCACACAGATCGGTCCTCAATTGTCATCAGCAGGGTTATGCACGATATACCACGTCTCCCTGCATCCCATCCACTGCTCGGTCTCAATTTCATATTCATTAACTATTTCTTGATCCAATTCATCCCGTGTGATAAAATCCTATCTCGCGAGTAGATTCCAGCGACTTCTACCGAATTCCTAAGCACATAAGCATGACATTTTCTACTTGTCGGGCTATAGACCAACACAATACTCCATGGGATTTATGGGTCATGCAAGTGGATTAACAAGCACCTTAAACGTAATGCACAGACATCTGAAGACGTAAGGTGAATGAGAACTGCAAACACACTGTAAGGAACTTAAATACAAACTAGGGCTTGCCTGAAAACGAGTCTGGGTCCAAGTTAGTCTGCGGTAGATGGACTTCCAAGGCTTCCGGCCGCTCCTCGACTTCTGTTACTACACGATATGCATATACTATATATGAATGACTTTGAAAATAAATAATATGTTTAAGGTCACAAGCTAATATCATGTGATCAAAATAACACAATGATCTTTATTGGCTTTGGAACTTTTATGGTAGATACAAGCGACAATAATGGAGACTCTTGCAAAGAACAGGAGATGATCAAGGAAGTTTGTTGTCTCTAAAAATTATGGCAAGCAATAACATTCTCTGAATTTTGATTGAAATTCTGGAGGTCTATCATGGCTACCTATGGTGGTACCCTGCAGAGGGAGTCCATCTGGTTCTAGGAAAATTTGTTTCACAATTTTCTAAGCTTCCTATAGGGAGAAATTGATTTTACAAGTTCGGGAGAATTTCTGAAATGTTTTATGTATTTTTCCCAATTTTCAATTACAAAGAGATTTGGAACACTGATTAACCCAGTAAAGGAAGTCCAATGAACATGAAATTTTTACTGGAGGTCAAACGAATTTTTTAGAGTACTCTGAACAAAATTGGGAATTTTCCAGTTAACAGAAAAGGGGTAATTAATTTCCCAAGCAGTTAGCTAAAAGGAATTAATTATGACAATTATGGGAGTTTCACGTCCAACAAATTGCACCAATAAAAATTTGATATTGAGGTGAGTGTACCAGAATTTATTTGGATTTTTTTGAACAAATCTACTAGGAGTAATGAATTTTAGAAGTTTGGTTGAATCTTGGACTTATTTTCCAATGGGAAAATTTAAATAAAGCGGCTGGTCCCACTTCATTTGAATTGGGCCAATCAGTGCTGGGCCGCACCAAGGGCCACGGGGTTAACCTGCATAGCCGCATCGGATCCGGGCCACAGATGATCCTTTTCCTCTCGCCGAGCGATTGACATGTGGGGCCCGCGAGTCGTCTTCTTCCTCCCGACGCGCGACGTGGCCGCGGAGGCGCTGCGCCGACGAGCTTGCCGGTTCCCATTTCCCACTCCTCTGTCCTCGTCTCTTACCACCTAACCGTTTTCCAGGGTGCTGAGCACGACGGAGGGGTCGCCGAACGCCGGCAATGCCTGGAACACCGTGAGCGACAGCGGTGGCGGAGCTAGGGTTTCGACGATGGCCGGAATCGCTCGGGGATGGGGCGAGAAGCTCGGGAAAAGGCTAGAAACGTTCCTGGGAGCATGAGAATGATGATTCAGAGGTGCAAACGGGGTGGAATAGTCAGCAACGACGAGTTCGACGGCGTGCCGACGGTTTCTTCATGGCAGCTACGAAAATCGGCATAACATAGCCATTCCTCGATGATTCTTTCAGATTTTTGTTCGTACAGAACCGCAAGGAGGCTAGCAAACTATTATGTAACTGGATTAAAATATAGTTACAACTATAAATTGAATTGCAAGGTGAACCTAGGAAGATCGTGTAAAGCATAGCGAAAAGGAAAAGAGGATTTTGTGCTCAATAAAGGATTAGCCTAGGAACGGTTTGTACCGTGAGCAGGATTGCATCCTGGCGCTCAGTTTGTCTGATTACGTCGAAGAGCGAAAAGGCCTAGGCTGCTGGCACCATGGTGGACAGTGAGTGACATCCTTGGCGGCCCAACGATGATGACAACATAACTTCAAAATATGGGCCAAACAAGGAACCACACGATGAGCCAAAGGGTGAGGATGGTAGAGCATAGCCTTGGCGTCATGTTTGCTATTTGCATCGAAGAGAAATAAGGCAAGGAAGAGATGCTCACCGGTGAGGAATGGAGGCAGTGGTGCTCTGCTTCGTGGGAGAGAAGAAAAGTGAGCGGCGCGGCCAGGCTCGTCGATGTCGTGAAGAAGGGACCACAGGGGGGTAAGGAGGACGCCGGGGTGCTATCAAGCTGGCAAGCAGCTCACTGGAGCTTTGCATGCGTGCGGTGTCGATCGGAGAGGCGACGGGATTTTGGCGGCAGAGCACTCACGGTTATGTGTCTCTGACTAGTGGGTCCCACTGCCCCTTAAGTCAATCCTCTCTAGAACTTAAATTCCCCTACAAAACTTGATCCAAAAAACCTAGATTTTTGTAGAGGGTCCAAATTAAATATGGAGATCCAAATTCTGAAGTTGGATTTCAAATTTGGACAGGTTTCATGTGAAATTCAAATTAAAATTCAAATTTGAATTTGACTAGAATTCAATGTACCCATTGAATTAAATCGAATTATTGCTCCAAAAATTATGAAAATTTGCAGGGGTGCTATTTGGAATATTATGAGGTCATGGAAAAATGTATAGCCTCAGATTTGAATATTTTGACAGGGCCCAAATGTACATTAGCTATATTCAAGTTTTGAAATAATTTGAATATATTTAGTACTGCATGTGGTTTTTGCCCTAGAAATTCCCATTCAAATAAATTCCAAAATTTGTAGAAAGGTCACTTGAATTATCCTAGGGTTATTGGTGAAGTCCATCCCTCATGTAAATAAAATTTAAGTATGAGTGAAAGAAAGATTCTTGATTATTAGAGGGAAAGAATGATTGATTAATTAACCAAGGGACAGGGTACATATTTATAGATACATAGATGGGCCGGTACACAGGCCAGGCCCAAACACATAACTTAACACAGTCCAACACCCCCCCCCCCCCCCCCCCCGCAGTCCCAACATCTAGCCACAACAGATGTTGAGACTGGACCGAAACTCAGAAAATAAAGACGTCGGGAGTCCCTTCGTGAAGATGTCGGCAAACTGTGACGTCGTCGGTACATGGAGAACTTGAACCTCACCGCGTGCAACACGCTCACGAACAAAATGAAGATCAATCTCCACATGTTTCGTGCGCTGGTGCTGGACAGGGTTGGTGCAGAGATAAACGGTGCTGACATTATCACAGTAGACCAACATGCTCCGGGCGACAGGGGAGTGGAGCTCCTGAAGTAACTGCTGGAGCCAAGACGCCTCTGATATGACGTTAGACACGGCGCGGTACTCTGCCTCAGCACAGGAGCAAGAAACCACGGGCTGCCGCTTCGAGGACCAGGAGACTAGATTTCCCCCCCAGGAAGATGGCGTAGCCAGAGGTGGAGCGACGGGTATCAGGGCACCCTGCCCAGTCAGCGTCGATGTAGACCACCAACTCAAAAGGCGAGTCACGTCGAAGTAGAAGTCCGTAGTCGAGGGAGCCGCGCAGGTACCGAAGAATCCGCTTCATCGCTGTGAGATGCGTCTCCCGCGGAGCATGCATGTGGAGACACACCTACTGAACCGCGTAGGAGATGTCTGGCCTGGTGAAGGTGAGGTACTGCAGGGCACCTGCAAGACTCCTGTAAGAGGTGGGGTCGGCGACCGGGGCGCCGTCGGCCGAAGACAGCTTCGCCTGGGTGTCCACGGGAGTGGAGCACGGCTTGCAATCAGCCATGCCCACTTGCTCGAGGGTATCCAGGCAGTACTGGCACTGGTGGAGGAACAGAGCGCCCGGGCGGTGCTCGACCGCAACACCCAGGAAGTGGTGGAGCCGGCCGAGATCCTTCATCGCGAACTCGCGCTGCAGGACAGAGATCGTGCGCTGAAGAAGAGCCGGGCTAGATGCCGTGAGGACAATATCATCCACGTACAGGAGGAGGTAGACAGTGTCACCCTAATACCTGTAAACGAAGAGCGAGGTGTCCTACTTGGCCTCGACGAAGCCGAGCGAGGCCAAGAAGGAGGCGAACCAGCTGTACCATTCCTGAGGCGCCTGCTTCAGCCCGTATAGGGACTTGTTCAGCCGGCAGTCCAAGTCTGGACGGGCTGAATCAATGAACCCTGTCGGCTGACTGCAGTACACCGTCTTTGTCAGCGTCCCGTGGAGGAAGGCGTTCTTGACGTCCAGCTGGTGGACAGGCCAAGAACGTGACAGAGTCAGCGACAGAACGTTGCGAACCGTCGCCCGGCTTCACCACCAGGCTAAAAGTCTCGTTGTAGTCGACGCCGGGGCACTGTGTGAAACCATGAAGCACCCACCGTGCCTTATACCTCTCAAGAGACCCATCCGCCTTTGTCTTATGCGTGAACACCCACTTGCCCGTGACAACATTGCCACGACCAGGACGGGGAACCAGGTCCCAGGTCCGGTTGGCGAGCAGGGCCGCATACTCTTCTTCCATAGCCCGACGCCAGTGAGGGTCGACAAGGGCACTACGGACAGAAGAGGGGATATGCAAGATGGGTGATGAGGCAGGCGGCGGGGAGGTCGAGGACTATAGAACGACACCGGAGAAGCGCTCCACCGGTCAAAGAACGCCAGCGGCCCGTCGAGTCACCATGGCATGAACGTGACAAGGGTCCCGGTGGAGCAGCGGAGGGTGGTACACCGGAGGCTCGGTGCGGGAAGAAGCCGGTGCACCAAGCTGCGCTCGTCGTTGATAGACGAGAACAGGCTCGGCGTACTGTGGTCCAGGGGCCGCGGGTGGTGCGGCTGACGATATCGGGGATGCCATCATGGACATCGGGGGCCGCGCGAGGCGCGGCGGACGATGTAGGGGACGCCGAGGCCGCACGGGGCACGGCTAACGACGTCGGGGATGCAGGGGCCATGTGGGGCGCGACGGACGACGTTGGGGACGCCGGGGCCCGCGCGGGGCGCGGCGGACAGCATCGGGGACGCCGGGGCCGCACGGGGCATGGCGGACGACGTCGGGGATGCGGAAGCCGAGCGTGGTACGGCAGGCGGCCTCGGGGATGCTGGGGCCATGGGAGGCGGCGTCGGCGACGCCGGGGCCGCGCATGGCAAGGCAGGCGGCATCGAGGACGCCGGGTCCGCGCGGGGCGCAGCGGACGATGTCTAGGCCGTCAGAGGAACGGCTAGTGGCAGCAAGAATGTCAGAGCTGCGGGAGGCATGACAGGTGGTGTCTGAGACACGGTGGTCATGTCCGGCGCAGCTAGAGGAAGACCTGCAGAAGGTAAAAAACAAGGTCGCTGGACAGGAGCGGCCTTAGGGTTAGTGGAAAAAAAGGAATCCAGCTCGGAGACTGAATCAGAGGAGGACACAGCGAAAGGGAAGGAGGACTCATCAAAAACGACGTGTCGGGAGACCAAGATGCGGCGAGTGGTAAGGTCGAGACACCGGTACCCCTTATGATCAGGGGAGTACCCAAGGAAGACACACCGAGTCGAACGAGGCGCGAGCTTATGGGGGGCGGTGGCAAAGAGATTAGGGTAGCAAGCGCACCCAAAAACTCGAAGGTGGTCGTAAAGAGGAGGGGTGCCGAACAAACGAAATGAGGAGTGGAGCACTAATTGCCTTAGTAGGAAGGCGATTAGTGAGGTAGGTGGTGGTGTGAAGCGCCTCCGCCCAGTAGCGAGCAGGAGTAGAAGCTGGAACATCAAGGAGCGCATGACATTGTTGGTCGTCCGAATCATGCGCTCAGCCTTGCCGTTCTGGGGAGTGGTGTACAGGCAAGACATGCGCAACTGAACACCGTGAGAAAGAAGGGAAGTCACGGAACGCAAAGTTGTCAAACTCGCGCCCATTGTCGCACTGGACCGCCCTGATCGTGCATCCAAACTTGGTGGACACCCAAGCGAAGAAGTGAGAGAGAGTGTCGAAAGTATCAGACTTCTGCCGCAGGGAAAAGTCCACGAATAGTGTGAGAAATCATCAACGACGACCAAGTAATACTTAAGGCCGGATACACTGAGAATAGGAGAGGTCCAAAGATCACATTGAATCAGATCAAAGATGTGCTTTACATGAGTGACAGAGTGCGAAAAAGGAAGATGAACATGGCGACCCAACTGACAAGCATGGCAAAGAGACTTGTGAGTACCCCGAGTACACGAAATCACTGAACTACCAGACAACTTTGACATAGCATCAATGCCGGGGTGACCAAGCCGACGATGCTCGATGGTCGAAGAGGCTGTCGAAGTCAGGGCAAGAGGCGGAGCGGAAGCTGGAAGACGCATCGTGTACAGAGGTCCCGAACTCTCACAGCGAAAAAGAACACGCCGAGTAGTAAGATTCTTCACAGATAAACCAAAAGGATCGAACTCGATGGAAACACGGTTGTCAGTAGTGAAACGGCGAATGGAAAGAAGGTGTTGAATGATGTCAGGAGCAACAAGAACATCACGGAGCTGAAAAGAACCTGACGAACCCCAAGTCACCTACTGAGGTTGACCGGAAGAAACCGACCCATTCCCTACAACGATAGATGAAGGATGAAAGGGATGGGAAGGACGGTTAGAAGAGAGTATACCGGCGTCGGGAGTGGTGTGGTACGAGGTGCCAGAGTCTACCACCCAGTCAGGTCTAGACGGCGGGAGACCCTGCACTGTCCACGCTGGCCAGAACTGCGGCACCGGTGCGGCGGCGGCCGGATCCAGGCCAGACAAGGAAGGAGTGGGGCCGGGAGCACCGGGCGGCGGCAGTCGGATGGCGGCGGCACCCGATCCGGTGCCGCGGAGCCCGGGCGGCAGCGTGGCCGGCGGCACCCGAGCCGGGGCCGAGCAGCACGGCGACGGCGCGACCAGGGGAGGAGACATCGCGGCCGGCAGCGTCAAATCCGGCGGCGGTGTGGCCGGCAGCGCCAGATCCGGTGGCGCGAGGAGGGGAGGCGGCGAAGGGGCCGACCGCGTCGGATCTGGCGGTAGCGCGCAGGAGAGGCGACGATGGGGCTGGCCGCGCCAAATCCGGCGGCGGCGCACGCATTGAAGGCGGCGTTGGGGCTGGCCACGCCGGATCCGACGGCAACGCACGCAGGGGAGGCGGCGTCGGGGCCGGCCGCGCCGAATCCGGCGGCAGCGCACGCATGGGACGCAGCGGGGAGGCGCAGAGGAGGCGTGCAAGGGAAGAGGCGTAGGGGGCGCCGGCCAGGGGGCCGCTGGCCAGGGAGGTGGCGCCGGCGGCGGCCAGGGAGGGGGTGCCGGTGGCGGCCAGAGAGGGGGCACCAGCGGCAGCCATAGAGGGGGCGCCGGTGGCGGCCAGGGAGTGGGCGCCGGCGGCGGCCAGGAAGGGGGCGCCGGCGGCGGCCAGGGGAATAGAGGCGCCGGCCATGAGGGGGGGTCGGCGGCTTTGGTGGTGGGGATTAGGGTTAGGGTTTGGCTAATGATACCATATTAGAGGGAAAGAATGATTGATTAATTAACCAAGGGACAGGGTACATATTTATAGATACATAGATGGGCCGGTACATAGGCCAGGCCCAAACACATAACTCAACACAGTCCAACATTGATGATATCAAGTTCATGTGTACAACCATAATTGATCTCCACCATGGTTGAAAACAAATTGGTAAATGAACTTTATATTAAGGAAAAAACTGGGATTTTACAAGTGCTGGACAAAATGGGACTTGGGACCCTTCCCCACCACACCAGCATGGACTCCGCCGGCTACTACATCTTTGGGTTAGGCTTTGTGGCCGCTCGTCTCGACTGCCTCTATGAGACGATCTGTGAGATGGCTGGGGTGGAGTTTCGCGAGCATCTGGTGAATGCCTTCGACCGGAAGAAGTTTGATATAGTGTTGGATGATTCTCCGCCGGCTGACGCGGAGGCGGCGGCGGAGGAGGTGGACAAGTCCTCCTCCGAGTAGAGTAGAATTAGTAGTAGTTTTTCTTTTGTTTTCTATGTGTTTTTTTCTTGTTTGTAATATATGTGTTGTTTTTATGTTAATGAAAAATGTCTTTTATGTTCGTGAACAATGTGTTCTACAATATATGCATTAACGAAAAACTCCTCCTTTTATCAAAAAACATCGCATATGGAAAATTATTAGGATGTACGTAGTAGTATTATATTTCAAAAAAATACGAAAATAAAAAGCTAGACCATGTAACTGTATATCGCATTCGGATGATGCAAATACTAATTAATTTTATTTATTTTCTCTTTACCAATTGTCATCACTACGTAAGAAATTCAAATATGAGACAAAGATGGGCGACACGCTCAAAGGCGGTATCTCTGATAATGTTAAGTGAGGCAAGCCCGCTTCATGGAGGATCTGACATGGCTCGACTGAAAGTACAAGGAGACGCGTTAAAACAAAGTTGGTATCCGAGACACGCAATCCTCTCTAAAAAGCACGAGACGAGGATAAAACACAGCCCCTCTCCTATGTCCGATTCTCCCTCTCCTATACTAAAAGAGAGACGTGCTCTAATTGAATGCGCGTATCCGATTCCTCACATCACCTTTAGCTTCGTGATTTCTCCATTTTGCTTCAGTTCACTGTTGATATCACACATCACTGAACTTAGAGCACATTCTCAATTGATACCTGAATATAATCAAATCCTTCCTTATGATACCTGAGGAACACGATGAACACACAACAAATTCATTCATTCACACAGTTGAAGAACACACAAGATAATATTCACACAGTTGAAGAACACACAAGATAATATTCAAGAGAATTCATTCATTAACAATATTGACATAATAGAAGATACTAAAAACAACAAAGCAAAACTAAATCCTACTCCTCCACCTCTTCCTCCGGCGGTGACTCCGACGCTAGTGCAACATGAGCCTGGGCCAGCTACTCCGGCTGGTATCAGCTTGGCGCGTAGCCGACTGAAGGAGGAGCGCTTGGCGTGGCCTAAGAATCATCCCCATGTATGTACATATGGCACATCGGTCACATAGTTGTATATATGTAGATCTGCAATGGACTGATGAACTTATTTAGTTTTCTTTTTCCGTCTACGTAGGGTTTCTCTGTGAAGCCTGAATAGGGAGATTTATTGAAGTGGTAGTGCATTGTCCTCAGTAAAGAAGGGGTAAGTCATGAAGAACAAGCACAATATGAGTTTAACCATTGTCCTCCTATTAATGAATTTCCTTTGTAGACTGACTGGGAAGGTGGTTATTACCCCCTGACAATCTCCTTCTCACAGGACTATCCATTGTTGCCTCCAAGATGTGCCTTTTGAAGTGGATTCTTCCACCCAAATGTCCATCGCTCAGGAGCACTCTGCATTGAGATTCTTGATCAAGAGACTGTAAAATAGACCTATTTTGCTCATGTAATTAGTAATTGTTGCTGAACTTATTTGAACTGGTTTCTTATGTTACTTAAAATTATATTTCATAAGGATGGTGCACTGCTTTTACAATCAAAACTAGACTACTTGAAGTTCAGCGTTTGCTGCATTGGCCAAATGCGCCCGATGTTGAAAATGATTGCTATAATATACTTATCAAGGTTAGACAATTTGTCTTAGTGACCAACGTTTGTTATTCATTCCCCTTTCGACATTTGTCAATTTAAAGAATGTCAGTATTTTCAGTATCCAGGGCAATATAAGAGACATGTCCGGGAGCAAGTTGTACGGTACAGTTTAGATTGATCGATGGGAGCTTTATTAATAAGTTTAGATTCAAAATTAGTTTAGAGGGAACACAATGTATATGAACTATGAAATTCATTGAGTTGCAAATTATCTCCGAATTGTCATTGCTCGTCTTCGATTTGTTCCGAAGATTGTATAAGGCATTACGCACAGTTACCAGATGGAAATATTGGAATGTCCGGGATGTTGTTCCGGCTTCAGCACACCGTGGCGCATCTAGGCACTCCAGCATTTCAGGGGCCACAAGATAATGCGAGACGCGCCTTTCAGTGGCTCGTCTCCAATTTATGCCGAAGATATTTTGTCCCACCTCGGAAAGTTGAGCGCAATGCAATGATTATATAAGGCATTGCGCACAGTTGCCAGTTGGACACGTCGCAATGTCCTGGATGTTGTTCCTGGCCATCTTCAGCACGTCGTGGCACATCTAGGACACTGGGGCGTGTCCGGGGCCACAAAATAATGAGAGATGCTCCTTATACTGGCGCGTTTCCGATTTACGCCGTACATAGGGCCAAAACAAAATCCGAGACGCGCCTTATGTTGAGCACGTCTCCGATTCAGGCTAAAGATTTTTGTCCCACCTCAAAAAGCTGAGTGCAATGCAATAATCATATAAGGCATTGCGCACAGTTGCCAGTTGGACACGCCAGAATGTCCTGAATGCTGTTTCTGGCTTCAGCAAACCGTGGCGCATCTAGGACACTCCGGGGTGTCCGGGGCATCAAAATAAAGAGAGAGGCGCTTTACATTCACGTGTCTCCCATTTAAGTAGAAAATTTTTGTCCATCGTGCTCTCTCTCCCAACATTTGACGAATATTTTTAGGTGTCCCGCTCTCTCCCGACCTATAAATCAAAAATGCTGAGCATGCTTCCGCCGTTGACCTCAACCTTCACGTCATTAGAGAGTTGAGCATGCAGGACCACGCTGCCTCATCCCCTATCCCTGGAGCATGCTGCCAGAGTCGACCCCTACCCCACCGTCAACCCCAACCTTTATCATCAAAGAGTTGAGCACGCTAAAGCACGCCGCCTCGTCCCCTGTCCCCAGAGCATGCCGCCGCCTCGACCCCGACCTCGGTAATCGGTATGATGACGCCACCACCTTCACATAAGTGGAAATGTTCTCCCTATCCCCAGAGCATGATGGCCTGCTGTCATCAGAGAGTTGAGGAACCGTCACTTCGGCGCCTCCGCCAGCTCGTCCCGGAGCACGCCGCCGCGTCCCCTGTCCCCAGAGCACGCCGCCGCCTCGACCCTGCCCTCATAGCGTGCATTCTAGTGATTTTATTGAATTTGAGGATGTTCAATGAAGGCTCATTGTTAATAAAGTCATTGATCCAAATGGAGAATTTTGATTACGGTATACATTCATCTTCCTTGTTTATGTCCATTGCAGAAGTAATGTATTTGTTTGGACTATCAATGTATAATAAATTCTGATTCGCAAACCCTAGAAACTGTAGGAACTGTGGTTGACACTAGCATTTGCCATCCAACTGAGTTTGATTTCTACCTTTGCAGCCATGCTGGAATCAAGGTACCTATGCGATAATTGGTGTTTCTCTTACAATTTTTTGATATCAGGCTATAAAAGCATCAGTGGAATGTAAATTGTTTTTTTAGGGGACAAGCACACCAGCTCAGTACCATGCCCTTTACCATGAGAACAATTTCTCTGTTGATGCCTTGTAGATGCTCACCAACTGCATGTGCTACAAGTAAGCTCTGTTCTCTAGTAACTAACAGTTCTTGTGTTTATTACAATTGTATACCAATTTGTTCTTGTATTTATTACAGTTGAATTTTAGGATGTCTCAGTCGGAGCATTAGAGGCTATGGAGGCTCATCATCAATGAAGTCATTGATCGGGATAATTTTCATTACGGTATACAGGATTAGATGATGACAGTTATGATGTGTTTAATTAGTTACATTGTAATCAGGATGAACAATCTTTGTTGTGTAATTAGTATACTTGATAACCACGATTGACACTTTGATAATATTTGATTGGTCATTATAATTTAACGTGTGATAATTTTGTCTATACATATGTTAATGAACAGTATGTTGCTCACAGTGGTAATACGGCTGCCAAATCCTGGCTAGCTCCTAATAGTGGTGTCTGTAAACAATTCGCGACGAGATGTAGCAGAGATCGTCTCGGATAACCGACATAAAGAATATAAGCTTCAATAAAGCACGTCTCACATAAGTTAATAAATCTATGACACACTACATAATAAAGCATCTCGGATAATCAATATATCTGCGACATGCTTTATAAGGCCTGACACGCTTGTAAGTTGGTGGGCGACGCGCACCAGCAGCGTCTCCAATGACATTGTAAAGGTCGTCTGTTATGTCAAAAAAAGGAGACGCGCTTCTTTTGAGCGTGTCTCGCACCTAGTTCGATCGGCGACGCGCCTTGAAGCCCGTCTCGGATGCCACCGTAATGTGAGACGCGATGACGGATACACACAATTTGTTCGTCTCCCTTCTTTGTTCGGACCCGTCTTGTATGAGCCTTTCTTACGTAGTGACCCCATGGCCGGCGCGGTCAGGGACAAAGCACGATAAGCGAACACATTGTCAGAGTAACAAACAGCGCCCCCCCCCCTCCTGGCCAATGGCTACGGTGCCGCCCCTCACCAACCCCGCGGCGGGCAATACGAGACTCCCTCCTGGCCACCGGCACCAGCCTCATGCCACACACTCCGTCTCCCTCCTCTGTGCTGCTGCAAGGCCCCCCCCCCCCCCCCCCCCCCCCCGCTTCGCCGCGTGCCGCCAAATCCGCACTACCAGCACCCTCGTCGCTCGCGCCGGTGGTGTTGTAAGTTCCTATCACTACTCGGTTTTGTGATGTTTTTAAATGCATGTACAGCTGATGGACTGTGCAATAAACGTTGATTTGAATGCTCTTTGCTATTCCTGCAGTTGTCTTTGCAGGTCAAGCTCTCTAATGTAAGTGCGTAGTTCTATTCTTCTACCCACTGGACTTCACCTCGTCAGCCCCACCGGTGAGTGTAAAATCTCAGCATTGCTGTCAAGGACATTATTTAATCTGCAAGTTTAGAGCTATCCAATGAGAAACTAGTATGTTTTTTCTGAAGGTTCTTGTGTAATCATGCTAGAGCTGCAAGCACTTTACTTTGCTGCAAGACTTTGTAATTTGTGGCACCTTGTACTGATATAGAGTTGTAGCTTTCTGCATGGTATAAAAGAATAGCTAGTGCAGCAGCATAAAATTTCTGGGTACAATGGACATGCTTGAGGATTCAGTCTTGCTATGATATGATGCTTAACAATGACCTTAATGTTTTATTATAGCGTAAAACATACGGGGACAGAATGTGCACCTTTGGGTTTAGGTAAGTACACACTTGTACCTAGTACCTACAGGTCACAAAATAGATCAATGTGCCTGTGTTTGTCAAAACAGTGCTGGAGGGTGCCTATGAACAAGCCTTGCGACAACTATAGTCAAATGTGAAAAAAAATAATTTACTTCTGTTTTAAATTATAACACTCGTCGATTTCTGCTTCAGGACCTTAAGAGTTAAGACAGAAAATTTTGCAGCCAATTTGTTATGAATTACTTCCTCTGTTTCTTTTTTATTTGTCACTGGCTAATTAAAAAATGAACTAGCAGGCGACGAATGAAAAGAAACAGAGGGAGTATCTGACTAGGAACAAAGTTCATATGAAACTCTGTTGTTTACTGTCTAGAAGTTATAAAAGTATTAACTATCACATAATGTATGTGTTTTACACTTATTAACATGTAATATTTTAACTTAACTATCACATTTTGATTCATATAATTTAACAATTATATATATGTATATATATATGATGATCTTTCAATAAAAAGAGAAAAAACAAGTGTAATGTCATCATATATGATCATCGACGTCTCTCTCACATGCATATTATAGTTGTCCATGCATGCTACGCTACGCCCCAAACATATGAACAACGAGTCTCAAACTATATATATATATATATATATATATATATATATATATATATATATATATATATATATTTATATATGACGATCTTTCAATAAAAAGAGAAAACTACATATATAACATGTTAGTTGTCACGCCCCAAACATGGTCAACGAGCCTCAAACTATATATGGCGATGTTTCAACAAAAAGCAGAGAAAACACATAATAATGTTGTCATCAAACATGATCGCGAGGTTTTCAAGTGCATGTTACTTGTCCATGCTTGCTACACCACAAACATGATCAACGAGCCTCAAATATGACGACCTTTCAACTGAAAAAAAACTGAAACATTGCATATGCCTTGGGTCGGTGGGCCCTTTGCGTGTCAAACATAAAAACTGGAACTGAAAAACTGAAACACCGCTGGACAGACCTACAAAGTATGCCAGGTGGGCCACTACATACCCTAGACCCTTTGCGTGTCAAATTAAAAAACTTCCTATGAAGCTGAGATGGGACGTGTCGAGCTATTGCGATAACCTAAAGGAGGCAAACCGCGGTTTGGATTAACTCTGACCCACCCACCGGTTCAAAATGGATGTTTTCGAAGCGTTCGATCATCTACACTCGCTCGCTAAGACGACGACCCGCTATAAAGGCACACCCGTCCTCTTGCATCTCTGCCGCACCACTCCATCAATCGTAGCCTCCAAACTTCTCTTGCTTCAGAACCGCCGAACCATCACCGACCTCCTCTCGCTCTTTCTCTGCACCCTTGTCGCCACACAAATGGGTAGCCCCGCACCCAAGTGCTCCAGGCCGTCGGCGTCCTTCAAACCTCCTTCTTCCCCGTTTCCGTCGCAACCAATGCCTGTGGAACTGGAGGCGACACCCGCACCTCCTCTGTCCCCTTCTTCGCCCACTGTGTCTGCACCTCCTCATCCTGTTTGGGTTCAGGAGACTGTCCGCCTCGTCGAACACCACTTCGATGAACTCGATTTGCGCCTGAAGCAGGCCACAGAGCACCTTTCTGCCATCGTCGGGCGCGCAAAAAAGCTCGACAAATTGTGGTGGGATGTATTTTCCAATACATCTCGCTCGTGTGATCGTCTGGGTATTGGTAAACTTCCCGTCTGCACTAGCATGGACACCGTCGGCCACTACTGCTTCAGGTTAGGGTTTGTGGACGGTTGTCTCAACATCCTCTATGAGACGGTCGGGAAGGTGGCTGGGGTGGAGGGCCGCCGGCATCTTCTGCAGACCGTCGCCTGGAAGCTTCGGACTCAATTGCCGAAGGAGGCGGCAGCAGAGGAGGTGGTGGCAGCCGCGACGGCAGCAGCGGCAGCAGCAGAGGAGGAGGAGGAGGTGGCGGCAGCGGAGAAAGAGGTGGAGCAGATCTCCTCTGACTCTGAGTAGAGTAGTATTTGTAGTTTTTCTTTTTCTTGTTTTCTATGTGCATTTGTAGTTCTTGTTTGTAATATATGTGTTGTTTTTATTTTAATAATAAATGTCTTTTCTGTTCATGAACAATGCGTCCTACTATGCAGTATCGAAAAACAACTCCTTTCTGAAAATAGGGCGAGATAACTATTGTTTAATGTCTAGCCAAGAATTCATTGTGTTGCGACAATCGACGACTCTTGGTCGAAACTCCATTGAGATTGTGGTTGAGGTTCCGTTTCTCCTCTTTTGTGTTCTTTCACTCAATTTCATCATTTGTAGTCGCCGCATGTGAAAATGTATTTTTAGTAGTAGTTTATACTACATGTTATCATTTCATTGTGATTAATGTTACAGAATGCTGATTGTTTGCCATCGTCCATTCGTGGACTTGGGTGTTCTGTATTTGCATATTGTTTGCATTAGCACATATACATTTGGTGATTCATATATTTGTTCATATTTTTTTGGAATGTCCCACTAGCTAGTAGATGACTCCTTTTAGATTTTGATCTCCATGCATCGCAACAAAAATGAATTAAGAATCGAGCAAGTTGTTCGAATAAGTCTACCCCTCTAGCTACACGCACCATGTGTAGGAGTCGAAGCGACATGACATTTAATTAATCACGATTGCATGCGTGCACAAGGGCAGAGCTAGCGTCAAATTCTCCACGCCCGCGAAAATTTTTTCTTTCTTCTTGGCGCGCCAATATTGAGATTTTGACAATTCAGTTTTCACTCTCTGTGCCTCCACTTTCAGTCCCGCCTATTCTAACCCTATTTGAGCCACGATGAGTATAAATGGAAACACTGGCCTCCGTTCCCGACACACCGCTGCCCCGCCCTTCCGGTGATCTCGCAGTACTCTAAATGTGTTGTCTCTCTGTCCTGTGTTCCATACTTGTATTCCTAAGAAATGTCGTGTTTTCATTTTCCACGGTTTTTACAATTTTTTTCCCCATGGATCTCGCAGTGACGCATCGAAGCTCTTGGTGGTGTTGAATCCTGGGTACAACGTCGGGTGACCAAGTTTGACGAGCTCTACCAAACCTCTTTGTCGCCAGCACCTCCCTGCGATGTTGCATCCCGAACTCCAGTTTTGTGCTAGGTAAACTAAACAGTCCATGTCGTCTTTTTATAGAGCTATATTGGCTTGGTTCTACACAATCCATGCAGTTTTGGGCTAGTTAAGTTCTACATGATCCATTCTGATATACGAAGATTCAATAAATTAACAAAGAAGAAATGTGGTCTTATGTTTCACGAATTATATATATATATATATATATATATATATATATATATATATATATATAGCACATACTACATCTGTCCCGAAATAAATGTCGCTCCAATAGCTTATTATGGTACTGTATTTCTAGTTCAATTCCTGGCCGTGAACGACAAATACTAAAAACCGGAGGTAGTATGTAATTTTTGGATTTAGAAGTAAATGACGCACGGGTTATCCAATCAACCACTCCGAATGTTGTAATCTCATTCCTGTTTTACAAATTTGTATTCCTAAGATTTCAGTTCCCACGGTTTTTACACTTTTTTCTTTCTTGTAGCTTTCTCAGGTCGTACGTTTTTTTCTATTCCTTCATTTCTAATTCCTCCTTTCGAAACAAACACTGCAATTTATAGAAACCACACTGTCTGATCCAAAATCTAAGCCGATCATGTAATCTGACGTTATCACTGTTATTTGGAATGACTACTTACAATGCTCTTTACATTAGGAACAAGGCATCAAACTGTGATGTCGTCTACAAGAATTCATGGTGGCCAACAAGCACATGGTATAACTATAAATGTGTTTACTATTAAAATTAAAAAAAATAGAAAACATTAAATCCTTGGCATGGTATGCAGAGAATATTACAGTACAAGATGTTCAGGAACCCCGAGGTTCTTCACTCCGTGGTACTACGATGCATGAACCAACAGCAGGTATAGATATACAAACTAAAAATACTCCTTCCGCCCTAGTGTAACTTTACTTTTGGAGCTTAAAAAATGTCCCACTCCAACTCTATCGGTAGCTTCCAACTACCCATATCACATCACATTACTACCTGCCTCTCTACCGTGCCATTTGTTTTGGCAGAGCATGTTACTCCCTCCTTATCTTTCTAATTGACGTTTCTTACAAAAAAGTAAACTACAAATGAACTGGAACTGATGTCCGAACGTCAAACAAAGAAAATAAAGAGGGAGTAGTTTTTTACTCCTTTGGCATTGAATTTGGAGCATTTTGGGAGACTACGTTTTGTCATTTAGATGTATTGATGATGGGTGTATCATGGTCATTGGCATTCATTCCTAGGCTCTACTAATTGTTTTAGCATGCATCGCGATTCTACTTTATTAGTAGTCTTCATAGTTAATAGTTCATCAGTCTGTGTAATGGCGTGATTTTTTGATGCCTCCACGCTGTGCTCTCTCGCCGCTGCACACTCTGGCCGGCACCGGCGCCCATGCCCTGCTGCTGGTCACTTCTGTGTCCCCCCGACGTGTCTCCCACGCCCATCGCCACGTCCCATCCTTCGTGTGCCATGGTGACCCCGCCACTCACAAATCCCTGACCATTACTCGCCCTGCCACCAATCCTCCTCGAGAGTTGCTCCTTGTGATCTTGGCCAGACTGAACCCTCGCTTTGTTAAGCATCGCAAGCTGCGACTATGCAGTATTGCACCTGCAGTAGCCGCCACTGACAAGTGGATCCGATGTCTCATGAGCCCACATGCCAGTGGCAGCTAACACAGGTGTAGTACTGCAGAGGATTTCAATCCCGCATGGTGGCTGCCTTATCTATCTTGCTTTCGCCACCTGCTACTGCTGGCGTTCATTACTTTCCCTGCAATGAATAATTCTCTTCGAGACGCGTTCGGCTGATGTCAGTCAGAACGAACCGGCGAACCCTATCTTTGTCTAGTCTAGCGTTCCCAGCTGCATGCTCGCCCCCTATCTCTTGCCTGCTTTGCTGCTGGACTGAAAATCCTCTACAGTTCTACGAGTGTAGTAGCGTCACTAACATGTGTACCTGATGGCTCATTTTAGGGTATGAACAGCAACATGAAGTCAACAATGTACTCCCCCCATCAAAATATTTGTCATTCAGACAGTTCAAACTAGTTCATTTTTAATTCATTTGTTGCTCTGATACGTCAATTAATATAAACCAGGAGGGAGTAATACATACCAATATGGTGATGGTACGCGGTCGCCCCACGCTCGTATTTGCCGCACTCATCCTGAAGATGGTATGAACATCAGACTTTTCTTCTTTTCATACTATTTTTACATGATACTAAACTTGTTCAGGCGTTAATTTGCTTTAACTGTTTACTGTCTGAATTAATGTAACAAAGGAAGGAAGCTAGGAAGAAGTGTGGCTAAAGGACTTAAGGTTGACAGAATACGCTATGCATCCCAAGTTAGTAGAACGGAGCATGTGAAGCTACCAATTCAATTCTCCGCTAGGTTGGGTGCTGCGGTTGGCATTAATCAGCTACACTTTGTCGATGATGTGGTTATGTTTACAAAAAGACATGCATCCCTTAGTGGTGCTAGGAAGTGGGCAGAGGTTGGCCATAGTAACAAGAGAGATATAGTACGAGACATTCTGGTTAGTGTTGTCAAACCCCCACGCAAGTATTTTTTTCTTGCAATCTCTATCTTGTACGTTTACAGCAACTTGTTATACAATGTACGGGATTCCTGGGACATGGAGGACACAACAGAGATTGCAAGAAAAATTTTGAAAATTGCCTGTGAGCGCTACAAGGGTGGCGATCGACTTTGCATGCCACCTATAAGAGTTATTCTACCGATGAAGAACGTATGCGAAACAAGCCCACTGACGTAACAATGCCCGAGTGGTTGCACCTAATAGAATATTTTGGGTTTGAGCAATTCAAGGTCAGCTAACTTTTTAATAGCTTCGCATCATACAAAAAATATTTGATTTACTTTCATTCGTGGAATTAATTCTTAAAATTATTGCAGTAAATAAGCTGGACCAATTCTCAAAATCGAAGAAGACAAAAGTCTAGTCACTTGCTTGGCTCCAAATCCTACGCCCAACTTAGTTGTGAGAAGGTATGAAAAATAAATCACGGTTTTACTTTGCGCTGCAAACAATATGTATACCGACATGTTGAATTTTACTTGTATTTTATGTAGCGAGACCTAGAGACCGGAGAAGAACCCAATGACATACAACTGTGGGAGGCAAACCATTTGTTGGAGAACAGTGACTAGGCAAACAAGCTGTCAGAACCTGTACATGTGAGTAACACTTCAAACAATCCCCAATTAAATTTTTTTTGCAATTTACCTGTGACTTCTCTTTTCTTATAATCCAGGCACGTACCCAAGTGGATGACTTGAAGCTGAGCAGGGAGGCCCAATTCCAAATGAGGAGAGAAACCACATCTTCCAGCGTTGTTATACATCTCAATCGGTTGTGCAGTATCATAGGTTCGGGAGCGTGGTTATATGGCTAACCCAACTGGTTATGAACGTGAACGTATGTGTATCCGGATGTCCGAACACCTCAACGACCAAGTTCGAAACTTAGAAGATAGAAATGCAGGCCTGAATCACCAAGTGCAGGAGTTAGAAGGAAGAAATGATAGCTTAACCACTCAGATGGATTGCATAAACCAGAAGAATGAAGAGTTAAACGTTCAAGTCCAGAACTTACAAGGTCAGATAGCAGCTGATTGTGAACAGATAGCTAAGGAAATGGAGGACATGCGCGCCTCAACGGCTCAAATGCACAAAATGATTATGGAGACCACTCTACAAAAGGTCCACCAAAGGAACCGCCAAAAGCCACCTGCAACAACAATTAGTCCTGGTCAGCCTAGGCAAAATTACATGCAAACACGTGGCGAACAACATAATACTTGAGTGTTGTTATGCGTGTTGCAATATCAATTGATGGATATTTATTGTTAAACTCGTGATTCTGTTGCCACTAATTTTCAAACCTGATGCATTAGGATTCTACTGCCGCTAATTATAAAATGTGGCATTACGATTTTCTTGTCACGAATGATAAATCGTTGAAATAGGAAGCAATTGCCATGAATTACAAAACGTTGCAGTATAAACATTTGGCCACGACTCAAAAAACGTTGCACTAGACTGCTATTGCCAGCATGCAGAAAACGTTGCATTACAACATTGTTGCCAAAGATGAGAAAATGTTGCACTACACCTCTATCATCACAAATCATTAAACGTTGCATCACAATCGTACTGCCCCAGATCACAAAATGCTGCATTATGAACCTATTGCTACAGATTAGGAAAAGTTGCATTAGAAACCTATTGCCACAGATCGGGAAACGTTGCATTATGAACCTGTTGTCACAAATAAGAAACCGTTGCAATACCAAACTATTCGCCACGGATGTGAAATCATTGCAGCACCATACAATTTCTCACGGATCTGAAATCGTTGCAATACACTACTATTCGCCACATTTGTGCACTCGTTGCAATAACATACAATTTGCCATGGACGTTAAACCGTTGCAGTACCATACTATTTGCCACGATTGTGACATTGTTGCAGTACCATACTATTTGCCATAAATGTGAAATCGTTGCAATACTGTGATGTTCGTTACAATACGTTAAATCGTCGCAATACCATAAATCGTTACAATACCATACTATTTGCCACAGCTGTGAAAATCATTGCAATACCGTAGTATTTGCCACGAATGAGAAATCATTGCAATCACATACTATTACTACGAATGTGAAATCGTTGCAATACCATGCTATTCGTTGCAATACGTCAAATCATCACAATACGCTAAATCTTTGCAATAGCATACTATTTGCCACGAATGTTAAATCGTTGCAATACCGTACTATTACCACGGCTGTGAAATCTTTGCGACCACATACAATTACCACGAATGTGAAATCGTTGCAATACCATGCTATTCGTTGCAATACGTTAAATTGTCACAATACGCTAAATCGTTGTAATAACATACTATTTGACACGAATATGAAATTGTTGCAATACCGTACTATTTGCCACGATCGTCAACCCGTTGCAATACCATACTATTCGTTGGAATACGTTAAATCGTCGCAATACCCGAAATCATTACAATAGTGTCATATTTACCACCGATGTGAAATTGTTGCAGTACCATACTATTTGCCACGGATGCCAAGGCATCGCAATAACCTATCGCCACGGGAATTATTACAACGATTCTTAAAAAACTATCGCCACGCTCTTTTTCGTTGCAACAGTGACCTATTGCGATGAAGAACGACCTATTGCGACGAATTTTATTTGTTGCGATAAACAGGAATCCTTGCAGTGCCAACTCCGTCACCGCAAAGTGGAGCAGAAGTGGAAGAAGGGTTGCAAGGGCGGAGATCTCTAAATGGAAGATCAAATGTAAGCGTAAGGAGTTCTTTTTCCATGAAGACTTTATCCCTTTAGTAAGCCTCCGCAACACTTGGATGGAAACTACCTCCAGACCCGAATCATGAATGACCTTGTCAATGAAAAGGGGGTCCGGGTCCACTTCGTTAAAGAGTCGCACCAGGCGAACTGTTGTCATGATGGGAAGTTGGAAGCCCGAGGGCGGCAGCCTGACAGGGCCACAAAGATTACGCTGGGAATCGATACTCTGTATTGGGAATCGACGACCTTCGATTGCGTGAGATCCGCACGCTAGGATTCCACTCACCATATCAAGAAGGGCCACGTGGCGATGACATAACTATGTGCGTTGCCTGAACCGCCCAGGAAAATACTTTGAAGCCGCAATGCGGGAATCAACGATGGCCCCTCCTCCGGTAGCATAACCTCTTCTTGAGGACCTCTCCATGAGGTGGGCCCAAAGGCCACTGTCTATACCCTACGTATCGGGTACCTCCAGATACTGCAAACAAAGCCGAGGAGTTACTATGTCCCAGGGGCGGACATGCAAAGGGAGATACGCATTCCGCGAAATCGGATCTACCTCCCTCCTTAGGGTGGCTCCGGTGTAGCCACGTGTCCACAAGAGCCGGACCTGCCTCCCTTGTTTGGGTAGCTCTGGTGTTGCCATGTGTCCTGCAGAGCCGGACCTACCTCCCTGCTTAGGGAAGCGCCAGCACTGCCACGTGTCCAACAACACCGGACCTATCCCCCAGTAGAGGGAAGCTCTAGAGCTTCCACGTGTCAACACCCAAACCTACATTAGCAACGGGAAGATTTTGGGGTCTCCAACGGCGTGGACATTCAAGGGCCATCAATTGGCCATTAAAAGACCTGGTTAACGCATCATTAATGTTATATTAATGACGCACGATCAGAGGACTATCAGGACCGGCAACACTTCTATTAAGGCACGTTATTACGCTAGTAACCACCCGTAACACTGTAGATCGTGTATAGGGTAGTTTATTACATCCGCCACATGTCGGGCCAGGCACATACTATAATAGCTAGTCCTTGGCATATAAAAGGGTTTTAGTGCACAGTAGAAGGAGGGGCCATCTGAAGCTATCACAACTGATCTCAAGCCAACTCATACAATCAACACCACTTAAAATCCGAACATTGGCTTATCCACATGAAAACTTTTGAAAACAATTTTATCCCCCTTTTAGAAATTAAATGATAAGGAAATTTCAAAAACAAATATTTCTCCCCCTATCCATATTTCTCCCCCTTTGACAATGTATTCAGCAAGGTTCAAAAGAGAAATTTCAATTGTCATGAGCATATTATGACATATACATATAGAACAAAGCTCATCCAAGTCATACTATCCAGTAACTTGCACTATCACATCAATGAGATACATAAAGTAGTGTGCTAGAGATAATGTTTGATTTGCAAATAAGCAAGTCATGATCTCACAATCTTAACTATTTCAAAACCTGAAGGCATGGCACTTGTTGCTGTATTTCTCATTTTGATTATAATTTAATGCATAAATTCAGATCATATGACACTTGCAAGAGATTATATGCCGCATCTGCCTTATTCTAACCAACGAAGCCAAGCCTATGTCATTTGATAATCAGAAGCTTAAGGACATGGTTTTAGTCATACACAACTTTTCCAAGTTCATATCTAATGTAATGATAAGCCATCTCAAATGAAGAAGTGCGATGCATGCATATTCTCTTGATCTTTTATCAATTTTTCATTTGAACATCAAAACTCAACATGTGAGTTGATTACTTGATTAATTATTCATTATTAAAAGCACTTGTGAGCATGCAACAAATTTAAAACAGCAAGTAAGTTTGATCATGACCAGATTTAGTGTAAGTAATTATTCCAATTACTAGTCATGGCAAAAACTACAAAATGTATAACACGAGTACTATAGTAAGAACTTTCAGCATGTAAAAGGAATCACGAAGTCATATATGGATGAAATATTATGCTTATATTATTTTAAATTCAGATTCACACAAAGACTTCCCAAGTTCAAAACTCCCCCTCAATTTAAGTCATGAGGATGCATAACCCCTATTTCACTACGAATGTAAAAAACGAGTGAAATCGAAAGGTTTCGTGAAAATATCAGCCAATTGTTGTTTGGTATTGACATAACGAAGCACAATGTTTCTTTTTTCAACATTATCACGAAGAAAGTGATACCTAATGTCAATGTGTTTTTTTCTAGAATGTTGCATGGGGTTTTTAGCAATGCAAATGGCACTAGTGTTAACACAAAACAGTGGAACACTATCTTGATCAACCCCATAGTTCTTAAGTGTTTGAACATTCCAAAGAATTTGTGAGCAAGCGCTAGCAGCAGCTACATATTCAGATTCGGCTGTGGATTGTGCGACTGAATTTTGTTTTCTAGAGGACCAAGCAACAAGTGAATTACTAAGAAAATGACAGGCGCCAGAAGTACTTTTCCTGTCAATCTTACAACCCAAAAATCAGCATCCAAAAAAGCATTCAATGTAACGGTTGAGGAAGAAGGAGAAATTGCCAAATTCTTGAGTTCCATGAAAGTACCTGAGAATTCTTTTGATGGCTTGATGATGTGAAGCTCGTGGGGAAGCTTGAAACCGTGCACAAAGACATACACGGAATTGTATGTTCGGTGTTGATGTTGTGAAATACAAAAGTCATTCAATCATACTTCTATATTAATTTTGATCGACTGGGTCACCATCTTCAACAAGTTCAAGTGTTGTCGTTGTCCCCATTTGTGTCTGAAGAGTCTTGCTTTTATCCATGTTGAAGCGCTTAAGAAGGTCTGTTTTATACTTTGTTTGATGCACAAAAATACCCTCCTTGGTTTACTTGATTTGCAGCCCCAAAAAGTATGTGAGTTCTCCCATCATAGTCATCTTAAATTCTAAACTCATCATAGCTGAAAACATGGACACAATATCATGAGAAGCACAACCAAAGATAATATCATCCATGTATACTTGAACGTATAATGAGTTATTGCCGTGCTTAAGCACAAAAAAAGTTTTATCAACCTTGTCCATGGTAAACCCCTTTTCAAGTAAGAATGTTTTTAACCTATCATACCATGCTCTAGGAGCTTGTTTGAGACCGTACAAGGCTTTGGACAGCTTGAAAACATGATTAGGAAAATTTGGATTTTCAAAACCAGGTGGTTGCTTGACATAAACCTCCTCATCTATGTAGCCATTAAGAAAAGCATGTTTAACATCCATTTGATATAACTTGAAACCTTTAGATGCATCAAAATCTAACAAAATTCTTATGGCTTCTAATCTAGCAACAGGAGCAATAGTTTCATTAAAATCTAGACCTTCAACTTGTGTGAAACCTTGAGCGACTAATCTAGCCTTATTCCTAACCACAACCCCATCCTCACTTTGTTTATTTTTAAACATCCATTTAGTTCCAATTCGAGTGTGACCTTGAGGTGGAGGTACATGTTTCCAAACATTATTTCTTTCAAAATTTTCTAACTCTTCTTGCATGGCTATAATCCAAGATTCATTAGTGAGTGCGTGTGATATATCTTTCGGTTCAAATGAAGCAACAAAAGCAGAATGAGCGTGAGAGTTTGGATTGCAAAACCTGGACCGTGCAACTTGTTCATGCAAGCTTCCAATCATTTGTTATGGAGGATCACTTTTGAGGACACGGCGGGGAGTAGACACTTCACAAGCTCCTTCTTCTTCGTGTTCATCATGGAGGGGAGAACTTGTGACTTGAGGACTTCATTTGCATCTGAATTTTTGGGCAGCAGCACTACTTCTTTGTCTTCTTCAATGAAAATACTCTCCCCTTGTGGATATGGATTTGGACCTCCAATATTAGAGCTAGTACCTGGGCTAGCTTCATAAAAAGAAACCTCAAAAGTCTCCACATTTTTGTTAGTGTCAAGTAAAAGCACATGGTAGCCTCTAGTATGAGATGGATAACAAAGAAACATGCCATCAACAGATCTAGGTTCAATTTATCAAGATTACCATGTTTCTTAACAAAGAATTTGCAACCAAATACCCTAAAGTATGTGACACTAGGCCTATGTCAAAATCGAAGTTCATATGGTGTTTTTCCTAGCTTAGCACGCAAGAAAACACGATTTGAGATATAAAAAGAGATTGCAATTGCATCAGCCTAAACTTTCCTAGGAGTTTGATATTCATCAAGCATGATCCTAGCCATCTCAACTAAGGTTCTGTTCTTTCTCTCTATGACACCATTCTGTTGAGGTACATAAGGTGAAGAAAATTGATGATCTATTCCATTTTCAGCACAAAAGTGATCAAACGATTGATTTTTAAATTTGGTTTCATTATCACTTCTAATTGCTTTTAAAGATCTTGGGTGATCAATTAATAATCTAAAAAATATAGTTCTAAAGTGATAAAAGCTTCATTCTTAGATGTCATAAAGTAAACTCAAGAGTATCTAGAATAATCATCAACAATCACAAGAACCCATTTACCTCCAAAAGATTGAACACGTGAAGGACCTACAGTGTCAAGGTGCAAATGTTGTCCTAGTTCAATTGTCATGATCACTGTGAGAGGAGCATGTGAACCTGCAACCATCTTAGCATGTCTACAAGAAGAGCACACGATATATTTGTCCCCTTTAAGCTTAGGCACCCCATGTATACGATGAAAAGCACTAACATGCGTGAGATGATCAAAGCCTATGTGACTAAGTCTACGATGCCAAAAATATAGGTATTTTGAATCATTAGCAACTAGACACCTATGCTTAGAGGATGACATATCAAAATCAGATTTAAAAACTCTTTCAAATCGAGACATGTTAAAAATAAGCTCACTATTTGAATCTACAACCTTGCAGCAATTTTTAGTGAAAATTATTTCCAAGATTTCATCTAGCAATTGTGAAACAGAGAGCAAGTTGTATTTCAAATTTTTAACAAGTGCCACATCCTTCAAAGTGTATTGATTATTAACTCTAACTGAACCCTTACGATTATAGGAGTTGAAGAATTATCGGCAAAAGTAACATTCGCTACACGTGACACGAAAGAGAGAGAGGAGAACCATTATCTGTTATCGGTCATGTGGCGTGAGCAACCTGAATCCACAATCCAAATGTTCTCCTTCCTCAAGCGTGTAACCTACATAGAAGCACAATACGTCGATGACTCAATACTGGGGTTAGTCAAAAGGCATTTAGAAATCTAGTATTGAGTCACACGACGTCCAATAGGAATAACACGCAAAAGCTGAGATAAAACAGCGGGTTTATGAGCCAAAGTTTGTGGATTTTTGTACCCAACTACTGACCTATGAGGTGTTACACGTGTAGGACAAAAAACAGTAGGTTTGGAAGCAGACTTTACATGTTTTTGACTCATAACAGCAGGTTCCATGTTTCTAACTTTTGATTCAGCATGTGCAACAAATTTTGCAAGAGGGTTATGCATCTAGCTTGCATTCTTTCCTTTTTCTGTTGTTTAGCTACTCTATAACAAAAATCTATGACATGACCATCTTTACCACAATAGGTACAATAAAATTTAACTTTGTGTTCATGTCTTGATAAGCAAGCAACATGTTTATTAGAAACTGAATGAGACATAACCCTAGATTTGAAAACCACTTCTTTATATTTAGGAACTGTTTGAATCAAACCACTTCCTAATGACTTTACAATTTTAGGTGGATGTGCCTTAGCATGAGCATGAGAATCAAAACCTAAACCAATTGTTCATATATAAGCTCACACGAGGAACAAGAATCATCAATAGGAATCAAAGATTTTAAAATAGTAATATCATATTCTAGTAATTCAATTTTAATAGAATTATCCCTAAGTTTTTTTATCCTTTTTATTAACTATAACAGTGGCACGAGGAATGGCAACACACATTTCATTGCAAGTGGGACATACCTCTTCATCATCGCTATTGTGTTTTCCCTCCTCCATACTTGATCTTGAGTTGCCCGCCATGAAGCATATATTTGCCAAAATCTCTTAATCTTCGTCACTTTCAATGTCCACGTTGCTCGTAGGGCAATCCATATGAAAATGTCTTATATTACCACATTCGAAATATCATTGAGATCCGACACTTCCTCTCCTTCTAGTTCTCACATTTTGCAATGCTTTTGAGAACCGAGTAGAGAGAAGTTCTAGCTCCTACTCTAAAAACTCTTCAATCTATTCAATCTGTACCACATGATGAAGATTTACTAGAGCTAGGTATGTCACGTTGTGAAATAAATGCAAGAGATATGTTGGGGTTCTTACGTGAGATTATGTCAATTTCATGAGCCTTGTTGTTGTTGTCGACATCTCTCATGTTTGCAGCGGTAACTTGATCATTTGTCAGGATGTCGTAAGGCTTGTACACCTTTTTCCATACTGCAAAGCCTTGAGCCTGGATTAAAGCATCCATATGTGCCTTCCAAACCTGAAAATCAATGCCACTAAACACACAAGGTTTTGCGGAGTATTTCTCCATGATGATTAGTCAAAACATGTGCAAATCACAAAGATTAGAGCAATCTGGATCCGATACTAATTGTAGGATCGAAGAGCACATGCAAAGCTACCAGAGTGGGGTGAATGGTAGATTTAAAACATTTTCAGCGGAAACAACAAAAACCCCTCAGTAGAAAATCAATCTGTCAATAATCTGCGTGTGCGAGTAATTTAAACGTGTTAAACCCTAAAAAAAGTGGTAGATGTTATAGAGAGTCAAGTCTCAAAGACACGAAAACAAGAATCACGAGAAACCGTCAAGAAAAACTCAAGTTATGATTGAAAGATTGAACAAGGGTCAATCTGTTCTACCCGAGTAAAAACCAGATTTATGACACTACAGAAAAACTCGTGTAGATCAGAAACAACAAATCCATTGACTGTGAAATTTTCACAGATGAGAGACAATAAAATTGTAAAGACAACCCAAAAAGAATCAAGTCAACAAGATCTGTAAAACTCGAGTTATGATAAAACCACCGAAGCAATGTAGTGCTGTGCAGAAACTCGACGAGAAAAACTTGCTTGAAACAAGTCAGACGAACAAGGTACAAAGGTTCCTTTAAACTACTATCTTTATTCAGTAGAACACAAGAGGAACATACCAAAGTCATCTTACCACGAGCTCTGACCTCCCTTGCTTTTATAACCAGCCCTAAGGCCAACCCAATCCAAACTAGGACTCTAATCCTACTCAGTTTCAACCGAAACTATCCACAACTACTCAAGAATCTTCCATACGCTGACATAAGCAATCTTAAGACTTCCAAACACCTTAAGAATGTCCTAAACATCCCTAAAACAACTCAACTTCATGACCCACATGAAATCTAACCAAAACAAACTTGAAATTTCCATAATCGAACCATAACCACCTCAGCCGCAGCCTGAGGCATAATACAGCCGGTTGGACCTTTCTGACTAATTCTTTACGTCCACTTCTCTTCATAACGCGTCGAAACCATGCTTCCATATCCATGCACTCCTTGAACACGTGCAAACACCTTCTAACAACGTCCACGATACCTTCATATGCATTGTTCTTTATCCAAACATGTTGCGTGATCTCCCGATCAACTCAACCACAATTCCTCCTAATCTTGGTTGTTGAACCTCATCTTCTGCCTAAGACTAGTTCAATGGATCCCTTCACCAGCCATGTCTTGACCTCAAGCAACACCTTCACATGAATAAACAACCATCCTTTCCGAGCACAAGTCCTCGACTTGACTGTCGTTACTTCAAAAACCACAACACCTTACGTGAGCACCTCACATAAGCGTGTTGCAAACATAGAAAGATAATACCAACCTTAACCATCAAAACACAAAAAAAACTTAGCAAATGAGTACTGAGCAAATCTTACCATAAGCGAAAAGCAAGTTTGAAACATTGCAAGATAAAAGCAGAATCAGTGTGATCTTGCACCGGACCTTGCCAAAGCTAACCCGACCTTGTGCCGGACCTTGCCAAAGCTATCCAAACCTTGTGTTGGACCTAGCCAAAGCTAACCGGATCTTGCGCCAAACCTAGCCAAAGTTTGTTGGACCTCACATCGAACCTAGCCAAAGCATGATGGACCTTGCACCGAACCTACCCAAAACATGCCGAACCTATTGTCGGACCTTGCTGGAGCTACCCAAAATAAGTCAGACTTATTGTCGGACCTTGTCGGAGCTCGGACCTATAGTCGGACCTCATTTAAAAGGTTGTTTTGGCAATATTCAAAACTTTTTTATCGTAATAGACAATGTATTCAGCACACATAGGTCTCACGGTAATACAAGAGTAACCAATTGACCAACCTTACTTGTGAGAAAGATAAGCTTGAACCTTCATCCTTGACTTGTTTAGGGTCGAGTACCTTGATTGCTGAAACTATATCGTCCTCCATAGTGAGAATATCAGTTAAATGATCAACCTCATGAATTCCTCGATTTTCCTTGATTGAAGTCTTGAATTGATATGTGGTAATTTTGACACGTCAGAACCCTTGTAGTTACCATATGTTGGGTGTCTTTGCACTTTGAAGACATAAGAGGTACTGAACATTAAATTCTCTTATGACGCTGTAAAGAGTTCGATTCTTCTCCTCTTGTTGAGCTACCGATTCCTTACGAGTTTAGTGACCCATGACTATTCTCAAGAAACACCTTGATTCTTGTCGGAGAAATACTACATTAAGGTTATAAGGACTTGTGTGAAACAAAGCAAGGCAATAAGAATGGTTTCATGGTTAGTTCAAGGATATCAAGATGATCAAAAGAAGCGAATAGCAAATGTTAAACTATTCAAGTGAAGATTAGGATAGTAAAGTACCTCCTTTCAATGTTAGAGAGAGCATTGCGAGACGATAACTAAAGTTCGAGCACCCAGTCAAGCTTATCAACTTAGAGACTCGAGTCCATAGAAATCAAATCCGAAGTTCGAGCACCTCGTCGTACTCAAGTCATGGCATCCTCGAAGAAACTACATGACAACAAGAAGATTAGCGCTAATCATATCAGTTAAAGTTGTTGTCATATCCGCTTAGTCGGCAACTCTTTTACCAATCATTCCCTACTGGTTTCCGTTGTTTTTTTCACTAGAATCTCGGGACAAGATTTCTTTAAGGGAGAAGGGTTGTAAAAGCTCACTTTTGAAAAAGACAAGAAGCCAAAAAAAAAACTTCGAACATAAAAATTTGTAGGTTAAGTAAAATTTTGAATCACATAAGCTAGGTTACGACTCCTAAAGATTCTTGGGCAAATCTCAGCTCAAGAATTACTTCGAGTATGAGAAAGTTGAATTGAAACATATAGGTCCCATGTGGCGGTTAAATCAAACCTTAAAATGTGAGTCTAAAAATCAAATGATATGTTCAGTTCAAAATAGTCAAAACTCCAAATTGATTTACCTGCTAGATTTTGTAATTTTTAAATCCTATTTACTGATTTTCTGGATCCACCATAGGAAAGAATTCAAAATTTGAAGTCAAATTCGAATTCCCTATTAAATTCATTCAAATGCAAGATTTAATTTCATAATTGGATTCCTCGTATATTAATTGTTCTGTCTATCTAGTTTCACAATTTCTAAGAGAAGTTTTGTTTAGCAAATAAATCTAACAGCAGAGGTATATATTGCTCTTGTGGGGCCCACTTGTCATTGGGAGGGGGTGCTCTGTTCATTCTTCTCTCCTCCCAGGGTGCCACTGAGCTGTTTCACCGTGCCACCTCCTGCTTCCCCATGCAGCCGACTTCAAAAGATATCCAGCTTGCCCTAATCCTCCTCTCCTCTCCCCTTTCTCATCTCTTGCCGTGCTAAGTTGAGCTGCGGCTCTGTTCTTTTTTTTCTGGCGCAGAAGCTGGAGCTTGTAAAGTTTCTTCATCTTCAACCAAAATCCAGCAAGGGCGACCAGTTTCACTCATTTTTCGTTGTCCTCTCATCATCACAAACCGTTGGCGCAGAACTCTGATCCCTTTCTTGCGCAGCTTGAGCCTTCCCCATCATCGTGCTTTGCGAATTGGTGGCCATCATCCTCTATTCTTGCCTTGCCGCCCATCGGTTCACCATCAAGCCGGACGCTACAGACCTCTTCTCCACCAATGCCCATAATCAAAAAGATGCTCGATACCTTCATGAATGTGGTCCTAAACTTTCAGCCCATGCCATGCTTTTTAGCTCAATTATTCATAGTTTCGTGACAAGTTTCTTTTAGGAACGAGCTAGGTCTTCTTTGAAATTCTGTTTCCACGTTTAACAATTACTTGTAGCAGTGGGACTTTATCTTCTAAACACCCAGGGACATCCACCCAAAGAAGAATCAAGACAATCCGTTGAGAACCCATGCAGAATTTGGGTTTTTCCTAGCCGTCGGCCAAGAATTCGCACCTCACCAGCGACTTCCCATTTCCGAAGGCTTTCACCCCTATTTTCTTCCCTAGTCATGCTCCCCAAGTCATTAGGAAGCTTTTAGGGCAAGCATTACGGTAGGAAACCCATTTCCCTTGCAAAACCGACATGAACGAAACCCTAGCCCCGCTGCCGCCGTCGCACCCCCTTCTCCTGGCCTCCCCACGACTTCCCGACCTCACCTTTGTGTTGAGCGACCCTGTTTAGGCCCTGGCAGCAGGCCTCGGCTATGGTGACACCCTGGAGCTCGGTTTGCCGGAACCGTGCCACGGTGAGAGCGCCACCCGCTCGGCCTCTGTTCGTAGGTGGAAGACGACCCCTTGTGCGGTCCGTCTGTCAGCCACACCTGGCTGTCCTTCGGCTCCTCTGTGTTGTTTAGATCTCGTGTGGCTATGGCTGTTCAACACTGTAGCTCCCATGTGGCACCTTTCTGAGTTGTCAGCTTAAATCATGTGGGCCCAGCCACTATTATTCAAAACATTCAATAGAAAAGAAAAACAGGAAATAGTTCAGACTTAGAAAATTCATAACTGCCTGTACATTTCATCAACAATTCTCAAACAAATTTTGTAAAACCATCTTGACCTGTAGTATCCAGTAGTACAAATTAATTGGTATGAAAGCCTATGTAAATTTCTGAATAATTCCATGAAGCAAAATGCCTTTGGAACTAATCCCTGATGATCAATTGACTGAGAAATTCCCGAATTTGTCCAGAATCTTTCCCTTAATTCTTTTGATTCTAGTAAAAATTTCAGACCCATTTGAGTTGATGTGCATGGTCAAATGGTCTTCCCAATCTGAATGTACATGAAAAATTGCAAAATGTCCATAAACATTTTCTGAAAATTGTCCAAACTTCTAAAATCAATATCTCACAGTATAATGCTTAGATAATTATGAAATCAATTTTGTTGGATCAACCTTAACCACCTCTACAGAGAAAACCAACTCTTGACCATGTTAAAGCTCCAGTTTGCCCATGAAAATTCTGGGAACGCTTTGACTTCATAGAATTTTAGGGAACTGATACCTCCATGAAATTAGCCCATTTTTCCAGAATCCCACGTATAGCACCTGTTGTTCACTGTAAATTTTTCAGCAGCATTGGACTTAGTTTCATATGCCAAACTGTTTTCCATATCTCTATGTCCAAAACATTGCTCATGTCACTTCATATTCAAATCTTCTATGTTTCATTTTGGTTCCTTCCTTGTCGTTGTACACTACAGCAGAGACCTTCCTGTAGTTATTTTACAGCAGGTTGATTACTCCCGTAACTTATATAGTTGCCTCCTTACTACACCATATGCCCAAAAAGTGATACATACACCATTTCATATCCATTCCTACTATGTTTCCACTTTATTTGTCATTTGCTACTCTAAAACTGAATTAAGCATTTACTAATAGGTGAGTCCTTTATGCAAATTTCAGCTTTCCTATATTATATGTTCCATGCATGTAGAGTTCCATGTTTAATGGAGATGGTTAAATCTTACTAAGCCTTCGTGCTCATGGTTGCTTTATATGTAGTTTTGCAGGTTTACTTATATTACTGCTGTTTTGGTTGTCTGTGAGACCTCGGACTTTTCGAGGTGTATGGCTCACGTGACACCACGTTGATGCCTTATCATCTGTGTGTTGCTAGTGAGACGTCTGCGGGCATGGACGGTGAATGTAGCCTAAAGGGGGGGTGTGTGCGGACTAGAACGATCAAGTTTAATCGAAGAATTCACGTCAAATACTCTATGTAGCGGAAAGTAAGTTGTTATTTGGATGTATCACAACAATAAAACTATGTATGACACAAATTAACTTTGATTTCAATGTTTTAACGTAAGTTATCCAAGATTGAGTAAACCCTAGAATATGATAAACAATAAGAAAAAAGTATGTGACACAAGATTTTATCCCGTCAATCGATTCCACGGAGGAAATCTACATCCACGTTGAGGAGTCCACAAAGAACCGGGTCTTCACCAACCCTACCCTCATCGAATAGCCACGAAGGCCGATTCTCTTCCACTAATCACAATGGGGGCAAATAACCGTGTTCAAGGGGCCTTCTCACAAGTTGAGGGGTCCCCAATATTTACAACTGAGAACACCACCAAACACACTCGAATGATATGCAATAAAAAACAAGAGTGTGCAAGAGATTCAAACCCAAGAGCTCAAGACTTGTAGAACTAGTCTCTCCTTTGATCAATTGCTAATCCTCAAAGATGTGATCTTTCTATGATTAGATTGTGTGGAGAGTCATGTATTTTGGGCTCTTGGAAGGTGTGACGGCGCAGGGGGTCGAGAGTTTCTATTTATACTAGGGTCTCCAAAAGTTACCGTTAGGGTTTGCGATTTCTGGACTAGTCCGTGTTGGACTCCGGAATAGTCTGGTGTGCGGCGTGTGGGGAAACCCAAAGTGTTCTTAATTATCGGACTTGTCCTAAAATAAGTGGGCTAGTCCGATTTGGTATCTGGAAGTGTTCGGACTAGTCTGGCACTTATCGGACTAGTTCGGTGAGGTGAACCTCGTGTAGAATGGAGGACAAGTCCACACTTGGAGTACTTGTCCTATTTTAGTCAGAGAGTTTTCAGACTAGTCCAAGGCAATATCAGACTTGTCTGTTTCTGTGTAAAGTGTGAGGTCCTGAGGACAAGTCTGCACTGGGGCAGACTTGTCCGTTTTTAGTCGGAAAGATATCGGACTAGTCTGTGGTGATATCGTACTTGTCCGTTTTTGTGCAGATGTGAAGTGTTGAGGACTAGTCCGCACAAGGGGGGACTAGTCCGATCTTAGTTAGAGAGATATTGGACTAGTCCGTGGTCATATCGGACTAGTCCAGTTTTTCTGCGAATTGTGCAGTGAGTTAAAATGTTTGTCAACTTGAGTTCTTGGGGTGTGTTTCTCCAACACACTCCATACACAATGATGTAATCTTTTCAGCTCTTGAGCTCTTTTCCTTATGATTCTTCATTCTTCTTTCTTTTTGAGCATTCCTACTAATTTCCTTAAAACCAGAGCTCATGTCAACAATTTTGTTAGGATTTCATTTGTTTGTCATAAATCAACCAAAACCCACAAGGGATGCCTACATGCACTTTCAATCTCCCCCTTTTCGGTGATTGATGACAATGATTTGAGATTTACACAAATATGATAAAAATTTAGATTTTCATAAAGTGTGCACATATGAGCTTTGAAAGAAAGTAGGCAATGTAAACATAGGACATATGTGCATTCTTTATGGTGGGGTGCGAAACTACGTGTGTGTGAGCAATAATCTTGATGTGAATAATATAAAAGCATAATCATAACAATATCATGATTATTAGGCATGAATGACAAATTTAGAGCATAAACCATAGATCATAAGCATAACACAGTCATCATTACATAGCACAAGTTCATAAGCATAATGAGAGCATAAGTAAGGTTTTATAGCACCAAAAGCAACAGAATAGCAAAGGAAACACAAATAGAGCTCTCATCTCTCAACCTACTGCTAGGATCTAAGACTCCCCCTCAATCTTCCCCCCCTTTGGCATCAAGGCACCAAAAAGAAGGAGAAGGGGGATATAAACATCGTCGTCGACTCACTCTTCGTTGTTGATCCTCTCGTCGTCTTCATCATCAGGGTGAGGAGGATGAGGATGAGAACAACTCATCATGCCCCCAATGCCAAAATAGGCAAGATCGAAAGGTGAAAGAGGAGGAAGCTTCGAGAAGTCAGAAGGAGAGTCCTCGGAGATAACTGCAGACCCAACAGGCTCAATCTCCAGCTTCTGGCATATGGCTTTGACATTTTGCTTCATGTACCTCATGTCCTCTTTCCTTGACTTGTTCAACTTATGAACTTTCACCCCAGTCTTGCGACAAGAGCCAAAGATGGCGGCCAAGTACTTCAAATGCCACTAGGAGACCCTTTGTAAGGAGGGGCCCTAGTGTTAGAAGCAGGCCTTGCATCTCTTTGACCTCTCCTCGTAGCCTCTTCACTTGAAACAGGAGATGGAGTAGTTGGAAGAGAGGATTGATGAGGCTTCTGCGGCCTTAGAGGAGTATGCTCTACATCTTTCACGAACTCATTTCATGTGAATTTCTCAATCACAAGCATCAAGTATGGTGCATAACCACAGGAGCGGTTCAGTGTGCAGGAGATGTTCACCATGTCATTCTAGATGTAGCCGAAGATGTCAAAGTTCCTCTTCTTGCTAGTCACTTTCATCATGGTTCTTAAGTAACCTTGGACACTCCTTGCATCTCCATCCTTTGGAGCAATGGTCTTCCGGAGCACTCTATTGAGAACCATGAAGACGGGCTTCATGTTCTTGGTTAAGGGAGGATTGTACTTGAGACGGGTATCATAGAGAAAGTCCATCTTGTCCTTCTCTAAAATCCCAATGTTGTGAATAATCACTTCATTGTTGATGGTGTCGTCAAGGTGCAACAACCAATCAAACTCATCATATGTCACAGTGTACTTGGATCCATGTGTCATCCAAGTCACTCACTCTTCTTCATCACTGGCAAAGTAGCAGGTTGCAAAGAACTGTGCTATGACCTCATCATTCTAGTTGTACCCGAAAGCAAACAAGTCTTTTAAACCATGCCTCTCTGCAGCCTCTACAACTTCATCAAATGCACCACAACCTTTTTGTTTCAAAATGGCTCCAGTCAATCTATTGGTTGCAGAGTACTGGAGTCTTCATCTGCAGGTACACGAAATTGTAGTAGTCCACGTAGAAGTTGCTCCGAAATCATGGATCAACTGCCTTCTTACTACTACTATATGCATCAACTTTCCTCAACTTCCAAGCCACATCACTCCCCTTGCCATTGAATTTTTCTTTCGAGGGGTCTCTATTTTCTTGCCTTGGAGCTGTCATTTTGAGAGGGACAATCGGGCCAGAGGCAATCCCTTTGCCTTTCCCTTTGGATTGGCAATAAGCCACTGACCTAGAACCAACCATATCTTGAGCTTTCCAAGCTGGCTTCTTGGCCGCGACCTTCCGCCGCACCCTAGGTGGAGTAGGCGAAGAATCGGCAACACGCTCTTGCCTTTTGTTAGCGTGAGACTCCGAGACACGCGGCAACACATCTTGATCCATCTTGTCTTCAAAGTCGGAAATGTTTTCATTCGACATTCTCCTAACAAGGAGGTTATACATGACATAGATAAGGATTGATGGCAAGGGAATGCATTGAGTAGAAGGGAATTAGGCTTGTGTCCAGTCAAAAATCGGACTTGTCTGGTGCTCAAGTGCGGACTAGTCCAGAGTACCGGACGTATTCGGCCATTTGAACCCTAACTAGCAAATCAATGGTCTTTCTCAATGCAAAAGTGGCTCAATGTAGTTGTAATACACCAAGGAATCATGTATTAATAGGAGGAACTAAGCTATTTGAGAAAGAACAGAGAAATAGAAGGTTCTAGGGTTTGGAGAGAAACTTTACCAAATCCTTCTATTCGCGGAGTTGGAGGGGTTTTTGATTCGGACATGTCCAGGGTCCTCGATCCCCTTGCGATGAAGATCTGTTCCCACGGAGATTTGAGGAGATTTGGTGGGGAACTCGCCAAATCACCTTGGGGTCACTTGAGTGAGGAGAGAGAACGTGAGCTGTGTTGTGAGGTGAAGAAGATTAAGATTTGGCGGCCCTAGGGTTATGGAGTAGAAAATTCAGGCTGGTACGTGGTTGATCGGACTAGTCCGTACTATCGGAACTGTGCAGACTAGTCTGCATTGTGCGGGCTAGTCCGGGTAACCACAGACTAGTCCATGGTCACCGGAACAGAAATAGTTAGACCATTCGTATATATTCAAAGGTGCTTACAAAGAAAATAAGGGGCAAAACACACAAATAATCTTGATGAATATGATCAGTAAACATACAACCATCATGCTATGACCATAATTCACCAAGATCAAGTGATTAACATAGTTTTTCGGAGAAAATAGAGAGAGATGATTTTCATAACACAATTAATAGATTTTGATGATGCCATACAAGTATGCAAGTTTTCAAGCCACGTTTCGAGCATTAGGGATATTTAGTTCATTTTGGAGCTCACAAAAACATTTTCCATCAAGTGGCTTGGTAAAGATATCGGCTAGTTGTTTCTCGGTGTTGACATGGGAAATGGCTATGTCTCTTTTCATTGAGTGATCTCTCAGAAAATGATGTCGGATGTCTATGTGTTTGGTCCTAGAGTGCTCAACAAGATTATGGGCAATTTTAATGGCACTCTCATTATCACAAAGGAGCAGAATACGGCTCATATTATAAGCGTAATCCATTAGAGTTTGTCGCATCCAAATGATTTGTGCACATCAACTCGAGGCTGCAACATACTCCGCTTTGGTCGTGGATAAGGCAAGGGAGTTTTGTTTCCTGGAGGACCAAGAAACTAGGGATCTACCTAGGAATTGGCAAGTACCGAGGGTACTTTTTCTATCTACTTTGCATCTGGCATAATCGGCATCAGAGTATACAATGAGATCGAACTTTGAACCTTTAGGATACCAAAGGCCTAGGTTGGGTGTATGAACTAAATCTCGCAAGATCCTTTTTACGGCTATCAAATGACATTCCTTAGGATTGGATTAAAATCTTGCACACAAACACACGCTCAACATAATATCAGGTCTAGATACACATAAATAAAGTAGGGAGCCAATCATGGAGCGATATACCTTTTGATCCACATTTGGTCTGTCTTCGTTAAGATCCAAGTGTCCATTTGTTGCCATGGGAGTCTTTATATGCTTTGCTTTGTCCATTTCGAACTTCTTAAGTATGTCTTGAGTGTACATTGTTTGGCTTATGAATGTCCCTTCCTTTTGTTGCTTCACTTGAAATCCCATGAAATATATCAACTCTCCCATTATGGACATCTCGAATCTATCTGTCATAATCTTACAAAATTCTTGACAAAAAGATTTGTTAGTTGAACCAAATATAATATCATCAACATAAATTTGACAGGTAAACAGATCATTATCAAAATGCTTAGTAAACAAAGTGTAATAATCTTTACCAATCTTAAACCCATTTTCAATCAAAAAATCTCTAAGGCACTCATACCAAGCTCTAGGAGCTTGTTTCAGGCCATAGAGAGCCTTACGCAGTTTGAACACCTGGTCGGGGAACTCTTGATCCTCAAACCCAGGGGGTTGCTCCACGTACACCTCCTCCTTGATCGGTCCGTTGAGGAAGGTGCTTTTTACATCCATTTGATAAATCTTGAAATCATGGTGAGTAGCATATGCAAGTAATTTTCTAATCGATTCAAGCCTAGCTACGAGAGCAAAAGTCTTGTCGAAATCCAAACCTTCACTTGTGAATACCCTTTGGCCACAAGTCGCGCCTTGTTCCTTGTAACCACCCCGTGTTCATCTTGCTTGTTGCGGAAGACCCATTTAGTGCTGACAACGTTGAACTTGGGTCTTTCAACAAGTTCTCACACCTCGTTCCCTTTGAAGTGGTTCAATTCTTCTTGCATCGCCACCACACAATCCGGATCCTTTAATGCATCTTCAACCCAGTATGGTTCCAAAGAGGATACAAACGAGTAATGTTCACAAAAATTAGCTATACGAGATCGAGTTGTTACTCTCTTATGGATGTCACCGATTATGTTGTCGACGGGGTGATCTCTTTGCATGCATTGATGTACTCTTGGGTGTGGCACTTGTGGTCTTGAGTCTTCACGATCATCTTCATCTCCCCCTAGATAGTCCCTCATTGACGTGTTGATCACCTTGATCTTCATGTGGTTGATCTTGTGTAGAAGCTCCCCCTTGATCATTTTCCTCCACTTGTGGTTCATGTTCTTCATTCGCATTTGGAGGTTGCACTTGTGGTCGAACATCGCCCAACGCCATTCTTCTCAACACTTGACATGGAGCTTCTTCTCTATCTAGCACACATTGATCAAATTTCTTCTTTTGAGAGCCATTAGTTTCATCGAACACTACATCACGTGCTACTTCAACAAGTCCAGAGCCCTCGTTGAAGACACGATATGCGTAAGAATTCGAATCATAGCCAAGTAAGAAACCTTCATCGGACTTCGAAGCGAACTTTGAAGTACTAAACTTCTTGTTCAAAATATAACATTTAGAACCAAAAACTCGAAAATATGAAATATTCGGTTTTTTACCTGTTAGTAGCTCATACGAGGTTTTCTTGAGCAACCGATGAAGATAGAGTCGGTTTATGGCGTGACAAGCGGTGCTAACCGCTTCAGCACAAAACCGGTCTGAAGTCTTGTATTCATCGAGCATTGTCCTCGCCATCTCAATGAGTGTTCAATTCTTCCTTTCGGCTACTCCGTTTTGTTGAGGATAATAAGGTGCTGAAAACTCATGCTTTATCCCTTCTTCATCTAGATACTCCTCAACTTGGGTATTCTTGAACTTCATTCCATTGTCACTTCGTATATTCTTCATCGTCAACGAAAATTCATTCTGAGCTCGCTTGAGAAACTTCTTGGGGGTTCCTTGAGTTTATGTCTTATCATGCAAAAAGAAAACCCACGTGAAGCAAGAAAAATCATCAACTATGACTAAACCATATTTGTTACCGCCAATGCTTTTGTAAGCAATTGGACCAAATAGGTCCATGTGAAGGAGCTCGAGTGATCTTGTTGTAGTCATGACATTCTTCGCGGGATGGCGTGATGAAAGCATCTAGGCCCCCATGAGGTATGGTTTCGGTGATTAATGACAACCGTTGGATATTACTAATGAATTTGTGGATGCAAGGTCTCTCATATAACTCATCACACTCAAATGAAATCTATATGGATATCATCTACTGCTCATTGGATATAATTGGAGACCCCTAAACAATCATTCTATGAGGTCAATCGATTTTTATGAAGATTAGAAGAAAAAGCTCATATGTCAAAGTTATTCCATCAAAATTGACAACACCCAAGACTTGGTAATCACGAGAAGAATATCTTCAAACCAATGTAGAAGAGGTCACTCGAGAAAATTCCAAAAGAATCACTTAGAACAACTCGAAGCAGACAAAATCAACTCACCGGATCAACCGATGTTTCAAGAAAACAACACGTCGGTCGAGTTGGTTTAGCAGAAGAAGAAGACCTCAGAGCTAAGTACTCACCGGATAATCCGATGAAGAAGAAAGTGTTACGTCGATCGATCAATACAGTAAGAAATTACCCTAGACCAAGTGTAACACCGGATCATCCGATGTACAACTATAAACACATCGGTCAATCACTCCAGTAAGCATTATTTCTGGACCAATCCTGGATGAAGTGTCACCGGATCATCCGATGATGAGGCAAGTGTAATATCGGTCTATCAACAGTCATATCTGACACAGTGACATCAGCTAATTTGGATTCGACCGATGACAACTAAAGGGGGAACATCGGATCATCCGATGTTTGCAGAATAGTGATGTCAGCCTACTTTCCCAATGGCTATTTCGTGGAGGCTGGCTATTTATACCCATTCAACCAGTCATTTCGATAAGTCTTGACAACCGGAGCTACTTTACACATTCTCGAGCATTCAAGACATTGAGCTACCACTTCTACATCATTTACACCACTTGTACACAAAGAGATAGGCTAGAACTTGCTAGAGATAGTTCTTGTGTGCTTCCATTCTTGGTGATTGGAGTCTATAGTATAGTGAGAGTTGTAAGGGAGTGTCTCATGGTGATTGCACTCACCGTGTAAGAGTCAGTGATTGGAGAGAGCCTTCCGAAGCTTGCCAAGACAGTTGTGGAAGCCCGAGGTATCCAACTTGTACAAGTCTTGAGCTCCACCTTGCCGAGGTTGGCGAACGGAGAAGTTTAGTGAAGATCCCTAGTCTCGGTGACTTGGGAGTGGCTATACCCTATGGTGGGTGCCACAACGTAGATGTAGGAAGATCTTGACGAACCACGGGATAAATCTTCATGCCTTCGTGTCTCCTCAGAAGTTTGCGCTTTCTTCCTCTCCCCTTACACTTATGCATTTCATGTACCGCAAAGTTACTATTCACTTGAATGCATAGGTTGTTTGCATAGGGAATTGGGCTTTTAGTAATTAAGTTTTTATCGCATTAATTTTTGAAAAGAAACCCAATTCACCCCCTCTTTGGAATTCGATCCTTACAATTGGTATCAGAGCAAGGTTGCTCATTGGATCATTCTAGCTTCACCGCTAGAGAGCTAAAATGGCCAAGATTGGCGGTTCGGTTACTATCTTCGAGGGCAAGAACTTTGCCTATTGGAAAGCACGCATGCGTGCTTATCTAGAGGCTATTGCTCCCGAGGTGTGGGAAGCGACCCATGCGGAGTTTGGTGAGAATAATTATGTTGGTAATCAAGTCAAGTGGGATGCAAAAGCTAGAAATGCTATTTATGAATGCATTAGTCAAGATGTGTTTGCTAGGATTGATAGCAAAGAATAAGCCTATGAAATTTTGGCTTGCTTGATTGAAATTCATGAGGGTTCTTCTCGTGTTAAAGAACAAAAATATCATATGCTTAAATCAAAATATGATGAGTTCAAAATTCTACCTCATGAAAAAGTCAATGAAATGTTTTCTTGCTTGAATGTGCTTATTGATGAAATTAATGCTCTTGACATTGCTTCTCTTGGCAAGGGACTCATCAACCGCAAGATTCTTATGCTCCTTACTAAGCCAAAGTAAAGCATCATCAACTCCATGCTTCAAAAAGAATCTCTTGATCACATTGAAGTTTCGGAACTTATTGGAGAGATTCACGCTCATGAGATGAGTTTGCTTGGGATGATGGAGGAATCATCTTCAAAGACAATTTCTCTAAAGGCTTCCACCAACAGAACAAATCTCAACAAAAAGAAAGTGGTTTAGCCTATCCCAAGTGAAGAAGAGCAAGCATCAAGTGAAGATGACGATGATGAGCTTGCATCAATGATGAGAAAGTTCTCTCGCTTGAACTCCAAGATTGCCAAGAAGGGATACACCTTTGACCCCAAAAATAAAGCATTTCTACCAAAGAGAGATGACAACAATACTTGCTATAATTGTGGTGATCAAGGCCACATCTCCTATGATTGTCCAAAACCGGACAAAAGAAGAGAGAACCACAAGGGCAAGCATCGCAAGCTTGAAGATAGTGAGGATGACGAAGAGGACAAGCCCAAACCAAGATTCTTTGGGAAGAAGAAGCATGACAAAGGCAAAAAGGTAAAACTCTTCCCAAAGAAGGGGAAAGGTCCACAAAAGGTGTTCATGTGTGAGGCAAATGAATGGATTACCGACGAAGAATCAAGTGATGAAGAGAGTGAGGCGGAAGAAGAAAGCTTGGCCGGCCTTGCCATTGACAACAATGATGGTTCATCTCTTCATCCACCTCCCATGTGCCTCATGGCTAAAGGTAACACCAAGGTATGTGATGACTCTAGTGATGATGAGCTTTCCCCCGATGATTTAACTTCATTGATAAATGAATACCACACTATCATTAAAAGGGAAAAGAGTAAGGTTAAGGCTCTTGAAGAAGCTCGTGCTAAGCTTGAGAGTGCTAACCTCGATTTGCTTGACAAGTATGAAAGCATACTTAAGGAGCATGACACGCTCAAATATCATGTCAAGCAAGTTGAGGAGGATAAGGCTCAAATCAAGCTAGATCATAATGAGCTTGATGTAGCACACCAAGCACTCTTGGGAAAGCACAATGAGTTAATCCAAGAACATCAAGTACTTAACCTTGCTTATGAAGTTCTTGATCAAGAATTGAAAAATATAAAGAAAGAAACCCTTAATAATAAGGTATCTATTAATTCTCATGTCACTAATGTCTTGCATAAGTCTTTGCCTTTGAAATAGAATGCTAGAGAGAAGGACTTGTTGGAAGAAATTGAAAGTCTCCGAACTAGTGTCGCAAGACTATCTAAGGGAGAAGTTAAGCACAAAGAAATCCTCTTCCAACAAGCAAAGGCCTACCACAAGAGAGGACTTGGATCATTCCCGGTGCCCAACAAAGGAAAGGTGCCCTCACCGGAGCTCAAAACAAGCTTCATCAAGGAAGTTTGTTCTTATTGCCAACATTGTGAGGTCACCGGTCACCGTACAAAGGAGTGTCCTCTTCCTAATCGGCCTTCTCCAAAATTTCCTACTAACTACAAGTCTACTTTTGATAATCATTACTATCTCTTGAGTAAACTAGATGGAAAGGTGAAGGCAAGGTTCATTGGCAAGGGCATGAAGGGGAAGCTTCCCAAGCAACTTTGGGTCCCAGAAACACTTGTATCACACATACAAGGACCTAAGTTGGCTTGGGTGCCTAAAACCAAAAATTGAGTTCATATGTGTAGGTGAACCAAAAAGCCGAAGGAAAGCATTGGGTACTCAATAACGGGTGCACTCAACACATGACCGGCAACGATGGTATGTTCACCTCCATAGAGAACCCCGACAATCATGAACAAGTCACTATTGGTGACAATTCTAAGGGGAAGGTAATTCGGTTGGGTAAGATTGTATTTTTCACATGGTTTATTCATTTCAAATATGTTGTATGTTAAGTTACTTAGTTTCAATTTGCTTTCTATTGCACAAATTTTGTGATCTTGGACTAACGTGCACCTTTAGCAAGAATGATGTTGTTGTGACAAGCCTAAAGTTGAGGAGAGCAATGATCAAGGGGGAGCTTCAAGTTCCAAAATCAACACATCTATGGTACCTCAAGTTGACGAAGAAGAGAAAGATGATCCATTGCCGACACAAGATTCACAAGCCACACAACATCAAGAAGAAGAACAAGTCCATGATCAAGTCCAACCACAAGAAGAGCAACACGCATCACCTCCGCCATGTGCTTCACAACCAATTATGAGGCATGGATGCATCTCCAAGGCGCATTCGATTGATCAAATTATCGGAAGTCCGTCAAGGGGAGTAAGTACACGTTCTCGCCATTTCGCTACATTTTGTGAGCACTACTTGTTTGTTTCATGTGTAGAACCCACTCACATTGAGGAAGCGCTCCAAGATCCAAATTGGGTGATGGCCATGCAAGAAGAACTTAACAACTTCATCCGCAATGAAGTTTGGGTGTTGGAGGAGCGACCCAAGGACAAGAACGTCATTGGGACAAAGTGGGTGTACCGCAAAAACAAGACGAGAACGGTGTTGTGATCCCCAACAAGGCAAGACTTGTGGCCAAGGGTTTCTCGCAAGTTGAAGGACTAGACTTTGGAGAGACATTTGCTCCGGTCGCTCGACTAGAAGCCATCCGTATACTTCTTGCTTTTGAATCACATCATAATATAAGGCTTTATCAAATGGATGTGAAAAGTGCCTTTCTTAATGGTTATATTAACGAGATTGTCTATGTTGAACAACCTCCTGGGTTTGAAGATCCGAGGAATCCTAATCATGTGTTTAGGTTGCACAAGGCGCTCTACGGGCTCAAGCAAGCACCTAGGGCGTGGTATGAACGACTACGGGATTTCTTGATCATGCAAGGATTCAAGATCGGCAGGGTGGACACTACACTCTTCACCAAAGACATCGACGGAGAATTATTTATTTGTCAAATTTATGTCGATGATATTATTTTTGGTTCAACTAACGAAGCTCTTAGCCATGAGTTTGGCAAAATGATGTCTAGGGAATTCGAGATGTCGATGATTGGAGAGCTCAACTTCTTCATTGGATTTCAAATCAAGCAACTTCGAGAGGGAACCTTCATCTATCAAGAAAAGTATACCAAGGACCTCTTGAAGAAATTTGAGATGGGAGATTGTAGCTCAAGAAGTACTCTAATGGCAACAAATTGTCATCTCGACGCGGATAAGTACGGTAAACCTATTGACCAATCTAATTACCATTCTATGATTGGCTCATTGCTTTATCTTACCACATCTAGGCCCGATATCATGTTTAGTGTATGCTTGTGTGCTCGTTTTCAAGTGGCACCTAAAGAATCGCATCGGAAGGTGGTCTTTAGGATACTTCGGTATCTCAAGCATACTCCAAGTGTAGGCCTGTGGTACCCTAAAGGTGCAAAATTCCATCTCTTGGGTTACTCGGATTCGGACTTTGCCGGATACCATGTGGATCGCAAGAGTACCTCCGGTGGGTGCCACTTGCTTGGGCGTTCCCTAGTATCTTGGTCTAGCAAGAAGCAAAATCCGTTGCTTTGTCTGCGGCGGAAGCAGAATATATAGCGGCCGGTGCATGTTGTGCCAAAATTCTCTATATGAAGTAAACCCTTTTGGACTTTGGTATTAAACTTGGTTGTGTGTCTCTCCTTTGTGACAATGAAAGTGCAGTTAAGATTGCTAAAAACCCCGTTCAACACTTCCGCACTAAGCACATTGATTCGCCATCATTTCTTGTGGGGCCATGAAGCTAAGGGAGACATCTCCTTGCGAGGTGTTAGGTCCGAAGAACAATTGGCGGATATCTTCACTAAACCACTTGATGAGAAAACTTTTTCTAGACTAAGAAGTGAATTAAATGTGCTAGATGCATCAAATGTCATGTAAGTTGCCATGGTCATGTAAGAATGCATCTCATATAGGTCTTGTCTAACTTTCAAAGGATAGGGGTGAGCAAGGGTTAGCTTGGGATGGAGGTTCTTTTGGGTTTCCCTAAGGCTTGGAGAGTGGCTCTCCCTGAATAATCCTTTTGAAAGGTTCAAATTTGGCAAGATAGATTTAATTTATGCCTTGCATGATGCCTGCCATATAGACTTGCACTCATGTTTAATTTCTTGCATTATAAATTGTTTGGCATTGCATACGGTAGATTGTCACAAAGGAGAACCCACTTCATGAGAAAGAGACCTATTTGAAATGCAATATCTCCACTCATGTTATGTGGAGAGAACAAAATTTTAGGTGCGTTAATGCCTAAAGGAACATGCTTTAAAGAGATAGAAGTCTTCATCCTCTAGCTCACAAAGCATGGGCCTTACATTTTATTTGGATGTTTCTCTTCCTTGATTTTTTTCGGTGTTCTATTTGCTTTAGGGCTTAGCCAAGTTATTGGCAACTAGTCTTTTTGAGGGGTAAGGGGTTGCCCAAAACGTCCTAAGTCATGTGTTTTTCATTGTTTGTTTGTTTGAGTCAAAGGACATATATGGGATGTTGCTGTTTTGTAGTCATCGGATTATCCGATGATTAGGCCAGAAGCATCATCGGATCAGTTTGTGCTCAAGTGCCAAGGGTTAGCTCAGTCAGAAAGTCAAATCAACCAACGAGTTCATTCTGAGAAACATCGGAGCATCCGATGTTCACATTTCTGGAGTTGTGCCAAATTCAACCGATGCTAATCCTTTCATCGTCGGTGCATCCGATGCCAATGGTACATTTGGAATACCCTTACTGTACCATTCGACCGATGCATCCCTCATCCTACGTCGGTTCATCCGATGTTAAATTTTGAGCTAGGGTTCGGGCCCCACCTATTTAGTGCCTCTTCGCCTTCGTTTTTCTCTCTCCCTGACTTTGCTCTCTGCCACCGACGCCCCGACGCCTCCTCTCCGCCGTCGCCGCTCCTTGTCTCTGGCCGCCGCCACCCTCCAAGCGCCGCCCTCCGGCCGCCGCTGCCCTCCGGCCGTCGCCACCGCTCAGCGCCGCCGCCCCACGCAGCGCCGTCGCCTTCCCACGCAGCGCCGCTGTAAGACCTATGTGTGCTGAATACATTGGCTTGTAGTGAATATACTTGCTTTGAAACTAAAAGTTTTGAATATCACCAAAACACCTTTTTATTAAGGTCCGTCTAGTTTTGGTTAGCTCCGGTGAGTTTTGTTTTTAGCTCCGACATGTTTTTGTTAGCTCCGGCTCAAGGTCTAGGTTGCTCTGGCAAGGTCCAGAACTTGACTGCAAAGCTTCTGTTTTTCATTAGCAATGTTTCGTACTTGCTTTACATCTCTAGAAAGATTGCTAGGTATTCATTTGCTAAGTCTTTGGTGCGTTTTTGATTGATATGGATGATATTGTGTTACTGTGGTTTTGCATCATGCTTATGTGAGGTTCTCATGTAAGGTGTTGTGTTTGAAACTAACTTGAGTCAAGTCGAGGACTTGGGCTCGTATGGATTGGTTGTTTATTCATGTTCAGGTGTTGCTTGAGTTCAAGACATGGCTGGTGATGGGATCCATTGGACTAGTCTCAGGGAGGAGATGAGGTTCGAACAACCAAATTCAGGAGGAATTGTGGTTCAGCTGATCAGGAGGTTGCGCAACATGATTGAATCAAGAACAATGCATGTGAAGATATCATGGATGTCATTGCAAGATGTTTGCATGTGTGCAAGGAGTGCATGGACGTGGCTACATGGTTCCGAGACGTGATGAAGAGATTTGGACGTAAAGAGTTGGTCGGAAAGGTCCAACCGACTAGGTTATGGACTTAGGCTACGGCCGAGTCGGGTTTGACTCAAATATGGAAAGATTTGAGTTGGTTATGATAGGATTTCGTGTGGGTCACGAATTTGAGTTGTTTTATGAATATAGTATATGTTCCTAAGGTGTTTGGAAGTCTTAAGATTGCTTCTATCTGCGTATAGAAGAATCCTAAGCAGTTATGGAAAGTTACGATTCGTGAACAAAGTAGGATTAGGTTCCTGATTTAAGTTGAGTTGGCTTTCAAACTGGTTATATAAGCAAGGGAGCCCAGAGCTCGTGGTGTACGACTTTGGGTCTGTTCCTCTTGTGTTCTATTGAAAAAATTTGGAGTTTGAAGGAACTTTTGTGCTCTGTTCGTCCGACTTGTTCCAGACAAGTTTTACTCGTCGAGTTTCTGGACAGCACTACCTTTCGTCGGTGCTTTTATCATAACTCTAGTTTTAAAGATCCAATTGATGTGATTCTTTTTGGGTTGTCTTCACAACTTGATTATCTATCATCTTTCAAAATTTCACGGTCATTGGATTTGTTTCTATGATCTACACGAGTTTCTTTGCAGCGTTCCAGAACTGTTTTTTTCTCGGGTAGGGCAGATTGACCTTTGTTTGATCTTTCGATCATAACTTGAATTTTGCTCGACGGATTTGAGTGATTCTTGTTTTGTTATATTCGTGACTTGATTCTCTCAGATATCTATCATTTTGTCACAGTGAAACACGTTAGATTAGTCTCACACATGATTTCTTTAACATATCGTTTTTCTGCCGAAGGGGTTGGGGTTTAATTGTTTCTGCTGCGTAAGATTTTTAAATATACCATTCACCCCCCTCTGGTAGCTTTTCACGTGCTCTTTGATCCTACAATTGGTATCAGAGCCACGGTGTTCTAATCTTTGTGATTTGCGCGTGTTTTTGACTAATCATCATGGAGAAGTACTCTGCCGAACCTTGTGTGTTTGCTGGTAATTATTTTCAGGTTTAGAAGGCACGCATGGAGGCTTTCATCCAGACACAAGTCTTTGCAATATGGGAGAAGGTATACAAGCCTTACGAAGTGCCATCAAACGATCAAGTTACAGCTACAAATATGAGAGATGTCGACAACAACAACAAGGCTTGGAACTTGATCATACAAGGATTAACACAAAGCGACTTCGACCATGTTGCACACCTCCGATCTGCATACGATGTGTGGAAAGCACTTTGTGACTACCACGAAGGATCCAACACGATCAAAGAGGTAAGGCAAGACATGTTCAAGAAATTATACATGCGTTTCGAGATGCAACCCGGTGAGTCCATTGATGACCTTTTTGCTCGCTTTAATATGATTCTCAGCAACTTGCGTAGTGTCAATGTTAATTTTTCAGATGCTGAAAATGCTAGGCAATTGCTAAGTGCATTAGATATGTGAATTTGGGGGATGAAAGTCACATCTATTCGTGAATCTACTGTCATGAGTTCACTTACTTTAGATGTGCTATATTCCAAGTTAAAAACTCATGAAATTGACATAATCTCACATAAGAACCCCAACAAGTCTATTGCTTTTGTTTCTCAACGTGATATGCCTAGCTCCAGCCAATCTTCATCTTGTGGTACACTTGATTTGTTGTCCTCTCTAACCCTTGAACAGATTGAGGAGTTTCCAGAGGAGGAGCTAGCACTTCTCCCTACGAGGTTCTCAAAAGCATTTTAAAATGTGAGAACTAGAAGGAGAGGAAGCTCCGGATCTCAACGATGCTTCGAATGTGGTAAGACAGGACACTTTCGTATAGATTGTCCTAACCTTTCAGGTCCTACCTCCCGGGAAGAAAAACAATCAAGGATAAAGCACTCCTCAACAAACGATAAGAAGAAAAAGAAGGGCTTTACAGGTCGCCAACTGGTGAACAATTTTATCTCCACACTCCAGGAACTTGGCTCAAGCGACGTGGACATTGGAAGTGACGAAGATAAAGATGATTTGGCAAACTTGTGCTTTATGGCGAGCAAGTCAAGATCAAGTATGGAGGAGGCAGAACACAACAGTGACAATGAAGAGGTATGTCCTACTTGCAAAGAAATGTGTGATGCTATTTCTCGTGCCACTATTATTTTTAAGAAAAAGGACAAAAAGCTTAGGGATAGTGCTGCTAAAATGTAATTACTAGAATCTGAAATCAACCGTTTAAAAACTTTGATTCCTAGTGATGATGCATGTCCCTCATATGATTTAATATATGAACAATTGTCCTCATTTAGAAGTGCGCACACCTCCACACTTGATAAACTTGAGTTAGAAATTGAAAAGAACAAAGAACTTGCTGCACTTAATGATAAAAACTTGAAAGATGCTAGTTGTTCTACAATTGATTTGCATTGTTCTACTTGTGATGATCTTGATAAGAAACTATAGGATGCTATGAATGAAATTTCTATATTGAACAATGCTTTACGTTCTCATGAAGTTAAATTTTGTTCTAATTGCAAACTAAAGAGAAAAACTTCATGTGAAAATTGCCTTGATCTGTCCAATAAACTTGATGACATGCATAGGACATTAGATCGGTTTTGTAATGGGAATAAGTACCTATACTTGCTGTTGAATTCGTCCAAGTCTTGCAATGATAAAACTAGTTTAGGTTTTGATTCTCATGCTCATGCTAAGGCACATCCACCTAAAATTTTAAAGTCATTAGGAAGTGGTTTGATTCAAACAGTTCCTAAACAAAAAGAAGTGGTTTTCAAATCTGCAGGAGTGTTGTCTCATTCAGTTTCAAATAAAAATATTGTTTGCTCATCTAGACATGAACACAAAGTTAAATTTCATTGTACCTACTATGGTAGAGATGTTCATGTCATAGATTTTTGTTGTAGACTAGATAAACAACAGAAAAGGGAAAGAATGGTTGCTAGATCTCATAACTTTCATGCAAAATTTGCTGCACATATTGAACCAAATGTACAACCTGCTGTTTTGAGTCAAAAACATTCAAAGTTTACCTCTGGACCTTCTGTTTTTGCCTCCGAAGCTACTGATTTTTGTGCTACACAAGTGACACCTTATAGGTCAGTAGTTATGAATAAAAAAATCTCAAACTTTGACTCATAAACCTGTTGTTTTGTCTCAGGTTTCGCGTGTTTTTCCTGCTGCACGTCGCATGACTCAGTACTGGATTCCTAAATGCCTTTTGACTAACCCCAGTATTGAGTCATCGACGTATTGTGCTTCTATGTAGGTTACACGTTTGAGTAAGGAGAACATTTGGATTGTGGATTCAGGTTGCTCACGCCACATGACCGGTAACAAAGATTGGTTCTCCTCCCTCTCTTTTCTGTCATGTGTAGAGAATGTTACTTTTGCCGATAATTCTTCAACTTCTATAATTGCCAAAGGTTCGGTTAGAGTAAATGATCACTACATTTTGAAAGATATGGCACTTGTCAAAAATTTGAAATACAACTTGCTTTCTGTTTCACAATTGCTACATGAAAATCTAGAAATTATTTTCAATAAAAACTACTGCAAAGTTGTAGGTTCAAATAGTGAGCTTATTTTTAACATGTCACGGTTTGGAAGAGTTTTTAAAGCTGATTTTGATATGTCTTTCTCTAAGCATAGATGTCTAGTTGCTAATGATTCAAAGGACTTTTATTTTTGGCATCGTAGACTTGGTCACTAGGCTTTGATCATCTAACACGTGTTAGTGCTCTTGATCGCATACGTGGGCTGCCTAAGCTTAAAGGGGACAAAGAAATTGTGTGCTCTTCTTGTAGACATGCTAAGATGGTTGCAGGTTCACATACTCCTCTCACAATGATCATGACAACTGAACCGGGTCAACTTTTGCACCTTGACACCATAGGACCTTCACGTGTTCAATCCTTCGAAGGTAAATGGTATGTTCTTGTTATTGTTGATGATTATTCTAGATACTCTTGGGTTTACTTTATGGCATCTAAGAATGAAGCTTTTAGTACTTTGGGACTTTATTTCTTAGATTATCAATTGATCACCCAAGATCTTTAAAGGCAATTAGAAGTGATAACGGAACTGATTTTAAAAATCAATCTTTTGATCACTTTTGTGCTGAAAATAGAATAGATCATCAATTTTCTTCACCATATGTACCTCAACAAAACGGTGTTGTAGAAAGAAAGAACAGAACCTTAGTTGAGATGGCTAGGACTATGTTTGATGAATATCAAACTCCTAGGAAATTTTGGGCTGATGCGTTAGCAACCGCTTGTTATGTCTCAAATCGTGTTTTCTTGCGTGCTAAGCTAGGTAAAACACCATATGAGCTCCGGTTTGTACATAGGCCTAGTGTTACACACTTTCGGGTCTTTGGTTGCAAATGCTTTGTTAATAAACATGGTAATCTTGATAAATTTGAACCTAGATCCATTGATGGCATGTTTCTTGGTTATCCATCTCATACTAGAGGCTACCGTGTGCTTTTACTTGACACTAACAAAATTATGGAGAATTGTGAAGTGTCTTTTGATACAACTAGCCCAGGTACTAGCTCAAACATTGCAGGTCCAGATCCATATCCGCAGGGGGGGAGCATTTTCATTGAAGATGAGGAAGAATTGGAGCTGCAGACCGAAAATTCAGCAGCTAAAGACTTTGGTTCAGCTCCGGATGTTAATTCTCAACTAGCACCGACAACCATCAATGCTGATTCAAATCATCCTTAAGTCACAAGCTCATCGATTTGTGATGAACATGAAGAAGAAGAAGCTTGTGAGACATCTGTTCCCCTACGGTTTTACAAAGATCATCCCCCACAATAGATGATTGGAAGCTTGCACGAACGAGTCACACGGTCCAGCAATGATGAGTTCCGAATTTGAAATGAGTATGATGGGTGAACTCACTTACTTTTTGGGGCTGCAAATCAAGCAAACCAAGGAGGGTACGTTTGTGCATCAAACGAAGTATACAAAAGACATCCTAAGGCGCTTCAACATGGACAAAAGCAAGCCTCTTCGGACACCAATGGGAACAGCAACAACACTTGGACTTGATGAAGATGGTGAACCTGTGGATCAAAAAGAATATAGAAGCATGATCGGATCACTTTTGTACCTCACGGCATCAAGACCAGACATACAATTCAGCGTATGTCTTTGTGCACGGTTTCAAGCTTCCCCACGTGCTTCACATCGTCAAGCCATCAAAAGGATTCTCAGGTACTTACATGGAACCCAAGATTTTGGCATTTTTCTTCCTTCTTCCTCAACCGTTACTTTGAAAGCTTTTTCCGATGCTGATTTTGGAGGTTGTAGGATTGATAGGAAAAGTACTTCTGGTGCTTGTCATTTTCTTGGTAATTCTCTTGTTGCTTGGTCCTCTAGAAAACAAAATTCAGTTGCACAATCCACAGCCGAATCTGAATATGTAGCTGCTGCTAGTGCTTGCTCACAAATTCTTTGGATTGTTCAAACACTTAAGGACTATGGGGTTGATCTAGATAGTGTTCCATTGTTCTGTGATAACACTAGTGCCATTTGCATTGCTAAAAACTCCGTGCAACATTCTAGAACTAAGCACATTGACATTAAGTATCACTTTCTCCGAGATAATGTTGAAAAAGGAAACATTGTGCTTCACCATGTAGATACCGAACAACAAGTGGCTGACATTTTTATAAAACCTTTGGATTTCACTCGTTTTTGTTACATTCGTAGTGAAATAGGGGTTATGCATCCTCATGGCTTAAATTGAGGGGGAGTTTTGAAACTTGGGAAGTATATGTGTGAGTCTGAACTAAAACAATATGAGCATAGTATTTCATACATATATGATTTTGTGATTCCTTTTACATGCTGAAAGTTCTTACTACATTACTCATGTTATACATTTTGTAGTTTTTCCCATGTCTAGTAACTGGAATAATTACTTACACTAAAACTGGTCATGGTCGAACTTTCTTGCTGTTTTGAACTTGTTACATGTTCACAAGTGCTTTTAATCATTAAGAATTAATCAAGTAATCAACTCACATGTTGAGTTTTTATGAACAAATATAAATTGAGAAAAGATCAAGAGAATATGGATGCATCGCACTTCTTTTTTTGAGATGGCTTATCATTGCACTTAGATATGAACTTGGAAGAAGTTGTGTATGACTAAAACCATGTCCTTAAGCTTCTGATTGTCAAATGACATAGGCTTGGCTTGGTTGGTTAGAATAAGGCAGATGCGCATATAATCTCTTGCAAATATCATATGATCTAAATTTATGCTTTGAAAAATAATAAAATGCAGCAACTAGTGTCATGATTTCAGGTTTTGAAATAGTTAAGTTTATGAGATCATGACTTACTTAAATTGAAAATTACATTTGATCTCTAGCATGGCTTACACTACTTTATGTATCTCATTGTTGTTATAGTGTAAGTTACTTGATAGTATAACTTGGATGAGCTTTCGTTATATGTATATGTTATAATATGCTCATAAAAACTAAAGTTGGAGAGATAATTTGTTTATATGCTCATGACTTGCTGAATACATTGTCAAAGGGGCAGAGATAAGCATGAAGAGAAAGAGAATTTATGCATAAGGAGAGATAATAAAGGGGGAGAGATAATATGGGATAATTTTTGGATTTTTGGATTTTCTTCACATTTTACTTTTGATTTACATAGGGGGGGAAATTGTCTTCAAAACTTTTATGTGAGTAAGCCAATGTTCGGATTTTAAATGGTGTTGCCAATGCATTCATCAAGGGGGAGATTGTAAGACCTATGTGTGCTGAATACATTGGCTTGTAGTGAATACACTTGCTTTGACGATAAAAGTTTTGAATATCACTAAAACACCTTTTTATTAAGGTCCGACTAGTTTTGGTTAGCTCCGGTGAGTTTTGTTTTTAGCTCCGACATGTTTTTGTTAGCTCCGGCTCAAGGTCCGGGTTGCTCTGGCAAGGTTCGGAACTTGACGCAATGCTTCTGTTTTTCATTAGCAATGTTTCATACTTGCTTTACATCCCTGGAAAGATTGCATAGTATTCATTTGCTATGTCTTTGGTGCGTTTTTGATTGATATGGATGATATCGTGTTACTGTGGTTTTGCAACATGCTTATGTGAGGTTCTCACGTAAGGTGTTGTGTTTGAAACTAACTTGAGTCAAGTCGAGGACTTCGGCTCGTATGGATTTGTTGTTTATTCATGTGTAGGTGTTGCTTGAGTTCAAGACATGGCTGGTGATGGGATCCATTGGACTAGTCTCAGGGAGGAGATGAGGTTCCAACAACCAAATTCAGGAGGAATTGTGGTTGAGCTGATCAGGTTGCGCAGCTTGATTGAATCAAGAACAATGCATGTGAAGATATCGTGGACATCATTGAAAGATGTTTACACGTGTGCAAGGAGTGCATGGATGTGGCTACATGGTTTCGAGACGTGATGAAGAGATGTGGACGTAAAGAGTTGGTCGGAAAGGTCCAACCGGTTAGGTTATGGACTCAGGCTGCGGCTGAGTCGGGTTTGACTCAAATATGGAATGATTTGATTTGGTTATGATAGGATTTCATGTGGGTCACGAATTTGAGTTGTTTAGGAATGTGGGATACGTTCCTAAGGTATTTTGAAGTCTTAAGATTGCTTCTATCTGCGTATAAAAGAATCCTAAGCAGTTATGGAAAGTTACAATTCGTGAACAGAGTAGGATTAGGTTCCTGATTTAAGTTGAGTTGGCTTTCGAGCTGGTTATATAAGCAAGGGAGCCCAGAGCTCTTGGTGTACGACTTTGGGGCTGTTCCTATTGTGTTCTATTGAATAAAATTCATAGTTTGAAGGAACTTTTGTGCCTTGTTTGTCCGACTTGTTCCAGACAAGTTTTACTCGTCGAGTTTCTGGAAAGCACTACCTTTCATCGTTGGTTTTATCATAACTCGAGTTTTACAGATCCAATTGACTTGATTATTTTTGGGTTGTCTTCACAACTTGATTATCTATCACCTTTCAAAATTTCACAGTCATTGGATTTGTGTTCTATGATCTACACGAGTTTCTTTGCAGCATTCCAGAACTTTTTTTTTCTCGGTAGGGCAGATTGACCTTTGTTTGATATTTCGATCATAACTTGAGTTTTGATCGACGGATTTGAGTGATTCTTGTTGTGTTGTCTTCATGACTTGATTCTCTATGATATCTATCATTTTTGTCACTGTGAAACACGTTTAGATTAGTCTCACATATGATTTCTTTAACACATTGCTTTTCTCCCAAAGGGGTTGGGGTTTAATTGTTTCCGCCGCGTAAGATTTTTAAATCTACCATTCACCCCCCTCTGGTAGATTTTCACGTGCTCTTCAATCCTACAGCCACCACTCCACGCAGCACCACCACCACCTCCCCACGCTTCACCGCCGCCGCACCACCGCCGCCGCCCTAAGTGTCGTCCGCCACGCCATGCGCCCTAAGAGCCCCATTGTTGTCCCGCAACTTCGCCGCTAGGGTTCGTCGGCCGCGTCGATCTTTGCATCGCCATCCTGTGCGCCCAAGATCGTTGTCCCGCGTGCTCATCTTCACCGTCGTCATGGGTCGTGACAAGAAGGGAAAAGGCAAGGTTATTGAGGAGCCGGCAGCTAAGAAGCAGAAGTTGTCGAAGGAAGAGAAGAAAGCCCTGATGGCCGCTCGCGCCGCTGAGGAGCGAGAGCGTGGCCGAGAAGGATCGCTGGGGATATGGGAGGCCCGACAGAGGCAGCCTCCGGTGCCTGAGGAGCCAGAGGAGGAAGAGGAGCCCGAGGTGCCGCTATTTCGCCGGCGCTCAGTCAGGACCCGTGGGGGTCATCCAGCTGCAGCCCCGAGACCGAGACCTTCAGCAGCTGACCTTCAGGAGGACAGGGCGGCCCAGAGAGCCGTCTATGAGATGGACACCAACATCCATGTTGGTGAGGGTGTCCGCCTGACAGATTACAGGAAGTTGAAGGCCAAGCAGCTCAGGAAGCTTAGGTGGAGCATTTTACTTGAGGAGTGGTTCCCGCAGCCAAGAGAGTCACTTGTGGACAGCCGCTTCTGTACCATGACACAGGCGTCGCTATACGAAACTTACAGATGTTGGGGCCATAAACTCTTCCAACATAACTTTCTTGACTGGGATCAGCTTGCACTTGTAGCCGGGACAGAGATACGCCCTTACTTTGAGAGGCACAGAGGGCTAGTGGAGCTGATGTCTTACCAGCGGGGTGCCTACGTGGACTGGGTCCAAGTGTTTTATTCCACACTCACGTCTCTGAGGGTCGCGGATCCATTGATTTCATGCTCATGGGCCAGCATCATCACTTGACTCGAAAGACGTTGGGATAGCTGCTAGGCGTGGGTCTTCACGGCACATGCCTACACAAGAGAGTATATGGACAGCCTGACCCACCGAGGAGGCCGCTCACTGGAGGTGTGGAACCACCGTTTGAGGAGATACAATGACTGTTTGCTCAACCTCTCTCTCCAGACCAGCCAAGGGTACCGGCTCTACTTTCTCCAGCTGCGCGCACTATGCACCTTGCCTTGCACCGCACACTTCTACCCAGGTTCGGCTACCTTGAGGGGTTTACCAGCTTGCAGCAGACTCTCCTGTTCTATGTCATGAACAAGATGGAGTTCGACATTGTGGATATCCTGATTTTTGAGATGGAGGACGTTATCACTGATGGAGTTGGGATGATGAGGCAGCTTGTGTTTGGTCACTGGATCAGTCACTTGTTCTACTTGATAGCTCCAGAGGGGTCCGCCGTGCGTGACAGTCTCACCGACGAGAGCATCACACGGTTCAGGCACTACTGTGCTCCAGCTCCTGGAGATCGCCGCCTTGGCCGTCCAGTGGAGCGTCAGGTCCATTCTCGTCTATTCTACGAAGATTGGTCAGACCTGGAGAAGGAAGATGAGATCCTAGCACAGGCTGAGGCTCATGGTGGGGATCTGCAACACATCTGGTCCGAGAGCGACACTAGTGATAGTGTCGAGGAGTACTTTCCAGCTCCTCCCTCACCCAGGCAGCACGACGCGGAGGCTGGAGGCTCGATTGCGCCACCACCAACTCCACCTCTGGTGTCCGAGGCACAGGTCTCTTAGCCATGTGAGCTTACTTCTCTACTTTTGCAGATGGTTGAGCAGCAGCGACTGGAGAGTCTTGCAGCTGAGCAGGCCCGAGCTGAGCAGGCTACGTGTCTCTTGGAGCTCCAGCAGCAGCAGTAGGAGATGCAACGACAGATTGCCCGCAAGAGGCGAGAGGACACTGACAGGCTTACTGGGCTGATTGATCAGATGCACCAGCATTCTCTTGACCAGCAGCAACAGACGCAGCAGGCTATGATGGGCATCTTGGGGTTGATCACCAACCTCTACACTCAGACCGGGATTGCTCTGCCATCACAGCTTCCGGGTCTAGCTCCAGGTCCGCCTGTCCTGGCTCCAGCTTCAGCACCAGTGCTGACTACGCCGATCCCGACGATCAGCATGTCACCACTTCTAGCTCCAGGTGCACCTATCCACTCTCCCTTGCCGGCTGCGACACTCTTCCAGCAGACTCCGGCGTCCGTTGTTAGTGCCCCTCTACCGGCAGTCCAGACTCAGCAGGCACCCGACAGCAGCTCCCATAGCACCCGTCACCTCCACTCCACCCTTAGTAGCAGCAGGCAGCAGCTCCGACAACAGCAACCCCGACAGAGACCAGTTCGTCATCGCCTCGAGGACTCAGGATCCTTAGGCACTCGACTTCCCTTTTCGGTGTCTTGATGCCAAAGGGGGAGAAGAGTCAGGGGGAGGGATAGCTTAGTCCCAGGGGGAGTCCTAGTTGTAGGGGGAGTTTATCTTTTTGGGAGTCTTTTGTAATTTGGGCGATTTGCTACTCTTTTGCTATTTGTTGGTTATTCATGTGCCACTTAATTCTCTCATGTGTTATTGATCGTTGAGCTTTCGAGTTATTGATCGCTTTTGAGTCTTCAAGTTTAATGTGCCAAATCTTGTACTTATTGCATATCCTCTTGAGTATCGTATTTTCAATTTCATTACTATTATGCTTTACTTGTTGTGTTGTCATCAATCACCAAAAACGGGGAGATTGAAAGCATCTTGGCCCCCATGAGGTATGGTTTCGGTGATTAATGACAACTGTTAGATATTACTAATGAATTTGTGGATGCAAGGTCTCTCATATCACTTATCACACTCAAATGAAATCTATATGAATATCATCTACTGCTCATTGGATAAAATTGGAGACCCCTAGACAATCATTCTATGAGGTCAATCGATTTTTATGAAGATTAGAAGAAAAAGCTCATATGTCAAAGTTATTCCATCAAAATTGACAACACCCAAGACTCGGTAATCATCAGAAAAATATCTTCAAACCAATGTAGAAGAGGTCAAAAAGAATTATTTAGAACAACTCGAAGCAGACAAAATCAACTCACCGGATCAATCGATGTTTCAAGAAAAAACACATCGGTCGAGTTGGTTTAGCAAAAGAAGAAGACCTCAGAGCTAAGTACTCACCGGATCATCCGATGAAGAAGAAAGTGTTATGTCGGTCAATCAATACAGTAAGCAATTACCCTGGACCAAGTGTAACACTGGATCATCCGATGTACAACTGTAAACACATCGGTCAATCACTCCAGTAAGCATTATTTCTGGACCAATCCTGGATGAAGTGTCACCGGATCATCCGATGATGAGGCAAGTGTAACATCAGTCTATCAACGGTCATATCTGACACAATGACATCAGCTAATTTGGATTCGACTGATGACAATTGAAGGGGGAACATCGGATCATCCGATGTTTGCAGAATAGTGATGTCCACCTACATTTCCAATGGCTATTTCGTGGAGGTTGGCTATTTATACCCCTTCAACCAGTCATTTCGATAAGTCTTGACAACCAAAGCTACTCTACACATTCTCAAGCATTCAAGACATTGAGCTATCACTTCTACATGATTTACACCACTTGTACACCAAGAGATAGGCTCAAACTTGCTAGAGATAGTGCTTGTGTGCTTCCATTCTTGGTGATTGAAGTCTCCAGTATAGTGAGAGCTGTAAGGGAGTGTCTCTTGGTGATTGCACTCACCGTGTAAGAGTCGGTGATTGGAGAGAGCCTTCCGAAGCTTGCCAAGACGGTTGTGGAAGCCCGGAGGATCCAACTTGTACAAGGCTTGAGATCCACCTTGCCGAGGTTGGCGAACGAAGAAGTTTAGTGAGGATCCCTGGTCTCGGTGACTTGGGAGTGGCTATACCCTTTGGTGGGTGCCACAACGTGGATGTAGGAAGATCTTGATGATCTTGATGAACCACGGGATAAATCTTCGTATCTTCGTGTCTCCTCGGGAGTTTGCGCTTTCTTCCTCTCCCCTTACACTTATGCATTTCATATACCGCAAAGTTACTATTCACTTGAATGCATGGGTTGTTTGCATAGGGAATTGGGCTTTTAGTAATTAAGTTTTTATCGCTTTAATTTTTGAAAAGAAGCCCAATTCACCCCCCTCTTGGGCATTCGACCCTTACAGGTGATCCTACTTGCTTCCCGGCTTTTCACGGGCTACAAGGCCTGTCTTTATAAAAAACAACATCCTTCAAACCTCGGATGTGATCGCCTTTAAGGAGTTTTTGAAGATTCCTCATACCAACATATGCTACCCGTCTATGCCACAGCCAACCCATGTTGGTTTTTGCAATCAAGCATGTGTCAAGTTCGGCTTTATCTTTGTTGAAGTCAACTAGATAAAGCTTTCCCTTTAACACACCCTTGAATGGAACCGAGTTATCACTCCTTCTAGAGACAGTCACAACATCATTAGTGAACTAACAATTATAACCCTTGTCACATAACCGGGATATGGAAAAACATGAGAAAGAGTATGTTGTGATGAAATTGCTATTTTACCGGTACTGAGCACCCTTCCTTGACTGTTATCGCCAAAATAAATGCCTTTTCGCTTGGATCTTCATTTTCTTCATATTCAACGAGCATCCTTCTTTCTCCGGTCATGTGATTCGTGCATCCACTATCTAGAACCCATTTTTCTCCACCGGAGGAATAAGACTGCAAAAAAAAATTACGGCTTGGTCTTAAGTAACCAAGCTTGCTTGGGTCCTTTGAGGTTAGTCACAAGTGATTTGGGCACCCACACATGATACTTGGTGTTCCCATGGTGTGGCCCAACTTATTTGGCATAAACTCTTTCGATATTACTTTTCACACGTACATATGAAGCAGAAAATGTTTTAAACAAAACTTGTTGTTTATGTGAGTTCCCAATGTTATACTTATCAACATTATTAAGTTTCTTAACTTGAGAAGAGTTTCCCTTCACAAAGACAATGTGTTCCTTGTTATTCTTGTGGCTTCTAGAATTTTACTTTTCACCATAAGAATATCCAAGGCCATATTTGACATTTGGTGGTCTTGAGATCAAGTATGCACTACGTGCATACTTGACCTTCTCCTTGTCAAATATGCCACTGTGGTAAGGTTGCTTGTCCTTCGTCAAGGTTGGCTTCTCTGTCAAATTAGTGTCAATTTTAGCACATGTACAAGCAATAGTAGTTGCACATTTTAGATGTTGAGAAGGTGAGCTTCAAGAGGATGAAGAGCCAATTTGCTTGAGTTACTCAACTTGTACCTCAAGGATCATGTTATCTTTGGTTAAGTTAGCAAGTGCATCCTTGATGATTACACTTGAGTTGCTTAACTTCAAGCAAGCTTCCATTCTTGAAGCTAACTCCAGTTCTAGTGATTTGCTTCGCTCCTTTTCAAGTTCAAGGAGCGTTTTGATCTTAAGATATTCCTCCTTTTGGAGGATGATCATATCTTCTTGATGATCTACTAGCTCCTCCTTATCAACAAGCTTATCCCTTAAGAATTTCATCTTAGCAGTAGTTTTCTTATCTAAACCACTAAGCAAGTGTTCATTTTCATCACAACTATATTTCTCATTAAATTATCACTATCACTAGCAAAGGAATACAAGGAGGAAGATTTAGTTGTTACCTTTCTTTTACCTTCCTTTGCCATTAGACATGTGTTGCAGTTGTCCGTCCATGCGCCATTGGTTGTGAAGAGGGTGGATTTCTTGGTTGTCTTCTTGATGGCTATAGTAGCCATCTCCGCTTCCTCTTCCGATGAAGACTCGTCATTGGAGTCCCACTCCTTCCCTAGATGCGCCTGTCTGAATTGCTTCTTCTTCTTGAACATCTTCTTGGGTTGAGGCTTGTTGTCCTTGGTCTTCCTCTTGTTTTCTTCATGAGAACAAAAGTATGCGACACAAGATTTTATCCCGTGGTTCGATTCCACAGAGGAAATATACATCCACGTTGAGGAGTCCACGGAGGATTGGGTCTTCACCAACCCTACCCTCGTCGAATCGCCACGGTGGCAGATTCTCTTCCACTAATCACAAAGGGGGCAAATAACCGTGTTCATGGGGCCTTCTCACAAGTTGAGGGCTCCCCAAGATTCACAATTGAGAACACCACCAAACACACTCAAATGATAGGCAACAAACAACAAGGGTGTGCGAGAGATTCAAACCCAACAGCTCCAGACGTGTAGAACGAGTCTCTCCTTTGATCAGTTGCTAATCCTCAAAGATTTGATCTTTCTAGGGATAGATTGTGTGGAGAGTTCTGTATTTTGGGCTCCTGGAAGGTGTGGCGGCACAGGGGTTCGAGAGTTTTGGTTGTAGGGCCGTACACCTCTATTTATACTACGATTATCAAAAGTTACAGTTAGGGTTTGCGATGTTCGGACTAGTCTGTGGTGGACTCCAGACTAGTCTGTTGTGCTACGTGTGAGAAACCCTAAGTGTTCCGAATTATCGGACTTGTCCAGAAATAAGCGGACTAGTCCGATTTGGTCTCTCGAAGTGTTCGGACTAGTCCGACACTTATCGGACTAGTCCAGTGAGGTGAACCTCATGTAGAATTGAGGACAAGTCCGCACTTGGAGGACTTTTCCGATTTTAGTCAGAGAGTTTTCGGACTAGTCTGTGGTGATATCGGACTTGTCCGTTTCTGTGTAAAGTGTGAGGTCCTGAGGACAAGTCTGCACTAGGGTGCACTTGTCCGTTTTTTGTCAGAAAGATGTCGGATGAGTCCGTGGTGATATCGGACTTGTCCATTTTTGTGCAGATGTGAAGTGTTGAGGACTAGTCCGCACTAGGGGGACTAGTCCGATCTTAGCCAGAGAGATATCGGACTAGTCTGTGGTCATATCGGACTAGTCCGGTTTTCCTGTGAATTGTGCAATGAGTTAAAATGTTTGTCAACTTGAGCTCTTGGGGTGTGTTTCTCCAACACACTCCATACACAATGATCTAATCTTTTCAGCTCTTGAGCTCTTTTCCTTATGATTCCTCATTCTTCTTTCCTTTTGAGCATTCCTCCTAATTTCCTTAAAATTTGCGCTCATCTCAATAATTTTGTTAGGATCTCATTTCTTTGTCATAAATCAACCAAAACCAACAAGGGATGCCTAGATGCACTTTCAGACGGCTTCTCTTATGCATAGATAGGTTGAGAGTGTGAGTAATGTACTTTCCGTTGCGTCTGTACTACTGTTGTACACTATATTGTAAACAATATCTTATTAAGAAATGAAAACTTTGTATATTTACTATGTCTTTTCATGTGTGTTGTTGGGTGTCACATCGCACGACACCACCCAATGTGATTCCTGGAATGTCCGAACCCCGGTCCTCACAATCAATATCCCGAACGAACAAGAGTGAGAGATGGTTGACTTGAGATGGCCGACATAGTGCATACTCGGGATGATGTTCCCCTTGACATCTTCATCTATTCATGTTCAGGTCCGTCGAAGTGTTCACTAAGACACTTCCCCTTGTACAACTAAGAAATAGTTCGTGGAGGTTCGTATTAGGATGGGGTGCTAATCATGATCAAGAACAAGGGTGAACTCAGAGGATTTTACTTGGTTTGGGCCGCTTGAGCGTAATACCCTACTCCACGGGGTGTGTGTTGATTGTATGAGCTTGTGTATGCTTGAGGTTAGCTTGGAATGACATTCTCTTTCCACCGCGTAACACAGCCCTTTTATATGCCAAGGATTGGATGTTACAGTGTGCACCGTGGCCCGGCATGTGGCCCTGGCGGTAATAAACCACCCTATACATGATCTATGGTGTTAAGGGTTGTTAATAGCGTGATAAAGTGCCTTAACAACAATGTTACAGGTCTTGATAGTCCTCTAATTGTGCATCATTAATATATCATTAATGACGCGTTAACCAGGTCTTGTAATGACCAATTGATAGCCCTTGAATGTCTGCGTTGTTAGAGATCTCATTGTCTTCCCTTTGCAGACATAGGTCCGTGAGTGTGACACGCTGGAGCTTCCCTCTGCGGGGAGGCAGATCCAAAGCTACTAGACACGTGGCAACACAGGAGCTTCTCCTGTCGGGGAGGCAGGTCCGGCACCCCATGACACGTGGTAGCACTATAGCCACCCTATGAAGGGAGGCAGGTCCGGTACTACAGGACACGTGGAAGCTCCGGAGCCACACTAAGGAGGGTGGTAGGTCCGACACTGTGGGTCATGTGGCAGTACTGGAGCCACCCTAAGGAGGGAGCAAGGTCCAGCACTACGGGACACGTGTTGTCTCCCGATGTCCACAATACTGGAAGGTGGATCTCGACGCATCTTCTTCTGGTACGAACGGATACCTGGTATACAGGGTATCGACAGTAGCCCCCGAGGCCACCCTTGGTGAGATTGTGAGGTTTTGATGACGAAGGTGGGGCCATTATCTCTCCCGCATTGCTGCTTCAAAGTTCTACTTTGGACATGCGACCTTTCTTGATTTGGTAGGTGAGACATATGACGTTCTAATCTCATGAAATTTAAGGGCGTCGGTTCCAAACATCATTTCGTATCGGTTTCCAACATAATCTTTGTAGCCCTGTCAGGCTTCCGCCCTCGGGCTTCCAACTTCCCATCATGACAATGATTCACCTGGTGTGACTTTTTAACAAAGTGGACCAGGGCCACCTTATCATTGATGAGGTAACTTCGTAGAGTGTGACTATAGTCCAGAGGCTTAATAAAGAGCGAGGCACTACAAGGAGCGAGAACTCTTACGCACTAATCTATTATTGCCATAGAGTTCTCCGTTGAACCCTTGCGCCGCGCTTCCACTTTTGCTCCACTTTGCGGCGATGGAACTTGAACCTCCCCCCCCAGCAAGAACACGAGTGATGAAGATCTCACCAGAGTTCAGAAGATGATGGGCTGGCAGAGTGACTCCTTCAACAATGCCATTCGATGCAGCAAGCTCCGGTTCAAAAAGGAGTTTGCCGGTGACATTGTTTACTTTTTGGCATATGCCATGGTCCGGCTGGTTCAGCTAGTATCAAACATCCTGTTTATGCTGCTGGAGTCATAAGAACTCCAACTTTACTACCTCCGACCTCACCCCATCTTGCTAGTGGCAATCTTCGTCCACTTCTGTGAGATGTGGGTAGGTGTGCCACCCTGCATCCCTGTCTTTTGAACCTTATTCACTCTCTAGATGACTGGCAAAGGTAACTGCTTGCTGGGTTCTTCTACTTCGTAAAGCGTAGGAATGCCCCATCGAAGTACAACAAGACCTTTCCTTTTCGGAAGTGGGAGACGTGGAAGACTGCTTGGGTGGTGATCCGGGTGGACCCTCATGACTAACTTGAGCTACAAGAATGACTTCCGATGATGGATTATGACTCTTAGGTGGAGCTCCCGGAGCTGTTTGAGAAGTACAAGCCCATGCTGACAAGGATCTGAGAATTGGTGGATGGAGGACTAAGGTCTTTGATGGTCCTCGGCAACTTCCTTACCAACCGTTGGGCACTTCTCAAGGAGTAAGAGTTCACAGCCTAGTCTTCCTTTGGACAAATGGATTTCCTCCGGATTGAAGTCGACCTAGGTACCAATCTTGACGAGCGCACTTTCAAGATCCATCTGCAGAATATGAACAACAAGGATTTTTCGAGGAATTACCTCAGACCTCCGGGTGAGTTTCTGCCTCTTAACGTAGTTCTGGAGGTGAGGAGAGAGTTGCAGAAGAAGATGATGCTGCTTGACAACATAGGTCTTGCGGTGCATTAGAGGAGCACTCTGCCAGCAGGGATTTCAATCCCTGGAGCTTCAGAGGGCAAGGCTCCTGCAGCTTCAAGCTAGAAGAAACCTGACTCGAGTAGGGGTAAAGGCAAGGAGCTTGTCAAATCCTCTAGCCAGAAGAGGAAGCTGACGCGTTATGATAGCAGTTCTGTCAGATCATGTCTGATAGAAGCAGTGCCGATATCTCACCCAACCTTTCAAGTTGGTACTGGTAGTGCCTCCAGCATTGGCAGCTCCTACTCCAGCCACTTAATCATCTTAAGATCCAGTGTCTATGGATGGCACTAGGTCCTGCGAGTCAACTCCGGTCCCGATGCCAGCGGCAGGCGTTGGGTCCGGAGTAATTCCTCCGACAATGGGGATTACCAGCTGAGGCAGCACCAGTGGCTGGCTCAACTCCTGGGACAAAGCCCAGAGCATCCGCCACACTGATGACGGTGGGTTCTAACTCCAGGGTCCAAGGAAGAAGTTTTGTTTCGACTCAAGCGGCAGTGTCCCCAGGTAATAATTGGCACCTAAACTTGAGTCTTCTTTTCGATTTTTGCTTTTTCCTGAACTCTTTGATCCTCTATTTCCAGAGTATCTAGAGCTTCTACTCTAGCACCTGCCAGCGCCTCCGCCCTAGAGACTGCGCCATTCGGAGCCACCAATTTTGAAACGGCCCCTCCGGTGCTTGAGGCAGTCAACCACGGAGCTCCCACACCTACTAGCATCGACACGATCTTGGTACTAGCGGTCGAAGAAGAAACCGCGGCTGCATCAGAGTACATGTAAGAAATACTAGAGCAAGCATCAATTGCTCCGGAGCCATGACGGCAGCTTCTGGTGCTATTGCTGGAGACTTTGGAAGCTGCGGTTGAAGCTCTGACACCTGTTCTAGAGGTGACAGTGCCATTGGCTGAAGATCCGGCTATAGGACCTTCCCCGTTTGCGCCAGAGGTACATTAGCTTTCGTAGACCATCCCTACTGACATCGAGCTGCTGGAGTCCATGCTCGTGCCATGGGCTCCAACGATTATTCCGGAAGACTTGGAGAAATCGAAGGACGAACCTCAAGTGGGGCCGGAGCCAATCCCCCTTGCATTGTCAATTGACAATGCCTATTCAAGCCTCCGCCAGGTCCAGCTCGTCTTTGACTATGAGCGCAAGTCCCTTGAAGAAAATCACAACACCCTGAGGCGTTGGTGCAAACAGTTGTACCTAAAGACGAAGTTGGCGCAATCTAAGCTTGCGGACCAAAGGGAGTGGTGAAAGCGGAGAAGGCCCAGCAGACGCATTTGAACAACGTGCTGAACGAAATGGAGGCTTCCATAAAGGCCCTCGATGAGAAGACCCGGAAGATCTATGAGCAGGCCAGAAAGGCCAACGAAGTGGCTGACAGTCGCTCGGAGAGTCTCAAAGCTTTGAGGGAACAACTTCTCAAGTGTCGGGATGAGCTTGACCATAAGGAGGATAAACTACAGGAAAAAGAGGATGAAATCCAAAAGATGAAGGATGAACTCTCTCAAAAGCTAGTATGCGGCGAGTAGGACTTGGCTAATCACGTGGAAAATTTCAAGTCCTGGTAAGAACAAGAGAAGCACCAAGTTTGGCTGGCATTGGAAGGAGTCAACAAAAGAGAAAATGATGTCTCTGCCATTGGAGGACAAGGTGAAGGTGACGAAGAAGGACCTTGCGAAACGGTGAGGCCGCATACACCTCCGAGAGAAGCAAATTGATGACCAAGAGAGGTTGCTGGCCGAAAGGATCCAGCAGCACACCAAAGAGGTTGAGTGATTCTCGAAGGAGGGTTCTGCGGAGCTTTCGTCTACAAGGAGGTCACTGGAGGATCTCAAGAGCGCAAGAGCAATTGAGTCCCAACAGATCTAGGACTTCCTCGGGTGAGTGAATGAAGCTCTGGTCCCTCTGGGATTTAACTCGACCCAACCGGCTGACCCGAAGCCAGAGATGGACAAGGCTTTGGTGGCACTGAACTCCGCAGGAACTAAGCTGGATGCCCTTGGAGACATGGTCATTGACCAGATCGAGGCTAAAGGGAAGTCTCTGGCTAGGGACGTTTCATAATATATGCTGACATATTTGCGAAGCCGAGACCCCTCTATGTCTTTAGCTTCGGTGGTCGAAGGGCCTATCGCCGAGGAGGAAGAAACTGCCAAGGCCAGTGTCCAAGAAGCCGCCTGGAAAGTTGCTTCATACATCGTGAGGAACTCTTGAATGTAGCCTAGGGGGTGAATAGGCTTTTTGAACTTTTGTCAGACCCTGAAACACTTAACAAACTAATCAAATACATACAGATCGGACTAGTCCAGTACAATGCGGACTAGTCCAGTATTCGCAGACAAGAAAGATCAAGTTTAATCGATAATTTCACTTCTAGTATCCTATGCAGCGGAAAGTAAATAGCAACTTGGATTTATTAGAACAGTGAAACAGTGAATGACAAGGATCAACTTTAATTCCAATAGTTTAACGTAAGTTATACAAGATTATGTAAACCCTAGAATAAGATGAACAATTAGACAAAAGTGCACAAGATGCGATTTTATCTTGTGGTTTGATTCCCACGAAGGAAACCTACATCCACGTTGAGGAGTCCGCAGAGGACCGGGTCTTCACCAACCCTACCATCGTCGAATAACCACGAAGGTCGATTCTCTTCCACTAACCTCAAAGGGTCAAATAACAGAGTTCAAGGGGCCTTCTCACAAGTTGAGGGCTCCCCAATATTTACAATGAAGAACACCATTAAACACACTCCAAAGATATGCAATAAACAACAAGAGTGTGCTAGAGATTCAAACCCAAGAGATCAAGATCGTGTGAAACAAGTCTCTCCTTTTGATCAATGCTAATACTCAATGATTAGATCTTTCTAGGGTTAGAATGTGTGGAGAGAAGTGTATTTTGGGCTCTTGGAAGGTGTGACGGCACAGGGGGTCGAGAGATATGTTTGTAGGGCTGTACACCTTTATTTATACTAGGGTTTCCAAAAGTTACCGTTATGATTTGCGATGTCCGGAATAGTCCTTGGTGGACTCCGGACTAGTCCGGTGTGCGTCATGTGGGAAAACCTAAGTGTTCCGAGATATCGAACTTGTTCGAAATTTGCGGACTAGTCCGATTTGGGCTCTAGAAGTGTTCGATCTAGTCCGACATATATCGGACTAGTCCGGTGTGGTGAACCTCATGTAGAATTGAGGACAAGTCCACACATGGAGGACTTGTCTGATTTTTGTCAGAGAGTTCTCGGACTAGTCCGTGGTGATATCGGACTTGTCCGGTGTCGTGAAAAATTGTTGGGCTAATGGACAAGTCCGAACTTGGAGGACTTGTTTGAATTTAGTCACAGAGATATTGTACTAGTCCGTAGTGATATCAGACTAGTCCAGTGATGTGCAAACTAGAGCACTTGTGGACAAGTCCGCACTGGGGAGACTTGTCCATTTCTAGTCAGACACATATGAGACTAGTCCGGTGTATATCAGACTAGTCCGTTTTTCCTGTGAATTGTGCAGTGAGTTAAATTGTTTGTTATCTTGAGCTCTTGGTGTGTGTTTCTCCAACACACTCCATACACAATGATCTAATCTTTTCAGCTCTTGAGCTCTTTTCCTTTTGATTCCTCATCCTCCTTTCTTTTTGAGCTTTCCTCCTAATTTCTTTGAAACCTGCGCTCATCTCAACAGTTTCATTAGGATCTCATTTGTTTGTCATAAATCAACTGAAACCCATAAGGGATGCCTAGATGCACTTTCAATATCCCCCTTTTTGGTGACTGATCACAACCAATTGGGATTTACACAAAGTGTGCACTTGTGAACTTTGAGCAAAATAGGCAATGTAGACATAAGACATATGTGCACTCTTTATGGTGGTGTGCAAAACTACATGTGTGTGAGCAATAATCTTGATGTGAATAAGATGAAAGGATCTTCATAATGACATCAAGAATCTCAAGCATACATAGCAGTTTCAATCATAAACCATTGATCATAAGCATAACATAGCCATCATTTCACAACACATATCCATAAGCATAATGAGAGCATAATTAAAGTTTTACAGCACCAAAAGAAACACAAATAGAGCTCTCATCTCTCAATCTACTGCTTGGACCTAAGACTCCCCCCTCAATATCCCCGCCTTTGGCATCAAGGCACGAAAAAGAAGGAGAAGAGGGATCTAAACATCGTCGCAGGCTCACTCCGCACTGTCGGTCCTTTCGTCATCTTCATCTTCAGGATGAGAAGGATGAGGGTGAGAGCCACTCGTCGTGCCCCCAATGTCCGATAAGGATTGGTAGCAAGGAAAGGCATTGAGTTGAAGAAGATTAGGGTTTTGTTCAGCTAACATTGGACTTGTCCGTTGCTCAGGAGCGGACAAGTCCGGGGTATTGGACTTGTTCGCACTGATAATGGACTAGTCCGATATTCAGCTGCTTGAACCCTAACTAACAGGATAATGGAGTTTCTCAACGCAAAAACGGAGCAATGTAGGTGTACTACTACAAGGGGGCATGTATTGACAGGAAGAACTAGGCTATTTGAACAAAAACAAGGCAAATCGAAGGTTCTAGGGTTTGGAGAGAAATTTTACCAAATCCTTCGATTCACGGCGTTGAAGGTGTTGTTGATGCGAACAAGTTCGTGGTCTTCGATCCTCTTGCAATGGAGATCAAATCCCACCAAAACTTGAGTGGATTTGATGGTGGACTTGCCAAATCGCCTTGGGAGCACTTGAGTGAGGAGAGAGAATGTTAGAGGAGTTGTGAGGAGGAAGGAGATTAGGGTTGCACCGGCCCTAGGGTTATGGAGTCGAAAAATTGGACTAGTCCGTGGTCTGACCGGACTAGTCTGGTCTAGCGGACGCTCTGCGGACCAGTCTGCAATGTGCGGACTAGTCCGTGGTAACCAGGACAAAAAAATAGACCTTTTGTATATATTTGAAGGTGCTTAAAAGAAAATAGGGGGCAAAAAACACACAAATATCCTTGATGAATATGATGAGTAAATATACAACAATCAAGCTATGATCATAATTCACCAAGATCAAGTAATTAACATAGTTTTCTGGAAAAGTAGAGAGAGATACTTATTCAACACAATCAACATGATTTTGAAGGTGGCATACATGTATGCAAGTTTTCCAGCCACGTTCCGGGCATCAAGGATATTTAGTTCATTTCAGAGCTCACAAAAACATTTTCCATCAAGTGTCTTGGTAAAGGTATCGACTAGTTGCTTTTTAGTGTTGACATGGGAAATGGCTATGTCTCCTTTCATTGAGTGATCTCTTAAAAAGTGATGTCGGATATTTATGTGTTTGGTTCAGGAGTGCTCAACAGAATTATGAGCAATTTTAATGGCACTCTCATTGTCACAAAGGAGTGGAATACAACTCATATTGTAACTGTAATCCCTTAGAGTTTGTTGTATCCAAAGAAGCTGTGCACAAAAACTCCCGGCTGCAACATACTCTGCTTCGGCTGTGGATAAGGCAACATAATTTTGTTTCTTGGAGGACCAAGAAACTAGAGATCTACCTTGGAATTGAGGAGTACCAGAGGTACTTTTTCTATCTACCTTGCATCCGGCATAATCAGCATTGAAGTATCCAAGAGATTGAATTTTGAACCTTTAGGATACCAAATGCCTAGGTTCGGTGTATCAACTAAATATCGCAAGATCCTTTTTATGGCTGTCAAATGACATCACTTAGGATTTGCTTGAAATCTTGCACACAAACATACACTCAACATGATATCAGGCCTAGATGCATATAAATAATGTAAGGAGCCAATCATGGAGCGATATACATTTTGATCCACGTTTGGTTTGTCTTCATTGAGATCCAAGTGTCCATTTGTCGCCATGGGAGTCTTTATGGGCTTTGCTTTGTCCATGCCAAATTTCTTGAGGATGTCTTGAGTGTACTTTGTTTGGCTTATGAACGTTTCTTCCTTTTGTTGCTTCACTTGGAATCCCAAAACGTATATCAACTCTCCTATCATGGACATCTCGAATCTATCTGTCATAATCTTACTAAACTCTTGACAAAAAGATTTGTTAGTTGAACCAAATATAATATCATCAACATAGATTTGGCAAATGAATAGATCAGTATAAAATGCTTAGTAAACAAGGTGTAATCAGCTTTACCAATCCTAAAACCATTTTCAATCAAAAAATCTCTAAGGCACTCATACCAAGCTCTAGGAGCTTGTTTGAGGCCATAGAGATCCTTACGCAGTTTGTATACATGGTTGGGAACTCTTGATCTTCAAACCTGGAGGGTTGCTCCATGTACACTTCCTCCTTGATCGGTTCATTGAGGAAGGCGCTTTTCACGTCCATTTGATAAAGCTTGACATCATGGTGAGTAGCATATGCATGTAATATACGAATCGATTCAAGCCTAGCTACAGGAGCAAAAGTCTCGTTGAAATCCAAACCTTCGACTTGTGAATACCCTTTGGCCACAAGTCGTGCTTTATTCCTTGTCACCACCTGTGTTTGTCTTGCTTGTCGCGGGAGACCCATTAGTGCCGACGACATTGATCTTGGATCTTTCGACAAGTTCCCACACTTCATTTCTTTTGAAGTTGTTCAATTCTTCTTGCATTGCCACCACCCAATCTGGATCCTTTAATGCATCTTCAACCCTGCGTGGTTCCAAGGAGGACACAAAAGCATAATGTTCACAAAAATTAGCTATATGAGATTGAGTTCTTACTCCATTTTGGATGTCAACGATTATGTTGTCGACGTGGTGATCTCTTTGGATGCATTGATGTACTCTTGGATGGGGCACCTGTGATCTTGGATCTTGATGGTCATCATCTTCTTCTCCCCCTGGATGGTTGCCTTCATTGATGTGTCGATCACCTTGGTATTCTAAAGGTTGATCTTGTGTGGAAGCTCCCCCTTGATCATTGTCAACCACTTGTGGTTCATCTTCTTCATTCGCATTTGGAGGTGACACTTGTGGTCGAATATCACCCAACACCATTCTTCTCACTACTTGACATGGAGCTTCATCTGGATCTATCACATATTTATCAACTTGTTCTTCTTGAGAGCCGTTAGTTTCATCAAACACTACGTCACGTGCTACTTCAACAAGTTCGGATGTCTTGTTGAAGACACGATAAGCGTAGGAGTTCAAATCATAGCCAAGTAAGAATCCTTCATCAAACTTTGAAGCGAACTTTGAAGTCCTAGGCTTCTTGTTAAAAATATAACATTTAGAACCAAAAACTCGAAAGTAGGAAATATTCGGCTTGTTACCGGTGAGTAGTTCATACGATGTTTTCTTGAGTAGGCAATGAAGATATAGCTGGTTTATGGCGTGACAAGCGGTGTTAACCGCTTCAGCCCCAAACCGGTCTGAAGTCTTGTATTCATCGAGCATTGTCCTCGCCATCTTGATGAGGGTTCGGTTCTTCCTTTCAACTAATCCGTTTTGTTGAGGAGAATATGGTGCTGTAAAGAAGTGCTTTATCCCTTCTTCATCGAGATACTCCTCAACTTTGGTATTTTTGAACTCTGTTCCATTGTCACTTCGTACGTTCTGGATTGTCAATGAAAATTCATTTTGAGCTCACTTGAGAAACTTCTTGAGGGTTTCTTGAGTTTTTGTCTTATCATGCAAAAAGAAAACCCACATGAAGTGAGAAAAATCATCAACAATGACTAAACCGTATTTGTCACCGTCGATGCTTATGTAAGTAATTGGACCAAATAGGTCCATGTGAAGAAGCTCGAGCGGTCTTGTTGTAGTCATGACATTCTTCGCGGGATGGGGTGTTCCTACTTGCTTCCCGACTTGGCACGCGCTACAAGGCCCGTCTTTCACAAAAACCACATCCTATAAACCTCGGATGTGATTGCCTTTAAGGAATGTTGGAAGATTCCTCATACCAACATGTGCTAGCCATCTATGCCACAACCAACCTATAACACCCTCATTTTCATGCATCATGCCCTACATACATTCATATACATGTTTAACATTAACTCACATGAATAGGAACGGGTTTAAAATTGCTTGGAGCATTTAAAATTGATTTGGAACAAAACCGCACTTAAAATGCTGAAAAGTGCAGACTAGTCCGATTTTAGTGAGAACTAGTCTGATTTCTCTCTGACTAAAAATGGACTTGTCCGTTTTTGCTGCGGACTAGTCCGATTTTGCCTCTAAAAACTTTCGTACTTGTTCGGTTTTGTGCGGACTAGTCCGATATTCCAGGAATCCTTGAAAATTTGCTAAGTCCCTGGAATTTTCTGCACTGGTCCGGTGTTCCAATGAACTTGTCCGTTTTCCTCTCTGACAAAAGTCGGACTTGTCCGATTTTTTGCCAGACTTGTCCGATTTCTCTCTGGACATTTTCGGACTAGTCCGGTCCTTTTTGGACTTGTCTGATATTTCGCGACCCCGAATTGATCTTTTGGTTTACGACTTGTTTCTTGGGTTTCACGTTAAGTGGGCCTAGGGAAGTCGTGACTAAGTCTATTAGAGCCCATGTGGGACTCTAAACCATCCTCTACTCCTCTCAAACTCGAAATCCATCTAACCCTAGCCTCCACCTCTATATAAACAACCCCACCCCTTGGCTTGACATCTATTTGCCGCTTTTCCACCCCACCCAAGCACTAGTTCATGGAGAGCCACCACCAAGGAGGGAGGAGGAGATCCCAAGCAAGAAGAAGAAGAGGAGGAAACGAAAGAGGATCAAGATCTCCATCAAGTTTCGTTCCTCATCACCAATTCATCTCCAAGTTCATCATGAACCTTAGATCATCAAGATCCAAGTGTTACCTCCAAGTTTCTTGATTCATTTGAGTTCTAAACACCTGGTATACCTTCTATTCTCTTTTCCCTTACGTGAATCTAACCCATAATCTTAAAATTCACGTCGATCTAGAAAACCCTAGTTCACTAGTTCTGTGAAGTGCGGACTAGTCCGGCCTTCTGCAGACTAGTCCGATTTTACTGACTAAATTGTGTTGAATTAATTCTAAATTATATCTAATCAAATCCAAACCTGTATAAATTTGTTAAAATCTATTAGAACTAGTTAGTGATCATTAAAAGCAATCTATTAACAAGTTCTACCTTGAATTTGCATTAATCATGCATATCATGTCATATTGAGTAACATTTGTGAACTCTTTGATTGTGTTTCTTATCTTGTATGTTTATTGTTTGGATTAGATGAATTTGCGTTAGAGAGTGTCGCGGAGGATCTACAACACCAAGAGTTTGAAGGCTTTGACCCTAAACAACCGCAAGAGCAAGGCAACTGTCCTTGAAGCATATTGATCCTGTTTTGAAATAAATGTTTTGTTTGAAAATTGCATGCTTGTGTCAATTTGATGGGAAATCCTATGGTAGGAAGTTTACTAGATTTGTTGACCACCCTTGTCACCTGGAATATACGGTAGAGAGTCGGGAAGGATTTTTTACCTTTTGCTTCGCTTAATCAACTGGGATTGGAAAACAACTATACCACTCAACTTAATTATGTATTTATGAGATTATGGTTAACATGAACTGGTTAATATGATATGGTAATGGGTGATCTAAGAAAGCCTGATACGTGGATGGGTTGGATGTTATGGTGGTTTTGCTTGCTCTAGATCTATGGACCAGTTCGTGGAGCGACCATCCAGGATTTACAGTGCTACCATGAGGCCAAGTATGGGTGCGGTGTAGCCGATTAATTAGGGCTTTGCCGGTGCTATTTGGACCATTAAGGATGCTTGGGGAAGGGGTAGTCAGATTGGGTTTGTTGATAATTGGTGGGACTACCCTGGGATCCGAATGGCTCAAGAGGGGGCCCTTGGTTGAAGATGTGCTCAGTTGGAGGCATCGCCACCGGTGAAACCTCAGTGGGGTCTCAATAGGCTAGTAATCCCTTTGTAAAGGATATTTTGTGATCTCTTGGCCACACACCTAAGGAAGTGTGAGACGACATAATTGAGATTCTATAGTCATCAAAAGCTGATGAAATCACAAACACGTGGGTAAAGCGGTACAACCTCTGCAGAGTGTGTCTAAAACTGTCATGATAGTCGTGCTCCCGGTTATGAGCAACCTGGACCCTCACATGATTAGAGGGAACTCGGTATTGGAATGGTATTTGGGATGGTTATGGTTGGTATTATGGTTATGAATGTTTATGAGTTCTGCAATTGAACATGGATATTGGTATATGATGATGGATATGGAATATGAACTGGCACTATGATATTACTTATGGTTTATGATGGGTTTATTTCACATACATGTAATATATTTATTTTCAAATGTTTTAATGTACTTTTCAGCACTCAACCATTATTGTATTCGTCATTTGAATCAGCCACATGTCATACTTTCCACACTTGCTAAGTACGACATGTACTCACCCTTGCAATCCCCCCAATAGTTGCAGGTCAGGATTGAGAGTTTAATGGTGATAATGCGGAGTTCTAGGCCGTGTCTACCGTCAGCTTTGCCTGTGGTGTTTTGGAGCTACGCTATACCCTATTGCTTATGCTGCCTAGCTGTTTAGACTGCTGATTTAGTTTATTTCCGCTGCATTAGTTGAACTTGTCATTAATATTAGTTAGAGCCTGTATTTGAGGATAATATGGTTTGTGTAATAAAATTTGGTTAATTAATCTTGTTCTGTGGTAATTTTTTGTATACTCCTTTGTGAATGTACTCGTGTATGTGTTTTGAACATCCTGGGCACACATATGCGTTCACTTGGTTCATTTTCAGAACCGGATGTCACAGATTGGTATCAGAGCCACAGGTTGACCGTAGGATGCAGCCTAGATAGAATGGACACTTTAGAGCACATAGGAGCACTCAGGAAGCATTGTGATTCTGTTTGGTGTGTTGTTTGCTATATATATTGGTTGCTTGTGTGCTTGATAGAGGATTTTGGGATGCTTTATCATTGCCATGTCCACCTAGGCTAGTGTGGCTAGTTGGTTAGTTTCATATCCCTTGGTGCATATAGTTGGGAATGTTTCTAAATTCTTACCTATTGCTTTCCTTCAGATGGTGAGGACTCACAACCAGAGGAACGTCAATGAAGAGGAGGAGAACCATAGAGTGCCTCATAACAACAATGGACAAGGACCTGCTCATGGAGCCATCAATACTGAGAAGCTACTGGCTATGCAGAACCAGCTCATGCAGACCATGATACAAACGATGGGATAGCTGCAGGCTGGCAATAACAACAACACCACATGCCTCCACCGCCACCCCTGCCTCCTCATAACCGATTGGGAGAGTTTATGAGGACTAGGCTGCCAACCTTTGCTCAAGCTGCTGACCCTATTGAAAGTGCATCTAGGACTCTCTTGTGGGTTTTGGATGACTTATGACAAGCAATTGGGATCCTAACCTATTTGTTGAGATGAGTGCAGGCCTATGATAGGAAAATGAGCAAAATACCAAAAAGAAGGAAGGATGAGGAGCAAAGTGGAGATGAGCTCAAGGAAGAAGAGTAATAGATTATTATCTATGGAGTGTGTTAAGGAAAAACACCCCAAGAGATCAATCACAATTAAACACACACATTGCACAAAGTTACACAGGTCCGGACTAGTACGATCACAGCGGACTAGTCCGATAACCTTTCTGCACCAGATCGGACAAGTCCGATATCTGTCGGACTAGTCCGATATTCTTCTGCCTAGAATCGGACTAGTCCTCCCCAGTACGGACTAGTCCTCAAAACACTTCACAAGTCACACAAAATCGGACAAGTCCGATCACAACCGGACCAGTCCGATATTCTTTCTGATCCAAATCGGACATGTTCGATATTTGCACGGACTAGTCCGAAAAACCCTTTGATCTACATCGGACAAGTCCTCCAAGTGCGGACTTGTCATCTAATTCACTTAGGGTTTCACATGTCCGGACAGGTCCGATGGATATCGGACTAGTCCGTAGATTTCCAGTAGCAAAATCGGACAAGTCCGTTTTCAGCAGGACTAGTCCGATATTTCGGGGTACTTAGGGTTTACTACACACAGCACACCGGACTAGTCCGGTGACCACCACGGACTAGTCCGAACTTTCTGAACCCTAACGGTCACTTTTAGAAACCCCATATAAATAGAGGTGCACGGCCCAATTATGAACACTCTCGAACCCTAGCGCCGTCACACCTCCCAAGAGCCTCAAAAACTACATCTCTCCACAAAATTATGTGCAACAACGATCAATACTTTGAGGATTCACTGTATATCATTCGAGAGACACTTGGAACATCACATTGAGCTCTTGGTTTGATTCTCTAACACACTCCTGCGTTTTAATTGTAATCTTTTGAGTGTGTTTTCGGTGGAAATTTGTTTTGTAATCTAAGGGATCTCTGAACGTGTGAGAAGGCCCCTTGAATTCGGTTATTCACCCCTTTGTGATTAGTGGAACAGGATTGGCCTTCGTGGCGATCCGACGAGGGTAAGGTTGGAGAAGACCCGGTCCTTTGTGGACTCCTCAACGTGGATGTAGGTTGCCTTTTGTGGTAGCCGAACTACGGGATAAATCCTTGTGTTTTGTTTTTGTGCTCATCATTCTCATTCATCAATATAATCTAGGGTTTCAACAATCATTTCTCATCTTACGTTGAATTGTCAAACATAAGAATTAACTATGATATAATCTAATATATAACTGTGAAACCTTTATTTGGTTCTATTTTTCCGCTGCACACATAAAAGAATCAACCTAATCGAACTAGCTTAATCAACTTAGTCCGTGAACACCGGACTAGTCCGATATCTCTGGTATTGAGCCTGTTGTTGAGTGTTGCAGGATCTGACAATTTTCAAAAAGGCCTATTCACCCCCCTCTAGGCCCACATTCAATTGGTATCAGAGTGAGGTTCTTCAAGAAAGAGTCTAACCACTCGAAGAGATCATGTCGGACATGAAGGACGCCCACAAATTCAACAACCAAGAGGAGGTTAACAACGACAATACCCAAAAAGTGGAGAAGTACCTCGAAGCCATTCAAGACTTCGAGGACGACGATGAGGAGACGCTGGAGCTAAAGGCGCTCCTCAGAAAGAAGGCACTTTTAAAAGGGAAAGTGGAAGTTGAAGAGAAGAAAAAGAGGAGTAGTCACACCAACTACTCCCGATATCCTTTTAACTATGATCGTCTAAACTCCAATAACAATCATTACTTATCTATCCCGCTTGGAAAAGCCCCACACTTCGATGGAAGTGATTACTCAATGTGGAGGCAGAATATGAAAATGCATTTGATTTCCCTCAACCCAAGTCTATGGCATGTTGTCTACACAGGGATAGATATTCTGGACGATGACGAAGAGCTCACCCCAAGTCAAGAGCAGGCCATTCATAGAAATGCACAAGCCGTAGCTGTAATCACCTCCTCACTCAGTCGGGACGAGTTCACCAAGGTGGATGGACTCGAAATTGCCATAGAAGCTAGGGAAGCACAACTAGAGGAAGATAGTGACGACGAAAGTAGTGAGCTAGATGAAGAGGACATGATATTGTTCATGAAAAAGTTCAAGCGAATAATGAAGAAAAGACAAGGAACAAGATCAAGTGAGGGAAAGTACAAGGAAAGAACGAAGCCGAAGTTGAGGCGGGCATGCTACAATTGTGGTGAGTACAACCACTTTGTAGTTGACTGCCCATATGAGGAGAACAAGAAGAAGACCAAAGAATCCAAGCCTCAACCTAAGAAATTCTTCAAGAAGAAGAAGAAAGTCAAACAAGCGCATATTGGGAAGGAGTGGGATTCAAACGATAAGTCCTCATCATCCGAAGAAGAAGAGATGGCTAGCGTAGCCATCGAGAGCACGTCCAAGAAATCTACACTCTTCCCCACACTCGGCGCAAGGAAGGGAAATGGCACTTGCCTTATGGCAAAGGAAGGTAAACGCAAGGTAATCATCAAAACCCCTTCCGTGCATTCCTACTCTAGTGATGATGAAATGAATAGTGATGATGAGGATATGCTTAGTGGACTAGATAGGAAAGCTGCAACAAAAATGAAATTTTTACTTGATCAACTTGTTGAGAAGGAGAGGTTGATTCATTGTCAAGAGGACATGATTATCTCCCAAAAGGAGGAGTATGTCAAACTTGACAAACTTCTAGAACTTGAAAAGGAGAAAAACAATTCACTGGAGCTTGAGTTAGCTTCAAGCAAGAAAGCTTGCTTGGAGTTAACTGACTCAAATGTTGCAATCAAGGACCAACTTGCTGACCTGATCAAGGTTAACAAGATCCTTGAAGTGCAAGTTGAGTCACACAAGCTGAGTGAACCTTCCTCCTCTTCAAGTTCACCTTCTCAATCCACTAAAACTGACTTTGCTCATATGTGCACATGTAGTAAAATAGACACCAGTTTGAAGGAGAAGTGAACCTCCACAAAGCATAAAAATCCTACCCGATGTGGCATATTTGACAAGGAGAAGATCAACTATGCACGTAGTGCATACTTGGTCCAAAGACCTCCAAATGTCAAGTATGGCATTGGTTACTCTTATGATGAAAAACAACATGCTGGAAGTCATAAGAATAACAAGGGGAGGATTTCCTTTGTGAAGGAAAGACCCTCTCAAACTCATAAGTCGAAGGGTAAAAACCTGAACTCACACAAACACCGGACTATTCCGGTGAGTGTCCGGACAAGTCCGGTCCTCCGGACAAGTCCGACCTCCCAGACTAGCCCCGTATACAAACAACAACAATTACTCTTTAGAACCTTTGATGCCTCCTATGTGTTAATGAGAAATAATCTTGGCAAGGTTTATACTAATTATGTTTGGCCACACCATGGGAGCACCAAATCTCATGTGTGGGCGCCCAAATGTATTGTAACTAACCTTCAAGGACCCAAGCAAGCTTGGGTACCTAAAACCAAAGCATAATTTGTTTTTGCAGGCATATTCCTCCGGTGGATCCAAATGGGTGCTAGATAGTGGCTGCACCAACCATATGACCGGAGAAAGAAGGATGTTCGTGGAATATGAAGAGAATGAGGACCCAAACGAAGGCATCTACTTTGGAGATAATAGTCAATGAAGAGTGCTCGGTACCGGTAAAATCGCAATATCATCTACAAACACACTTTCTCATGTTTTACATGTTGAATCCTTAGATTATAACCTGTTGTCCATATCTCAGCTATGTGACAAAGGTTATAATTGCTTGTTCACTAACGAGGGTGTGACCGTCTCTAGGAGGAGTGATGGTTCCATTGCATTCAAGGGTATGTTGAAGGGAAAGCTTTACCTCGTTGACTTCAACAAGGATAAAGCCGAACTTGACACATGCTTGATTGCAAAGACCAACATGGGTTGGCTGTGGCATAGACGACTAGCGCATGCTGGTATGAGGAATCTTCAAAAACTCCTCAAGGGCGATCACATCCGCGGTTTGAAGGATGTTGTTTTTGAGAAAGACAGGCCTTGTAGCGTGTGCCATGCCGGGAAGCAAGCTGGAGCACCTCATCCCGCAAAGAACGTCATGACTACAACAAGACCGCTCGAACTACTTCACATGTACTTATTTGGTCCAATTGCTTACATAAGCATCGGCGGTAACAAATATGGTTTAGTTATTATTGATGACTTTTCTCACTTCACTTGGGTTTTCTTTTTGCACGATAAGTCAGAAACACAAGGAACACTCAACAAGTTCTTCAAGCGAGCTCAAAACGAATTCTCATTGACAATCAAGAGTATTCGAAGCGACAACGGCATGGAGTTCAAGAACACACAAGTGGAGGAGTACCTTGATGAAGAGAGTATCAAGCACGAATTTTCAGCGCCATACTCGCCACAACAAAACAGAGTTGCTGAAAGAAAGAACCGAACACTCATAGAGATGGCAAGAACAATGCTCGATGAGTACAAGACCTCATATCGATTTTGGGCGGAAGCGATTAACACCGCTTGCCACGCCGTAAATCGACTTTATCTTCATCGACTACTCAACAAGACATCCTATGAGCTACTCACCAGTAACAAACCAAATATCTCATATTTTCGAGTTTTCGGTTCTCCATGTTATATCCTGAACAAGAAGCCTAGGACTTCAAAGTTCGCTTTGAAGTCCGATGAAGGTTTCTTGCTTGGTTATGATTCGAACACTTACGCCTATCGTGTTTTCAACAAGGCCTATGGACTCGTTGAAATAGCATGTGACATAGTGTTCGATGAGACTAATGGCTCCCAAAAGGAGCAAGTTGATCCATGTGAACTAGGTAAAGAAGAAGCTCCCTGTCAAGCATTGAAAAGAATGGCTCTAGGTGAAGTTCGACCACAAGAGCCACCTCCACGCGTACATGAGGAAGATGAACCACAGGAGGAGATCAACGATCAAGGGGGAGCTTCAGCACAAGATCAACCACAAGAATACGAAGATGATCAACAAGTCAACGAAGGCAACTACTTAGGGGGAGAAGCAGATAATCATGAAGACACAACTCCTCAAGTGCCACACCCAAGAATACACCAATGCGTCCAAAGGGATCACCCAATCGACAACATCATCGGTGACATCCAAAAGGGAGTAACCACTAGATCTCGCTTAGCTAACTTTTGTGAACACTATTCGTTTGTATCCTTTTTGGAACCATGCAGGGTTGAAGACGCATTGAAAGATCTGGACTGGGTGGTGGCGATGCAAGAAGAATTGAACAACTTCTAGCAGAATGAAGTATGGGAACTTGTGGCAAGACCCAATGCAAACATCGTCGGCACCAAGTGGGTCTTTCGCAACAAACAAGACGAACACGGGGTGGTGACAAGGAACAAAGCACGACTTGTGGCCAAAGGGCATTCACAAGTCGAAGGTTTGGATTTCGATGAGACTTTTGCTCCAGTAGCTAGACTTGAATCTATTAGAATATTACTTGCATATGCTACTCACCATGATTTCAAGTTGCATCAAATGGATGTAAAAAGCGCATTCCTCAACAGACCAATCAAGGAGGAGGTGTATGTGGAGCAACCACCCGAGTTTGAAGACGAAGAGTTCCCGAACCACGTATTCAAATTGCGTAAGGCTCTCTACGGCCTCAAACAAGCTCCTAGAGCTTGGTATGAGTGTCCTAGAGATTTCTTAATTGAGAATGGTTTTCAAATTGGCAAAGTAGATTATACTCTATTTACAAAGAATTTAGACAATGATCTTTTCATTTGTCAAATTTATGTTGATGATATAATCTTTGGGTCAACTAATCAATCGTTTTGTGAGGAATTTAGCAAAATCATGACAGACAGGTTTGAAATGTGAATGATGGGAGAATTAAAGTACTTCTTGGGATTCCAAGTGCGACAACAAAAGGAAGGGACATTCATAAGCCAAACCAAGTACACGCAGGACATACTTAAGAAGTTTGGTATGGACAAGGCAAAACCCATAAAGACCCCCATGGCAACAAATGGCCACTTGGATCTCAATGAAGATGGACCTAGCGTCGACCAAAAGGTATATCGCTCCATGACTGGATCTCTACTATATTTATGTGCATCTAGGCCAGACATTATGTTGAGTGTATGTTTGTGTTCAAGATTTCAAGCCAACCCTAAGGAATGTCACTTGACAGTCGTAAAAAGGATCTTGAGATATTTAGTTCATACAACCAACCTTGGTCTTTGGTACCCAAAAGGCTAAAAATTTAATCTCATTGGTTACTCCGATGCAGATTATGCCGGGTGCAAAGTAGATAGAAAAAGCACCTCCGGCACATGCCAATTCCTAGGGAGATCCTTAGTTTCTTGGTCCTCCAAGAAACAAAATTCCATTGCCTTATCCACAACCGAAGCGGAGTATGTTGCAGCCGGGAGCTATTTTGCACAACTCCTTTGGATGCGACAAACTCTAAGGGATTACGGTTGTAATATGAACCGTATTCCTCTCCTTTGTGACAACGAGAGTGCCATTAAAATTGCCCACAATCCTGTTGAGCACTCTAGAACTAAACACATAGACATAAGACATCATTTTTTGAGAGACCATTCCATGAAAGGAGACATAGCCATCTCACATGTCAATACCCAAAAACAATTGGCCGACATATTCACCAAGCAACTTGATGAAAAGCGCTTTTTCGAACTTCGAAATGAAGTAAATATCCTCGATGCTCGGAGTGTGGCTTGAAAAGTTGCATACCTGTATGAATTCTTCAAAATATCTTGATTGAATTGTGAAAATCACTCTCTCTCAATTTCTCCCGAAAAACTATGTCAATTACTAGATATTGGTGAATTATGATCATTACTTGATTGTTGTATGCTTACTGGTCATATTCATCAAGATCATTTGATTTAATTTGCCTCTCTATTCTGTATTTATGAACCTTCAAATATATATGAATGGGCTATGCAAATTTCTTCTGGTGACCACGGACTAGTCCGTGGTTACCCGGACTAGTCCACACGTGCAGACCAGTCCGCTGAGTGCCGGTTAGGCCGGACTAGTCCGATAACACCACAGACTAGTCCGATGTTGCTCTCTGGAAGAGTTCGGACTAGTCCGGTCATCTCTGGACTTGTCCGATGTTTCGTGTCCATAACCATAGCCGCCACCAAACCCTAATCCCTTCATCCTCCACTCTTGCTCACACGTTCTCTCTCCTTCGCTCGAGCTCCAAGGCGATTTCTTGCTCCCTCCATCAAAAATCTCCGCATTTGGCCGGAAATCAAGCTTGCCCTCTTGAGGATTGAAGCTAGCGGACTTGTCCGGCCTACAACACCCTCATCTCCAAGCTTCAATCGATTTCTTCGGTAATTTTCACCCAAACCCTAGAAATCTCGTTTTTCTTCATTATTGATCGAATAGCCTAGCATCCTTCACTATATACATGCCTCCTTTATGTATAACGTGTATGCTAGACTTATTATGCATTAGGAATCAGCTTTTGTCAAATCTCTTAGGTTTTTGAGGATGAACACCGGACTAGTCCGGTCCTTGAACGGACAACTCCGGTCCCCCCGGACTAGTCCGTGCCTGTGCACCGGACAAGTCCGATGTTTCTGAACTCAAAACCTAACTCTTCAATTCCTCAATGCAATTCCTTGCTATCCTTTCATACCTATGCCTTGTATCATTCATTATCACTCTTGAAACTCATTCTCAGGTCATGTCGAGCTCAAACGATGAGGTTTCCGATTTTGAGGCCGAGATGGACCACGAGGTGGCACCTCGGACCTCAACGAGTCTTGGCAAGAAGCGCCAAGAGCGACCTACCGAGCCAGCTCCGTCTCCTCCACAAGTTCGGAGGAAAGTGCTGGCAAAGAAGCTAGTCTCCAAGGCAGCCGCATCATCGAGTGTCCCTCGCGAAGCAAAGGGCAAGGGCAAGGGGATAGCGACGGGTCCAGTTGGACCATTGAAGCTGCATGCTCCCAATGAAGGGGTCCGGGATCCCGCTGAAGAAAGGTTCAACGGGAAGGGCAGTGACTCGACGGCCAAATTCAGAAGCATCGATTGGTATGGCCGACCGAAGCAAGCAGCTGATGGAAGAATCTGGTGCAACTTCCATGCTGATTTCTACAGATCGGTGTATCTACCGATGAAGATACCAGTGATGCGCAGTCAGTTGATCGACTGGGCACATCTTGAGAAGAAAAGATGCTCTGCTTTTGATGATGTGATTGCAGCAGCTGAAAGATATGGCTTGAAGGACCTCTTTGCCTTCAAGTACAATTGGAATGATGAAGTGGTGGCTCAGTTCTATGCCACCTGCCACTTTGCAAGCGATGAAGAGGAAAGAGTGACTTGGATGGCTCATGGATCCAAGTACACTATCACTTATGAAGAATTTGCAAGGATGTTGCATATTGACACCTCCAGCAATGATAATGTGATCATCCACAATGTTGGTGTCCTTGACAAGGAGAGGATGAAATTTCTCTATGAGCCAAATTCAAAGTTCATTCCTCCTTCCACAAAGAACATGAAGCCATTCTTTGTGGTGCTAAACAGAGTCTTGAGGAAGACTATTGCCCCTAAGGATGGGGATGCAGAGAGTGTACAAGGGTACCTCCGGACCCTAATGAGGATCATAAGCAAGAACAGACAGTTTGATGTGTTTGACTACATATGGAACGATATGGTCAACATCTCCAGCACCCCCAAGAGGTCCTGTGGCTATGCTCCCTATCTAATGTTTATGATTGAGAAAGTCACAGGGATTGAGTTTGTCAAGGATGTGACGCACACTCCTTTTAGTCCTCAGAAGCCTCAACCAGTAAATGTCCAAGTTGCTCCCTCGCCGGCCTCCAGTCCCAAGGCACCGACAAGAGCAAGCGAAGATGTCAGAGCTGCTCCAACTTCAAGGGCAGCCCCTCAGAGAGGATCAACTAGCGGAATCCTCAAATACCTGGCTGCCATCTTCACCTCCTGCAAGAAGGCCGAAGTGAAGGCCCGCAAGCTCAACCAGAAAATAAAGGAGGACATGAAGTACATCAAAGCCAATGTGAAGCATATCTGCCAGAAGCTGGAGATCGACCCCATTGCATCTCCAGTGATTTCTGAGGACTCTGACCTGGACTTCACTAAGCTTGCGCCCTTGAACCCCTCCGAGCTTGCCTACTTTGGCATTGGGGGCTCGAGTGGCTCCGTTCCTCCTCCTTCTCCTCCTCATCAAGCTGAAGAGAAAGATGACGAAGACGACGATGAGAGGACCGACAGTGAAGAGTTAAGACCCTAGGACCCTCCTCTCCTTCTTTTTGGTGTCTTGATGCCAAAGGGGGAGAGATTGAGGGGGAGTCTTAGCTTTAGCTGTAGGATGCAAGGAGAGAGAGCTCCTTTTATGCTTCTTGTCTATTTTTTTGAGTTTTGCAGTGTTTTAACTTTGTTCCTAAGTTAGTTATGGTTCTGTGATGCAATGCTTAATTAATTTGAGAAGTATTTATTGAAATCTGTAATCTTGCTCCTGGAATGACATATATGCTTGGCTTTGGTTGATTAATGTAAATTATGTCATTCTCAATGTCTCAATATACTTAGTTATACATCCCACCATAAAGAATGCACATATGGGTAATTCTTTCACTGCTTGATGTATCTATGACTCATATGTGCATACTTTATGAAAATCTCAATTTTTATCATATTTTGTGAAATCTCAATTGGTTGTCATCAATCACAAAAAGGGGGAGATTGAAAGTGCATCTAGGACTCTTTTGTGGATTTTGGATGATTTATGACAAGCAATTGGGATCCTAACCTATTTGTTGAGATGAGTGCAGGCCTATGATAGGAAAATGAGCAAAATAGCAAAAAGAAGGAAGGATGAGGAGCAAAGTGGAGATGAGCTCAAGGAAGAAGAGTAATAGATTATTGTCTATGGAGTGTGTTAAGGAAACACACCCCAAGAGCTCAATCACAATTAAACACACACATTGCACAAAGTTACACAGGACTGGACTAGTCCGATCACAAGCGGACTAGTGCGATAACCTTTCTGCACCAGATCGGACAAGTTCGATATCTGTCGGACTAGTCCGATATTCTTCTAACTAGAATCGGACTAGTCCTCCCCAGTACGGACTAGTCCTCAAAACACTTCACAAGTCACACAAAATCAGATAAGTCTGATCACAACCGGACTAGTCCGATATTCTTTCTGATCCAAATCGGACAAGTCCGATATTTGCACGGACTAGTCCGAAAAACCCTCTAATCTACATCGGACAAGTCCTCCAAGTGCGGACTTGTCATCTAATTCACTTAGGGTTTCACATGTCCGGACAGGTCCGATGGATATCGGACTAGTCCGAAGATTTCCAGTAGCAAAATCGGACAAGTCCGTTTTCAGCCGGACTAGTCCGATATTTTGGGGTACTTAGGGTTTGCTACACACAGCACACTGGACTAGTCTGGTGACCACCACGGACTAGTCCGAACTTTCTGAACCCTAATGGTCACTTTTAGAAACCCCATATAAATAGAGGTGCACAGCCCAATTACGAACACGCTCGAACCCTAGCGCCGTCACACCTCCCAAGAGCCTCAAAAACTACATCTCTCCACAAAATTAAGTGCAACAACGATCAATCCTTTGAGGATTCACTCTAGATCATTGGAGAGACACTTGGAACATCACATTGAGCTCTTGGTTTGATTCTCTAACACGCTCCTGCGTTTTAATTGTAATCTTTTGAGTGTGTTTTCGGTGGAAATTTGTTTTGTAATCTAAGGGAGCTCTCAACGTGTGAGAAGGCCCCTTGAATTCGGTTATTCACCCCTTTGTGATTAGTGGAAGAGGATTGGCCTTCGTGGCGATCCGACGAGGGTAGGGTTGGAGAAGACCCGGTCCTTTGTGGACTCCTCAACGTGGATGTAGGTTGCCTTTTGTGGTGGCCGAACCACAGGATAAATCCTTGTGTTTTGTTTTGGTGCTCATCATTCTCATTCATCAATATAATCTAGGGTTTCAACAATCATTGCTCATCTTACGTTGAATTGTCAAACATAAGAATTAATTGTGATATAATCTAATATATAACTGTGAAACCTTTATTTGGTTCTATTTTTCCGCTGCACACATAAAAGAATCAACCTAATCGAACTAGCTTAATCAACTTAGTCCGTGAACACTGGACTAGTCCGCACTTTACTGGACTAGTCCGATATCTCTTGTATTGAGCTTGTTGTTGAGTGTTGCAGGATCCGACAATTTTCAAAAAGGCCTATTCACCCCCCTCTAGGCCCACATTCACCTATGGATGCCGATGATTGGCTCAAGTCCGTGGATAAGAAACTTGCTATTGTCCAATGCAGTGACCGGGAGAAGGTGCTTTTCGCATCTCATCAACTAGTTGGAGCAGCTGTGGATTGGTGGGATTCACTATGCAATGCTCATGAGAACCAAGAGAGAATTACCTGTACGGAATTCATGGAGAGTTTTCATTCTCATTATGTGTCAGAAGGTGTTATGATTTTAAAGAGGCAAGAATTTGAGAATTTAAGGCAAGGAAGATCAAGCGTGAGGGAATATCTCAATAAGTTCACTCAACTCTCAAGGTATGCACCTGAGGATGTGAGTCGGGACAACTGGAAGAAATATTTGTTCATGAGGGGCTTGAAAAATGAGATTCAAGTGCAACTACTCAACTGTGATTATGCCAACTTTCAGAAGCTTGTGGACAAAGCAACCGTGGTTGAGAACAAGATCCGTGAGATGGAACAAGACAACAAGAGGAAGGCGCCATATCAAGGACAGCAACAAGGGAGTAATGTGCGCCCTGGATTTGCACCGCGCCCAACTTAGTTGTGCAGCAGCGCCCTGTCATGCAAGCACCTAGGCCTCCAATGCCTTATACACCTTGCGCTAACTTTCCTGCTGCAAGTGTTCAAAACCAAGCTCGTCCCAATAATTCTGGTGGAGTTAAGAAGTGCTATACTTGTGGAGAAGCTGGACACTTTGCGAATCAATGTCCTAAGTCAGACCTTGGTCAAGGAAGCAATGCACCGAGGCAAAACCCAAGACCTAATGGAGGACAGCCACAACGGAACTGTGGACAGCAGAATTGTGCTCGTGGCAACGTGAACCATGTCTCTACGGAGGATGCTCAACAAGCAGATGACGTGGTCATTGGTATGTTTCTTGCCAACTCCAACCCCGCGGCTATGTTATTTGATTCTGGAGCATCACATTCATTCATTGCATCGAAGTATGGTGCCAAGTATAGTTTGCCTATCTCTCATACGAAGTTTACTCTATTGGTTAAGTCTCCTGGAGGAGAGATGAGGATAAATATAGTATGTCCAAAAGTAAGCCTTAGAATAAGGGGGGTAGACTTCTCCGCCAACCTCATTGTTTTGGATTCTCAAGGATTGGACATTATACTTTGTATGGACTGGTTGAGGAAGTACAATGGAGTTATTGAGTGCGCCACGAAGACGGTGAAGTTAACCAATGAAGAAGGGATCACCGTAGAATTTGAAGAATCTCAAACCGCACCGAAGCAATTAGAGCTGAACCATTTGGACGGTGCCGCAATTGAGGAGATTCCGGTGGTTTGTGGACTTTTGGATGTTTTTTCGGACGAGTTGCCAGGTATGCCACCTGATCGAGAAATTGAGTTTGTTATTGATTTAATACCTGGAACTGCACCTATAGCTAAGAGGCCGTATAGGATGCCTCCTATGGAATTAGCGGAGCTCAAGAAGCAGATTCAGAAGCAACTAGAGAAAGGTTTTATTCGCCCTAGCTCTTCACCTTGGGGAGCGCCCATTCTATTTGTGGACAAGAAGGATTGGACCCAAAGGATGTGTGTGGATTACCGAGCTCTCAACGAGGTAACAATCAAGAACAAGTACACCTTGCCACGCATAGAAGACTTGTTTGATCAGATGAAGGGTGCTTGTGTCTTCTCTAAGATTGATTTGAGGTCGGGATACTTTCAAATGAAGATTAGACCATCGGACATACCCAAGACAGCTTTTAGGACACGGTATGGATCTTATGAGTATGCCGTGATGTCTTTTGGTTTGACAAATGCGCCTGACTACTTTATGTACCTCATGAATAAGGTCTTCATGGAGTACATGGATAAGTTCGTTGTGTGTTTATGGATGAAATTATGATCTACTCGAAGGATGAGAAGGAACATGAGGAACACTTGAGGCTTACGTTGCAGAAATTGAGGGAGCATCAATTGTATGCCAAGTTCAACAAGTGTCAGTTTTGGTTGAGAGAGGTGTCGTTTTTGGGTCATATAATCTCAGGGGGAGGAGTATCGGTTGACCCCGGAAAAGTGAGAGACGTGTTCAAGTGGGAACCGCCGCAAAATATAAAGGAAATAAGGAGTTTCCTTCGGATGGCTGGATATTACCGTCGTTTCATCAATGACTTCTCCAAGATAGCCAAGCCAATGACAGAATTGCTAATGAAGGGAAAGGCTTTCCAATGTACTCAATCTTGTCAAAACAGTTTTGAGGAGTTGAAGAAGAGGTTGACAACAGCACCAATTTTGGTACTGCCGGATGTGAGCAAGAGTTTTGATATTTATTGTGACGCATCAAGACAAGGACTTGGATGTGTATTGATGCAAGAAGGTCAATTGGTCGCCTATGCATCAAGACAACTGAAGAAACATGAGCAGAATTACCCAACACATGATTTAGAACTCGTAGTCGTGGTACATACATTGAAGATTTGGAGACACTATATCCTTGGACATAGGTGTGAAATTTATATGGATCATAAGAGTTTGAAGTATATTTTCACAGAAACGGATCTGAATTTGAGGCAACGGAGATGGTTGGAGCTCATCAAAGATTATGATTTGGGGATCAACTATCATTCGGGAAAGGCCAATGTAGTGGCCGACGCATTGAGTAGGAAAGGAGTAAGTCATCAACTGACAGCTCAGGAGTTGCCATCCGAGTTATGTAAGGAGTTCGAACGGTTGAATCTCGGATTTGCGAATGAGATGGGAATGATGGAGTTAAACCCAAACTTAGAGAAAGAAATTCGAGAAGGCCAATCTAAGGATGAGGAAATTCAGGAAATCAAGGAAAGGACCCAAGAGGGGAGAGAATTTAAATTTGATGAGGATGAACATGGTACCCTATGGCTTGGTAAGAGGATTGTTGTGCCTAATGTGAAGCATATTCGGGAGACAATAATAAAAGAGGCACTTGACTCACCATACTCAATTCATCCTGGTTGTACAAAGATGTACAAAGACTTAAAGATGTGTTATTGGTGGGATAGCATGAAGAAGGACATAGCTGAATACGTAGCATTGTGTGATGTGTGCCAACGAGTCAAGGCGGAACATCAAAGGCCAGCTGGACTATTGCAACCATTAAAGATTCCGGAGTGAAAGTGGGAAGAGATCGGTATGGACTTCATAGTTGATTTACCACGTACTCAGTCTGGTTACGACTCAATTTGGGTAATTGTGGATCAGTTAACTAAGTCAACCCACTTTATTCCCGTCAAGACCACCTATAATGGAGACAAATTGGCGGAACTGTACATGGGAACAATAGTATGTTTGCATGGAGTTCCAAAGAAGATAGTCTCGGATAGAGGTTCACAATTCACTTCCAGGTTTTGGCAGAAATTGCATGAAGCTTTGGGAACGAGTTTGAATTTTAGTTCAGCGTATCACCTCAAACGGATGGACAAACTGAGAGGACCAATCAGATTTTAGAGGACATGTTAAGAGCTTGTGCTTTGAAGCATGGGAAAGGTTGGGACAAGAGCTTGCCATATGCAGAATTTTCATACAACAATAGTTACCAAGCAAGCTTGAAGATGTCACCATATGAAGCGCTTTATGGAATGAAGTGTAGGACGCCCTTATTCTTGAATGAGACAGGAGAAACTCAAGTATTTGGTCCGGATGTATTGCAAGAAGCCGAAAAGCATGTACAAATAATTCGTGAAAACTTGAGGGCTGCCCAATCAAGACAATAGGGCTATGTGGACAATACGAGAAGGAAATTAACCTTTGAAGTGGGAGATTTTGTTTACCTCAAGGTGTCACCGATGAGAGGTCATAAGAGGTTTAACATAAGAGGCAAGCTAGCACCTCGCTACATTGGACAATTCAAGATTTTGGACAAAAGAGGAGAAGTAGCGTACAAGTTGGAGATGCCAACTCATCTTTCAGACGTACATGATGTCTTTCATGTTTCCCAACTCAAAAAGTGTTTGAGAGTACCGGAAGAACAAGTGCCCATGGAAGGATTGGAACTAGAGGAAGATTTGACTTATGCCAAACAACCGGCCAAAATCTTGGGAACTAAGGAGAGAGTCACAAGGAACAAGGTTATTATATGGTGTAAAGTTCAATGGAAGCACCACACAGAAAAAGAAGCGATGTGGGAATCGGAGGATGATCTCAAGAAGGAATTTCCCTATCTCTTCTCTTCCGCGTCGAATCTCGAGGGCGAGATTCATTTTAGGGGGGGTAGGTTTGTAACACCCTCATTTTCATGCATCATGCCCTACATACATTCATATGCATGTTTAGCATTAACCCACATAAACAGTAACGAGTTTAAAATTGATTTGGAGCATTTAAAATTGATTTGGAACAAAACCGCACTTAAAATGCTGAAAAGTGCGGACTAGTCCGATTATAGTGAGGACTAGTCCGATTTCTCTCTGACTAAAAACGGACTTGTCTGTTTTTGCTGCGGACTAGTCCGATTTTGCCTCTGGAAACTTTTGGACTTATCCGATTTTGTGCGGACTAGTCCGATATTCCAAGAATCCTTGAAAATTTGCTAAGTCCCTAGACTTTTCCTGACTAGTCTGGTGTTCCAGCGGACTTGTTTGTTTTCCTCTCTGACAAAAGTCAGACTTGTCCAATTTTTGGCCAGACTTGTCTGATTTCTCTCTGGACATTTTCGGACTAGTCCGGTCCTTTTCGGACTTGTCCGATATTTCGCGACCCCAAATTGATCTTTTGTTTTACGACTTGTTTCTTGGGTTTCATGTTAAGTGGGCCTATGGACGTCTTGCCTAACTCTTTTAGAGCCCATGTGGGACTCTAAACCGGCCTCTACTCCTCTCGAACTCGAAATCCATCTAACCCTAGCCTCCACCTCTATATAAACAACCCCACCCCTTGGCTTCAAATCTATTTGCCACTTTTCCACCCCACCCAAACCCTAGTTCGTGGAGAACCACCACCAAGGAGGGATGAGGAGATCCCAAGCAAGAAGAAGAAGAGGAGGAAACGAAAGAGAATCAAGATCTCCATCAAGTTTCATTCCTCATCACCAATTCATCTCCAAGTTCATCATCAACCATAGATCATCAAGATCCAAGTGTTACCTCCAAGTTTCTTGATTCATTGGAGTTCTAAACACCTGGTATACCTTCTATTCTCTTTTCCCTTACGTGAATCTGACCCCTAATCTCCAAATTCACGTCAATCTAGAAAACCCTAGTTTGCTAGTTCTCGAAGTGCGGACTAGTCCGGCCTTCTGCAGACTAGTCCGATTTTGCTGACTAAATTGTGTTGAATTGATTCTAAAATTAGATCTAATCAAATCCAAACCTATATAAATTTGTTAAAATCTATTAGAACTAGTTAGTGATCATTAAAAGCAATCTATTAACAAGTTCTACCTTGCATTTCCATTAATCATGCATATCATGTCATATTGAGTAATATTTGTGCACTCTTTCTTTGTGTTTCTTGTCTTGTATGTTTATTGTGTGGATTAGATGGATTTGCGTTAGAGAGTGCCGCGGAGGATCTACAGCACCAAGAGTTTGAAGGCTTTGACCCTAATCAACCGCAAGAGCAAGGAAAGTGTCCTTGAAGCATATTGATCCTGTTTTGGAATAAATGTTTTGTTTGAAAATTGCATGCTTGTGTCAATTTGATGGGAAATCCTATGGTAGGAAGTTTACTAGATTTGTTAACCACCCTTGTCACCTGGAATATACGGTAGAGAGTCGGGAAGGGCTTTTTACCTTTTGCTTCGCTTAATCAACTGGGATGGGAAAACAACTATACCACTCAACTTAATTATGTATTTATGAGATTATGGTTAGCATGAACTAGTTAATATGATATGGTAATGGGTTATCTAAGCAAGCCTGGTACGTGGATGGGTTGGATGTTATGGTGGTTTTGCTTGCTTTAGATCTAAGGATCGGTTTGTGGAGCGACCATCCAGGATTTATAGTGCCACCACGAGGCCATGTATGGGTGCAGCGTAGCTGATTAATTAGGGATTTGCTAGTGCTATTTGGACCATTAAGGATTCTCAGGGAAGGGATAGTCGGATTGGGTTTGTTGATGATTGGTGGGACTACCCTGGGATCCGAATGGCTCAAGAGGGGGCCCTTTGTTGAAGATGTGCTTAGTTGGAGGCATCGCCACCGGTGAAACCTCAGTGGGGTCTAAATAGGCTAGTAATCTTTTTGTAAAGGCTATTTTGTGATCTCTTGGCCACACACCTAAGGAAGTGTGAGACGGCATAATTGAGATTCTATAGTCATCGAAAGCTGATAAAATCACAAACACGTGGGTATAGCGGTACAACCTCTGCAGAGTGTGTCTAAAACTGTCATGATAGTCGTGCTCCCGGTTATGAGCAACCTGGACCCTCACATGATTAGAGGGAACTCGATATTGGAATGGTATTTGGTATGGTTATGGTTGGTATTATGGTTATGAATGTTTATGAATTGAGTTCTGGAATTGAACATGGATATTGGTATATGATGATGGATATGGAATATGGACTGGTACTATGATATTACTTATGGTTTATGATGGGTTTATTTCACATACATGTAATATATTGCTTTTCAAATGTTTTAATGTACTTTTCAGCACTCAACCGTTATTGTATTCGTCATTTGAATCAGCCAAATGTCATACTTTCCACACTTGTTGAGTACGACATGTACTCACTCTTGCAATCCCCCCCCCAACAGTTGCAGGTCAGGATTGGGAGTATAATGGTGATAATGCAGAGTTCTAGGTCGTGTCTACCGTCAGCTTTGCCTGTGGTGTTTTGGAGGTGTGCTATACCCTATTGCTTATGTTGTCTAGCTGTTTAGATTGCTGATTTAGTTTATTTCCGCTGCATTAGTTGAAGTTGTCATTAATATTTGTTAAAGCCTGTATTCGAGGATAATATGGTTTGTGTAATAAAATTTGGTTAATTAATCTTGTTTTGTTGTAATTTTCTGTATACTCGTTTGTGAATGTACTCGTGTATGTGTGTTGAACATCCTGGGCACACATATGCGTTCACTTGGTTCATTTTCGGAACCGGGTGTCACACAACCCATGTTGGTCTTTGCAATCAAGCATGTGTCAAGTTCGGCTTTATCTTTGCTGAAGTCAACTAGATAAAGTTTTCCCTTTAACACACCCTTGAATGCATCCGAGTTATCACTCCTTCTATAGACGATCACACCCTCATTAGTGAATAAACAAATATAACCCTTGTCACATAATTGAGATATGGACACTAGGTTATAATCCAAGGAGTCAACATGTAAAACATGGGAAAGAGTATGTTGTGATAAAATAGAAATTTTATCGGTACCGAACACCCTTCCTTTACTATTATCACAAAAGTAAATGCTTTCACTTGGATCTTCATTTACTTCATATTCCACGAACATCCTTGTTTCTCTGGTCATGTGATTGGGCACCCATTTAGCTCCACCGGATGAATGAGCCTGCAAAAAACAAATTATGCCTTGGTCTTAGGTACCCAAGCTTCCTTGGATCCTTTGAGGTTAGTCACATGTGATTGGGCACCCAAACACAAGACTTGGTGTTCCCATGGCGTGGCCCAACATATTTTGCATAAACTCTTCCAATATTACTTTTCAAAAGTACATATGAAGCATCAAATGTTCCAAATAAAACTTGTTGTTCATATGTGTTCACAATGTTAAGATTATCAACATTATTAAGTTTTCTAACTTGAGAGATGTTTCCCTTGACAAAGGCATTGCGTTCCTTGTTATTCTTTTGGCTTCTAGCATTTTCCTTTTCACCACAAGAATACCCAATGCCATATTTGACATTAGGAGGTCTTGTGACCAAGTATGCACTGCGTGCATACTTGACCTTCTCCTTGTCAAATATGCCACTTCGGGACGGATGTTTGTCTTTTGTCAAGTTTGACATTTCATTCCAGTTAGTGTCAATTTTAGCATATGTACATGCAATAACAGTTTCAGATTTTATATGTTGAGAAGGTGAACTCGAAGAGGATGAAGAACCACTTTGCTTGAGTGACTCAACTTGTACTTCAAGGATCTTGTCAACTTTGATTAAGTGTAGGATCGAAGAGCACGTGAAAAGCTACTAGAGGCGGGTGATTGGTAGATTAAAACTTTTCCAGCGGAAGCAATGAAAACCCCTCGGCAGAAAAATGATCTGCTAAAGAAATCGTGTGTGAGACTAATCTAAATATGTTTCACCATGACAAAACTAATATATATCAGGGAGAATCAATTCATGAAGACTACACAACAGGAATCACTCAAATCCATCGAGAGAAACTCAAGTTACGATCGAAAAATCGAACAAAGGTCAATCTGTCCTACCCGAGAAAAACAGTTCTGGAACGCTGCAAAGAAACTCATGTAGATCAGAAACCACAAATCCAATGACCTTGAAATTTTCAAAGATGATAGAAAATCAAGTTGTAAAGACAACCCAATAAGAATCACATCAATTGGATCTGTAAAACTCAAGTTATGATAAAGCCACCGAAACAAGGTAGTACTATGCAGAAACTCGACGAGTAAAACTTGTCTGGAACAAGTCGGACAAACAAGGCACAAAAGTTCCTTTAAACTACGAATTTTATTCAATAGAACACAAGAGGAACATCCCAAAAGTCGTCTACCATGAGCTCTGGCCTCCCTTGCTTATATAACCAGCTCGAAAGCCAACTCAACTCAAATGAGGACTCTAACCCTACCCCGTTCACGAATCGAAACTTTCCATAACTACTCAAAACTCTTCTATACGCAGATAGAAGCAATCTTAAGACTTCCAAACACCTTAGGAATGTATCCAAAATTCCTAAAACAACTCAAATTTGTGACCCACACGAAATCCTATCATAACCAACTCAAAACTTTACATGACTCAGCCGCAGCTTGTCCATAACCTAGTCGGCTGGACCTTTCCGACCAATTATTTACGTCCACATCTCTTCATCACGCCTCGGAACCATGTAGCCACATCCATGCACTCCTTGCACACGTGCAAACATCTTCCAACTACATCCACGATACCTTCATATGCATTGTTCTTGATTCAAACATGATGCGCAACCTCCCGATCAACTCACCACAATTCTTCCCGAACTTTGTTGTTGCACCTCTTCTTCTCCCTAAGACTAGTTCAATGGATCCCGTCACCAGCCATGTCTCGAACTCAAGCAACACCTGCACATGAATAAACAACCAATCCGTACGAGCCCAAGTCTGCGACTTAAGTCACGTTAGCTCCAAACACAACACGTTACGTGAGCACCTCACATAAGCATGTTGCAAAAGCATAGCAAAAACGATATCATCCATATTAACCAAAACGCATCAAAAACATAGAAAACGAATACTAAGCAATCTTTCCAACAATGTAAAGCAAGTTCGAGACAATTCATAGTAAAAACCTGAACATTGCAATCAAGCTCTGAATCTAGCCAAAACTAACTGAAGCTTGAGCCGGAGCTTACCAAAGCTAGTACAACCTAGCGCTGGAGCTAACAAAAGCTAGTCAGACCTAGAGTCGGACCTTGATGATAAAAGTTTTTTGGTAGTATTCAAAACTTTTATCGCCATAGCCAATGTATTCAGCACACATAGGTCTCACAATCTCCCCCTTGATGAATGCATTGGCAACACAATTTAAAATCCGAACATTGGCTTATTCACATTAAAAGTTTCGGAACCAATTTCTCCCCATTTATAAAATAGAAATAAAATGAGAAAAAAGAAATTCTGCCCTTGAGAAGAATCGTGCCAAAAACAATTGTGAATATGTGCAATGTGTAATCAATTTCTCCCCCTTACATACTTATCTTTAAAAATTCACATATTATCTCTCCCCCTTTGAAAATGTACTCAGCAAGGTTTAAAAGACAAATTTTAATTGTTATGAGCATATTATAACATATACATATAAAACAAAGCTCATCCAAGTCATACTATCATGTAACTTACACTATCACATCAATGAAATACATAAAGTAGTGTAAGACATGCTAGAGATCAAATGTAATTTTTAAATTTAAGCAAATCATGATCTCACAAACTTAACTATTGCAAGACTTGAAAGCATGACACTTGTTGCTGCATTTTATTATTTTTCAGAGCAAAAATTTAGATCATATGATATTTGCAAGAGACTATATGCACATCTGCCTTATTCTAACCAACCAAGCCAAGCCTATGTAATTCGACAATCAAAAGCTTAAGGACATGGTTTTAGTCATACACAACTTCTTCCAAGTTCATATCTAAGTGCAATGATAAGCCATCTCAAAAGAAGAAATGCGATGCATGCATATTCTCTTGATCTTTTCTTAATTTATATTTGTTCATAAAAAATCAACATGTGAGTTGATTACTTGATTAATTCTTTATGATTAAAAGCACTTGTGAGCATGCAACAAGTTCGAAACAGCAAGAATGTTCGACCATGACCAGATTTAGTGTAAGTAATTATTCCAATTACTAGACATGGAAAAAAACTACAAAATGTGTAACACGAGTAATGTAGTAAGAACTTTCAGCATGTAAAAGGAATCACAAAGTCATATATGTATGAAATACTATGCACATATTGTTTTAATTTCAAATTCACACATAGACTTTCCATGTTTCAAAAACTCCCTCTCAATTTACGCCATGAGGATGCATAACCCCTATTTCACTACGAATGAAACAAAAACGAGTGAAATCCAAAGATTTTGTAAAAATGTCAGCCAATTGTTGTTTGGTATTTACATGGTGAAGCACAATGTTTCCTTTTTCAACATTATCACGGAAAATGTGATACCTAATGTAATTGTGCTTAGTTCTAGAATGTTGCACAGGGTGTTTAGCAATGCAAATGGCACTAGTGTCATCACAAAATAGTGGAACACTATCTAGATCAACCCCATAGTCCTTAAGTGTTTGAACAATCCAAAGAATTTGTGAGCAAGCACTAGCAGCAGCTACATATTCAGATTCAGTTGTGGGTTGTGCAACTGAGTTTTTTTTCCTAGAGAACCAAGCAACAAGTGAATTACCAAGAAAATGACAAGCACCGGAAGTACTTATCCAATCAATCCTACAACCTCCAAAATCAGCATCGGAAAAAACTTTCAAAGTAACAGTTGAGGAAGAAGGAAGAAAAATGCAAAATTATTGAGTTCCATGTAAGTACTAAGAATCCTTTTGAGGGCTTGATGATGTGAAGCACGTGGGGAGGCTTGAAACCGTGCACAAAGACATACGCTGAATTATATGTCCGGTCTTGATGCCGCGAGGAACAAAAGTGATCTGATCATGCTTCTATATTCTTTTTGATCCACGAGTTCACCATCTTCATCAAGTTCAAGTGTTGTTGCTGTTCCCATTGGTGTCCAAAGAGGCTTGCTTTTGTCCATGTTGAAGCACCTTAGGAGGTCTTTTGTATACTTCGTTTGATGCACAAAGGTACCCTCCTTGGTTTGCTTGATTTGCAGCCCCAAAAAGTACGTGAGTTCTCCCATCATACTCATCTCAAATTTTGAACTCATCATAGCTGAAAACTTGGACACGAGATCATGAGAAGCACAACCAAAGATAATATCATCCACATACACTTGAACGAATAATGAGTCATTGCCATGCTTAAGCACAAAAAGAGTTTTATCAACCTTGCCCATGGTAAAGACCCGTTTCAAGTAAGAATGTTTTTAACTTATCATACCATGCTCTAGGGGCTTGTTTGAGACCGTACAAGGCTCTGGACAGTTTGTAAATATGATCAGGAAAATCTGGATTTTCAAAACCCGGTGGTTGTTTGACACAAACCTCCTCATCTATGTAGCCATTAAGAAAAGTACTTTTAACATCCATTTGATAAAGCTTAAAACCTTTAGATGCAGCAAAAGCTAACAAATTCTTATGGCTTCTAATCTAGCAACAGGCGCAAAAGTTTTATCAAAATCTAGACCTTCAACTTGAGTGAAACCTTGAGCAACCAACCTAGCCTTATTCCTAACCACAACCCCATCCTCACTTTTTTTATTTTTAAACACCCATTTAGTTCCAATTAAAGTGTGACCTTGAGGTGGAGGTACCGGTTTCCCAACATTATTTCTTTCAAAATTTTCTAACTCTTCTTGCATGGCAATAATCCAAGATTCATTAGTGAGTGCGTGTGATATATCTTTGGGTACAAAAGAAGCAACAAAAGCAGAATGAGCATGAGAGTTTGGATCGCAAAATTGGACCGTGTGACTCGTTCGTGCAAGCTTCCAATAATTTGTTGTGGAGGATGACTTTTGAGAACCCGGAGGAAAGTGGACACTTCACAAGCTTCTTCTTCTTCATGTTCATCACAAATCGATGAGCTTGTGACACTTCACAAGCTTCTTATTCTTCATGCTGGCTGTGAATCAAAATCAGGAGCTGGAACAATATCATTAGCTGGTGAATTTTTGGGCAGCAGTTCCACCTCTTCCTCATCTTCAAAGGATTGAATCTGGACCATATGGATCTGGATATGGATCTGGATATGGATCTGGACCATTTACCTCCGAAGGATTGAACACGTGACAGTCCTACGGTGTCAAGGTGCAAAAGTTGATCCAGTTCAGTTGTCATGATCATTGTGAGAGGAGTATGTGAACCTGCAACCATCTTAGCATGTCTACAAGAAGAGCACACAATTTCTTTGTCCCCTTTAAGCTTAGGCAGCCCACGTATGCGATCAAGAGGACTAACACGCGTTAGATGATCAAAGCTTACGTGACCAAGTCTACGATGCCAAAAATATAAGTCCTTTGAATCATTAGCAACTAGACACCTATGCTTAGAGGAAGACATATCAAAATCAGTTTTAAAAACTCTTCCAAACCGAGACATGTCAAAAATAAGCTAACTATTTGAATTTACAACTTTGCAGCAATTTTTAGTGAAAATAATTTCCAGGTTTTCATCTAGCAGTTGTGAAACAGAAAGCATGTTGTATTTGAAATTTTTAACAAGTGTCACATCCTTCAAAGTGTAGTGATTATTTACTCTAACCGAACCCTTAGCAATTATAGGAGTTGAAGAATTATCGGCAAAAGTAACATTCTCTACATGTGACACAAAAGAGTGGGAGAAGAACAATATGACGATGACTCAATACTGGGGTTAGTCAAAAGGCATCTAGGAATCTAGTACTGAGTCACAAGACGTCCAGCAGGAATAACACGCGAAAGCTGAGATAAAACAGCAGGTTTATGAGCCAAAGCTTGAGGATATTTGTACCCAACTACTGTCCTACGAGATGTTACATGTGTAGCACAAAAAACAGTAGGTTTGGGAGCAACCTTTGTAACACTGTCGTTTTCATGCATCATGCCCTAGATATATTCATATACATGTTTAACATTAACCCACATCAAGAGGAATGAGTTTAAAATTGATTTCGAACAAAACCGCACTTAAAATGCTAAAAAGTGCGGACTAGTCCGATTTTAGTGAGGACTAGTCCGATTTCTCTCTGACTAGAATTAGACTTGTCCATTTTTGCTGCGGACTAGTCCGATTTTGTTTCTGGACACTTTTGGACTTGTCCGATTTTATGTGGACCTGTCCGATATTCCAAGAATCCTTGAAAATTTGCTAAGTCCCTGGAATTGTCCGGACTAGTCCGGAGTTCCAGCGGACTTGTCCGTTTTCCTCTCTGACTAAAGTCAGACTTGTCCGATTTTTGGCCAGACTTGTCTGATTTCTTTCTGACTAACTTCGGACTAGTCCGGCCCATTTCGGACTTGTCCGATATTTCGCAACTCCAAATTGATCTTTTGTTTTACGACTTGTTTCTTGGGTTTCACATTAAGTGGGCCTAGGGACGTCCTGCCTAACTCTTATAGAGCCCATGTGGGACTCTAAATCGGCCTCTACTCATCCCAAACTCAAAATTCATCTAACCCTAACCTCCACTTCTATATAAAAACCCCACCCCTTTCCTTGACATCTATTTGCCACTTTTCGACCCCATCCAAACCTTAGTTCGTGGAGAGCCACCACCAAGGAGGGAGGAGGAAATCCCAAGCAAGAAGAAGAAGAGGAGGAAACGAAAGAGGACCAAGATATCCATCAAGTTTCGTTCTTCATCACCAATTCATCTCTAAGTTCATCACCAACCCTAGATCATCAAGATCCAAGTGTTATCTCCAAGTTTCTTGATTCATTGGAGTTCTAAACACCTGGTATACCTTTTATTTCCTTTTTCTTACGTGAATTCAACCCCTGATCTCCAAATTTACATCGATCTAGAAAACCCTAGTTCGCTAGTTCCGCGAAGTGCGGACTAGTCCGACCTTCTGCAGACTAGTCCGATTTTCCTAGTTAAATTGTGTTTAATTAATTCAAAAATTTGATCTAATCAACTCCAAACCTGTATAAACTTGTTAAAAGTTATTAGAACTAGCTAGTGATCTTTAAAATCAATCTATTAACAAGTTCTACCTTACATTTGCATTAATCATGCATGTCATGTCATATTGAGTAATATTTGTGCACTCTTTGATTGTGTTTCTTGTCTTGTATGTTTATTGTGCGGATTAGACGGATTTGCGCTAGAGAGTGTCGCGGAGGATCTACAGTACTAAGAGTTTGAAGGCTTTGACCCGAACCAATCCCAAGTGCAAGGAAAGTGTTTGCTGCAACAATAGATTGCCTTCTTCCAACTGCTGGTTGCGTACATACCTTTGGTGATAGCGCCTGCCGGTAGCATGCATTTTAGACAGCTGCTTGGCACCTTGCCTCATCAATGAGGTTTAGGTATTCATGCTGGAGCTGGTCCTGCATGGCTTCATCATAGGTATAGACCTGGAGAGAACCCATGGTGATTTCTGGAGGAAGGACTGCTTCAGCTATGTATACGAAGAAGAAGGGTGTCTCTCCTGTTGCCCAACTAGGTGTTGTCTGGCTCGCCCACAGTGCAGACAAAAGCTCTTATATCCAGTTGGAGCCCTGTTTCCTCAAGCGCTCATAAGTGCGCGTCTTGAGTCCCTTGAGTATTTCTACGTTTGCTCTCTCAGCTTGACCATTGCTTTCCGGATAAGCTACTGATGCGTAGCTCATTGTTATGTCGAGGTATTCGTAGTACTCTTGGAATGCTGCACTTGTGAACTGGGTTCTGTTTTCAGTGATGACTCTGTTCGAAACTCCAAATCTGCAGACAATGGACTTCAAGAACTTGATGGTTGATTGCATGTTGATTGTAACAACTAGAGTTGCTTCGGCCACGTCGTGAAACAATGGCGACATATCAGAACCGATACCCTCCGACGGCTTTTGGGAAAGGTCCAAAAATGTCCATCCCCCACACAGCAAATGGCCACGTGGGACGAATCATTTGCAGTTACTGCACCAGTTTGTGAAACTGCATCGCGTGGAACTGGCACGCTTCACACTTCTTGACCAGCTCCACTTTGTCCTGGAGTGTTTTAGGCCAATAAAAACCATGTTGGAAATCCATACAGACTAACGTGCGGGATGACGCGTGGTTCCCGCACTCGCCTCTATTGATCTCTACTAGGAGTTCACAACCCTCTTCCCGGGAAATCCACTGCATTAGAATGCTATTGGCACCACATCGGTAGAGATCCCCTTCAACCAATATGTATCTTTTAACCAATCTAACTATTCGCTCGGCGGATACACCATCTTCAAGAAGGATTATATCTTTCAAGTAGTCACGAACCTCCGAGATCCATGCATCATTACTGACTTGAGCTTTTGGATCTTGCGCGCTTGGTTGCTTGAAGCTTCCTGTAGCACCTACTATCCTTGGTGGGCGCATGGTAACAGGGCTACCGGGACCGCCAGCTTCAGAGTGCTGGTCTCGCCCCCATTACTCAGTTCGGCAAGTTGAGCAGCAAGTGCTGATAATCTCCTAACCAAAACCCTGTCGGGTGCTTGAGCCTCGGTTCAAGCCTTCATCGAGAGATTGTTAGCTTTAGCATTGTTGAGATGCTGGACATGGTAGAGGTCAAGGAAATGGAAGTCTTTCTACAACTTTTGGACTTCAAGTAGACATGCAGCAAGCTGAGGGTTGTTGCAACTACATTCATCTTTCACTTGCTTGATGATTGGTTGCGAGTCACCCCTCACCAGCAGCTGTCGGACGCCATATGATAGCTTCAGCTCGAGTCCGAAGATGAGAGCTTCATATTCTACCATGTTGTTGGTTGCCTTGAAGTCGAGGCGCACCATGTAATTGACCTTCTCCCCGATTGGAGCAAAGAGAAGGATTCCAGCTCCAGCCCCCTAGTTCTGCACAGAGCCATTGAAGTAGAGACTCTAGTGAGGCTTAGTGAAAACCGGGACCTTAGGTTCTGGCTTCTGCTCGTTTAGGATCCCTGAAGCTGATGAAAAAGGTGTCCACTCCGCCATGAAGTTAGTTAGTGCCTGACTCTTTGTCGGATGTCGAGGCAAGAATTCGAGATCGAATTCTGCCAACTCCGCAGCCCACTTGGTGATATTTCTTGTTGAATTGGGATTATGTAAAATAGCTTGCAATGGATAAGAGGTTACCACTGATATCTTGTGGGCTTGGAAGTAGTGATGAAGCTTCCTTGAGGCAATAAGAGCTACGTACAGCAGCTTATGCACCTTAATGTACCGAGTCTTGACATCATTAAGTACTTCACAAATGAATTACACTGGCTACCGGACAGTTCGGACCCTCCCAAAGGGGTCCGAAGCTTCTTCATCATCAACCCAGACCCTCCCAGAGTGGTCTGGATCTCCTTCTTGAGCGGTAGATACTCCCTCGGATTAGAGAGGTTGATCCACAGCATCTTGCCTTTAGGATCCGTGCCTGGGGGCTGGGACCCAGACTCGCCTTCAAGTTGCTCCAGACCCTCCTGGAGGGGTCTAGGCTCCTGAGTTGGAGAGGTTTCTGGTCTTTCCGGAACCAAAACCATGATAACAACCTCCGTAGTTGTAGCGATGTAAAGCAGAAGAGGCTCACTAGGCTTTGGAACTACCATGATTGGTAGTGTGGTGATGAGCTGCTTGAGTTCTTGTAACGCCTTCTCTGCTTCTTCAGACCAATGGAATGGTCCGGACTTCCTTAAAATTTTGAAGATGGGAAGTTCCTGCTCTGCCAGCCTTGAGATGAACCGACTGAGCATAGGTAGGCACCTAGTAAGCTTCTGTAGGTCCTTGACATGGGTTGGAGGCCGCATCACCTCGATGGCTTTTATCTTCACCGGATTTGCTTCAATTCCTCGGTGGGTTATCAAGAAACAAAGAAGATTTCCGGAGTTAACCCCGAAGACACACTTGTCGGGGTTGAGCTTCGTGCGCGTCAGACGCAGCTTGTTGAAGATGGGTTAAAGGTTGTCAAGGAGTGAGTCTTTGTTCTTCATCTTGACGACAATGTCATCGATGTAGACCTCCACTAGATCACGAATGAGCTCCCCAAAGTTTTTGTGCTTAGCTCGCACAAAAGTAGAGAGTGCTTTCTTAGACCATAAGGCATCACTGTGTAGCAATAGAGACCATCTACCGTAATGAAAGCAGTGTGCTCTTCATCTATCTTAGACATTGGAATTTGATAAAATCAAGAATATGCGTCTAAAAAACATAGAAGCTCACAGTCAGAGGTAGAATCCACTATCTAATCTATTCTTTATAGTGGAAAGGGGTCTTTTGGACATGCCTTATTTAGTGTGGTGTAGTCGATGCACACCTGAAGCTTCCCGTCAGCCTTTGGTACAACAACTGGGTTTGCTAGCCATCGTGTGTGGTGAACTCCCGGATGAATCTAGCGTCAAGAAGCTTCTTAACTTCTTCTCAAATGAAGTTTTGCCACTCAACTGATTGCTTTCGGGGCTTCTGTTGTATAGGCTATGCGTCGAGGTAAATCTTCAGATGGTGCTAGATCACCTCCCTGGGGATCCGAAGCATCTGTGACAGTTGCCATGCAAACTGAAAGTGCATCTAGGCAATCCCTTGTGGGTGTTGGACGATTGATGACAAATGAATGAGATCCTAATGAACTTGTTGAGATGAATGCAGGTCAACTCATATTAGATAGTTTGGTGCTCTCAAAAAGTGAAAAATGAAGTGATGAAAAAGAACAAAGGCCCCATTGATGAATCAAGCGCAAAGTAGACTTAATTGTATAGGATGTGTGTGAGAGACACATCCCAAGAGCTCATGTCTTTGCATAGGGGTAAGGGTCTTAAAATCCGTCTTAAAATTCACTAAGCATCGGACTAGTCCATTCATGGACCAAACTAGTCCATTCAACTCTCTGTTGTCTCAATTCATAGTGCATTGGACTAGTCCATTCATGGACCGGACTAGTCCGATCAACTTCCTGGAACCTCACTAGACAGTTCATCAGACTAGTTCGTTTATGGACCGGACTAGTCAGTTCAACATTCTGTAAACTCAATACACTATGCCACGGAGAAGTTCGTTCAAGGACCGGACCAGTCTGTTGAACTCTCTGATGTTACATAACACATCATGTCGGACAAGTCCGTCTGAGAACCAGACTAGTCCGAGAAAATTTCTGATGTTCCAATACACAAGGCACTGAACAATTCAGGACACCTACCAGACTAGTTCGGTATACCTCACACAATTTAAGGTTTTTATTGTGCTGCACATTTCACGCCTATTTTACACAGCACAGCGTACAAGTCCGGTCCCTAGTACGGACTAGTCCTGCCGTCGAGATCCCTAACGGTAACATTTTTGGAAACACTATAAATAGGAGATCCACGACCCCACAAACACAACTCTGGCATTCTACTGTTCACAACTCAAACCCTGGTGTCATCACTTGTCCTAAGAGCACAAAAACACATCTCCCCACACATCTAATGTTGGGACCGGAGTCCACACATCCAAGGATCTCATTGGGTGGTGTCGTGCGATGCGGCACCTAACCGCACACACAAAAAGGATACCAAAACATATAAAGTTTTCATTTCATAATAAGAAGAGTTTACAAAAGAGTGTACAATAGAAGTACACACGCAGCGGAAAATACATACCCATAACCTCACTTAACTAAGCAGGAGAGAAGACGTTCATGCCCTAGGACGCTTCTCACTAGCCACATGAAGAACATTCAGCAGCGGCATGGTTCACAGGAGATTTATCTCAATACCTCGAGACCTCATGTACAACCTGAACAGCAGAAATAAACCTAATACCTGCAAAAAATCATTAAAGTGCAATCGTGAGCATAAGGCTCAGCAAGACCAACCCGTCTCACTAGACATATGCAGTGTGAATACTAAGCATAGGTAAGGAATAGCATAAATAGACTCGCCTACAAGTGGATCCTTATAATCATGTTTTAAGTAGCAAATGACATTCTTCAGGCAGGGCACATCATAGACTCCACAATCAAACAAGAAACGCTTTGCCGATGATATGACATGCCCAAAGCACATAATGCTATTACAGGTAAAGTATGGGGAAACTGTAAACTTTTAATTGTACTATCTCTAAGCCAAACAAGGTTGCAAAGCAATTATAATTCAATATATCATATTGTTTTGGCTTCTTTAGTTTTTACTACATCACGGCGCAGTGAACAAGTGGTACTCTATTACCGCGAGGGACAGTGTATGCAATCAGGACACACCCGGACAACAGGACACATACGCACGTTCGGAAGTGTTAGCGAGTACATTAGTACCTACATAACACTTCAGTACTAGTCGTATATGGCTACCTTTCACAAGAAACCCAAACGCCGAACCCGTCTCACCTCCGCGAACAGAAGGTCTCCGCACGGAACACCTCTTGTGCCCGCCGACCGATTTACACAATGTTGTCCTCAATCCACTCCTATCGATGGTGAGTTAATGGCCTCAACATCCCAGTTATCGAGTTACGTCAGTTTACTAGAGCCCATATATACAGTATGTCGCCGGTACAAGTCAAGCTTGTTCGAAGGGGCCGCATACAGACGGGCCTTAATCGACACAGGCAGGGCTATGCGACCGAGACTCCAATTCTCGTTGCTTCCTATCCATCCCCTGCCCGGTCTCATATTCATTGTATTAAGCCATTGTCTATCTAACCAATCCTATGAGATATGTCCTACATCTCACGCGAGTAGATTCCAGCTACTCGACTTCTACCGGATCACCTACAACATTAGCATAGTAGTTCTACACGTCGAGCTATCAAACTACCCAATTAACCAATGGCATTGTGGGTCATGCATCTCGAGTATTCAAGCATCCTGAACGTAATGCAAAATATCAACTAAAGACGTAAATGAATAAAACTGAAAAACTTTAAAAAGCTCTTAAATGCAAACCGGGGCTTGCCTTAGTTTGCGAATCTATAACAATGTCAGGTGTTATTGGCTTGGTCTTCCTTCGAAGAGTCCGCCATGGAACTTCAAGCTGGAACATCCTGGCCTTCTCCTCCAAGCGAAGCTCCTCATCGATCACCTACCATCACGTTCCTACCAACATGATACGCATATAAGTACTTAAGGTAATTTAATAATGGAGTCAACGAGTTGTAAAAACCTTAAGAAGAAGAGGCTTGACTAGGAAATTAGATATGTCTCAGATGGGTGGAGAAACTATGGATAAGTCAAGTGGTCATAGTAGTATCGAGATGTGCATTGAAAGGTGCAATGTAAGCACACATTGCAACTTGGCACTCAACACTCGATGCTATGCCACTCATGGACGATAAAGCTGAATGGTGTGGAAGTGTTGGACTGGTAGTGTAAGGATGACTAAATAATCAAGGGGGGCATCAAAAGCTTAAGGCATGAGTGAACTGTGCAACAAGAGGTCACGACTCAGAATGCGACCAATGAAGTTACACAAACTCATTAAAGAGTAAACCTAATTAAGTGACCAGTGGGGTCACAGGGTTCTAAATTAGGATGAATCGATGTGAAACCCTAGCGACACTTGGGAAAGAAGTGAGATCGGCATTGTTTGGACTCAAAGAGTCATCACAAGAACTGCTAACCTAACGTGAGTACCAAGACACGTTCAAATGACTTTTAGGTAAAGTAGTTTATACAGCAAGCTTCTCGAGCATCGTTCAAGTACTTACAAGATGACACTAATGTAGTGTCTTCTACAAGATTGTCCAGGTGAGCTCGGTAAGCTCTTGAGACTTAAACATGATGCGAGACCTTGCTGTGAAGGCATGCTTTGCCATCTTGAGAAGATCGTCTTAGCGACGTCCACATCAACCCGGACTCGTCAATGGGGTGAACGGAATCCCGAACACCACCTCGTGGGTCTTAAGGCTAGTGATGTCGACTCAGTTTTTGATAAACGACTCGACGAACCTGTGGTCGATGAAACAGCATGCCTAGATAAGCAATTCTGCGGACGGTTAAGAAACATCATCACCACGAACAAGAAACTCTTACTCAAGGTTTCCCTTCCTCTAGTTTTCCTTTTCGGTCGCAACGTTCTCGCTTTACTTAACCATAGGTCATCAGTGATCACCAACCACCTTGGTTTGAACTAGAAGTCATTTCATCGAGCACCTAGGCTACACCTAGGACTTGATGAATCTCACCTCGACTAAACCCTAATTAGGCCAAACGGTCATCCCCCGATGTATTGTGGTTGTGTTCCCGCACTATCTATATCCCCGGCATTTCTTTCCTTGTTGCAAGGATACGGCCATGATGTGGAACGTCGTGACGATGTCAGGCGGACAACGACGGCAAAACATTTGCTTGAGCTGGTGTGCCAAGTGAAAGGTAAACGACCTAAGGGCAACTCTAGTGTAGTTGTAGGGTGTAGCGGCACAACGCAATACGCTAGGCTCCCCTTTGTGCATCAAAGTTATGATGCAAGGTGGGCGATGCGCTCACCATGGTCAACGCACAGGCGTGACCATAGCACGAGCAGGGCAACAACACAACCCTGGTGGCGACGTGACACACACAAGGGAATCACAAAGCATGGCCGGTGTGAATGAGAATAAGAGTGTGCAGTCACTGTGACGTCGTGAGCACGGTGATGGTCACTGCGACACGTTGATGACCATGGCACACTAGAGCCCGACGAGCAGTGGCACGACACATAGAAGTGTAGCATCATAGCGGCATTTCGTCGAGCAGGCACTTCACGACACAGGATGTGGCGTGGAGGCAAGGTTGTGGCGTGGGGCAGCACGCGAGCTTGAGCTGGGCGGCCTCTGGCGCGGCTATTGGACGCGCAGTTGGTGCTGGACGATGTTGTGGCGTGGAGCGCGCGGCGTGGCACAAAGGAGAGACTCCGGGGCGAGGCACGTAGGGGCATGGTGCTAGATGGGTCAGCAAGGGCCGGGCGAGATGCGGCTTGCGTCCCGGCGGCATGGATTGGGCGAGCAGAAGGCGTCCATGGCACGCTGCTGGCGGCGAAGAGCAGCGTGCAGGGGCAAGGCCGGGAGGCAGCGAGGTGGAGGAGAGGAGCACGAGCCAAGCCACTCACCTTGAGGACGATGGGTACAGAGCAGGGCGCCGCCAGAGCATCACGCCGAAGGAGGTCGATGGCTGTGACACTCTGGACCGCAGTTTGTGCCCGGGCACGAGGTGCACGCGATGACCGGCATCGTGGCGGCGCAGGCATGGGTGCCAGAGGAAGCTGGGTCGGCAGCGTGCAGGGGCCGGGGAACGGCGCGTGGGGTGCAGCAGTGGCATAGGACGGCGCACGTTGGGAGCGGCCATGGCGAGCGCGGCGTCGGTGGCGCGTGGACGGACGCGGAGGGGCGCGATGCGATGCGGCCTGGCGAGCGCGGCGTCGGCGGCAGCGTGGATTCGAGCAGGGCCAGGAGCGCACGACAGGAAGGCGTCAAGGCAGCGCCGTCGTGGGGCGGCGCTGCAAGCGGCAAGGAGGAGCTGGGGAGGCGAGGACGCGGCCCGGGGCTCGGCGCGGTGGCGGCGAGGGAGGCGCGCGGGCCGTGGGGGCGGTACGAAGATAAGGCCGATGTTTTCATCACGGTGGCACATGCAGCGCGTCTGCGTGGAGGCAGGGGAGGAGAGAGAGAGCAGGTGCCGACCTGACTTGTGGGGACCACTTGTGGGACCCACCTCCCTTATTCCTCTTTCCAATTTCAATTAGGGCTAGCAAACATGCTTCAAAAATATTCAACTTTGGCCCACTGACTAAATAAAATGTGAAGAATTTTATGGTGCAATCAGATTTCAGAACTGAGCAACTTGAATTTCGAACTCAGGTTTGAATTTGAATTCAAGTGGTGATACTTGATTCAATGAAATAAATGGTAGATTAGGTTCAAAAATCCTGAAACTCTGAAGTTAACCTTTTTGAACCATAAGGGACCTCAGGAAAAATTTGGAGTTGATTTGGACAAGGTTAAGTACAAAGTTTAGATTTGAAGTCGACTCTGATTAAACTCTTGGTACGTGTCCAATAAATGGAAAACGTGCTTCAAAAATTTTTAAACTTTACCGAGAGTCAATTTGGATTATTAGAAGGTCATGGAAAAATTTACAGCCTTAGATTTGAATATTTTTGAATGTCCCATTTTAGGGTTGGAATAATTAATTTTTGTTTCTCTCTATTTTGTTTTCTTTTCTCCTTTAATTTTTCATTGAAAATGTGAATACTTGGAAATTAAATATTTTACACCTTAAGTTCCAATACATTAGCAAACATGTTCTATATGTGAACTTTTAACAAGTCCCTATTTTTAGTGAACATTGGTTAACTCATATGGTTCAGGTGAGTTTGGTTTTCCAAGTCCATTTTCAAATTTTTTAAGTTCGCATTTTTGCTTTTTGTTCTTCCGAAAAGCGGGCTTTTACAATCCTTCCCCGTTAAAGGAATCTCGTCCCGAGATTCTAACAAGTAGAATAACAGGAACGAGGAGGGAACGATCCGTAAAAGAGGGTCATTGACTATGGAAAATGCCAATGCCCTTAAAGACTTGGGTTCTACAAAATAGTGATTATCTTCAGGCATCTTAAGAAATTCCAAAGTTTGCTTCAAGTGATTCCAGTCTTTAGGTTGATAACCTTGACAGGAGGCTCGACATGACAATATCACATTGTAAAACTTGGGTCTTAAAAAGTTATGTTGAGGTGCTAAGGTCTTCTTCTTTCCGTCAAAATGAAGTAACCTTCTTCATTGAGGAGGTACTTAGAGTTCTATGATAGTTAAGCGTCCTTAACTTTGGATGTTTCTCTTATGAAGACTTTTCTCCTTTGGTCTTGTAGCCAAAGCAATGCCATCAGGCAATACAAGTCAAAGAGTTCCAAAGTTTGGTAATCAATAATAATCTCGCGAATAGAAATATTTTAAGGTTCTAGCGAGGTCAAGAAGTCAATAAGAAACTCCTCGCAGCTAGAAACAGTCAGTTGCCAGTACTCAAGGCGATTTGTGTTTCAACAAGTCAAGGGCAAGGACTCAACTATGTTTTCGTCACAAGGTGTCCCTTGTGCTACTCAAGATAATGAAACCAGCCGAAGGCGTTGCGGACGATAAAATTGATCACAACTCAAAAATTTTAGGCACTACTTATGTATCTAAACGGGGTCACATATTCTTGCTCAAAACTCATTAGTAATTACGTTTCATGATGCATTACAAACCGGATGATGTTATGCAGACACAATGCAACTCCGCGGATAACCATGCAAGGTATGGTGCATTCAGTATTATGCTTTGAGCAAGAATAGGTAAGACAACTCAAACACAAACAGAAGTACCCTAGATACAGAAGGATTAAGTGACTTGGTCATTAAAATTGTCGAACGATGAATGTCACTTTCACGTCTTGACCAAGTTCAAGAATTTCAATGTAAGAACATTAGCAAGGAATGATGAGGTTCATCTCAAGGCAACGGAGTGTACATAATGGAACAAAGTGATTGAAATTCTTGTTGATGTGAAGTTCCCTGAAGTTTGCTAATCACAACTTACAGGTAGTTGTGAATCCTTAATAAAGGGTCAGGTTTTTCATCACGTAGGATTCCTAAGATAGTATGTCTAACCTTTAAAAGGTGCGGTAGGGTTTCCTTCAGAAGTTGCAAAGAGAGTAACCATTGAAGAATAAGGTTCTCATCACTTCCGTAGATTGCACTAAGTGGTTGACAAGGTATTGTGCTAGGCACGACCTTGGGTAGTGATCCACATTCTTGCTAAAGAATCTCCAGCTCATACTACTCACCTATGGCTTCTCGTCTCAGAGACTGAAGCAAGGGAGTGGTTTAGCATGAAGAATCAACTGACTTCTTTAACTCGATGATCGAGTTACTCAAGAAATGGGGTTCGAGAAGATCCGTTAATTAAGCTTCTCATTGACCCAATGAGTCAATATTGTACTCGGTCCTACTTACTTGAGCATTGCTTCTAGCACGTTAGTTCAGTGTCGATGTACCTTGGTATGACACCTAGGTGAACGTATCACTTTGATTACTAAGTGCACTCCTTCCCCCTTAAGGTTCAAGCTAGGTAAGTGAGAAACTTACCCCAAACGATCCTTACGGGGAGGGTCGTCGACTAATAGAAGTGCAACACATGCTCAATACACTCTTAAAGTGTGAGGTGCATGGTTGCCTAATTAGAACACTAACATGAGCAACCGAGTCAAAGATATTTCATTGAGTTTAATACTCAATTATAATGGTAATTATTGTTTAATCACAACACCTGTGATTTTATGAAACTCCCCAAGTTGAACTCGAGAACTAAATCTATAACCACACCAAATGGTTCTTACCCGATTAAATTCTGGTGAAGAATGAAAAGCCTTGACGCAACTTTGATTTTTGGCCAATTAATGGCAATATCAGATCTTGAGGTGAACAACCAAGTTAAAGTACACTTCAAGACCTTTTCAAAAAGTATTGTTTTGCCTCTAGATCATCCCTTGTTTGCAAGTTATGTGATTTTAAAGTCAGCAGATTTTTTCAGCACTTTCAGCAGAACCTGCTTAAAAAGTAGCAGTTTTGATCTAATGTTTTCAGGCGGTTATGATGGAAATCTGGAAATATTCTTATATACAAAGTTGTAGCCAATGTAATAAGCTTTCCATAATGTACCTAATTGTCTTCACATCAGTCCTGGTTCAAAAGATATGAATTTTTGAAGTTGGGTAAAATTTCAGCATTCAGAATTTGAATTCAGTTCAGATTGACCACTCTGCATTCAAACTCGATTTGGAATAGGTAGATGACCGATTCAGGTCTGGTGCCAATTGCAAAAATTGTAGCTTACTCTCTAACCTATCCAGATGTCTCTCGCTCAACACTATTGGATCAGGGGTCTGCGAGTTATGGATTAAATTCAGAGGTGTACAGATTGCTGTCCAGTGGGTGTGCCTGGACAGTCTCTGCGATTATCTAAATTTCACCCACTTATAAAAGGATTTTGATCTTTAGCTGAATAGAGAACTTGTAAAGTAATTCCAAAAATTTCTATGGAGCACTTACTTGCCCTCGTAGCACTTCTGGTTGAGAAGATATGGCACTTGCAAGCTGACAGTTTTTCTGAAAATTTGGACAGCACCTCCTTTGTTTAAGGCTGATTTTGTCCACAATTTTCAGATATACAAAAATCAACATTTGAAAAAATAACACATATCAAACTGGTTGCATACATTATCAGGATTCCAGAAATGTAAAACCCGAAGCCAATCGATGAGTCTACTAGAAATTACGATCCGAACAGTAACTGAATATATAGTGGTCCATATTCTGGACTGTTTTGACACCTTAAATGATACTTCGATTTAGACTTGGTTATTGCAAGTTTTAGCCTTCATGTCGAATAGTAAGTTGATAGAGGACTATTTAATCTTTCCATGCATGTATAAATATGCCTAGGTTGAATTTCTAGTTTAAGAGTTATGGCTGTTCAAAGTTCAGAATTTGTCTGACTGTTTGAGATAGCACCTATATACATGTACTATCTTCAACTCCAGTTTCTAATTAGTTCTAAACTGAATTTGAGGTAACATTGAGTAAAAAAGTTTTAGAATATCTCTTCCTCTTTCCAGAAATGTCTCATAATGTAATAGAAGAGCTTTCTACAAAGAGTTATGACAAAAATTCAGATGCTGTCTTACACAGTTTCAAAACAGCAGCTGAGTTAGCTAGAGAGGATTTTCACCATCTTACAATGGTCTTATGGCTGGGGGCCAATAGAAAACTTATAGAAGACTTCAAAAGCTTTCCAAAAAGTATTCACTTGCCTCCCGAGCCCTCCAGGTTGAAGACATACGGATTTTTGAAGTGAAACAATCGGTTCAGGTTTCAGAATTTAGTTTGATAGATCATGGTTGTTTAAAGCTGATTTGGCCACTGATTTTCAGATTAATAACCTCACAATTTGACAGCAAGTCCCCTTAAAAACTTGTTGTACAAGTTGCAAGGTTTCCGGAAATGTATTACACGAAGGTATTCGACAATTCTACAAAGAGTTATGGTTGAAATGCCGAGGCTAGTTCATTATATCAAAGAGGTGAAGAAATGTTGGTTTCTAATGATTTGGACGAATTTCCCAAGTGTTGTTCTGTTCAACTCGTCCATAAAGAAGTCGTCGAGGACCTGAAGATCTCCCCCATCCCTATAGCATACTATGATGTCCTACGAAGTTTAACTAGAAGCACATCTTGACATAATCGAGCTAGATTCCGTCAAGAGTACACAAAAGCCTTAATCTTCATCTTTCTTCACATTGCACGTTCCATGTCGAAACTTTGATCCAATTCTTACCAGCATCTGGTAGTTGGATCTTACAAGATGATAATGAAGCCATTTCTTTCGTGGGGGATGGTCAACATATCAAATGTGATACTGATGGTACTACGTGCCTTACCAAAAGAAAAGTCTAACCCGGTATATCCGGATACGTCTATAGGTGGTTCTAATTCCGATCACTCGCAAACATATGCTACACGGGTCGCTACCGTAGTTAGTGTACCTGCAGAAGACAAACAATCACCTTTCACACCTTCACATCTCAAGAAGGGCACGGGGAAACACGACAGGCAGTCACAATAATATATATGAAAGTAAATGCATACGACTCTGGTGTGAGTCGCCCTCGAGCGAAGTCATGTCTCGAGGTACATGGTTGTACTACGTCTGTACAGCAAAGACTCCCGCACGAACCGGCTTATACACGCTCCGGCATACGTGTTTCGCATGCTCCCATAGAACATGAATGGTTCTAGAGATGCATACTATTGGGTTATACACCACCCGACGGGGGCTACCACTAATTTTGTATCACGCTGGGGTACCGCGTGTCATATGTTCTCAGAAACATGGAAAAGTTTCAGAGACTCATGTTGACTTTCCGTGCAAAGCCACAGAAATATCACATACCACATCTCTTATGCAGAGCTTACCGAGATTGATCCGCTCTCGGCGGCGTACCTTACCTCTTACCTTGAAGACAGAGCGTCGTTACAAAAATAATATAACAAGTTAGTTCACCATCTTTATAACTTATACTAGTAATAGTCCTTAATGGGCATATAGCTAATCCTCACTCGACTACTTCGAAGTTTTTTAAAATAGGCTCTTTTCAAGCGTGCTATTCCCAATGAAGCTCTGATACCATGCCTGTGGGGACCGGAGTCCACACATCCGAGGATCTCATTGGGTGGTGCCGTGCGATGCGGCACCTAACAGTACACACAAAAAGGATACCAAAACATATAAAGTTTTCATTTCATAATAAGAAGAGTTTACAAAAGAGTGTACAATAGAAGTACACACGCAGCGGAAAATATATACTCATAACCTCACTTAACTAAGTAGGAGAGAAGACATCCATACCCTAGGACGCTCCTCACTAGCCACATGAAGAACATTCAGCAGTGGCGTGGTTCACACGAGATTTATCTCGATACTTCGAGATCTCATGTACATCCTGAACAGTAGAAATAAACCTAATACCTGCAAAAAATCATTAAAGCGCAAACGTGAGCATAAGGCTCAGCAAGACTAACCCGTCTCACTAGACATATGCAGGGTGAATACTAAGCATAGGTAAGGAATAGCATAAATAGACTCACCTACAAGTGGATCCTTATAATGTTTTAAGTAGCAAATGACATTCTTCAGGCACGGCACATCATAGACTCCACAATCAAACAAGAAACGCTTTGCCGATGATATGACATGCCCAAAGCACATAATGCTATTACAGGTAAAGTATGGGGAAACTGTAAACTTTTAATTGTACTATCTCTAAGACAAACAAGGTTGCAAAGCAATTATAATTCAATATATCATATTCTTTTGGCTTCTTTAGTTTTTACTACGTCACGGCGCAGTGAACAAGTGGTACTCAGAGGGACGGTGATTGCAATCAGGACACACCCGGACAACACGACACATACACACATTCGGAAGTGTCAGCTAGTACATCAGTACCTACATAACACTTCTTACTAGTCGTATATGGCCACCTTTCACATGAAACTCGAACGTCGAACCCGTCTCACCTCCGCGAACAGAAGGTCTCCGCACGGAACACCTTTTGTGCCCGCTGACCGATTTACACCTTGTTGTCCTCAGCCCACTTCAATCGATGGTGAGTTAATGGCCTCGACACCGCAGTTATTGAGTTACGTCAGTTTACTAGAGCCCATATATCCAGTATGTCGCCGGTACAAGTCAAGCTTGTTCGAAGGGGCCACATACAGACGGGCCTTAATCGACACAGGCAGGGCTATGAGACCGAGACTCCAATTCTCGTCGCTTCCTATCCATCCCCTGCCCGGTCTCAGATTCGTTATATTAAGCCATTGTCTATCTAACCAATCCTGTGAGATATGTCCTACATCTCTCGCGAGTAGATTCCAGCTACTCGACTTCTACCGGATCACCTACGACATTAGCATAGCAGTTCTACACGTCGAGCTATCAAACTACCCAATTAACCAATGGGATTGTGGGTCATGCATCTAGAGTATTCAAGCATCCTAAATGTAATGCACAATATCAACTGAAGACGTAAATGAATAAAACTGGAAAACTTTAAAAATCTCTAAAATACAAATCGGGGCTTGCCTTAGTTTGCGACTCTATAACAATGTCAGTTGTTATTGGCTTGGTCTTCCTTCGAAGAGTCCGCCATGGAACATCAAGCTGGAACACCCTGGCCTTCTCCTCCAAGCGAAGCTCCTCATCGATCACCTACCATCACGTTCCTACCGACATGATATGCATATAAGTACTTAAGGTAATTTAATAATGGAGTCAACGAGTTGTAAAAACCTTAAGAAGAAGAGGCTTGACTAGGAAGATTAGATATGTCTCGGATGGGTGGAGAAACTATGGATAAGTCAAGTGGTCATAGTGGTATCGAGATGTGGATTGAAAGGTGCAACGTAAGCCCACATTGCAACTTGGCACTAAACACTAGATGCTATGCCACTCAAGGACGATAAAGTTGAATGGTGTGGAAGTGTTGGACTGGTAGTGTAAGGATGACTAAAGAATCAAGGTGGACATCAAAAGCTTAAGGCATGAGTGAACTATGCAACAAGAGGTTAGGACTCAGAAAGCGACCAATGAAGTTACACAAACTCATTAAAGAGTAAACCTAATTAAGTGACTAGTGGGGTCGCAGGGTTCTGAATTAGGATGAATCGATGTGAAACCCTAACGACACTTGGAAAAGAAATGAGATCGGCATTGCTTGGACTCAAAGAGTCATCACAAGCACTGCTAACCTAACGTGAGTACCAAGACACGTTCAAATGACTTTTAGGTAAAGTAGTTTCTACGGCAAGCTTCTCGAGCATCGTTCAAGTACTTACAAGATGACACTAATGTAGTGTCTTGTGCAAGATCGTCCAGGGGAGCTCGGTAAGCTCTTTGGACTTACACATGATGCGAGACCTTGCCGTGAAGGCATGCTTTGCCATCTTGAGAAGATCGTCTTAGCGACATCCACATCAACCCGGACTCGTCAATGGGGTGAGCGGAATCCCGAACACCACCTTGTGAGTCTTAAGGCTAGTGATGTCGACTCGGTTTTTGATAAGTGACTCAACGAACCTGTCGTCGATGAAATGGCACGCCTAGATAAGCAATTCTGCGAACGGTTAAGAAACATCGTCGACACGAACAAGAAACTCTTATCCAAGGTTCCCCTTGGTCTAGTTTTCCTTGTCGGTCGCAATGTTCTCGCTTTACTTAACCATAGGTCATCGGTGATCACCAACCACCTTAGTTTGAACTAGAAGTCATTTCATCGAGCACCTAGGCTACACCTAGGACTTGATGAATATCAACACTCGGCTAAACCCTAATTTGGCCAAACGGTCATCACCCGATGTATCGTGGTTGTGTTCCCGCACTATCTATATCCCCGACATTCCTTGCCTTGTTGCAAGGATACGACCATGATGTGGAACGTCGTGACGACATCAAGCGGACAACGACGGCAAAACATTTTCTTGAGTTGGTGTGCCAAGTGAAAGGTAAACGACCTAAGGGAAACTCTAGTGGAGTTGTAGGTTGTAGCGGCACAACGCAATACGCTAGGCTCCCCTTTGTGCATCAAAGTTATGATGCAGGGTGGGCGACGCGCTCACCATGGTCAACGCACAGGCGTGACCATGGAATGAGCAGAGCAACAACACAACCCTGGTGGCAACGTGAAACACACAAGGGAATCACAAATCATGGCCAGTGTGGATGAGAATAATAGTGTGCAGTCACCGTGACGTCGTGAGCACGGTGATGGTCACTGCAACACGTTGATGACCATGGCACACTAGAGCGCGACGAGCAGTGGCACGACACATAGCAGTGTAGCATCATAGCAACGTTTCGTCGAGCAGGCACTGCACGACGCAAGATGTGACGTGGAGGCAAGGTCGTGGAGTGGGGAAGCACGCGAGCTTAAGTTGGGCGGCCTCTGGCGCGGCTGTCAGACGCGCAGTTGGCGCTGGACGATGCTGTGGCGTGGAGCGCGCGGCGTGGCACGAAGGCGAGACACCGGGGTGAGGCACATAGGGGCACGGCGCTGCATGGGTCAGCATGGGCCGGGCGAGATGCGGCTTGCGTCCCGGCGGCATGGATTGGGCGAGTAGAAGGCGTCCATGGCACGCCACCGACAGCAGAGAGCAGTGTGCAGGGGCGAGGTCGGGAGGCGGCGAGGTGGAGGAGAGGAGCACGGGCCAAGCCACTCACCCTGAGGACGATGGGGACGGAGCAGTGTAAAAGCCTGCTTTTCGGAAGAACAAAAACGCAAATATGCGAACTTAAAAATTTTGAAAATGGACTTGGAAATCCAAACTCACGTGAACCATATGGGTTAACCAATGTTCACTAAAAATAGGGACTTGTTAAAATTTTACATATAGAACATGGTTGCTAATGTATATTAGAACTTAAGGTGTAAAATCCTTAATTTCCAAGTATTCTCATTTTTAATGAAAAATTAAAGGAGAAAAGAAAATAAAATAAAGAGAAAGAAAAAGGAATTATTCCAACCCTAAAATGGGACATTCAGAAATATTCAAATCTAAGGCTGTAAATTTTTCCATGACCTTCTAATATTCCAAATTGACTTTCGGTAAAGTTTCAAAATTTTTTGAAGAAGGTTTTCTATTTATTGGACATGTACTGAGAGTTTAATCAGAGTTGACTTCAAATTTAAACTTTGTACTTAACCTTGTCTAAATCAACTCCAAATTTTTTCGGAGATCCCTTATGGTTCAAAAATGGTAACTTCAAAGTTTCAGGATTTTTGAACCTAACCTACCGCTTATTTCATTGAATCATGTATCACCGCTTGAATTCAAATTCAAACTTGAGTAAAAATTCAACTTGCTCAGTCCTGAAATCTAATTATACCATAAAATTCTTCACATTTTATTTAGTCATTGGGCCAAAGGTGACTATTTTTGATGCATGTTTGCTAGTCCTATTTGACATTGGAATGAAGAGTGAGGGAGGTGGGTCCCACATATGGTCCCCAAAGGTCAGGTCGACACAGGGTCTCTCTTTCCTCCCCTGCCTCCACGCAGACGCATGCATGTGCCACCGCGATGCAAATCGGCCCTTATCTTCGTACCGTGAACCCAAGGCAAGCGAAAACCTGTTCGTTCTCTCCTCTGGTCGCTCGCTCCCAACCACGGCGACGCCCGCCCGCTCCTCCCGTCGGCCGCTGGCTCGCTGCTCCCTGGCCATGCGCGCCTCCCCCGCCGGCCGCCTCCTCGTCTCCCAGGCAGCGTGCCTCCTCGCCAGCTCCTCCTGGCCACGCTCCACCGCGCGTTTCAGCCGTGGTCCTGCGCCTTGTACGCGCGCCGGCCCTGCGCCGCGTCCGAGCTCCGCCTTGCCGCCACAGCCATGCTCCGTGGCCGCCGTCTTGCTACTCCGGCGCGCTGCTCTACCCTGGCGCTGCGTCTCAGCGCGTCCTTCTCCCGCGCACAGCATGCCGCCCTGCTGCTGCTCGCCTTGCCGTGCCCCCGCATGCGCGCCACCACCGCCGGTGCCCTGCCGCCATGCTCGCGTTGCGCCCTGTCGCGCGTCCCTAGCATCCGGCTGGCGTCGACCTGCTTCCCGCACCTGTGCTGCGCTCGCCCGCCGTGCGCCGCCCTCGGCTTAGTCAGCAACCTATCGCACTGCTGCCCCGCCGCACCTCTACTTTCCACGGTGCTCCTGGTCGCCCCGCGAGCCTCGCGCCCGCGTCTCGTCGGCGTCACAGCAGCGCCCGTGCCCAAGCTCGCCCCTGCCTTGCAGCGCCCTGCTCGCACAGCGGTTCTGCTCGTGTCTCCCCAGCACCAACGCACACCGCCCTATTATGCTCACGCCGCCCACGCCGCCGTGCCGGTGCGCCCTCTGTCCACATGCCGCCGTATCGTGCTGCTGCGTTTCCTCCTCACTGTCTACACTGCAGCATCCCCAGATTACTTCCTTCCTCTTTTGTGTTGCTGGCATGTCAGTGCGCATTCGGAATGCATCACCATGTGCCGTTTCGGATGTCATTGTCTACTTGATGTCGTCACGGCGTTCTTCTCATATGCCGTATCCAAACAGTGCGAGGATTGATGGAGGTGATGTATGAGATGCAAGAACAGGTCGACGACACAACAGCAACAACAATTGGTTCCAGGTTAGCTCTGAATTGTGCAAAGATTAGTTGGGACAGTGCTGCAGCCAAGGTGTTTGATGAAATGTTCAAGAGGAAAGAACCAACTTTGTTGACGTTTAGAATTGGTCTGTGATGCAGGGGTAGGATGATGTTGCGACCGACAAGCCTAAGTGCCAAGATACCCTGTGAATGGTGATGAAGCGACGGAATTCATGTACACACCCAAGATATTCAGCGAAATGCCTACATGATGAGCCTTGCCCTGAAATGCCTTGCTTGACGCCTCGAAGTCCGTTCGTGATGACCACTAAGGGTACTCATGTGTCGTCAAGCCGTACGTCCATTTTCCGCCATGATATCATTCCTTTAGAAATCCCCAAGTTGACCTTCTTTGTCTTTTGAATTGTGTTAACTTTTCCGTGCGTGCTCCTGATGCTCCACCATGAGCCGCGTCGATGTCGTTGACCACATGACGTTGTCATGATGCTCCGAGCCGTCATCATGCCCTGGCATGGAGATGAAGGATGCTTGTGATATGTGTGGTGCTGGAACACAAGCACGACTCGTCGGACAATGGTTGTCAAGCCAAATTAGGTTTTAATCGATGTGAGGGTAATCAAGTCCTAGGTATAGCCAAGGTGCTCGATATAATGTCTTCTAGGCCAAACCAGGTGTGTCGGTGATCACCGATGACCTGGGGTAGAGGTATGCAAGAACGTTGCAACCAACAAGGAGAATTATACCAAGGGGGACCTTGGATAAGGGTTCCTTGGTTGTGTCGAGGATGTTCCCTAACCAATCACAGGATTGGTTAACTTTGTGTACCACTTTATCGACAGCAGGTTTGTCGAGTCGCTTAACAACAACCGAGTCGACATCACTAGCCTTAAGACTCACAAGGTGGTGTTCGGGATTCTGCTCACCCCATTGATGAGTCCGGGTTGATGTGGACCTCGCTAAGACGATCTTCTCAAGATGGCAAAGCATGCCTTCACGGCAAGGTCTCGCGTCATGTTTAAGTTCCGAGAGCTTACCGAGCTCACCTTGACAAGCTTGCGGGAGACACTACATTAGTGTCGTCGTGTAAGCACCTGAACGATGCTTGCGACGTTAGTCGTAGCAACTGGTTTACCTAAAAGCGGTTTGAACATTGTCTTGGTACTCATGCTAGCTTAACCGTGCTTGTTATGACTTCTTAAGTACAAGCAATGTTGATCTCAATTCAGTCCCAAGTGTCATTAGGTTCCATCATGGTTCATCCTAAGTCAAGACCCTACGACAGCACTGCTCACTTAACTAGGTTTACTCCTTTATGATTTAAGTCAAGTTCATTGGTCAACTGCTAAATCGCAACCTTCGTCTTGTACACTCCACTCATACTCAAGCTTTCGATGTCCCACCTTAATTTTTTGGGTCGTCCTTACACTTCTCTGCCCAACACTTCTTCACCATTGAGAATTGTCAATCTCGCGTGGCATAGCTTGAAGTGTGGTATGCTAAGTTGCAATGTAGCTTTATGTTGTACCTTTCAGTTCATACCCACACTACTATGTGCACCTTGACTCATCCTCTGGTTACCCACACAACAAAGGCATATCTATCCTTCCTAGTCAAACTCCTCGTTCTTAAAGTTTACACAACCCCGTGGAGTCTATTATTAAATTACTTAATTACTTAATTACTTATATGCATATTATGTCGATAGGAACGTGCTGATAGGTGATCGACAAGAAACTTCACTTGGAGGAGAATGCCAAGGTGTGTCCACTTGAAGTTCCGTGGCAGACTCTTTGGAGGAAAGCACAAGACTTAACGATTGACATCAACTTAGTGCAAACTAAGGCAAGCCCCGGTTTGCATTTAAGTGCCTTTTAAAGTTTTGCTTTTATACACACTGTATTAAATAGACTTAATATGTGCATTAGGTCTATGTTGATTAAATACCCCACATGCATGACCAAATAATCCTTGTAGTGGATGGGTAGTATAAGACCCCCTCGATTTATATTGCTATGCTTAATGTTTAGTTAGAAGATCGGTAGAAGTCGAATATGTCGGATACTACTCGCGAGATTGGTCACATTTTACTGATCACAAGTCAAGTAGTTGAATTCTACTTGCGAGAGAAGTCGAGTGAGGGAAACCTACTCGCGAGTTGTTACCATAACGTTAACTCTTTAGTATGAGACGCGAACGGGGATTTGTGTAGGTTTGTTTGCTCACATCGTGCCTGGGTTGGTAATGACGAGGCAGGTGTTGGGAGATGGATTGGTAGCCCCGTCTATGTCGGTTAAGGCCCGTCCGTGCCTTCGAACAAGATTGAATTGTACCGATGACATACTGGACATATGGACTCCAATAAACTGACGTAACTCGATAACTGGGATGTCGAAGCCCATTAACTCACCATCGATAGCGGTGGGTTGAGGACAGTAAGGTGTAAATCGGTCGGTGGACACAAGAGGTGTTCCGCGCAGAGACCTTCTGTTCACGGAGGTGAGACGGGTTCGGCGTTCGGGTTTTTTGTGAAAGGTGGCCATATACGACTAGTACTGGAGTGTTACGTAGGTACTGATGTACTCGCTGACACTTCTGAACGTGCATTTGTGTCGTGTTGTCCAGGTGTGTCCTGATTGCAATCACCATCCCTCGCGGTAGTAGAGTACCACTTGTTCACTGAGCTGTGACGTAGTAAATACTGAAGAAGTCAAAAGAATATGATATATTGAATTATAATTGCTTTGCAACCTTGTATGGCTTCGATATAGTACAATTAAAAGTTTATAGTTTCCCCATACTTTACCTGTAATAGCAGTATGTGCTTTTGGCATGTCATATCATCGGCAAAGCGTTTCTTGTTTGATTGTGGAGTCTAGGATGTGTCATGCCTGAAGAATGTCATTTGCTACTTAAAACATGACTATAAGGATTTACTTGTAGGCGAATCTTTTATGCTATTCCTTAACTATTCTTAGTATTCACCCTGCATATGTCTAGTGAGACGGGTTAGTCTTGCTGAGCCTTATGCTCACGTTTGTGCTTTAACGATTTTTGCAGGTATTAGTTTTATTTCTGCTATTCAGGTTGCACATGAGACTCGAGGTGTCGAGATAAATCTCATGTGAACCACACCACTGCTGAATTTTCTTCTTGTTGCTAGTGAGAATCGTCCTAGGACATGGACGTCTTCTCTCCTGCTTAGTTAGGTGAGATTATGAGTATGTATTTTCCCCTGCGTGTGTACCCCTGTTGTACACTCTTTTGTAAACTCTGCTTATTATGAAATGAAAACTTTATATGTTTTGGTATCCTTTTCGTGTGTGCTGTTAGATGTCGCATTGCACGACACCACCCAATGAGATCCTCGGATGTGTGGACCCCGGTCTCCACAGACATGGTATCAGAGCTTCATTGGAAATAGCATGCTCGAAAAGAGCCTATTTTCTAAAACTCCGAAGTAGTCGAGTGAGGATTAGCTATATGCCCATTAAGGACTACCACTAGCAGAAGTTATAAAGGTGGTGAACTACCTTGTTATATTATTCTGTAACGATGCTCTGTCTTCAAGGTAAGAGGTAAGGTACGCCACCGAGAGCGGATCAATCTCGGTAAGCTCTGCATACGAGATGTGGTATGTGATATTTTCGTGGCTTTGCACGGAAAGTCAATATGAGTCTCTAAAACTTTTCCATGTTTCTTAGAACATATGACACGCGGTACCCCAGCGTGACACAAAATTAGTGGGAGCCCCCGTCGGGTGGTGTATAACCCGATATTATGCATCTCTAGAACCATTCATGTTCTATGGGATCATGCGAAACATGTATGCCCGACCGTGTATAAGCCGGTTCGTGCGGGAGTCTTTGTTGTACATACGTATTACAACCATGTACCTAGAGACATGACTTCGCTCGATGGCGACTAACACCAGAGTCGTATGCATTTACTTTCATATATATTATTGTGACTGCCTGTCGTGTTTCCCCGTGCCGCCCTTGAGGTGTGAAGGTGTGAAAGGGGATTGTTTGTCTTCTGCAGGTACACTAACTCCGGTAGCGACCCGTGTAGAATAAGTTTGCGAGTGATCGACATTAGAACCACCTATAGACATATCCGGATATACCAGGTTAGACTTTTCTTTTGGTAAGGCACGTAGTACCGTCAGTATCACATTTGATACTTTGACCATCCCCCACGAAAGAAATAGCTTCATATTCATATTAAGTCCAAGTATCAGTTGCTATTATCTTATGGATAATAGAAAATGTTTCTCTTCAAGAGTAGGTGAACCAAAGTTCTTTGTTCCTGGCGAGAGTTTAGCTCGACTTCGCCGGAGTAAGACTTTGGTTAAACATGAAGATCCATAGTGATATGCTATGGATAAGAAGGTCGTCAAGATCTCTTTTAAGATTCCATTTAGTTCCAAAGCAAATGATTAGTTTTGAATCAAGTTCTAGCCATCGGACTTGAGTTTTGAGCTAAGATTCAAAATTTGAGTTTGTTCCCAAATTCTTGTGTTTCGAAGCCGGTGAGTTCTGTTTTTGAACAGAATTGACCTGACTTCGAGATTCCATATCTCTTCAACCTGAAGGGCTATGAATGCAATTGAATACTTTTTGGAAAGGTTTTAAAGTCTTCTATAAGTTTTATACTGCCCCCAAGCCAAAAGACCATTATAAGATGGTGAAGAATCCTCTCCAACTAACTCAGCTGTTGTTCTGAAACTGTGTAAGACAGCATCTGAATTTTTGCCATAACTCTTTGTAGAGAGCTTTTCTATTCCATTATGATACATTTCTGGAAAGGGGAAGAGGTATTATACAACTTTGTTATTCAATGTTACCTCAAATTCAGTTTAGAACTAATTAGAAAGTGGAGTTGAAGATAGTACATGTATATAGGTGCTATCAGAAACAGTCAGAAAAATTAGGTGCTATCAGAAACAGTCAGAAAAATTCTGAACTTTGAACAGCCATAACTCTTAAACTAGAAATGCAACCTAGGCATATTTATACATGCCTGGAAAGCTTATAGAGTCCTCTATCAACTTCCTATTAAACTCGAAGGCTGAAACTCGCAATAACCAAGTCTAAATCGAAGTATCGTTTAAGGTGTCGAAACAGTCCGGAATATGGACCGCTATATATATTCAGTTACTGTTCGGATCGTAATTTCTAGTAGACTCATTGATTGGCTTCGGATTTTACATTTCCGGAATCCTGAGAATGTATTCAACCAGTTTGATATGTGTTATTTTTGCATATGTTGATATTTCTATATCCGAAAATTGTGGACAAAATCAGCCTTAAACAAAGGAGGTGCTGTCCAAATTTTCAGAAAAACTGTCAACTTGCAAATGCCATTTCTTCTCAACCAGAAGTGCTACGAGGGCAAGTAAGTACTCATTAGAAATTTTTGGAAGTACTTTACAAGTTCTCTATTCAGCTCAAGACCACAATCCTTTTCTAAGCGGGTGGAATTTGGATAATCGCAGAGACTGTTCAGGCACACCAAAACTGGACAGCAATCTGTACACCTCTGAAGTTAATCCATGACTCACAGACCCTTGATCTAATGGTGTCGCGCGAGTAACTGTTCGAAAGGCTAGAGAGTCAGCTACAATTTTTGCAGTTGGATCCAGACCTGAATCGGTCATCTACCTATTCCAAATCGAGTTTGAATGCAGAGTGGTCAATCTGAACTGAATTCAAATTCTGAATGCTGAAATTTTACCCAATTTCAAAAATTCATATCTCTTGTACCAGGACATATGTGAAGACAAGCAAGTACATTAAGGAAAGCTTATTACATTGGCTACAACTTTGTAAATAAGAATATTTCCAGATTTCCATCAGAACAGCCTGAAAACTTTAGATCAAAAGTGCCACTTTTTAAGCAGGTTCTGCTGAAAGTGCAGAAAATTCTGCTGACTTTAAAATAGCATAACTTGCAAACAAGAGATGATATTGAGGCAAACTAATACTTTTTGGAAAGGTCTTGAGGTGTATTTTAACTTTGTTATTCATCTCAGGATCTGATATTGCCATTAATTGGCCAAAATCAAAGTTGCGTCCAGGCTTTTCATTCTTCACCAGAATTTAATCTGGTAAGGACCATTTGGTGTGGTTATAGATTTGGTTCTCGAGTTCAACTCGAGGAGTTTCATAACATCGTTGTTGCGATTCAAAAATAATTACCATTAGAGTTGAGTATTAAACTCAATCAAATCTCTTTGGCTCGGTTGCTCATGTTAGAGTTCTAATTAGGCAACCGTGCACATCACACTTTAAGGGTATATTGAGCATGTGTTGCACTTCCATTAGTCGACGACCCTCCCCGTAAGGATCGTTTGGGGTAAGTTTATCGCTTACCTAGCTTGAACCATAAGGGGGAAGGAGTGCACCTAGTAATCAAAGTGATACGTTCACCTAGGTGTCATACCAAGGTACATCGACACCAAACCAACGTGCTGGAAGCAATGTTCAAGTAAGTAGGACCGAGTACAACATTGACTCATTGGGTCAATGAGAAGCTTAATTAACGGATCTTCTCAAACCCCGTTTCTTGGGTAACTCGATCATCGAGTTAAAGAAGTCAGTTGATTCTTCACGCTAAACTACTCTCTTGCTTTAGTCTCTGAGACGAGAAGCCATAGGTGAGTAGTATGAGCTGGAGATTCTTTAGCAAGAACGTGGATCACTAACCATGGTCGTGTCTAGCACAGTACCTTGTCAACCACTTAGTGCAACCAACGGAAGTTATGAGAACCTTACTCTTCAAAGGTTACTCTCTTTGCAACTTCTGAAGGCAACCCTACCGCACCTTTTAAAGGTTAGACATATTACCTTAGGAATCCTACGTGATGAAAAACCTGACACTTTGTTAAGGAATCACAACTACCTGTAAGCTGTGACTAGCAAGCTTCGGGGAACTTCACATCAACAAGAAGATCAATCGTTTTGTTCCATTATGTACACTTCGTTGCCTTGAGATGAACCTCATCTTTCCTTGCTAATGTTCTTACCTTGAAAATCTTAAACTTGGTCAAGACGTGAAAGTGACATTCGTCGTTTGACAATTTTAATGACCTAGTCTCTTAATCCTTCTGTATCTAGGGTACTTCTGTTTGTGTTTGAGTTGTCTTACCTATTTTTGCTCAAAGAATAATACTGAATGCACCATATCTTGCATAGTTATCCGCGGAGTTGCATTGTGTCTGCATAACATCATCCGGTTTGTGATGCATCATGAAACGTAATTACTAATGAGTTTTGAGCAAGGATATGTGACCCCGTTCAGATACTTAAGTAGTGCCTAACATTTTTGAGTTGTGATCAATTTTATCGTTCGCAACGCCTTCGACTGGTTTCATTATCTTGAGTAGCACAAGGGACACCTTGTGACTAAAACACTGTTGAGTCCTTGTCCTTGACTTGTTGAAACTCAAATCGCCTTGAGTACTGGCAACTGACTGTTTCTAGCTGCGAGGAGTTTCTTATTGACTTCTCGACCTCGCTAGAACCTTAAAATGTTTCTATTCGCGAAATTATTATTGATTACCAAATTTTGGAACTCTTGGACTTGTACTGCCTGATGGCATTGCTTCGGCTACAAGACCAAAGCAGAAAAGTCTTCATAAGCGAAACATCCAGAGTTAAGGACGCTTAACTATCCTAGAACTCTATGTACCTCCTCATCGAAGAAGGTTACTTCATTTTGACGAAAAGAAGAAGACCTCAACACCTCAACATAACTTTTTAAGACCCAAGTTTTACGATGTGATATTGTCATGTCGAGACTCTTGTCAAGGTTATCAACCTAAAGACTGGAATCACTTGAAGCAAACTTTAGAATTTCTTAAGATGCCTGAAGATAATCACTATTTCGTAGAACCCAAGTCTTTAAGGGCATTGTCATTTTTCTTAGTCAATGACACTCTTTTACGGATCGTTCCCTCATCGTTCCTGTTATTCTACTTGCTAGAATCTCGGGACGAGATTCCTTTAAGGAGGAAGGATTGTAAATGCCTGCTTTCCGGAAGAACAAAAATGCAAATATGCGAACTTAAAAATTTTGAAAATGGACTTGGAAATCCAGACTCACATGAACCATATGAGTTAACCAATGTTCACTAAAAATAGAGACTTGTTAAAATTTTACATATAGAACATGGTTGCTAATGTATATTGAACTTAAGGTGTAAAATCCTTAATTTCCAAGTATTCACATTTTTAATGAGGAGAAAAGAAAATAAAATAGAGAGAAAGAAAAAGGAATTATTCCAACCCTAAAATGAGACATTCAAAAATATTCAAATCTAAGGCTGTAAATTTTTCCGTGACCTTCTAATATTCCAAATTGACTCTCGGTAAAGTTTCAAAAAATTTTGAAGCACGTTTTCCATTTATTGGACAAGTACTGAGAGTTCAATCAGAGTCGACTTCAAATTTAAACTTTGTACTTAACCTTGTCCAAATCAACTCCAAATTTTTTCGGAGGTCCCTTATGGTTCAAAAAGGGTAACTTCAAAGTTTCAGGATTTTTTAACCTAACCTACCATTTATTTCATTGAATCAAGTATCACCGCTTGAATTCAAATTCAAACTTGAGTAAAAATTCAACTTGCTCAGTTCTGAAATCTGATTGCACCATAAAATTCTTCACATTTTATTTAGTCATTGGGCCAAAGTTGACTATTTTTGATGCATGTTTGCTAGCCCTATTTGAAATTGGAAAGAAGAGTGAGGGAGGTGGGTCCCACATGTGGTCCCCACAGGTCAGGTCGGCACAGGGTTTCTCTTTCCTCCCCTGCCTCCATGCAGACGCATGCATGTGCCACCGCAATGCAAATCGGCCCTTATCTTCGTACCGTGAACCCAAGGCAAGTGAAAACCCGTTCGTTCTCTCCTCTGCTCGCTCGCGCCCAACCACGGCGACGACCGCCCGCTCCTCCCGTCGGCCGCCAGCTCGCTGCTCCCTAGCCATGTGCGCCTCCCTCGCCGGCCGCCTCCTCGCCTCCCAGGCCCCATGCCTCCTCACCAGCTCCTCCTGGCCGCGCTCCACCGCGCGTTTCAGCCACGGTCCTGCGCCTTGTCCGTGTGCTGGCCCTGCACCACGTCCGAGCTCTGCCTTGTCGCCACAGCCACGCTCCCTGGCTGCCGTCTTGCTGCTCTGACGCGCTGCTCTACCCTGGCGCTGCGTCTCGGCGCATCCTGCTCCCGCTCTGCTGCTGCTCGCCTCGCCGTGCCCCCGCATGCGCGCCACCACTGCCGGTGCCCTGCCCCCATGCTCGCGCTGCGCCCTGCCGCGCGTCCGTGGCATCCGGCTGGCGTCGACCTGCTTCCCGCACCTGTGCTGCGCCCGCCCGCCGTGTGCTGGCCTCGGCTTAGTAAGCACCCTATCGCACTGCTGCCCCGCTGCACCTCTGATTTCCACGGTGCTCCTGGTCGCCCCACGCGCCTCGCACCCGCGTCTCGCCGGCGTCCCAGCAGCGCTTGCGCCCCAGCTCGCCTCTGCCTTGCAGCGCCCTCCTCGCACAACGGTTCTGCTTGTGTCTCCCCAGCGCCAACGCACGCCGCCCTGTTCTGCTCGCGCCGCCCACGCTGCTGTGCCGGTGCGCCCTCTGTCCACATGCCGCTGGGCCGTGCTGCCGTGTTTCCTCCTCACTGTCTACACTGCAGCATCCCTAGATTACTTCCTTCCTCTTTTGTGTTGTTTGCATGTCAGTGCGCATTCAGAAGGCTTCACCATGTGCCGTTTCAAATGTCATTGTCTACTTGATGTCGTCACGGCGTTCTTCTCATATGTCGCGTCCAAACAGTGCGAGGATTGATGGAGGTGATGTATGAGATGCAAGAACAGGTCGATGACACAACAACAACGACAATTGGTTCAAGGTTAGCTATGAATTGTGCAAAGATTAGTTGGGACAGTGCTGCAACCAAGGTGTTCGATGAAATGTTCACGAGGAAAGAACCAACTTTGTTGATGTTTAGAACTGGTCTGTGATGCAGGGGTAGGATGATGTTGCGACCGACAAGCCTAAGTTCCAAGATACCTTTTGAATGGTGATGAAGCGACAGAACTCAAGTACACACCCAAGATATTCGGCGAAATGCCTACAAGGTGAGCCTTGCCCTGAAATGCCTTACTTGACGCCCCGAAGTCCGTTCTTGGTGACCACTAAGGGTACTCATGTGTCGTCAAGTCGTACGTCCATTTTCTGCCATGATATCATTCCTTTAGAAATCCACACGTTGACCTTCTTTATCTTTTGAATCGGGTTAACTTGTCCGTGTGTGCTCATGATGCTCCACCATGAGCCGTGTCGACGTCGTTGACCACATGACGTTGTCGTGACATTTCGAGCCGTCATCGTGCCTTGGCATCGAGATGAAGGATGCTTGTGATGTGTGTGGTGCTGGAACACAAGCACGACTCGTCGGACAATGGTTGTCAAGCCAAATTAGGTTTTAATCGATGTGAGGGTAATCGAGTCCTAGGTACGGCCAAGGTGCTCAATATAATGTCTTCTAGGTCAAACCAGGTGTGTCGGTGATCACCGATGACCTGGGGTAGTGGTATGCAAGAACGTTGTGACCAACAAGGAGAACTAGACCAAGGGGAACCTAGATAAGAGTTCCTTGGTTGTGTCGAGGATGTTCCCTAAACGATCACATGATTTGTTAACTTGGTGTACCACTTCATCGACGGCAGGTTCGTCGAGTCGCTTATCAACAACCGAGTCGACATCACTAGCCTTACGACTCACAATGTGGTGTTCGGGGTTCCTCTCACCCCATTGATGAGTCTGGGTTGATGTGGACCTCGCTAAGACGATCTTCTCGAGATGGCAATGCATGCCTTCACGGCAAGGTCTCGCATCATGTTTAAGTCTCGAGAGCTTACCGAGCTCACCTAGACAAGCTTGCGGGAGACACTACTTTAGTATCATTGTGTAAGCACCTGAACGATGCTTGCGACGTTAGTCGTAGCAACTGGTTTAACTAAAAGCGGTTTGAACGTTGTCTTGGTACTCATGCTAGGTTAACAGTGCTTGTAATGACTTCTTAAGTCCAAGCCATGTTGATCTCAATTCAGTCCCAAGTGTCGTTAGGTTCCATCATGGTTCATCCCAAGTCAGGACCCTACGACAGCACTGCTCACTTAACTAGGTTTACTCCTTTATGAGTTAAGTCAAGTTCATTGGTCGACTGCTAAATCGCGACCTTCGTCTTGTACACTCCACTCATACTCAAGCTTTCGATGTCCCACCTTAATTTTTTGGGTCATCCTTACACTTCTCCGCCCAACACTTCTTCACCATTCAGAATTGTCAATCTCGCGTGGCATAGCTTGAAGTGTGGTATGCTAAGTTGCAATGTAGCTTTATGTTGTACCTTTCAGTTCATACCGACACTACTATGTCCACCTTGACTCATCCTCTGGTTACCAACACAACAGAGGCATATCTATCCTTCCTAGTCAAACTCCTCGTTCTTAAAGTTTACACAACCCCGTGGAGTCTATTATTAAATTACTTAATTACTTATGTGCATATCATGTCGATAGGAACGTGCTGATAGGTGATCAACAAGAAACTTCGCTTGGAGGAGAATGCCAAGGTGTGTCCACTTGAAGTTTCGTGGCAGACTCTTTGGAGGAAAGCACAAGACTTAACGACTGACATTGACATAGCGCAAACTAAGACAAGCCCCAGTTTGCATTTAAGTGCCTTTTAAAGTTTTGCTTTTATACACACTGTATTAAATAGACTTAATATGTGCATTAGGTCTATGTTGATTGAATACCCCACATGCATGACCAAATAATCCTTGAAGTGGATGGGTAGTATAAGACCCCCTCGATTTATATTGCTATGCTTAATGTTTAGTTATAAGATCGGTAGAAGTCGAGTATGTCGGATACTACTGGCGAGATTAGTCACATTTTACTGATCACAAGTCAAGTAGTTGAATTCTACTTGCGAGAGAAGTCGAGTGAGGGAAACCTACTCGCGAGTTGTTACCATAACGTTAACTCTTTAGTATGAGACGTGGACGGGGATTTGTGTAGGTTGGTTTGCTCACATCGTGCCTGGGTCGGTAATGACGAGGCAAGTGTTGGTAGATGGATTGGTAGCCCCGTCTGTGTCGGTTAAGGCCCGTCCGTATGCAGCCCCTTCGAACAAGCTTGACTTGCACTGGCGACATACTGGACATATGGACTCCAGTAAACTGACGTAACTCGATAACTGGGATGTCGAAGCCCATTAACTCACCATCGACATGGGTGGGTTGAGGACAGTAAGGTGTAAATCGGTCGGCGGACACCAGAGGTGTTCCGCACGGAGACCTTCTGTTCGCGGATGTGAGACGGGTTCGGCGTTCGGGTTTCTTGTGAAAGTTGGCGACTAGTACTGAAGTGCTACGTAGGTACTGATGTACTCGCTGACACTTTCGAACGTGCGTATGTGTCGTGTTGTCCAGGTGTGTCCTGATTGCAATCACCGTCCCTCGCGGTAATAGAGTACCACATGTTCACTGAGCCGTGACGTAGTAAATACTGAAGAAGTCAAAAGAATATGATATATTGAATTATATTTGCTTTGCAACCTTTTATGGCTTAGAGATAGTAAAATTAAAAGTTTACAGTTTCCCCATACTTTACCTCTAATAGCAGTATGTGCTTTTGGCATGTCATATCATCGGCAAAGCGTTTCTTGTTTGATTGTGGAGTCTATGATGTGCCATGCCTGAAGAATGTCATTTGCTACTTAAAACATGACTATAAGGATTTACTTGTAAGCGAATCTTTTATGCTATTCATTACCTATGCTTAGTTTTCACTCTGCATATGTCTAGTGAGAGGGGTTAGTCTTGCTAAGCCTTGTGCTCATGTTTGCGCTTTAATGATTTTTGCAGGTATTAGTTTTATTTCTGCTGTTCAGGTTGCAGATAAGACTCGAGGTGTCGAGATAAATCTCATGTGAACCATGTCGCTGCTGAATGTTCTTCTTGTTGCTAGTGAGAATCAACCTAGGGCATGGACGTCTTATCTCCTGCTTAGTTAGGTGAGATTATGATTATGTATTTTCCGCTGTGTGTGTATCTCTGTTGTACACTCTTCTATAAACTCTGCTTATTATGGAATGAAAACTTTATATGTTTTGATATCCTTTTTGTGTGTGCTGTTAGGTGTCGCATTGCACGGCACCACCCAATGAGATCCTCAGATGTGTGGACCCTGGTCCCACCAAGCAGAGCACCGCCCGAGCATCACCACGGAAGGAGGTCGACGGCTGCGACACCCTGGACCGCAGTTTGTGCGCGGGCGCGAGGTGCGCGCGGTGACCAACATCGTGGCGGCGCAGGCGCGGGTGCCAGAGGAAGCTGGGTCGCCGGCGTGTAGAGGCCGGGGAACGATGCGTGGGGTGCGGCAATGGCAGAGGACAGTGCTCGTTGGGAGCGGCCAGGGCGAGCGCAGCGTCGGCGGCGCGTGGACGGATGCGGAGGGGCGCGACGCGATGCGGCCTGGCGAGCGCGGCGTCGGCGGCGCGGTGTGGATTCGAGCAGGGCCAGGAGCGCGCGACAGGAAGGCGGCGAGCCGGCGCCAGCGTGGGGCGGCACTGCAAGCGGCAAGGAGGAGCTGGGGAGGCGAGGACGCGGCCCGGGGCTCGGCGCGGTGGCGACGAGGGAGGCGCGAGGGCCGGCGGCGAAGCGGTGCGGTGCTGGGCGGCTCCGGGTGAGCGACGGCCAGGAGGTGGCGAGGTGCCGTGGGGGCGGTACGAAGATACGACCGATGTTTTCATCATGGTGGCGCATGCAGCGCGTCTGCATGGAGGCAGGGGAGGAAAGAGAGAGCAGGTACTGACCTGACTTGTGGGGACCACTTGTGGGACCCACCTCCCTCATTCCTCTTTCCAATTTCAATTAGGGCTAGCAAACAAGCTTCAAAAATATTCAACTTTGGCCCAATGAATAAATAAAATGTGAAGAATTTTATGGTGTAATTAGATTTTAGAACTGAGCAAGTTGAATTTCGAACTCAGGTTTGAATTTGAATTCAAGCAGTGATACTTGATTCAATGAAATAAATGGTACATTAGGTTCAAAAATCCTAAAACTCTGAAGTTAACCTTTTTGGACCATAAGGGACCTCGACAAAAATTTGGAGTTGATTTGTACAATGTTAAGTACAAAGTTTAAATTTGAAGCCGACTCTGATTAAACTGTCAGTACGTGTCCAATAAATGGAAAACGTGCTTCAAAATTTTTTGAAACTTTACCGAGAGTCAATTTGGAATATTAGAAGGTTAAGGAAAAAATTACAGCCTTATATTTGAATATTTTTGAATGTCCCATTTTAGGGCTGGAATAATTCATTTTTCTTTCTCTCTATTTTGTTTTCTTTTCTCCTTTAATTTTTCATTGAAAATGTGAATACATGGAAATTAAAGATTTTACACCTTAAGTTCCAATACATTAGCAAACATGTTCTATATGTGAACTTTTAACAAGTCCCTATTTTTAGTGAACATTGGTTAACTCATATGGTTCAGGTGAGTTTGGATTTCCCGATATACGGGTGGTCTGAGCAGCATCAGAACAGATTTAGACTACTTTGACGGAAACATCGGTGTTGCCGCTTGGTTGCAGAGGATGAGCCACACTGGCGCTATCTAGGTGGTTGCTGAGCAGGTTGCTCCTTGTCGAATTCATCTTCTTGCGCTGTTGCAAGCGCATGAAGTTTCTACAGTGCAGTGACTCCGACAGTGTGATCCCCTCAGATCCGGAGGATGCCTGACGGAGTTGGCATCTTCAACACGATGTAGATGTAGTGGGCCATCACCATAAACCTATACATAGTTCGACATCCTAGGATGGCATTGAAGTGAAGATTAATGTGTGCCACATTAAACACCAGCTTCTCGGACATATAGTTCTCTTGTGTCCCAACAGTCACTGGCAGAGTAACTGACTCGAGAGGCGTGATAGCTCCTGATCGCACTCTGGAGAAAGGACGTGAGGGCCTAAGGTCCGAGAGATTGAGTTGGAGCATCACAAAGGCTGCAAAGCTGATGAGGTTGAGTGTCGTGCCTCCATCCGTCAAGAAATGGAAGAGTTGGATATTATTTATTGTCAGGGAGACCATCAGGGGCAATTGTCTAGCTCCTGCCATGCTCTTCAGATAGTCCAATGCATTGAAGGTAATGGAAGTATCCATCCACTTCCGATATGGCTTCGCCTTGGCAGTAGGAGCAGCAGCAGCCATTTCCCGACGCATAGTCTTGAGAATGCGCTGAGAGGTGATATCCAAGGACCCTCCATACATCATATGGAGTGTCTTTCGACGCTCGTTGTCACAAGTGTCAGAGACGTCGTTGATGGTGTTGTAGACCGTCTTTAATGCCTTCTTGGTGTCTTGGAAGCCTAGCTCCTAATCAGACGCAGCTTCTTCGATGACTTTCTACTTCCCTTCCCGCTGACGGAAAGGGGTCTCGTCTTGACGCTAGCTGTTTCGTTCAGCAATCCTCTTGACCTCTGATAGTCTTTGAGATTGTGGCTTGTGAATTTGTGAATTGGGCACCACATCTTTTCATCATCCTCAGACAATTGTTGGGGTCGCTTGTCGGGGTGTGGCCCCCGGCCACCAGGTGCTGCAGCAGCGACAGCGGTAGGTGTACCGGCAAGTGACTTCTTCTTGCCACTTGACTTCTTATTCTTTTTCCCATTGACAATGGTTGTAGCTTCGGCTTTGGAGGTAGATTGGTCAGCCTCTGTAGCTGGTTTGAAGTGCATCTCATGGCCCTCTGCAGCTCTGGCACATTTGTCGGCCAAGCTGAAGAGCTCTGTGATGCTACTGACATCCTTAGTTGCCAGCTTCTCTAGCATCTTCTTGTCTCTAACTCCCTGTCGGAATGCAACCACAACAGAAGCTTGGAGATAGAAGGAATAGTATTCCGTACCCGAGAGAATAGCTAGATGAACGATCGCAGTGACTCTCCCAACTTCTGTTGTAAGGCAAATAGGTCCAGCTCGGTGCCAGCCCGGGTGTAGGAGCTCCCAAAGTTGGCGGTGAACTGGCGACATAGTTCCTCCCAACTGTAGATGGAGTCAGGGCATAAGCTCATAAACCAGGACCTTGCAGTCCCGGTCAGCGCCACTGGGAAGTAGTTGGTCACGACAACCTCATTTCCTCCAGCCGTGAGGATGGCGGTGGAGTAGATCTGAAGAAACTTGACGAGATTGACTATCCTGTCGTATTTCTCTGGCAAATGAGGCGAGAACATAGGTGGCCATTCTACCATGCGGAGATGCATGGCGAGACATGAACAGCTGCCTCGTACTTCTAAAGGAGAAGGGTTTTCTCGAGCGAGTTGCCTCTCACGAGTACGCTCGATGTTGACACGGCCTTCCTGTCTCATGTACTGGCGGTCGAGCTCCGACTGAAGGTCCTGAGTCGGGAGCCTGGATGCTGTGTGAGTACAACGAGACCTGCAGGGTAGTGACATCTTGTGTTGAGAGGGCGCATGTCTCCTGAGCTGCGACGCTGCAGGACCAAGCCTTCCAGACAAGGTCCTATTACATGAAGGTGTTTGCCCTGCATGGGGCACACCTTGATTGTTGGTCGAAGTGGCTGCGGCAGCATCTAGATGCTCAACATCAGCACGCCACTGCTATAGCACGGCGGGATGAGCTCCCGACGCTAGAGGATGCTGAAGTAGAGTCTGTGTTGCATTTAATGTGTTTTCCGAGTTGTTTGTCGATGCTGTTGAATTCTCCATCCTGCTGTCCAACATCGATTGCGACATCAGATGGTGCCGGTGGTGGTGCGACGCCCGCCGAGACAACAATGTTGGCCGGTTGCTGTACATTGGAGGGGTTTCCTCCAACAGCCTGTGCAGCCAGTTCGTTGGAAGCAGCGGTTGAGCTCACCGTCCTGGAGATCTTGAATATTGCGCCACTTCCTGGCGTGCCAAATGTCGAAGTGTTCACTAAGACACTTCCCCCGGTACTACTAAGAAGTAGTCTGCGGAGGTTCATCTTCAGATGGGGCACTAATCAAGATCAAGAACATGGGTGAACTCAAAGGATTTTATGTGGTTCAGGCTGCTTGAGTGTAAGACACTACTCCACGGGGTGTGTGTTGATTGTATGAGCTTGTGTATGCCTGAGCTTAGTATGGAATGAGATTTGTATTCTATCGCACAGTGCAACCCTTTTATATGCTAAGGATTGGTTGTTAAAGTGTGCACTGTGGCCCAACATGTGGCCCTGGCTATAATAAACCACCCTATACACGATCTATGGTGTTAAGGGTGGTTAATAGCGTGATAACGTGCCTTAACAATAGCGTTATCGGTCTTGATAGTCCTCTAATCGTGCATCATTAATATAGCATTAATGACGTGTTAATTAGGTCTTGTAACGACAAATTGATAGCCCTTGAATGTACGCGTTCTTAGAGATCTCGCTTTTTTCCCATTGCAGACTTAGGTCCGGGCATGCGACACATGGCAGCTCCGGAGCTTCCCTCTGCGGGGAGGTAGATCCGGAGCTACTGGACATGTGGCAACACTGGAGCTTCCCCTGTTGGGGAGGCAGGTCCGGTGCCCCGGGACACGTGGCAGCACCAGAGCCACCCTATGAAGGGAGGTAGGTTTGGTACTGCAGGACACATGGCAGCACCGGAGCCACCCTAAGGACGGAGGCATGTCCGGCAGTGCGGGACACGTGTTGCCTCCGAAAGTCCACGAAACTAGAAGTTGGAACTCAACGCGTCTTCTTCTGGTACGAATGGCACCTGTTATACAGGGTATCGACAAGGTCTTAGATCCGCGACTTCGTAGTATCCTAGCTATGGGTTGGTTTCTGAACCAGTCGGGTCCCTCAGTGGATTCAGGAACTATGTAGATGTCCCTGAATGGATTTATAAAATGCGAGCATTTGTGTCCCGACGTATTGCCATCACTAAAGAACAGAGATGGATGCACTCCAGTCGCCCCAAATGAACTGGCTCGGTTGGGTTTTACCTGGACTACCCGTTAGATAGCTCATCGAGCGCAAGATTTTTACCCTACCCTAGCAACTTCCTGTCCTGATCGTCCCTCCAAGCAGATGAATGTATCGTCGGCGAGTCACAAACAAACATGGGGCTAACAATCTTACCTTGTAAGAGGTTCGGGGTCCGCCATGTGATCTTGGCTAACGATGATAGGGCGCCGACACCCATTGGAATTAGTTCAGACCGCTAGTTGTTAGGCGTGTAATTGAATCGATACTAACACGTTTTTGAGCTCTTGTTTTTCAAGTCCCTGGCACGATGGTGAGTTCAACCTACGACAAACTTGACGAAGACTCAATAGAAGGCTTGGAGGCTACTGACGAAGTTTCATACCAGGGGTATGAAACATACGAGACCCAATGGTACGTGACCACTAAGTAGCTACGTACTGAAGATACACTCCGTTCGAGGAGGGTCCCACCACCAATGCCACGACCGTTCGAGGTCGGGGTATCCAACCTGCCCAAGTTCCAACCGAGAGGTCGAGCGTATGGTCCCTCCCGTGCTCGAGCCCAAGAGAGGCGGGTAGTTGGGGGGCATTTAAGACAGATAGTGGGCATGATAACTTTGGCAGGGGGGAGAACCCGCGATGTGACCCATTGCAGGATTGGCCTGCCATCCATCCCATCCCTCATCAGAAGGCCACTAACCTCATGCACAAGACGGTGCCTTGGAGACCAAGAAGAAGTCAAGATCAAAGCTTCCGCTCTTTAGACAGACTGGATACATAGAACGGACACTGTAAAATCGGCCCCATTGTGTGGAATATTAGATAAAGAGAACCACCTCGCCCCACTGTGAGGAATGTCAGATAGATAGGCCGTGTCCGTTTACACTTACGTGTTACTTTTCTAGATTTCTTACTTTCTTAGAGTTCTTATACTCGGGCAAGACCCGCTTGTAATATGTCCTCTCGCCTTTTGAGATAACAAAGATCCCAAAAGACTCCATCCACACGTATGACCTTTTTTGCCCAAACTAGGATAAATATCTTGTTCTTTGCAGCTAGCCATACGAAGACGAATGTGATTCAATACAAATTTACTAGTCGGTTTCCAAAATGCCGACACACCTATGCTTAGGGGTTGTCATATCAAACTCTACTTTAAAAACTCTTTCAAACTAAGACATGTTAAGCATAAGCTCACCATCTGAATATACAACCTTGCATCAATTTTTAGTGAAACTAACTTCTAGATTTTTATCTAGCAATTGTGAAATAGAAAGCAAGTTGTATTTCAAATTGTTAACAAGTGCCACATCCTTTAAAGTGTGGTGATTATTAACTCTAACCGAACCCTTAGCAATTATAGGAGTTGAAGAATTATCAACAAGAGTAACATTTTCTACACGTGAGACAATGGAGATGTAGGAGAACCATTATTTGTTACAACTCATGTGGCGTGAAAAACCTTAATCCACAAGCCAAATGTTCTCCTCTCTCAAGTGTGTAACCTACGTAGCAGCACAATTCATCGATACGCGAAAGCTAAGACAATACAATAGGTTCATAAGCCAAAATTTGAGAACTTTTGCACCCAACTACAAATTTATGAGGTGTGAGATGTGTAGTACGAAAAATAGTAGGTTTGGGAGCAAATTTTGCAAGTTTTTGACTCATAACATCAGGTTGCAAGTGCCTAACATTCAGTTCAGCATGTGCAACAAATTTTGCTTGATTGTTATGTGACCTAGCATGCATTCTTTCCTTTTTCTGTTGTTTAGCTAGTCTATAACAAAAATTTATGGCATGACCATCTCTACCACAATAGTTATATTGAAATTTAACTATATGTTCATGCCTAGATGAGCAACCAACATGTTGTTAGCATTCGAATGAAACAACAATCCTGCAAACCTAAAACCACATCCTTTTGTTTCGGAACTGTTTAAATTTTAGGTGGATGTGCTTTAGCATGAGCATGATAATCAAAACCTAAACCAGTTTTACCATTGCAAGTCTTAGAATAATTCAGTAGAAGTTTAGGTTCTTATTTCCACTACAAAACCGGTCTAGTGTCCTTTGCATGCCGCCAAGTTTATTGGACAAGTCTAGACAGTTTTCACATAAAGTTTTTGCTTTTAGTTTGTAATTAGAACAAGATGTAACTTCATGAGTGTGTAAAACATCATTCAAAGCAAGAATTTGTTCCTTAGCATAATGTAATTTCACATTAATATCTTCACTACTAGAACAATGCGAATAAATTATCAAACAACTGATATTTTTTATGTTTTTATCGTTAAGTTCAACAAATTTTTTTTGTTCTTTTCAGTTTCAAGCTCATGTTTAGCAAGTGTGGAGGTGTGCGCACTCTTAGAGAGGACAATTGTTCATAAACTAGATCACAAGATGAACAAGAATCAGCACTACGAATCAAAGATTTTAGTCGATCAATTTCAGATTCTAGTGATTCAATCTTAGCATCATTTTTCCTAAGTTTTTGTCATTTCTATTAATTATAGCAAAAGCATGACAAAGGTCATCAAAAAGTTCTTCGTAAGAGGAACTTATCTCATCATTGTCGCTAACTTGTTCAACCTGCTTCATGCTTGAGCTTGAGTTGCTCATGATGAAACATGTATTTGCCAAAGTATCTTCATCTTCATCACTTCCGGTGTCCATATCACTCACACTGAATTCTTGAAGTGCAGAGAGGAAATTGTGTATCAGTTGGCGACATATAAAACCCTTCTTCTTGTTGATATTGGTGGCACAGAAGGACTTGAACTTTGCGTGCTTTTTATCACGGGAGTAGAACATAAAAGGCTAGAGCAATTTGTACAAAAATGTCTAGACTCACCACATTCAAAGCATCATTGAGAACCACCACTTACTCTCCTTCTGGTTCTCACATTTTGCAATGTTTTGGAGAATTGAGCAGAAAGAAGTGGAAGCTCCTCTTCTGGAAACTCCATAATTTGTTCAAGAGATAGAGAGTACAACAAGGCAAGTGTATCACATGATGAAGACTTGCTAGAAGTAGGCATGTAACATTGTGAAACAAATGCAAGAGACTTGTTGGGACTTTTACGTGATAGAATATCAAGTTCATGAGTTTTTAAGTTGGAATGTAGCACATCCTTGTTTACTCATGACAGTGGATTCATGAATAGATATAACTTTTATCTCCCAAATTGACATGTCTAATGCACATAACAATTACCTAGCATTTCTTTGCATTTGAAATTTAACATTAACACTACACAAGTTGCTAAGAATTTTATAAAATCAAGCAAAGAAATCAGCTGTCGACTCATCGGGTTGCATCTCAAAGCGTATGTACTCCATTTTGAACATGTCTTGACGTACCTCTTTGATCATATTGGATCATTCATGGTAGTCGCATAGTGCTTTCCACACATTGTACAACCATCAAAGGTGTGCAACACGATCGAAGTCACTTTGAGACAATCCTTGTTGTTGTTGTTGTTGTCGACGTCCTTCATGTTGGCAACAGTGACTTCATCGTTAGGTGGCATGAAGAAGCGCTTGAAGACATTTTTCCAGATGTCGAATCTTGTGCTTGTATGTAAGCTTCCATGCAAGCCTTCCAAACCTGAAAATCTATACCATCGAACAAAAAAGGTTTTTTGGAGTATTTTCCATGTTTATTGGTATTTGCAAATCATAAATATTAGAGCATTGTGGCACTGATACCAATTGTTGGATCGAACAACATAAAAGGCTAGACTAAAAACTTTTATGCGGAAGCTACAAAATCCCTCAGTAGAAAACCAATCTGATAGAAAAATCAGCGCGTGTGACTATTTTTAACTTGTTCAACTGAGAAAACTAGTATTAGTTGTAGAGAATCAAGTCACAAAACTAACGCAACAAGAATTACATGAAAACAATTGGTAGAACTCAAGTTATGATCAAAAGATTGAGCAAAGGTCAATGTGTCATATCCTAGCCAAAATAGATCTGCCATGCTGTAGAGAAACTTGTGTATATCATAAACCGCAAAATTAATAACCATGAAATTTTCACATATGTTAGGTAATTGAGTTTTGAAGACAACACAACAAGAATCACAACAATTGGATCTATAAAATGCGAGTGATGATTGAAACACTAAAATAACATTAGGCTACGCAGAAACTCACTGAGAAAAACTTACCAAAAACAAGTTGAACGAACAAGGTACAACAACTCCTCTAAAACTATGAATTTTATTCAATGAGCACAAGAGGAACAGTCGCCAGTCGTGATCCCACGAACCCTAGTCCCTCTTGCTTATATAACCAGCCTTTAGGCAACACCAATCCAATTAGAACTTCCTACTTCTACTTGGATTCAATCGAAACTTTACATAATTGCTTAAGACTCTTCCACAAGCAGATAGAAGCGATCTGAAGACTTCCAAACACCTTAGGAACGTAGGACATATTCTTAAAACAAATCAACTTTAAACCGAACACGAAATCGTATCGTAACTAACTCAAAACTTTCCATATTCGTACCATAACCGCTTCAGCTTCATCCTGACCGTGTAATCCTGCCGGTTGGACCTTTCCAGGCATATCTTCTTGTCCATAACCATTAACCATGCCTTGAAAATTTGTTGCCACGTCCATGCACCCCTTGCGCTCGATTCGGCAAGGCAGTGTTGGCGCAACTTTTGGTGTGATTGGGAAAGGCGATGCGTAGGGGAAAGGTACTTGCACTTGCTTCTTTTGTGTGTGCGTTTCATAGGAGCCATCATGGAGAGGTGGAAAAAGGTGGGAGGTGATGGCGCACCAGGGCATGGGGCCTCGGATGTCCCGTCGGCATGAGTTGACATCGGGAGGAAGAAAAAAGGAGGTGGCGTAGCTGGGCAGGGCCGCAAGGAAATCAGAGAAGAGGAGAGGAGGACGAGTCGGGCCGTGCAAAGAAGATAAGGGGGACGGGCCACATAAGGGAAAGCGGCGTTTGGGCCATGCAGTGAAACCGGTTAGCTGGGCCGCAGTGGGGTACAAAGGTGGGCCGCGCCTAGTGGAGAAAATGGATTTGGCTTTTCTTTTCTAATCACTTTTTTCCTATTCTAGTTTAATTGGATTTTGAATTCCAATTTGGTTTGGGTCTTTTGTTGAATTGGAGCTTTGATCCAATAGTTTTCTAATCACTTGGTTTAATGTTTATACAGCCGTTTTACTTATTGTATTTAGTTTATCGTTTGCACTGAATATGCAAGTACATTTATACATGCCACCATATATATTATTTAATTCTTGAGTTTCAGTTTGAATTTGGATTCATTTTGTTTTGAGTAATTCATATTCGAGTAAATTTGTACTTAAATAATTTGTCACACATATGGATATGTATAATCTCATTTGTCTCCTTTGTTTATATTTAAGTTGTTTGTTGGACATATAGGTCCACATACTCGTTTGGTTTTAAAAAGGTTATGTGATTTGAATGGAGCATGGTTTTTATATATTTTTATTGTTTTTATCAAGATCTGGTTAAAGATTTCCAACAGATATTTAACTAATTGCACACTCTTATCTTTTTATATATTTATTTATTTTAATTAGTTGTGATCTCACATATACGCATATATTTGCATATGCAACTTTATCTATGATGTCATGTTGGTTTTTGCTTTATTGTAAAACTATTTTATAATTGGATTCACATTTAAATGTGTATGTGTTCGCATATGTACTCTTAGATGCTTCGATTTTTATTCATGATGAATGTTTGCTCAAGATTTGTTCAAAAGTTTTAATATAGAGTGATTTTTATCTTCGGTTCAGAGTTCGAGTTGTGACCAGGCGCTCTGGCCTCAAGGCCATGGTCGATCGACTGGTTTGGCAGGTCGTCACTGGTGCTGTCAGCACCACTCTACACCGCCTCCACCCGTCCCATGGCGACACCATTGCCTCGTTATTTACACATGTGTAAGACCCATACGGGTTCGGGTAAGACCCATACGGGCTCGGGTAATGTATGGTACCCAATAGATATTTTTTATTGGGTACAGAAAAACCTTACCCATATCCGTTTACCTATATGCGTTCACACATGTGTGAGACCCATATAACAATATATAAATACAATTCGTTTTAGGGTTCCATTTTTGCTTTTATTTGCTAGTTTGTACCACTATTGTGTTGTTATGTACTAGTATTGTGTTATTGACTTCAGGTACTGGGTATGTCATCGAGTAAAAAATATCCGTAATGAATAGGAGTAGTAGATTTTGCCAGTTGCTGATACAGATGTGGGTACAATTTCTATCTAACGGATGGATACTCAAAAGCACTATGAGTGAGTATTGTATCTGTTATCTTCCCTACTCAAGAGTGTGGCCCTCCTTGGTGTTATAAAACGGAGGGGGCCAAGTTGTGCAAAAAGATTCTCCAAACACTAGAACTCACACACTAAGAACTCTTGTAACACTCTCACGTACTCTCTATATTCAACAAGAACCTATGGTGACCTGAACAGGGTAAATTCTGCCTTTCGTCCCTAATCGCCCCCGGAGAGCGGTTTCGCTAACCCCTATATCTCGGTGCTTGCACATCGATCGACACACTACAGCATGTATAGAAAAAGAAAGCTTCTTAATGATAAAAAATCACAAGACTGGCTATTTTAGAAAGGGGATTCTTAATTCAGGATTTTTTTATTTTTAACATATATTTTAAATAATTTAATAATAATAGCTGGTACCGTTTTTTTTCAAATCTAGCCACCTAATTGCATATTAGAATGGTGAGTCGCCATTTAGAATCGTGACTCCTGACGTGATGACAACCAACGTGGCTGCCATGTCAGCCGAATCAGCCTGCATGGCTAACACGTCAGCCATGTGTCACACTCTTAAATGGTGGTTAAGCTAGTTAGTGGTAACCCTTGAGATTGTGGATTCAAATCCCAATTGAAGAACATATTTTAGAGAATTATTGGCTGTTGGCTAGGGGTGAGCATTCGGTTAAACGGCAAATTTCATTTCGGTTTTTTGTTTTTTTTTTCAAATTTTGGTTTTTAAAAATAGAAGCCGAAATATAACCTGAAAAATGGTCCACCGGTTAACTGGAAACTTCAGTACGGTTTTTGGTTAACCGAAAAAAATGAACTTCACGCTGAAAGCATCTAGGCCCCCATGAGGTATGGTTTCGGTGATTAATGACAACCGTTGGATATTACTAATGAGTTTGTGGATGCAAGGTCTCTCATATCACTCATCACACTTAACGAAATCTATATGAATATCATCTACTGCTCATTGGATAGTGAGAATGATGAAGAGGACAAGCTCAAACCAAGATTCTTTGGGAAGAATAAGCATGACAAAGGCAAAAAGGCAAAAATCTTCCCAAAGAAGAGAAAAGGTCCACAAAAGGTTTTTCTATGTGAGGCAAATGAATGGATCACCAACGAAGAATCAAGTGATGAAGAGAGTGAAGCGGAAGAAGAAAGCTTGGTCAGCCTTGCCATTGCCAACAATGATGATTCATCTCTTCATCCACCTCCCATGTGCCTCATGGCTAAATGTAACACAAAGGTATGTGATGACTCTAGCGATGATGAGCTTTCCCCCGATGACTTAACTTCATTGATAAATGAATACCACACTATCATTAAGAGAGAAAAGAGTTAGGTCAAGGCTCTTGAAGAAACTCGTGCTAAGCTTGAGAGTACTAACCTTGATTTTCTTGACAAGTATGAAAGCATACTTAAGGAGAATGACACGCTCAAATCTCATGTCAAGCAAGTTGAGGAGGATAAGGCTCAAATCAAGCTAGATCACCATGAGCTTGACTTAGCACACCAAGCACTCTTGGGAAAGCACAATGAGTTAATCCAAGAGCATCAAGTACTTAACCTTGCTTATGAAGTTCTTGATCAAGAATTGAAAAATATAAAGAAAGAAACCCTTAATGATAAGGTATATATTACTTCTCATGCTACTAATGTCTTGCATAAGTCTTTGCCTTTGAAAGAGAATGCTAGGGAGAAGGATTTATTGGATGAAATTGAAAGTTTCCGCACTAGTGTGGCAATACTATCTAAAGGAGAAGTCAAGCACAAGGAAATCCTCTTCCAACAAGCAAAGGCCTTCAACAAGAGAGGACTTGGATCCTTCCCGGTGCCTAACAAAGGAAAGGTGCCCTCACCGGAGCTCAAAAAAAGCTTCATCAAGGAAGTTGGTTCTTATTGCCAACATTGTGAGGTCACCGATCACCTTACAAGGGAGTGTCCTCTTCCTAACCGGCCTTCTCCAAAATTGCCTACTAACTACAAGTCTACTTTCAATGATCGTTATTATCTCTTGAGTAAAGTAGATGGCAAGTTCATCGGCAAGGACATGAAGGGCATGAAGGGGAAGCTCCCCAAGCAACTTTGGGTCCCAAAAACACTTGTATCACACATACAAGGACCTAAGTAGGCTTTGGTGCCTAAAGTAAAAAATTGAATTCATGTGTGTAGGTGAACTACAAAGCCGGAGGAAAGCATTGGGTACTCGATAGCGGGTGCAGTCAACACATGACCAGCAATGATGGTATGTTCACCACCATAGAAAACCCCGGCAATCATGAACAAGTCACCTTTGGTGATAGCTCTAAGGGGAAGGTAATTGGGTTAGGTAAGAGTGCAATTTCAAATGATTTATCTATTTCAAATGTATTGTATGTTAAGTCACTTAGTTTCAATTTGCTTTCTATTGCACACTTATGTGATCTTGGGATAACGTGCACCTTTAGCAAAAATGATGTTGTTGTGACTAGTGAAACAAGCCTAGAACTAATCTTCAAAGTATTTCAGCATGGACATCTCTACCTAGTAGACTTCTCCAACAAGGATGCTAGCTTGACCACTTGTCTTTTCACCAAGACGAGTTTGGGTTGGCTATGGCATCGACGCATAGCTCACATTGGAATGAGCAAGCTCAAGAAGTCATTCAAGCTCGGGATGGTGACCGGCGTGAAGGGTGTCACATTTGAGAAGAACAAGCTTTGTAGCGCTTGTCAAGCCAGGAAGCAAGTTGCTTCTCACCACCCGATGAAGACAATGGTGTCAACCTCCAAGCCACTTGAGTTGCTCCACATGGACCTCTTCGGACCGTCCACATATAAAAGTCTTGGCGGTAACCTCTATTGTCTTGTTATAGTTGATGACTACTCTTGCTATGCTTGGACTTTGTTTCTAGGTGACAAGAGTGAAACTCCGGAAGTATTCAAGACCTTCGCTAACTATGCTCAAAGGGAATTTCAACTTCCCATCATCAAGGTCCGGAGTGACAACGGCACCGAATTCAAGAACTACAACATTGGGGAGTGGTGTGATCGTGAAGGCGTGAAGCATGAGTTTTCCACATACACTCCTCAACAAAATGGTGTCATTGAAAGGAAGAACAAGACTCTCATCACTCTCGCACGAGCAATGATTGGTGACTATGGCACGTCCGAGAAGTTTTGGGCCGAAGCAATCAACACGGCGTGCCATGCCGCAAATCGGGTCTACCTACATCGACTACTTCAAAAGACCCCGTATGAACTCCTCATTGGGAGAAAGCCCAACATCTCCTATTTCCGAGTCTTCGGGTGCAAGTGCTACATCTACCGCAAGAAAAGGATCGGTAAGTTTGAAAGAAGATGTCATGTTGGTATCTTTCTTGGTTATGCATCAAACTCAAAAGCATATCGAGTATTCAACCAAACCTCTGGTTTAGTTGAGGAAAGTTGTGATCTTGAGTTTGGTGAAACTAATGGCTCCCAAGAGGAGAGTTTTGGTCATGATGAAATAGATGATGAGCCTCTACGAGAAGCTATGAAGAACATGACCATTGGAGACATCAAGCCTAAAGTTGAGGAGAGCCATGATCAAGGGGGAGCTTCAAGTTCCAACATCAAAAAATCTATGGCACCTCAAGTTGATGAAGAAGAAAAGGATGATCCATTGCCGACACAAGATTCACAAGCCACACAACACCAAGAAGAAGAAGAAGTCCATGATCAAGTCCAACCACAAGAAGAGCAACATGCATCACCACCGCCAAGTGCTTCACAACCACTTATGAGGCATGGACGCATCTCCAAGGCGCATCTGATTGACCAAATTATCAGAAGTCCGTCAAGGGGAGTAAGTACACATTCTCGCCATTTCACTATGTTTTGTGAGCACTACTCGTTTGTTTCATGTGTAGAACCCACTCACATTGAGGAAGCACTCCAAGATCCAAATTGGGTGATGGCCATGCAAGAAGAACTCAACAACTTCATCCACAATGAAGTTTGGGTGTTGGAGGAGCGACTCAAGGACAAGAACGTCATCGGAACAAAGTGGGTGTACCTCAACAAACAAGACGAGAACGGTGTTGTGGTCCGCAACAAGGCAAGACTTGTGGCCAAGGGTTTCTCGCAAGTTGAAGGACTAGACATTGGAGAGACATTTGCTCTGGTCGCTCGACTAGAAGCCATCCGTATACTTCTTGCTTTTGCATCACATCATAACATAAATCTTTATCAAATGGATGTTAAAAGTGCCTTTCTTAATGGTTATATTAACAAGCTTGTTTATGTAGAACAACCTCCCGGGTTCGAAGATCCGAGGAATCCTAATCATGTGTTTAGGTTGCACAAGGCGCTCTACGGGCTCAATCAAGCACCTAGGGGGTGGTATGAATGACTACGGGATTTTTTGATCATGCAAGGATTCAAGATTGGGAGGGTGGACACTACAATCTTCACCAAAGACATCGACAGAGAACTATTTATTTGTCAAATTTATGTCGATGATGTTATTTTTGGTTCAACTAACGAAGCTCTTAGCCATGAGTTTGACAAAATAATGTCTAGGGAATTCGAGATGTCGATGATGGGAGAGCTCAACTTCTTCCTTGGATTTCAAATCAAGCAACTTCGAGAGGGGACCTTCATTTATCAAGAAAAATATACCAAGGACCTATTGAAGAAATTTGAGATGGGAGATTGTAGCTCAAGAAGCACTCCAATGACGACAAATTGTCATCTCAACGCGGATAAGGACGGTAAGCCTGTTGATCAATCTAATTACCATTCTATGATTGGTTCATTGCTTTATCTTACCGCATCTTGGCTCGATATCATGTTTAGTGTATGCTTGTGTGCTCACTTTCAAGCAGCACCTAAAGAATCGCATCGGAAGGCGGTCTTTAGGATACTTCGGTATCTCAAGCATACCCCAAGTGTAGGACAGGTACCCTAAAGGTGCTAAATTCCATCTCTTGGGTTACTCGGATTTGGACTTTGTCGGATGCTGTGTGGATCGCAAGAGTACCTCCGGTGGGTGCCACTTGCTTGGGCGTTCCCTAGTATCTTGGTCTAGCAAGAAGCAAAATTCCGTTGCTTTGTCCATAGCGGAAGAGGAATATATAGCGGCCGGTGCATGTGGTGGCCAAATCCTTTATATGAAGCAAACCCTTTTGGACTTTGGTATTAAACTTGTTTGTGTGCCTCTCCTTTGTGACAATGAAAGTGCGGTTAAGATTGCTAAAAACCCCGTTAAACACTCCCGCACTAAGCACATTGATATTCGCCATCACTTCTTGCGTGACTATGAAGCTAAGGGAGACATCTCCTTGCGAGGTGTTAGGTCCGAAGAACAATTGGCGGATATCTTCACTAAACCACTTGATGATAAAAGTTTTTCTAGACTAAGAAGTGAATTAAATGTGCTAGATGCATCAAACGTCATGTATGTTGCCATGGTCATGTAAGAATGCATCTCATATAGGTCTTGTCTAACTTTCAAAGGATAGGGGTGAGCAAGGGTTAGCTTGGGATTGAGGTTCTTTTGTGTTTCCTCAAGGCTTTGAGAGTGGCTATCCCTAAAGAAGCCTTTGAAAGGATCATATTTGGCAAGATAGATTTAATTTATGTCTTGCATGATGCCTGCCATATAGACTTGCACTCACATTTAATTTCCAGAATTAAAAATTGTTTGGCATTGCATACGATAGATTGTCACAAAGGGGAACCCACTTCATGAGAAAGAGACTTGTTTGAAATGCAATATCTCAACTCATATGATGTGGAAAGAACAAAATGTTAGGTGCGTTAATGCCTAAAGGAACATGCTTTAAAGATATAGAAGTTTTCATCCTCTAGCTCACAAAGCATGGGCCTTACATTTTATTTGGATGTTTTCTTCCTTGCTTTTTCGGTGTTCTATTTGCTTTAGGGCTTAGCCAAGTTATTAGCAACTAGTCTTTTTGAGGGATAAGGGGTTGCCCAAAAAGTCCTAAGACTTGTGTTTCTCGTTGTGTGTTTAAGTCAAAGGACATATATGGGATGTTGCTGTTTTGTAGTCATCAGATTATCCGATGCGTAGGCCAGAATCTTCATCGGATCAGTTTGTGCTCATGTGCCAAAGGTCAGCTCAGTCAGAAAGTCAAATCAACTGATGAGTTAATTCTGAGAAACATCGAAGCATCCGATGTTCACATTTTTGAAATTGTGCCAAATTCAACCGATGAGAATCCTTTCAACATCGGATCATCCGGTGTCCATGGTGCCTCTGGAATACCCTTATTGTACCATTCGACCGATGCGCCTCCATACTAACGTCGGTTCATCCGATGTTAAATTTTGAGCTAGGGTTCGGGCCCCACCTATTTAGCGCGCCCCTTCACCTTTTCACTTTCTCTCTCCTAGACACGCACCTCCGTTGCCGCCGCTCCGCCGCCGCCCTCCGGCCGCCACCACCCTGCCGCCGCCCTCCGGCCACTGCCGCCCCACACAGCGCCACTGCCGCTGCCCCATGTAGCGCCGCCGCCACCCTGCACCGCTGTCCTAGGCGCCGCGCTGCTGCCCCTTGCGCCGCCGCGCCGCTGTCCTCCGACCACAGCACTCCTCGCTGCACTGCCGCGCACCAGCTGCCACCACTCCACTCCACGCGCCTAGCCACCGCTTCATCTTCGCCGCTAGGGTTCGCTCGGTCGCGACGATCTTTGCGTCGCCGTCTCGTGCGCCCGAGCTCGTTGTCCCGCGTGCTCATCTTCACCGTCGTCATGGGCCGTAACAAGAAGGGAAAGGGCAAGGCTATTGAGGAGTCGACCGCTAAGAAGTAGAAGTTGTCAAACGAGGAGAAGAAAGCCCTGATGGCTGCTCGCGCCGCTGAGGAGCGAGAGCGTGGCCGAGGAGGATCGCTGAGGATTCGGGAGGCCCGACAGAGGCCGCCTCCAGTGCCTGAGGAGCCAGAGGAGGAAGAGGAGCCTGAAGTGCCACTTGTTCGCCGGCGCTCAGTCAGGACCCGTGGGGGTCATCCAGCTGCAGCCCCGAGACCAAGACCCTCTGTTGCTGACCTTTGGGAGGACAGGGCGGCCCAGAGAGCTGTCTATGAGATGGACACCAATGTCTGAGTTGGTGAGGGTGTCCGCCTAACAGATTACAGGAAGTTGAAGGCCAAGCAGCTCAGGAAGCTCAGGTGGAGCATTTTACATGAGGAGTGGTTCCCGCAGCCCAGAGAGTCACTTGTGGACAGTCGCTTCTAGACCCTGACACAGGCGTCGCTGTACGAGACTTACAAACATCGGGGCCATAAGCTCTTCCAGCATAACTTTCTTGACTAGGATCAGCTTGCACTTGCAGCTGGGACGGAGATACGCCCTTACTTTGAGAGGTATAGAGGGCTTGTGGAGCTGATGTCTTACCAGCGGGGTGCCTTCGTGGAGAACTGGGTCCGAGTGTTCTATGCCACACTTTACGTTTCTGAGGGCCGCAGATCCATTGATTTCATGTTCATGGGCTAGCATCATCTGTTGACTCGACAGACTTTGGGACAGCTGCTAGGCGTGGATCTTCATGACACATGCCTACACAAGAGAGTATATGGACAGGCTGACCCACCAAGGAGGCCGCTCACTGGAGGTGTGGCACCACCGTTTGAGGAGATACATTCACTGTTCGCTCAGCCCTTCTCTCCAGACCAGCCGAGGGTACCAGCTCTACTCACTCCAGCTGCGCGCACTGTGCACCTTGCCTTGCGCCGCACACTTCTGCCGAGGTCCGGATACCTTAAGGGGTTTACCAGTCTGTAGTAGACACTCCTGTTCTATGTTATGAACGGGATGGAGTTCAATATTGTTGATATTCTCATTTTTGAGATGGAGGACGTCATTACTGATAGAGTTGGGATGATGAGGCAGCTTGTGTTTGGTCACTGGATCAGTCACTTGCTCTACTTGATAGCTCTAGAGGGGTCCGCCGTGCGTGACAGTCTCACCGATGAGAGCGTCACACGGTTCGGGCACTACCGTGCTCCAGCTCCTGGAGATCGCCGCCTTGGCCATCCAGTTGAGCTTCATGTTCGTGCTCGTCTATCTGAGGAAGATTGGTCAGACCTAGAGAAGGAAGACGAGATACTAGCACAGGTTGAGGCTCAGGGTGGGAATCTACAGCACATCTGGTCGGAGAGTGACACCAGTGATAGTGTCGAGGAGTACTTCCCACCTCCTCCCTCACCAAGGAAGCACGACGCGGAGGCTGGAGGCTCGACTGTGCCACCACCTACTCCACCTCCGGTGTCTGAGGCACAAATCTCTCAGCCATCTGAGCTCACTTCTCTACTTCAGCAGATGGTTGAGCAGCAGCGACTGGATAGGCTTGCAGCTGAGCAGGCCCGAGCTGAGTAGGCTGCGCGTCTCCTGGAGCTCTAGCAGCAGCAGGAGATGCAGCGACAGATTGCCCGCGAGAGGCGAGAGGACACTAACAGGCTCACTGGGCTGATTGATCAGATGCACCAGCGTTCCCTTGACCAGCAGCAGCAGACGTAGCAGGATATGATGGGCATCCTGGGGTTGATCACCAACCTCTACACTTAGACCGGGATTGCCCTGCCGTCTCAACTTCTGGGTCTAGCTTCAGGTCCGCCTATCCTGGCTCCAGTCTCAGCACCAGTGCCGACCACGTCGATCCCGACGATCAGCATGTCACCACTGCTTGCTCCAGGCGCACCTATCCACTCTCCCTTGCCGACTTCGACTCTTTTCTAGCAGACTCCGACGTCTGTTGTCTGTGCCCCGTTACCAGCAGTCCAGACTCAGCAGGCACCGACAGCAGCTCCCGCAGCACCGGTCTCCTCTACTCTAGCTTCGGCAGCAGCAACCAGCACCTCCGACGACAGCCCCCCCGACGATGACCAGTTTGTCATCGCCCTGAGTGCTCAGGATCCTTAGGCACTCAGCTTCCTTTTTGGTGTCTTGATGCCAAAGGGGGAGAAGAGTCAGTGGGAGGGATAGCTTTGTCCTAGGGGGAGTCCTAGTTGTAGGGGGAGTTTATCTTTTTGGGAGTCTTTTGTAATTTGGGAGATTTTCTACTCTTTTGCTATTTATTGGTTATTCTTGTGCCTCTTAATTCTCCCATGTGTTATTGATCGTTGTGCTTTCGAGTTATTGATCGTTTTTGAGCCTTCAAGTTTAAATGTGCAAAATCTTGTACCAATTGCATATATTTTTGAGTATCATATTCTTAATTTCATTAAAATTATGCTTTACTCATTGTGTTGTCATCAATCACCAAAAGGGGGAGATTGAAGCATCTAGGTCCCCATGAGGTATGGTTTCGGTGATTAATGACAACTGTTGGATATTACTGATGAGTTTGTGGATGCAAGGTCTCTCATATCACTCATCACACTTAATGAAATCTATATGAATATCATCTACTGCTCATTGGATATAATTGGAGACCCCTTAACAAATCATTCTATGAGGTCAATCGATTTTTATGAAGAGTAGAAGAAAAAGCTCATATGTCAAAATTATTCAACCAAAATTGACAGCACTCAAGATTTGGTAATCATTAGAAGAACATTTCAAACCAATGTAGAAGAGGTCACTTGAGCAAATTCCAAAAGAATCACTTAGAAAAACTCGAAGCAGACAAAATTAACTCACCGGATCAACTGATGCTTCCAGAAAACAATACATCGGTCGAGTTGGTTTAGCAGATGATGAAGACCTTAGAACTAAGTCCTCACCGAATCATCCGACGATTAAGAAAGTGTTATGTCGGTTGATCAACACAGTAAGAAATTACTCTGGACAAAGTGTAACACCGGACCATCTGATGTACAACTATAAATACATCGGTCAATCACTCCAGTAAGCATTAATTCTGAACCAATTCTGGATGAAGTGTCACCGGATCATCCGATGATGAGGTACATCGGTCGAACAACGGTCATATCTGACACAGTGGCATCAGCTAATTTGGATTTGACCGATGACAACTGAAGGGGGAACATCGGATCATCCGGTGTTCGCAGAACAGTGATGTCAGCCTACTTTTCCAATGGCTATTTCATGGAGGCTGGCTATTTATACCCCTTCAACCAGTCATTTTGACAAGTCTTGACAACCAGAGCTACACTACACATTCTCAAGCATTCAAGACATTGCCTACCACTTCCAAATCATTTACACCACTTGTACACCAAGAGATAGGCTAGAGCTTGCTAGAGATAGTGCTTGTGTGCTTCCATTCCTGGTGATTGGAGTCTCTAGTATAGTGAGAGTTGTAAGGGAGTGTCTCTTGGTGATTGCAATCACCGTGTAAGAGTTGGTGATTGGAGAGAGCCTTCCGGAGCTTGCCAAAACGGTTGTGGAAGCCCGGGGGATCAAACTTGTACAAGGCTTGAGCTCCACCTTGCCGAGGTTGGCGAACGGAGAAGTTTAGTGAAGATCCCTGGTCTCGGTGACTTGGGAGTGGCTATACCCTTTGGTGGGTGCCACAACGTGGATGTAGGAAGATCTTGACGATCTTGCCGAACCACGGGATAAATCTCCGTGTTTTCATGTCTCCTTGGGAGTTTGCGCTTTCTTCCTCTCCCTTTACACTTATGCATTTAATATACTGCAAAGTTACTATTCACTGGAATGCATAGGTTGTTTGCATAGGGAATTGGGCTTTTAGTAATTAAGTTTTTATTGCTTTAATTTTTGAAAAGAAGCCCAATTCACCCCCCTCTTGGGCATTCGATCCTTACACACGCCTACCTCTGGATCTGGCCATGGGGGCAGGGGCCGGGGCACTCAAGGGCATTGGTGGCAAAGCACGGCTCGCTAGGCGACAGCGGGCCGGTAGCGAGACGACCATGGGGTGACCTGGTGGCAGCGCAAGGCGGCTGTAGGCGGTGACGTGGTGACGCATGGCTGCCTTGGGGTGACAGAACGACGACGCAGGGTGGCCATGGGTGTGATGGAGCAGCCGCACGAGGCGGCTATCGAAGCGTACGAACGACACTTCCCACAGTACTACTAAAATGTAGCCCGCGGAGGTTCTTGTATCGGTTTGGGCGCGCCGAGATCATAGACAATATAATGACACAGGGGATTTATGAGGTTCGAGCCGCCTGAGCGTAGTATCCTACTCCACGGGGTGTGTGTTGTTGAATTGAGGATTTTAGTAGTGCTGATGTGCGTTTGAGCTTAGATGTCCATGTCCATGTACCGTGTAGCGCAGTCCTTCTATAGTCTAAAGATTGGCCATTACAACACTGCCTGACCCGACATGTGGCCCTGGCGTATTAAATAGCCTAATACATGGTCTACGAGTATTAAGTGTGATTAACAGTGTGATAACGTGTCTTAATGGCAGCGTTACCCCTATTAACAACCTACTGATCATTTGTCATTAATATAGCACTATTGACACGTAACCAGGTCTTGTAACCGTTGCTTGAATGTCCGTGCTATTGAAGATCCGCCAATATCCCCGTTGGTGTATGGTCTGAAGGATCCACACATGGTAGCTCTGAAGCTTCCCCTAGTTGGTAGATAGGTCCGAAGCTGCTATGCACGTGGCGACACTGGAGCTCCCCTCTACTAGCGGTTAGGTCCAGGGTCATTATAAATGTGTCAACCGCAGAGCTCTCCAATGTGAGAGTTTAGCTCTGGTCTTTCATTACACGTGGCAATCCCGGAGCTACCCACATGAGGGAGACGAGTCCATTGCCATGTGACATGTGGGGCCTGAGGAAGCCTTCAACTGTGTTAGGTGGAACTCTCTTGCACTTCTTGCGGTATCATGGGGTACCCGGTACGCATGGTTACGACAGTGGCCCCCGGGCCCACCTCTGGGAGAAACCCTTTGGGTTAAATTATTGTACCGGAGGTGGGGCCGTCCTCAATCCCGCGCTGCAACTTCAAACGTCTTCTAATGTGCTGTTAGGGCAATGGTCCGGGTTTAAACCATCGCCGTGTAGCTTGTCTTGAATGCGGCAAATGAGATCTTTGACTGCAGATCTCACGCAATTGAAGGTCGCCGGTTCCCAATACGAAAACTGTATCGGTTACGAGCGCCTTGTCAGGCTACCGCCTTTGGGTTTCCCACCGCTCATCATGACAACGGTTCGCCTGGGGTAATAACCTTGACCTCTTCGTCGGGGTAGCCCCAGGCCCATTCGTCATTGATGGGGTAGGTTCTTTTAATGTGGACTTGCTCTCATTTCGGTTTCCATCCAAGTGACATGGAGGCTTACTTAAGAAGGAAATTATGCACGGTTTGGGGACTCTTTACGCTTTCGATCAAACTCATGCTCAGAGCCTCCAAAACATTGCCTAGCTTTCTCCTCTTTCGCTCCACTTTGCTGCAATGGAGTTAGGTCTTTCCAAGAGCCGCGTCCAGAGCAAGGACAATCAGATGAAGGTCCGAACCTTCATGGGATGGTCCAGTGACTCGTTCAACCACTTGGTCCGTGCTGGCAAGCTCCCCTTCAAGAAGGAGTGCCGTGGGGAGATGGTGTACTTCTCGGCATACGCCATGGTGAGACTGATACCACCTTTCCCGAGCTCCATCTTGATGCTGCCAGACTTCTACGGCCTCCAACTGCATCACCTCAGCCCTCACTCCCTTCTGCTCGTGGCAACTTTCGTTCGCTTCTGCGAGATGTGGGTGGGCATGCCTCCCTACTTTGACTTGTTCTGGACCTTCTTCACAGCCCATTCCACCGGCAAGGGGACAGAGTTGCTTGGATTCTACTACTTTGTGAAGCGCAAGAACTATTCCTTCAAGTACTTGAAATCATTCCCCTCTGGCAAATGGGACAACTAGAAGAAGGATTGGGTTGTCACTGTAGTGGAGGAGCACAACAGGTTGGAGCTACCCCAAGGACTCCCCAACGTTGACACCGATGCCTAGAATGTAGTTCTAAAGCTGTCGGATGCATTTAACCCTGTCCTGACCAGGATCCGAGAATGTGTGGAGGGTGGAGTGACCCCCAGATGGTCATCAGAAACTTCTTGGTGAACAGGTGGGCTCCGCTGAGGAGGAGGGAGAAGCTCGCCTGGGCTTTCAACAGAGTGATGGATAGCGATCGGATTGAAACTGGTTTGAAATCCAACTTGGATGATGAAGCTTTGAAGCATAATCTCAAGAAATTTCAACACGGGTCTATCGCCGACGATGCCTTAGTTCTGCCGGCAGCTTTCCTGCCTTTAAACATGATTCCAGAGATCACCTGGGAGCTCTGGAGGAAGATGCCAGCGCTAGACGACCTCGGTGAGGTGGAGAAGCATAGGGTCTCCAGGGTTGTAATACCCAGAGCTTCTGAGGAGGTGGCTGCCCCTACACCAAGCCAAAAAGTTGATGACGTCGGCAAGGGCAAGGGAGATCTTCTGCGGTGACACCTACTCCAGCGCAAGCGTCCTCGAGAGGCACCAGTTCTTTATAGTCGACTCCGGTTCCGGCACCAGCTATGGGCTTCAGGTCCGGTAGTTCTTCCCAGCCAAGGAAGACCTCGGCTGGGACAACACCAACAACGACGGCAGGCTCATAGCGACATTCCAGAGCTTTTTCCATGCCAACCACGGCAAGTTCCGGCTCTAAGCCTCTGGCGAAGAAGTTTCACGCCAGTTGGAGCGGTAGCAGGTAAACTTTGTTTTTTTTCATCTTGATTTGCCACTCTTATTTTTGTCATGTTTTGAATCTTCTAATTTTTTGATTGTAGGGCGTCAAAGACGGGGTTTGAAGCTCCAGCCTCTGTTGCAATGGCCCAAACAGTGTGGACGGAAACTCTAGCTTCAACCCCCGTGCCTCCTCAAGTGATGGCTGAGGTCACGGCAGGTCCGACGCCAGCTATCGTGGATCTAGATTCAGAGTCATCGTCAGAGACTCCTGTGGTAGCGCCGTACCACGGGGGAGACATGCGTGAAGACGCTCCAGTAGCAGCATCACCAGCGACTAAAGCTCTGACACAAGATGAAGAGATGGTGGAAGCTCCGACAATGAGGCCGGAGGTAATTGAGGCTCCAGTCGCTGTGCCAGAAGTTGCTGCTGAGCCGGTAGATGAACCGGTGGTGCCAGAAGCTCCTGCCCTTGAGCCGGGAGTCGTTGATGCCCCGACAACCGAGTCGGTGGTACTTGAAGTTCTGGCCCTTGAGCCGGAAGTTGTTGAAGCTCTAGCAGTTGAGCCAGAGGTAGCTGATGTAATAGCGCCTGAGTCGGCGATGGAAATGGCTTCGGGTGAAGCTCCAAGGACCACCCCAAAAGTAACTGCTCCGAAGGTGCCCATGCCCGAAGCAGAAGACCATGAAGAGGCAGAGGTAGGCTCTTCACCCGCAGAGCCAGCAATTGAAGTTCCCACGTTAGGACCTTCAGCTTTGGCTTTGGAGGTAGAAGTTCCCCAAGCGAGTTCTTCCTCTGTTGCTGCCAAGGAGCTCCCAAAGGGCGGCCCCAGTGCCGTAGAAACTCAGGGAACCACGCTTGTGGCGTGGGACCCTACTTTTGTTCTTGAAGACCCCTTGGAGCCAGAGGAGGTGACCCCGACAGGTCCGGAGCCTATTTCCTTGGCATTGTCCATAGACAATGCCTGCTCAAGCCTCCGACAACTTCTGCTCGCCTTCAATCATGAGAGTAAGGCCCTGGAAGAGGTGCACCACACCTTGAGGCGTTGGCAAAACCGGCTCCACTTCGAGACCAAGCTTGCATAGACGAGGCTTGCTGATCAGAAGGAGTGGGTGAAGAGGGAAACGGCCCAGATGGAATACTGGGACAAACTGCTGGAAGAGAAGGAAGCCGCCATCAGGGCGCTCGACGTTAATTCTCGGGAGATCCTCGAGAATGCCAAGGAAAGGAGTGATGCTGCTGATGAGCATGACGAAAACCTCAATGAATTAAATGAGGTCCTCTTGAAGCGTCGAGCAGACCTTGATGCAAGAGAAGAGAAGCTCCTGAAATAGCAGGAGGATGTTTTGAAAAGGGAAGAAGAGCTCGGTTAGAAGCTGACTCTGGCTGAGCAAAATTTAAAAGATCACTCTAAGAAGTTTGATCTGTGGAGTAAGGAGGAGGAGGAAAAGTACTAGAAACTGGGGCAGGAGCTCTAACAAAAAGAAGCTGATGTTGCAACAAGAGAAGGGAAAGTAAGGGGCAGGGAGAACGACCTGGCGGAATGGCGGGACCGCATCCACCTTCAAGAGACGGAGCTAGCCGACCATGAAAAGCAAGTAGCTGAGAATATGCAGCAACATGCCAAAGCGGTTGAGCGCCTCGCTTGGGAGAGTTTGGAGCTAGCGGCCGCCCGAAGGTCACTGGAGGAGTTGTGGAGCTCGAGGGCAACTGAATCCTTGATGGTATGGGATTTCCTTGGACGTGTGGACAGAGCCCTTGTGCCTCTTGGCTTAAGTCCAGTACGCCCGGAGGACTCAGCGTAGGAGCTGGACCAGACGCTGGTGGCGCTTGGTTCTGCTGGCAGCAAACTCGACGCAATGGGTGATGTCATCACGGACCAGCTGGAGACAGAGGGGAAATTTTTGGTCAAAGACATCACCGAGTATGTCTTTTCGTGTTACAAAAGCCGAGATACTCAATTTTCTCTCAATTCGGTCTTTGAAGGACTCATTGCATAAGAGGAGGATGCCGCCAAAGCTAGTGTCCAAGAAGCTGCTAAGAAGGTTGCTTTGTTTTTCTGTGGGACTTAGATCCTCCAGTAGTTAGGACCTTTTCCTTTTGTCCTTTGCTGTAACCCTGCTTTTGTAATCCAGTACTTTGAATGAATGAAATCCACTGTTTCTACAATGAATTTCATTTTGTTGTCCTTGTCTTCAATACACTGTCCTTTATCTTGTTTGCCCCCTGGTAGATGTACACAATTTGATTGCGATCATTTACCAAAAGGATTTGACGATGTGTTGATAACTTGGACACTTCAGACTTATAGCTTTTAGGTCTGAAGTTTATTTCCGACTCCTCTAGGGAGCTTTCATAACGTCGATGACGGGCCCCCTGAGGTTGTCGGAGCTTGATAGGTCCGACGACACCCACTATCAACGCGTAGAATGTCGACGACGGGCCCCCTGGGGTTGTCGGAGCTTGGTAGGTCCGATGGCACCCACTATCAACGCATAGAATGTTGACGGCGGGCCCCCTGGGGTTTCGGAGCTTGGTAGGTCCGACGACACCCACCACCAATCGTAGATAACGTTGGGTGGTTATGCCATCTTCACATGAATTATACTTTATGTTAACTTCCGACCCTCGTGGAAGTTACCGAAGCTTGTTAACTCCGGTGGCGCCCACTTTCAATGTCCAAAAGCATCAACGGTGGGCCCCCTTGGAGGTCGTCAGAGCTTGATAGCTCCGGCATCGTCCACCATCACTGTGTTCTTCATGTACATTAAAGACAAGAAAAAGAGTAAAACATGTCCTATTGTCTATAAATTGTTTGTGACTAATTGTTCTTATTGGAGTTTTAGATCCGAAGAAATTCTTTATGATAACAAGCACATTGATGTAATCTCTCCAAATCCGCATGCTTTTTTAGTACTCACCCTACTCAGGCCTGCCGGGATGTAGGTAGAGTGGCGTACTTAGGGTGGAGGACCAGGCTAAGTTGGTATCACACTCTAAACCTATGTTGGCTTGGCGTTCAGGCAAGTAGACTATCCAACAATGTTAAGATCCAAAGAGACCAACAATATAACGTGTAACACATATAAATAACTTGGACTAAAACTTAAAAAGAATTGCACAACTTCATTATAGACAAGAAGGATAAAAATAATAATTCGAAATATCAAGCCTTGTACAAAAGTAAATGCACGTGGAGTCTGATTTCACACAATAATGTCCTTTATTATTGGTCCGGATTATAGGGGAGACAAGGACACACTTAGGGTATAGGACCAGGCTAAGTGCGTTATACATCTTGTACTAGCCCAGAGCAGGTCGCTACACTTTTAGTGTTGTGACTGTATCAAGTGTTACTTGAACTTCCCGGACCCTCCCGGAGGGGTCCGAATGCTCTCCCGGAGGACCTACCCAATTCTGTATATTGACTCTATAACATACATTGTGTGTAACTACAGACTCACCTCCATGATTGTAAGTATAAAACTTACGGAGGTGCTCGATGTTCAATGATTAGGAAGTGGAGTCCCATACTCAGTTGCCAAGCGAATGCATCCGGGACGGGATAATTTGATCACCTGGAAGGGACCTTCCCAACTAGGTGAAAGTTTATTCATTCCTTCGCGAGTTAGTATTTTCTGCAGCACCAGATCGCCTTCCTCGAGCTGTCGGTTGCGCACGTGCCTTTTATGATAGCGCTGGAGCGCTTGGCAATAGCGTGCATTCTGAACAGCTGCTTGGCACCTTCCCTCGTAGACGAGGTCAAGGTCTTCACGCCGGAGCTGGTCCTACGCGGCTTCGTCGAAGGTCCGAACCCGGAGCGACCCCATGGTGATCTCCAGAGGAAGGACTGCTTCAACTTCGTACACCAGGAAGAAGGGTGTCTCTCCAGTTGACCGGTTAGGTGTTGTCCTATTCGCCCATAGTGTAGACGGAAGCTCTTCAATCCAGTTGGCTCCGTGCTTTTTTAAGCGTTCATATGTACGTGTCATAAGACCTTTTAGGATTTCTACATTTGCTCTCTCGGCTTGGCCATTGCTTGTTGGGTGAGCTACTGATATGTAGCTGACTTGAATGCCGAGGTCTTTGCAATATTCTTGGAATGCAGCACTTGTAAATTGGGTTCCATTGTCAGTTATGACTTGGTTAGGAACTCTAAATCTACATATTATGGACTTCAAGAACTTGATTGCTGATTGCTTGTTCATTGTTACAACTGGAGTAGCTTCCAGCCACTTGGTGAACTTGTCGATAGTGATGTACAGGAACTTGTAACCTCCTATGGCTTTTGGGAATGGTCCCAAGATGTCCATACCCCACACAGTGAATGTCCATGTAAGAGGTATCATTTGCAGTGATTGAGCTGGTGTGTGAATTTGTTTTGCGTGGAACTGGCACTCTTCACATTTTTTCACCAACTCCACTATGTCCTGGAGTGTTGTAGGCCAGTAGAAACCGTGCCGAAAGGCTTTACCGACCAACATGCTGGAAGACGCATGGTTCCCACACTCGCCTTCATGGATCTCCACAAGGAGCTCGCAACCTTCTATCCTTGAAATGCATCAAATTAGGACGTCATTGCCACCGCGCCGGTAGAGATCCCCTTCTACCAGTGTGTATCTTTTAGCCAATCTGAAAATTTGGTTAGTGGATACACTGTTTTCAGGAAGGATGTTGTCTTTCAAGTAGCTCTGGATCTCCAAGATCCATGCATCAGAGCTAACTTGAGCTTCTGAGTCTTGCGTGCTGTGTTGCTCGGAGTTTCCGACAGCACCTATGACCCTTGGTGGACGCCATGGTAACAGGGCCACCGGTACCGCCAACTTCGAGGTGCTGGTCTCGCCCCCTTCACTCAGTTCGGTAGACTAAGTTGTTGGTCTTGACAACCTCCGGATGAAGATTCCATTGGGAGCCGGAGCTCCGATGGAAGCCTTTGTCGAGAGTTCGTCGGATTCAGCATTATGGAGACGCTGAACATGGTGGAGATCCAAGACTTCGAAGTCTTTATGAAGCCTCTGGACTTCAAGGAGATAGGCAGCTAGCTAGGGGTTGTTGCAGTAGAATTCACCTTTGTATTGTTTTATGATGAGCTGTGAATCACCCTTCACCAACAGCTGTTTGACATCATAAGATAGTGCCACCTTGAGCCCCTAGATGAGAGCATCATACACCACCATGTTGTCGGTTGCCTCGAAGTCAAGGTCAACCATGTATCTGACCTTCTCCCCAGTTGGGGCAAGGAGAAGGATTCCAGCTCTGTCCCCCTGCTTCTGCATGGAACCATCGAAGTAGAGAGTCCAGTGAGGTTCGATGAAGACCGAGACCTTGGGTTTCGGCTTCTGCTCACTGGGCCCCCCAGGATTTGATGGCGAGGGGGTCCACTCCACCATGAAGTCAGCCAAAGCCTGACTCTTGATTGCTTGTCGCGGCACAAATTCGAGATCGAACTCAGCCAACTCCGCTGCCCACTTTGCGATGTTCCCAGTTGAATTAGGGTTATGCAATATAGGACGCAGTGGATACAAAGTTACCACTGATATCTTGTGGGCTTGGAAGTAATGACGAAGCTTCCTTGAGGCAATAAGAACTGCGTAAAGAAGCTTATGCACCTCGATGTATCTGGTCTTGGCATCATGGAGTACTTCATTAATTAAGTACACTAGGCGTTGGACGGTCCAGACCATCTCAGAAGGGCTCAGAGCTTCCTCTCCATCGACATGGACCCTCCCAGAGGGGTCCGAGCCTTCTTGCTTAGCTTCCTGGACCTTCCCGGACTGGTCCGAAACTTCTTCTAGTTCAACCCGGACCTTACTGGAAGGGTCTGAATCGCCTTGGTCAGCCAGGTGAACCTCCTCCTCTGGCGAGAGAGGTTGATCCCCTAACATTCCTCCTTGAGGTTCCATATCTGGGGGCTGGGACCCAGACTCGCCTTCAGGTAGCTCTGGACCCTCCCAGAGGAGTCTAATACCGGATCTTGATGTGGCGCTGGTCTTTCCGCGACCAGGACCATGCTTACAACTTCCGTAGTTGCAGAAATGTAAAGCAGTAAAGGATCATCGGGGTTCGGAGCTACCAAGATTGGTAGGGTGGTGAGGAGCTACTTCAACTCTTCAAATGCCTTTTCTGCTTCTTCAGATCAATGAAATGGTACGTTCTTCCTCAATAGCTTGAAGCAGGGAAGTGCTCGCTCTGCCAGCCTTGAAATGAACCGGCTGAGCGCAGCTAGACATCCGGTTAGCTTGTGGATGTCCTTGATGCGGGCTGGAGGCCGCATGTCTTCTATAGCCTTGATCTTTGACGAGTTTGTTTCAATTCCTCGGTGAGTCACCATGAAACCATGGAGTTTCTCGAAGCTAACCCCGAAGACACACTTGTCTGGGTTCAGCTTGGTGCGCGTGATTGCAGCTTGTTGAAGACGACTTGTAAATTGTCAAGGAGTGACTCCTTGTTCTTGATCTTCACAACGATGTCATTGACGTACACTTCAACTAAGTCTCTAATAAGCTCTCCAAATGTTTTGTACATAGCTCGCACAATGGTTGAAGCAGCATTTTTGAGACCAAAGGGCATGGTAGTATAAGAATATAATCCATCTACTGTTATGAAGGCAGTATGCTCTTCATATTCCTTAGACATTAGGATTTGATGATATCCAGAATATGCATCTAAGAAACACAATAGCTCGCACCCGGAGGTGGAGTCCACCATCTGATCTATCCTAGGTAGTGGAAATGGATCTTTTGGACATGCCCTATTTAAGGTGGTGTAGTCGATACACATCCGAAGCTTCTCGCCGGCCTTGGGTACAACTACTGGGTTTGCCAACCATTTTGGATGAAAAACTTCCCGGATGAAACCAACTTCGAGCAACTTTTTGATCTCCTGCCGGATGAAGTTTTGCTGCTCGATGGATTGCTTCCGGGGCTTCTGGTGTACAGGCTGTGCGTCAGGATAAATCTTCAGATTGTGCTCAATGACTTCCCCAGGGATCCCAGACATTGTGATGGTTGTCAGGCAAAGACGCCAACATTCGACCGGAGGAAAGTGGTGAGCGCGAGTTCCTATTTGTTGTTCAGACCTCTCGATATACGGGTGGTCTGAGCAGCATCAAAACCAATTTGGACGACTTTGATGGGAACGTCGGTGTCGCCGCATGGTCACACGTGGCGCAAAGGTTGAGCCTCTATGAGGAGAGGTCGAGGGTTGAGCATTGAGCTCTTTGTCAGATGCCTCCTCCTGTGCAGTTGCAAGCGCATGGAGCTCTTCTAGTGCAGTGATTCCTGAAGTACGTCTCCGCGGATGCGAAGAACGCTGGAGGGTGTTGGCATATTCAACACCAAGTAGCCATAATGAGGTGCTGCCATGAACCTGTACAAGGTAGGCCTGCCCAAGATGGTATTGAAGGGTAAGCCGATCTGTGCGACGTCAAAGATCAGCTTCTCGGTCCTATATTTCTCCCGAGTTCCGAAGGTCACCGGGAGTCTGATGGATTCGAGAGGGCTATTGGACCCCGAACCTACCCCAGAGAAAGGGCGTGAGGGATGAAGGTCTAAAGGTCGAAGCTGGAGCTTGACGAAGGCTTCATAGCTCAGGAGGTTCAGCCTCGCTCCTTTGTCCACCAAAACATGGTAGAGCTGAACATTGTTGATGGTACGAGATACCATCAGTGGTAACTAGCCAACTCTGATCATGTTTCGGGGGCAGTCCGTAGCATCGAATGTGATGGGAAAGTCCATCCATTTCCGATGAGGTTCCGCCCTAGCAGTAGGAGCTGCAGCGGCCATATCCCGCTGCATTGTCTTGAGAACGCGGCGAGAAGTGATGTCCCAGGAACCACCATAAATGGTGTTCAGGGTCTTCCGACGCTCGTTGTCTTAGATGTCAGAATCATCATCTACTGTGTTGTAGAAAGCTTTCAGGACCTTCTTGGGATCTTGAAAGCCTAGCTTCAGCTCAGCCGGAGCTTCATCAACTTTCTATTTTCCTTCCTGCTGACGGAAAGGAGCTTCTCCTCGGCGCTTGTTGTAGCGCTCGACAAGGTATTGGTCCTCTCGGCAGTCCTCCAGACTGTGCTTGTCCATCTTATGGATCAGACACCACATTTTAGAGCTGCTGCCACCTTCTGACGAAGGACGAGGTCTTTTTTCGATGCGTGGCCCCCGGCCACACGGAGCTGCAGCAGCCGGAGCAGTAGGTGCACCGACCAACAACTTTTTCTTGCCGTTGGACTTCTTCTTCTTCTTTTTGCCACCTCCAGAGGTAGTGGCTTTAGCTTTGGAAGGATTTTTGTTAGTCTCCGGAGCTGGCTTTGATTACATTTCCCGACCTTTTGTGGCCCGAGCGCACTTGTTAGCCAGGCTGAACAACCCCGTAAGACTGGTGACTTCTTTTGTCGCCAGCTTCTCCAGCATTACTTTTTCTTGGACGCCATGTCTAAATGCTACAATAACAAATGCGTTTGAGATAGAAGGGATGTTATTGCGTACCTGAGAAAACCGTTGGATAAAGGATCGCAACAATTCCCCCATTGTTTGCTTCACAGCAAACAAGTCTAGTTCAAAGTTGGGCCGAGTGTAAGAACTTACGAAGTTGGCCATGAATTGTTGGCTTAGTTCTGCCCAACTATTGATGGACTCAGGTGGAAGACTCATGAACCAGGACCTAGCGGTCCCAGTTAGAGCCACCGGGAATTAATTGGCCATCACGGCCTCATTGCCTTGCACTGCAAGTATAACAGTGGAGTAGAGTTGAAGGAATTCTGCGGGGTTAACTGTCCCGTCGAATTTCTCTGACAGATGAGGCTGGAACATCTGTGGCCAGCGGACCATGCGTAGGTGCATGGCCAAGGCAGAACAACCTACTCCCACTAGAGAAGTGTTGTCCTGAGCCTCTCGCCTTTCGCGAGCATGCTCAATATGGACACGACCGTCCTGTTGTTGGTAGCGGCGGTCAAGTTCTGGCCGCTGATCATGTGTTGAAAGTTTCAACATGGTATGTGTGCAACGCGCCCCAGAAGGCAGCGATGTCACCTGTTGAGATACAACACGCCTTCGGTGCTATGACACGTGAGGACCAAGTCTTTCGGACAAGGTCCTACGTTGAGCTAGTGCCTGCCCCAAAAGGAGCGGACCTTGGTTGCTGATGGCATCGGCTGCGGCTGCAACCATACGCTGCACATCAAACGCCACTGCTCCATCGCACTTTGAGGTGCTCCGGGCGCTGGTGGGCGCTTCAATAGAGTTCGCGCAACAATTAGCGCATTCTCAGGGTTGTTGTTTGCCGATGCTGTGACCGACACAAGTACCCCATCCTGCTGTCCAGCATTGTTTGCTGGAGCAGATGGTGGTGGTGGTGGTGGTGTGATGCCTGCTGGGACAACAGCACCCGCTGGTTGCTGTAGATTAGGAGGATTCCCTCCAACGGGTTGCAGAGCGTTGTTGCCGTTGGATGATCCTGTGGCAGAGTTCACCATCTTGTGATCTCAGGCGCCCCCTACCTGGCGCACCAAATGTCAAAGCGTACGAACGCCACTTCTCCCGGTACTACTAAAATGTAGCTCGCAGAGGTTCATGTATCAGTTTGGGCGCACGGAGATCTTAGACAAGATGATGACACAGAGGATTTACGTGGTTCGAGCCGCCCGAGCATAATACCCTACTCCACGCGGTGTGTGTTGTTGTATTGAGAATTTTATTAGTGCTGACGTGCGTCTGAGCTTAGATGTCCATGTACCGTGCAACGCAGTCCTTTTATAGTCTAAGGACTGGCCATTACAACACTGCCTGACCCGACATGTGGCTCTGGTGTATTTAATAGCCTAATACACGGTCTACGAGTATTAAAAGTGATTAATAGTGAGATAACGTGTGTTAATGGCAGTGTTACCCCTATTAACAACCCGTTATTCGTGTGTCATTAATATAGCATTAATGACACGTAATCAAGTCTTGTAACTACCGCCTGAATGTTCGTCTTGTTGATGATCCGCCAATATCCCCGCAGGTGTAAGGTCCGAAGGATCCACACGTGGTAGCTCCCGAGCTTCCCCTCGTGGGGAGATAGGTCCGGAGCTGCTATACACGTGGCGGCACTAGAACTCCCCTCTACTAGGGGTTAGGTCCGGGGTCATTATACACGTGTCAACCGCAGAGCTTCCCTATGTTGAGAGTTCAACTCTGGTCTTACATTACACGTTGCAATCCCGGAGCTACCCACATGAGGGAGGCTGGTCCAGTGCCGTGTGACATGTGAGGCCTAAGGAAGCCTTCAACTCTGACAGGTGGAACTCTCTTGCACTTCTTGCGGTATCATGGGGTACCCGGTACGCAGGGTACTGACAGCGGCATTGAGAGCCTTGTGGCAGCAGCACGAGGCAGGCACGGGAGGCGGTTTTGTAGTGGTGGGGTGGCGCGGAACGAGGTGGCGGCGGGTCGGGGCACGTCGAAGTGCGCGTTGCCATGGGTGAGTGCGATGTTAGGGTTGTAGGTTACTTGGGTTGGGCCGATTTACTAGTTGGCCGGAGCACTAGACCGATTTACTAGTGGGCTGGGGAGCTGGATTGAATTATAGTGGACTGAATTTCGGTTACTTTGGTTAACCGGACATAAAAACCGAAACCCAAATAAAAAAATCCGGTTTTCTCACATTGCTAACCGAAATATGTACCAGTTTGGCCGGTTTCTGTTCCGATTTTTTCGGTTTCGGTTTTTGGTTTTTCGCCCACCCCTACTGTTGGCTGACGTGGCGGCCACATCACCTGTCGCCATCCTAATTGGTGACTCGCTATTTAGGAGTGTGACACGTGGCTGATGTGGCAGCCATGCGCGCAGATTTGGCTGACATGGCAGTCACGTTTGCTGCCACATCAGCATCGCGACTGGCCACTCAAATATGCGATTAGGAGGCTAGACATGGAAAAAATTGTACCAGCTATTTTTATTAAATTATTAAAAATATATGTTAAAAATAAAAATTCCTTAATTAAGGATGTGGTCCATATACCCATTTAACTGTAAAACCAAAATACTCAAAGTAAGCTCTATTCCGTGCTGCATAAAAGGCACATAAAAAGATAAAAAGCAATCATAGTAAAATCCTCTAACATTTCAGCATTGGCCTAACATTCCATAATTTTTAAGACTAAACTCACCCAGCCACCAATATAGTACCTTCATTTTATTTTATTGATGCTGTATAATTTAGTCTTGAACTAACTAACTTTAAATAAAATGAAACTGAGGGAGTAGCACACACGAGAGAGGTAAAGAGCATGTTTGGACCGATGCCCTCACTATCCCTGCCAAAAAAGGTTTGTTGACTCTTGACTGCTCATGTTTCTCCCAATAGGATTGAAGTCTGCACTTTCGATAGCCGACGCCCATGTTGTTGATGCTATATCTGCCCAATCAAAAGCAATCCGGCAGGGGCGCGCCAAAAATGGCTATCCACTGATGCAGTATATACGAAGGTATATTTCAAATGGCAGGACAAATTCAACAGGGGAAAAATATGTTAGGATTGGATGAATGAATTCAGTATTTGTGAATCTATATGTAATCTGGTAGTGTTTCTCAGTTCTAACTTTTAGAATTTGATGCAGGGACAACATAGGAAAGCACAGGGGTAGCTGATGCTGGTGTAGTGCTGATTATTTTCTCATGCCTAATGTAAAAAAGTTACAACTGGCATGGAAAAAAATCAGCAGTACACCAACATCTATAAAGCAACAACAAACTTATATAAACACATGCTCATAAAGCATCCATCCATCCAGATGATCATGTAGCGTGCCACTAAGAAGGTGATAACCCGATCCTTAACACCACATCCAAGTTCTGATAATGACGTGTTGCTACTGGTTTCATATCTTTAGAAAACGGTTAGATTTGACGTTAACTCATCAAACTATCACAAAGCTCCTACATTAATCAGGCTTGAGACCGGCTATGCCGAGTTAAACATGAAACTAAAAAACAATGAAGTATTTTTGGTTAGGTGTGTAGAGTGGAAATAAAGTAACATAAGAACAGTAAAACAGAGAGAACTATTTCAGTATTCTAGGATCGGCATTTGTAGAATACCAAACACCACCGTTTTACGTGCCGAGCATAGTAATCAACTCTTCCATAACAGCAGGGCAGCTCCTGCTGAGACGCTTGAACCGTCACCGGACACGACTGCCTTCATATATTCCCGTGATTATAGAAAACCGAAGCATGCATTCTTCAGTTCACTGCAGTGGTGCTGCTCAGCCAATGCACAGACTGTCGCCACCGTGCCTGCATCAATGTACTTGCACAGCCTCTCTTCGCACATCAGCTTCAGCCTTTCCATGGTGTATTGTCACAGCCCGAATTTTAGCAAACAGTAAAAATCACTCAGTATTAAAATTTTTGAATAAATCCCAAACAAACATTAATCTTCAATAAAAATCGAGGCGAATGAATGTGTAAATACAAACACGTGTATATTTAAATAAGAATCACACTATAAAATAAATCTGAATCAAACAATAATAAATATGAAAGTAGAAATGAAAACACACTACACACATACGCATGCATATGTGGGCTCATCACAAATCAAGATATACAATAAAGGGGAGCAAAATGACTTATTAAACATTATAGTATTTTAAACCGAAAACAGAATTCAAACTACAAATTTGATTTCGAATACAAATGCCAAGCAAACCCAAAGTAGTGAATTAATTGAGAACGATTTAAGATCTACAAAAGATCAGGATCCAAAAGAATTCCCAGGATGGACTAAAATTAAAATACAAATAATCAAACACCTTGCTAAAATTTCCAAATAAAATACTCACAGAAACTGAACTGAAATCGAAATTCAGACTCATATTCAAACTGAAAATAGGAAAGGCAAATGAAAAAGGGAAACACAGTGGGTACGGCCCACTCTTTCCTTCACCACACGGCCCACTTGGCCCGGTGCCCTCCCTCGATTCTGCGCCCTACCAGGCAGGCCGCCCACTTCTCCCCAACGCCGTGGCCCAGCCTTCTCCTTCCCTTTTCTGTGCGCGCAGCCCGTTTTCTCTGGGTGCAGCCACTCCCCTTTCCTCCTTGTGTGCGGCCCGTTTTCTTTCTTCCCCGATGGCCCAGCTCATCTCTTGCCTTCAAGCGTGTGGCCCGGTCCGTTATGGCCCAAGGGCGAACCGCCCCCATACAGTCTTCCCCTTCCTCCCGACCGCGCCCGATCGCAGCCCCGGGTTTCCTGCGATGGGCACCAGCGAGGTGCCGCCTGCGCAGCTGACACCCCTGCCGCACCGCCTCCATCAGTTGCCCCCTGCGTTCTGCCCCGCCATGATGACCCCGAAGACCAGCGCACCCCGCCAGCCTGCCGCCAGCGCTCGCCGCGCCGAAAAGCAGAGCCGCACCGCCACCCCGTCGAACCGCCTCTCCCCCTCTATAAAACGGCAACACATCTACGTCCATTAGCTCGCTCGTACTTCTCTCGCCACCACTGCACACAAGCAAGCTCGCACAGCCCTCCCCGAGCGGCAATTTGGGATTTCCCCATCTTCTTCCCCGATTCCGGCAACCTCGCCCGTTCCAACGCCCCCGAGCCGAGGTAATCCAATTAACCTCTCCTAATGCTTTAAACTTGTGTAGAACGCATATAACACCTGTTGTTTAGCTGCTTATCGCACCAATGAGTAGATCCCGACGGCCTCTCGCCAGCGCCGCCGCGCGCCACTGTCGCCGGCGAGCTAGGAACTCCCTCCACCCGAGACACCTTGCCACACGTGCTTCTATTAGATTGTACGGCACGTAGGTGCACTTATTTGGAAGGGGAGACCACCGGAGAGTCACTCCCGATGCACCGCCGCCATGTCCGCCGTGTCCCTCCGTCGCCGGCCGCCGTGGAGACGTCCTCGGCCTGGAATAGCGCCCTAACACGCTCACCGCGCTCAGGAACACGCACCCGACACACTGGTACACTGAGCTATTGCGCAGCCGGGTAGATCGACGAGCGCGCGCTTGCCTTCGCCGCCACGGCCGGCCGCTAGCCGCCACTGATGCCGCCCGAGCCCAGCCAATTTCCCCAACAGGTTCCTCGCACCATATGGCACCCACCTAGCTCGTCAATCGAATGAGTACTGCGCGGGTGCACATGCTCCGGCTAACTCCCTGCCTCCCCGGCCCGCCGCCAATTCACGCGCTGCAGCTCATCGCCGGCCGCCGTGGACGCGACCCCGTCGCAGACAAGTGCGTAGAGCACTTACACACGCCACCACGCGCCCGCCGACTAGCTCCGGTCAACCACTGGCAAGTCCCCTGGCCGCCCGCAGCCGCCTCCCTGTCGGGCTGTCCATCACGTGCTGGCTGCCACGCTGGCGCGCCACGCCGTCGCACGGTGCACACGCGGCTGCTGAGTCAACGCCACGTGGGTGCCACGCCAGCCAGCGCTCCCGCATCGCCACCCAGTCAGCGCCACGCGTGCAGCCTCGCGGCCCACACTTGTGTGCACCAAGTTCATATGCACCATAGACACAGGACACTGACCATCCGGCCCACACGTCACCCCCTGCAAGCTAGTTGAACTGCTACGTACACACACATGTGCACACTGGAAACATAAGCCCCACAAGTCAGTCAAACTGCCGCACCTTAAAATGCTAGGTCCGCCTGTTGGTGTACCCAGAGACTTATAAAATGCACTCCCTCATGTAGGAAAATACTGTAAAATTGTCTATAATTAGTAAATGACTATTACAATATTAAAACAGTGATTAGGGACATGAATAAAAGATAGTAATTCTGAAAAATACCAATAGCTAATAAATAATATTAATTAATAAAAAATTTAGGAAAACCCCATTTTTAGTCCCAAACTTGAAAATCTCTCAATAAATATTATATAGCAATTCCTAAACATATTAACTGGCTTATAGAACATAACGCAAGTGGTAACTGGTTAAATTGGCTTATGGTATGGCAAAATAATTATGAAAATCCCAAAAATAACTAAATAAGTATAAATTAGGGAAAATAACATATGATGTCTACATAAAATAATAGGTTCACTAAAATTTACCGAAAAATATCTAGGAATATCATTTGACATCTAGAAGATGATGTAAGTCGAAGTTGGCTAATATGAAGTATAGGGTAGAAGAATTAATTGTAGTTCCCGTATGAAAATTGAGAGAATAATCATAGTTAGTAAAATTGTTGGGTTTCATTTCTAGCCGACCCCAACTTGTTTGGGACAAAGGCTTGGTTGTTGTTGTTGTTGTTGTAATCATAGTTAGTAAAATATACATAGAAGTCCCTAATTAAATAATCTCCCCACAAATGACCTTCTAAATATTCCTAGGAATATATTACTAGGGCTTTAGAATAGTAATTGCTAAGATAGACTATAGGACAAGGACCTAAATAGCAGTAGCATAGGAAACACAATTAGAGAGCTATTAAGTAAGAGGAACTTACATAAAATAATATCTTTACTGGTAAATCTCTAAAAATGCTAATAGCCATATACTAAAGAAGTTATAGAAGACGTTCATAAATATATAAAGAAATCATAAAAGACGTTCATGACTTTCAGGACGTATTAACAAATTAGCATACAAGGGGTGATATAAAATACTATGTCATTCACTAGCTCATAGTAAAAATATATAATTTGCTAGGAAATGTTAGAACTCGGGATTAGTCTCAAAAATAAGTGGGACTTGCATTAGAAGAACTTTAGTAAGTATACTATAAGGAGCCCATAGAGGTTATAGTTAATCCCTTGACCACAACATAAGCAATTTATAGTATAAACAGGTGAATTAAACATAATGATCATAAACACTATAAATACACTAAGAAGACCATACAACCATTATAGCTTTTCAATGTCCATTTAGTTGACCAATGAGACAATAGCAATCCCAAATAGCCATCATTAGAATGGCGTATTCTCCGGTAAACCTTCAAAGAACCTTAGCAACCGCGACATTGAATGATGGTTTGTATTTATTGGAGTTCTATCTGGATTTCCTGAATCTTTACCAGTGATTCGTATTTCATTTGCGTAGCTACGTACTTAGTAATCGGAGAGTTCGCAAAGGAGATACTCAAGACCTGGATCACGAAGAACAGGACAAAGACTACGATAAACTATCATAAAGGCAAGCCCTAACTCCTTGATCATATTTCACCTATGTTTTGCAATCGCACCTATGGCCTGTTTTCATTGCATGACTGTATGTCTATTTTAGAATGTTGTTATGCTATGAACCACTTGAGGTGGTAGCATGAGCTATGTTGATGACTGAGTATCGGTGTCAGCTACTAGCCAACGATGAACAGTAACACATAAGTTACTCGCTATCAATGGTTTGAAACAAGACATTGTATCAGTTACGACAATAGCGGTGACTATCACAATCCCCTTCTTGACCTTGACAACACAACCCCTTGACAACCTAACAGCTTCATCACTGCGCTATTGCAGCGATGTGAGCACCTCCTTGTTAGTACTATGCTTAGGAACCCCTACGATGTTCGCATCGCGAACCACTACACACTGTATACATGATTGTGAAATGTGTTAAAAGGTGTTTGGTGGTGTGAGCTAGGATACGGGTGGAGCTATTAATGAACTGTGTGTGTGAAGGGGTGGGTGGTCGAGGCGGGTATGGTGATGGGATGCTGCGGGCTCCCTAAGAGGTATACCAGCTGCGACTGTGTATTCGATGTAAGCCACCGATTGGCCCTGAGTGCTTCAGTAGTAGTCCGACGACCATGTTTTCCGGACTAGCCATGTACTGAGTACTTCAGTTTAGTTCAATGCTGGGTGTTCTGAACTAGTCCTCTAGCCAAGGACGGATGGAGCCTCCTCACCAATATAAGGACCGGTTCATTTGAACTCAACATAGTGATTTTGTACAACCACAGAACCTGTATGGGCGGGACTCTCCCTAACTTTCTGGTGACTGCCACATGAGAAAACATGTAGAGCCATGGAGGACACGGTGGACCAGGAAATGGCACGGAGACCAAGGGTCGTCCGGTGTCTGGCTGGGTAGTGAATGCCCGAAGAGCCCCTGTGTCAGGCCGAGGTGTGAATGTAGGGTTACTCGGGGAAGATGGGATGAGTGTTACATTACTCTCTAATCCGGAGTACGTAGCCTGTGGGTAAAGTGTACAAACTCAGTCTTAATCTATCCGGATAGTTGTTGTCACAGTCTTGCCACACTATGCTTTGGGCTCCTATTGATTAGTATTAGCACATCTCCTTGAAGTACGTGTGTGGATGGCCGAGGCTGCCGTGTTTTGGAAAAGTATTGGCATGCGTGCCGAAGTCGTCAGGACCAAGGGCTCGAAGACTCATTTAAAAGTGAGGGAATTGGCGGGATGGTCTGAAACTCCCCCAGGGCCCGCCAACAATAATAATACTGATTCAACTACTTCTCCCTCTTATTGCAAAACTCTTTTCAAAGAGAACCAGCATAAAATGCTTTTCGGCAAAACTAAGCCGTATGACCTCTCCTTGCTACAAGCCCCAATGCATGATACACCTCCCCTTGAGTAGTGTTAGGGCTTGCGGAGTACCTTATGTACTGACTCTTGCTTTATATGTGGTTTTATCAGAAGACAAAGAAGCTGAAGCGTGTGAGGATGACGATAGGGTCTAGTCCTACTTCCCAAGTCTGCCTGTTGGGCATGGCGTCGTTCTGCTCCGTTGTTTTGAAGATTTTTTCTATTTTGGTGGTCATCTCCGACCACATCCAATGTAATTTAGAACATGGTTGTAAGACTTTTTTGAATATAAATAAATAATCGTTGTCTGGATCTTGATCTATTCTTATGTGCGTACCAACTACTGATCCAGAGATTGGTACGGGATGCACAAGTGGATCCTCGGAAGGCGGGTCCTGACAGAGTGGTATCATAGCCATACTTGGCCGTAGGACAAAACCTTAGAGTCATCATATACTCTGAACCGATATTTTGAAAAGTATAAACTATATATGAAAGATTTTCCCTCTCCTTATGTTCTTTCTGCACTTCCTCCTTCTGTGTTGAAAACTTAATTTATTTCCTTCAATAGTGTCACTGGCCTCAACCCAACACACCTTGGTCGTTCAAGAGTAAGATGGACTCCGACACGATACGCAAGGTTGTAACCATGCAACATCTGCACCGGATATCTGAAGATTCGATGAGTCAAACAACCTTCTCACTAGCTCAAGAGAGTATGTAAAGACAAAGACAACAATTACTCTACTTAATCCATTAGAAGACGTCATCGTCACGTATCAAGAATGACATCCCAATCGATGGAAGAGAAACCACGTGCAACCCTACATTCCCCAGTCACATCGATAGAATCCTATAATAACCGTAGTGCCCATGAGTAGAATGGCATAGCCTATAGACATAGAGTAAGTCACGAATAGAACGAATAATAGAATAATATATAAGTTTATAATCTAGTTATGTATGAGTGTGATTCGCTGATTTTCATTTGGTTCTTTGATTGAGTGAAATTGTGTGCTCTAATAAACACAAATCAATAATCAAATGAAAGAAGATAAGTTGGGTGTTTAATAAAATAAATACATATGGATTACGTGTATTTATATACCTACGCACGTATTCCTATATGTATATCAAATATAATGCACCAATAAGAATACACAACATAAAAATTTAATATATATGCAAATGTAAGTATATACGTGAGGATAATAATAATGATCAAAACAAAATCTTTCACTCCTCTTCCTATCATATCAACGAAATACCCATTCAGAAGCCTATTGATATTCAAGCTCACCACGAGCACACTACTCATGCAGGAAACCGTTTCGTCTCGATCCAAGTACTCCAGTTAATCCTCAAAGTCAATAAATAAATAATTAAAGACATAAGTAAACCAAACAAAACAAAACAAAACTACATATAATAAAATATAAATACATCAATAATAATAATAATAAACCCACACTAAAATAAAGAGCATATAGAAGTTAAAATACTATTTAAGTGGGGTAGGATTTTAACATACCTAAAAGCCCATAAGACAAACGGTGTGGATCATACCCTCATGGATTTGTTGGCACACTGATAAGGATATACACCATCTTCCAACCACGAGGTTACTACAATGAATGGTGTTGTGATAATGATAAGAGGTCAATCGCAAGAGCCCATTATGAAGATTCATGGTACGTAGTTTGGAAGCTACACCCATGAAGCAAGTAGTAGTAGAGTGCATGTGCTCATATATACCTTGAGAAAATTACTAGCGATGACACTGGTCAAGGACATGAAGCTTCTGATAATTCAAATATCAGAACCACACATAAGGTAAATTGGCTCCTATCAGATAGCCTTGATTGGATTGACCAAATACAAAGAGCAAACCAGTGAGCCATAAGGGATGAGATTTATCCATCTAAGTTCTCACCTTAAAAAGCTCCAGTGTTGTTAGCAAAGAAAAATGAAGACAGCCTATGGACATGAGCTGGCTACCAAACATCAAAAAAAAAGGTCACAGAGTTAACTGCCACCTCAAATCAATGACTTGATTACCAATCAATGGGACTTAGGTACATCTACAAGGATGATCCGAGATCAAGTTAATACCAATTCAGGATCATATATGCCCACTTCATGAAGCCGGTGCTCGCGACCCAATGTGGAAAATATGAGTTTCCACGGTGACACCCTACATGAGGACCAGCATATCGGTCTGCTACTTGGGTCGTATGGGCAAGATAGCAATAGAGGAGCTAGCAGCAAACCAATCCTTGGACACGTCCTAAATGTCGAAGGTATAGTTGTGGACCCCATGAAGGGTGAAGCCGTTACCTATTGGGAGCATCCCACCAGTATCACTTGGATAAAAAGCCTCCCAGACAAGTCGATCACCAACGACTATTTACTATGGAATTCCCAAACATCATAAGATGAATAAAGAACCTCATCAAGAAGAATAAGAAAACTGAACGGATATCTATTGTGAGACCTCTCGAGGATCAGTAGCAATGACAACTGCAACCTAATACCATGAATACAAGATAAGGATCTTAGATACACACACTCCTCGAGGTGTGCATTCACACGCAAGACACGTACAAGGTCCTAAAGGGCAAGTACTTATTGATGCAATGAATCAACAGACCGATGCTGCATACTGAGAACTAACTGTACCAATACTCGAACTTGAGGCACAGTAAACAAGGACAACTGCAGTACAGTTATGTCAAGATCAAGGGATGACCATCTCATGGAAGTAAAGATAACTTTAGAAAATAAATTTGTTCCTACCTAATACAGCCTTCGAATCTCGAGGACGAGATTCTGTTTAAGTGGGGTAGATTTGTCACAGCCCAAACTTTAACAAACACTAAAAATCACCCAAAATTAAAATTTTTGAATAAATCCCAAACAAACATTAACCTTCAATAAAAATTGAGGCGAATGAATGTGTAAATTCAAACACGTGTACATTTAAATAAGAATCACACTATAAAATAAATCTGAATCAAACAATAATAAATATGAAAGTAGAAATGAAAACACACTACACACATATACACATGCATATGTGGGCTCATCACAAATCAAGATATACAATAAAGGGGAGCAAAACGACTGATTAAATATTATAGTATTTTAAAACGAAAACAGAATTCAAACTACAAATTTGATTTCGAATACAAATGCCAAGCAAACCCAAAGCAGTGAATTAATTGATAACGATTTAAGATCTACAAAAGATCAGGATCCAAAAGAATTCCCAGGGTGGACTAAAATTAAAATACAAATAATCAAATCACCATGCTAAAATTTCCAAATAAAATACTCACAGAAACTGAACTGAAATCGAAATTCAAACTCATATTCAAACTGAAAATAGGAAAGGCAAATGAAAAAGGGAAACACAGTGGGTGCAGCCCACTCTTTCCTTCACCGCACGGCCCACTTGGCCTGGTGCCCTCCCTCCTTCTGCGCCCTACCAGGCAGGCCGCCCACTTCTCCCCAACGCCGCGGCCCAGCCTTCTCCTTCCCTTTTGTGTGCACGCAGCCCGTTTTCTCTGGGTGCAGCCACTCCCCTTTACTCCTTCTGTGCAGCCCGTTTTCTTTCTTCCCTGACGGCCCAGCTCATCTCTTGCCTTCAAGCGTGCGGCCCGGTCCGTTTTGGCCCAAGGGCGAACTGCCCCCAAACAGTCTTCTCCTTCCTACCGATTGCGCCCGACCACAGCCCCGGGTTTCCCGCAATGGGACACAGGCGAGGTGCCGCCTGCGCCGCTGACGCCCCTGCCACACCGCCTCCATCAGTCGCCGCCTGCGTTCTGCCCTGCCAAGATGACCCCGAAGACCAGCGCACCCCGCCAGCCTGCCGCCAGCGCTCGTCGTGCCAAAAAGCAGAGCCGCACTGCCACCCTGTCGAACCGCCTCTCCCCCTCTATAAAACGGCAACGCTCCTATGTCCATTAGCTTGCTCGTACTTCTCTCGCCACCACTGCACACAAGCAAGCTCGCGCAGCCCTCCCCTAGCGGCAATTCGGGATTTCCCCATCTTCTTCCCTGATTCCGGCGACCTCGCCTGTTCCAACGCCCCCGAGCTGAGGTAATCCAATTAATCGCTCCTAATGCTTTAAACTTGTGTAGAACGCATAGAACACCTGTTGTTTATCTGCTTATCGCACCAACGAGTAGATCCCGACGGCCTCTCGCCGGCGCTGCCGCGCGCCACAGTCGCCGGCGAGCTAGGAACTCCCTCCACCCGAGACACCTTGCCACACGTGCTTCTATTAGATCGTACGGCACGTAGGTGCACTTATTTGGAAGGGGAGACCACCAGAGAGTCACTCCTGATGCACCGCCGCCATGTCCGCCGCGTCCCTCCGTCGCCGGCCACCGTGGAGACCTCCCCGGCCTGGAATAGCGCCCTAACACGCTCATCGTGCTTAGGAACATGCACCCGACACACTGGTACACTGAGCTATCGTGCACTCGGGTAGATCGACGAGCGTGCGCTTGCCTTCGCCGCCACGGCCGGCCGCTAGTAGCCACTGATGCCGCTCGAGCCCAGCCAATTTGCCCAACAGGTTCCTCGCACCATATGGCACCCGCCTAGCTCGTCAATCGAATGAGTACTGCACGGGTGCACATGCTCCGGCGAACTCCCCGCCTCCCCGGCCTGCCGCCAATTCGTGGCGCTGCAACTCATCACCGGCCGCCATGGACGTGACCCCGTCGCAGACCAGTGCGTAGAGCACTTACACACGCCATCACGCGCCCGCCGACTAGCTCCGGTCAACCGCCGGCGAGCCCCCTGGCCGCTGCAGCCGCCTCCCTGTCGGGCTGTCCATCATGTGCTGGCTGTCATGCTGGCGCGCCACGCCGGCGCACGGTGCGCACGTGGCTGCTGAGTCAACACCACGTGGGTGCCACGCCCAGCCAGCGCTCCCGCATCACCACCCAGTCAGTGCCACGCGTGCAGCCTCGCGGCCCACACTTGCGTGCACCAAGTTCATATGCACCATAGACACAGGACACTGACCATCCGGCCCACACGTCACCCCCTGCAAGCTAGTTGAACTGCTACGTACACACGCATGTGCACACTGGAAACATAAGCCCCACATGTCAGTCAAACTGCCGCACCTTAAAATGCTAGGTCCGCCTGTTGGTGTACCCAGAGACTTATAAAATGCACTCCCTCATGTAGGAAAATACTATAAAACTGTCTATAATTAGTAAATGACTATTACAATATTAAAACAGTGATTAGGGACATGAATAAATGATAGTAATTCTGAAAAATACCAATATCTAATAAATAATATTAATTAATAAAAAAATTAGGAAAACCCCATGTTTAGTCCCAAACTTGAAAATCTCTCAATAAATAATTATATAGCAATTCCTAAACATATTAACTGGCTTCTAGAATATAACGCAAGTGGTAACTAGTTAAATTGGCTTATGGGATGGCAAAATATGTGGGGACCGGAGTCCACACATCCGAGGATCTCATTGGGTGGTGCCGTGCGATGCGGCACCTAACAGCACACACAAAAAGGATACCAAAACATATAAAGTTTCCTTTTCATAATAAGAAGAGTTTACAAAAGAGTGTACCACAGAAGTACACATGCAGCGGAAAATCCATACTCATAATCTCACCTAACTAAGCAGGAGAGAAGACGTCCATGCCCTAGAACGATTCTCACTAGCAACATGAAGAACATTCAGCAGCGGCGTAGTTCATATGAGATTTATCTCGACACCTCGAGTCTCATGTACAACCTGAACAACAGAAATAAAACTAATACCTGCAAAAAATCGTTAAAGCGCAAACGTGAGCATAGGGCTCAGTAAGACTTAACCATCTCACTAGACATGCAGGGTGAATACTAACATAGGTAAGGAATAGTATAAATAGACTCGCCTACAAGTGGATCCTTAAAATTAGGTTTTATGTAGCAAATGACATTCTCCAAGCACGGCACATCATGGGCTCCAGAATCAAACAAGAAACGCTTTACCGATGATATGACATGCTCAGAGCACATAATGCTATTACAGCTAAAGTATGGGGAAATTGTAAACTTTAATTTTGCTATCTCTAAATCATACAAGGTTGCAAAGCAATTATAATTCAATACAATATAATTTGCTGGCTTCTTTAATATTTACTACGTCACGGCGCAGTGAACAAGTGGTACTCTATTACCGCGAGGGATGGTGATTGCAATCAGGACACACCCGGACAACATGACACATACGTCGTTCGGAAGTGTCAGCGAGCACACCTATACCTACATAACACTTCAAAACTAGGCGTATATGGCCACCTTTCACAAGGAACTCGAACGCCGAGCCCATCTCACCTCCGCGAACAGAAGGTCTCCGCACGGAACACCTCATGTGTCCGCCGACCGATTTACACCTTACTGTCCTCAACCCACCCCTATCGATGGTGAGTTAATGGGCCTCGACACCCCAGTTATCAAGTTATATCAGCTAATTGGATTCCATATGTCCATTATATTGCCGGTACAATTCAAGCTTGTCTGAAGGGGCCGCATACAGACGGGCCTTAATCGACACAGGCAGGGCTATGCGAACGAGACTCGATTCTCGCCGCTTCCTATCCATTCCCTGCCCGGTCTCCATTTCATTATATTATGCCATTTTCTATCTATCCAATCCTGTGAGATATGTCCTACATCTCTCGCGAGTAGATTCCAACTACTCGACTTCTACCGGATTTCCTATGCATTAGCAAAGCAGTTACTACAGGTCAAATTGTAACTCGTTCCAACCAATCCCTGGGATTTTTGGCCATGCAAGTGGAGTATCAATCATCCTAAACTTAATGCACAATTCATATACTACTCATCATAGTGATAAAGCAAAATTTTATAAATGACTTAAATGCAAACCGGGGCTTGCCTTAGTTTGCGACTCGAATAAATGTCAATTGTTAGGGCTTGGTCTTCCTCCGGAGAATCTGCCATGGAACTTCAGTGGAAACACCTTGGCCTTCTCCTCCAAGCAAAACTTCTCGTCGATCACCTATCATCACGTTCCTATCGACATGATATGCATATAAGTAATTAAGTAATTTAATAATAAACGTCTGAGAAGGGAGCTGTGAACGAGCATGCATAAATGGTTTTAGCCGTCCACTAAAACTGTCGTATGGATTCTGAACACCTAGCTCGGCCAATGTTAAATCATGTTCTTCCTAAATCCTTTTTTTACCGGAATAACCAGTGTTGCTGAGGTGGTGGTCAAGCTCGTTCTACGATCGGAGTCACTATATATGTTCACTCCTCTTGGCAAATTCCTGTGATTCACACGTTTCAACAAATCTCGTCCAGTCCAATTCTGACACATGTGGATACTTATGGAAGGGGGTTTCATGATTCTTCGAAAACTCGCGAAGTTTAGTTTGGTAGGTCCTCCATGCATAAGAGATCATCATAGCTAGCGTCTTCCCCATCCGTTTCGTATGTTCCGGATATTGAACATATGGATGGATAGAGCTTTCGAAGAGTTCATACTTTTCATTATCGGTCAAGCGATCGAATCTCTGCAGGTTTAGTGGCAACCTTTCCCGAGCAGCTAGACCACAAATTATGGACAATATTGTATTCACATCATGGTCCAGAGGTACGCCTTCATCATTGGACTCATCAACATTCACAACGTCTGTCGGCCATGTAGTCCGCGACCTTTTATTTCTTGTGTTACCAGAGGCATATGCATCCTCTTCATGTGTCTGCTGTTGAGTCTGCTGCTGGGCCTCCTCTTCAATATGCTGCTGATGCTCCGATTAAGACATCTTCAAATTCACAAAAAACACTGTAATCTTGTGAAACATTATCAAATTTCAGTCACATTCGCACAAACGTCACATAAGGGAGCAAATTCTCTCATGGCATTTGCACCAAAGCGCGATTTTGACTCCAACAAGTTCACTAACAAACCTTATTATGGCAGTGCCGAGCTGGTCAATGGGGAATCGAGGGTCGACGGCTGCAGTGCGACAATGATCAAGAAGGCAGTGTCAAGGCGGTGATGAGCTCCAGGGAAGCGGACCGACGCGGCGGCGTACTTCAGGGAAGGGGACGACGCGACAGCGATTTCTAGGGCGAGAAGTGATCAGCGCGAGCCACGAAAAGTTGTGCTAAGTGTTGCGAAGAGAGGGTGCAAAAGAGCTAAAGTACCTTAGGGCAGTGTCAAGGCAGCGACGAGCTCCAGGGATGCAGACCGACGTGGCAGCGTGCTTCTGAGAAGGGGACGACGCGACGGCGGTTTCTAGGGCGAGAAGTGAACAACACATGCCGTGAAAAGTTGTGCTAAGTGTTGCGAAGAGGGCGTGCGAAAGAGCTAAAAGTACCTTAGGGCAGTGTCAAGATGACAACGAGCTCCGGAGAAGTGGACCAACGCGGTGGCGTGCTCCGGGGAAGGGGACGATGCAGCGGCTCTTTCTAGGGCGAGAAGGGCTCAGCGCGCGTGAAAAGTGAAAAGTTGTGCTAAGTGTTGCAAAGAGAGTGTGCAAGAAAGGTAAAAGTACCTAAGGGCAACTATTGCAGACAGGCCTTAGAAGAGCCACCGCTAAGCGTGTCTCACTTTCGGAAAATGTGTCTCTTTTCTTTTGAATTAATGTGTGTCCGTTGCCGTAATGCCATTCGGCACAGAATTTGAAGCGCTCCGACCTCATTGTCGATGACATGTGGGACCGTGACAAAACTAAATAACAGAAGACAAGTTCCGCGTGGACCATCCCTGTCAGGGACCGTCCACGCAGAACTTGATGCAAACATTGCAACGCCACGCCTTATATGCTCGTTGCAACGCGCTTGGAGCTTCGAGGTGGGACAAAGAGCAAGGGTCTAAATCGGAGACGCGCTTTTTGAAAATGCGTCTCACATTATCTTGCCTGATAGACGTGTCTTCGTGAGGTGCGTCTTGCATCACTTTCGTTGGCAGGGCACATTATCTTGCGTGACAGACGCGTCTTCATTTTACGTGGCAGACATGTCTTCGTGAGGCGCGTCTCGCATCACTTTCGTAGGCAGAGCAAGGGTCTAAATCGGAGATGCAATTTTTGAAAACACGTCTCACATTTTCTTGCCTGACAGATGCACCTTTGTGAGGCTCATCTTGCATATTTTTCGTATCCAATTTTTCAGGGCAGAGCAAGTGCCATATTTCGGTACTGCTTCCTTAGGATACAGAACACAAGGCATCAGTACTTCTCCATAAGAAACAGAGCACATATGACCAATGAAAGTAAAATTTTCACTCAAATGCATTATTTTCACACATTTGAGCATATATCACACAAATATCCAAATGGAAGTCCATTTTACACTCAATCGACCATATTTTCACATATTTGAACATATTTACACACAATCAATTTGGTACTTTACGTTCCAGTCTTGGTTTTTTGGAATTCTTAACTTTTTCATGGTGACTGTTCTGTAAGTAAGGAAGTTCGTTGGCTGATGGTATTCTTAGCATGATCATTGAGGTGACAAAAGGAGGAATCTCATCAATTGGTCAAACTCTTCCTCATCGATGGCATTCTCAACTCCGACGATTCATCATTTTCCATGTATAACCACCTTAAGTCTTTTATTTGTTGTGTCTGGAACATAGAACACTAGAGCAACATGTTCTGCTAACAAGAAAGGCTGTCACTTATATCCTTGACGGTTAAGATCAACGCTAGTGAAACCATACTTGTCTTGTACAACACCTTTGATTCTATCAACCCAGTTGCAACGAAAAAAAGGAATCTTGAATCCTTGAAAGTCAAGCTCCCGGATCTCTTATATTTGACCATAGTACATTTCTTTGTCTTGGCCCGCAGCATTATAAGCATCAACACGGACACAACTATTATGATATGTGCTTTTCTTATCTTGTTCTATAGTGTAGAATGTGTATCCATTTATGTCGTACCCTTGATATGTAATAATTGTGAATATAGGACCACGAGCCACCTATTTTAGATATTCACTTGTTTGAGTATCCAATGAGTGAGAAATCCGATCTCTGAGCCAGTCAATGAATTTTCTCCTATGTTCATTTGCTAACCATGATTCATTGCGGCCGGGATTGTCTCTAGGCACCACCTCCTTGTGCTCATCGAGGTACTCCAACACATTGGACATGTGTTGCAACACATGGTAATAAGCGCAGAAGAATAAATGTGAATCTGAAGTTATAGCCTTCTTTCCAATGGTCACTTTTCCTGTGAGCCTCCCCTTATGACAAGACTTGGGAACACCAATCGGGCTACTCGGGTTAGTGTAGCTTAGAGCCCACTTCACAGCTTCCTCTGTAGAGTATCCTTGTACCATGCTGCCTTTTGGGTAAGCTTGATTTCTAATGAAGGACTTCAGTATGCCGTTGAATCTCTCGGAAGCATACATCTGGTGAAGGAACACAAGGCCAAGTAGCTTTATCTTCTTAATAAGATGAGATGTGAAATAGACGCTTATGTCGAAAAAGGCAGGTGGAAAATACATCTCAAGGAAGCATAAAGTTTCATAGTGCCTTTTTTCCAATGACTCGAGATCTTCTTCATATAGTACTTTTTGACCAATTGCATTGAAGAAAAATCAAAAGTTCATTATAGCCTCCCGAACATTGTCCAGTAGGATATTCCGAATTCCAACAACAATCATCTGCATAAGCAATACATGGTAATCATGAGACTTCACACCAGGAGCTACTTTTAGATCTGAAAATGAAATAAGCCTTGAGACGTTCGTCGAGTAGCCGGATGGTACCTTCACATTTTTTGAAAACCCACAAAACTCATTTTTTCATTTTTTGAAAGGGTGATGCATGATGTGGGTAGTTCTGTTCCTTTTACCGAGTCATCGATCCACAACTCAGGCATAATTCCCATTTTCTTTAGATCTGCCCGTGCATGTCCCTGGTCCTGAGTTTTCCCATCCATATTAAGCAATGTTCCGAGTAGGCTCTCGCACACATTCTTCTCAACATGCATCACATCAATCGAATGACGGACGTCTAAGTCTTTCCAATACGGTAGCTCCCAAAAAATTGATTGCTTTCCACATGTCATCTTTGCCAGTATTTTTGCCAGTCCACTTCCGCTTACCAAAGACGACATGGATATCCTTGACCGTTTCATAGACTTCATGACCCATGATGTGAGGTGGTGGATGCCTCTTCTTAGTGTCACCATTGAAATTATCCTTCATACTCCGAAATGGGTGCTTCATTGGAATGTAGCATCGATGTCCCATGTACACTGTTTTTTCGTGACTCGCTCAAGTACCGTGAGGCAGTTTCTCTCAAACAATGTGCACATCCGCAACTTACTTTCTTACTCTGTCCAAACTAGTTACGTACCGCTAGAGAATCACTAACAGTCACAAATAAAATGGCTTTGAGGTGAAAGTACTCATGCTTATGGTCATCCCAGACTTGCACTCTGTCGTTGTACCACAACTGCTTTAGATCTTCAACCAGAGGCCTGAAGTAAGTGTTGACGTCATTCCCAAATTGTTGTGGCCCCAGTATCAGTACTGACATCAAAATATATTTCCGTTTGTTGCACATCCAAGGACGAAGGTTCAAAATTGTAACCACAATTGGCCATGTGCTATGTGTGCTACTATTAAAAAATGGATTCATGCCATCGGTGCTCATTGCAATCCTAATATTCCTCGGATCAATGGCAAATTCAGGATTTCGTGAATCATTTTTTCGCCACCGTGTGACATCAGCAGGATGTCTTATCATGCCAGCATCCTGCTTATGCTTCTCTTTGTGCTATCACAACAACACCTTCTTGTTTGCAAACCAATGCTTCAAATGAGGAATGAGACGAAAGTACCAAAACATTTTTTAGGTCCTCTTTTTATTCTATTGCAGTTCTCATCATCACTGTCGTCTTTCCTACGATCGAATCTGTCCACTCTACAAATAGGGCATTTCTCGAGGTTTTGGTACTCAGGTCCACGATATAAAATACAATCATTCTTGCACGCGTGGATTTTCTCCACCTCCAAACCCAGTGGACAGATTATCTGTTTTGCCTCATAAACTGTCGTAGGGACTATGTTGCCTTGGGGTAACATATCCTTAAGGAGCATCAACAGTTCCTTAAAACTACAATCACTCCATCCGTTGCTCGCCTTCAACTGGAGAAGTTTTACCATTGCAAACAGTCTGGTGTACTTAGCCACACAACCATGATACAGTGGCTTAATCGAGTCCTCGATCATCTTCTTGTAATTTGGAAGTTCACCATTTCTGTACGGATCATCGTCGCCATGTCTCTCGACATCGCGTACCATCTCCTCTATGTTATACATCTGAAACTCAATGTCATCATCGGTGAACCCTGATATATCGGCACGTTCACGTCCTCGTCGTGATCTTCTTCGACACTTGTAGGGACCTTCCTCTCCAGATATGAATCTCTCACCTCTGCTTCATTAAGTCCCTCCTCCCCATGTTTGTTCCAACATTGATAATCCACCATGAATACATGCATGATCAAATGTGACCTCAACACTTCATCTATGCGATATCTCTTCTAATTCTCGCAGTGTTTGCAAAGATAACAAATAGTCCCTCTAATGTTGTCCAACATTTCTTTCTTCGCGAAATTGAGAAATGTATCTACCCCATGGATATATTCATTGCAAAGGCGTGACCCATACATCCAACTTCGATCTGATGACATCTACGTACAGAAAAGAAGAGCTAAATAAAAAAATTTGAAGCCACTGATAGTCAAGATCTAAAGGTAAAAAAAATAGTGAGGAACGGGAGAGGAGGAGAGGACTAACCCTTTGTTTTAACATCCACTGATAATCACTGCAAGACTTTAGAATGAAAGAGTGAAAGAACAGGGCAGATTTGGTAGCCACTTGTTCTGCCATAGCTGTGAGGTCATACAAGGGCAACAGAAAATCGAGATGAATCGATATAAATCACGTCTATCTATAGATGGAATGGGAGATGAGCCCGCTTCTATAAGAAAAGGAGACGCGCCTGATCGGTGAGTATGGGAGACGGGCAAAATTCGGTCATGAAAGGAGACACACTTCAAGTAAAGTCTGTCTCAGTTACGAAACAATTATGAGTCGCACTCAATGAAAGCGCGTCTCCTGTTTGTCAGATACCTACTTAACTAAGACGTGTTGTATTGTAACGAGTCTCCTTGTACGTTCAACCGAGCCATGTCAAATTCTCGCTGAAGCGGTCTCGTCTCGCTTAAGGTTATCAAAGACGTTCACCTTTTACCGCGTCGCCCATCTTTGTCTCCTATTTTGGTTTTGTACGTAGTGTACGACTTTGTACTTTAGTGTGAACTAATGTGAAAAAATCGCGTGGAACTCGCGACATGGTGGACAAGTCCAAGACTCAAAGGTGAGATTTTGCTAGGTGACAAGCCATGTGCTCGGAAAAGTCCAAGTCTAACAAGTCCAACTATCTTCAGACAAGTTCGACACTCAGAAGAAGGTTAAAGTGGCTTGAATCAAACATGTCTGACCATTTCGGATATGTCTACACTCTAGCAGAGAGACTTTTTTTAAAATCTCAACCACACCGAACATATCTGATGTGCTCAGATATGTAGGATGGGCAACAAAGATTGAAATTGGTTGAATTCGGATATGTACGACCCTATTGGATATGTCCGATTGCCACCAAAGAGGGAAAGTGGGTGAGTCGGATATGTCCGATCCAACCAGATATGTCCAATCGCAACCAGAGTGGTTTTTTGGAGTTTGGTTTGGTGAACTCGGATATGCCCGAGCACTTCACCGAAAAGCCCAACTCTGACACATAAAACCTAAAGGGTCGAGCTTCCATGATTTTCTAAGTTTGCATGTGTCTTTTCCCTCTTAATAGTATGACATTTCTATAGTCAATAAATATAAATCCCTACATTCTAAGTATTTCTTCACACCTTTTCTCATTTTTCCTTCGAGGAGCACATAACCTATTTTTTCATTTAAAGCTGCAACAAACTCAATCATTCCATTAGATCTTCAATTGTTTGTCAATAATTATCAAATCCCACACGGGACTATAGATGCACTTTCAATCTCCCCCTTTTGGTGATTGATGACAACAAATTAAAGTTTTCAATTATAATGCAAAGAATTAAGATTTTGAGTATAATGAGTATATGAAAGTAAAAATAGTAATGAAAATTGATCTTATATACACATTATATTCGTGGGCTGCCATATGAATTTTATGATCAAGTGATGAATCTATGATGCAATTATGACAAGTATAGACATTATATGACATGAACCTCAAAATAAACAAGGCATAAAACATCACATCAGATTATAAGAGTATCATATCAAACATCCATACATGAAGCAGATAAATTAAGGTTCAACACACATAAATAAAGAGAAGTACAAGTCCACAATCTCAAATAGAAAGATACAACTAATCTTTTCCTCCTTTGGCATCAAGGCACCAAAAAGGTGAAAAGAGGAACAAGGAGCTAATAAACTAGTCATCCGCCTAGTCGGAGTCCTCGTTATCATTCTCTTTCCCGCTCTCTGTGACATTGGTGCTCTCAGGAAAGTCCAATGGTTCCTCGTCCTGGCTTCCATCAGAGATGGGGGGGGACCGGATGGAGCAAGCTCTATCTTGGCTCGAATCTCCACAAAGTCATGTTGGTTCCCCTGTAAGACCTATGTGTGCTGAATACACTGGCTTGTAGTGAGTACACTTGCTTTGACGATAAAAGTTTTGAATATCACCAAAACACCTTTTTACTAGTTCCGACTAGTTCTGATTAGTTCCGACGCTAGGTTCTACTAGCTTTTGTTAGCTCCGGCTCAAGGTCCGGGTTGCTCTGGCAAGGTCCGGAACTTGACCGCAATGCTTCTGTTTTTCATTTGCAATGTTTCGTACTTGCTTTACATCTTTGGAAAGATTGCTTACTATTCATTTGCTATGTCTTTGGTGCATTTTTGATTGACATGGATGATATCGTGTTACTGTGGTTTTGCAACATGCTTATGTGAGGTTCTCACGTAAGGTGTTGTGTTCGGAACTAACTTGAGTCAAGTCGAGGACTTGGGCTCGTATGGATTGGTTGTTTATTCATGTGCAGGTGTTGCTTGAGTTCAAGACATGGATGGTGATGGGATCCATTGGACTAGTCTCAGTGAGGAGATGAGGTTCCAACAACCAATTTCAGAAGGAATTGTGGTTGAGCTGATCAGGAGGTTGCGCAACATGATTGAATCAAGAACAATGCATGTGAAGGTATCGTGGACGTCATTGGAGATGTTTGCATGTGTGCAAGGACGTGGCTACATAGTTCCGAGACGTTATGAAGAGATGTGGACGTAAAGAGTTGGTCAGAAAGGTCCAACCGACTAGGTTATGGACTCAGGCTGCGGCTGAGACAGGTTTGACTGAAATATGGAAAGATTTGAGTTTGTTATGAAAGGATTTCGTGTGGGTCACGAATTTGAGTTGTTTAGGAATGTGGGATACGTTCCTAAGGTGTTTGAAAGTCTTAAGATTGCTTCTATCTGCGTATATAAGAATCCTAAGCAGTTACGGAAAGTTACGATTCGTGAACAGAGTAGGATTAGGTTCCTGATCTGAGTTGAGTTGGCTTTCGAGCTGGTTATATAAGCAAGGAAGCCCAGAGCTCGTGGTGCACGACTTTGGGGCTGTTCCTCTTGTGTTCTATTGAATAAAATTCGTAGTTTGAAGGAACTTTTGTGCCTTGTTCGTCCGACTTGTTTCAGACAAGTTTTACTCGTCGAGTTTCTGCACAGCACTACCTTTCATCGGTGGTTTTACCATAACTCGAGTTTTACAGATTCAATTGACGTGATTCTTTTTGGGTTGTCTTCAAAACTTGATAATCTATCATCTATCAAAATTTCACGGTCATTGGATTTGTATTTTATGATCTACACGAGTTTCTTTGCAGCGTTCCAGAACTGTTTTTCTCGCATAGGACAGATTGACCTTTGTTCGATCTTTCGATCATAACATGAGTTTCTCTCGACGGATTTGAGTGATTCTTCTTGTGTTGTCTTTGTGACTTGATTATCTCTGAAATCTATCACTTTTGTCACGGTGAAACACGTTTAGATTACTCTCACAAACGATTTCTTTAACAGATCGTTTTTCTGCCGAAGGGGTTGGGGTTTAATTGTTTCCGCTGCGTAAGATTTTTAAATCTACCATTCACCCCCCTCTAGTAGCTTTTCACGTGCTATTTGATCCTACAATTGGTATCAAATCCACAGTGCTATAATCTTTGTGATTTGCACGTGTTTTTACTAATCATCATGGAGAAGTACTCTGTCAAACCTTGTGTGTTCGCTGGTATTGATTTTCAGGTTTGGAAGGCACGCATGGAGGCTTTCATCCAGGCACAAGGCTTTGCAATATGGGAGAAGGTATACAAGCCTTACGAAGTGCCATCAAACGATCAAGTTAGAGCTACAAATCTGAGAGATGTCGACCACAACAACAAGGCTCGTAACTTGATCATACAAGGATTAACACAAAGCGACTTCGACCGTGTTGCACACCTCCGATCTGCATACGATGTGTGGAAAGCACTTTGTGACTACCACGAAGGAACCAACACGATCAAAGAGGTAAGGCAAGACATGTTCAAGAAAGAATACATGCGCTTTGAGATGCAACCCGGTGAGTCTATTGATGACCTTTTGTGCTCGCTTTAATAAGATTCTTAGCAACTTGCGTAGTGTCAATGTTAATTTTTCAGATGCTGAAAATGCCAGGCAATTGCTAAGTGCATTAGATATGTCAATTTGGGAGATGAAAGTCACATCTATTCGTGAATCTACTATCATGAGTTCGCTTACTTTAGATGTGCTATATTCCAAGTTAAAAACTCATGAAATTGACATAATCTCACGTAAGAACCGCAACAAGTCTATTGCTTTTATTTCCCAACGTGACATGCCTAGTTCCGGTCAAACATCATCTTGTGGTACACTTGCTTTGCTGTCCTCCCTAACCCTTGAACAGATTGAGGAGTTTCCAGAGGAGGAGCTAGCGCTCATCTCCACCCGGTTCTCAAAAGCATTGCAAAATGTGAGAACTAGAAGGAGAGGAAGCTCCAGACCTCAACGATGCTTTGAATGTGGTAAGACAGGACATTTTCGTTCAGATTGCCCTAACCTTTCAGGTCCTACTTCTCGGGATGAAAAGAAAACAAGAATGAACCACTCCTCTGCAAAAGATACGAAGAAAAAGAAGGGTTTTACAGGACGTCAATTGGTGAGCAGTTTTATCTCAGCACTCCAGGAACTTGGCTCAAGCGACGTGGACATTGGAAGTGATGAAGATGAAGATGATTTGGCAAACTTGTGCTTCATGGCGGGCAAGTCAAGATCAAGTATGGAGGAGGCAGAACACAACAGCGACAATGAATAGGTATGTCCTACTTGCGAAGAAATGTGTGATGCTATTTCTTGTGCCACTGTTATTGTTAAGAAAAAGGACCGAAAGCTTTGGGACAATGCTGTTAAAATTGAGTCAATAGAATCTGAAATTAATCATTTGAAATCTTTGATTCCTAGTGATGATGCCTGTCCCTCATGTGATTTAATATATGAACAATTTTCCTCATTAAGAAGTGCGCACACCTCCACACTTGATAAACTTGAGTTAGAAATTGAAAAGAACAAAGAGCTTGCTGCACTTAATGATAAAAACTTGAAAGATGCTAGCTATTCTACAATTGATTTGCATTGTTCTACTTGTGATGATCTTGATAAGAAACTACAAGATGCTACGAATGAAATTGCTATATTGAACAATGCTTTACGTTGTCATGAAGTTAAATATTGTTCCAATTGCAAATTAAAAGGAAAAACATCATGTGAAAATTTCCTTGATCTATCAAATAAACTTGATAACATGCATAACACATTTGATCGGTTTTGTAATGGGAATAAGAACCTAAACTTGCTGCTGAATTCATCCAAGTCTTGCAATGATAAAACTGGTTTAGGTTTTGATTCTCATGCTCATGCTAAGGCACATCCACCTAAAAGTGTAAAGTCATTAGGAAGTGGTTTGATTCAAACAGTTCCTAAACAAAAAGAAGTGGTTTTCAAATCCGCAGGTGTATTGTCTCATTCGGTTTCAAATAAAAATGTTGTTTGCTCTTCTAGACATGAACACAAAGTTAAATTTCATTGTACCTACAGTGGTAGAGATGGTCATGTCATAGATTTTTGTTATAGACTAGCTAAACAACAGAAAAGGGAAAGAATGGTTGCTAGATCTCATAACTTTTATGCAAAATTTGCTGCACATATTGAACCAAATGTACAACCTGTTGTTTTGAGTCAAAAACATTCAAAGTTTACCTCCGGACCTTCTGTTTTTGCCTCCAGAGCTACTGATTTTTGTGCTACACAAGTGACACCTTATAGGTCAGTAGTTAAGAATAAAAAATCTCAAACTTTGACTCATAAACCTGCTGTTTTGTCTCAGCTTTCGCGTATTTTTCCTGCTGCACGTCGCGTGACTCAGTAATGGATTCCTAAATGCCTTTTGACTAACCCCAGTATTGAGTCATCGACGTATTGTTCTTCTATGTAGGTTACACGATTGAGGAAGGAGAACATTTGGATTGTGGATTCAGGTTGCTCACGCCACATGACCGGTAACAAAGATTGGTTCTCCGCCCTCTCTTTTGTGTCACGTGTAGAGAATGTTACTTTTGCCGATAATTCTTCAACTCCTATAATTGCTAAGGGTTCGGTTTGAGTAAATGATCACTATACTTTGAAGGATGTGGCACTTGTCAAAAATTTGAAATACAACTTGCTTTCTGTTTCACAATTGCTAGATGAAAATCTGGAAATTATTTTCAATAAAAACTACTGCAAAGTTGTAAGTTCAAATAGTGAGCTTATTTTTAACATGTCTCGGTTTGGAAGAGTTTTTAAAGCTGATTTTGATATGTCTTCCTCTAAGCATAGGTGTCTAGTTGCTAATGATTCAAAGGACCTATATTTTTGGCATCGTAGACTTGGTCACGTAGGCTTTGATCACCTAACGCGTGTTAGTGCTCTTGATCGCATACGTGGGATGCCTAAGCTTAAAGGGGACAAAGAAATTGTGTGCTCTTCTTGTAGACATGCCATGATGGTTGCAGGTTCACATACTCCTCTCAAAATGATCATGACAACTGAACCATGTCAACTTTTCCATCTTGACACCGTAGGACCTTCACGTGTTCAATCCTTCGGAGGTAAATAGTATGTATTTGTGATTGTTGATGATTATTCTAGGTACTTTTGGGTTTACTTTATGGCATCTAAGAATGAAGCTTTTAGTCACTTTAAAACTTTATTTCTTAGATTATCAATTGATCATCCAGAATCTTTAAAAGCAATTAGAAGTGATATCGGAACAAAATTTAAAAATCAATCTTTTGATCACTTTTGTGCTGAAAATGGAATAGATCATCAATTTTCTTCACCATATGTTCCTCAACAAAATGGTGTTGTAGAAAGAAAGAACAGAACCTTAGTTGAGATGGCTAGGACTATGCTTGATGAATATCAAAATCCTAAGAAAATTTGGGCTGATGCGTTAGCAACCGCTTGTTATGTCTCAAATCGTGTTTTCTTGCGTGCTAAGCTAGGAAAAACACCATATGAGCTCCGGTTTGGACATAGGCCTAGTGTTACACACTTTCGGGTCTTTGGTTGCAAATTCTTTGTTAAGAAACATGGTAATCTTGATAAATTTGAACCTAGATCCATTGATGGCATGTTTCTTGGTTATCCATGTCATACTAGAGGCTACCGTGTGATTTTACTTGACACTAACAAAATTGTGGAGACTTGTGAAGTGTCTTTTGATGAAGCTAGCCCAGGTACTAGATCAAACATTGCAGGTCCAGATCCATATCCGTAGGGGGGAGCATTTTCGTTGAAGATGAGCAAGAATTGGAGCTGCTGCCCGAAAATTCAGCAGCTAAAGATTTTGGTTCAGCTCCGGATGTTAATTCTCAACCAGCACCAACAACCATCAATGCTGATTCAAATCATCCTCACGTCACAAGCTCATCATTTTGTGACGAACATGAAGAAGAAGAAGCTTGTGAGACATCTGTTCCCCTACGGTTGTACAAAGATCATCCCCCACAACAGATGATTGGAAGCTTGCACGAACGAGTCACACGATCCAAGTTTTGCAATCCAAACTCTTATGCTCATTCTGCTTTTCTTGCTTCTTTTGAACCCAAAGATATATCACACGCACTCACTAATGAATCTTGGATTATTGCCATGCAAGAAGAGTTAGAAAATTTTGAAAGAAATAATGTTTGGAAACTTGTACCTCCACCTCGAGGTAACACTTTAATTGGAACTAATGGGTATTTAAAAATAAACAATGTGAGGATGGGGTTGTGGTTAGAAATAAGGCTAGGTTGGTTGCTCAAGGTTTCACTCAAGTTGAAATGTCTAGATTTTGATGAAACTTTTGCTCCTGTTGCAAGATTAGAAGCCATAAGAATTTTGTTAGCTTTTGCTGCATCTATTGGTTTTAAGCTATATCAAATGGATGTTAAAAGTTCTTTTCTTAATGGCTACATAGAGGAGGAGGTTTATGTGAAACAACCACCGGGTTTTGAAAATCCAGATTTTCCTAATCATGTTTACAAACTGTCCAAAGCCTTGTACGGTCTCAAAGAATCCCCTAGAGCATGGTATGATAGGTTAAAAACATTCTTACTTGAAAAAGGGTTTACCATGGGCAAGGTTGATAAAACTCTTTTTGTGCTTAAACATGGCAATGACTCATTATTCGTTCAAGTGTATGTGGATGATATTAGCTTTGGTTGTGCTTCTCATGATCTTGTGTCCAAGTTTTCAGCAATGATGAGTTCTGAATTTGAAATGAGTATGATGGGTGAACTCACTTACTTTTTGTGGCTGCAAATTAAGCAAACTAAGGAGGGTACCTTTGTGCATCAATTGAAGTATACAAAAGATCTCCTAAGGCACTTCAACATGGACAAAAGCAAGCCTCTTCGGACACCAATGGGAACAGCAACAACACTTGGACTTGATGAAGCTGGTGAACCCGTGGATCAAAAAGAATATAGAAGCATGATCGGATTACTTTTGTACCTCACGACATCAAGACCAGACATACAATTCAGCGTATGTCTTTGTGCATGGTTTCAAGCCTCCCCACTTGCTTCACATCGTCAAGCCGTCAAAAGGATTCTTAGGTACTTACATGGAACTCAAGAATTTGGAATTTTTCTTCCTTCTTCCTCAACCGTTACTTTGAAAGCTTTTTTGAATGCTAATTTTGGGGGTTGTAGGATTGATAGGAAAAGTACTTCCGGTGCTTGTCATTTTCTTGGTAATTCTCTTGTTGCTTGGTCCTCTAGAAAAAAAAATTTAGTTGCACAATCCACAGCCGAATCTGAATAAGTAGCTGCTGCTAGTGCATGCTCACAAATTCTTTGGATTGTTCAAACACTTAAGGACTATGGGGTTCATCTAGATAGTGTTCCACTGTTCTGTGTTAACACTAGTGCCATTTGCATTGCTAAAAACCCCATGCAACATTCTAGAACTAAGCACATTGACAATAGGTATCACATTCTCCAAGATAATGTTGAAAAAGGAAACATTGTGCTTCACCATGTAGATACCGAACAACAATTGGCTGACATTTTTACAAAACCTTTGGATTTCACTCGTTTTTGTTACATTCGTAGTGAAATAGGGATTATGCATCCTCATGGCTTAAATTGAGGGGGAGTTTTCAAACATGGGAAGTCTATGTGTGAATCTGAAATTAAAATAATATGAGCATAGTATTTCATACATATATGACTTTGTGATTCCTTTTACATGCTGAAAGTTCTTACTACATTACTCGTGTTATACATTTTGTAGTTTCTGCCATGTCTAGTAATTGGAATAATTACATACATTAAACTGTTCATGGTCGAACTTTCTTGCTGTTTTGAACTTGTTACATGTTCACAAGTTCTTTTCATCATTAAGAATTAATCAATCAACTCACATGTTGAGTTTTTATTAACAAATATAAATTGAGAAAAGATAAAGAGAATATGCATGCATCGCACTTCTTCTTTTGAGATGGCTTATCATTGCACTTAGATATGAACTTGGAAGAAGTTGTGTATGACTAAAACCATGTCCTTAAGCTTCTGATTGTCAAATGACATAGGCTTGGCTTGGTTGGTTAGAATAAGGCAGATGTGCATATAATCTCTTGCAAATATCATATGATCTAAATTTATGCTTTGAAAATAATAAAATGCAGTGTCATCATTTCAGATTTTGAAATAGTTAAGTTTGTGAGATCATGACTTACTTATATTGAAAATTACTTTTGATCTCTAGCATGGCTTACACTACTTTATGTATTTCATTGATGTGATAATGTAAGGTACTTGATAGTATGACTTGGATGAGCTTTGTTTATATGTATATGTTATAATATGCTCATAACAACTAAAGGGGGAGAGATAATTTGGTTATATGCTCATGACTTGCAGAATACATTGTCAAAGGGGGAGAGATAAGCATGAAGAGAAAGAGAATATGTGCATAAGGAGATATAATAAAGGGGGAGAGATAATATGGGATATTTTTTGGATTTTCTTCTTATTTTACTTTTGATTTACAAAGGGGGAGAAATTGCTTTCAAAACTTTTATGTGAATAAGCCAATGTTTGGATTTTAAATGGTGTTGCCAATGCATTCATCATGGGGGAGATTGTAAGACATATGTGTGCTGAATACATTGGCTTCTAGTGAATACACTTGCTTTGACGATAAAAGTTTTGAATATCACCAAAACACCTTTTTACTAGTTCCGACTAGTTCTGGTTAGTTCTGGCACTAGGTTCTACTAGCTTTTGTTAGCTCCGGCTCAAGGTCCGGGTTGCTCTGGCAAGGTCCGGAACTTGGCCGCAATGCTTCTGTTTTTCATTTGCAATGTTTCGTACTTGCTTGACATCTCTGGAAAGATTGCTTAGTATTCATTTGCTAATTCTTTGGTGCATTTTTGATTGACATGGATGATATCTTGTTACTGTGGTTTTGCAACATGCCTATGTGAGGTTCTCACGTAAGGTGTTGTGTTCGGAACTAACTTGAGTAAAGTCGAGGACTTGGGCTCGTATGGATTGGTTGTTTATTCATGTGCAGGTGTTGCTTGAGTTCAAGACATGGCTGGTGATGGGATCCATTGGACTAGTCTCAGGGAGGAGATGAGGTTCCAAAAACCAAATTCAGGAGAAATTGTGGTTGAGCTGATCAGGAGGTTGCGCATCATGATTGAACCAAGAAAATGCATGTGAAGGTATCGTGGACGTCATTGGAAGATGTTTGCACGTGTGCAAGGAGTGCATGGATATGGCTACATGGTTTCGAGACGTGATGAAGAGATGTGGACGTAAAGAGTTGGTCGAAAAGGTCCAACCGACTAGGTTATGAACTCAGGCTGCGGCTGAGTCGGGTTTGACTCAAATATGGAAAGATTTGAGTTGGTTATGATGGGATTTTGTGTGGGTCACGAATTTGAGTTGTTGGAATGTGGGATACGTTCCTAAGGTGTTTGGAAGTCTCAAGATTGCTTCTATCTGCGTATAGAAGAATCCTAAGCAGTTATGGAAAGCTACGATTCGTGAACAGAGTAGGATTATGTTCCTGATCTGAGTTGAGTTGGCTTTCGAGCTGGTTATATAAGCAAGGGAGCCCAGAGCTCATGCTGCACGACTTTGGGGCTGTTCCTCTTGTGTTCAATTGAATAAAATTCGTAGTTTGAAGGAACTTTTGTGCCTTGTTCGTCCGACTTGTTTCAGACAAGTTTTACTCGTCGAGTTTCTGCACAGCACTACCTTTCATTGGTGGTTTTATCATAACTTGAGTTTTACAGATCCAACTGACGTGATTCTTTTTGGGTTGTCTTAACAACTTTATTATATATCATCTGTCAAAATTTCACGGTCATTGGATTTGTAGTTTATGATCTACACGAGTTTCTTTGCAGCATTCCAGAACTGTTTTTCTCGCATAGGACAGATTGACCTTTGTTTGATCTTTTGATCATAACTTGAGTTTCTCTCGACGGACTTGAGTGATTATTCTTGTGTTGTATTCGTGACTTGATTCTCTGTGATATATATCACTTTTGTCACGGTGAAACAAGTTTAGATTACTCTCACACATGATTTCTTTAACAGATCGTTTTTCTACCAAAGGGGTTGGGGTTTAATTGTTTCCGCTGCATAAGATTTTTAAATCTACATTCACCCCCCCCTCTGGTATCTTTTCACGTGCTCTTCGATCCTACATCCCCTCCCGAGCCTCTTGACCTATTGAGAGTTTAGTTGTGCTGAGAGGCACACACTAAATGTGGTGTTGAGGATCTTGAGAAGGCCAGAAGAACAACTTGGCTGCTCTGGAGGCGGAGGCAGCGAAGACTGAGGCTGAGCTGAAGAGGAGGGCCGTTGAGGGACCCTAGAAGACCTGGGGCGAGAAATACTGGAGGGACAAAGAATTTTTTAATGCATTTGTGTAAAAGCATTTGGTGAGGCATATCCTTCACAAACTTCTTCACTGACACGTGCTCAATCATCTTCATCAAGTAGGGAGCATAGCAAAAAGATCGAGCTCGAGTCTTAGAAGCGAAATAGATCTCCTCAAAGATGTATCCAAACACTAATCTTTTGAGGAAGTTCCTTGAGATGTTTTTGATCCTGTTAGCATCTCCATCTTTCGGGGCCACAGTCTTCCTAGTGATGCAATTCATCATTTGGAAGAAGGAAAGAAGGTCGTGGGTGAATGGAGGGTTGAATGGAAGACTTTGATCATAGATGAACTCAAACGCATTAACATTGACTATGTTCCTTCATGGATCTTATCCTCATACCGTAGAGTCTGGTGGAGTCCCAAAATGTTGGCGAAGTCCTCATAGGTCACTTCAACATTTCCTTTACCGACTAGTAAATTTTTATTGAAACACGTTCGTCTTTGTATGGCTAGCTACAAAAGACAAGAGATTTATCCTGGTTCTAGCAAAAAAGGTGCTACGTCCAGAGGGAGTCTATCCATGATCTTTGTTAGCTCAAAAGGCGAGAGAATAGATTAGAAGCAAGCCTTGCTCGAGTATATGAACTCTAGAAAAGGTAATGCATAAGAGAAATACATATGTAAGTCCATAAGTAAAGCGCATATGTAAATGCGTAAGGAAATGCATAAGTAAAGCGAGTACAACGTGATCTCGCCTCTCTCAAAGGAGGCCTCGGGGCTCCTTTTATAGAGGGTCGAGGCGGTCCAATCTAATTGGCATTCCTCATAGTGGGGTCGGGTTGTACAATGTTCGTTCTAGTCATTCGGGCTGCCCGGGGTGCAGAAGCTTCACTGTCTTAACTTCTTCACCGCCAAGGCTGCATTGCACGTGCAGAGTACTCATTCCTCTGTGATGGATGGGATGGATGGGACCTACAATGGGTCACTGAATGTGGCCTAGAGGTGGGGGGGGGGGTAAATAGATGTTCAAAAGTTTTCCTGCAACACTTAACAAATTCGTCAAACACAGGAGGGCTGGACTAGTCTGGTGTAGGTACAAACGAGTCCGGTATGCTACTTATTCCTACAAAAAGATAGACTGTTTAATGTATTCCCTTAAAATGTTATAGCAGCAGAATTAAAGTAAACTATCCTAAAAACTTGTGTAAGTTTTAGGATGATTGATTTGAATGAGGACTACAAGATTAATATAAGTTGCAAGACTAATCAACCCTATACCCTAGACGATGATGATTGCAAAAGTAAAAAACAAGAACACAAGAGACAAGAATTTTTACCAAGGTTGATATCATCAAAGAGATCTAGGTCCTTGTTGAGCCCACACAGAGCTGGGTCTCAATCAACCCTTTAGCTCTTTAAGTCACCATGAAGTCCGACTTGAGTTCCACTATCACGGGGGCAATCACCAAGTCGGTGGGGCAATCTCATATGTTGAGGGCTCCCACAAAGTTACAGAGAGAAAAGAGATCAAACACACTCGAAAGATTTACAACATATGCAAGAGTATATAAGAGATCAAACCCCAAGAGCTTAGCAATGTGTAGAAGACGATCTCCCTATCCCAAATCTGGATTCGCAAAAGATTTAACTTTTAAGGGCTTTAGATGTGTGGGGAGAGGTGTTTCTATGCTCTTTGGACAAGTGGCAGTGCTAGGGTTCTTAGTTGCTCACTGTTGTGTATGGTACTTATGTTGTGGGTCGTGGATCACCTATTCATAGAGTTTCCAAAAAAGTTACTGTTAGGGATCCCGATGGTTGGACTAGTTTGCCCTGGGGACCAGACTAGTCTGAGGTGCTGTGTAAAACTTGCGTGAATTGTGCAACACACCTGAAACCCTAATTTTGTGAGGTAATCTGGACTTGTCCATATTAGAAATAGAAAGTTGTCCAGACTAGTCTGTGATGGGTCCAGAGACTCAATCAGACCTGTCCGCGGCTGGACGGACTTGTCTGGTGCATTGAGATTTGTGTTGAGTGAACATCAGAAAGTTGAACGGACTTGTCCGGCACAAGTTTGGACTTGTCCGGGTGAGGTCTGTGAGTTAAACAGACTAGTCCGGTGTCGTTCTGGACTTGCCGTGAAACAACAGTGAGTTCATCTGACTAGTCCGCTGGTTAACGGACTTGTTCAGTGCTCCAGTGAATTGCTTAATTAATTGATTTTATCCCTTACCCTCTACACAAAGATATAAGCTCTTGGGATGTGTCTCTCACACACATCCTATACATTGATATCTACTTTGCGCTTCCTTGATCATTTGGGCTTTTCCTTTTCTCACTCCTCATTTATCACCTTTTTGAGTGCACCATAAGTTCTAGTTCTTGTAGACCTGCATTCACACAATGAATTCATTCGGATGTCATTTGTTTGTAATCAATTGTCCAAAACCCACAAAAAAATGCCTACATGCACTTTTAGTCACATAGTGTATTATCCCTTCTGTAGAAGTTACAGTGCCCACCATCCATATTAAATGCCCCCGACTTCCCACCTCTTTGGGCTAAAGCCCGAGAGGAATCGTTCTCCCGACCGCTCAGGTCGAGACTTGGGCAGGATAGGTAATCCGAGCTTGACAGGTTGAGGTGTTAGCGATGGGCCCCTCCTTATGTCGGAGGGTAGATACAGTTCCTAGCTGCATAGTGCTCGTGTACCATCGTCAGGTACCGTGTCTCCGGTACTCCGAGTATAGAACCTCATCAGTAGCCCCCCAATTTTCAGCCGAATCTTCATGGAGTTGATCGTAGGGTGAACTTGCGCTCGTATCGGGGACCCTAAAAAACAAAAATTCAATAAGAAGTGTTAGTATCGGTTCAATATATATGCCGGACCACTAGCGAGACGAACTCATTCTGGCGGAGCACAGACGCCCATTCGTTATTAGCTCCGATCATGTGGTGGACCCCGTGACTCTTGCGAGTTCGGGTTGTCATTTTGCAAGTTTGTTTGCGCCCCACCAATGAGCCATGCCTGGCTCGCAGGGTTGAGCGAACTGGGAAGGTCCCAAGGGTAGGGTTGAAAACCCGTGCTCGGTGAGTTATCTAATAGGGAATCAAGTGATACCCGATTGGGCCAGTTCGTTATGGGCATCCGAAACGATCCATTGCTGTTCGTTAGGGATGGCAACATGTCAAGGCATGGCGCTTGCCTTTCATAAATCTGCTCGAAGATCTCGACATAGTTCCTGAGACCTGAGAGAGACTCGAGTGGCTCAGGAGCCAAACCTTCATAGGGACACTACGAAGTCACCAAGCTAAGACTCAGATACAGATCATTGGATATGTTGGGTGGATCCATTACGCTGAGTACGCCCGACTGCAAGCCATCTCAAGTACTCCATCCCTCACTCTTTTTTGTCCGAGACAACCATTAGGACCAGTTAGACATGTAGGCAATTCAAACACGAACTATGCGTGAGCCCAAAAGTGGGTCGAAAACTTACCCATCTTACCTAGGCCTTCTTGTCTATAAAAGTGCGGCCCGACTTGGCGTAGAAGGAGATGTGGAGACGTTGCATGACTTGGAGTCAGTGTAGGTTACGGAGAGGTAGCCGTCAGGAAAAATCTAGTCTCCACCAGTGTTCGAAGACTTTGGGAGTGCGCCACATGAAAATTTGAGGCAGCATCGATTATGAAGGGTCATGGGAACGCGGTGCACGCTTTGGTGCTATAGTCCGTGCACGAACGTGTCTGACGTGACAAGACACCTTAAGGCCCGTGTCCTCAGTGCGCACGTATCCTTACACACACTTGTAACCTCAGAGCCAAGCTCTATAAAAGTCCCCGACGTATATGCTAATCTCCTCCGCCTTACCCATTGTTGAAGGTCGTTATATACCAAATTCAACCGTCAATATAACTCAAATATGTGGAGGAATAAATATTTCTTACACACATCATAGGTAGAATAAACATAAACCCCCTTTACTTGGAGAAATAGTGCATGCATAAGTTCTTATGCAGAAATGATTGAGAATGAGGGGAGCAATCCTAAAACGTGACACCCCCGCCAATCACGTGATGATATGTGGCACCACATGGATCCATGACTCATTCCCAGGCGTATCCGAGGAGATCCAATGGTGTATCACCCAGCAAAGGGGAAAGGGCCCACCTGGAAGTCACCTAGAGGAAGCACACCCAGACGGGGCTAGGACCTGGTTGGCTGACTTGGCTCTAGCGCTAAATCTGGTCTTCCTCCACGTGTTGGCTCCTCATGGCTCCCTGAAGGCGGTGACGACTGATTGACGTGCTAATTATGGTGGGAACCGCCTCTACTCTGTGTATAAATAGGGGGTGCCTCACTTCTCACACACAGCAGTCAAGCATTCTGTCTTGTATTACACTATTGCTCTTAGTTCCTTAGTGGAGGTTACGCTGTAGAGAGGAGCTGCTAGTCCCAAGTCCAAATTAGGAAAGGTATGGCTCAGGTATCTTCTCTTGTATTTGTGACTTTATGCATTATAATATTATCGTTAGTCTTTATTTATTCTTATACTTGGATGAAGCGTTCCTTGTTTGGTTGTGGATTCCATGCATGTGAAAACGGGGTAGTGTATGACCAGTTTCCGTTTGCTGACTAACTACGTAGAAGATCCCGAGTCACAACTGAGAAGAGTCCGACCTCATGTTGTTCCTCCTCAGGTGATCTTGTCGGCTAGGAAACCGTCACCCCCACACCATCACGCTCCGAGCCAATGGCCCAGAAGATCCTTTGTGAGTTCTCGGCTCCCTTTGTTGACAATGTGCCTACTAGGCCCAATGTCAACACAGGAGACGCAAACTTCAATATCAAGACTAGCCTAATCACCACGGTGCAGGCTAATACCTTCTGTGGGAAGGTCAATGAGGATGCCAATGCTCACTTGCAACAATTCCTCGAGATTCGTAGCACTTTTAAGATAAAGGATGTGACACCTGATGCCATTCATCTTGGGCTGTTTCTGTTCTCCCTCCTAGAGAGAGTGAAGCAGTGGTTCTACGCAAACCGAAGTGCCATAAGTACTTGGGAGAAATGTTCCTCAGCATTCCTTGCCATGTTCCTCCCTTGGGAAAGAATAATACGCTATATGGAGGAATTTCAAGCTTCCAGCAAGAGCCCAAGGAATCCATTCCCGAGGCTTGGGAAAGGCCGCAGGAGTACATCCTTGCATGTCCCCACCATGGGATGGATAATTGGCTCATCATCCAAAACTTGACCATGTGGATGCTGCTAGTGGAGGATCCTTCTTCTCTCTTACGTGCCCAAAGCAAAGGAGTTGATTGAGAATATAGTTTCCAATATGGGTTGGAGCGATGAGCATCTCCAATCCCGACAGTGAAGCATGCACACCTTGAAGGAGGTGGGCATGATCGCTGCTAAATTGGACCTCTTTATGAATAAGTTGGACAGTCAAGCTAGTGGTGAAGTATTTGGCACCGTCCAAGTCTTAGACTATCACATGACTTGTGAAGTCTGTGGCACAGGTCATATGGGGAGTGACTGCCCCGACACCCGTGATGATACCCTATACTTAGACAACAACTGGACTACAACAACAACAGTTGTTCCTTTCCAGGAGGTCAAGGGTTGAGCCAACCACGCCCTTTCTTTCAAGGAGGATACAACAACAACAACAACAACAACAACAACAACAACAACAACAACAACAACAGCAACAACAACAACAACAACGTAAATGAGAACCAGTCTCACTGAAGGGAACTTGCCATTAGCCAGCTAGAGATCAATGATGCCCTATCTAAGAAGATGCCGGCTAATGACAAGACCATGGAGAATATCAACGCTAAGGTTGAAAGCTTAGTTTTTGGCTTCAGGAACCAGTTGAGTTTTGTCGGCAACCTGCGTAGCGGGTACCCTATGATACCGGAAGAAGTACAAAGGAATTTCACCTGTGAAAGCCAATGACCTCCGAAGGCCCCACGTGTCACACGGCACTGGACCTGCCTCCTTCATATGGGTAGCTCCGACATTACCACGTGCAGTATAAACTGGAGCTAAACTCCCTACATAGGGAAGCTCTGTGCTTAACATGTGTCCAGTGATCCCAGACCTAACCCACATTAGAAGGATGCTCTCGTGCCTCCATGTGTATAGCAGCTCCGGACCTACCTTCCCACGGGGGAAAGCTATGAAGTCGCCACGTGTTGAGCCTCCAGACCTACGCTACTAACGGGAATACAAACGGATCTCCAAAGGCATAAGCATTCAAAGGACACTTATCGCTACCGTCACAAGGCCTGATTATGTGCCATTAATACAATATTAATGGCGCACAATTAGAAGACCCTGAATACTGGTAACGCTACCATTAAGGCATGTTATCATGCTATTAGGGTGCTTAAACACACTTAATTGTGTATTAGGCAATTATGATCGCAGGGGCTACATGTCGAGCCAGGCAATTCATGTAACAGCCATCCCTTGGTCTATAAAAGGTATGTGCTGCACGATACTAAACAAGAAAGTTGATACACAAACAAACACGAGTGAATCCTTAATACAAAAACACACACCCCGTGGAGTAGGGTATTACGCTCAGGCGGCACGAACCACGTAAATCATTTGTGTCACCATCTTGTCTAAGATCTCCATGCGCTCAAACTGATACAAGAACCTCCGCGGGCTACTATTTAGAAGTATCGGGGGAAGTGTCGTTCATACGCTTCGACATTTGGAGGTGATTGAGAACAATCTGAAGATCTATCTCGACGCACGACTAGTACACCAGAAGTCCCGAGAATAGTCAGTCGAGTGGCAAAACTTCATCAGATAGGAGATCAAGAAGATGCTCGAAGCTGGTTTTATCTGGGAAGTTTTTCATCCAAAATGGCTGGCAAACCCTGTCGTTGTACCCAAGGCCGACGGAAAGCTTCAAATGTATATCGACTACACCACCTTAAATAAGGCATGTCCAAAAGATCCATTTCCACTACCTAGGATAGATCAGATAGTGGACTCCACCTCCGGGTGTGAGCTATTGTGTTTACTAGATGCATATTATGGATATCATCAGATCCAAATGTCTAAGGAAGATGAAGTTACTGCCTTCATAACAGTAGATGGATTGTATTGTTATACTGCTATGCCCTTTGGTCTCAAAAATGCTGCTTCGACCATTGTGCGAGTTATGTACAAAACTTTTGGAGAACTCATTAGAGACTTGGTGGAGATTTATGTCGATGACATCATTGTGAAGATCAAGAACAAGGAGTCACTCCTTGACAACTTGCAAGCCGTCTTCGACAAGGTGCACATTACGTGCACCAAGCTGAACCCAAACAAGTGCGTCTTCGGGTTTAGCTCCGGGAAGCTCCTTGGTTTCTTGGTAACCCATCGAGGAATTGAGGCAAACAAAGTGAAGATCAAAGCTATAGAAGACATGCAGCCTCCAGCCCGCATCAAGGACGTCCAGAAGCTAAGTGGATGTCCAGCTGCGCTCAGCCGGTTCATCTCAAGGCTGGCAGAGCGGGCACTTCCCTTCTTCAAGCTATTGAGGAAGACCGGACCATTACATTGGTCCGAAGAAGCAGAAAAGGTGTTCCAAGAGCTCAAGTAGCTCCTCACCACCCTACCAATCTTGGTATCTCCGAACCCTGGTGATCCTCTACTGCTTTACATTTCTGCAACTTCAGAAGTTGTCAGCATGGTCCTGCTCATGGAAAGACCGGAGCCATATCCATTTCAGGAGCCTAGACCCCTCCGGGAGGGTCCGGAGCTACTTGAAGGCGATTCTGGGTCCCAGCCCCCAGGCACGGATCTTCAAGGTGGAGTGCCATAAGATCAACCTCTCTCATTCGAGGGAGTTCTCACGGCTGTTCAAGAAGATCCAGACCCCTCAGGGAGGGTCCGGGTTGAACAAGAAGAAGTTTCGGACCCCTCCGGGGGGTGGGGGGGGGGTCCAAGAAGATCAACAAGAAGGTCCAGACCCTTCTGAGAGGGTCCCGGTAGATGGCGAGGAAGCTCCAGGCCCCAGCGAGAGGGTCCGGACCATCCAGCGGCCAGTGTACTTCATCAGTGAAGTACTCCATGATGCCTAGACCAGATACATCGAGGTGCATAAGTTGCTTTACACAAGTCTTATTGCCTCAAGGAAGCTTCGCCATTATTTCCAAGCCCACAAGATATCAGTGGTAACTTCCTATCCACAACGTGATATATTGCATAACCCTAATCCTACTGGGAACATCGAAAAGTGGGCAGTGGAGCTGGCCGAGTTCGATCTTGAATTCGTGTCGCCACAAGCAATCAAGAGTCAGGCTTTGGCTGACTTCGTGGTGGAGTGGACTCCCTCTCCATCAAATCCTCGGGGGCCCCAACGAGCAAAAGCAGGGGGCCGGAGCTGGAATCCTCCTCCTCGCTCCAACCAGGGAGAAGGTCAAATACATGGTTCACCTAGACTTCAAGCTGACTAACAACAAGGCAGAGTATGAAGCTCTCATCCATGGGCTCAAGGTAGCATTATCCTATGGTGTCGAACAGTTGTTTGTAAAGGGTGATTTGCAGATAATCATAAAGCAAGTCAGAGGTGAACGCTGCTGCAACAACCCCCAACTAGCTGCATATCTCCTTGAAGTCCAGAGGCCCCAGAAGGACTTTGAAGTCCTGGATCTCCACCATGTTCAGCGTCTCCATAACACTAAAGCTGATGAACTTTCGACGAAGGCCTCAACCGAAGCTCTGGCTCCCGACGGAATTTTTGTCCAGAGGTTGTCAAGATCGACAGCTCAGTCTGCCGAACTAAGTGAAGGGGGCGAGACCAGCACCTTGAAGCTGGCAGTCTCGGTGGCCCTGTTACCTTGGCATTCACCAAGGGTCGTAGGTGCTACCGGAAGCTCCAAGCAACCCAGCACGCAAGACTCAGAAGCTCAAGTTAGCTCCGGTGCATAGATCTCGGAGATCCGTGGCTACTTGAAAGACAACATCCTTCGTGAAGACAGTGTATCTGCTGACCAGATCGTCAGATTGGCTAAAAGATGCATGCTGGTAGAAGGGGATCTCTATCGGTGTGATGCCAACAGCGTCCTAATGCGGTGCATTGCAAGGGAAGAATGCCGAAAACTCTTTGCGAAGATCCATGGAGGCGAGTATGTGAACCACCCGTCATCCTGTACATTGGTCAGCAAAACCTTTCGGCACGGTTTCTACTGGCCTACAACACTGAAGGACGCAGTGGAGTTGGTGAAAAAGTGTGAAGCGTGTCAGTTCCACAGAAAACAAATTCACACACCGGCTCAGTCACTGCAAATGATTCCTCCTAGATGGCCATTCATTGTGTGGGGCATGGACATTCTGGAACCGTTCCCAAAAGCCGTCGGAGGATATCGGTTCCTGTATGTCGCCACAGACAAGTTCACCAAGTGGTCGGAAGCTACCCCAGTTGTCACTATCAATAAACAATCAGCTATCAAGTTCTTGAAGTCCATTGTATGCAGATTCAGAGTTCTGAACAAAGTCATAGCGGACAATGGAACCCAATTTACAAGTGTTGCATTCCAAGAATATTGCGAAGACCTCGGCATTCAAGTCAGCTACGCCTCTGTAGCTCACCCAACAAGTAATGGGCAAGCCAAGAGAGCAAATGCAGAAATCCTAAAAAGACTCAAGACCCGCACATATGAGCGCTTAAAAAAGCACGAAGCCATCTGGATTGAAGAGCTTCCGTCTACATTGTGGGCTAACAGGACAACACCTAACCGGTCAAATGGAGAGCCACCCTTCTTCCTGGTGCACGGAGCTGAAGCAGTCCTTCCTCCAGAGATCACCATGGGGTCACTTCGGGTCTGGACCTTCGACGAAGCCACACAAGACCAGCTCCGGCGTGAAGACCTTGACCTCGCCGACGAGGGAAGGTGCCAAGCAGCTGTCCAGAATGCACGATATTACCAAGAGATCCGGCGCTATCATCGAAGGCATGTGCATAACCAACAACTCAAAGAAGGCGATCTGGTGCTGCAGAAAATACTAACTCGCAAAGGGATGAACAAACTTTCCCCCAGTGGGGAAGGTCCCTTCCGAGTAATCAAAGAATCCCATCTCGGATGCATTCTCTTGGCAATTGAGGATGGGACTCCGCTTCCTAATCCTTGGAACATCGAGCACCTCCATAAGTTTTATGCTTAGAGTCACGGAGGTGAGTCTGTAATTATATGCAATGTAAATTATAGAGTCTATAAATAGAGTCGGGTAGGACCTCCGGGAGAACATCAGGACCCCTCCATGACAGTCTAAGAAGTTCAAGCAACACTTGACATAGTTGTAGCATTAAAAGTGAAGCTACCTGCCCTGGGTTAGTACAATATGTGTAACACACTTAGCCTGGTTCCGTACCCTAAGTGTGTCCTTGTCTCCCTGGTAATCCGGACCTATAATGAAAGACATTGCGTTGTATCAACAGACTCCACATGCATTAATTTTGTACAGGCTCATTCTCTTTTATTTATCCTTCCCCTTCTTGTCTATAACAAGTTGCACAATTGTTTTTGTGTTTTAGTCCAAGATATTCGTATGTTGTACAAGTTATACTGGTGGTCTTTTCAGATCTTAACATTGCGGCATGGTCTACTCGCCTGAACGCCAGGCCAACACAGGTTCGGAGTGTGCTATCGACTTAGCCTGGTCTGGCACTCTAAGTACGCCACTCTACCTACATTCCGGCTGGCCTCAGTAGGGCGGGTCCTTAAAAGCATTTGGATCAGCAAAATATTATATCAATTTACTTGTAATCGTATCAACTTTCTTTGGATCTAAAATTCAAATGAGAACAGTAAGTCGCAAAGTAGCTATAGATGAGAGGATGAATTTTACGGTTTTTTTTTATCTTGTCTTTGATGCACAGGAGAAATGAAAACTCATGGCGATGGTGGACGATGCCGGAGCTATTAACCTCCAACAACCTCCAAGGGGGCCCGCTATCGACGTTTTTGGATGTTGAAAGTGGGTGCCGCCAGAGCTAACAAGCTCCGGCAACTCCCATGGGGGCCGACCGTTGTCGGGAAGTATTATTCAAGTGAAGATGGCATAACCACCCCAGGGGGCCCGCCGTCGACGTTCTACGCGTTGACATTGGGTGCCGTTGGACCTACCAAGCTCTGACAACCCCAAGGAGCCCGCCGTCGACATTCTACGCATTGACATTGGGTGCCGTCGGACCTATCAAGCTCCGACAACCCCAGAGGGTTCCGACGTCGACGTTCTACGCATTGACAATGGGTGTCATCGGACCTATCAAGCTCCGACAACCTCAGGCAGCCCGCCGTCGATGCTACAAAAGCTCCCTGGAGAAGTCAGAAATAAACTTCAGACCTAAAAGCTATGAGTTTGAAGTGTCCAAGTCATCAACACATTGTCAAATACTTTTATTACTTGTTCGCAATCAAGTTGTGTTGTGTACATCTACCAGGGGCAAACAAGATAAAGGATAGTGTATTGAAGACAACGACAATAGAATGGAATTCATTGCAGAAACAGTGGATTTCATTCATTCAAAGTATTGGATGACAAAATCAGGGTTAAAGCAAAAAGCAAAAGGAAAAGGTCCTAGCTACTGGAGGATCTAAGTCCTGTGGAAAAACGAGGCAACCTTCATAGCAGCTTCTTGGACGCTAGCCCTGGCGGCATCCTCCTCTTCGACAATCAGTCCCTCGAAGACCAAATTGAGTGAAAATTGAGGGTCTCGGCTTTTGTAACATGCCAATACATACTCAGCGATGTTCTTGGCCAGAGATTTTCGCTCTGTCACCAACTGGTCGGCGATGACATCACCCATTGCATCGAGTTTGCTGCCAATAGAGCCATGTGCCACCAGCGTCTGGTCCAGCTCCAGTGCTGTGTTCTCTATACGTACTGGACTGAAGCCAAGAGGTACCAGAGCTCTATTTGCATGCCCCAGAAAATCCCATAGCAGCAGGGATTCAGTTGCCCTCGAGCTCCGCAGCTCCTCCAGTGACCTCCTGGCAGCCGTTAGCTCCAAACCTTCCCGAGCGAGGTGCTCAACCGCTTTGGCATGTTGCTGCATACTCTCAGCTACTTGCTTTTCACAGTCGGCTAGCTCCCACTCTCGGAGGTAGATGTGGTTCCACCGTTCGGTCAGGTCCTTTTCCCTGCCTCTTAGTTTCCCTTCTCTGGTGGCAACGTCAGCTTCTCTTTTCGAGCTCATGCCCCAATTTCCAGTACTTTTCCTCCTCTTCCTTGGTCCGCAGATCAAGCTTCTTTATGCGATCTGCCAAATTTTGCTCTGCTAGGGTTAGCTTCTGGGCAAGATTTTCCTCCCTTTTCAAAACATCCTCCTGCTGTTCCAGGAGCTTCTCTTCACTCGTATCAAGGTCCGCTCGATGCTTTAGGAGAACCTCATTTAATTCATTAATATTGTCGCGACGCTCGTCAGCACATCACTCCTTTCCTTGGCATGCTCGAGAATATCCCGAGAATTAGCGCCAAGAGCCCTGATGGCGGCTTCCTTCTCCTCCGGCAATTTGCCCCAATATTCCAGTCGGGCCTTTTCCTTCTTGACCCACTCCTTTTGGTTTGCAAGCCTTGTCTGTGCCACCTTGGTCTTGAAGTGAAGCATGTTGCGCCAACGCCTAAGTGTGTGGCGCTCTTCTTCGAGGACCTTACTATCGTGGTCGAAGGCGAGATGGACCTGTCGGAGGCTTGAGCAGGCATTGTCAATAGACAATGCCAAAGGAATAGGCTCCGGACCTGCCAAGGTCACATCCGCTGGTTCCAAGGGGAATTCAAGAACAAAAATAGGGTTCCAGGCCACAAGCGTGGTTCCCTGAGCTTCTACAGCACTAGGGCCACCCTCCAGGAGCTCTTCAGCAGATGCAGAGGAAGATCCCACTAGGAGAATATCTACCTCCTGAGCCGACACCAAAAGTCCTGCCACGGGAACTTCAATTGCTAGCTCCACGGGTCGAGAGCCTCCCGCCGCATCATCATGGTGTGAGACCTATGTGTGCTGAATACATTGGCTTGTACTGAATACATTGGCTTTGATGATATAAGTTCTAAAATTATGCCAAAATACCCTTTTTAGCAAGGTCCGACTCTAGCTCCGAGCTTCTACATGGTCCGACAATAGGTCCAACTTGCTTTGTCAAGGTCCAACATGTTTTTGGGTAGCTCCGGTGAGCTTTGTCTTTAGCTCTGTCATGTCATTGATAGCTCCAGCGTGTCTTTGTTATGCTCAGATATGTTTTTGCTAGGTTCGACTTATGTTGGTTAGCTCTGACACATTTTTCTAGCTCCGGCGCTAGGTTGTACTAGCTTTGATAAGCTCCGGTGCTAGATTGTACTAACTTTGGTAAGCTCCAGCGCTAGGTTGTACTAGCTTTGGTAAGCTTCAGCTCAAGTTCCGGTTAGCTTTGGCAAGGTTCGAAGCTTGATCACAGTGGTCCTGCTTTTATCTTGCAATGTTTCGAACCTGCTTTATATTCTTGGAAAGATTACTTAGTATTCATTTGCTAAGTTTTTGGTGCATTTTGATTTATATGGTTGATATTGTTTTACTGTGGTTTTGCAACATGCTTATGTGAGGTGCTCATGTAAGGTGTTGTCCTTGGAACTAATTTGAGTCAAGTTGCGGACTTGAGCTCGAAAGTATTGGTTGTTTATTCATGTGTAGGTGTTGATTGAGTTCAAGACATGGCTGGTGACAAGATCCTTTGGACTAGTCTATATGAGGAGATGAGGTTCCAACAACCAAATTCAGGAGGAATTGTGGTTGAGCGGGTCAAGAGGTCGCGCAGGATGATTGAATCAAGTGCAATGCATATGAAGGTTACTGGACATCGAAGGAATATGTTCGCACGTATGCATGCGGTGCATGACATGGCAACATAGTTCCAAATATGGGCCAAGGAAGGAAAGATCTGGTTGGAAGGATCGGATCATATCGGTTGATGACTTCGGTTGCGGCTGGGTCGTGTTTGACTCAAATATGGAAAGATTTGAGTTGGTTATGATAGGATTTCGTGCGGGTCATGAATTTGAGTTGTTTTAGGAATGCGGGATATGTTCCTAAGGTGTTTGGAAGTCTTAAGGTTGCTTCTATCTGCGTATAGAAGAGTCTTGAGCAGTTATGGAAAGTTTCGATTCGTGAATTAAGTAGGATTAGAGTCCTAGTTAGGTTTAGGTTGGCCTAAGGGCTGGTTATATAAGCAAGGGAGGCCAGAGATCGGTGTAGACGACTTTTGTGCTGTTCCTCTTGTGTTCTATTAAGTAAAATTCGTAGTTGAAAGGAACTTTTGTGCCTTGTTCGTCCGACTTGTTTTCTTCAAGTCAGTTTCTGTACAACACTACCTTTGTTCGGTGGTTTTATCATAACTCAAGTTTACAGATCGGATTGACGTAATTCTTTTTGGGTTGTCTTTACAACTTAATTTTCTATAATCTGTAAAAATTTCACGGTCATTGGAGTTGTGGTTTATAATCTACACGAGTTTCTTTGCAGCGCTCCAGAACTGTTTTTTACTTAGTAGGACAGATTGACATTTGTTCGATCTTTCGATCGTAACTTGAGTTTCTCTTGAGGGATTTGAGTGATTTTTGTTGTGTCTTCTTCGTGACTTGATTTTCTCTGATATATATCACTTTTGTCATGGTGAAACACGTTTAGATTAGTCCCACACATGATTTCTTTAATAGATCGTTTTTCCGCCGAGAGGTTTTCATTGCTTCTGCTGAAAAGTTTTAATCTACCATTCACCCACCTTCTGGTAGCTTTTCACGTGCTCTTCGATCCTACTATTTGTATCAGAGCCACGGTGCTCTAATATTTGTGATTTGCACGTGTTTTGACTAATCTTCATGGAGAAATGCTTCGCAAAACCTTGTGTCTTTAGTGGTATTGATTTTGAGGTTTGGAAGGCACGTATGGAAGCCTTTATCCAGGCTCAAGGCTTCGCAATATGGGAGAAGGTATACAAGCCTTACGAAGTGCCGTCAAATGATCAAGTTACAGCTACAAATCTAAGAGATATTGACAACAACAACAAGGCTCAAAACTTTATCATACAAGGATTAACTCAAAGCGACTTCGACCGTATTGCACACCTCCGATCTGCATACGATGTGTGGAAAGCACTTTGTGACTACCACGAAGGATCCAACACGATCAAGGAGGTAAGGCAAGACATGTTCAAGAAAGAATACATGTGCTTCGAGATGCAACCCGGTGAGTCCATTGGTGATCTCTTTGCTCGCTTTAATAAAATTCTCAACAACTTGCGTAGCGTCAATGTTAATTTTTTAGATGCTGAGAATGCTAGGCAATTACTAGGTGCATTAGACATGACAATTTGGGAGATGAAGGTTACATCTATTCGTGAATCTACTGTCATGAGTACACTTACTTTAGATGTACTATATTCTAAATTGAAAATTCATGAAATTGACATAATCTCACGTAGGAACCCCAACAAGTATCTTGCATTTGTTTCTCAATGTGATATGCCTAGGTCTGGCAAATCTTCATCTTGTGGTACACTTGATTTGTTGTACTCTCTAACCCTTGAACAGATTGAGGAGTTCCAGAGGAGGAGCTAGTACTTCTCTATACTAGGTTCTCAAAAGCATTGCAAAATGTGAGAACTAGAAGGAGAGGAAGCTCCAGACCTCAACGATGTTTCGAATGTGGTAAGACAATACATTTTTTTTCCAGATTTCCCTAACCTTTGAGGTACTACTTCCCGGGATGAAAAGCAAACAAGGATGAAGCACTCCTCCGCAAAAGATACGAAGAAAAAGAAGGGTTTTACACGATTACAATTGGTAAGAAGATTTATCTCCGCACTTCAAGAACTTGGCTCAAGCGATGTGGACATTGGAAGTGATGAAGATGAAGGTGATTTGTCAAACTTGTGCTTCATGGCGGGAAGTCAAGATCAAGTATGGAGGAGGCTGAACACAACAGCGACAATGGAGAGGTATGTCCTACTTGTGAAGAAATGTGTGATGCTATTTCTCGTGCCACTGTTATAGTTAATAAAAAGGACAAAAAGCTTAGGGACAATGCTATTAAAATTGAGTCACTAGAATATAAAATTAATCATTTGAAATACTTGATTCCTAGTGATGATTCTTGTTCCTCATGTGATTTAATATATGAACAATTGTTATCATTAAGAAGTGCGCACACCTCCACACTTGATAAACTTGAGTTAGAAATTGAAAAGAACAGAATGCTTGCTACACTTAATGATAAGAACTTGAAAGATGCTAGTTGTTCCACAATTGATTTGCATTGTTCTACTTGTGATGATCTTGATAAGAAACTACAAGATGCTATGAATGAAATTTCAATGTTGAACAGTGCTTTACGTTCTCATGAAGTTAATATTGTTCCAATTGCAAACTAAAAGGAAAAAGTTCATGTGAAAATTGCCTTGATCTGTCCAATAAACTTGATGACATGCATAGCACATTAGATTTGTTTTGTAATGGGAATAAGAACCTAAATTTGCTGCTAAATTCTTCCAAGTCTTGCAATGATAAAACTGGTTTAGGTTTTGGTTCTCATGCTCATGCTAAGGCACATCCACCTAAAATTGTAAAGTCCTTAGGAAGTGGTTTGATTCATACAGTTCCTAAAAAGAAAGAAGTGGTTTTCAAATCTGCAGGAGTGTTATCTCATTCGGTTTCAAATAAAAATGTTGCTTGCTCATATAGACATGAACACAAACTTAAATTTCATTGTACCTATTGTGGCAGAGATGGTCATATCATAGATTTTTATTATATACTAGCTAGACAACATAAAAATGAAAGAATGCAAGCTAGATCCTTTAACTCTCATGCAAAATTTGCTGCACATACTAAACCGAATGTCAGGAATATGCAACCTGCTGTTATGAGTCAAAAACTTTCAAAGTTTACCTCCGGACCTTCTGTTTTTGCCTCCAGGGCTACTGATTTTTGTGCTACACTAGTAACACCTTATAGGAAAGTAGTTGGGTACAAAAATCCTCAAGCTTTGGCTCATAAACCTGATGTTTTATCTCAGCTTTCGCGTGTTATTCCTGCTGGACGTCGTGTGACTCAGTACTAAATTCCTAAATGCCTTTTGACTAACACCAGTATTGAGTCATCGACGTATTGTGCTTCTATGTAGGTTACACGCTTGAGGAAGGAGAATATTTGGATTGTGGATTCAGGTTGCTCACGCCACATGACCGGTAACAAAGAATGGTTCTTCTCCCTCTCTTTTGTGTCACATATAGAGAATGTTACTTTTGTCGATAATTCTTCAACTCCTATAATTGCTAAGTGTTCGGTTAGAGTAAATAATCACTAGAAGAATGTGGCACTTGTTAAAAATCTGAAATACAACTTGCTTTCTGAATTACAACTGCTAGATGAAAATCTGGAAATTATTTTCACAAAAAATTACTGCAAAGTTGTAAATTCGAATAGTGAGCTTATTTTTAACATGGCACGGTTTGGAAGAGTTTTTAAAGATGATTATGATATGTCTTCCACTAAGCGTAGGTGTCCAGTTGCTAATGATTCCAAAGATTTATATTTTTGGCATCGTAGACTTGGTCACGTAGGCTTTGATCATCTCACGCGTGTTAGTGTTCTTGATCACATACGTGGGCTTCCTAAGCATAAAGGGGACAAAGAAATTGTGCGCTCTTCTTGTAGACATGCTAAGATGATCCTGACAACTGAACCGGGTCAACTTATGCACCTTGACACCATAGGACCTTCACGTGTTCAATCCCTCAGAGGTAAATGGTATGTTCTCGTGATTGTTGATGATTATTCTATATGCTCTTGGGTTTACTTTATGGCATCTAAGAATGAAGCTTTTAGTCACTTTAGAACTTTATTTCTTAGATTATCAATTGATCCCCCAAGATCTTTTAAAGCAATTACAAGTGATAACGGAACCGAATTTAAAAATCAATTTTTGATCACTTTTGTGCTGATAATGGAATAGATCATCAATTTTATTCACCATATGTACCTCAACAAAACAGTGTTGTAGAAAGAAAGAACATAACATTAGTTGAAATGGCTAAGACTATGCTTTATGAATATCAAACCCCTAGGAAATTTTGGGCTGATGCGATTGCAACTGCTTGTTATGTCTCAAATCGTGTTTTCTTGTGCGCTAAGCTAGGTAAAACACCATATGAGCTCCGGTTTGGACATAGGCCTAGTTGCACACTTTCGGGTCTTTGGATGCAAATGTTTTGTTAAGAAACATGTTAGTCTTGATAAATTTAAACCTAGATCCTTTGATGGCATGTTTCTTGGTTATCCATCTCATACTAGAGGCTACCGTGTGCTTTTACTTCACGCTAACAAAATTGTGAAGACTTGTGAGGTGTCTTTTGACGAAGCTAGCACAAGAACTAGCTCAAACATTGCAGGTCCGGATCCATATCCGCAGGGGGAGAGCATTTTCGTTTAAGATGAGAAAGAATTGGTGCCGCTGCTAGAAAATTCAGCAGCTAATGACATTGTTCCGGCTCCTGATTTTGATTCACAGCCAGCACCGACGACCACCATTGCTGGTCAAGATCCTCCCCATGTCACAAGCTCATCGATTTGTTATGAACATGAAGAAGAAGAAGCTTGTAAAGTGTTCACTCCCCTCTGGGTTCTCAAAAGTCATCCTCCACAACAAATTATTGGAAGCTTGCATGAACGAGTCACACGGTCTAGGTTTTGCGATCCGAACTCTCATGCTCATCCTGCTTTTGTTGCTTCTTTTGAACCCAAAGATATATCACACACACTCACTAATGAATCTTGGATTATTGCCATGCAAGAAGAGTTAGAAAATTTTGAAAGAAATAATGTTTGGAAACTTGTACCTCCACCTCAAGGTCACACTTTAATTGGAACTAAATGGGTGTTTGAAAATAAACAAAGTGAGGATGGGGTTGTTGTTAGGAATAAGGCTAGGTTTGTTGCTCAAGGTTTCACTCCAGTTGAAGGTCTACATTTTGATGAAACTTTTGCTCCTGTTGCTAGATTAGAAGCCATAAGAATTTTGTTAGCTTTTGCTGCATCTAAAGGTTTTAAGCTTTATCAAATGGATGTTAAAAGTGCTTTTCCTAATGGCTACATAGATGAGGAGGTTTATGTCAAACAACCACCGGGTTTTGAAAATTCAGATTTTCCTAATCATGTTTACAAACGGTCCAAAACCTTGTACGGTCTCAAACAAGCCCCTAGAGCATGGTATGATAGGTTAAAAACATTCTTACTTGAAAAGGGGTTTACCATGGGCAAGGTTGATAAAACTCTTTTTGTGCTTCAGCATGGCAATGACTCATTATTCGTTCAAGTGTATGTGGATGATATTATCTTTGGTTGTGCTTCTCATGATCTTGTGTCCAAGTTTTCAGCTATGACGACTTCAGAATTTGAGATGAGTATGATGGGAGAACTCACGTACTTTTTGGGGCTGCAAATCAAGCAAACCAAGGAGGGTACCTTTGTACATCGAACGAAGTATACAAAAGACCTCCTAAGGCGCTTCAACATGGACAAAAGAAAGCCTCTTCGAACACCAATGGGAATAGCAATAACACTTGAACTTGATGAAGATGGTGAACCCGTGGATAAAAAAGAATATAGAAGCATGATCGGATCACTTTTGTACCTCACGGCATCAAGACCGGACATACAATACAGCGTATGTCTTTGTGCAAGGTTTGAAGCCTCCCCACATGCTTTAAATCGTCAAGCCCTCAAAAGGATTCTCAGGTACTTACATGGAACTCATGAATTTGGCATTTTCCTTCCTTCTTCCTTAGCCGTTACTTTGAAAGCTTTTTTGGATGCTGGTTTTGGGGGTTGTAGGATTGATAGGAAAAGTACTTTCGGTGCTTTTCATTTTCTTGGTAATTCACTTGTTGCTTGGTCTTCTAGAAAACAAAACTTAGTTGCACAATCCACAGCTGAATCTGAATATGTAGTTGCTGCTAGTGCTTGCTCACAGATTCTTTGGATTGTTCAAATACTTAAGGACTATGTGGTTGATCTAGACATTATTCCACTGTTTTGTGATAACACTAGTGCCATTTGCATTGCTAAAAACCCCGTGCAACATTCTAGAACTAAGCACATTAACATTTGGTATCACTTTCTCCGTGATAATGTTGAAAAAGGAAATCTTGTGCTTCACCATGTAGATATCGAACAACAATTGGCTGACATTTTTACAAAACCTTTGGATTTCACTCATTTTTGTTTCATTCATAGTGAAATAGGGGTTATGCATCCTCATGGCATACACTAAGGGGGAGTTTTGAAACTTGGGAAGTCTATGTGTGAATCAGAACTTAAAATAGTATGAGCATAGTATTTCATACATATATGACTTTGTGATTCCTTTTACACGCTGAATGTTCTTACAACATTACTCGTGTTATACATTTTGTAGTTTTTGCCATGTCTAGTAATTGGAATAATTAATTACACTAAATCTGGTCATGGTCGAACTTTCTTGCTATTTTGAACTTGTTGCATGCTCACAAGTGATTTTAATCATAAATATTTAATCGAGTAATCAACTCACATGTTGAGTTTTTATGAACAAATATAAATTGATAAAAGATCAAGAGAATAAGCATGCATCACACTTTTTCTTTTGAGATGGCTTATCATTGCACTTAGATATGAACTTGAAAGAAGTTGTGTATGACAAAAACCATGTCCTTAAGGTTCTAATTGTCAAAGACATAGGCTTGGTTTGGTTGGTTAGAATAAGGCAGATGCACATATAATCTCTTGCAAATATCATATGATAAAAATTTGTGCTTTGAAAAATAATAAAATGCGGCAACAAGTGTCATGCTTTCAGGTCTTAAAATAGTTAAGTATGTGAGTTCATGACTTCCCTAAATTGAAAATTATGTTGATCTCTAGCATGGCTTACACTACTTTATGTGTTTCATTAATGTGATAGTGTAAGTTACTTGATAGTATGACTTGGATGATCTTTGTTTTATATGTATATTTTATAATATGCTCATAACAATTAAAATTTCTCTTTTGAACCTTGTTGAATATATTGTCAAATGGGGAGAGAAAATATGTGGATTTTTAAGAGAAGTATGCAAGGGGGGGAATTGATTACACATTGCACATATTCACAAGTGTTCTTGGCACAATTTTTCTTAAAATAAAAAATTGTTTATGTGATGTTTCCAAAGGGGGAGAAATTATTTTCAAAATTTTTAATGTGAATAAGCCAATGTTGGGATTTTAAGTGGTGTTGCCAATGCATTCATCAAGTTGGAGATTGTGAGACCTATGTGTGCTGAATACATTGGCTTGTATTGAATACATTGGCTTTGATGACTTAAGTTCTAAAATTATGCCAAAATATCCTTTTTAGCAAGGTCCAACTATAGCTCCGAGCTTCTGCAAGGTCCAACAATAGGTCCGACTTTCTTTGTAAAGATCCAACATGTTTTTTGGTAGCTCCGGTGAGCTTTGTCTTTAGCTCCGGCATATCTTTGATAGGTTCGACATGTCTTTGTTAGGCTCCGATATGTGTTTGCTAGGTCCGATTATGTTGGTTAGCTCAAACATGTTTTTCTAGCTCTGGCGCTAGGTTTTACTAGCTTTGGTAAGCTCTGGCGCTAGGTTGTACTAGCTTTGGTAAGCTCCAGCTCAAGTTCCGGTTAGCTTTGGCAAGGTTTGAAGCTTGATCGTAGTGGTCCCGATTTTATCCTGCAATGTTTCAAACTTTATTTATATTCTTGAAAAGATTGCTTAGTATTCATTTGCTAAGTTTTTGGTGCGTTTTGATTGATATGGATGATATCGTTCTATTGTGGTTTTGCAACATGCTTATGTGAGGTGCTCACGTAAGGTGTTGTCTTCGGAACTAATTTGAGTCAAGTCGTGGACTTGAGCTCGGAAGTATAGGTTGTTTATTCATGTGTAGGTGTTTATAGAGTTTAAGACATGGTTGGTGACAAGATCCTTTGGACTAGTCTCAGGGAGGAGGTGAGGTTCCAACAAACAAATTCAGGAGGAATTGTGATTAAGCGGGTTAGGAAGTCGCACAGGATGATTGAATCAAGTGCAGTGCATATGAAGGTTACTGGACGTCGAAGGAAGGTGTTTGCACGTATGCATGTAGTGCATGACATGGCAAAATAGTTCCAAAGATGGGCCAAGGAAGGAAAGATCTGGTTGAAAGGATCGGATCCTATCGGTTGGTGACTTCGGTTGCGGCTGAGTCGTGTTTGACTCAAATATGGAAACATTTGAGTTGGTTATGATAGTATTTTGTATGGGTCACGAATTTGAGTTGTTTTAGGAATGTGGGATACGTTCCTAAGGTGTTTGGAAGTCTTAAGATTTCTTCTATCTGCGTATAGAAGAGTCTTGAGAAGTTATGGAAAGTTTCGATTTGTGAATTAAGTAGGATTAGAGTCCTAGTTAGGTTTGGGTTGGCCTAAGGGCTGGTTATATAACCAAGGGAGGCCAGAGCTCGATGTAGACGACTTTTGTGATGTTCCTCTTGTGTTCTATTAAATAAAATTCGTAGTTGAAAGAAACTTTTGTGCCTTGTTCGTCCCACTTGTATTCTTCAAGTCTTTCTCGTCGAGTTTCTGCACAGCTCTACCTTTGTTCGGTGGTTTTATTATAACTCAAGTTTTACAGATCCGACTGACATGATTCTTTTTGGGTTGTCTTCAAAACTTAATTTTCTATCATCTGTACAAATTTCACGGTCATTGGATTTGTGGTTTCTAATCCACACGAGTTTCTTTGCAGTGTTCCAGAACCGTTTTTTACTCGGTAGGACAAATTGACCTTTGTTTGATCTTTCGATCGTAACTTGAGTTTCTCTCGAGAGATTTGAGTGATTTTTGTTGTGTCTTCTCCGTGACTTGATTCTATCTGATATCTATCACTTTTGTCATGGTGAAACACGTTTAGATTAGTCTCACACACGTTTTCTTTAACATATCATTTTTCCGCTGAGGGGTCTTCATTGCTTCCGCTAAAAAGTTTTCATCTACTATTTACCACCCCTCTAGTAGCTTTTCACGTGCTCTTCGATCCTACAATTAGTATCAGAGCCACGGTGCTCTAATCTTGGTGATTTGCATGTGTTTTGACTAATCATCATGGAGAAATACTCTGCAAAACCTTGTGTCTTTAGTGGTATTGATTTTCAGGTTTGGAAGGAACGTATGGAAGCCTTCATCCAGGCTCAAGGCTTCGCAATATGGAAGAAGGTATACAAGCCTTATGAAGTGCCGTCAAATGATCAAGTTACAGCTACAATTCGGAGAGATGTTGACAACAACAACAAGGCTCAAAACTTGATCATACAAGGATTAACTCAAAGCGACTTCGACCGTGTTGCACACCTCCAGTCTGCATACGATATGTTGAAAGCACTTTGTGACTACCACGAAGGATCCAACACGACCAAGGAGGTAAAGCAAGACATGTTCAAGAAAGAATACATGCGCTTCGAGATGCAACCCGTTGAGTCTATTGATGATCTCTTTGCCCGCTTTAATAAAATTCTTAGCAACTTGCATAGCGTCAATGTTAATTTTTTAGATGCTGAGAATGCTAGGCAATTACTAGGTGCATTAGACATGACAATTTGGGAGATGAATGTTACATCTATTCGTGGATCTACTGTCATGAGTACACTTACTTTAGATGTACTATATTCTAAATTGAAAACTCAAGAAATTAACATAATCTCACGTAAGAACCACAACAAGTATCTTGCATTTGTTTATCAACATGATATGCCTAGCCCCGACCAATCTTCATCTTGTGATACACTTGCTCTGTTGTACTCTCTAACCCTTGAACAGATTGAGGAGTTTCCAGAAGAGGAGCTAGTACTTCTCTCTACTAGGTTCTCAAAAGCATTGCAAAATGTGAGAACTAGAAGGAGAGGAAGCTCCGGACCTCAACGATGTTTCGAATGTGGTAAGACGGGTCATTTTCATTCAGATTGCCCTAACCTTTCAGGTCCTACTTTCTGGGATGAAAAGCAAACAAGGATGAAACACTCCTCCGCAAAAGATATGAAGAAAAAGAAGTGTTTTACAGGATGTCAATTGGTGAGCAGTTTTATCTCTGCACTTCAAGAACTTGGCTCAAGCGATGTGGACATTGGAAGTGACGAAGAGGAAGGTGATTTGGCAAGCATGTGCTTCATGGTGGGCAAGTCAAGATCAAGTATGGAGGAGGCTGAACACAACAGCGACAATGAAGAGGTATGTCCTACTTGTGAAGAAATGTGTGATGCTATTTCTTGTGCCACTGTTATAGTTAAGAAAAAGGACAAAAAGCTTAGGGACAATGCTGTTAAAATTGAGTCACTAGAATCTGAAATTAATCGTTTGAAATCCTTGATTCCTAGTGATGATTCTTGTTCCTCATGTGATTTAATATATGAACAATTGTCCTCATTAAGAAGTGCGTACACCTCCACACTTGATAAACTCGAGTTAGAAATTTAAAAGAACATAGAGCTTGCTGTACTTAATGATAAGAACTTGAAACATGCTAGCTGTTCCACAACTGATTTGCATTGTTCTACTTGTGATGATCTTGATAAGAAACTACAAGATGTTGTGAATGAAGTTTCTATGTGTAACAATGCTTTACGTTCTCATGAAGTTAAATATTGTTCTGATTGCAAATTAAAAGGAAAAACTTCATGTGAAAATTGCCTTGATCTGTCCAATAAACTTGATGACATGCATAGCACATTAGATTGGTTTTGTAATGGGAATAAGAACCTAAATTTGCTGCTGAATTCTTCCAAGTCTTGCAATGATAAAATTGGTTTAGGTTTTGATTCTCATGCTCATGCTAAGGCACATCCAGCAAAAATTGTAAAGTCATTAGGAAGTGGTTTGATTCAAACAGTTCCTAAACAAAAAGAAGTGGTTTTCAAATATGCAGGAGTGTTGTCTCATTCGGTTTATAATAAAAATGTTTCTTGCTCATCTAGACATGAACACAAAGTTAAATTTCATTGTACCTATTGTGGTAGAGATGGTCATATCATAGATTTTTGTTATAGACTTGCTAAACAACATAAAAAGAAAGAATGCAAGTTAGATCCTATAACTCTCATGCAAAATTTGCTGCACATACTAAACCAAATGTCAGGAACATGCAACCTGCTGTTATGAGTCAAAAACATTCAAAGTTTACCTCCGGACCTTCTGTTTTTGCCTCCAGAGCTACTGATTTTTGTGCTACACAAGTAACATCTTATAGGACAGTAGTTGCGTATAAAAATCCTCAAGCTTTGGCTCATAAATCTGTTGTTTTATGTCAGCTTTCGCGCGTTATTCCTGCTGGACGTCATGTGACTCAGTACTAGATTCCTAAATGCCTTTTGACCAACCCCAGTATTGAGTCATCGACGTATTGTGCTTCTATGCAGGTTACACGCTTGAGGAAGGAGAACATTTGGATTGTGGATCCAGGTTGCTCACGCCACATGACCGGTAACAAAGAATGATTCTTCTTCCTCTCTTCTGTGTCACATATAGAGAATGTTACTTTTGCCAATAATTCTTCAACTCCTATAATTGCTAAGGGTTCAGTTAGAGTAAATGATCACTACACTTTGAAGGATGTGGAACTTGTTAAAAATTTGAAATACAAATTGCTTTCTGTTTCACAACTGCTAGATGAAAATCTGGAAATTATTTTCACTAAAAATTTCTGCAAAGTTATAAATTCAAACAGTGAGCTTATTTTTAACATGTCACGGTTGGAAGAGTTTGTAAAGCTGATTCTGATATGCCTTCATCTAAGCATAGTTGACTAGCTGCTAATGATTCCAAAGATATATATTTTTGCATCGTAGACTTGGTCACGTAGGCTTTGATCATCTCACGCGTGTTAGTGCTCTTGATCACATACGTTGGATGCCTAAGCTTAAAGGGGACAAAGAAATTGTGTGCTCTTCTTGTAGACATGCTAAGATGATCATGACAACTGAACTGGGTCAACTTTTGCACCTTGACACCATAGGACCTTCACGTGTTCAATCCTTCGGAGGTAAATGGTATGTTCTTGGGATTGTTGATGATTATTCTAGATACTCTTGGGTGTACTTTATCACATCTAAGAATGAATCTTTTAGTAACTTTAGAACTTTATTTCTTAGATTATCAATTGATCATCCAGGATCTTTAAAAGCAATTAGAAGTGAGAATGGAACCGAATTTAAAAATCAATCTTTTGATCACTTTTGTGCTAAAAATGGAATTGATCATTAATTTTCTTCACCATATGTACCTCAACAAAACGGTGTTGTAGAAAGAAAGAACAGAACATTAGTTGAAATGGCTAGGACTATGCTTTATGAATATCAAACCCCTAGGAATTTTTGGGCTGATGCGATCACAACTGCTTGTTATGTCTCAAATTATGTTTTCTTGCGCGCTAAGCTAGGTAAAACACCATATGTGCTCCGGTTTGGACATAGGCCTACTGTTACACACTTTCGGGTCTTTGGTTGCAAATTCTTTGTTAAGAAACATCATAATCTTGATAAATTTGAACCTAGATCCATTAATGTCATGTTTCTTGGTTATCCATCTCATACTAGAGGCTACCGTGTGCTCTTATTTGACACTAACAAAATTGTGGAGACTTGTGAGGAGTCTTTTGATGAAGCTAGCACAAGTACTAGCTCAAACATTGCAGGTCCGGATCCATATCCGTAGGGGGAGAGCATTTTCGTTTAAGATGAGGAAGAAGTGGTGCTGCTGCTCGAAAATTCAGTAGCTAATGACATTGTTGCAGCTCTTGATTTTGATTCACAGTCAGCACCGACGACCACCATTGCTAGTCTAGATCCTCCTCAAGTCACAAGTTCATCGATTTGTGATGAACATGAAGAAGAAGAAGCTTGTGAAGTGTCCACACCCCTCCGGGTTCTCAAAAGTCATCCTCCACAACAAATTATTGGAAGCTTGCATGAACGAGTCACACGGTCTAGGTTTTGCGATCCAAACTCTCATGCTCATTCTGCTTTTGTTGCTTTTTTTAACCCAAAGATATATCACATGCACTCACTAATGAATCTTGGATTATTGCCATGCAAGAAGTGTTAGAAAACTTTGAAAGAAATTATGTTTGGAAACTTGTACCTCCACCTCAAGGTCACACTTTAATTAGAACTAAATGGGTGTTTAAAAATAAACAAAGTGAGGATAGGGTTGTTGTTAGGAATAAGGCTAGGTTGGTTGCTCAAGGTTTCACTCAAGTTGAAAGTCTAGATTTTGATGAAACTTTTGCTCCTGTTGCTAGATTAGAAGCCATAAGAATTTTGTTAGCTTTTGCTGCATCTAAAGGTTTTAATCTTTATCAAATTGATGTTAAAAGTGCTTTCCTTAATGGCTACATAGATGAGGAGGTTTATGTCAAACAACCACCAGGTGTTGAAACTTTAGATTTTCCTAATCATGTTTACAAACTGTCCAAAGCCTTGTACGGTCTCAAACAAGCCCCTAGAGCATGGTATGATAGGTTAAAATTATTATTACTTGAAAAGGGGTTTACCATGGGCAAGGTTGATAAAACTCTTTTTGTGCTTAAGCATGGCAATGACTCATTATTCGTTCAAGTGTATGTGGATGGTATTATCTTTGGTTGTGCTTATCATGATCTTGTGTCCAAGTTTTTAGCTATGACAAGTTCAAAATTTGAGATGAGTATGATGGGAGAACTCACGTACTTTTTGGGGCTCCAAATCAAGCAAACCAAGGAGGGTACCTTCGTGCATCAAACGAAGTATACAAAAGACCTCCTAAGGCGCTTCAACATGGACAAAAGCAAGCCTCTTCGGACACAAATGGGAACAGCAATAACACTTGAAGTTGATGAAGATTGTGAACCCGTGGATCAAAAAGAATATAGAAGCATGATCAGATCACTTTTGTACCTCACAGCATCAAGATCGGACATACAATTCAGCGTATGTCTTTGTGCATGGTTTCAAGCCTCCCCACGTGCTTCAGATCGTCAAGACCTCAAAAGGATTCTCAGGTACTTACATGGCACTCAATAATTTGGCATTTTTCTTCCTTCTTCCTTAGCCGTTATTTTGAATGTTTTTTCGGATGCTGGTTTTGGGGGTTGTAGGATTGATAGGAAAAGTACTTTCGGTGCTTGTCATTTTCATGGTAATTCATTTGTTGCTTGGTCCTCTAAAAAAAAACTCAGTTGCACAATCCACAGTTGCATCTGAATATGTAGATGCTGCTAGTGCTTGCTCACAATCTCTTTAGATTATTTAAACACTTAAGGACTATGGGGTTGATCTAGATAGTGTTCCACTATTTTGTGACAACACTAGTGCCATTTGCATTGCTAAAAACCCCGTGCAACATTCTAGAACTAAGCACATTGACATTAGGTATCACTTTCTCCGTGATAATATTGAAAAAAGGAAACATTGTGTTTCACCATGTAGATACCGAATAACAATTAGATGACATTTTTACAAAACCTTTGGATTTTACTCATTTTTTTTCATTCATAGTGAATTAGGGGTTATGCATCCTCATGGCTTACATTGAGGGGGGAGTTTTGAAACTTGAGAAGTCTATGTGTGAATCTGAACTTAAAATAATATGAGCATAGTATTTCATACATATATGACTTTGTGATTCCTTTTACATGCTGAAAGTTCTTACTACATTACTCGTGTTATACATTCTGTAGTTTTTTCCATGTCTAGTAATTGGAATAATTACTTACACTAAATCTTGTCATGGTCAAACTTTCTTGCTGTTTTGAACTTGTTGCATTTTTAATCATAAAGAATTAATCAAGTAATCAACTCACATGTTGAGTTTTTATGAACAAATATAAATTGAGAAAAGATCAAGAGAATAAGCATGCATCGCACCTTTTCTTTTGATATGGCTTATCATTGCACTTAGATATGAAGTTGGAAGAAGTTGTGTATGACAAAAACCATGTCCTTAAGCTTCTGATTGTCAAAGACATAGGCTTGTCTTGGTTGGTTAGAATAAGGCAGATGCACATATAATCTCTTGCAAATGTCATATGATCGAAATTTGTTCTTTGGAAAATAATAAAATGCAGCAACAAGTGTCATGCTTTCAAGTCTTAAAATAGTTAAGTTCGTAAGATCATGACTTTCCTAAATTGAAAATTACATTTGATCTAGCATGGCTTACACTACTTTATGTATTTCATTAATGTGATAGTGTAAGTTACTTGATAGTTTTACATGGATGAGCTTTGTTTTATATGTATATGTTATAATATGCTCATAACAATTAAAATTTCTCATTTGAACCTTGCTGAATATATTGTCAAAGGGGGAGAGAAAATATGTGAATTTTTAAGAGAAGTATGCAAGGGGGGAAAATTGATTACACATTGCACATATTCACAAGTGTTTTTGGCATGATTTTTCTCAAAAGAAAAATTGTTTATGTGGTATTTCCAAAGGGGGATAAATTATTTTCAAACTATTTAATGTGAATAAGCCAATGTTTGGATTTTAAGTCGTGTTGCCAATGCATTCATCAAGGGGAAGATTGTGAGACCTATGTGTGCAGAATATATTGACTTGTACTGAATACATTGGCTTTGATGATATAAGTTCTAAAATTCTGCCAAAATACCCTTTTCAGCAAGGTCCGACTCTAGCTCCGAGCTTCTGCAAGGTTCGACAATAGGTCCGACTTTCTTTGTCAAGGTCCAACATGTTTTTGGGTAGCTCCGATGAGTTGTCTTTAGCTCCAGCATGTCTTTGATAGCTCTGACATGTCTTTGTTAAGCTCCGATATGTTTTTGCTAGGTTCGACTTATGTTGGTTAGCTCCGACATGTTTTTCTAGCTCCGGCGCTAGGTTGTACTAGCTTTGGTAAGCTCCGGCTCAAGTTTCGATTAGTTTTGGCAAGGTTCGAAGCTTGATCGCAGTGGTCCTTCTTTTATGTTGCAATGTTCCAATCCTTCTTTATATTCTTCGAAAGATTGCTTAGTATTCATTTGCTAAGTTTTTTGTGCATTTTGATTGATGTAACGCCCCAGGTTTAAACTCCCCCGAGCGCTTGAAAGTGCATCTAGGACTCCCTTGTGGGTTTTGGATGATTTATGACAAGCAATTGGGATCCTAATCCTTTTGTTGAGATGAACGCAGTCAAATGATGAAAAATGAGCAAAATGCCAAAAAGAAAGGAAATGAGAAGCAAAGTGAATTTGAGCTCAAGGAGAAGAAAACAGTAGATTATTATGTATGGAGTGTGTTGAGGAAACACACCCAAGAGCTCAATCACTTTCAAGCACACACACACAATGCACAAAGTTATACAGGACCGGACTAGTCCGATAACAGCCGGACTAGCCCGATATCACATTCTGCACTAGATCGGACAAGTCCGGTCTCCAGCGGACTAGTCCGATATCTTTCTGATCCACTTCGGACTAGTCCTTCCCAATGCGGACTAGTCCTCAACACAATGCACAAGTCACACAAAATCGGACAAGTCCGTTGTGATCCGGACTAGTCCGATGTTCTTTCTGATCCACTTCGAACAAGTCCGGTGTCTACACGGACTAGTTCGATATACACACTGATCTAAATCGGACAAGTCCTCCAAGTGCGGACTTGTCATCCTAAACACTTTGGGTTTCATATGTCCGGACAAGTCCGATGGCAATCGGACTAGTCCGAAGATTTCTAGTAGTGAAATCGGACAAGTCCGTTTTCAACCGGACTAGTCCGATATTCCTGGACACTTAGGGTTTGCTACACACAGCACACCGGACTAGTCCGGTGACCACCACGGACTAGTCCGATCTTTCTGAACCCTAATGGTCACTTTTAGAAACCCCATATAAATAGAGGTGCACGGCCCACTTTTACAAAAGCTCTCGAACCCTAGCGCCGTCACACCTCCCAAGAGACTCAAAAACCACCTCTCTCCACGAAATTAAGTGCAAAATCGATCAATCTATTGAAGATCACTTCTAGATCACTGGAGAGACACTTGGCACACATCATTGAGCTCTTGGTTTGATTCTCTAACACACTCTTGCGTTTCAATTTGTAATTTTCGAGTGTGTTATTTGTGGCTTTGTAAGTTGTAATCAAGGGAGCTCTCAACGTGTGAGAACGCCCCTTCAACTTTGTTATTTACCCCTTTGTGATTAGTGGAAGAGGATTGGCCTTCGTGGCGATCCGACGAGGGAAGGGTTGGAGAAGACCCGGTCCTTTTGTGGGCTCCTCAATGTGGACGTAGGTTGCCTTCGTGGTAGCCGAACCACGGGATAAAACTTGTGTCTTGTCCTTTTGTGTTCTTCATCTAAATTGATCAACTTAATCTAGGGTTTGATTCACTTTGTTCAATTTGAGTTAAATTGTTGAACAGGAGCCTTAATTGTATTAGAATCTGACATACAACTATTAAACTGTCATTCAAGTTTATATTTCCGCTGCAAACATTAAGGAATCAATCAAATTGACTGAACTTGATCAACTTAGCCCGTGAAAACTGGACTAGTCCGCACTTTGCCGGACTAGTCCGATATCTCTGGTATTGACTGTGTTGTTGAGTGTTACAGGAACCGGGAAAAATTCAAAAAGGCCTATTCACCCCCCCTCTAGGCCTACATTCAATTGGTATCAGAGCAAGCTCTTCAAGAAAGAGTGCAACCACTCGAAGAGATCATGTCGGACATGAAGGAAGTTCAGAAAATCAACAACCAGGAAGAAGTGAACAACGACAAGAACCAAAAGCTGGAAAAGTATCTCGAAGATTTTCAAGACTTCGATGATGATGACGAGGAGACACTGGAGCTGAAAGCACTCCTCAGAAAGAAAGCACTTTCCAAAGGGAAAGCTAAAGCTGAAGAAAATAAGAAGGGGAGTAGTCACACCGACTACTCCCGATATCCTTTTAACTATGATCGTTTAAATTCAAATAACAACCATTACCTATCTATTCCTCTTGGAAAAGCCCCACACTTTGATGGGAGTGATTACTCCATGTGGAGGCAAAATATGAAGATGCGTTTGATTTCCCTTAACCCAAGTTTATGGCATATTGTGTGCACAGGAATAGACATCCCAGATGACGACGAAGAGCTCACCCCAAGTCAAGAGCAAGCCATCCACAGAAACGTCAAGCCGCAGCCGTAATCACCTCCTCTCTAAGTTGAGATGAATTCACAAAGGTGGACGGACTGGAGATTGCCAAGGAAATATGGGACACACTACAAACAGCGCATGAAGGTGACCGGCATGTGCGGGAGGCGAAAATTGAAATGATCGAAGGCGAACTAGGAAGGTTCGCAATTGAGGCAGACGAGTCTCCCCAGGACATGTACAACAGATTGAAGACACTTGTAAACAAGGTTCGATCATATTGGAGCAAGAAGTGGAATGACCACGAGGTTGTAAAGCTCATCCTTAGAGCCTTTATGCCTCGCAATGTCACACTATGCTCTATGATCAGAGAAAGTCCCGGGTACAAGAGGATGACTCCAGATGAATTGCTTGGCAAAATCATCAACTTTGAAATGATGGAGAAACAAGCCAAGCACGTCAAAGAAATAGCCGACCTCACATCGGCCAAGAAGAAGGGAGTTTCCTTAAAGTCCACACTCAAGCCTCTATCCAAAGAAGCAAGAGAAGCACAACTTGAGGAGGACAGCGATGATGAAAGCAGTGAGCTGGATGAAGAGGATATGATTTTGTTCATGAAAAGGTTCAAAAGAATATTGAAGAAAAGACAAGGAACAAAATCAAGTGAAGGCAAGTACAAAGAGAGGACAAAGTCGAAGATGAGGCGGGCGTGCTATAATTGTGGTGAGTATAACCACTTTATAGTCGATTGCCCGTATGAGGACAACAAGAAGAAGAATAAAGAAGTCAAGCCTCAACCGAAGAAATTCTTCAAGAAGAAGAAACAAGATGAACAAGCACACATTGGAAAGGAGTGGGACTCAAACGATGAGTCCTCATCATCCGATGAAGAAGAGATGGCTAGCATAGCCATTGAAAGCACGTCCAAGAAACCCACACTCTTCCCCACGCTCAGTACAAAGAAGGGACATGGCACTTGCCTCATGGCAAAGGAAGGTAAACGCAAGGTAAACATCAAAACTCCTTCCATGCATTCCTACTCAAGTAATGATGAACTAGATAGTGATGATGAAGATATGTTAATTGGATTAGACAGAAAAACTGCTGCTAAAATGAAATTTTTACTTGACCAACTTGTTGAGAAGGAACGGCTAATTGATCGTCAAGAGGACATGATTATCTCCCAAAAGGAGAAGTATGTCGAACTTGACAATCTTCTAGTTCTTGAAAAGGAGAAAAACAGCTCACTAGAGCTTGAGCTAGCTTCAAGCAAGAAAACTTGCTTGGAGTTAACCAACTCAAACTTTGCAATCAAGGATCAACTTGATGACCTGATCAAGGTTAACAAGATCCTTGAAGTGCAAGTTGAGTCACTCAAGCTAAGTGAATCTTCCTCCTCTTCAAGTCTACCTTCTCAACCCACTTCAACTAATCTGGTTCATATGTGGAAATGTGGTAAAATCAACACCAGTTTGAAAGAAAAGTCTACCTCCACAATGGATAAAAATCCTACCCAATGTGGAATATTTGACAAGGAGAGGATCAACTATGCACGTAGTGCATACTTGGTCCAAAGACCTCCAAATGTCAAGTATGGCATCGGTTACTCTTATGATGGAAAGCAAAATGCTGGAAGTCATAAGAATAACAAGGGAAGGATTACCTTTGTGAAGGGAGGACCCTCACAATCTGGTAACACGAAAATTAAGAACCTGAACTCTCATGAACACCGGACTAGTCCGGTTGTGGTCCAGACAAGTCCGGTCATACGGACAAGTCCGGTCACCCAGGCTAGCCCGATCCATAAACAACAGCAACTTTTGTTCAAAACCTTTGATGCCTCTGATGTATTAATGAGAAACAATCTTGGTAAAGTTTATGCATATTATGCTGGGCCACGCCATGGGAACACAAAATCCCATGTGTGGGTGCCCAAATGTATTGTAACTAACCTCCAAGGACCCAAGCAAGCTTGGGTACCTAAAACCAAGGCATAATTTGTTTCTGCAGGCCTATTCCTCCGGTGGATCCAAATGGGTGCTAGACAGTGGATGCACCAACCACATGACCGGAGAAAGAAGGATGTTCGTGGAATATGAAGAAAACGAGGATCCAAACGAAGGCATCTACTTCGGAGATAATAGTCAAGGAAGGGTGCTTGGTACCGGTAAAATAGCGATATCCTTTGAACACACTCTTTCTCATGTTTTACATGTTGAATCTTTAGATTATAACCTGCTGTCCATATCTCAATTATGTGACAAAGGTTATAATTGCTTGTTCACTAACGAGGGTGTGACCGTCTCAAGGAGGAGTGATGGTTCCGTTGCATTCAAGGGTATGTTGAAGGGAAAGCTTTACCTTGTTGACTTCAACAAGGATAAAGCCGAACTCGACACATGCTTGATTGCAAAAACCAACATGGGTTGGCTGTGGCATAGACGGCTAGCACATGTTGGTATGAGGAATCTTCAAAAACTCCTCAAGGGCGATCACATCCGAGGTTTGAAAGATGTTGTTTTTGAGAAAGACAGGCCTTGTAGCGCGTGCCAAGCCAGGAAGCAAGTTGGAGCACATCATCCCGCAAAGAACATCATGACTACGACAAGACCGCTCGAACTACTTCATATGGACTTGTTTGGTCCAATTGCTTACATAAGCATCGGCGGTAATAAATACGGTTTAGTCATTATTGATGATTTTTCCCGCTTCACTTGGGTGTTCTTTTTGCATGACAAGTCAGAAACACAAGGGACACTCAAGAAATTCTTCAAGCGAGCGCAAAACGAGTTCTCACTATCGATCAAGAGTATTCGAAGCGACAACAGCACGGAGTTCAAGAACATACAAGTGGAGGAGTACCTTGATGAGGAGGGAATCAAGCACGAATTTTCAGCACCGTACTCTCCACAACAAAACGGAGTTGCCGAAAGGAAGAACCGAACGCTCATAGAGATGGCAAGAACAATGCTTGATGAATACAAGACGTCGGATCGATTTTGGGCGGAAGCAATTAACACCGCTTGCCACGCCGCAAATCGACTCTACCTTCATCGACTACTCAAGAAGACTCCTTATGAGCTACTCACCGGTAACAAACCAAACATTTCATATTTTAGAGTTTTCGGCTCTCCTTGTTATATCTTGAACAAGAAGCCCAGGACTTCAAAGTTCGCTTCGAAGTCCGATGAAGGTTTCTTGCTTGGTTATGATTCGAACACTTACGCCTATCGTGTTTTCAACAAGGCCTCCGGACTTGTTGAAGTGGCACGTGACGTAGTGTTCGATGAAACTAATGGCTCCCAAAAGGAGCAAGTTGATCAATGTGAATTAGGTAAAGAAGAAGCTCCTTATCAAGCATTGAAGAGAATGGCTCTAGGCGAAGTTCGACCACAAGAGTCATCGTCACAAATACAAGAGGAAAGTGAACCACAAGAGGAGATCAACAGTCAAGGGGGAGCTTCGATACAAGATCAATCACAAGAATATGAAGATGATCACAAATCAACGAGGGCAACCACTCAGGGGGAGAAGAAAATGATCACCAACACACAACTCTCCAAGTGCCACACCCAAGAGTACACCAATGCATTCAAAGGGATCATCCAATCGACAACATCATCGGTGACATCCAAAAGTGAGTAACCACTAGATCTCGTATAGCTAATTTTTGTGAGCATTACTCGTTTGTCTCCTTTTTGGAACCATGCAGGACTGAGGATGCATTGAAGGATCCAGACTGGGTGGTGGCAATGCAAGAAGAGTTGAACAACTTCAAGAGAAACGAGGTTTGGGAACTTGTGGCAAGACCCAATGCAAATATAGTGGGCACCAAGTGGGTCTTCCGCAACAAGAAAGATGAACACGGAGTGGTGACAAGAAACAAGGCACGACTTGTGGCCAAAGGTTACTCACAAGTCGAAGGTTTGGATTTCGATGAGACTTTTGCTCCAGTAGCTAGGCTTGAATCAATTAGAATATTACTTGCATATGCTACTCACCATGATCTCAAGCTGTATCAAATGGACGTGAAAAGCGCCTTCCTCAACGGACCGATCAAGGAAGAGGTGTACGTGGAGCAACCACCCGGGTTTGAAGACGAAGAGTTCCCCGACCACATATATAAATTGCGTAAGGCTCTCTATGGCCTCCAACAAGCTCCTAGAGCTTGGTATGAGTGTCTTAGAGATTTCTTAATTTATAATGGTTTTCAAATTGGCAAAGTAGATTATACATTATTCACCAAGAATCTAGATAATGATCTGTTTATTTGCCAAATCTATGTTGATGATATAATTTTTGGGTCAACTAACCAATCTTTCTGTGAAGAATTTAGTAGAATTATGACAGACAGGTTTGAAATGTCAATGATGGGAGAATTGAAGTACTTCTTGGGATTCCAAGTGCGGCAACAAAGGGAAGGAACATTCATAAGCCAAACCAAGTACACGCAGGACATACTCAAGAAGTTTGGCATGGACAAGGCAAAGCCCATAAAGACTCCCATGGCTACGAATGGCCACTTGGATCTTAATGAAGATGGACCGAGCGTCGATCAAAAGGTATATCGCTCCATGATTGGATCTTTACTCTACTTATGTGCATCTAGGCCAGATATCATGTTGAGTGTATGTTTGTGTGCAAGATTTCAAGCCAACCCTAAGGAATGTCACTTGACAGCCGTAAAAAGAATCTTGAGATATTTAGTTCATACACCCAACCTTGGTCTTTGGTACCCAAAAGGCTCCAAATTCAATCTCATTGGTTACTCCGATGCAGATTATGCCGGGTGCAAAGTTGATAGAAAAAGCACCTCTGGCACATGCCAATTCCTAGGAAGATCTTTGGTTTCATGGTCATCTAAGAAACAAAATTCCATTGCATTATCCACAGCCGAAGCGGAGTATGTTGCAGCCGGGAGTTGTTGTGCACAACTCCTTTGGATGCGACAAACTCTAAGGGATTACAGTTACAATATGAACCGTATTCCTCTCCTTTGTGATAATGAGAGTGCCATTAAAATAGCCCACAATCCAGTTGAGCACTCTAGGACTAAGCACATAGACATAAGACATCATTTCTTGAGAGACCATTCCATGAAAGGAGACATAACCATCTCACATGTCAACACCCAAAAACAATTGGCCGACATATTCACCAAGCCACTTGATGAAAAGCGTTTTTGCAAACTCCGAAATGAGCTAAATATTCTTGATTCTCGGAGTGTGGCTTGAAAAGTTGCATACCTATATGATTGCTTCAAAATGTTGATTGAATTGTGAAAATCATCCCTCTCCATTTTTATCTCGAAAAACTATGTCAATTATTAGATCTTGATGAATTTTGATCATTGTATGATTGTTGTATGCTTACTGGTCAAATTCATCAAGATTACTTGAACTGTTTTGCCTCTCTATTCTCTATTATTGAACCTTCAAATATATATGAATGGGCTACGCAATTCTTTCCTGGTGACCATGGACTAGTCCGTGGTTACCCGGACTAGTCCGCCCATGTAGACTAGTCCGCAGAGTGCCGGTTAGGCCGGACTAGTCCGATAGACCACAGACTAGTCCGATATAAGTCTCTGGATGACTTCGGACTAGTCCGGTCATGTCCAGACTTGTCCGATTTTTCGTGTCCATAACCCTAGCCGCCACCAAACCCTAATCTCCTCACCCCCCACATTCGCTTTAAGCTTTCCTCTCTCTTGCGCTCGAGCTCCCAAGGCGATTTTCTCCTCCCTCCGTCGAAAAAGTCAACATTTGGGCGAAGATCAAGCTTGACCTCTTGGGGATTGAAGCTATCGGACTAGTCCGACCTCCAACCCCCAAAACTTCGAGCCTCCATCGATTTCTTCGGTAAATTCCTTCAAAACCCTAGAAATCTTATTTTTCTCCATTGTTGATCGTATAGCCTAGCATCCTTCACTAGATACATGCTTATTTGATGTACTACGTGTATTCTAGACTAGATTTGCATTAGGAATCATTCCTTGACCAATATGTTGGGTTTTTGAGGATGAACACCGGACTAGTCCGATCCATGCACGGACAAGTCCGGTACCCCGGACTAGTCCGTGGCTGAGCACCGGACAAGTCCGATGTTTCTGAACCTGAAACCTAATTCCTTAATTCCTTAATGCCATCCATTGCTATCTTGCCTTACCTATGCCTTGTATAACTTATCATTATTCTTGCTCAATCATTCTCAGGTCATGTCGAACTCCGACAACGAGATCTCCAACTTTGAGGCCGAGTTGGACCACGAGGTGGCACCTCGGTCCTCGGCGGGTCTTGGCAAGAAACTCCAAGAAAGACCTTCCGAGCCTGCTACTTCCCCTCCCCAGGTTCGGAGGAAGGTCTGTGTCAAGAAGCCCGCCTCGAAGGCTGCTGCAACTACAAGCGACCTTCGTCAAGCAAAAGGAATGGGCAAGGGAGTAGCAACAGGGCTAGTTGGGCCCTTGAAGCTCCATGCTCCCAGGGAAGGGGTCAGGGACCCTACTGAGGAGAAGTTCAACGGCAAGGGCAGTGATTCAGCGGCCAAGTTCAGGAGCATTGACTGGTATAGCAGGCCAAAGCAAGCTGTCGATGGCAGGTTTTGGTGCAACTTCCATCCAGACTTCTACAAATCGGTGTATCTCCCAATGAAGACACCGGTGGTGCGCAGTCAGTGGATTGACTGGGCACACCTTGAGAAGAAGAAGTGCTCAGCCTTTGATGAAGTCATTGCAGCAGCTGAGAGGCATGGCCTGAAGGATCTCTTTGCCTTCAGGCATAACTGGAATGATGAGGTGATTGCACAATTCTTTGCAACTTGCCAATTCTCGAGTGAGGATGAAGAGAGTGTTACTTGGATGACACACGGATCTAAGTATAGTATCACTCAAGAGGACTTCAATAATCTGCTCCATCTGGACACCTCTGAACATGACAGGCTGATCATCCACAATATAGGTGTCATGGAAAAGGATAGGATGAAATTCCTATATGAGCCGATCTCAAAGTATGTCCCTCCCTCTACAAAGAACATGAAACCATTCTTTGTGGTCCTCAACAGAGTGCTGAGGAAGACTATTGCTCCTAAAGATGGAGATGCCGGGAGCGTGCAGGGTTACCTCCGAACCCTAATGAGAGTGATAAGCAAGGACCGCCCATTTGATGTGGCGGAATACATTTGGAATGATATGGTCAACATATCCTGCACGCCTAACAGGTCATGTGGCTATGCTCCCTACCTCATGTATATGATTGAGAAAGTCTCAGGTATTGAGTTCGTGAAGGATGTGGAGCACACTCCTTTGAGGCCTCAGAAGCCTCAACCAGTGAGTGTCCAGGCTGCTCCTTCGCCGACCTCCAGTCCTGAGGCACCGGCAAGATCAAGAAGAGGTGCTAGGGCTGTCCCTACCTCTAGGGAAGCCCCTCAGAGAGGATCAGCTAGTGGGATCCTAAAGTACCTGACCGCCATATTCTCCTCCTGCAAGAAGGCTGAAGTAAAGCTTCATAAACTCAATCAGAAGAGGAAGGAGGATATGAGATATATCAAAGCCAATGTGAAGCAACTGAGTGAAAAGCTGGAGATCAACCCCATTGGATCTCCAGTAATTTCTGAAGATTCTGATCTTGACATCACCAAGCTCGGGCCTCTGAACCCCTCCAAGCTTGCCTACTATGGCATTGGGGGCTCGAGCAGCTCTGCTCCTCATCCTCCCTCTCATCCTCGTCAAGCGGAAAGTGAAGAAGATGAAGACGATGACGAGAGGACCAGCAGTGAAGAGTGAAGACCCTAGGACCCTCCTCTCCTTCTTTTTGGTGTCTTGATGCCAAAGGGGGAGAGATTGAGGGGGAGTCTTAGCTTTAGCTGTGGTAGGGTGCGAGGAGAGAGTTCTCTTTATCTTTTATTTGTGATTGTAATAGTTTAACCCTGTTTTCATATTAAGTTTGGTCTTGTGATGAATTGCTTAATTTATTCTCAATGTGATGAAAACTGCATTTTTGCTCCTGGAATGTCATATGCACTTGGTATCGGTTGATTAATGTAAATTATGTCATTCTCAATGTTTTCATGCACTTAGTATGCATCCCACCATAAAGAATGCACATATGGATAATCCTCTTGTTGCTTGATGTATTTTTGAGTCATATGTGCATACTTTATGAAAATCTCATTTTTTGCCTTATTTTGTGAAATCTCAATTGGTTGTCATCAATCACCAAAAAGGGGGAGATTGAAAGTGCATCTAGGACTCCCTTGTGGGTTTCGGATGATTTATGACAAGCAATTGGGATCCTAATCCTTTTGTTGAGATGAATGCAGGCAAATGATGAAAAATGAGCAAAATGCCAAAAAGAAAGGAAATGAGAAGCAAAGTGAATTTGAGCTCAAGGAGAAGAAAATAGTAGATTATTATGTATGGAGTGTGTTGAGGAAACACACCCAAGAGCTCAATCACTTTCAAGCACACACACACAATGCACAAAGTTATACAGGACCGGACTAGTCCGATAACAGCCGGACTAGTCCGATATCACATTCTGCACTAGATCGGACAAGTCCGGTCTCCACCGGACTAGTCCGATATCTTTCTGATCCACTTTGGACTAGTCCTTCCCAATGCGGACTAGTCCTCAACACAATGCACAAGTCACACAAAATCGGACAAGTCCGTTGTGATCCAGACTAGTCCGATGTTGTTTCTGATCCACTTCGGACAAGTCCGGTGTCTACATGGACTAGTCCGATATACACACTAATCTAAATCGGACAAGTCCTCCAAGTGCGGACTTGTCATCCTAAACACTTAGGGTTTCATATGTCCGGACAAGTCCGATGGCAATCGGACTAGTCCGAAGATTTGTAGTAGTGAAGTCGGACAAGTCCGTTTTCAACCGGACTAGTCCGTTTTCAACCGGACTAGTCCGATATTCCTGGACACTTAGGGTTTGCTACACACAGTACACCGGACTAGTCTGGTGACCACCACGGACTAGTCCGATCTTTCTGAACCCTAACGGTCACTTTTAGAAACCCCATACAAATAGAGGTGCACGGCCCACTTTTACAAAAGCACTCGAACCCTAGCGCCATCACACCTCCCAAGAGACTCAAAAACCACCTCTCTCCATGAAATTAAGTGCAAAATCGATCAATCTATTGAAGATCACTTCTAGATCACTGGAGAGACACTTGGCACACATCATTGAGCTCTTGGTTTGATTCTCTAACACACTCTTGCATTTCAATTTGTAATTTTCGAGTGTGTTATTGGTGGCTTTGTAAGTTGTAATCAAGGAAGCTCTCAACGTGTGAGAACGCCCCTTCAACTTGGTTATTTACCCCTTTGTGATTAGTGGAAGAGGATTGGCCTTCGTGGCGATCCGACGAGGGAAGGGTTGGAGAAGACCCGGTCCTTTTGTGGGCTCCTCAACGTGGACGTAGGTTGCCTTCGTGGTAGCCGAACCACGGGATAAAACTTGTGCCTTGTCCTTTTGTGTTCTTCATCTAAATTGATCAACTTAATCTAGGGTTTGATTTACTTTGTTCAATTTGAGTTAAATTGTTGAACAAGAGCCTTAATTGTAATACAATCTGACATACAACTATTAAACTGTCATTCAAGTTTATATTTCCGCTGCAAACATTAACGAATCAATCAAATTGACTGAACTTGATCAACTTAGCCCGTGAAAACTGGACTAGTCCGCACTTTACCGGACTAGTCCGATATCTCTAGTATTGACTGTGTTGTTGAGTGTTACAGGAACCGAGAAAAATTCAAAAAGGCCTATTCACCCCCCCTCTAGGCCTACATTCAGTGCTGCTACTAACATCTATGATTTTTCTACTTAGAAATAATTGGAAATTTCGACAGAATCTCCCCTTTAAAGTCACTAATCGCGGGCAACACAATGCAATTATAAAATCAATAACATCCACAAGTAGTAATAAGAAGCATCCAATCACCGTAACCGAAGTAAACATCCGAAAGAATCAAACGACCTCACGACAGTTATTAATAGCACAATAACTTGGTAAATAATTAATAAAGTGCATAATCTAATTTATGAATTGGTTGGTGTTCTTAAGTGTAGGTGCTACCCTCTTCCCATGCATGCTTCAATCAACGTGTACCTAAAAAACCAAATAAACACAAGAGTGAGTAAAAACACTCAGCAAGTACACTTAGAGCTTGAAGAATAATAGAATCAAATTGAATGAAACTTAGCAATACTTGAACTTGAAATGAAAAACAATGAAGTAGTAGTTTCCGTCTGAAACGGACGACACTTGAGTTCTCTTTAGCATTTACCGGTAATGCCGAGCAAGTGGAGCCAGCACTTACTCATAGGAACTTGAATATAAGAACGACTCCGGACTTAACCGGTACTTGAACGATAATTACATGAATAACTTGAATCTTGAAAATAAACAAAATAGAATCATGAAACAATTGAATCTTGAAACCTCAAATAACGAATTAAAAGTAAGAGAAAGTTTAATCACAAGCAATTCACGCATATTAGAATAGAGCCCTTCATACACTTGCCTTAACCTTGACGAGAACCTGCAAACGCTCTCTCTTTACTTCCAAGTCTGCGAAATTAACCTTCGCTTAGAACACCAGACGTGTAACTAAATTTGTACTACAACCTGATCAAACTAAATAAGGATGATATGAACCACTAAATATGTCAAAATTATCTATCTAATTGGACATATAAACCCGATTTAAATAATGACTAACTATAGTGGTGGGCAACCCAATACAGCAGCATACCAAACAATTAGCACCTACAGCAGCTAGTAGCCCACAAGCAGCATCGAACCAGACAGCAGTGACAATGGAAAGTAAAATACAATCAAATTAAGCAGCAGTAGTGGCAGCGATAAAATCCCACGGTGGCAGCAGCAAGGAGATTAGGCGGTTGCAGCAGCAATCAAATTAATGGGTGATAGCAGCAAGGTGATTAAACGGTTGCAGCAGATTCCAAAGTAAAGTAATCATAGCAGGGGTAGGAGCGGCACAGAATAAAGAACAAGAATTGGAGAGAAGTGAGATTGACAGGAGTAACGTGAGAGCTAATCAACCTGCAAAACTACTAGCACCTACGGCACCAGTTCCTTCTTCTCCCTTGTGTTCCCTTAGCCCAACAGCATGCAACTAATAGGGTGTAGATAGTACAGGTCAATTTTTTTCTTAAATCTACCCGCATCCAATGCTGCAGCCACGGTAGAGCACTGGAGGAAAACACGACAGCGGCAGTAGTGCAAGAAAAACAAATCAACTACATCAAGCGACGGCCTTCTCTCTGAATTGATTCGGCATGGCAGAGTAACCGGCAAGGGGCGGAGGCACCATACCACAGGAAGCAAGGTGGCAGAAACAAACCTTTTTTTTCTTCCTCACGACAAGCAGACCACCATGCCGTACCGGCGAGCTGAAGAGGTTGGAAACAGCAGCTGAGGAACTCTGATGGCGGCAGGTGGGGAGGAAAACAACGTTGCTGGTTGAGAGAGAAAAGGACTACTGGTTGTTTTCTTAGGAAAGTTAACCTAATATGTTATCCAATGGTCCAGATTAAATCAACTAATAGTCAGCTCATCCGACCTCCGAACCATGCATATGAGTAATGAAACAGAATCGTCTCGACATGTCCTACCCATCTATAGTCTCCGATCGCCCATCGGATCAAAGGTTCAAGGAGTCACACTTCGGTCAACCCTCCAGTGTCTCTCGTCACGAAGTTATTTTTTTCTGAAATCGTTTCGGTGAAGTCAATGCATTTACGAGCTCCAATCGTCCATCAAATTAATGGTTCAATAAGTCAAAGTGTGGTCAACCATTTGTATCCCTGAACTTTTTCCTAAAATGTTCAGGATATTTCATTCTCCCCCCCCCCCCCCAATTCAACAGAATTCGCCCTCGAATTCTTTATTATCACTATAGGGAAGAATGATACGAAATTGATAATTTGAAAAAAAAATCTATAAAGGCTCACCGGAGTTGAATGGTTCACGATATTTCTCTTGTATCTCATACTCAATCTCCTAGTTGGTTTCATGCTCAGTTTGGTTCGTCCATAAAACCTTCACAAACTTGAATGACTTGCGTCAAAGCACCGTCTCAGACATCTCCAAAATCCTCACACGACGAGATTTAACTGATAGATCTTGTTCCATAGTCGCTGGCTCTATGACTATGTGATGCTATGGATCCCTCACATACTTTCTCAACATTCAGATATGGAATACATTGTGAACTCCTCTCACTGACTCTGACAAACTCTAATTGACATGCCCATTTCATCACTCGTTGCTTGATAACAAAAGTTCCAATATATCTTGGACTAAGCTTTCCTTTGATATCAAATATCACAACACCTTTGGTAGGCGACACCCTTAAAAGAACCTCATCACCTTCTTGAAACTCCAAGTCTCGCCTTCTAATGTCAGCTTAGCTCTTCTACCTACTTTGTGCTGCCAGAATGTGTTCTCGAATCTCAGCAACTCGCTGAGTCGGTTGTTGAACCCAATCTAGATCCGAAACAGTTTTCTCACCAACCGCATCCCAACAAAGGGGCAACCTACACTTCTTCCATAAAGAGCCTCATATGGCGCACATCGAATGCTAGAGTGATAGTTGTTATTATAAGAGAACTCCACAAGAGGTAAGTGATCTTCCCAACTTCTTTGCCAAGATAGTACGCATGATCTGAGCATATCTTCCAGAGTTTGAATAGTACGCTCTGCTTGTCCATCAGTCTTAGGGTGAAATGCGGTGCTCATCCTTAGTGTTGTGCCCAATGCTAATTGTAAGCTCTCCCACAACTTGGAGACAAACATAGTATCGTTGTCTAAAACAATGGTGCGAGGTACACCATGCAGTCGCACTACTTCTCTCATATAAATAGGCACGAAATCACTCGCTGAACTAGTTGACCGAATAGGAATAAAGTGAGCAACCTTACTAAGACGATCAACTATCACCCAACTAGTATCTCGTCCTCTTGGGGAACGTGGTATGCCAACAACAAAATCCATAGCGATATCCTCCAACGGTCACACGGGAACTTCAAGAGACAGTAATTTCCCAGCGACACTCTTATGTTCAGCCTTCACTCGTTGGCAAACCCCACATGAAGCCACATACTTTGCTACATCCACCTTCATTATCTTCCACCTATAGATTTTCTTCAAAACATGGTACATCTTATTCTCTCCAGGATGTACGGTATAACAAGCACGATGTGCCTCCTTAAGGATATCCTCATTAACTTGAGATCATTGTTGCACACATAAGCGACCACGAAACTGAACGGCCCCAATGGCGTCCAAAGTGAAATCTCCTACTTTTCCTTCTTGAATTCGTTTGTCTAACATCTAGCAACAAGCGATCTCGTTTTTGTGCCTCTAAGACTTGTTCTGGGATATCTGATGATAAGATTAGTTGAGTCTCTACCTCCACAACACCAACATAGCAATAAGAAATATCCATTCACTCAAAATCAGCTATTAAGGAATTCATAGTAGGAGGAGTAGCTCTACGACTTAATGCATCATCCACCACATTTGCTTTACCAGGTGTGTAATAGATATTTAGATCGTAGTCCTTGATCAACTCCAACCATCTCCGTTGCCTCAAATTTAAGTCCTTTTGAGTGAATATATACTTCAAACTCTTATGATCGATGAAAATGTCACATGACTCCCCATATAAATAATGTCTCCAGAATTTAAAAACTACAGCAGCAAGCTCTAAATTGTGGGTGAGATAATTCTACTCATACGTCTTTAACTTTCTTGAGGCATAGACAATCACTTTTCCTTCTTGCATAAGTACACAACTAAGTCCCACGCGAGAGGCATCTGAATAGACAGTGAAACGTCGACCAGGCTGAGGAAGGGCAAGGATAGGAGCAGTAAACAACTTCTCCTTCAATAGTTGGAAGCAACACTCACCTTCTTGAGTCCACAAGAACTTGACATTCTTTTGAGTAAGTTGTGTCATAGGCTTAGCAATGCGAGAGAAATCCTTTACAAAGCAACGGTAATAACCTGCCATACCCAAGAAACTCCTAACATCCTTGACATATGTTGGTCTTTCTCATTCAACTATTATAGAAAATTTGCTTGGATCCACTGAGATGCCATGTTGATTAATTACATGACCTATAAAGCCATCTTTTGCAAGCCAGAACTCGTACTTCTTCAATTTCGCGTAGAACTTATGGCTTCTCAGAGTCTCAATAACTCTCCTCAAATGCTTCTCATGTTCTTCTTCGGTCTTGGAGAAGACAAGTATATCATCAATAAAGACCACTACAACTCTTCCAATCCATGAAGCATATTATTCATCACCTCCATAAAATATGTGGATGCATTAGTGAGCCCAAAAGACATAACTTTGAACTCATAATGGACATACATGGTAGAAAAATGGTCTTCTCAATACCCTCCTCTAGAACTTGAATTTTGTTGTAGCTAGATTGAAGGTCAATCTTAGAAAAGACTCTGGCTCCTATTAACCAATCGAACAACACATCAATGCGAGGTACTGGTACTTGTTCTTAATCGTCACAACATTTAAGTCATGATAATCCACACACTTACGCCAACTTCCATCTTTCATCTTAGTGAACTTGGAGCTTGCCAAGGTGAAATACATCAGTGTGTCAACTTCTTAGCCAATAGATCATCCAACTCCTTCCTCAACTCCTCTTGAAAAGGATGAGATAATTGGTATGGGGACAATGGATACAAGATAAGCATCAGGTATAAGATCCATGTGAAACTCGACTTCTCGCTTAGGTGGCATTCCAGACACCTCATGAGGGAAGACATTAGCATAATCTCGCACTACTAGAATGTCCTTAATCACCACTGACTTTGTCGGCTTCTAAACAAGGCTTCATAGAAAGTCTATCTTTACATAACAACGACTAGGAAAAAGATTTGCCATCACAGGAAAATAACGAAGAGGTGCATCCATTTGAAAAGTTATAATCTTCCCAGATAGTACCTCTAGTGTAACAGTCTTCCAAAAATAAGATATAATGGCTCGATAGCGGCATAGTCAATCCATGCCAATGATAACATTAAAAACTGATAGTGGAATCACCATAAGATTAGCTACGAATTCATCACCTTCTATGAAAATAGTGCAATCAGGACACACAAGTGAACTAGAAACCAAGCCTCGAGGAAAATTAGCAAGAACCGATTCAGATATGTCTTGACTAAAATATTTATCTTTCTTGCAAAATCAAGGAAAATGAATAAATATGTGACACTCGACTCAAAAGAGCATGAGTATCACGGGAGTCAACAATGAAAGTACCTGAAACCACATGTAGAAGACTCAAAGAAGAAGGTATAGACATGTTGTAGAATCCAACAGGGGTGGAAGTAGATTTAACCGCAATGTATTGAGTGGATTGAGCTAGAAAATTGGAAGGAGCATGTAGTTGCAGGGAAACATTTTAGGAAAAAGTTTAGGGATACAAATGGTTGACCACACTTTGACTTACTGAACCATTGATTTGATGGACAATCGGAGCTCGTAGATGCATTGACTTCACCGAAACGATTTCAGAAAAAAATAACTTCGTGACGAGAGACACTAGAGGGTTGACCGAAGTGTGACTCCTTGAACCTTTGATCCGATGGGCGATTGGAGACTATAGATGCGTAGGACATGCTGAGACGATTCTGTTTCATTACTCATATGAATGGTTTGGAGGTCGGACGAGCTGACTATTAGTTGATTTAATCTGGACCATTGGATAACATATTAGGTTAACTTGCCTAAGGAAACAACCAGTAGTCCTTTTCTCTCTCAACCAGCAACGTTGTTTTCCTCCCCACCCGCCGCCATAAGAGTTTCTCAGCTGCTGTTTCCAACCTCTACACCTCGCCGGCACGGCATGGTGGTCTGCTCGTCGTGAGGAAGAAAAAAAAAGGTTTGTTGCTGCTGCCTTGCTTCCTGTGGTCTGGTGCCTCCACCCCTTGCCGGTTACTCTGCCATGCCGGATCAATACGGAGAGAAGGCCGTTGCTTGCTATAGTTGATTTGTTTTTCTTGCACTACTGCCGCTGTCGTGTTTTCCTCCGGTGCTCTACCGTGGCTGCAGCATTGGATGCAGGTAGATTTAAGGAAAAAATTGACCTGTACTATCTACACCCTATTAGTTGCTTGCTGTTGGGCTAAGGGAACACAAGGTAGAAGAACGAACTGGTGCCATAGGTGCTAGTAGTTTTGCCGGTTGATTAGATCTCACGTTACTCCTGTCAATATCACTTATCTCCAATTCTTGTTCTTTGTTTTCTGCCGCTCCTACCCCTGCTATGATTACATTACTTTGGAATCTGCTGCAACCGTTTAATCACCTTGCTGCTATCACCCATTAATTTGATTGCTGCTGCAACCGCCTAATCTCCTTGCTGCTGCCACCGTGGGATTTTATCGCTGCCACTACTGCTGCTTAATTTGATTGTATTTTACTTTCCATTGTCACTGCTGTCTGGTTCGATGCTGCTTGTGGGCTACTAGCTGCTGTAGGTGCTAATTGCTTGGTATGCTGCTGTATTCGGTTGCCCACCGCTATAGTTAGTCATTATTTATACCGGGTTTATATGTCCAATTAGATAGATAATTGTGACATATTTAGTGGTTCATATCATCCTTATTTATTTTGATCAGGCTGTAGTACAAATTTAGTTACACGTCTGGTGTTCTAAGCGAAGGTTAATTTCGCAGACTTGGAGGTAAAGAGAGAGCGTTTGTAGGTTCTCGTCAAGGTTAAGGCAAGTGTATGACGGGCTCTATTCTAATATCCATGAATTGCTTGTGATTAAACTTTCTCTCACTTTTAATTCGTTATTTGAGGTTTCAAGATTCAATTGTTTCATGATTCTATTTCGTTTATGTTCAAGATTCATGTTATTCATGTAATTATCGTTGAAGTACCGGTTATGTCCGGAGTCGTTCTTATATTCAAGTTCCTGTGAGTAAGTGCTGGCCCACTTGCTCGGCTTTACCGGTAAATGCTAAGGATAATTCAAGTGTCGTCCGTTTCAGACGGAAACTACTACTTCATTGTTCTTCATTTCAAGTTCAAGTATCGCTAAGTTTTATTCGATTTGATTCTATTATTCTTCAAGCTCTAAGTGTACTTGCTGAGTGTTTTTACTCACTCTTTTGTTTATTTGGTTTTTTAGGTACGCGTTGATTGAAGCATGCATGGGAAGAGGTTAACACCTACACATAAGAACACCAACCAATTCATAAATAAGATTGTGAACTTTATTAATTATTTACTGAGTTATTGTGCTATTAATAACTGTCGTGAGGTCGTTTGATTCTTTCGGATGTTTACTTCGGTTATGGTGATTGGATGCTTCTTATTACTACTTGTGCATGTTATTGATCTTATAATTGCATCGTGTTGCCCGCGATTACTGACTTTACCGGGGAGATTCTGTCGAAATTTCCAATTATTTCTAAGTAGAAAAATCTTATATGTTAGTAGTAGCGCTCAAGGGAGTTTAAACCTGGGGCGTTATAGTTGATATGGATGATATCGTTTTACTGGGGTTTTGCAACATGGTTATGTGAGGTGCTCACGTAAGAAGTTGTCTTCATAACTAATTTGAGTCAAGTCGCGAACTTGGGCTCGAAAGTATTGGTTGTTTATTCATGTGTAGGTGTTGATTGAGTTGAAGACATGGCTGGTGATAGGATCCTTTGGAATAGTCTCAGGGAGGAGATGAGGTTCCAACAACCAAATTCAGGAGGAATTGTGGTTGAGCGGGTCAGGAGGTCGCGCAGGATGTTTGAATCAAGGGCAGCGCATATGAAGGTTACTGGACATCGAAGGAAGGTGTTCACACGTATGCATGCGGTGGATGACGTGGCAACATGGTTCTGAAGATGGTCTAAGGAAGGAAATATATGGTTGGAAGGATCGGATCGTATCAGTTGATGACTTCGGCTGCGATTGAGTCGTGATTGACTCAAATATGGAATGATTTGAGTTGATTATGGTAGGATTTCGTGTGGGTCACGAATTTGAGTTGTTTTAGGAATGTGGGATACGTTGCTAAGGTGTTTGGAAGTCTTAATATTGCTTCTATCTACGTATAGAAGAGTCTTGAGCAGTTATGGAAAGTTACGATTCGTGAATTAAGTAGGATTAGAGTCCTAGTTAGGTTTGGGTTGGCCTAAGGGCTGGTTATATAAGCAAGGGAGGCCAGAGCTCGGTGTAGACGAAATTTGTGCTGTTCCTCTTGTGTGCTATTGAATAAAATTCGTAGTTGAAAGGAACTTTTGTGCCTTGTTCGTCTGACCTGTTTTCTTCAAGTCTTTCTCATCGAGTTTCTGCACAGCATTATCTTTGTTTGGTGGTTTTATCATAACTCGAGTTTTACGGATCCGATTGACATGATTCTTTTTGTGTTGTTTTCAAAACTTAATTTTATATCATCTTTCAAAATTTTACGGTCATTGGATTTGTGGTTTTTGATCTACATGAGTTTCTTTGCAGTGCTCCAGAACTATTTTTTACTCGATAGGACCGATTGACCTTTGTTCGATCTTTCGATTGTAACATGAGTTTCTCTCGACGGATTTGAGTGATTCTTGTTGTATCGACTTCATGACTTGATCTCTCTGATATCTATCACTTTTGTCATGGTGAAACACGTTTAGATTAGTCCCACACACGATTTCTTTAACATATCATTTTTCCGTCGAGGAGTTTTCATTGCTTCCGCTGAAAAAGTTATAATCTACCATTCACCCTCCTCTGGTAGCTTTTCATGTGCTCTTCGATCCTACACATGGTGTTCCACCTCGGGCATGGGCACCTCTGGAGCAGTTACTTCCGGGGCGGTCGTTGGATCTTCACCTGAAGCCACTTCCACCACCGGCTCGAACGCTAGTACATCAACTATCTCCGGCTCGGCAGCCGGAGCTTCAACAACTTCCGGATCGAGGGCCGGAACTTCAAGTTCCAATGACTCAGTTGCCTAGGCATCAACGACCTCCGGCTCAAGGGTCAGAGCTTCTGGCACCACTGACTCACCTACTGGTTCAGCAAAAACTTCTAGCACAGTGACCGGAGCCTCGGCCACCTCCGATTCTGAAGCCAGAGCTTCCACCATGTCCACGCTCGGCGTCGGAGCTTCAGTTGCTGGTGCCGCCGCTACTAGAGCATCTTCATGCACGTCTCCCCCTTGGTCCGGCGCTACCAAGGGAGTCTCTGGCATCGACTCTAAATCTAGATCCACGACAGCTGGTGCCGGAGCGGCTGTGACCTTAGCCACCACTTGAGGAAACTCGAGGATTGGAGCTGGAGCTTCCGCTAGCACTGTTTTGGCTGCTGCAACAAAGGTGGAGCTTCAGACCTCGTCTTTGATGCTCTGCAGTCGAAAGATTGTAAGATTCAAAACATGAAAAAAAATAAGAATGGCAAATCAAGGTGAAAAAGCAAAGCTTACCTTGGGAAGCTACCGCTCCAATCGGCGCGAAATCTCTTCGCCGGAAGCTCAGAGCTGAAGCCTGCTGTTGCTGGCGTAGCGGGGGCTCCGAAATGTTGTCCTGAACCCATCGTCGTTGTTGGCATTGACCCCGCCGGGGCCTTTCTTGGCTGGGAAGGACTACCGGACCTAGAGCCCATAGATGGTGCCAAGACCAGAGTCAACTGTATGGAATTGGCACCTCTTGAGGATGCTTGCACCGGAGAAGGTGTTGCCGTAGAAGATGTCCCTCGTCGGGAAGAGGGGGCAGTCGTAGATGGAGCAGACCTGATGGAGCTCCCATCAGCGTGCCTCAGCTTCCTCTTTCAACTGGAAGATTCAGCTGGCTCCTTGCCCTTGCCCTTGTCGACGTCATCAACTTTTTGGCTCAGGGTAGGGGCGACCACCTCCTCGAAAGCTCTGGGAATCACAATCCTGGAGGTCCTGCGCTTCTCCACCTCACCAAGGTCATCTAGCACCGGCATCTTCCTCTGGAGCTCCCTACTGACCTCTGGAATCATGTTGAGAGCCAATAAAGCAGTCGGCGGAGTCAAGGCATCATCGGCGATAGACCCGTGCTGAAGTTTCTTGAGATGGATCCTCAAAGCTTCGTCATCCAAGTTGGATTTCAAACCAGTTTCAATCTGGTCATCATCCATCACACTATTGAAGGCACAGGCAAGCTTCTCCCTTCTCCTCAGCAGAGCCCACCTGTTCACCAATAAATTTCCGAAGACCATCTGAGGGGGTCACTCCACCCTCCACACATTCTTGGATTCTGGCTAGGACAGGCTTGAACGCATCCGACAGCTTTGGAACTACATTCCAAGTATCGGTGTCGACGTTGGGGAGTCCATGGGGCAGCTCCAGCCTATCGTGCTCCTCCACAGCAATAATGACCCAATCGTTCTTCCAGTCATCCCATTTGCTGGAGGGGGACAACTTCAAGTACTTGAAAGGGCAATTCTTGCGCTTCACAAAGTAGTAGAAGCCAAGCAGCTCAGTCCCCTTGTCGGTGGTATGGACAGTGAAGAAGGTCTGGAACAGCTCGATGCGGGGAGGCACGCCCACCCACATCTCGTAGAAGTGGATGAAAGTCGCCACCAGCTGAAGAGAGTGGGGGGCGAGATGATGCAGTTGAAGGCCATAGAAGTCCAGCAACATTAAGATGAAACTTGAAAAAGGCAGGATTAGTCCCACCACGACGTACGCTGAGACGTACACCAACTCGCAGCGGTGCTCCTTCTTGAAGGGATATTGCCGACATGAATCAAATGGTTGACGGAGTCACTGGACCATCCCATGAAAGTCTGTACCTTCATCATATCATCCTTGCTCTTGTTGCGGCTTTTGGGAAGACCTAACTCCATCGCGGCAAAGTGGATCAAAAGAAGAGAAAGCTAGGCAATCATTGGGAGGATGTGAGCGCGAGTTGGATCAGAGGCATAAAGAGTCCTCAAATCGTGCGGACTTTCCTTCTTAAGTAAGCCTCCACGACGCTTGGATGGAAACTGCAATGAAAGCAAGGCCACATTACAAAGAATCTACCGCGTCAATGATGAATGGTCCCGGGGCCACCCCGATGAAGAAGTCGAGGTTATTAACCCAGGCGAACCATTGTCATGATGGGTGGCAGGGAAGCCCGAGGGCAGCAGTCTAACAAGGCGCTCAGAACCGGTACGGTTTTTGTATTGGGAGCTGGCGACCTTCAACTGCTTGAGATCCACACTCAAAGATCTCATCTGCCGCATTCAAAACAAGCCACGCGGCGATGGTTTAACCCTATACCATCGCCCCAATGGTACATCAGAAGATCTATGAAGTTGTAGTGCAGGAATCGAGGATGACCCCACCTCTGGTAGAATAAATTAACCCAAGGAGTTTCTCCCAGAGGTGGGCTTGGGGGCCACTGTCGGTACCCAGCGTACCGAGTACCCTATGATATTACAGGAAGTACAAGGGAGTTCCACCTGTCAGAGCCGTAGACCTCCGAAGGCCCCACGTGTCACACGACACTGGACTCGCCTCGTTCATAGGGGTAGCTCCGGCATTACCACGTGTATATAAGACCGGAGCTAAACTCCCTACATAGGGAAGCTCCGTGCTTAACACGTGTCCAGTGATCCCGGACCTAAGCCCCATTAGAAGGAAGCTCTGGTGCATCCACGTGTATAGCAGCTCCAGACCTACCTCCCCGCGGGGGAAAGCTCCGAAGTCGCCACATATTGAGCCTCCGGACCTACGCTACCAATGGGAATACAAACGGATCTCCAAAGGCATAAGTATTCAAAGGACACTTATCCCTACCATTACAAGGCCTGATTATGTGCCATTAATACAATATTAATGGTGCACGATCAAAAGATCCTTAATACTGGTAACGCTACCATTTTGGTATTGGGATGGGTTGGTACTGAATATGGGATGGTATTATGATTTATGGCATTGGATATGGTTAATGGTAATGAGAAATCTGGATCATGGATGATGGTAATGAAATATGGACTGGTATTATGATAACTACATGATTTATGATGGGTTTACTTCACATACATATAATATATTGCTTTTCAAATGTTTTAATTTACTTTTTAGCACTTAGTCTTTATTATATTCGTCATTTGTATGAACTACATGTCATACTTTCTACACTTATTGAGTACGACATGTACTCTCCCTTGCAATTCCCCTACCAACACTTACAGGTCAGGATTGGGAGTATAACATTAATGATGCGCAGTTCTAGATCGTGTCTGCCGTCAGCTTTGCCTGTGGTGTTGATTGGAGTTGCGCTATCCCTTATGCCTATTTGCTTAGCTGTATAGTTACTTATTTAGTTATTTCTGCTGCATTAGTTCAAACTCGTCATTAATAATCATTAGAACTTGTATTCGAGGATATTATGAATTGTGTAATAAAAGTGCTTAATAAATCTTGTTCTATTGTAATTTTCTGTATATCTTTTTACGGATGCACTCGTGTATGTGTGTTGAACGTCCTCGGAACACATATACGTTCACTTAGTTTATTTTCGTAACCGAGTGACACAAATTGGTATCAGAGCCATAGGTTGACCGTAGGACGCAGTCTATACAAAATGGACACTTTAGAGCACAAAGGAGCACTCAGGAATCGATGTGGTTTTGCTTTGTGTGCTGATTGCTATGTATTGCTACTTGTGTTCTTAGTAGAGGATTGTGAGATGCTTTAGCATTGCCATGTCCTCATAGGCTTGTATAGTTAGTTGCTTAGTTTCATATCCCTTGATGCATATAGTTGGGGACATTTTCTAAATTCTTATCTCTTGCTTTTCTTTAGATGGTGAGGACTCGCAACCAGAGGGATGGCAATGATGAGGAGGAGAACAATGGAGCACCCCAGAACAACAGTGGACAAGGACCTGCCCAGGGAGCTATCTACCTTGAGCAGTTATTGGCTATGCAAAACCAGCTCATGCTAACCATGATACAAACTATGGGACAACTGCAGGCTAATAACAACAACAATCAGCCTCACATGCCTCCATCGCCGCCCCCACCACCTCATAAAGGATTGGGGAGTTCATGAGGACCAGGCCACCGACCTTTGCTCAAGCTGCCGATGTAAAATCCCAGTTTTTCCCTTAATATGAAGTTCAACTATCAGTTTGTTTTCAACCATAATTGAGATCAAATGTGGTTGTGCATTTGAACTTGAGATCATTAAGAATTTTTCTTTCACCCATTCTTAAATTTTATTAACATAAGGGATGAACTTCACCAATGACCTTATAATAATTTAAGTGACCTTTCTACAAGTTTTGGAATTTTTATTGAATAAAAATTTCTAGGACAAATTACTATGCAGTACTAAATATATTAAATTCATTTGAATATAGCACTGTACAATTAGGCCCTGCCAAAATATTCAAATCTGAGGCCATAAATTTTTCCCTGGCCTCATAATATTCCAAATAGACTTCCTGCTAAGTTTTAAGATTTTTGAATTCCATTTGCCCTTTTATTTGAGACGCTTAGCAAATTCAAGCCATATTTAGAATTCAACTTTTGAACTCTGTTCAACTTAGTTGAACATCATGATTTTAACACACCTTAAGGTCAGCATAACTTGCTTGACCTATCCACAGATTTTCAAAATTTTTGAAGCTCAATTGCTATTTAACTCAGTGGCCCATTGAATTTCATCCAAATTCAAATTCAAATTTGAAATTCAAGTGAAACTTGACCAAATTCGAAATCCAATTTCAGAATCAAGTTCCATATATTTATTTGAGCCACCCCACAAAAATCTAGAATTTTTGGATCAAGTTTGGTATGAGAATTGAAGTTGCAGAGAAGGGAAGAGGATAAGGGGAGGTGGGACCCACTATCAGCCTCACAAACTCGGTTGAACCGACAGACACCGCGACACGGCATGCAAGCCACCGAGCTGCGTGCTTGCTTGCGCCGTGGCAAGCTCCCCTCGTCCCTCCATGCCTAGTTATACCCCCCTGTCTGTCGGGGTCGAGCTCCTTCTCTGTTTCCCGCGATAGCTGCCGCCCTCTGTTCGTCGAGTTTTGGCCAGAGATTGAAGCCGTTTCTCACCGAGCTATGAGTAGATAAAAGTCTTGTCACAACATCCTCTATGTGTTCTATTTGGTCACTGATCCTGACATAGCTTCTACTTGAGGTATTTCGAAGTTTTCCGGTCGCCATCGAGGAAGCCGCTGGGAACCTTCACTGCCTCACCATCGAGCTCTGATTCTCGTACGTTTCCAGTCTCGATCCTTTAAGCAAAAAGGTTTGCAATCCTCTCTAGTTTATGCTCACCAAATTGAAGCCCATGACATGAACTGTAGCTCGAGTTTTTATTCGATAACTGAATCGTTGTTCAATAGAACAGCAAGGCTTCGTGCTTAAATTCATTTCATTCTTGCAATCATTCTTTAATCTGGTTAGAAGATAGCTCCTATATATCCTGGCGCAACTCCCTGCCCAAGAGCCCCAAATGTTATCAACCAAGCACCTTAGATTTCTAGATTTTGCGACCGCCGGTTGAAAAACTGTACTTCGCCGTCGAGCTTATAACGCACGGTTCTTTCCTCTCTTCCCTAGTCCAGATCCTTGATCCTTGAAGTCCCAGGAAGCTTTTGGAGAAGTTCCCGACTTGTTTGAGCTTCAGTTGGGTGAGTTCAAGCATGCCCGATCTCTCACCGCCGCCGCCGTCCCACGCATTGTTCCGGTCCGTTTCATCCGATGCCAACCTCACCGACGTGCTCGGCGCCCCCGAAAACCCCCCATGCAGCGATTCTTGGAGAGTTTAGCGCAGCGGTTTGGCCGGCGGCAAGATCGCTGGCGACCTACCGCCGCGGGCGCCAGCCCAAGGTTGCAGAAAACCTGTGGAGCCCACGTGTTAGTCGCTGCGGGATCTGGGTGTGGCCGAGGATCTGGTTTGGCTACGTGGGTTAACCCCGTGGCCCCCGGTGCGTCCCTGCTGCGATTGGTTGGTTTTAAATCAGTGGGCCCGGCTGATTTATTTAAATGTTTCCCTTTAGAAAATAATTCCAAGATTTAACGAAAATTGGAAAATCCATAACTCTCAGTAGAATTGTCCAAAAATTTCCAAATAAATTTTGTTAGAACCGCCATGAAGAATAATTCCCAGTGATTCACTTGTATTTGTATGAAAGTCCATAGAAATTTATCCATAATTAAGATAATCAAAATACTCATAGAATTCATTCCTACAATTCCGCTTTTTAGAAAATTCCCAAATTTGGGCAGGACACTCTCCAAAATTCACTTGATCTCCAGTAAAAATTTCAAGTTCATTAGACATCATTTACTGGATTGGTCGGTGTTCCAAATCTCTATCTAGTTATAAATTGAGAAAAATACAAAAATCGATTTCAGAAATTTGCCCAAATTTGTAAAATCAGTTTCTCCCTGTAAGAAGCTTAGAAAATTGTGAAACAAATTTTCCTAGAACTTGTGAGACCCCCTCTACATAGTACAACGATTGGTAGCCATGATAGATCTCCAAGATTTCAACCAAAAATTAGAGAAAGTTATTGCTTACCATAATTTTTAGAACAACAAACTTCCTTGATCATCTCCTGTTCTTTGCAAGAGTCCTCACTATGGTCACTAGTATCTACCATAAAAGTTCCAAGGCCAATTAAGAGCATTATCTTATTTTGATCATAAGATACTAGCTTATGACCTTAAGCATATTGATTATTTTCAAAGTTATTCATATATAGTATATGCATATCGTGTAGTAGCTGAAGTCGAGGAGAAGCCGGAAGCTTCGGAAGTCCGGCTGCTAGAAACTAACATAGACTCAGACTCGCATTCAGGGAAGCCCAGTTTGCATTTAAGTTCCTTACAGTGTTTTTGCAGTTTTCATTCACCTTACGTCTTCAGATGTTTGTGCATTATGTTTATGGTGTTTGACATCCAATTGCATGGCCCAAGAATCCCATGGTGTCTTGGGTAGGTCTACAGCCTGTTGAGTAGAAATTGCTACGCTTATGCTCATAGGAATTCGATAGAAGTTGAGTAGTTGGAATCTACTCGCGAGATAGGAATTTCATCACATGGGATGAATTGGATCAAGAAATGGTTTATGAATATGAAATTAAGACCGAGCAGCAGATAGGATGTAGCGAGACGTGGTCTCACGTGCGTATCCCTACTTGTGTCGATTGATGACCATTTCGTGTGCGGCCCTGCTGGACAAGCTTGAATTGTACCGGCGACATATTGGAGAAATGGGCTCCAGTAAACTGACGTAGCTTGATACTAGTTTGTCGAGGCATTCCATTCCGTTTTATAGGTGTGGTTTGAGGGCAGCAAGGTGTATATTAGCTGGTGGGCACGGCAGAGTACGCCCCATGCAGTGACCTCCTGCTCATGACGAATCGACCGGTTCGACATTCGAGTGTTAGTGAAAGGTGGCCATATACGACTAGTACTGAAGTATTACGTAGGTACTGCTGTAAGTGCTCACTGACATTTCCGAAAGTGTGTATGTGTCGTGTTGTTCCGAGTGTATCTTGATTGCAATCATTGTCCCTTGCGGTAATAGAGTACCACTTGTTCACTGCGCTGTGACGTAGTAAATACTGAAGAAGTCAGGAGAATACGATGTATTAAATTACAATTGCTTTGCAACCTTGTATGGCGTAGCGATAGTACAATTAAAAGTTTACAGTTTCCCCATACTTTACCCATAATAGCATTATGTGCTTTGTGCATGTCATATCATCGGCAAAGTGTTTCTTGTTTGATTTTGGAGTCTATAATGTGCCGTGTCTGAAGAATGTCATGTGCTACTTAAAATATGGATATAAGGATCCACTTGTAGGCGAGTCCTTTATGCTATTCCTTACCTATGCTTAGTATTCACCCTACATATGTCTAGTGAGACGGGTTAGTCTTGCTGAGCCTTAAGCTCACGTTTGCAGTTAACAAGGTTTTGCGGATTATGCGACTGATGATGGGTTCAACGATGAGGCTGCACCCCCTCCAAGGTTTACAACCGAGTGGGAACCCTGCACGCCGCCATAAGTTGGGTGTTGCTAGTGCGAAGTATCCAGGGCATGGATGACTTTGCTTTTGCATAGCTAGTGCTGAGAGCGTAGCTATGATGTATAATTCTCTTTCCTTTCATTTAGTATTGTAAAACTTCCACTGTGTTTATAAATAAAGACTTGGTATTGTAATTTGTTCTCGTTCTTTTCTTGTATACTGTTGGGTATCGCATCGCACGACACCACCCAATGAGATCCTTTGAGGTCGGGATTCTGGTCCCCACAGACATGGTATCAGAGCATCTTTGGGAACTGCGTACTTCAAAAGAGCATATTTTCAAAACTTAGGATTTTTGAGTGAGGAATTAGCTATATGCCCATATAAGGAGTATTATTAGTATAAGACACAAAGGTGGTAAACTAACTTATGTGTTATTAATTCTGTAATGACGCTCTGACGTCAGGTAAGAAGTAAGGTATGCCACTATAAGTGGGTCAATTGTGGTAAGCTCACTATGCGAGAGGTAGCATGGAAATCTTTCCCTAGTTTGGCACAGAAATGTTAAAAGGAGTCTCTGAAGCTTTCTATGTTTCTGAGAACCTATGACACGCGGTACCGCTGCGTGCTTCAAAGTTAGTGGGAGACCCCGTCAGGTGGTGTATAACCCGATAGTATGCATCTCTAGAACTATTCATGTTCTATGGGAGCATGCGAAACACGTATGCCCGAGCGTGTATAAGCTGGTTCATGCGGGAGTCCTTGCTGTACAGACGTAGTACAACCATGTACCTCGAGACATGACATCGCTCGAGGGCGACTCACACCAGAGTCCTATGCATTTACTTTCATATATATGATTATTGTGACTGCCTGTCGTGTGTCCCCGTGCTGCCCTTGAGGTGTGAAGGTGTGAAAGGGGATTGTTTGTCTTCTGCAGCATTGACTACGGTAGCGACCCGTGTAGAACACGTTTACGAGTGAATGATACTAGGGCCACCTATAAATGTATCAAGAAATACTGGTTAAAATTTTCTTTGGTGAGGCACGTAGTACCGTCAGTATAGACTTTGATAGTTGACCATCCCCAACGACATAATGGATGCATTATATTTTGGAAAGTCTGACTATCAGGTGCTGGTAGGTTGGACTCCGCAAAATGAGTTTCGACTCGACAAAGGGTTAGAACCAAGGTTCTTGATTTCTGGCTGAAGTTTTCTCAACTTCGCATGGTTGTAATCTTGGTTATTTAGGATTAAAAATAGGGGTATGCTATATGGATGGAAAGCTCTAGAAGACCTCTACAACTTTCTGTTAACCATCACGGCATAAAAGCTTGATAACCTATTGAATTTCGGGGTATGCTTAAACTGCTCCAAATGACCCTACCATTGTACCAGTCTCTATATCTTTGCAATAACTCACTGTAGAAAAATATTCTGCCTTATTTTGATACATATCTGAAAATAGTAGAAGGATATATACAGTTTTGTTATTTAAAGTTTTTCCTGATTTGAATTCGAGGCAATTCAAATTTCGAGCTCAAAACAGTGAACTGCAAGGCTGCTGTTCAACAATAGTCAGTTCATCTGCCAAGTTTAGATTGCTCTAGCTTTTGATCCAGAATAGTAACATGGTCATATATATACATTTCTGGAAATCTAAGGAAGTCCTCTATCAACTTTATATTGCACGCATGGCCTGAATCTTGGTATAGCTGTGTTTAATTCCTATGGTCGCAAACATGGTTCTGGCAGACCAGAACTTGAAACAGTTTGCACATAGTTTCGAATTAGCACACTATACCTATATAACAAATGTTTCATGGCCGAAATCTTTTACTTCTGGATTGTTAACTTGATTTTATATGATGTTTATTTTGTCATTACCTCAATATATTGTCATGATATACCTGTATAAATTGTGGAAACTACCACATATACAGGGGAGGTTCTGTCAAAATTTCTAGAAAACTTGGGTCAACTTTAAACCTCTATAAATTCTATTTCCTAGCTCACCTGGAGCTTTATGAGTACAATCTGGAAAGGTTGTAAAGTATACTAGAACTTTTGTATTGAACCCAACATCTGGTTCTGACGTTTCCTGTATAAGAATATTGAATTTGTACAGGAAGGTTAGCTGGAACAGAACTGTGTTGGGGTTCCAGGGCGTTGTTTCCTTTGGCAGTTGAATTTGAATTCGTTTTCATAATTTATTTATCACATCCATGATCTGATTTTCAACATAGTTGTTTTATTTGAGTATTTGAATCATTCAAATATTTATTTATAGATGGCAGATGTGATGATGCTATTACCGGACGGATGGATATTTTCCACTTGCGCTAGCCGTCCGGGCTTCCCGAGTATGCTACGGGAGGTGCTCCAACAGTTTGGCTTCATCGAGATGCCATGCTATTGGGGTCAAGAAACGATTGACAGAGGCATTCTGTCATGCACCATCTTTATCGACATACCTGCTAGTCCACGTCGTTATGGATGGGCTCCTTTTTCGGTTACTATCGAGGGAGCTCATTTGGAAGACACTTGGGCAATCACAGAGGGCGAGGCGCTTATGAAGCTTTGCGAGCTTCATCAAGATTCCATGGCTGGGACTCAAATTGCTCTTATTCTGGTCCGTGTTGTGGCTTGTTTTGAGTGGCAGCGTCGTATGGTTGCAGCCTATACACCGTATGGCGACACAACCTCGACGACACTTGGGACGTATGCGGCTGCATCCAATATGGTGGTTCTTACTCAAGGTGCAATTATTCAGGAGCAAGTCGAAGCCTAGAGGCAAGCGACTGACCGGGGAGATACTTTTTATTATATTAATGAAAATCTACGTTCGTTCCTAGCTCCAACAAATCACCGGCTGAATAAGTGCGAGAGTCAGCTGCATTACGCTCGCATTAGACTACTGAAGGCTCGTGCCGAACAACGGCAAACTCACAATGAACTGCAGGAAGCTCGTGATGAGTTGCAAGCGAGTCAGTTAGAGGTGCAACAACAGTAGGAGCAGCTGTTGGTAGTCACTGAGGAACGAGACACAACCATTGAGGCAGCTCAGAATTGGGAGTATGGGGCAAAACAACTTCAGGATAATGTGATTGAGGCCGAAGCACAATTGCAACCAGTGGTGTATCCACCGGCTCATGATATACCACTGAATATGGGTGAACCAGTGCCTTCGAATGATGAAGGGGAAGGAACAAGATCCCGAGGAACCCGTGTACGTCGAATAGGACGTATCAAAGGGGGATGGGGCAGCACTTCTTCAATCACCGGGCAACGTATAGTTTAGTAGTTGCTCGTGTTTATTTTGTGGCCATGTTTGTGTCATACTAAGAATATCAGTGGGTATGTATAAGATGACAAGATCTGTATGACATCTCATGGGGACCAAGTATGGTAGAGATGCACTTCCGTAGTGGGAGTCGTCATTTTGGAGTTCACTACAGAAAGTGCATCTAGGATCCCCGTGGGTTTTGGATGATTGATGATGACAATTAAGTAACTAATGAGCTCAATGATCTTAATCACAGGTGTGGACTCAAGAAGAATCACGAACCCTCGAAAAGGAAAAGGATGGAAACGGCTGTGTCGACTCAAAAATTAGAAACTAGGGTTTCTAGCGTATCGAGTTTAGACTAGCTGTATATGTATGAGGGTGTGTGCGTAAAGTGCATTGAGATCAAGTTGGGAGCTCAAAGCGGGTTAGAGATCAAAACCCATTGAGAGAAGAGTGCTAGAGTAGTCTGTCAGGAGTGGCCGGACTAGTCCGTGTTGGTGGCTGGACTAGTCCGCTCCTAGCCATCCTAGTCCGTTTTCAGGTGGACTAGGAGGTTCTGACTGACTTCGGACTAGTCTGTAGTGGGACGGACTAGTCCATTGTAGTCATGGAGTAGGTTTTCAGGACTAAGTCCCAAAACCTCGGACTTGTCTGTTTTAGTCCGGACCAAGAGGTCCTTACTAAGAACAGACTAGTCCACTCTAGGTGCGGACTAGTCCGGGTTTGTGAGAGTTGGGTTCTTTAGAGACTAAGTCTGGGAGGCCGGACTAGTCTGTGGTCTCTAGACTAGTCTGTTTTCACACGGAACAAAAGGTTCTGTGTGAGATCGGACTAGTCCGGTTTGGAGCGGACTAGTCCGTTATGATATGACCATTTGAATTTGATTTTGGCGGGTAGCGTGACGATTGCTACGTAGTGTGACAGTTGTCAGGGACGTCAGTGGTCCCAAAGGCTAGACTAGTTCGCCCATCTGCTGAGGTCAGCAGTATGGGCTTGGATCCTCTATAAATAGAGGACCCCCGGGTTCATTTGAACTCTCTCGAAACCCTAATGCCACCACAACAAACTTTGAGCCTTCAAAAGCCTCCTTCTTGCCTACTTTCCCTCAAAAACTAATTCTTGTGTGGATTAGGGTTTGGTGATGTGAAGAAGAGAAAGAACACCGCTCTTTGGCTCTCGGTTTGATCTCATGCACTTGTTGAATCTTTGTGATTTGTGGCTTGAGTTGTTCTTTGTGATTTGTGATCATATTTGTGGTGGGAGGCTCAGATTGTGAGAAGCCCCAACGAATCTTGTATTCACCCTTGTGATAGTGGAGAACTGGTTTGGCCTAGTGGCAAACTTGGTGAGGGAAGGGTTGTTGAACCCGGTCCTTCTTGGACTCCTCAACGGGGACGTAGATTCCTGTGTGAGATCGAACCTCGGGATAAAATCCTTGTGTCCCTTGTGTACTTTGCTTTCATTTATCGCACATTGCTTCTAGGGTTAGATTTACCATTCTTTGTTCATCGTTTTCATTTCACTGTGATCCTTAGCTTCATACTTGCTCTATAACTTGTTAAGGTTCACTGAATCACCCTAACACAATTCGCATCACAAAAATCCAACCAAAACTTGTTAGAAACTCTTTTTAGGTTTTCCCTGCAGGTGGACCGGACTAGTCCGCCCCCTAAGTACTGATTTCGTTTTATTATGTCATTTCAGGTCGATTAGCCTATTCACCCCACCTCTAGGCAACTTTCAATTGGTATCAGAGCAGGACTCTCCACAAAGAGTCTAACAACTCAGAGAGGAGATGGCCGGAATGGGGAATGATGAAGTCTCAACCAATGAGGTCCAAGCAACTCATGAGGAGATGGTTGTCTACCAAAAAAAAAACCAACTGATGACGAAGAGACTCGCCGGCTCAAGGCGAAACTTCGAGAGAAGTTGAGGATTCCAATGGTTACCTCCTCAACCTCTACAACAGGTGGCACGACGCACTACAACCAACAAGGCTACAACTATGAATGCCTTGTCTCCAACAACCACTACCTCTCCATCCCATTGGGGAAGCCTCCCCAATTCGATGGAACCGACTATGGGATGTGGAAGCACAATTGTGGCAAATTGTTTTGATGTGGGTGCATATCCCAAAGAATGAGGAAGACATCACTCCGGAGCAAGCCGTGCTCCTTCACCGCAATGCCCAAGTGGCCAGAGTGATCATCTCATCTCTCTCAAGAGATGAGTTCAATCGGGTAGATGGACTTGAGGTGGCCAAGGATATTTGGCACACCCTCAAGACGGCTCATGAAGGCAACCGAGTTGTGAAGGAGGCAAAGATTGAGCTCATTGAAGGAGAGCTCAGGAGGTTTGCCATTATGGATGGTGAATCGCCCCAGGAGATGTACAACCACCTAAAGCTCCTCATCAACAAGAGTAGATCTTATGGCTGCACCAAGTGGACCGACCACGGTCATTCATGCCTAGACACGTCTCTCTTTGCTCCATGATACGAGAAAGCCTGGGGTTTGCTAAAATGACCCCGGAGGAGCTCCTAGGAAGGATCATCAACCACGAGATCATGGAGAAGGAGGCACTCTTCAACAACGACCTCCAAAGGTTCACCGCCTCGAAGATGAAGGATGTGGCACTCAAAGCAACATCCTCCTCAAAAGAGCAAAAAGAAAGTGATGAGGAGAGTCTCGACACCGATGAAGAAGAGGCCCTCTTCATTAACATATTCAAGAGGGTGATGAGGAGAAGGAAAGGAGGATACAACAATGAGAGCAAGGGCAAGGTAAAAGCAAGGCCCAAAAAAAAGAGAGTTTGCTACAATTGTGGCGAGTATGGGCACTTCTTTGTAGATTGTCCACATGAAGAGGGCAAGAAGAAGGAGGGCAAGCCTCAATAAAAGAAATTCTTCAAGAGGAAGAGGCCCTCCGGTCATGCTCACTTGGGAAAGGAATGGGACTCTAACGATGAGTCCTCCTCCGAAGACGAGGAGAAGGTGGCCACCATAGCCATCGGGAGGAGCTCCAAGGTAAGCAAGCTTTTCCCCAACCTCAACGACCACAAGCCAACATGCCTCATGGCAAAAGAAGGAAGTAGAAAGGTTACTTCTCACTCAACCTCCTCCATATCTTCCCGTGATGAATTTGATAGTTCTAGTGAAAATGAACACATGCTTAAGGATATAAGTAAGAGCACTTTGCGTAGAATGAAATTGCTCTCCGATGAAATCTTTGAGAAGGAGGAGCTCGTATATAGACAAGAGGACATGCTCATCCTTGAAAAATTGAGATGTCAAGAGCTTATTGAGCTCCTTGAGCTTGAGAGAGAGAAGAGCAAGGCACTAGAGCATGAACTTGCTCTAAGCAAGAAAACTTGCTCAAGTCTTGAGGAGACTACCATTGGGCTCAAGGACGAACTTGGCAACTTGGAAAAAGTTAACAAGATCCTTGAAACTAAAGTTGAGTCCCTCAAGACTAATGTAGCCTCTTCCTCCAAAAGCTCATCCTCCTCAAAGGTTGCATCCGCAGCAATCTCCACTTCCAAATGTTCAAACTTGATCCTCAAATTAAAGGATGAGCTTAAGTTGACTCAAGGCACACAAGCACCTAAGGGTGCCATCTTTGACAAAGAGAAGGTGGCGTATGTACGAAGTGCATACAGCAACACAAGACCTCCCTATGTCAAATATGGTCTTGGTTATACTAGAGGTGGAAAGCAAAATGCTAAAACCTCCAAGTATGGCAAAGACTTGATTGTATTTGTCAAGGGAAGCACATCCCAAACTAAAATTGGGAAGAATATTTCAACTAGCAATAAAATTCCTAAAACTGAACCACATCCTCTCTTTCATGATTTTGATGCAACTTATGTTCTAATGAGGAACAAGTATGGCAAAGTCTTTGCTAGATATGTTGGGCCACTCCGCAAGATCCCTAAGCCTTGTGCATGGGTGCCCAAGTGCCTCACTACTAACGTCAAAGGACCCAACTCCGCTTGGGTACCTAAAAGGAAAGCATAATCTTGTTTTGTAGGCATACTCCTCTGGTGGATCGAAATGGGTGCTTGATAGTGGATGCACCAACCTCATGACCGGAGAAAGGAAAATATTCGTGGAGTATGAGCAAAATGATGATCCAAGTGAAGGGATCTTCTTTGGGGACAATAGCCGAGGGAAAATCCTTGGCTCCGGTAAAATCATTATTTCCCCTCAACATTCACTTTCTCATGTGTTGCATCTTGATTCCTTAGACTATAATCTATTGTCCATATCACAACTATGTGACAAGGGTTATAATTTTGTTTTTACTAATGAGGGTGTGAGCGTCCTTAGAAGAAGGGATAACTCAATCGCTTTTAAGGGTGTGCTCAAGGGAAAGCTTTATCTTGTGGATTTCGTCACGGATAAAGCTCAACTTGACACATGCTTAATGGCAAAAACCAACATGGGGTGGCTTTGGCATAGAAGGCTAGCTATGTTGGGATGAGGAACTTACAAAAGCTTCTTAAGGGCGAGCACATCTATGTCTTGAAGGATGTTGTGTTTGAAAAAGATAGGCCACGTAGCGCTTGCCAAGCGGGGAAGCAAGTAGGAGCTCAACACCCGTCCAAGAATATCATGAGTACGACAAGGCCTTTGGAACTGCTACACATGGACTTTTTCGGGCCAATAACCTACATTAGCATTGGCAGTAACAAATATGGTCTTGTTATTGTTGATGATTTTTCTCGTTTCACTTGGGTATTTTTCTTGCATGGTAAGGGTGAGACTCACGGTGTCATCAAGTGGTTCTTGAGGAGAGCTAAAAATGAGTTCACCTCAATAATCAAGGCTATAAGAAGCGACAATGGCACCGAGTTCAGGAATACACAAGTGGAAGAGTTCTTGAATGAGGAGGTCATTAAGCATGAATTTTCAGCCCCCTACCCCCCTCAACAAAATGGGGTGGCGGAATGGAAGAATAGGGAACTCATTGAGATGTCAGGGACGATGCTTGATGAGTACAAGACATCGGACTGGTTTTGGGCAGAAGCGGTTAACACTGCTTGCCACGCCGTCAACCGATTGTACCTCCACCGCCTCCTCAAGAAGACCCCCTACGAGCTTCTAGTTGGTAAGAAACCCAATGCCTCTTAATTTTGTGTCTTTGGGATCAAATGCTATATTCTCAACAAGAAGCCTAGGACTTCGAAGTTCGCTTCAAAGTCTAATGAAGGTTTCTCGCTTGGTTATGATTTGAACACCCACGCCTACCGTGTCTTCAGAAAATCCTCCGGGATTGTTGAAATAGCACGCGACATGGTGTTTGATGAAACAGATGGCTCCCAAGTGGAGCGAGTTGATCAAAGTGTGTTAGATCAAGAAGACTCTCCACAAGAAGCTCTTAGGAGGATGGCACTTGGAGATGTTTGTCCACAAGAACAACCTCAAAACACAAGTGATCAACCACAAGATGATGCAAGTCGTCCCCAACGTGACTAAGTTGAAGATGGACAAGTTGCACCTCAACATGATCAAGAAGACAAAAGTCAAGGGGGATGCATAAATCAAGGGGGAGACCGAGAACAAGAAGAGGATGATGATGACTCAAGAGTTCAACCTCCACATCCTCGTGTGCATCAAAGTGTTCAACGAGATCACCCCGTTGACAACATCATAGGAGACATTACAAAAGGGGTAACCACTCATTCTCGTGTTGCAAACTTTTGTGAACATTACTCCTTTGTCTCTTCTTTGGAGCCTCATAAGGTTGAAGACGCATTGAGAGACCCGGATTGGGTGGTGGCAATGCAAGAGGAGCTCAACAACTTTGAGAGAAACAAAGTGTGGGAGCTCGTCAAGCGTCCACAAGCAAACCTTGTGGGCAACAAGTGGGTGTTCTGCAACAGGCAAGATGAGCATGGCATGGTGACAAGGAACAAGGCACGACTTGCGGACAAGGGGTACTCAGAAGTCAAAGGTTTGGATTTTGATGAAACCTTTGCTCCCGTACCTAGGTTAGAGTCAATTCGTATATTACTTGCCTTTGCTACTCACCATGATTTTAAGCTCTACGAAATGGACGTCAAGAGTGTGTTCCTAAATGGCTCAATCAAGGAGGAAGTCTGTGTGGAGCAACCGCCGGGTTTTGAAGACCAAGACTTTCCCAACCATGTCTTCAAATTGCGTAAGTCTCTCTATGGTCTCAAGCAAGCTCCTAGAGCTTGGTATGAGTGCCTTAGAGACTTTTTGATCCAAAATGGTTTTAAGATAGGAAAATCTGATTATACTCTCTTCACAAAGCACATTAATGATGATCTCTTCGTGTGCCAAATATATGTTGATGATGTCATATTTGGTTGTACTAACAAAGTGTTTTGTGATGAGTTTTCTAAGATAATGAAGGAGAGATTTGAGATGTCCATGATGGGGAGTTGAAGTTCTTTTTAGGTTCCAAGTCAAAAAACTCAAAGAAGGCATGTTCATAAGTCAAACAAAGTACACTCAAGACATATTGAAGAAGTTTGACATCGACAAGGCCAAACCCATCAAGACTCCAAGGGCAACTAATGGACATCTAGATCTCAACGAAAATGGTCCAAGTGTGGACCAAAAGGTATATCGTTCTATGATTGGTTCTTTGTTATATCTTTGTGCATCTAGACCGGATATTATGCTTAGTGTGTGCATGTGTGCACGTTTTCAAGCTGCACATAAGGTGTGTCATTTGACCACTGTTAAAAGAATTATTAGATATTTAGTTCACACACCTAGCCTAGGAATTTGGTACCCCAAAGGATCCAAGTTTAACCTTATTGGCTATTCCGATGCGGATTATGCGGGGTGCAAAGTTGATAGAAAGAGCACATCCGGGACATGTCAATTCTTAGGTAGATCCTTAGTTTTTGGATTTTGGGATCAAGTTTGGTATGAGAATTGAAGTTGCAGAGAAGGGAAGAGGATAAGGGGAGGTGGGACCCAACGTCAGCCTCACAAACTCGATTGAACCGACGGACATGCTCTATATACGGCTGTCCCCGCCGATTGACGTCGGGAGCGCTCGACACCGCGACACGACATGCAAGCCACCGAGCTGCCTGCTTGCTTGCACCGTGGCAAGCTACCCTTGTCCCTCTATGCCTATTTATACCCCCCTGGCCATCGGCGTCGAGCTCCGTCTCTGTTTCACGCCATACCGCCGCCCTCTGTTCATCGAGTTTTTGCCGGAGATTGAAGTCGTTTCTCACCGAGCTGTGAGTAGATAAAAGTCTTGTCACAACATCCTCAACGTGTTCTATTTTGTCGTTGATCGTTACATAGCTTCTACTTGAGGTATTTTGAAATTTTTCGATCACCGTCAAGGAAGCCGCCGGGAACCTTCACTGCCTCACCGTCGAGCTCCGGTTCTAGGCCATTTCCAGTCTCGATCCTTTAAGCAAAAAGGTTAGCAATCCTCTCTAGTTTATGCTCACCAAATTTAAGCCCATGACATGAACTGTTGCTTGAGTTTTTATTCGATAACCGAATCGTTGTTCGATAGAACAGCAAGGCTTCGTGAAAGTTCATCTAGGAATCCTTGTGGGTTTTGTATGATTTATGACAAGCAAATGAGATCCTAACCACTTTGTTGAGATGAGCAAAGGCTATTATGAGAAAATAAGCAAGGTGCCAAAGAGAAGGGAGAATGAGGAGAAATGTGGAAAAGAGCTCAAGGAACAAGTGTAGTAGATCATTGTGTATGAAGTGTGTTAGGGAAACACACCCCAAGAGTTCAAGCACAAACAATCACACACATTGCACAAGTTTATACAGGACCGGACTAGTTCGACTGACACCAAACTAGTCTGATATCTTTCTGCACAAGATTGGACAAGTCTGATATCACCACGGACTAGTCTGATATCACTCTGACTAGAATCGGACTAGTCCTTCCCAATGCGGACTAGTCCTCCAAACACTTCACAAGTTGCACAAAATCAGACACAAGTCCGATTCTAGCACGGACTAGTCCAAAAAACCCTCTGACCTAAATCGGACAAGTCCTCCAAGTGCGGACTTGTCCCCAATTCAATTAGGGTTTCATGTTTCCGGACAAGTCTGATATCCACCGGACTAGTCCGAAGATTTTTAGAAGCAAAATCAGACAAGTCTGCTTCTAGTCGGACTAGTCCGATATTTCGGGACACCTATGTTTTGCTACACACAGCACACCGGACTAGTCCGGTGTCCACCACGAACTAGTCCGATCTTTCTGAACCCTAACGGTTACTTTTGGGAACCCCATATAAATAGGTGTACACAACCCATCTTTCACAACTCTCGACCCCCTGCGCCGTCACACCTCCCAAGAGCCTCAAAAACGCATCCCTCCACGAAATCAAATGCAAAAAAGATCAATCCCTTGAGGATACACTTTGGATCATTGGAGAGACACGATTCATCTCTCATTGAGCTCTTGGTTTGATTCCCTAACACACTCGTTTAGTTTTTCATTGTAATCTTTCGAGTGTGTTCTTGGTGGAGTTCTTGTTGTAACCTTGGGGAGCCCTCAACGTGTGAGAAGGCCCCTTGAATTTGGTTATTTACCCTTTGTGATAAGTGAAGAGGACTGGCCTTCATGGCGATCCGACAACGGTAGGGTTGGAGAAGACCCGATCCTTTTGTGGACTCCTCAACGTAGACATATGTTGCCTCTGTAGGAACCGAACCACGGGATAAAATCGTTGTGTTCTTTCTTTGTGCCCATTGTTCTTACATTTCATATATACATCTAGGGTTTCGATCAATCGTGCTCACTTTATATTGAAACATTGAGTTTAAGATTAAATTGTGATACACCCTAGTTTATATTTGTGCAACACTTAAATTACAAGAATAATTCCGCTACTTACATCCTAGAATCAAGTTAATCGATCAAATTTGATTAGCCTAGTCGGTACACACCGGACTAGTCCGCACTTGACCAGACTAGTCCGATGTCTCGAGATTTGATTTGGTTCTTAAGTGTTGCAGGTTCCGACAAAATTCAATTGGTATCAGAGCAAGGTTCTTCAAAAGGAGACTAATCGCTCAAAGAGATCATGTCGGACATGAATGACGTACACAAGAGAAACAACCTAGGGAAGGTTGATGAAGACAAGAACCAGAAATTGGAGAAGCTCGTCAAAGACATTCAAGACTTCGAGGATGACGATGAGGAGACGCTGGAACTCAAGGCGCTCCTAAGGAAGAAAACCCTTTCCAAGGGAAAGGTGAAGATCAAAGATGAGAAGAGAACGAAGGGTAGTAGTCACACCGACTACTCTCGATATCCTTTTAACTATGATCGCCTAAATACTAACAACAATCATTATCTATCTATTCTACTTTGAAAAGCCCCACACTTCGACAGCAATGACTACTCAATGTGGAGGCAAAACATGAAAATGCATCTGATTTCTCTCAATCGAAGTTTGTGGCACATAGTATGCACAGGAATAGATATCTCGGATGATGATGAGGAGCTCACACCTAGCCAAGAGCAAGCAATCCATCGAAATGCCCAAGCTGCTGCAGTCATTACATCATCGCTCAGTCGGGATGAGTTTACAAAAGTGGATAGACTCGAGATCGCGAAGGAGATATGGGATACATTGCAAACTGCACATGAAGGCGATCGTCATGTGCAAGAAGTGAAGATCGAGATGATTGAAGGAGAGCTAGGAAGCTGCGCCATCGAAGAAGATGAGTCGCCACAAGGCATGTACAACCGATTAAAGATGCTCATTAACAAAGTGCGAGCATACGGGAGCAAGAAATGGAACGACCACGAGGTGGTGAAGCTCATTCTTAGAGCCTTCATGCCTCGCAATGTCACTTTACGCTCGATGATACGAGAAAGCCCCGGGTACAAGAAGATGACTCCGGATGAGCTACATGGAAAAAATCATCAACTTTGAAATGATGGAAAAGCAGGCCAAGCATGTTAAGGAGATTGCCGATCTCACCTCAGCAAAGAAGAAAGGGGTTGCATTGAAGTCCACCCTCAAGCCCTTATCTAAAGAAGCTCGAGAAGCTCAACTAAAAGAAGAAGGTGATGATGAGAGCAGCGACTTGGATGAAAATGACATGATACTATTCATGAAGAAATTGAAAAGGATGATGAAGAAAAGACAAGGTGCTAAATCAAGTGAAGGGAAGTACAAGGAAAGATCAAAAACAAAGTTGTGGTGGGCATGCTATAACTGTGGTGAGTATAGCCACTTTATAGTTGATTGCCCATATGAAGAGAACAAGAAGAAGACCAAAGAAGCAAAGCCTCAACCCAAGAAGTTCTTCAAGTGAAAGAAGCAAACTGAACAAGCACATCTAGGGAAAGAGTGGGACTCAAATGATGATTCTTCATCCGAAGAAGAAGAGGAAATGGCTAGCAACCATCGAGAAGAGATTCATGAAGTCCACTCTCTTCTCCACTCTTGGTGCACGAAAGGGGAACGACAATTGCCTTATGGCAAAGGAAGGTAAATGCAAGGTAACAACAAAATCCTCTTCCTTGCATTCCTATTCTAGTGATAGTGAAATTAATAGTGATAATGAAGATATGCTCATTGGATTAGATAAGAAAACAGCCACAAAAATGAAATTTTTACTTGATCAACTTGTTGAGAAGGAGAAGTTGATACATCGTCAAGAAGACATGATTATCTCCCAAAAGGAGGAACATGTTGAACTTGACAAACTTCTAGAACTTGAAAAGGAGCGAAGCAAGTCACTAGAGCTTGAGTTAGATTCAAGCAAGAAATCTTGCTTGGAGCTAAGCGATTCAAATGCTATAGTCAAGGACAAACTTGCTAACCAAATCAAGGTTAACAAGATCCTTGAAGTGCAAGTTGAGTCACTCAAGCATGGTGACCCTTCATCCTCTTCAAGCTCACCTTCTCAACCACTTAAAACTGAAACTATCATTACTTGTTCATGTGGTAAAGTTGACACCAGTTTGAAAGACAAGTCAACCTCTACCATGGATAAGCATCCTGCCCAAAGTGGCATATTTCACAAGGAGAAGGTCAAATATGCACGTAGTGCATACTTGGCCACAAGACCTCCTAATGTTAAATATGGCATTGGGTATTCCTAAGGTGGAAAGCAAAATGCTAGAAGCCATAAGAATAACAAGGAAAGCATTATCTTTGTAAAGGGAAGACTCTCTCAAACTGGAAAATCCAAAGTTAATGCTTCCAACACGCATGATCACCGGATTAGTCTAGTCGGTCCTCCGGACAAGTCCGATCTCCCAGACTAGTCCTGTGTATAAACAACAACAGTTGCTATTTAGAACTTTAGATGCATCTTATGTCTTAATGAGAAGTAATTTTGGCAAAGTTTATGCTCATTATGTTGGTCCACGCTATGGGAACACCAAGTCTCATGTGTGGGTGCCCAAATCCCTTGTGACTAACCTAAAAGGACCCAAGCAAGCTTGGGTACCTAAAACAAAGGCATAATTTGTTGTTGCAGGCCTATTCCTTCGGTGGATCAAAATGGGTGCTAGATAGTGGCTGCACCAACCATATGACCGGAGAAAGAAGGATGTTCGTTGAGTATGAAGCATATGAGGCTCCAACCGAGGGCATCTATTTTGGAGACAATAGTCAAGGAAGGGTGCTCGGTACCGGTAAAATTGCCATATCATCTAAACACACTCTTTCTCACATATTACATGTTGATTCCTTAGATTATAACCTGCTGTCCATATCTCAATTATGTGACAAAGGTTATAATTGCTTGTTCACTAACGATGGTGTGACCGTCTCTAGGAGGAGTGATGATTCTATTGCACTCAAGGGTATGTTAAAAGGAAAGCTTTACCTTGTTGACTTCAACAAAGATAAAGCCGAACTTCACACATGCTTGATTGCAACGACCATCATGGGTTGGTTGTGGCATAGAAGGCTAGCGCATGTTGGTATGAGGAATCTTCAAAAACTCCTCAAGGGCGATCACATCCAAGGTTTAGAGGATGTTGTTTTTTGAGAAAGACAGGCCTTGTAGCACGTGCCAAGCCAGGAAGCAAGTTGGAGCATCTCATCCCGCTAAGAACGTCATGACTACAACAAGACCGCTCGAGCTACTCCACATGGACCTATTCGGTCCAATTGCCTACATAAGCATCGGCGGTAACAAATATGGTTTAGTAGTTGTTGATGATTTTTCTTTCTTGACTTGAGTTTTCTTTTTACATGATAAGTCAGCAACAAAAGGAACACTCAAGAAGTTCTTCAAGCGAGCTCAAAATGAATTCTCATTGACAATCAAGAACATTCGAAGCGACAACAGCATGCAGTTTAGGAACACACAAGTTGAGGAGTACCTAGATGAAGAAGGCATAAAGCATGAGTTTTCAGCTCCTTACTCCCCTCAACAAAACGGAGTTGCCGAAAGGAAGAACTGAACCCTCATAGAGATGGCGAGAACAATGCTCGATGAGTACAAGACCTCAGATCGATTTTGGGCAGAAGCGGTCAACACCGCTTGCCACGCCATAAATTAACTTTATCTTCATCGACTACTCAAGAAGACATCCTATGAGCTACTCACCGGTAACAAGCCTAATGTTTCATATTTTCGAGTTTTCGGTTCCACATGCTATATTTTAAACAAGAAGCCTAGGACGTCAAAGTTCGCTTCGAAGTCTGATGAAGGTTTCTTGCTTGGTTATGATTGGAACACTTACGCCTATCGTGTCTTCAAAATGACCTTTGGACTTGTTGAAGTAGCATGTGACGTAGTGTTCTATGAAACTAATGGCTCCCAAAAGGAGCAAGTTGATCCATGTGTGCTAGATAGAGAAGAAGCTCCGTGTCAACCATTGAGAAGAATGGTGTTAGGCGAAGTTCGACCACAAGAGCCACCTCTACACATGCATGAGGAAAATGAACCACAAGAGGAGACCAATGATCAAGGGGGAGCTTCCATACAAGATCAACCACAAGAAAGTGAAGATGATCAACAAGTCAATGAGGGAAACCATTTAGGGGGAGAAGAAGATGATCATGAAGTTTCAAGACACCAAGTACCACACCCAAGAGTGCACCAATGCGTCCAAAGGGATCACCCAATCGACAACATCATAGGTGACATCCAAAAGGGAGTAACTACTAGATCTCGCATAGCTAATTTTTGTGAGCATTACTCATTTGTGTCCTTTTTGGAACCGCGCGGGGTTGAGGATGCATTGAAGGATCCGGATTGGGTAGTGGCCATGCAAGAAGAACTCAACAATTTCAAAATTGAACGAGGTGTGGGAACTAGTGGAAAGACCCAAATCCAACGGCATCAGCACCAAATGGGTCTTCCACAACAAACAAGACGAACACGGGGTGGTGACAAGGAACAAGGCACAACTTGTGGCCAAAGGGTATTCATAAGTCGAAGGTTTGGATTTCGATGAAACCTTTGCTCCTGTAGCTAGACTTGAGTCCATTAGAATATTACTTGCATATGCTACTCACCATGATTTCAAGCTCTATCAAATGGATGTGAAAAGCGCCTTCCTCAATGGACCAATCAAGGAGGAGGTGTATGTGGAGCCACCCCCCGAGTTTGAAGATGAAGAGTTCCCCGACCACGTATTTAAATTGCGTAAGGCTCTCTACGGCCTCAAACAAGCTCCTAGAGCTTGGTATGAGTGTCTTAGAGATTTCTTAATTGAAAATGGTTTTAAGATCAATAAAGTAGATTATACATTGTTTACAAAGAACTTTGACAATGATCTCTTTGTTTGTCAAATCTGTGTTGATCATATAATCTTTGGTTCAACTAACAAATCTTTTTGTGAGGAATTTAGTAAAATTATGACAGATAGGTTTGAGATGTCTATGATGGGAGAGCTAAAGTACTTCTTGGGATTCCAAGTGAGGCAACAAAAGGAAGGGACGTTCATAAGCAAAACTAAGTACACTGAAGACATACTCAAGAAGTTTGGAATGGACAAGGCGAAGCCCATAAAGACTCCCACAACAACGAATGGCCACTTGGATCTCAAAGAAGATGTACAAAATGTCAATCGAAAGGTATATTGCTCCATGATTGGATATTTACTCTACTTATGTGCATCTAGGCCAGACATTATGTTGAGTGTATGCTTGTGTGCAAGGTTTCAAGCCAACCGAAAAGAGTGTCATTTGACAGCCGTTAAGAGAATCTTGCGGTATCTAGTTCATACACCCAACTTATGCCTTTGGTATCCCAAAGGTTCCAAATTCAAACTCATTGGCTACTCCGATACAAATTATGCCGGATGCAAGGTAGATAGAAAAAGTACCTCCGGTACATGCCAATTCCTAGGGAGATCCCTTAATTCCTGGTCCTTAAGAAACAGAACTCCATTGCCTTATCCACAGCCGAAGCGGAGTATGTTGCAGCCGGGAGTTGTTGTGAACAACTCTTTTGGATGCGACAAACTCTAAGGGATTACGGTTACAATATGAACTGTATTCCACTCCTTTGTGATAATGAGAGTGCCATTAAGATTGCCCATAACCCCGTTGAGCTCTCTAGGACCAAACACATAGACATCCGACATCACTTTTCGAGGGACCATTCAATGAAGGGAGATATAACCATTTCACATGTCAATACTGAAAGCAATCAGTCAATATTTTTACCAAGCCACTTGATGAAAGACACTTTTGAGAACTCCGAAATGAACTAAATATCCTTGATGCTCTGAGTGTGGCTTGAAATCTTGTATACCTGAATGCTTCTTCAAAATTCATTGATTGTGTTGTGAAAATAAACTCTCTCAACTTTTCCAAAAAACTATATCAATTATTAGATCTTGGTGAATTATGATCATTGCTTGATTGTTGTATGTTTACTGATCATCTGCATCAAGATTATATGATTTGATTTGATTCCCTATTTTATAAGTAAGTACCTTTGAATATATACAAAAGGACTAAGCATTTCTTTTCTGGTGACCATGGACTAGTCTGTGGTTACCCGGACTAGTCCGCCCATGCAGACTAGTTCGCAGAGCGCCGGTTAGGCCGGACTAGTCCGGCAGACCACGAACTAGTCTGATATAGCCTCCAGAAAAGTTCGTACTAGTCCGATCATTTTTGGACTTGTCCGAATTTTTGTGACCATAATCCTAGCCTCCGCCAAACCCTAATCTTCCTCACCCCAAACTTGCCTCAAGCTTTCTCTCTCCACGCTCGAGCTCCCCAAGGCGATTCGACGATTTCTCCATCAAAAATCTCCATGTTTGCGTGGAAATCAACCTCCAGCGCTTAGGGATTGAAGACCACAAACTTTTCTGCCCTTCAACCCCCTCTTCACCGAGATTCAAGCGACTTTTTGGTAAATTTTCCCCCAAACCCTAGAAATCTCCATTTTCTTCATTGTTGATCGAATAGCCTAGCCCCTGTCACCTAATGCAGGTGTCCTTGTTGTATTACATTGTTGTTAGGCTAGTTTTGCATTGAACAATTCCATTTGTCTCATAGTTGAGGTTCTTGAGGATGAATACTGGACTAGTCCGGTCCCTGCACGGACAACTCCAGTCACCTGGACTAGTCCGTGCCTGTACACCGGACTAGTCCGATTTTTCTGAACTCAACCCTAACTCCTTAATTCCTGAGTGCAATTCCTTGTCATCTATTCTCATCAACACCTTGTGGAATCCATTTTCAGGACAATGTCAAACTCTCACGACGAAGTTTCCGGCTTCGAGGCCGAGATGGACCACGAAGCCGTGCTTCAATCCTCGACAAGCCTTAGCAAGAAGCGCCAAGAACGCCCCTACGAGCCAACTACCTCTCCTCCCCAGGCTCGAAGGATAGTCCTCGCGAAGAAGCCAGCATCCAAGGCTTCAGCTAGTGGTGGCCCTTGCCAAGCCAAGGGCAAGGGCAAGGGAATTGCAATGGGCCCGATTAGCCCTCTAAAGCTGTCAGCTCCAAGGGAAAGGGCCAGAGACCCCGCAGAGGAAAAATTCAACGGAAAGGGCAGTGACCCGGCTGCCAAATAACAGAAACGTTGATTGTTACAGCCATCCGAAGCAAGCGGCCGATAGGAGGTTTTGGGGCAATTTCCATACAGACTTCTACAAGTCTGTATACCTCCCAATGAAGACACCCGTGGTGCACAACCAATGGATCGATTGGGTGCATTTTGAGAAGAAGGGCTGCTCACCAGTTGTTGAATGGTGGAAGCAGTCGAAAGGCATGGATTGAGGGACCTCTTCTCCTTCAGGAACAACTGGAATGATAAAGTCATCGCCCAATTTCATGCTACTTGGCACTTCTCAAGTGACGAAGAAGAAAGTGTGACTTGGATGACTCATGGATCCAAGTACATCATAACTTTTGAGGAATTTGCAAGACTGCTACACCTTGACACCTCAAGCAATGACAACTTGATCATCCACAACATAGGTGTCATTGAGAAAGACAGGATGAAGTTCCTCTATGAGCCCAACTCCAAGTTCAACCCCCCTTCTACAAAGAATATGAAGCCTTTCTTTGTGGTGTTGAACAGGGTTCTAAGGAAGACAATTGCCCCCAAGGATGGGGATGCAGGAAGTGTGCAGGGGTATCTCAGAACCTTGATGAAGGTCATTAGCAAAGACACAAGATTTGATGTCTTTGACTATATTTGGAACGACATGGTGAACATCTCCTGCACACCGAATAGGTCATGTGGCTATGCTCCTTATCTGATGTTCATGATTGAGAAGGCTACAGGCATAGAGTTTGTCAAGGATGTGGAGCACCTTTCCATGAGGCCCCAGACGCCTCAAAAGCCAAGTGTTCAAGCTGCTCCATCTCTGGCCTCCAGCCCTGAGGCTCCAGCGAGAGCCAGTGCTAGTGCTTGGGCTGCTCCCACCACTAGGGCCCCTCCTCAAAAGGGGTCCCCCAGTGGCATCTTCAAGTACCTGACTGCTATTCTTGCCTCCTGCAAAATGGATGAGGTGAAGGCCCACAAGCTCAACAAAAGATGAAAGGATGACATGAGATATGTTAAGGAGAACATGAAGAAGATTTGCCAAAAGCTGGAGATCGAACCCATTGGATCTCCAGTAATTTCTGATGACTCCGACTCTGATTACACCAAGCTCGGTCCTTTTACTCCCTCCGAGCTTGCCTATTTTGGCATTGGGGACTCGAGTGGCTCCGTTCCTCCTCCTCCTCCTCCTCATCAGCCCGAAGATGAAGATGAAGACAATGAGAGGACCGACACCGAGGCTTGAAGACTTTAGGTCCCTCCTCTCCTTCTTTTTGGTGTCTTGATGCCAAAGGGGGAGAGATTGAGGGGGAGTCTTAGGTTTTAGCTGTAGGATGCGAGGAGAGCTTTATTACATCTTTTGTCTATTTTGTGGTTTGTAAAACTTTTAATATACTCTTATGTTACTTATGGTCTTGTGATGCAATGTTTTGAACTGCTTATGATGAAATTGATGAAATCTGTGTTTTTGCTATAAGAATGACATATATGCTTATTGTTGATGTGTTGATGTCAATTATGTCATTCTCATATTGATTATTGCTTCTATACACTTAGTTCTGAATTGCTTATGAAGAAATTGATGAAATCTGTGTTTTTGCTATAAGAATGACATATATGCTTACTGTTGATGTGTTGATGTCAATTATGTCATTCTCATATTGATTATTGCTTCTATCACTTAGTTTTGCATCCCACCATAAAGAGTGCACATATGGATCATGCGTTCATTGCTTAACATGTTTTAAACTCATATGTGCACACTTTATGAAAACCTCAACTTTTTATCATATTTTGTGAAATCTCAATTGGTTGTCATCAATCACCAAAAGGGGGGAGATTGAAAGTGCATCTAGGAATCCCTTGTGGGTTTTGGATGATTTATGACAAGCAAATGAGATCCTAACCAATTTGTTGTGATGGGCACAGGTTGTTATGAGAAAATAAGCAAGGTGCCAAAGAGAAGGGAGAATGAGGAGAAATGTGGAAAAGAGCTCAAGGAACAAGTGTAGTAGATCATTGTGTATGAAGTGTGTTAAGGAAACACACCCCAAGAGCTCAAGCACAAATAATCACACACATTGCACAAGTTTATACAGGACCGGACTAGTCCAACTGACACTGGACTAGTCTGATATCTTTCTGCACAAGATCGGACAAGTCCGATATCACGACGGACTAGTCCGATATCTCTCTGACTAGAATCGGACTAGTCCTTCCCAGTGTGGACTAGTCCTCCAAACACATCACGAGTTGAAGAAAATCAGACAAGTACGATATTAGCACGGACTAGTCCAAAAAAACCCCTGACCTAAATCGGACAAATCCTCCAAGTGCGGACTTGTCCCCAATTCACTTAGGGTTTCACGTTTCCGGACAAGTCCGATATCCACCGAACTAGTCTGAAGATTTCCAGAAGCAAAATCAGACAAGTCCGCTTCTAGATGGACTAGTCCAATATTTCGGGACACCTAGGATTTGCTACACACAGCACACCGGACTAGTCCGGTGTCCACCACAGACTAGTTCGATCTTTCTGAACCCTAACGGATACTTTTGGGAACCCCATATAAATAGGTGTACACGGCCCATCCTTCATAACTCTCGACCCCCCTGCGCTATCACACCTCCCAAGAGCCTCAAAAACACATCTCTCCACGAAATCAAACGCAACAAAGATCATTCCCTTGACGATACACTTTGGATCATTGGAGAGACATGTTTCATCACTCATTGAGCTCTTGGTTTGATTCCCTAACACACTCTTGTAGTTTTCCATTGTAATTTTTCGAGTGTGTTCTTGGTGGAGTTCTTGTTGTAATCTTGGGGAGCCCTCAACGTGTGAGAAGGCACCTTGAATTTGGTTATTTACCCTTTGTGATAAGTGAAGAGGATTGGCCTTTGTGGCGATCCGACGAGGGTAGGGTTGGAGAAGACCCGGTCCTTTTGTGGACTCCTCAACGTGGACGTAGGTTGCCTCTGTGGGAACCGAACCACAGGATAGAATCATTGTGTTCTTTCTTTGTGCCCATTGTTCTTACATTTCATATATACATCTAGGGTTTCGATCAATCGTGCTCACTTTATGTTGAAACATTGAGTTTAAGATTAAATTGTGATACACCCTAGTTTATATTTGTGCAACACTTAAATTACAAGTATAATTCCGCTGCTTACATTCTAGAATCAAGTTAATCGATCAAATTTGATTATCCTAGTCGGTACACACCGGACTAGTCCGCACTTGACCGGACTAGTCCAATATCTCAAGATTTGATTTGGTTGTTAAGTGTTGCAGGTTCCGATAAAATTCAAAAAGGCCTATTCAACCCCCCCCCCCCCCAGGCTACATTCACTTTGTGCTTAAATTCGTTTCATTCTTGCAATCATTCTTTAATCTGGTTGGAAGATAGCTCCTATATATCCTAGTGCAACTCCCTGCCCATGAGCCCCAAAAGTAATTAACCGAGCACCTTAGATTTCGAGATTTCGCGGCCGCCGGTTGAAAACCGTACTTCGCCATCGAGCCTATATCTTGCGGTTGTTTCCTCTCTTCCCTAGTCCAGATCCTTGATCCTTGAAGTCCCAGGAAGCTTTTGGAGAAGTTCCCGAGTTGTTTGGGCTTGAGTTGGGTGAGTTCAAGCATGCCCGAGCTCTCACCGCCGCCGCCGCCGTCGCACGCATTGTTTTGGTCCATTTCAGCCGGTGCCGACCTCACCGACATGCTCGGCGCCCCCGAAAACCTCCAGACGGTGATTCTTGGCGAGTTTAGCGCAGCAGTTTGGCCGGCGGCGAGATCGCCGACAAGCTACCGCCGCGGGCGCCTCCGCGCGCGGGCGTCAACCCGAGGTTGAAGAAAACCTGTGGAGCCCATGTGTCAATCGCTGGGGGATTCGGGTGTGGCCGGGGATCTGGTGTGGCTACGCGGGTCAACCCCGTGGCCCCCAGTGCCGCCCTGCTGTGATTGGTTGGTTTTAAACCAGTGGGCCCGGCTGATTTATTTAGATGTTTCCCTTTTAAAAATAATTCCAGGATTTAACCAAACTTGGAAAATCCATAACTCTCAGTAGAACTGTCCAACAATTCCCAAACAAATTTTGTTAGAACCAGAATGAAGAATACTTTCCTATGGTGCACTTGGATTTGTATGAAAGTCCATAGTAATTTCTCCATAATTCAGATAAGTAAAATGCTCATAGAATTCATTCCTGCAGTTTTGCTTTTTAGAAAATTCCCAAATTTGGGCAGGACACTCTCCAAAATTCACTTGATTTCCAGTAAGAATTTCAAGTTCATTAGACATCATTTACTGGATTGGTCAGTGTTCCAAATATCGATGTATTTATAAATTGAGAAAAATACAAAAATCGATTTCAGAAATTTCCCAAAATTTGTAAATTTCTCCCTGTAAGAAGCTTAGAAAATTGTGAAACTAATTTTCCTAGAACCCGTGAGACCCCCTCTACATAGTACAACCACTGGTAGCCATGATAGGTCTCCAAGATTTCAAAAAAAAAATAGAGAATGTTATTGCTTATCCTATTTTTAGAACAACAAACTTCCTTGATCATCTCCTGCTCTTTGCAAGAGTCTTCACTATGGTCACTAGTATCTGCCATAAAAGTCCCAAGGCCAATTAAGAGCATTATCTTATTTTGATCATAAGATATTAGCTTATGACCTTAAGCATATTGATTATTTTCAAAGTAATTCATATATAGTATATGCATATCATGTAGTAGCTGAAGTCGAGGAGCAGCCGGAAGCTTTGGAAGTCCAGCTGCCAGAAACTAACATAGACTCAGACTCGCATTCAGGCAAGTCCCGATTTGTGTTTAAGTTCCTTACAGTGTTTTTGCAGTTTTCATTCACCTTACATCTCCAGATGTTTGTGCATTACGTTTAAGGTGTTTGACATCGACATGCATGGCCCACAAATCCCATGGAGTCTTGGGTAGGTCTACAGCCCAATGAGTAGAAACTGCTATGCTTATGCTCATAGGAATTCGGTAGAAGTCTAGTAGTTGGAATCTACTCGCGAGATAGGAATTTCATCACTCGGGATGAATTGGATCAAGAAATGGTTTATGAATATGAAATTAAGACCGAGCAGCAGGTAGGATGTAGCGAGACGTGGTCTCACATGTGTAGCCCTGCTTGTGTCGATTGAGGACCGTTTCGTGTGCGACCCTGCTGGACAAGCTTGAATTGTACCGGCGACATACTGGAATAATGGGCTCCAGTAAACTGACGTAGCTTGATACTACTTTGTCGAGGCATTCCGTTCCATTTTATAGGCGTGGGTTGAGGGCAGCAAGGTGTAAATCAGCTGGTGGGCACGCCAGAGTACGCCCCATGCAGTGACCTCCTACTCGTGACAGATCGACCGGTTCGAAATTCGAGTATTTAGTGAAAGGTGGCCATATACGACTAGTACTGAAGTGTTACGTAAGTACTTCTGTAAGTACTCGCTAACATTTCCGAAAGTGCGTATGTGTTGTGTTGTTCCGGGTGTGTCCTAATTGCAATCATCGTCCCTCGCGGTAATAGAGTACCACTTGTTCACTGTGTTGCAATGTAGTAAATACTGAAGAAGTCAGAAGAATACGATGTATTGAATTACAATTGCTTTGCAACCTTTTATGGCTTAGAGATAGTACAATTAAAAGTTTACAGTTTCCCCATACATTACCTATAATAGCATTATGTGCTTTGTGCATGTCATATCAACGGCATAACGTTTCTTGTTTGATTGTGGAGCTATGATGTGCCGTGCCTGGAGAATGTCATGTGCTAGTTAAAATATGGATATAAGGATCCACTTGTAGGCGTGTCCTTTATGCTATTCCTTACCTATTCTTAGTATTCAACCTACATATGTCTAGTGAGATGGGTTAGTCTTATTGAGCCTTAAGCTCATTTTTGCAGTTAACAAGTTTTTGCAAATTATGCGACTGATGGCGGGTTCGACGACGAGGCTGCACCCCCTCTAGGGTTTACCGCCGAGTGGGAACCCTGGACGCCGCTGTAAGTTGGGTGTTGCTAGTGCGAAGTATCCAGTGCATGGATGACTTTGCTTTTGCATAGCTAGTGCCGAGAGCGTAGCTATGATGTATAGTTCTCTTTCCTTTCATTTAGTATTGTAAAACTTCCGTTGTGTTTATAAATAAAGATTCGGTATTGTAATTTGTTCTCGTTCTTTTCTTATATACTGTTGGGTATCGCATCGAACGACACCACCCAATGAGATCCTTAGAGGTCGGGATTCTGGTCCCCACAGCCGACCCTATGTACGCTGATGATTGGATCAAGTCTGTGGAAAAGAAGCTAGCTATTGTCCAATGCAGTGACCGGGAGAAGCTTCTATTTGTTTCCCATCAACTAGTTGGAGCAGCTATGGATTGGTGGGAATCCTTATGCAACGCCCATGAGAATCAGGAGAGGATTACTTGGGCTGAGTTCAAGGAGAGCTTCCGTTCTCATTATGGGCCGGAAGGTGTTATGATCCTAAAGAGACAAGAGTTTGAATATTTGAGGCATGGAAGATCGAGTATGGGTGAATATCTCAATAAATTCACTCAATTCTCAAGGTACGCGCCCAGGGATGTGAGCCGGGACAGCCAGAAATAGTACTTGTTCATGAGGGGCTTGAACCATGAGATCCAGGTACAATTGCTGAATTGTGATTATGCCAAATTTCAGAAGCTAGTGGGCAAAGCAATTGTTGTGGAGAATAAAGTTCAGGAGATGGAGCTAGATAACAACAGGAAGGCGCCATATGAAGGACAACAACAAGGAAGTAATGTGTGCCCTCGCTTTGCACCACCCAATGTACCTTATTGCAACACCTCCGCGCATGCTCAACGCCCTGGTTATGCACTGTGCCTAGCTTAGTTTGTGCAGCAATGCCCTGTCATGCAAGCACCTAGGCCTCCAATGCCTTATGCACCTTGTGCCAATTTTCCTAGTGCAAATGTGCAGAATCAAGTCCGTCCAAATTCTGGAGCAGTTAGGAAGTGCTATACATGTGGAGCAGCAGGACATTTTGCACTTCAATGTCCTAAGTCAAGCCTTGGTCAAGGAAGCAATGCGCCAATACAGAACCCAAAACCCAATGGAGGACATCCACAAGGGAACCATGGACAGCAGAATTTTGCTCGTCGCAACGTGAACCATGTCTCTACAGAGGAAGCACAACAAGCGGATGACGTGGTTATTGGTATGTTTCTTACAAACGCCAAACCGACAACAATGTTATTTGATTCTAGAGCATCACATTCATTCATTGCATCAAAATATGTTGCCAAGTATAGTTTTCCTATCTCTCATATGAAGTATACCTTGTTGGTTAAGTCTCCGGGAGGAGAGATGAGGACGAATATAGTATGTCCAAAAGTAAGCCTTAGAATAAGGGGGGTAGACTTCTTTGCCAACCTTATTGTTTTGGATTCTCAAGGACTGGACATTATACTTGGTATGGACTAGTCGAGGAAGCACAATGGAGTCATTGAATGTGCCACAAAGACGGTGAAGTTGACCAATGGGGAAGGGATCAGCATAGAGGTTGAAACAACTCAACATGCACCGAAGCAAGTGGAGCTGAATCATACGGAAGGTGCTGCAATTGAGGAGATCCCAGTGGTGCGTGAATTTTTGGACCTGTTTCTGGATGAGTTGCCAGGTATGACACCTGATCAAGAAATAAAATTTGTTATTGAGTTAATACCTGGAACTGCACCTATAGCTAAGAGGCCATATAGGATGCCTTCTAAGGAGTTAGCGGAGCTCAAAAAACAGATTCAAGAGCAACTAGAGAAGCATTTTATTCACCCAAGCTCTTCACCTTGGGGATCGCCCGTCCCTTTCGTGGATAAGAAGGATGGATCACAAAGGATGTGTGTGGATTACCGAGCTCTCAATGAGGTGACCATCAAGAACAAGTACACCTTGCCACGCATAGAAGATTTGTTCAATTAGATGAAGGGTGCTTGCATTTTCTCCAAGATTGATTTGAGGTCAGGCTATGTCCAAATGAAGATTAGACCCTCAGACATAACCCAGACAGCTTTTCGGACACGGTATGGATCTTATGAGTACACAGTGATGTTCTTTGGATTGACCAATGCATCTGCCTATTTTATGTACCTCATGAATAAGGTCTTCATGGAGTACATGGAGAAGTTTGTTGTGGTGTTCATAGATGACATTATGATCTACTCGAAGGATGAGAAGGAACATGAGGAACATTTGAGGCTCACATTGCAGAAATTGAGGGAGCATCAATTGTATGCCAAGTTCAGCAAGTGCCAATTTTTGTTGAAAGAAATGTCATTTTTGGGTCCTATCATATCGGGAGGAGGAGTATCGTTTGACCCAAGAAAAGTGAGAGATGTGTTGAAATGGGAGCCACCACAGAACATAAAGGAAATAAGTAGTTTTCTTAGGATGGTTGGGTATTACCGTAGATTCATCAAGGATTTCTCCAAGATAGCCAAGCCAATGACGGAATTGCTAATGAAGGGGAAAGCTTTCCAATGAACTCAAGTTTGTCAACAAAGTTTTGAGGAGTTAAAGAAGAGGTTAACCACAACCCCAATCTTGATTTTGCCAGATGTAAGCAAAGATTTTGACATTTACTGCAATGCCTCAAGACAAGGACTTGGATGTGTGCTCATGCAAGAAGGTCAAGTGGTTTTCTATGCACCAAGACAATTGAAGAAACATGAGCATAACTATCCAACAAATGATCTCGACCTTGCATTCGTAGTGCATGCCTTGAAGATTTGGAGACATTACATTCATAAACATAGGTGTGAAATTTATACGGATCGTAAGAGTCTCAAGTACATATTCCCCCAAACAGATCTGAATTTGAGGCAACAAAGATGGTTGTAGCTTATCAAGGATTATGATGTGGGAATCAACTATCATCTAGGAAAGGCTAATGTAGTGGCCGATGCCTTGAGTAGAAAAGGAGTAAGCCACCAACTCATGGTTCGAGAATTGCCATCCGAGTTATGTAAGGAGTTTGAACAGTTGAATCTCATATTTGTGAATGAGTGGGAACAATGGAGTCAAATCCGACCTTGGAGCAAGAAATTCGAGAAGCACAAAAAAGGATGAGGAAATTCAGGAAATCAAGAAAAGGATTCAAGAAGGGAGAGAATTCAGATTTGATGAGGATGAACATGGTACCCTATGGCTCAGAAAGAGGATTGTTGTGCCTAATGTGAAGCATATTCGGGAAACGATAGTAAAGGAGGCACATGACTCGCCTTAGTCGATTTATCCGGAATTTACAAAGATGTACAAAGACTTGAAGACATGTTATTGGTGGGCTAGCATGAAAAAGGACATAGCTGAATATGTAGCATTGTGTGACGTGCGCCAACGAGTGAAAGCGGAATACCAAAGGTCAGCTGGACTATTGCAGCCATTGAAGATTCCGGAATGGAAGTGGGAGGAAATCGGCATGGACGTTATAGTTGGTTTACCGCGTACCCAGTCCGGTTGTGACTCAGTTTGGGTAATCGTGGATCGTTTGACCAAGTCAGCTCACTTTATTACTGTCAAGACTACATACACCACTGCAAAGCTGGCAGAGTTGTATATGAAGTATATTGTGTGCCTGCATGGAGTCCCGAAGAGGATAGTATCAGATAGAGGTTCTCAATTTACCTCCAGGTTCTAGGAGAAACTGCATGAAGCATTGGGAACAAGGTTGAATTTTAGCTTAGCATATCACCCTCAAACAGATGGACAAACTGAGAGTACCAATCAGGTTCTAGAGGACATGTTAAGGGCTTGTGCTTTGAAGCATGGAAGAAGTTGGGACAAGAGCTTGCCGTATGCGGAATTCTCATATAACAATAGTTACGAAGCAAGTTTGAAAATATCACCTTTTGAAGCACTCTATGGGAGGAAGTGTAGGACACCTTTGTTCTAGAATGAGACAATAGAAAATCAAGTATTTGGACTGGATATGTTGCAAAAAGCTGAGAAACAAGTCCAGATTATTCGTGAAAACTTGAGGGCTGCTCAATCAAGGCAAAAAGGCTATGCGGACAATAGGAGAAGGAACCTAGCCTTTGAACTGGGGGACTTTGTTTACCTAAAGGTGTCACCAATGAGAGGTCATAAGAGGTTTAACATAAGAGGCAAGCTAGCACCTCGATACATTGGGCCATTCAAGATTTTGGACAAAAGAGGAGAAGTAGCGTATAAGTTGGAGATTCCAGCTCACTTATCAGATGTTCATGATGTTTTTCATGTTTCATAGCTCAAGAAGTGCTTGAGAGTGCCGGAAGAACAAGTGCCAATGGAGGATTTGGAAACAGAGGCATATTTGACGTATGTCGAGCAACCGGTCAAGATCTTGGAAACTAAGGAAAGGGTCACGAGAAACAAGATTATTACATGGTGTAAAGTTCAATGGAAGCATCACACAGAATCAGAGGCAACTTTGGAGCTGGAACATGATCTCAAGAAGGAATTTCCCTATCTCTTCTCTTTCGCGTCGAATCTCGAGGGCGAGATTCATTTTAAGGGTGGTAGGTTTGTAACACCCTCATTTTTGTGCATCATGCATATCATAAGTTCATATACATGTTTAACATTAATCCGCATAAAAAGGAATGAGTTTAAAATGAATTTAGAGCAAAGCTGTACTTAAGATGTTCTAAGAAGTGCGGACTAGTCCGATTTTGGTGCGGACTAGTCCATTTTCTTTCCGACCTCCATCGGACATGTCCGTTTTCATACGGACTATTCCAGTTTCGCCTCTGTACAATTTCGTACTTGTCCGGTCCATTGCGGACTAGTCCAATATCCCGATTCCTTGTAATTTTGCCATGTCCCTAGACTTGTCCGGACTTGTCTGGTGTCTAGCGGACTTGTCTTTGTTCCCCTCTGACAAAAATTGGACTTGTCCGATTTTGGCCAGACTTGTCTATTTTTCCTCTGACTAAGTTCGGACTTGTCCGATATAGTTCGGACTAGTCCGATATTTCTCTGACTAACTTCAGACTAGTCTAGCCTCTTGCGGACTTGTCCGGTTATCGTGATTCCAAGTTGATCTTTTGTTCCACGACGTGGTCTCTCATGTCTAACCCTTTTTGGTGCTCATGTGGGACCGCACACCAGCCTCCATCCACCCTAGTCTCGAATCCATTGAAACCCTAGCCTCCACCCTTATATAAACAACCCAACATCCTATTTTCACATATTTTTGCCACCTTTGAACCACGCCCAAAACCCTAGCTCGTGGATAGATGTCGCCAAGTAGGGAGAAGAAGATCCCGAGCAAGAAGAAGAAGAGGAGGAAATGAAATAGGATCAAGATCTCCATCAAGTTTTTGTTCTTCATCAACAATTCACCTTCAATTTTTCTTCCTCAACCCTAGATCGTCAAGATCCTAGTGTTGCCTCCAAAGCCCTTGATTCATTTGATTTCTAAACACCTAGTATACCTTCTAATTCCTCTTTCTCATGTTAATTCAACCCCATTTCTCCAAATTCATGTCGATCTAGAAAACCCTAGTTTGCTGTTTCTGCGAAGGGCGGACAAGTCCGGCCCTACAGCAGACTAGTCGGATTTTGCTATCTGTTTTCTACTGAATTAATTCTAAATTGATTCAAATCAATTCCAAACCTGTATAAACTTGTTAAACACCATTGTAAATGATTAGTGAACATTAATAGTAACTCATTAGCAAAGTCTTACCTCACAATTGCATTAATCATGCATATCATATCATATTGAGTAACATATATGCACTTACTGATTGTAATTCTTGTCTTGTATGTTTGCTGCGTGGATTAGACGGATTTGTGCTAGAGGGTGCTGCAGAGGACCTCCAGCACCAGGAATTTGAAGACCTTGATCCTAACCAAGCCCAAGAGCAAGGCAAGTGTCCTTGAACATATTGATCCTGTTTTTGACACTAAATGTTTTGTTTTCAAAATTGCATGCTTGTGTCAATTTAATGGGAATCCTATGATAGGAAGTTTACTAGCTTTGTTTAACCACCCTTGTCACCTGGAATACTGGTAGAGAGTCGGGAGGGGCTTTTTACCTTTGCTTCGCTTAATTAATTGGGATGGAAAAACAAATTTACCATTTAAATATGCATTAATGAGATTATGGTTAACATGAACTGGTTAATATGATATGGTAATGGATGATCTAAGAAAGCCTGGTATGTGGATGGGTTGGAAGACATGGTGGTTGCTTGCTTTAGATCTAAGGACCAGTTCATGCGACAATATGTCAGGACAACTGTGCCACCACGTGGCCAACTATGGGTGCGGCGTAGCTGATTAATTAGGGTATTGCTAGTATTGCGCGGATCATTTAGCGCACCGGAAAAGGGGAGTCGGATTGGTTTTGGATTTGAGGTCGGACTCCCTGGGATCCGAATGGCAAAAGAGAAGGCCCTTGGTTGAAGATGTGCTCAGTTGGAGACATCACCACCGACGAAACCATAGTGAGTTCGTACATGCTAGTAGTCCATTTGTAAAGGCTATTTTGTGATCTCTTGGCCACACACCAATGGAAGTGTGTAATATGACTGACGGGTCACATGCATAAGGGAGGTTCTTAGTCACCAAAAGGTGACGAAATCACGAACACGTGGGTAAAGTGGTACAAACTCTACAGAGTATTAAAACTATCATGATAGCCGTGCTCCCGGTTAAGAGCACCTGGATGACCTACATGATTAGGGGTGTGGTATTGGGATGGGTTGGTACCGATTATGGGATGGTATTATGATTTATGGCATTGGATATGGTTAATGGTAATGAGAAATCTAGATCATGGATGATGGTAATGAAATATGGACTGGTATTATGATAACTACATGGTTTATGATGGGTTTACTTCACATACATATAATATATTTCTTTTCAAATGTTTTAATGTACTTTTCAGCACTTAGCCTTTATTATATTCGTCATTTGTATCGGCTACATGTCATACTTTCCACGCTTGCTGAGTATGACATGTACTCACCCTTGAAATTCCCTCACCAACAGTTGTAGGTCAGGATTGGGAGTACAGCGTTGGTGATGGGGAGTTCTGGGCCTTGTCTGCCGTCAGCTTTGCCTGTGGTGTTGATTGGAGCTACACTATCCCTTATGCCTATTTGCTTAGCTGCATAGTTGCTTATTTAGTTATTTTCACTGCATTAGTTCAAACTCGTCATTAATAATCATTAGAACTTGTATTCGAGGATATTATGAATTGTGTAATAAAAGTGCTTAATAAATCTTTTTCTATGGTAATTTACTGTATATCCTTTTGTAAATGCACTCGTGTATGGGTGTTAAACATCTTGGGCACACATATGCATTCACTTGGTTCATTTTCGGAACCGGGTGTCAGAGCAGTGGCTACGAGAGGTGGAAAGACCCCTCGTCACTCACTGTACCCCATTCAAGAGGAGACAATAGCTGAAAAGAAGAAAGAAGAGATTTCTCCTAAGAAAGGAGAAAATCTTAGTGAGAGGATAGCAATGAAATTTGAGGATATTACCTTTATGCCATTCCCTCAAAGAAGTCAGGTTCCAACCATGGACAAGCAATTCAATCGATTTGTTGACGTCATCCAAGAGATCCACATCAATGTGCCCTTGATATATGTGATGCAAGTACCCACTTACGCTCGCTATCTCAAGAACATATTGAACAACAAGCGACCTTTTACCACCACAGAGGATGTTAAGCTCACTGAGGATTATAGTGTTGCTATCCTCAACATGCTTCTAGAGAAGAATAAAGATGCTCCATTGGCTCACAACACTTTGACAGGGCCCTTTGTGATCTTGGTGCTAGTGTTAGTGTCATACCAAAGGTGGTCTTCGACCAAATGAACCTCACCACTCTATTTCCAACAGCTATGCAGCTCCAGGTGGCCATTTCATCGGTCCGCTACCCTGCGGGTATTGCCGAAGATGTCCCGGTGAAAATCCAGAACTGCTTCATACCCGTGGACTTCATGGTGCTCGACATGGACGTCGAGAAGGAAACCCCACTTATTCTTGAGCGACCATTCCTTAGCACTGCGGGTGCTCGTATTGATGTGGGGGCCGTAGAAATCTGCTTCCAAATCTATGGCAAGGAGGAGAGGTTTGACTTTTGGCCAAGGAAGGAGCAATGCTCCATGATGAAATTAAAATATCGATCGAACATCAAACACATTGAGGAGGTCGAAGTTATGCCACCTCAGTGGGCTCCCCCATAGCATTTATGTGGAAATTGATTTATGAGGAGTCCCCATCTTTTCGCCCACATCGACAATTCAGAAAGATGTAGAAGCTGGGGCCGTTTGAAAGTCCCAAGACCACAAGACCGCCAAAGAAGATGTGGCAGAAGAACCAAGGCGAGCCAGCCGTGCCCACTTCTCCGGGGCTGGAGGCTCAAAAATGAGCGTCAAGACGACAGAAAAATTCCATCTCGTCGGATTTTGTATGCGACCTCACCAATACGTTAATTTGGTAGTTATCCCATTTTTATTTTATGCCACCATCATTTGGAATTTTCCATTAGGACTTATTGCATTTTTCCATATCATATTTTGACTTTTCTTAGAGATTTATTTTTCAGTTTTATAAAAGTCAAAAATAATTTTATTGAGTTTAGGAAATTATATTTAAAAAACAATTTTCGGAGCAAATTTGTGGTTAATTCACCCAACAGCTCGAAATATAGCCGTTGGGGAGCCACTTGCCAAAAGAGAAGACAAGGGAGGGCCAACTACAAGTCGGTTGACCCCCCCCCCCCCCAGTCGGCCGAGCTGGGGAGAGTGCCATTTTGGCTCTCTCGCTCCTCCAATGGCTACATTCTTTCCTTTTTTGACCGTTGGGGTGCTATGCTATTTGTACATGTCCGTGTGAGGGGTTTGCTTCACACTTCACCTCATTTTCACCTCCCCAATTCACTCTCATATTTGCTCAAAAATTGTTGTGCACTTTGTTGCAACACCTCTCCCAAGTTCAAACAAAAAATATTTGCTTTGATTCTCATTTGCACTTTCCATTTGCATTTGTAGGTTTCTCTCAAGAGCGCAAAACAATTCATCGGGGCTTTTGCTAACGTAACCCTTTTCGAGTTTGTTTTGTTTTGCTCTCAAGTTGTGCAGCCATGAGGAGCATGAAGAAGTTAATTGGGAAGAGGAACAGACCTTGATCAAGCTCAAGCCATGGGAGGAACTCAAGCTCACACCTCTCCCCCGAGCCTACACCAAGTCCACGGTTGGGAGGTGCGCAAGACGATGTCCTAACGGAGGAAGTTGATGATCCACTCCGCCTCCTCAACGACGACGACCTCGACTTGAGGGAAGACATTGAACGACAAGCCTACAACATCGTCTGAGATCGTGAGTTCTCCCACACCAAGGCCTACGATTCGGCACTACTCTCCAAAATAGATATGGATTCCGCTATTTGGCATGCATTAGGATGGGATAATTTTGTTCAAATAGGTGAGGAAGGTTCATGCCTTCTCACTATTCAATTCCTTAGCACCCGTAAAATAGGATCTGAAGGTGTTTCTTTTAGGTTTTTTCCTAAAAGAATACTTTATCCTATGGAAAGAAGTTTACTGAACTCCTAGGCTTCCATAGACGTTGTTTGATAGATTTTGATGATTTGCTTAAATTTAACAAACAAAGTTTTTGGCAAGATTTGACTGGTCAAGTAGTATGCAAGGACCCTAGAAATAGCCACTTCCAAAATCCCACTATACGTTTCATGCATAGATGGGTGTCTGTGATTTTGTTTCCTAGAGAGGTGTTAGGATTGTGCATACTGAAGAACTTAGGACCCTTTATGTCATGTTTAAAAAGACTAAAATTGCTCCTGTTAAAGCTATGATGTCACAATGGTTAGAAAACACTAAAATGACGGGACTCATTGAATGCACTTCATTAATTACCAATATTGCTATGGAAGTAGGGGCTTTAGAGAATGCTTTAATTGAATGAATTCCAACTGCTCGCTACTTAATAGATGAAGATTTTCTAGTGGAAGGGCATACCCTTAAACATGGCCTAGATGGATCTGAATGTGGCGTAGAGGCGGGTGAATAGGCTTTGTTTGTTATGAGGACATCACTTCTATGGATACAAACAACACTCCATTGAACATACAAGATGTAGTCAATAGAGTTCACACACAACAATTAATTTCAGAGGTGAGCTCATTCTTATATGTTTTTGAGCATAGATTGCTACCTAATGATTTAATTGTGATTAAGATCCATGGAGAGTTTCAAGGAGTACTTAGAGGAAGTACTAGGGACGTGGATGACCAGAAAAGACATTCAAAGAAGATGGAAACCGACCCCAACTCAAATTCGTGTCCATCTCAGAGTCCAGAAGCAGTTCGCACTAAAACTGACGCCCAGGACGCATACGAACTCCGTTTCGGATGTTCTACATATGCACGGAAAGGGGAGAGGATAAACTTTCCAATGAAGCTGTTACAATGTCAAAATTCTTTCGGAGTCGATGGTAATTGTCAAAACAATATCGAGTCCAGAATCTGTTAGGGTGTTGCGCCACCATATTGGGCCATTGGGCCTTGTATCAAGTCTACATCTCTTATTTTCGTGTCTTAGGGTTAGGTCACGACCCCAACGCCCCCTTGGACGTCCTCCCACCTATATATACTCCATAGTAGTCACCACAAACAATGAGATTTTGCTTAGATTTATAATATTGCTGTTCTACGGTTTGTGAAACCCCAACTTCGCGATTCAGATCGTGTCTTCTACGTTCTTGCTTGTGTTCTCGATTGCACTTGCAGGGATTAGCCTTCTTGGCGAGGTTAATCATGTGCAGCACGGTTGATAACCAATGGAGCGGTGGTGTAGTGATTGCAGGGGTTTTTCGTGTTCTACTCGAGAACCTCGGATCGTCAACGTTGAGATTTCCATCAATCGACTTATACATTACCTTTCGGATGATCGGGCCTAAACCATTCCTCATCAGTTTGAGACCTATGTGTGCTGAATACATTGGCTTTGGTGATAAAAGTTTTGAATAGTACTAAATACATTGGCTTTGACAATAAAAGTTTTGAATACTACCAAAACACTTTTTTTCATCAAGGTCTGACTTTAGGTCCGAGCTCCTACAAGGTCCGACGATAGGTCCGGGTTGTTTTGGGTAGCTCCTGCAAGGTTCAATGCTAGGTCTGACTTCTTTGCCTAGGTGCGAGTAGCTTTGGTTAGCTCCGACGCTAGGTCCGACTAGCTTTGATTAGCTCTGGTGCTAGGTCCTGCTAGCTTTGGTAAGCTCCAGCTCAAGGTCTGGTTAGTTTTGGCAAGGTCTGGAGCTAGATTGCAATGGTTCTGCTTTTACTTTGAAATATTTCGAACTTGTTTTTCATCTATGTAAAGTTTGCTTAATGTTCTTTTACTAAGTTTTTGGTGTGTTCTCGTGGTTACTGCTATTATCAATTTGCTATGGTTTGCAACATGCTTATGTGAGGTACTCACGTGAGGTGTTGTGGTTTCGAAACTAACGAGAGTCAAGTTGAGGACTTGTGCTCGTAAGTATCGGTTGTTTAGTCATGTGCAGCAGTTGGTTGAGTTCAAGACATGACTGGTGACGAGATCCATTGAACTAGTTTTAGGGAGAAGATGAGGTTCAACAACTATGTTCGGGAGGAATTGCGGTTGAGTTGATCGGGAGGTCACACAACATGTTTGAATCAAGAAGAATGCATATGAAGGTATCGTGGACGTCATTGGAAGATGTTTGCACGTGTGCAAAAAGTGCATGGACGTAGTTACATGGTTCCGAGGCATGATGAAGAGATGTGAACAAAAAAAATTGGTCGGAAAGGTCCAACCGACTAGGTTAAGGACTCAGACTGCGGCTGAGTCGTGTTTGACTCAAATATGGAAAGTTTTGAGTTAGTTATGAGAGGATTTCATGTGGGTCACGAATTTGAGTTGTTTTAGGAATGTGTAATACTTTCCTAAGATGTTTGGAAGTCTTAAGATTGCTTCTATCTGTGTGTAGAAGAGTCTTGAGTAGTTATGGAAAGTTTTGATTCGTGAATTGAGTAGGATTAGAGACCTAGTTAGGTTTGGGTTGACCTAAGGGCTGCTTATATAAGCAAGGGAGGCAAGAGCTAGTTGCACATTACTTTAGGGCTGTTCCTTGTGAGTTTTGATCAACAAAATTCATAGTCTAAAGGAGCTTTTGTGCCTTGTTCGTCCGACTTGTTTTGTTCAAGTCTTTCTCGTCGAGTTTCTGCACAGCACTACCTTGCTTCGGTGGTTTTATAATAACTCTAGTTTTACAGATCCTATTGACGTGATTCTTTTTGGGTTGTCTTGACAACTTGATTTTCTGTCATCTATAAAAATTTCATGGTCATTGGATTGGTGGCATTGACCTTTGTTTGATCTTTCGATCGTAATTTGAGTTTTTCTTGACGGATTTTTGTGATTCTTATTGTGACGTCTTCATGACTTGATTCTCTACAATCTATACTAGTTTTTTCACAGTTAGACACATTTAGATTAGTCGCACACATGGTTTCTTTAACAAATCGGTTTTCTGCCGAGGGATGTTTTGTTGCTTCTGCTGAAAAGTTTTAATCTACCATTCACCCCCCTCTGGTAGCTTTACACGTGCTCTTGGATCCTACACTTTGAAAATTTCCTGCACACTTAATCGAATGGTAAAATGCTTGATAGACTAGACTTGTCTGGTTGGACGTGCAGACTAGTCGGATGTGCTAAATGTGTGTCGAGTTGATTAAGTGTTGATTCAGGAATTAAACTTTATAGTAGCGAAAATTTGAACAAATAGTAAGATCACTTGAATTAACAATCAATATTGTGAAGTTACACGTGAAAAGAAATTTGCAATTCAAGTTATGATATTGATCAACTATGTGAACTAATCAATGAAGGAGCAAAAACAAAGAAGCACGCGGGACACAAATTTTTACCGAGGTTCGATCCCACCACAGAGATCTACCTCCTCATTGAGGAAGCCCACATAGAGCCGGGTCTCTTCAAACCCTCTCCCTTGTCAAGTTACCACAAAAGGCCGACTTGATTCCACTATCAAGGGTAACCACCGAGTTTATAGGGCAACCTCACACGTTGAGGTCTCCCACGAGAATTACAATGAAAAGATGATCAAATACACTCGAAAAGATTACAAGTGAAAGCACGAGTGCGACGAGATCAAACCTCAAGAGCTCAACGATGTTTAGACAATGATCTCCCAACCCCAAATCTGAATACTCAATTGATTTTCTTCTTTGAGGACTTTAGATGCGTGGGGAGATGTGTTTTTGTGCTCCTGGGACAGGTGGCAGCGCTAGGGTTTCTGAGTTTGACAGTAGGAATCGAAAGTTGTTATTGTGGGGTTGTGGATCTCCTATTTATGGGATTTCTAAAAAGGTTACTGTTAGAGATCCCGACAACCACACTAGTCTGCCCTAGGGTACGGACTTGTCCGGTGGGTACACTAGAAACTCTAATTGTGCGAGGTATGCCAGACTAGTTTGGTAGGTGTCCGGACTTGTCTGCTGCCTATGAAATTGAACTCGAGAGAGTTGAATGGACTAGTCTAGTCAATGAACGGACTTGTCCGGTGCTACATGTTATAGAACATCAGAGAGTTCAACGGACTAGTCCGGTCCTGTGGACGGACATGTCTAGAGTGTAGTGTAATGGGTTTACAAAGACTTGAATGGACTAGTCGGGTACAATATTGGACTAGTCCGGTGCACTATGAAATGTGGTTCCAAAAAGTTTATCAGACTAGTCCGGTAAGTGGTCAGACTAGTACGATGCATAGTGTATTTGGACAACAGAGAGTTGAATGGACTAGTCCGATTCATGAACGGACTAGTCCGGTGCTCATTGATTTTTTAGGTTGATTTTAAGCCCTTAAACTTACGCAAAGACTTGATCTCTTGGGATGTGTCTCTCACACACATCCTATACATTTAAATCTACTTTGCGCTTCCGTCGTCACTTGGGCTTTTCTCTTTTTCTACACCACTACGTTTTTCACTTTGAGAGTGCACCAAACTATCTCATTTGAATTGACCTGCAATCATCTCAACAAGTTCATCAGGATCTCATTGTTTCTCATCAATCGTCTAAAACCCACAAGGGATTGCCTAGATGCACTTTCAATCTCCCCCTTTTTGGTGATTGATGACAACCAATTAATATTTCACTATTAAGAGTAAAAATTTATTTTCATAAAGTGTGCATATATGAGAATAATAAATGAGTAAAAAAACTTCTCACATATATGCACTCTTTATGGTGGGGTTCCTAACAAGTGTGTGATAAAAAAGATGTGATGAGCAATATATAAGAACTTAACGGTTATAGCAACAATCATCACATTAACATTAAATAAGCATCACACATTAAGTAAATTAAGCACATCAAAATAAATTACAATAGTTTTAAATCAAGTACATGTCCTTGATCACAAGTCCTTAATGGCTTAATGACTACAAAATAAACAACTAGTCTCAATCTCTCCCCCTTTGGCATCAAAGCACCAAAATGGGAAAGATTGAGTGGAATTACTCATCGCCACTGCCTCTCTCACTCTCGGTCCTATCTTCATCCTCTTCTTCATCTTCAGGTGCTTGCGGAGGTGGAGGAGGAGCAGAGGTGCCAGTTAGTCCGAATGAAGTCATCTCTTGTTCAGTTAAAGGTGCCATCTCTGTCATGTCTTCTTCAGAGTCTTCTGAGATCTGAGGGGACCCCACTGGCTCTATTTTTAGTTTCTCACAAATTGCTTTGACATTGGCCTTCACATATCTTTGATGCCTCTTTCTGGCCAGACTCTCCTTATGTTGCTTGATTTCCACTTTACAACAAGAAGCAAAGATGTATGAGAGCATCTTTAGCACTCCACTGGAGGACTCTCTAGGAGGTGGAGGAGCAGGAGCAGCAACTTTAGATTTTGTGCCTTCTTGAGTCCTCTTAGATCTTCGTTCCTCTGTGCATAAGGTAGGTGCAGATGGGACAATGTAGATAGTAGGCATCTGGGGCCTCAGTCTACTATGAGGCACATCCTTGACAAATTCAAGTCCTGTCACCTTCTCAATCATATACATGATGTAGGGTGCATAGCCACAGAACCTGTTAGGAGTGATGGAGATGTTCACAATGTCATTGTACATGTACTCAAAGACATTGAAAGTCCTTTTGTGAGACCTATGTGTGTTGAATACATTGGTTTTGATGATAAAAGTTTTTAATACTACCAAAACACATTTTCAACAAGGTCCGACTCTACGTCAGAGTTTTCGCAAGGTCCGACAATAGGTGTGACTTGTTTTGGGTAGCTCTGGTGAGCTTTGTCTTTAGATCAGACATGTCTTTGATAGCTCTAACATGTTTTTCGTAAGCTCTGGCGCTAGGTCCGACTAGCTTTGGTAAGCTCCGGCGCTAGGTCTGACTAGATTTACTAAGCTCCGACTCAAGCTCCGGTTAGCTTTTGCAAGGTTTAGAGCTTGATTGCAATGTTCCTATTTTTATTGTGATATGTTTCGAACATGCTTTATATTATTCGAAAGATTGCTTAGTATTCATTTGCTAAGTTTTTGGTGCGTTTTGGCTAAATATGGATGATATCATTTTGCTATGGTTTGCAACATGGTTACGTGAGGTTCTCACGTAAGGTGTTGTGGTTTCGGAACTAACGAGAGTCAAGTCGAGGACTTGTGCTCGGAAGTATTGGTTGTTTATTTATGTGCAGGTGTTGCTTGAGTTCAAGACATGGCTGGTGACTGGATCCATTGTACTAGTCTTAGGGATGAGATGAGGTTCCAACAACCAAGTTCGGGAGGAACTATGGTTGAGCTGATGAGAAGGTCACGCCGGATGATTGAATCAAGAGCAATGCATGTGAAGGAAACTGGACATCGTTGGAAAGTTTTTGCATGTATGCATCGAGTGCATGGACATGGCAACATGGTTCTGAGACTGGATATGGACGTGAAGATTTGGTTGGAAGGATTCAACCGTATCGGATTATGACTCAGGCTGCGGCTAAGTCGTGTTTGACTCAAATATGGAAAGTTTTGAGTTGTTTACAATATGATATCATGTGGGTCATGAATTTGAGTTATTTTAGGAATGTGGGATACATTCCTAAGGTGCTTGGAAGTCTTAAGATTGCTTCTATCTGCGTATAGAAGAGTCTTGAGCAGGTATGGAAAGTTTTGATTCGTGAATTGAGTAGGATTAGATTCCTAGTTAGGTTTGGATTGGCCTAAGGGATGATTATATAAGCAAGGGAGGCCAGAGCTCGTATTGCACGAAATTTGGGCTGTTCCTCTTTTTTTTTATCAATAAAATTTGTAGTTTGATGGAACTTTAGTGCCTTGTTCGTCCGACTTAATTTAGACAAGTTTTCTCGTCCAGTTTCTGCACAACACTACGTTTCTTCGGTAGTTTTATCATAAACAGATCCAATTGACGTGATTCTTTTTGGGTTGTCTTCACAACTTGTCTTTCTATCATCTATGAAAATTTCACGGTCATTGGATTTGTGGTTTCTGATCTACACGAGTTTCTTTGCAGTGCTCCAGAACAGTTTTTCTCGGGTAGACCAGATTGAACTTTGTTTGATCTTTCGATCGTAACTTGAGTTTCTCTCGACGGAGCTTTGTTATTCTTGTTGTGACATGATTCTCACAATCTATACTTGTTTATATACAATTGATCACCTTTAGATTAGTCGCACACACGATTTCTTTAACAGATCATTTTTCTACGAAAGGGCTTTTCGTTGCTTCCGCTGAAAAATTTTAATCTACCATTCACCCCCCCCCTCTGGTAGCTTTACACGTGCTCTTCGATCCTACAATTGGTATCAGAGCCACGGTGCTCTAATCTTTGTGATTCGCACATGTTTTTGACTAATCCTCATGGAGAAATACTCGGCAAAACCTTGTGTGTTTGTTTGTATTGATTTTCAGGTTTGGAAGGCACGCATGGAAGCTGTTATCCGGAATGCTTCGCGATATGGGAAAAAGTGTACAAGCCTTACGGTGTGCCGCCGAATGATCAAGTCAGGGCTACAAACTTAAGAGATGTCAATAACAACAAAAAAGCCCACAACTTGATAATCCAAGGACTAACTCAGAGTGACTTCGATCGTGTTGCGCACCTCCGATCGGCGTACGACGTGTGGAGAGCACTTTGTGACTACCACGAAGGATCCAACATGATCAACGAGGTAAAGCAGGATATGTTCAAGAAAGAATACATGCACTTCGAGATGCAACCCGGTGAGTCCATTGATGACCTTTTGCTCGCTTTAATAAAACTCTCAGCAACTTGCGTAGTGTCAATGTTAATTTTTCAGATGCTGAAAATGCTAGGAAATGTGAGTGCATTAGATATGTCAATTTGGGAGATGAAAGTCACATCTATTCGTGAATCTACTGTCATGAGTACACTTACATTAGATGTGCTATATTCTAAATTGAAAACTCATGAAATTGACATAATCTCACGTAAGAACCCCAACAAGTCTCTTGCATTTGTTTCTCAACGTGATATGCCTAGCTCCGACCAGTCTTCATCTAGCAATACACTTGCTTTGCTATCTTCACTAACCCTGGAACAAATTGAAGAATTTTCAGAAAAGGAGTTAACACTCATCTCTATTCAGTTATCAAAAGCATTGCAAAATGTGAGAACTAGAAGGAGAGGAAGCTCCGGACCTCAATGATGCTTTGAATGTTGTAAGACAAGACACTTTCGTATAGATTGCCCTAACCTTTCTGGTCCTTCTCCCCGTGATAAAAAGAAGAATAAAGTCAAGTCCTCTTCTGGCAACATCAACAAGAAAAAGAAGGGTTTTACAGGACGCAAACTGATAAACATTATCATCACCGCACTTCAAGAACTTGGCTCAAGTGATGTAGACATTGGAAGTGACGAAGATGAAAATGATCTGAAAAACTTGTGCTTCATGGCGGGCAAATCAAGATCAAGTATGGAGGATGCAGAACACAATAGTGACAATGAAGAGGTATGTCCTACTTGTGATGAAATGTGTGATGCTATTTCCCATGCAATTGTTCTTGTTAAGAAAAAGGACAAAAACCTTAGGGACAATGTTGTTAAAATTGAGTCACTAGAATCTGAAATTAATCGTTTGAAAACCTTCATTCCTAGTAATGATTCTTGTTCCTCATGCGATTTAATATATGAACAATTATCCTCCTTAAGAAATGCACACTCCTCCACTCTTGATAAACTTGATGATTCTGTACTTAATGACAGAAGATTAAAAGATGCTTTTTGTTCTACAAATGATTTGTATTGTTCTAAAGAAACTAAAAGATGCTATGAATGAAATTTCAATACCGAACAATACTTTACGTGCTCATGAAGTTAAATATTGTTCTAATTACAAATTAAAAGGAAAAACTTCATGTGAAAACAATCTAGAATTGTCTAAGAAACTGGATGACATGAATAGGACACTAGAGCAGTTTTGTATTGGTAACAAAAAATCTAAACTTGCTGCTGAATTTATCCAAATCTTGTAATGATAAAACAGGTTTAGGTTTTGATTCTCATGCTCATGCTAAAGCACATCCACCCAAAATTGTAAAGTAATTAGGAAGTGGTTTCATTAAAACATTCACTAATCCAAAAGAGTTGGTTTTAAATCTGCAGGGGTGTTGTCAAGTTCGGGTTCAAATAAACATATTGCATGCTCATCTAGACATGAACACAAAGTTAAATTTCATTGTAACTATTGTGGTAGAAATGGTCATGTCATAGATTTTTGTTATAGACTAGCTAAACAACATAAAAAGGAAAGAGTGGAACCTAGATCTTATAACTCTCATGCAAAATTTGCTGCATATACTAAACCGAATGTCAGGAACATGCAACCTACTGTTATGAGTCAAAAACATTCAAAGTTTACCTCCGGAGCTTCAGTTTTGGCCTCCGGACTTATGTAGTTACCTCCAGACCTTCTGTTTTTGCTTCTGGAGCTACTAATTTTTGTACTACGCAAGTAACACCTTATAGGTTAGTAGTTAAGAACAAAAAATCTCAAACTTTGACTCATAAACCTGCTGTTTTATCTCAGCTTTCACATGTTTTTCCTGCTGCACGTCGTGTGACTCAGTACTGGATTCCTAAATACCTTTTGACTAACCACAGTATTGAGTCATCGACGTATTGTTCTTCTATGTAGGTTCCACGCTTAAGGAAGGAGAACATTTGGATTGTGGATTCAGGTTGCTCACTCCACATGACCGGTAACAAAGAATGGTCCTCCTCCCTCCCTTTTGTGTCACGTGTAGAGAATGTTACTTTTGCCGATAATTCTTCAACTCCTACAATTGCTAAGGGTTTGGTTATGGTAAATGATCACTACACTTTGAAAGATATAGCAATTGTCAAAAATTTGAAATGCAACTTGCTTTTTGTTTCACAATTGCTAGACCTATGTGTGCTGAATACATTGGCTTTGACGATAAAAGTTTTGAATACTACCAAAACACCTTTTTAACAAGGTCTGACTCTAGGATCGAGTTTCCGCAAGGTCCGACGATAGGTCTGACTTGTTTTGGGTAGCTCCAATAAGCTTTGTTTTTAGCTCTGGCATGTCTTTGATAGCTCCGACATGTTTTTGGTAAGCTCCGGCGCTAGGTCCGAATACCTTTGGTAAGCTCCGGCGTGTGGGGACCGGAATCCACACTTTCCAGGAATCGCAATGGGTGGTGCCGTGCGATGCGACACCCAACAGCACACGTGTAAAGAAACGCGTATTACATAAATCATTTGCTGAAATTTACAAAGATATTCAGTATACAAATAGTTTATAAAAATAAACTACAGCGGAAGATAAGATTACGACTCTCGTACTCCAATCTAATAAGCAAAAGAGAAGCCGTTCAGCCCACGAACGTACCTCACTAGCCACGAAAACCAAACAGCAGCGGCATGGTTCCCACATGAGTATATTACTCGGAGAGTCCCGAGTCTCATCGGACAACCATAAGCATAAGCACAGAGGGCAAAACCTGCAAAACAGCTTATATAGCAACCGTGAGCACGAAGGCTCAGCAATACTTAACCGTCTCACCTAAACATGAAACTCTACATGAGGGTAAAGACATAACATAGGATGGCAGATTTGCGTAACGGACTCGCCTAATTGTGGGTCCTTATATTTTTTTTGTATTTATAGCAGCAGCTTAAACCTTGTGCGGGACAATATCATAACTCCACAATCAAACAAGAAACACTTCATCAGGATGCTGCATGCCCAAGGTGGAAATTAAATTTATTGAGCACTATACTAATACATACAACATAACAATACCATGATAATATAATGTTTATAACAGCAGCAAATAATTCTCATCTCAAGTGCAAGTATTTAACTATGTCACAACTCAGTGAACAAGTGGTACTCATAACCGTGAGGGACGGTGATTTGAATCAATGATACCCGGAAAAAACGACACGTACGCCCGTACTGGAAGTCACATCGGTGCGCTCCATGGACGTCGTACGCAACCACCTTTCTCAAGTTCTGCCCAAGTTGAATCGATTCAATCGTCTAGGACAGTATCCCCACTCACGGTGCACCCTTCCACTGTGAAGATGCTGTGAGCGAGTTTCCATATACTGTGCTGCGGCCGGAAGCCTAAGGCGGTCGAAAAAGTCTCAACAAAAGCTTCCCAAGGTACATCGGTTTCCTGGATCCCATATATCCAGTATGACTCCGGTTCACTTCAAACTTGCTCAGTAGGGCGGCATACGGATCGGTCCTTAACTAACACAGGCAGGGCTACGCACCCAAGACTACGTCTTGCTGCATCCAATGCCCCTGCCCGGTCTCATTTTCAGATTACTACTTCATTCTCTTGGAACCAATCCCGTGTGAAAATGTCCTAGCCATGCAAGTAGATTCCAACTACTCGACTTCAACCGAATCCTATACAACATTTAGCATAGCATAGTCTACATGATGACTTGACAACTAACCAAATACTCCATAGGTTGATCTGGTCATGCAAGTAGGTTTTCAATCACCTTAGCCCTAATGCACAAAACTCACCCTAGACATAGGTGATACAAATCAAAATTTTGCAATAGCGCTTAAATGCAAACCGGGGCTTGCCTGGTTGCGAGACGCTGTCAAAATTAATCTCCAGAGGGATGACTTCAAGTAGCACCGGGGTCCTCATGAGCTCGGCAACTAATCGGTATGCAAAGAATTATGCAAGTAAATCAATACCGGTATTATATTATAGTTCAAAGGAAACATAGTTAAATATATGAATTTAAGCTTAATGGTTCTGAAAATTTTACATGAGACATTAGGTGCTATGGGGAAGATCTGGACCAAAAATTGGAGATGTTCAAGGAAGCTTGTTGTCTCTAAAATTCCAACAATAAACGCCTTCTCTGAATTTTGGTTGTAATTCTGGAGGTCTATCATGGCTACCAGAGGTTGTACCATACAGAGGGGTTCTCACTGGTTCTAGGAAAATTTGTTTCATAAATTTCTAAGCTTCCTATTCGGAGATATTAAATTTAGAAGTTTGGAAAAAAAATTGAAATAGTTCTGATGTTTTTGGGCATTCTATGACCCGTTAGGAAAATCTTCTGATTGAACTAGGATATTAAAGTACAATGAAGCTGAAATTTTTACAAGAATTCAGAAACATACTAAATAACATTGTCGGTGGTTGATCCGGCAGATCTTCCAACACTATTGTTGGTAATTCCTGGAGTTCGTACTTCGGTAATGGGCGCGCTGAGATTCAAGAAGGTGAAGGCAAGTTGACACAGAGGTTTACATGGTTTGGGCCGCCTGAGCGTAATACCCTACTCCACGGGGTGTGTTGATGTTGTATTGAGCGATTGAGTATGTGTGAGAGCGTAAGTGTCTCGAGAGCTCAGAGAGAGAGTGTCCCCCTGTGTATCGTCGACTAGTCCTTTTATAGTACAAGGACCGGTCGGTACATAGTTAGCCTGGCCCGACAAGTGGCCCTGGCGATTACTAATGTTTGATACACAATTAATAAAATTAATTACCCTTAACAGCATGGTAATGGGCCTTGACAATGTCGTTACACGTATTAAGGGCCTTCCGATCGTGTGTCATTAATATGGTATTCATGACACTTAATCGGGTCTTGAAGTACTTGATTGTCCCTTGAAGGTCCGAGCCGTTGGGGGTCCACCAGCCTGATTGTTGAAGTTGAAGGTCCGGCGGTTCGGACACGTGGCAGCTCTGGAGCTTACCGTCGTGGACGGGTAGGTCCGGTGCTGTTGGACATGTGTTAGTACCGGAGCTTCCCTCTGTCTGGGGTTAGGTCCGGGGGTGCCATACTGGTATTCCGTTCGGAGCTTTCCCGTGTGTGGGCGGTAGCTCCGATCTTATGATACACGTGGCGGCCCTAGGACTAACCATGTCAGGGAAGCAGGTCCGGTTACGCCTGACATGTGGGGCCTTCGGAGGTCTTCAAATCTGGTAGATGGAGTTTCCTTGTGATCTTTGCAATCCCAAAGGGTATCCAGTACGTAGGGTACTGACAGTGGCCCCCTAGGCCCACCTCTGGGAGAGACCTTTTGAATGAAGTCATTCTGCCAGAGGTGGGTCCATTCTTTGGTTTTTAAGCCGTGTTTTCAAGGGTCTTCAGATGTGCCGTTGGCAGTAGTTCGCTGTTAAACCACCGCCGCGTGGCATATCCTGGAGGCGGCAATTGAGATCTTAGCGTGCGGATCTCACGAAATTGAAGGTCGCTGGTTCCCGATACGAAAATCGTATCAGTTCCGCGCGCCCTGTCAGGCTGCCGCCTTCGGGTTTCCCGCCTTTCATGATGACAACCGTTCGCCTGGGATAAGGACCTCGACTTGATCGTCGGGGTGGCCCGGGGCCCCTTTGTCATTGGCAGGGTGAAGTTTTTGAATGGTATCGTTTGCTCCTCTGCGATTTCCATCCAACCGTTTGCAGTTCTTTACGCCTTTCATTCGAACTTGCGCTCAAACCCTCCAAAATTTCGCTTGCTTTTCATCTCTTGCCTCGTTGTGCTGCGATGGAGTTGGGTCTTCGCCAGAGCCGACTGAAGACTGACGGTGATTTGAAGAAGGTTCAGGCCCTCATGGGGTGGTCCCTTGACTTCTTCAACCACCTGGTCTGCGCCGGCAAACTTCATTTCGTGAAGGAGCACGACGGCGACATGGTTTACTTCTCCGCGTACGCCATGGTGGGACTGATCCCACCTTCTCCTCTTTCTTCTTGATGCTGCTAGACTTCTATGGTCTGCAGCTGTACCACCTTGGCCCCCACTCCATTCTTCTAGTGTTGATATTTTTCCACTTCTGCGAGATGTGGGTGGGCATTCCCCCCTGCATTGAGCTCTTTCGTACCTTCTTCACTGTCCAGACCACCGGCAAGAGTGACGAGTACCTTGGCCTCTATTATTTTGTGAAGCGCAACAAGTGCCTGTACAAGTACTTGCGGTCGTTCCCTTCTGGGAAGTGGGACGACTGGAAGAGGGATTAAATCGTCATTAGGGTGGAGGAGCATGAAAAGATGGAGTTGCCCGAAGGCCTCCCCAATGTCGACACTGCAGTTTGTAGTGAAGCTCCGGTGTTATCGGACGTCTTCAACCCTGCTCTAACCAGGATCCGCCATTGCGTGGAAGGAGGGGTGACTCCTCAGGAGGTGTTTTGCAACTTCCTGACCAACAGGTTGGCTCCGCTGAAGAAGAGGGAGAAGCTTGCTTGGACCCTCAACAGTGTGCTGGACGACGACCGGATCGAGACCGGTTTGAAGTCCAACATGGAAGGTGCAACTTTGGAGTTTCACCTCAAGAAGTTCCAGCATGGCATCGACGTCGAGGGTGACGACTTGACTCCGCCAGCAGCTTTTCTCCCTCTGAACATGGAGGCAGAGTTCAGTAGGGAGCTCCAGCGGACGATGCTGGTGCTTGACGACCTTGGCGTCGTTGAGAGGCGTTCGATCACTGGGTTGGTGATCTCCGGGGCTTCCGAGGGTGGTCCCCCTTCTGTCCTGGAACAGAGAGTTGAAGTCATGGGCAAGGGCAAAGAGTTGGCTGAGCCCTCGAGCCACAAGAGGAAGCTGAAGCATGCCGACAGGACGTCCGTCAGGCCTGCTCCTTCTGCAGCGAGTCCTCCTCCCCGGAGGGGAAGGTCTTCGTCGGTGGAAACAACTCCAGCATCAGTATCTCCCTGGGGTGCTAGCTCTGGCCATGCGGCTCCAGTACCAGGGCCAGCTGAAGGCTCTGGGTCCAGAGGTCCTTCCCGGTCGAGGAGGCCTCAACCCGAGTGACAGCGACAACAATAGCAAGCTCTGGGGAACCTTCTGGAGCCACCACGCCAGTGGTGACAGGGTCCGTCTCCGAGCGTCTGAAAGAGAGGTTCCGTGTTAATTGGTGCAGAAGCCTTCTGAGGTAATTTTGATTTTTTACCTCAGTTAATTTTTTTTGTTGTAACTGCATTTTGGATGTCTTCGTCCTTCATTCACAGAGTGCCCAAGAAAGGGGTTGAAGCTCCAGTTCCTGCAGCAGCAGCTGAGGCTGTGCAGGCGGAAGCTTCAGCTCCAATTCCAGTGCCACCCCAAGAGGTGGCTGAGGCTGCGGCAGCTCCAACGTCGGCTGTCGTGGTCTTGGGCCTGGACTCATCCCCAGAAGTTCCCGTGGTAGCGCCGGCAGTCGAGCCGGTGGTTGATGAAGCCCCGTCGATAAAGCCAGGTGTTGATGAAGTTCCGGCGCTTGAGTTGGCTGTCGAAGAAGTTTCGGCTGTAGAGCCAGTTGTTGCAGAAGCTCCGGCAGTAGAGCTGGTCATGGAAGAAGTACTGGCGCTTTAGCCAGTTGCTGTAGAGGCACCGACGCTCGAGCCCATGATGGTCGAGGCGTCAGCACCGGAACCGGCGGTGGAGGAGGTGACAACGTCGGAGCCGAACGTGGCTTCAGTTCCGGCGGAATCTTCTACGTCCGCCCCGGTGCCCGCACCTGAGCCATGGTGCCAAGATGAAGCTGCCGGCCCCCTGGAGGGGTCAGTTGTTGATGATCTGGCGGCGGGACCTTCGAAGCCACATCCGGAGGTCGAAACTTCTATTGCAGGACCTTCCTTAGCGGCAGCCAAGGCTATCTCGGAGGACGTCCCTAGTGCCGTGGAAGCTCAGGGGACCGCTCTTGTAGAGTGGGACCCAATTTTTGTCACGGAGAACCTGCTGAAACCGGCGGAGATGACCCCAGCAGGTCCTGACCCGATCCCCCTGTCATTGTCTATTGACAACGCCTGCTCCAGTCTTCATCAAGTCCAGCTGGCTTTCTACCACGACAGTAAAGCCCTCGAGGAGGAGTGCCAAACTCTTAGGAGGTTGTGCAACCGACTCCATTTCGAGACCAAGCTGGCGCAGTTGAGGCTGGCTGATGACAGGGAGTGGTTGTAGAGGGAGAAGGTCCGCCTGGAATATTGGGGTAAGCTGCTGGATGAGAGGGAAAGCATGATGCGATCCCTCGACAACCAGTCCCGGGCCATCTACGAGCAGGCCAAATCTGCTAATAGCGCAGCGGATGATCGCCAGGAGAGGCTCAACGCCATCCACGCTAGTCTCGTCAAGCGCCTGGAGGCTCTTGAGGCGCGGGAGAGAAAGCTCGAGGATGAAGAGCAAAAACTCCTGGAGCTGCGAGACGACGTCGTGAAGAGGGAGGAAGAGCTCACTCAGAGGCTAACTATGGGTGACAAGAGTCTCGAGGAGCGCACCAAGAAATTGGAGGAGCGCTGCGAGAGAGAGGAGAAAAAGGCCTGGGAGCGAGGGCAAGAACTCCACAGGAGGGAGGACGCCGTTGCTGCCAGGGAGAAGGAAGTGCATGGTAGGGAGAAGGACCTGGTCAACCGCCAGAACAAGATACACCTCTGGGAGGAAGAGCTCGTAAAACTCGAAAGGCAAGTTGCTAAAAAGATTCAGCAGAACGCCAAAGAGGTTAAGCGCCTTGCCCGTGAGAATTTGGAGCTTGCGGTGACCGGAAGATCCTTGGAGGAGATGTGAGGCTCGAGGACCGTGGAGTCCCAACAAGTTTGGGACTTCCTGGGCCAAGCCAACGACGCGCTGCTGCCTATGGGTTTCAGTCCCGTTTGTCCGGATGATCTGGAGCCGGAGCTGGACCTGGCGTTGCAGGCGTTGAGTTCGGCAGGCAACAAGCTCACCAAGATGGGCGATGTCATCGCGGACCAGCTGGAGAACGAGGGACAATCCCTAGCGAACGACGTCGCAGAATTCGTACTGACGTGCTACACAAGCCGGGACACTCAATTCCCCTCGGACCCGGTGCTTGAAGGCCCCATCGAAGGAGAGGGAGAAGCTACCCAAGCCAGCATATCGGAAGCTGCACAGAAGGTCGCCTCGTTCTTCCATAGGGTCTAGGACCATCTCTTTGTAGCTCCCACTTGTATCTTCTCTTCTTTTTCTCCAATTTTGTAATCTCTTGTCTCCTGATGAACGAAATCCAAGTTTTTTTGTGAATTTCATTTTTGTCTTCAACACCTTTGTCGCACTTGGCCCCCTTGTAGATGTACACAATTTGATTGTGAACATGTACCAAGAGGATGTAACAGTTGTTGAAGACTTGCGCGCTTCGAACTTTATAGTATTTGATAGTGAAGGCCCCCTGAGGTTGTCGGGGCTTAGAGGCTCCGGCATTGACCATTGTCGGAGCTTAGTAGCTCCGGCAGTAGTCTCCATCAACGCGTAAAGCATCGACGGTTAGTCCCCTGGGGTGTCGGAGCTTGTTGGCTCCCGCACTGACCTCTGTCAACACATGGTGTGTCAATAGCAGACTCCATTATAGAGTCTTTCCATCATCTTTTCTTCACGTTGACGGCTTGCCCCCTAGCTTTACTGGAGTTGAGTAGCTCCGGCGACGCTCGATATCAATGTTTGAACATCAACCACAAGCCGCCTAGAGGATGTCGGAGCTTTGGCAGCTCCGACTTCATTTACCATCATCATGAAATATTTATTTTTCCTGCACATTGAAGTCAAGAAAAACAATAAAATTCGTTTCCTATCTATAACTTCATTGTGGCTTTCTATTCCCGAGAAAGTTTTAGGTCGAACACAATTCTAAATACAATCAAGAGCGTCGTCTTGTTTCCTTCAAGTCTGATCGTTCCTGGACTCACCTTACTTCGGCCTGTCGGGGTGTAGGTAGAGTGGCGTACTTAGGGTGCATGACCAGGCCAAGTCGATAGCACACTCCGGCCTTAGATTGGCTTCGCGGCATTCAGACAAGTAGACCATCAACAATGTTTGGACCTGGAAGAATAGACAATGCAACTCGAATTGTACATGAACTGGTCGAGCTAAAGTTTCTTAAGAACTGCACAACTTTGTTATAGACAAGAAAGGGAAAAATAAAAAATGTTGAACGTGTACAAAATAAATGCACGTGGAGTCTGTTTTCACACAATGACGTCTTTCATTATAGGTCCGGGGTACAATGGAAACAAGTACACTCTTAGGGTACGGAACCAGACTAAGTGTGTTTCGTTTATCGTTTGATCCAAGGTAGCTAGCTTCACTTTTAGTTCTGAGGCTGTGACAAGTGTTGCTTGGATGTTGCGGATCTTACAGGGTAGGTCCGGCTGTCCTCCTGGGGGAGGTACCCGACTCTGTACAATGACTCTATAACATACATCATATGTGATTACAGACTCACCTCTGTGATATTAAGCATAGAACTTACGGAGGTGCTCAATGTTCCAAGGATTAGGGAGAGGTGTCCCATCCTCAGTTGCCAAGCGAACGCATCCAGGACGGGATACTTTGATCACTCGGAAGGGTCCTTCCCAGCTAGGGGAAAGTTTGTTTAACCCTTCTCTAGATTGTATTCTCCGTAGCACCAGATCTCCTTCCTCAAGCTGTCGGCTGTGAACATGCTGTTGGTGATAGTGCCGAAGAGCTTGGCGGTATCGGGCATTCTGAACAGCTGCTTGGCACCTTCCCTCTTCAAGGAGGTCAAGGTCTTCACGCCGGAGCTGGTCCTGCGTGGCTTCGTCGAAGGTCCGGACCCGAAGCGACCCCAAGGTGATTTCTGGAGGAAGGACTGCTTCAGCTCCGTACACCAGAAAGAAGGGTGTCTCTCCAGTTGACCGGTTTGGATTTGTTCTGTTGGCCCATAGAGTGGGCGGAAGCTCTTCGATCCAGTTGGCTCCATGTTTTTGCAGGCGCTCATAAGTGCGTGTCTTGAGTCCTTTCAGGATTTCTGCATTTGCTCTCTCGGCTTGGCCATTGCTTGCTGGGTGAGCTATGGAAGCGTAGCTGACTTGGATGTCGAGGTCTTCGCAGTATCCATGGAAAGCAGAGCTTGTGAATTGGGTCCCATTATCTGTTATGATTTTGTTCGCGACTCCAAATCTACATACGATGGACTGCAAGAAGTTGATAGTTGATTGCTTTTTTATTGTCACAACTGGAGTTGCTTCCGGCCATTTGGTGAATTTGTCAATGGCAACATACAGGAATTTGTAACCTCCGACGGCTCTTGGGAAAGGTCCCAAGATGTCCATCCCCCACACAGCGAAAGGCCATGTAGGAGGTATCATTTGCAGAGGCTAAGCCGGTGTGTGAATTTGTTTTGCATGAAACTTGCATGCTTAACATTTCTTCACCAGCTCAGTTGCATCCTGGAGCACTATAGGACAGTAGAAGCCATGCCGGAAGGCTTTACCAACCAGTGTGCGGGAAGACGCATGGTTCCCACATTTGCCTCCATGGATTTCTGTGAGGAGCTCACGGCCTTCTTCCCTTGTGATGCACCGTGTTAGGATGCCGTTGGCACCGTGCTGGTAGAGATCCCCTTCTACCAACGTATATCTTTTAGCCAATCTGACTATCCAGTCAGCAGATACATCATCGTCAGGAAGGATATTGTCTTTCAAGTAGCTCTGGATCTCTAAGATCCATGCATCAGAGCTTTCTTGAGTATTTGAGTCTTGCGTGCTGGGTTGCTCGGAGCTTCTGGCAGCACCTACGACCCTTGATGGCTGCCATGGTAATAGGGCCATTGGGACCGCCAGCTTCAGGACGCCGGTCTCGCCTCCTTCGCTCAGTTCGGCGGGCTGAGCTGTGGGTTTTGACAACCTCCGGACGAAAGTTCCATCGGGATCCGGAGCTCTGGTTGATGCTTTCGTCGAGAGTTCGGCAACTTCAGTGTTACGGACACGCTGGACATGGTGGAGGTCCAGGACTTCGAAGTCCTTTTCAAGCCTCTGGACTTCAAGGAGATAAGCAGCTAGTTGGGGATTGTTGCAGGAGCATTCACCCTTCACCTGTTTAATGACGAGCTGCAAATCTCCCTTGACCAACAACTGCTTGACACCATATGATAGTGCCACCTTTAGTCCTTAAATGAGTGCTTCATACTCTGCCATGTTGTTGGTCGCCTTGAAGTCAAGGTGGACCATGTATTTTACCTTCTCCCCGGTTGGAGCCAGGAGAAGGACTCCAGCTCCGTCCCCCTACTTTTGCATGGAGCCGTCGAAGTAGAGAGTCCAGTGAGGCTCGGTGAAGACGGAGCCTTGAGCTCCGGCTTCTGCTCACTAGGGCCCCCAGGGTTTGATGGAGAGGGCGTCCATTCCGCCACAAAGTCCGCCAATGCTTGACTATTGATCGCTTGTCTTGGGACGAATTCTAGGTCAAACTCGGCCAATTCTGCTGCCCACTTTGCAATGTTCCCAGTGGAATTGGGATTATGCAAGATCGCATGCAGTGGATAAGAGGTAACCACTGAGATCTTATGAGCTTGGAAGTAATGGCGAAGCTTCCTGGAGGCGATAAGAACTGCATAGAGCAGCTTATGCACCTCTAAGTATTGAGTCTTGGCGTCATGGAGTACTTCGTTGATGAAGTACACTGGGTGTTGGACTGTATGGATCCTCCCGGAGGGGCCTGGAGCTTCCTCCTCATCGACCCGGACCCTCCCGAAGGGATCCGGACCTTCTTCGGGGACTTCCGGGTCCTCGCTGGAGGAACCCGAAGTTTCTTCTGGAGTGACCCGGACCCTCCCGGAGGGGTCTGAATCCTCTTGTTCGACAAGAGTAACTCCTTGTAGATCCATGTTTGGTGGCTGGGACACATACTCGCCTTCAGGAACCTCCTGACCCTCCCGAAGGGGTCTAGATTCCTGAGCTTATGTGGGTTCTGGTCTCTCCGCAACCAGGACCATGCTGACAACTTCGTTAGTTTCTGAAATATAAAGTAGTAAAGGCTCACAAGGGTTCGGAGCTACCAAGGTTGGTAGAGTGGTGAGGAGCTGCTTTAGCTCCTGGAACGCCTTTTTTGCTTCTTCAGACCATTGGAATGGTCCGGTCTTCCTCAATAGCTTGAAGAAGGGTAGTGCCCGTTCCGCCAGTCTTGAGATGAACCGACTGAGGGAAGCCAGACATCCAGCCAGCTTCTAGACGTCCTTGATGCGGGCTGGTGGCCGCATATCTTCAATAGCTTTAATCTTCGCCGGATTCGCCTCTATGCCTTGGTGGTTCACCAAGAATCCAAGAAGCTTTCCAGAGCTAACCCTGAAGACACACTTGTCTGGGTTCATCTTTGTGCGGGTGACCCGCAGCTTGTCGAAGATAGCTTGCAAGGTGTCAAGAAGTGACTCCTTGTCCTTGATTTTGACGATGATATCATCAACATAGAGTTCCACTATGTCTTTGATGATCTCTCCAAAGGTTTTTTACATAGCTCGTACAAATGTTGAGGCTGCATTCTTGAGGCCAAATGGCATGGCAGTATAACAATACAATCCATCTACTGTGATAAAAGAAGTATGTTCTTCATCTTCCCTAGACATTCTGATTTGATGGTACCCAGAATATGCGTCTAGGAAACACAGTAATTCACACTCGGAGGTGGACTCCACTATCTGATCTATTCTAGGTAGTGGAAATGGATCTTTTGGACATGCCTTATTTAGTGTTGTGTAGTCGATACACATCCGAAGCTTCCCGCCAGCCATGGGTACAACGACTGGGTTTGCCAGCCATTTTGGGTGGAAGACTTCTCGGATGAATCCAGCTTTGAGCAATTTCTTCACTTCTTGTCGTATGAAGTTCTATCGCTCTACTGATTGCTTTCGAGGCTTCTGATGTACAGACCGAGCATCAGGATAGATCTTCACATTATGCTCGATCACCTCCCTAGGGATCCCATGCATTTGCGATGGTTGACAAGCAAACACGTCAACATTAGCCCAGAGGAAAGTGATGAGCGTGAGTTCCTATTTTTCATTCAGACCTCCCGATATATGGGTGGTCTGAGTGGCATCGAAACCGATTTGGATGACTTTGACGGGAATGTCGGTGTCGCCGCTTGGTTGCACACGAGGTGCGGAGGTTGAGCCTCATTGATGAATGCTCGGGGGTTTCAGAACTTGTTCCTGCCTGGTCTCTTCCTCCTTCGCTGTAGCAAGCCATGAAGTTCTTCCAAAGCAGTCACGCCGGCAGTGCGGTCTCCGCGGATTCAGAGAACACCAGCTGGTGTCAGCATCTTCAACACCAGGTAGCCATAATGAGCAGCAGCCATGAACTTGTATAAGGCGGGTCTGCCCAGAATGGCGTTGAAGGGTAAGTTGATCTGAGCAATGTCAAAGACCAACTTCTCAATGCGATAATTCTCCCGAGTCCCGAAGGTCGCGGGGAGAGTAATGGCACCAAGTGGGGTTATGGCCCTCGGACCTACTCTAGAGAAAGGTCGGGAGGGGCGAAGATCTGAAGGCCAGAGCTGAAGCTTGACAAAAGCTTCAAAGCTTATGAGGTTCAGCCCCGAACCTTCGTCCACCATTACATGGTGGAGTTGGATGTTGTTGATGGTCGAAGATACCATCAATGGGAGTTTACCAACTCCAATCATGTTTTGAGGGCAGTCCGACGCGTCAAAAGTGATGGCAGTATCCATCCAATTCTGGTGCGGCTCCGCCCTGGCGGTGGGAGCTACCGAAGCCATGTCCCGCCGCATGGTATTGAGGACACGGCAGGAGGTGATGTCCCATGAACCACCAAAGATGGTGTTCATGGTTTTCCGACATTCATTGTCGGAGACGGCGGAATCATGGTCGACGGAGGTGTATACAGCCTTCAGGACCTTTTTAGGGTCCTGAAAACCTAACTCCTATTCAACCGGAGCTTCGTCGACTTTCTGTTTTCCTTCCCTTTGTCGGAAAGAAACTTCTTCTTGGCACTTGTTGTAGCGCTCAGCAAGGTTTGGGACCTCTCGGCAGTCTTCCAAGTTGTGGCTGTTCGACTTATGGATAGGACACCACATTTTGGTGTTGCTGCCATCTTCGGATGAAGGTCGAGGTCATTTCTCGGGGCGTGGCCCCCGGCCACCCGGAGCTGTAGCGGCTGCAGTAGTAGGTGTGCCAGCCGATGGCTTTTTATTGCCGTTGGACTTTTTCTTCTTTTTGCCACTCCCGGAGGTAGTGGCCTCGCCCTTGGAGGATTTTTTTATGCTCCAGAGGTGGTTTGGAGTGCATTTCACAGCCCTCCGCAGCTTTGGCGCACTTGTCAGCCAAGTTGAAGAGCTCCGTGACGCTGGTGATCTCCTTGATCGCCAGCTTCTCCAACATCTTCTTGTCTCCTACGCCCTGTCTAAATGCCACAATAACAGAGGTGTTGGAGATAGAAGGAATAGTGTTCCGTACCTGGGAGAACCTCTAGATGAAGGAACGTAGGGATTCTCCCCCCTTCTGCGTTACAGCAAAAAGATCTAGTTTGGTGCCTGGTCGGGTGTATGAACTCCCGAAATTGGCGGTAAACTGTTGGCACAATTTCGTCCAACTAGTGACTGAGTTGGGTGGGAAGCTCATGAACCAGGACCCGGCGGTCCCAATTAAAGCCATTGGGAAGTAGTTGGCCATTACGGCCTCGTTACCTCCGGCTGCAAGGATTGCAATAGAGTAAATCTATAGAAACTCAGCTAGATTGACAGTCCCGTCAAATTTCTCCGGCAGGTGAGGACGGAACTTTTGTGGCCACCTTACCATGCGTAGGTGCATGGACAGAGCAGAACAGCCTCCTCCTACTGCCTGAGGAGCAGGACTATCTCGAGCCTCTCGCCTTTCGCGAGCACGCTCGATATGGACGCGGCCATCCTGTTGACGATAGCGGCGATCAAGCTCCGCCCGGAGGTCGTGAGTTGAAAGCCTCATTACTGTATGAGTGTGTCGCGCCCCGGAAGGCAGTGACGTCACTTGTTGGGATGCAGCACACCTCCTATTTTGGGAAGCGTGCGGACCAAGTCTACCCGACAAAGTCCGATGCTGTGATGGGGCCCGCCTCAAGGGGGGAGGACCTTGGTTACTGATGCGATCGGCTGCTGCTGCAACAAAGTGTTCCACGTCAGCCCTCCACTGCTCCATTGCACCCTGGGATGCACCCAGAGGTAGTGGGCGTTGGAGAAGGGCACGCGCTGCATGGAGTGCATGTTCTGGTTTGTTGTTATTCGCCGACGCCGTAACAGATGCAGATACTCCGTCCCGTTGTCTAGCTTGATTTGCTGGTGCAGGCGGTGGCGGTGGTGGCATGACTCCTGCTGGAGCCGTGGCACCCGCTGGTTGCTGCATGTTGGAGGGGTTGCCTCCAGTAGGTTGCGCAGCGAGGTTGCCATTGGACGATCCAGCAGCTGAGTTCACCATTCTTGAAATCGCGAGCGCCCCTACCTGGCGCGCCAACTGTCGGTGGTTGACTCCAGCAGATCTCCCGACACTACTGTTGGTAGTCCGTGGAGTTTGTAGTTCGGTAATGGGCGCGCAAAGATTCAAGAAGGTGAAGGCAAGTTGACACAGAGGTTTACGTGGTTCAGGCCGCCTGAGCGTAATACCCTACTCCACGGGGTGTGTTGATGTTGTATTGAGCGATTGAGTATGTGTGAGAGCGTAGGTGTCTCGAGAGCTCAAAGAGAGAGTGTCCCCCTGTGTATCATCGACCAGTCCTTTTATAGTAAAAGGACCGGTCTGTACACAGTTAGCCTGGCCCGACAAGTGGCCCTGGCGGTTACTAATGTTTGATACACAATTAATAAGATTAATTACCCTTAACAACGTGGTAACGGTCCTTGACAGTGCCGTTACTGGTATTAAGGGCCTTCCAACCGCGTGTCATTAATATGGTATAAATGACACTTAATCGTGTCTTGAAGTCCTTGATTGTGCCTTGAAGGTTCGAGCCGTTGGGGGTCCACCATCTTGATTGTCGAAGTTGAAGGTCTGGAAGTTTGGACACGTGGCAGCTCCGGAGCTTACCGTCGTGGACGGGTAGGTCCGGTGCTGTTGGACACATGTCGGTACTGGAGCTTCCCTCTGTCTGGGGTTAGGTCCGGGGGTGACATACTGGTATTTCGTCCGGATCTTTCCCGTGTGTGGGCGGTTGCTCCAGTCTTATGATACACGTGGCGGCCCTGGCAATAACCATGTCGGGGAAGCTGGTCCGGTTATGCCTGACATGTGGTGCCTTCGGAGGTCTTCAAATCTGGTAGATGGAGTTTCCTTGTGATCTTTACAATCCCAAGGGGTATCCGGTACGTAGGGTACCGACAAACATTTTGGAAAAATTTCATAGTTTCCTTTGAAGTGAATTATCAGATAAAAATCAAACATGATTTTGCTTTAAAAGGTCTCTACAGGAAAATCTAGGGATTTTCATGAAGATTGGGTTGTAGTTCTGGTGAGTGTGGACAAAGAGCAAACCAAAAAAATTGGTTTGACAAAGTTTGAAGCTTTATACTGAGAGTTATTCAATTTAGAAGTTTGCACAAGTTTCTGTCCAAACTCTAAATGAATTTGACTATTTTTATGTGCATAGAGAATACCCAGGTGATCAGACCATGTAAATGAAGTCTAATGACACAGAAATTTTTACTGGAGTTCAAGGATATTCAAATCAAGGTTCTGGAAAAATTTGGTATTTCCAAAGAGCAGAACTATAGGAATTAATTCTATAAGAATTTTTTTATTTGAATTATGGACGAATTAATATGGACTTTCATACAAATCCAAGAGCACCAATGGAAGGTATTCTTCATGCTGGTTCTAACAAAATTTATTTGGGAATTTTTAGACAAGTATCCTAGGAGTTATATATTTTCCAAGTTGGGGCAAAATCTGGAATAAAATTCCAATGGAAAATGTTTGAATAATCCAGGGGGGTCCACGGTTTTAAAATGGACCAATCGCTGGGCGGCAACACGCAGGGTTACTGGGTTAACCGCGTGGTCACAAAAGATCCCCGAGCAGCAGCTGATCCGAGTGCGCGCTGTGCTTCCACTGACAACGGGGCCCCACGGGGTCGTCGTCTACCTCCCGCCAGGCGTGCGACCGCAACGGCGCCTCGCCAGAGCTCCGGCCGCCCGTCGATCCACGGCACGTCTCCTCGCCAAACTCGCCACCTAAGCCTATTTCGAGGTGCTGAGCACGTCAGTGGGGTCAGCACACGCCGGCGATGGCGGGAAAGGCTTGCGCGACGGGGACACGGCGGCGGCGATTTGGGTTTCGGCCATGTCGGCCAAGCCCTACGGTGGGTGAAACTGATCGGGAAGACCTCCGGAAGGTTCATGGAAGTATGGGGAACAAGGATCTGGCCATAAGAGGGAGAGAAAAGGCTTGGAAACTGGTGGCGACTATGGACCGAGGAGGGAAAAATCCGCGGTTGGGGAAAAATGGAATTCCGGCGTTAATACCCGATGAAACTCGATGACTCCTGTTCAAGGTGATGTGCCTGGCCATATAGAACAACATAGCACAGGTGCACATGGAATAATTAACTGTATAGAAGGAATTTCACACGCGAAGCAACTCTACTCATAACCGAAGTTCGTTGGGAGAAAAGCAAATACGGGGGCTAGGAGGCATGGCATGGGCTGAAACTTTACGAGCAGCTAGAACATGAGTAGGCCAACCTTTTTCCTTCTAGGACCGAGGCGAGATGATGGCTGTATCGTTGGGTCGACGATGAGCAGAGGCGCGGCAAAACAGATGAGATTTCCGGCAGCCTCGGTTTCAAAGATAACAGCTTCGGGGATGGCCTAGCTGTGCAAGAACTTGATCACAAAGCTGTGCAAGAGCTTTGGGAGTGAATAGAGGCAAAGAAAAGTACTTAACACGGAGTACCTTTGCTGCAAATTGGCTGGACAGAGAAGGAATCGGGAGAGAAGTGAAAATGGTGCTGGAGACTTCAAGGTGAAGAAAGAGCAAGCCAGGGGCATGGAGGGGGTATAAGTAGGAGGCCAGGGCGAGCTGGGGGCAGCTGGAGGCGACCTCCACAGTACAAGCAGCTGCCTGGACATTGCATGCAATGTGGTGTCACTTGGAGAGCCAAAACAGCACTTTGCTTTGGATGACAAGTGGGTCCCACCTTATCCTCATCCTTTCCCCATCAATTCTACCACCTAAATCATTCCAATATTTGATAGAAATTTGTGATATGGCTGTATTAATCATATAGAATTTGATTTTGAATTCCCATAGTTGATTTGACAAAGTTTAATTTAAATTCAAACTTGAATTTGAATCTGAGTTGAATTCAATGTAGCTATCGAATTAAATAGCAAACTTGCTTCAAAAATTATGAAACTTTGCAGGGATGCTATTTGGAATATTTGTAATCCATTTTTCAACTCAAATCTTCATGTTAACTTCATTTAAACAGTAGCTAAGTTTATTTTTTTGAATTCCCTTATTTGGAGTTTGAATGAATTTGTTTTTCTCAATTCCTTTTTAATTCTTTTTAACATTCGAAATTTTTGTCCTAACTGAACTTTGAATTTTGGAAATTTGGGATTTTACATTCCTCCCCCTTAAAAGAATCTCGTCACGAGATTACAATGAAGAGACAAAAGTAGGAGAGAAATTACCGGATATGAGACGATAAGAAATCCGGATAGTTGGAGCGGAGATATTCTTCGGATTCCCAAGTCGCTTCTTCAACAGTATGGTTGCTCCATAACACTTTACAGAACCACAGCGTTTCCGCATTGTTTGAGTCTTCTCGTAAAGAATCTGAACCGGATGTTTGGAGTACGTCAAATCCGGTTGCAATTTGCCGATGTCATCGGTGCGGACTGCAGCTGTGAACTTGAGACATTTCCGGGGCTGAGATATGTGGAAAATGTCGTGTATACCAGCGAGAGATGCTGGTAATTCCAATCGATAGGCCACAGGTCCGCACTTCTCCGTGATAGCAAACGGGCCAATAAATCGGGGAGCTAGCTTTCCTTTTACTCCAAACCGGTGAATTCCTTTCATCGGTGACACGCAGAGGTACACGTGATCCCCGACATCGAAGTGCAGCGGGCGACGCCGCTTGTCCGCATAACTCTTCCGTCGAGATTGAGCCGCTCTTAGATTTACTTGAATGATCCTAACTTGATCCTCGGCTTCGTTGACTAGATCAATCCCGAATATCACTCTTTCGCTGGACTCGCACCAATTCAGTGGGGTGCGACATTTCCGGCCATAAAGAGCTTCATATGGTGCCATCTTGATACTCGCTTGATAACCGTTGTTGTACGAGAATTCTGCCAACGGCAAATGATCGTCCCAGTTTTTATCGTGGTGGATGGCACATGCACGCAACATGTCCTCAAGGACCTGGTTCACCCTCTCGGTTTGCCCATCGGTCTGGGGGTGATATGCGGAGCTTCTAATCAGTTTAGTACCCAACGAGGCATGCAGTTTCTCCCAGGAACGAGCAACAAACAGCGAGCCTCAATCTGAAATAATCGTGCGAGGAATGCCGTGTAAACACACGATTCTTGATATGTACAACTCCACATATTTCTTGGCATTGAATCCAACATTTACCGGAATGAAGTGTGCTGATTTGGTTAGTCGGTCGACTATCACCCAAATCGAATCATGCTTTTGGAATGTGAGTGGCAATCCGACTATGAAATCCATACTCACATCCTCCCATTTCCATGCCGGAATATTCAGCGATTGCAGCTGTCCTGCTTTCTTCATATGGTCGGCCTTCACTCGCCAACACGTATCACACTCAGATACGTACTTTGCTATTTCCCGCTTCATACGTGTCCACCAAAACTTGGTTTTTAAAGATTGATACATTTTATTGCCACCCGGATGAATAGAAAGTTTTGACATGTGAGTTTCATCCAATATTTTCTTCCAAAGCTTAACATCTCGGGGTACAACTATTCGGTCCTTGAACCATATTGTACTGCGATCATCTTTCCGGAAACATTTTACCTCCCCGCTGTCTACTCTTTCTCGTATGTCTGACATGCACTTGTCCTTCTTTTGAGCATCAATAATATCATCTCGGATTTTCGGAATGAGAGCAAGATTGTATAAAGCTCCATAAGGAACCAAGTATAGACTCGGTTCATCCTCTTCCATAGGCATGTGGGTTAAGTTATTGACATGAGATTTGCGACTAAGCGCATCGGCAACCACATTAGCTTTGCCGGGATGATAATGAATCTCAATCTCATAATCCTTGATCAACTCAAGCCACCTTCGTTGCCTCATGTTCAGTTCTTTCTGAGTGAAGATATACTTCAAACTTTTGCGGTGGGTGTAGGATGTACAAGATTTCCAAGCATGTCTCCACATTTTTAATGCCAATACCACGGCAACGAGCTCAAGGTCGTGAATCAGGTAGTGCTGCTCGTGGTTTCGGAGTTGGCGAGATCCATACGTGACCACACGTTCTTCTTGTATAAGAACACAGCCAAGTCCGATGCCGGAAGCATCGCAATAAATGTCAAACGGTTTTGTTGTGTCCAGATGAGCCAGAACCGGGGCTGTTGTAAGGTGATGTACTAATGTCTTGAATGCTCCTTCACAAGCTGAACTCCAAATATATCTGGTTCCCTTTTTCAGCAGCTCCGTCATCTGTTTCGCGATCTTGAGAAGCTCGGGATGAACCTCCGATAATATCCCGCTAAATCGAGGAACTTTAGACTTCATGTACGGACTTAGGAGGTTGCCAATTCAGCATTGAACAATTTTACTTGGATCCACAGCGATGCCCTCAGCTGAAATAATGTGCCCCAAGAATGGTACTTGGCTGATCCAAAATTCATACTTGCTGAATTTTGCGTATAACTTGTGATCCCTCAACCGTTGCAACGAATAAACCAATATGTCGTCGAGGAAGACCACGATGAACTTGTCCAACTCCGGCATGAATACCGAATTCATGAGATACATAATGTGAGATGGAGCAATGGTGAGACCAAAAGACATGACAAGATACTTGTATAATCCGTATCTCGTCGAGAATGCCGTCTCCGGTATATCCTCCGGTCGGATTTTGATTTGATGATATCCGGGCCAAAGATCCATCTTTGAGAACACTCTCGCACCAACAAGTTGATCGAATAAAATGTCGATGCGGGGTCGGGGGTACTTGTTCTTCATATTCACGGTGTTGAGCGGTCGATAATCCACTCATAACCGCAATGTTTCATCCTTTTTCTTGACAAACAGCACCAAGCAGCCCCAGGGTGACGAGCTTGGGCAGATAAAACCCTTGTCCAAAAGGTCCTTCAAATGCTCCTTTAATTCCTCTAGCTCATTAGGCGCCATTCGATACGGTCTTCGAGAGATTGGTGTGGTTCCCGGTACAAGTTCAATCTTGAACTCAACGTCACGCTCGGGTGGCATGCCCGGTAAGTCATCACGAAACACGTCGGGATACTCACGGACCACCGGAATTTCTTCAAGTTTAGTTGCTTCCGTGTTATATGCAGCTGCACTATCCTGCTCCAAACTGTCCAAAAACAGCTTGTGTTGTCGGTGCATCTGAGAGTCAATTTAGATAGTCCGGGTACCGATATTAAGAACGGCACCGTGATGGTTCAACCATGACATCCCTAATATTGTGTCGTTCTTCTGTCCATCCAATATAGTCAGCGACGTTGGGTATATTTTGCCCCCCAAACATAAAGCTGCTCGGGGAACAATCTGACTAGCTGAGATACTTCCACTCGGTGAGCTTATAAGATAACTTTGCTTGGGAGTATTGGTGGATAATTGGTGCTGATCCACACATGATTTACTGATAAAATTGTGGGTAGCACCTGAATCAAAGAGTATGAGGACAGGTATGTCTTTGATAGCAAACATGCCTGCCAACACCGATGCTCCCTCTGGAACACCCTCGATTGATATATGTTGAACACTTCCGGTTCGCAGTGCTGTTTTCCGTGGTTGAATACGGGGCTGAATACACCGTTGTACTGGTACTTGCCCACTGCTCAACATTTTCTCCGGGCAATCCCTGGTATCGAGCCCAACACGGTCACATGTGGAACACCTATACTGATTCAACGTCCCACTGACTTGAGGCCTGAATTGTCCTGCATCTCGCTGCGAGATAAATGCCCCTGGAACAATTTGGGTCGGTTCTTGATGTTGATGTACTGCTGGTTGGAAATCTGATACTTCAAACGGCCGACTCCGATACGAACTCGGTTGTTCAGCCGGCTGCCATATCTGACCGGACGGTGATCGGTACACCATATTGTATTTCTGAGGAACATTATGTGTGCTGTCCTGCACAGCAAGTTTCTTCTTTGACTTCTCCTCAATCCACTTACGTGTGGCATCCTTTTGCGTAATCGCGGCATTAAGCATAGCTTTGAACGTTCCATGATTGAACAACACAAGCTTGACTTTCAACATGGGGCTTAGACCCCGATAGAAGTACTCTCGCTTCTGATCCTCCGTACTCACATACTCCAACGCATATTGCACTAGATTAACAAAGACTTTGGAGTATTCTTGAGTACTTCTTTCTCCTTGCTTCAAATCAAGAAATTCCTGAAGCATCCTTCTCACAATGGCAGGAGGAACATGATAGGCATGGAATGCTTTCCGGAACTCTGTCCAAGTGACTTGCTGTCCAGCGGCCAAGGAGGCAATGTGGTTCGCCCACCAAGCACCGGCGATGCCATGCAGTTGTTGTGCTGCATATAAAACCATCATAGGGTCACTGCACTGCATCAGTCCAAACTTAGCTTCAATGGTGTGGAGCCAATGGACTGCATCTAGAGGTTCACCATCACTACTGAACACGGGGGGGGGGGGGGGGGGGGGGGGTGCAGTCGCCAAGAATTCTTGATAGGTTGCTTGCTGAGGTTGACAATTGCCTTTAGCTTGACATCCCCCTTGATTGGACGTAATCTGCACGAGGGTTCGCAGCAGTTCATTCCGCTCGTCATGCGAACTCAGCATGGCTGCGATATCATCCGCCAATGTAAGCGGAGATGGAGGTGGCTGTTGTGCCTGTTGTTCCGGCACTCGGGAGTCATACCCTCCCTGATTTGAACCACCAACCTCGTAAGTGGTGCGAGCGCGCACCATTCTGCAGTTACAGTCATTAATGCAACATGAGACGTGATATTGCAAGATCACACTAGGATGAAAACAATAGTGTGTGTATTGATAACCAAATTTGCATAACGGTCATATATTGATAAAGTATAAACTTTATACACAATACATCATCCCAGGACCAATGTTACAATATCGAGTTCCAAAATAATGAACTCCATGGATTGAAGTTCATTTCTACTATTGTTGGTCACGACGGGACGTTATGCGTGTTATCATGCAAAAACACACTTTTATCTTAAATATGACACAAACATGGCCATAAAAAAAAGAGGGAGGTTCGAGTGAGTCAAACCATCAATTCGACTGGTAATTAGTTGAGTATTGACAACTGGTCCACTACGTCACTTCTTGAAGTGAATTCGAGGACCAGGTTCATAACAAGACCAAATTATGTCAAACCAATAAATTTTATGTTGAAACCTGACCAGTTTGTACTCAAACACAAATTTAACCCAGTAAATGGCAGAACCGGATCTTGAGCTAAACTACAAAGTTGACGTGCACTTCAAGACCTTTCCAAAAAGTATTGATTTGTCTTCAGATCGTTTCTGGTTGAGATGATATGGTATTGTAAACCTGACAGTTTTTCTGGAAAATTTTGACAGCATCTCCTTTGTTTATGCTGAATTTGGCCACAATTTCCAGATATAAAACATCAGATTTGACAAAAACCACAAACCAAAAATTTGTAATAAATATTACAATGATTCCAGAAATGTCTTGCAAGACCCGGTTCGAAATTTCTGGAGTGAGATATGGTGATAACAATCAGGAGTCCGGAGAGGGTTTCCAGTTTCTGTCCAGTTTTGGCAAAGTTTGGAACTTTGAATTTTTTAAACAGGTTAGAGGAAAATTCAGTTCTGGAGTTGGACATAACAGTTTTAAAGGACTTCCTACCCTTTCCATCCATGTATGTTACACATTCTTGGAGTTTTCTACTGGGAGATATATTTTCTCAAAGTAAGGTCTTTTACGGTACAAAACAGAACACTCTGTTTTTGAATTGGTGACTTCAAAACCTACTCCAAATTTGAAAACATAATTCAAACTCAGAGCACGATAGCTAATATAAGTATTTTTATATCTTCTCAGTCCATTTTACACAAAAGTGGTTAATGCATCAATGGAGTATATGTCGGTACTACGTGCCTCTCAAAGCAAAAATTCTAAGCCGGTATTCCAGCATACGTCTCAATGGTGGCCTTAATGACATTCACTCGCAAAAGATTTCTAAACGCAATACGATCACGTGGTCAGTGTACCTGTCACTACACACAAACTACTGCTCAATCATATGGTGTCATACGACACAGGCCGCATGGGCAAACAGTTCACAATAATATATATGAAAGTAAAAACATTCGCCCCGTATAATTTCATACGGGTCGCCCCGAGTTAAGCCACGTCTCGTGGTACATGACCGGGTTTTCAACCACCCGACAGGGTCCCACGTCTTTGCATAGTGCTGCACCAGTAGGAGGCGCATCGGGTTATGTCCCACCCGACGGGGACTCCCACTAACTTTGAAGCATGCTGAGGTACTGCATGTCATATGTTCTCAGAAACATGGAAAGTTTTAGAGACTCATATTGACTCTTTCGTGCAAAGCCACAGAAAGATTTCCCTGCTACCTCTCGCATGGTGAGCTTACCGCAATTGATCTGCTTGCGGTGGCGTACCTTACTTCTTACCTAACGTAGGAGCGTCGTTACAGAATATAATAACACATAAGTTAGTTTTGCCACCTTAATAACTTATGCTAATATAGTCCTTATGTGGGCCTAGTATCGTATTCTCACCGTATCCTATGCTTTTCCTGTAATACGATCCTTTATAAGCGTGCTATTCCCAATGCGGCTCTGATACCACGTCTGTGGGGACCGGAATCCACACTTTCTAGGAATCGCATTGGGTGGTGCAGTGTGATGCGACACCCAACAACACACATGTAAAGGAACGCGTATTACATAAATCATTTGCTGAAATTTACAAAGATATTCAGTTTACAAATAGTTTATAAAAAAAAACTATAATGGAAGATAAGATTACGACTATCATACTCCAATCTAATAAGCAAAAGAGAAGCCGTCCAACCCACGGAGGCTCCTCACTAGCCACGAAAACCAAACAGCAGCGGCATGGTTCCCACATGAGTATATTACTCGGAGAGTCCCGAGTCTCATCGGACAACCATAAGCATAAGCACAGAGGGTAAAACCTGCAAAACAACTTATATAACAATTGTGAGCACGAAGGCTCAGCAAGACATAACCGTCTCACCTAAACATGAAACTCTACATCAGGGTAAAGACATAACATAGGATGGCAGATTTGCGTAACGAACTCGCCTAATTGTGGGTCCTTATTTTTTTTAAATTTATAGCAGCAGATTAAACCTTGTGCGGGGCAACATCGTAACTCCACAATCAAACAAGAAACGCTTCATCACGATGTTGCATGCCCAAGGTGGAAATTAAATTTATTGAGCACTATACTAATACATACAACATAACAATACCATGATAATATAATGTTTATAACAGCAGCAATCAATTCTCATCTCAAGTGCAAGTATTTATCTACGTCACAACTCAGTGAACAAGTGGTACTCATAACCGTGAGGGACGGTGATTCAAATCAATGATACCCGGAAAACACGACGCGTACGCCCGTACTAGAAGTCACATCGATGCACTCCACTGACATCGTATGCAGCCACCTTTCTCAAGTTCCGCCCAAGTTGAAGCGATTGAATCATCTAGGATAATATCCCCACTCATGGTGCACCCTTCTGGTGTGAAGATGTCGTGAGCGAGTTTCCGTCTACTATGCTACGGCCGAAAGCCTGAGGCAATCGAAAAAGTCTCAACAACAGCTTCCCAAGGTACATCGGTTTTCTGGATCCCATATATCCAGTATGACTCCGGTACAGTTCAAACTTGCTCAGCAGGGCGGCATACGGATCGGTCCTTAACCGACACAGGCAGGGCTACGCACCCAAGACCACGTCTTGCTGCATCCTATGCCCCAGCCCGGTCTCATTTTCAGATTACTACTTCATTCTCTTGGAACCAATCCCGTGTGAAAATGTCCTAGCCATGCGAGTAGATTCCAACTACTCGACTTCTACCGAATCCTATACAATATTTAGCATAGCATAGTCTACACGATGACTTGACAACTAACCAAATACTCCATAGGTTGATCTGGTCATGCAAGTGGTTTTTCAATCACCTTAGCCCTAATGCACAGAACTCACCCTACACATAGGTGATACAAATCAAAATTTTGTAATAGCGCTTAAATGCAAACCAGGGCTTGCCTGGTTGCGAGATGGTGTCAAAGATAATCTCCAGAGGTATGACATCAAGTAGCTCTGGGGTCCTCTTGAGCTCGGCAACTAATCGATTTGCAAAGAATTATGCAAGTAAATCAATACCGGCATTATATTATAGTTCAAAGGAAAGATAGTTAAATATATCAATTTAAGCTTAATGGTTCTGGAAATTTTACAGGAGTCATTAGGTGCTATGTGGAAGATCTGGACCAAAAATTGGAGATGTTTAAGGAAGCATGTTGTCTCTAAAATTCCAACAAGTAAAAGCCTTCTCTGAATTTTGGTTGTAATTCTGGAGGTCTATCATGGCTACCAGGGGTTGTACCATACAAAGGGGTTCTCACTAGTTCTAGTACAATTTGTATCATAAATTTCTAAGCTTCCTATTCGGAGATATTAAATTTAGAAGTTTGGAAAATTTTCTGAAATAGTTCTGATGTTTTTGGGCATTCTATGACCTGTTAGGAAAATCTCAAGATTGAACAAGGATATTAAAGTACAATGAAGCTGAAATTTTTACAAGAATTCTGAAACGTACTAAAGAACATTTTGGCAAAATTTCATAGTTTTCTTTGAAGTGAATTATCAGATAAAAATCAAACATGATTTTGCTTTAGAAGGGCTCTACAGGAAAATCTAGGGATTTTCATGAAGATTGGGTTGTAGTTCTGGTGAGTGTGGACAAATATCAAACCAACAAAATTGGTTTGACAAATTTTGAAGCTTTATACTGAGAGTTATTCAATTTAGAAGTTTGCACAAGTTTCTGTCCAAACTCTAAATGAATTTGACTATTTTTATGTGCATAGAGAGTGCCCAGGTGACCAGACCATGCAAATGAAGTCTAATGACCCTTAAATTTTTACTGGAGTTCAAGGATATTCAATTGAAGGTTATGGAAAAATTTGGTATTTTTCCAAAGTGCAAAACTATAGGAATTAATTCTATAAGGATTTTTTTTTAGATTATGGAGAAATTCATATGGAGTTCCATACGAATACAAGTGCACCACTGGAAGGTATTCTTCATGCTGGTTCTAATAAAATTTATTTGGGAATTTTTGGACAAGTATCCTAGGAGTTATAGATTTTCCAAGTTGGGGCAAAATCTGAAATAAAATTCAAATGGAAAATGTTTGAATAATCCAGGGGGGTCCACGGTTTTAAAATGGACCAATCGTTGGGCGGAAACACGGAGGGTTACTGGGTTAACCGCGTGGTCACAAAAGATCCCCGAGCCGCAGCTGATCCGGGCGTGCGCTGTGCTTCCACTGACGACGGGGCCCCACGGGGTCGTCCTCTACCTCCCGCCAGGCGCACAACCGCGGCGGCGCCTTGCCGGAGCTCTCGCCGCCCATCGATCCATGGCACGTGTCCTTGCCAAACTTTCCGCCTAACCCTATTTCGAGGTGCTGAGCACGTCGGTGGGGTCAGCGCACGCCGGCGATGGCAGGGAAGGCTTACGCGACGGCAGCGGCGGCGATTTGGGTTTCGGCCATGTCGGACGAGCCCTACGGTGGGTGAAACTGATCGGGAAGACCTCGGGAAGGTTCATGGAAATATGAGGAACAAGAATCTGGCCATAAGAGGGAGAGAAAAGGCTTGGAAACTAGTTGCGACTACAGACCGAGGAGGGAAAAGTCCACGGTTGGGGAAAAATGGAATTCTGGTGTGAATACCCGATGAAACTCGATGACTCCTGTTCGAGGTGATGTGCCTGGCCATATACAACAACATAGCACAGGTGCACAAGGATTAATTAACTGTATAGAAGGAATTTCACACGCGAAGCAACTCTACTCATAACTGAAGTTCGTTGGGAGAAAAGCAAATACGGGGGCTAGGAGGCATGGCATGGGCTGAAACTTTATGAGCAGCTAGAACATGAGTAGGTGAACCTTTTTTCTTTTAGTACCTAGGCGAGATGATGGCTGTATCGTCGGGTCGACGATGAGCAGAGGCGCGGCAAAACAAGGGAGATTTCCGGCGGCCTCGGTTTCAAAGTTAACAGCTTCGGAGATGGCCTAGTTGTGCAAGAACTTGATCACAAATCTGTGCAAGAGCTTGAGGAGTGAATAGAGGCAAAGAAAAGTGCTTAACACGGAGTACCTTTGTTGCAAATCGGCTGGACAGAGAAGGAATCGGGAGAGAAGTGAAAATGGTGCTGGAGACTTCAAGGTGAAGAAAGAGCAAGCCAGGGGCATGGAAGGGGTATAAGCAGGAGGCCTGAGCGAGCTGGGGGCAGCTGGAGGTTACCTGCACAGTGCAAGCAGCTGCCTGGACATTGCATGCAATGTGGTGTCACTTGGAGAGCCAAAACAGCACTTTGCTTTGGATGACAAGTGGGTCCCACCTTATCCTCTTCCTTTCCCCATCAATTCTACCACCTAAATCATTCCAAAATTTGCTAGATATTTGTGTGGTGGCTGGATTAATCATATATAATTTGATTTTGAATTCCCATAGTTGATTTGACAAATTTTAATTTAAATTCAAATTTGAATTTGAGTTGAATTCAATGTAGCTATTGAATTAAATAGCAAACTTGCTTCAAAAATTATGAAGCTTCGCAGGGATGCTCTTTGGAATATTTCGAATCCATTGTTCAACTCAAATCTTCATTTTAACTTCATTTATACAGTAGCAAGTTTATTTTTTTGAATTCCCTCATTCGGAGTTCGAATGAATTTGTTTTTCTCAATTCCTTTTTAGTTATTTTTAACATTCAAAATTTTTGTCCTAACTGAACTTTGAATTTTGGAAATTTGGGATTTTACACGGTGCTAGGTCCGACTAGCTTTACTAAGCTCCGGCTCAAGCTCCGGTTAGCTTTTGCAAGGTTCGGAGCTTGATTGCAATGTTCCTACTTTTACTGTGAAATGTTTCGAACTTGCTTTATATTCTTGGAAAGATTGCTTAGAATTCATTTGCTAAGTTTTTGGTGCTTTTTGGCTGAATATTGATGATATCATTTTTCTATGGTTTGCAACATGCTTACGTGAGGTTCTCACGTAAGGTGTTGTGGTTTTGGAACTAACGAGAGTCAAGTCGAGGACTTGTTCTCGGAAGTATTGGTGGTTTATTCATGTGTAGGAGTTGCTTGAGTTCAAGACATGGCTGGTGACAGGATCCATTGGCTAGTCTCAGGGAGGAGATGAGGTTCCGACAACCAAGTTCAGGAGGAACTGTTGTTAACCTGATCAGGGGGTCACGCAGGATGATTGAATCAAGGGCAATGCATGTGAAGAAAACTGGATGTCATTGGAAGGTGCTTGCACGTATGCATAGAGTGCATGGACGTGGCAACATGGTTTCGGGACGGGATTTGGACGTGAAGATTTGGTTGGAAGGATCCAATCATGTCGGATTATGACTCAGGCTACGGCTAAGTCGTGTTTGACTCAAATATGGAAAGTTTTGAGTTGGTTATGATCGGATTTCTTGTGGGTCATGAATTTGAGTTGTTTTAGTAACGTGGGATACATTCATAAGGTGTTTGGAAGTCTTAAGACTTCTTCTATACGCGTATAGAAGAGTCTTGAGCAGTTATGGAATGTTTTGATTCGTGGATTGAGTAGGATTAGAGTCCTAGTTAGGTTTGGGTTGGCCTAAGGGCTGGTTATATAAGCAAGGGAGGCCAAAGCTCGTGTTGCATGACTTTGGGACTGTTCGTGTTGTGTTTTGATCAATAAAATTCGTATCTTGAAGGAACTTGTGTGCCTTGTTCGTTCAACTTGTTTCAGACAAGTTTTCTCGTTGAGTTTCTGCACAACACTACCTTTCTTTGGTGGTTTTTATCATAACTCGTGTCTTACAGATCCAATCGACATGATACTTTTTATGTTGTCTTCAAAACTTGTTTTTATATCATCTGTGAGAATTTCATGGTCATTGGATTTGTGGTTTCTGATCTGCATGTGTTTCTTTACAGTGTTCCAGAACTGGTTTCTCGGGTAGACCAGATTGAACTCTGTTCGATCTTTCGATCGTAACTTGAGTTTCTCTTGACAGATTTTCATGATTCTTGTTGTGATTTCTTCGTAACATGATTCTCCACAATCTATACTTGTTTAGTTACAATTGATCACCTTTAGAATAGTCGAACACATGATTTATTTAATAGATCGATTTTCTGCCAAAGGGTTTTTCATTGCATTCGCTGAAAAGTTTTAATCTACCATTCACCCCCCTCTGGTAGCTTTACACGTTCCCTTCTATCCTACACCTTTTCTTGCTGATGACCTTCATCAATGTACTGAGGGTCCCCTGGATAGTCCCTGCATCTCCCACCTTGGGAGCTATGGTCTTCCTCAGGATCCTGTTTAGCACAGCAAAGAAGGGCTTCAAGTACTGACTTGAATGGCATCCTTGTATCATAGAGAAAGTAAAGCTGATCTTTCATCAAAGGCTTCAGATTGTGGATTATGATATCATTCTCCAAAGAATCTTCTAGGTGAAGAATTCTGGCAGACTCCTCATATGTGACATTGTACTTTGCTCCATGTCTCATCCAAATCATCTTGTCACCGTCATCACGAGCAAAGTAAAGAGTTGAGTAAAACTTAGTGATCACCTAATTGTTCCAGTCCCACTGGATAGAAACTAGATCCTTCAGTCCATGTAGCTCCAAAGCTTCCAAAACCTCTTGATAGGCTTGACATCTCTTGGACTGATGGTAGGTGATGTCGACCCATTGACTTTCAATGACTAGGTTCCTCATCTTCAGATGGACATGCTCATAGTAATCAGCATGGAAGTTACTCCAAAATTTTGGATCAGCTGATTGTTTGGGCTGATCATAGACTTCTACCTTCCTGAACTTGTCAGCTAGCTCACCCCCTTTGTTAGTGAAATCAGCACTAGATGGCTGTCTGTTGCGGTGAGTAGGAGCTTTCATCTTCAAAGGGCCAATAGGACCACTAGCAAGTCCTTTGCCCTAGTTGAGAGTTCTCTTGGGCCCTGATGAACTCCCAGCAGCATCCTTGCTCATGGGTTTCTTAATTACCACTTTCCTCTTCCTGGGGAGTAAATCGTCAGTAGGAGAGGAGTGAACATTGATATCATGCCTTTTGTTCATCACCCTCTCCTTCGCTCTTTGCACTCGAGCACATTCTTCCTCTTCATCATAGTTAAAAGAACTATCCTCTGTGCCTGAAGACATCATGCTTGACAAGGAAGTTCAAGGATTTGATAAGAATTGATTTGAGACTATGTGCAAATAAGAAATTAGAGGTTCTTATTGTCAAATATTGGACTTGTCCATTTTCAGAGTGCGGACTTGTCTGGAGTACCAGACTTGTCCACACTTGAACACCGGACTAGTCCAGTGTGGCATAACAACCCTAATTTCAATTTTCAACAAATCTATCTTGAATCGATTCACAAACACTAGGAAATTGTAGGAGTACATCTATAAGAGTAATGTATGTCCTAAGAATCAAGTAAGATAACCAAAAATCAAGAAAAGTTGAGAGCTAGGGTTTGAGTGAAATTTTACCGAAAAATTGAATATTCGAGTTGAAGGAGCGGAGTGGAGGCCAGATTAGTCCGGAGTGGACAAGCTCCGCGCCAAGGAGGAGATTTCCCTTGTAGAAATCCGTGTTTTTGATGGTTGGAAGTAGAGATCGCTTGTGGAGCTCACGGTGGAGGAGAGAGAGTGCAATGGAGATTGTGTAAGATGCAAGATGAGCTCCTAGCGGCGGATTAGGGTTAACCGCGACAAATCTGTCCAAGTGCGAACGACATCGGACAAGTCCGGTGTGTCAGACTAGTGTCGGACTAATCTGTGTATACAGAATAGTCCGATGCTGATGCCGGACAAGTCTGGTGTCAGAAGGACAAAATAGAGTGAATCAACTAGATTTTGGGTGTTTAATCTAATAGTGATTTAAAGGACATCATTTCACAAATAATCTTGATGAACATGACCGGTAAGCAATCAACAATCATACAATGGCCATAATTCACCAAGATTTACTTATTTAAATAGTTTTCAGGAGAAAATCGAGATAAGAGGCAAATTTTTGCAAAAATGAGTAAACTTTGAAATCACTATCAGGTATGCAATGTTTTAAGCCACATTTCTAGAGTCAAGTATATTTAGCTCATTTCTTAGCTCGCAAAACCTCTTTCATCTAGTGGCTTGGTGAAAATATTTGCAAGTTGTTTTTCTGTCCTAACATGTGAGATTACTATGTCACCTTTTAATGAATGATCTCTTAGAAAATGGTGATGTATATCTATGTGCTAGTTCTTGAGTGCTCTACTGGGTTGTGTGCAATTTTTATAGCACTCTCATTATCACATAGGAGTGGAATATGGTTCAGATTATAACCATAGTCCCTTAGAGTTTGTCGCATCCAAAGTAGTTGTGCGCAACAACTACCAAACGCAACATACTACGCTTCGGCTGTGGAAAGATCAATGGAGTCTTGCTTTTTAGATGACCATGAAACAAGGGATCTGCCAAGGCATTGGCAAGTCCCCGACGTGCTCTTTCTATTGACTTTGGATCCCGCATAGTCGACATCGGAATAACCTATCAAGTTAAACTTGCATGCTTTGGGATACCAAATGCCCAAGTTGGGTGTGTGCACAAGGTATCTTAAGATTATTATTACAGCTATTACATGGCACTCTTTAGGTGCGGCCTGAAACCTTGCACACATACACACACTAAGCATAATATCTGTCCTAGATGCACATAAATAGAGTAATGAGCCAATCATAGACCGATATATCATTTGATCCACATTTGGACCATCTTCATTGAGATCGAGATGTCTGCTAGTTGCCATGGTTGTCTTGATGGGCTTGGCCTTGTCCATATTGAACTTCTTGAGGGAGTTCTGTGTGTACTTGGTTTGGCTTATGAATGTGCCCCCTCTTAATTGCTTCACTTGGAATCCAAAGAAGAACTACAATTCGCCCATCATTGACATCTCGAACCTACCTGTCATAATCTTGCTAAAATCCTCACAAAATGACTTATTAGTAGAACCAAAGATGATATCATGAACATTGATTTGATATACAAATAGGTGATCATCAAAGTGTTTTGTGAACAGAGTATAATCATCTTTTCCAGTTTTAAAAACAGTTTGAGTCAGAAATACTCTATGGCACTCATACCATGGTCGAGGAGCTTATTTGAGGTCATAGAGAGCCTTACGCGGTTTATAAACATGGTTGGGGTGCTCTTGATCTTCAAATCTTGGTGGCTACTCCATGTACACTTCCTCCTTAATTGGTCCGTTGAGAAAGACACTTTTGACGTCCATTTGATACAACTTGAAATTATGGTGAGTAGCATATGCCAATAAAATACGAATAGACTCAAGTCTAGCTACGGGAGGGAAAGTTTCGTCAAAGTACAAACCTTCCACTTGTGAGTAACCTTTAGCCACAAGTCTCGCTTTATTTCTCGTTACCACTCCATGTTCATCTTGCTTGTTTCGAAAGACCCATTTGTTTCCAACAATGTTCGCCTTTGGTCTTTCCACGCGCTCCCATACTTCATTTCTCTTGAAGTTGTTTAGCTCCTCTTTAATTGCAATCACCCAATCTGGATCCATTAGTGCTTCTTATACCCTGTATGGTTCCAGAAAAGAGACAAAAGAGTAGTGTTCACAAAAATCTGCTATGCGATATCTAGTAGTTACTCCCTTAGCAATGTCTCCAATGATGTTGTTGACTGGATGATCTCTCTATACATTCTGATGTACTCTTGGGTGAGGGACTTGTGAAGTTGCTTGTTCTTCATTGTCTTCATATTTACTGCCTCCCCCTAGATCATTGCTTCCATGGTTATATTGATCTTCTTGATCTTCCTGATCTTGATCTTGTGCTTGAGCTCCCACTTGATCATTGCTTTCCTGTTGAGGTTCATCTTATGGTTGCTCTTGAGGTCGAATATCACCAAGTGCCATCCTCCTTAACCTTGACATGCGGCTTCTTCTTGATCTAGCACACACTTATGAACTTGCTCCACTTGGGAGGCGTTAGTTTCATCGAACACTACGTCATGTGCTACTAAAACAAAGGCAGGGACTTTGTTGAAGACACGATAGTCGTAGACATTCAAATCATAACCGAGCAAGAACCCTTCATGAGTATTCGAAGGGTACTTCAAAGTCCTTGGTTTCGTGTTCAGAATAAAACATTTGCAACCAAATACATTAAAATATGAAATATTTGGTCTGTTACAGGTGAGAAGCTCATATGGCGTTTTCTTCAAGAGTTGTTGAAGATACAACCAGATTGTTGTGTGACAGGCGGTGTTCACCGCTTCAGCCCAAGATCGATCTGATGTGTTTTGTTTTTCCTTTTGGCCACCCCGTTTTGTTGAGGGGAGTAGGGTGCCAGAATTCGTGCTTTATTCCTTCTTCATCTAGATACCCCTCAACTTGTGTATTCTTCAATCCTGTCCCATTGTCACTTCTAATGTTGTTAACAGTTGAGGAAAATTTGTTCTGAGCTCTTTTCAGGAATTTCTTGAGAATTCCCTGAGTTTCTGATTTATCATACAAGAAAAATACCCAGGTGAATCTTGAAAAATCATCAACAATAACTAAACCATATTTGTTAACATCGATGCTTATATAAGAAATTGGACCGAAAATTTCCATGTGAAGAAGTTCATGCAGTCCTGTGGTAGTCATCATGTTCTTGGCGGTGTGCGGTGTCCCAACTTGTTTTCCCGCCTGGCAAGCGATGCACGACCTGTCTTTCTCAAAAACAACATTCTTTAAACCTCAGATGTGACAACCTTTTAGAAGTTTCTGCAGATTTCTCTTCCCAACATGGGCTAGCCGTTTATGCCACAACCATACCATGTTGGTTTTAGCAACCAAGCAAGTGTTGAGTTCAGCTTTATCTTTGTTGAAGTCAACAAGATAAAGCATTCCCTTCAACATTCCCTTGAATGCAATAGAGCCATCGCTTGTTCTAGAAACGGTCACACCCTCATTAGTGAGTAAACAGTTATAACCTTTGTCGCATTGCTAAGATATGGACAGAAGTTTATAATTTAAAGATTTTACATGTAAAACTTTCGAGAGAGTATGTTGAGAAGAGATTTCAATTTTACCGCTACGAAAGACTTTTCCTTGGCTATTGTCTCCAAAATATATCCCTTCGCTTGGATCTGCGTTGCGCTCATACTCCACGAACACATCCCTCTCTCCGATCATGTGATTGGTGCATCTGCTGTCTAGCACCCATTTTAATCCACTGTAGGAGTAGTCCTGCAAAACAGAATTATTCCTTGGTTTTAAGTACCAAAGCTTGCTTGGGTCCTCTCAGGTTAGTCACAAGAGTCTTGGGCATCCATGCACAAGTTTTTGACTTCTTGTGGCATGGCACTGCATATTTAGCAAATACATGTCCAAACTTGTCTTTCATAAGTACATAGGAAGCATCAAAAGTGCAAAATAGTATTTGCAAGTCAGATTCACATGATGTTTCCTTAACAAAAGTGATTTTCTTCTTAGCATGAACATTGGTGGACATGTGTTTGATCTTGTTAAACCCAAGACCATCTTTTATGTTAGGAGGTCTAGTGACCATATATGCACTATGTGCATATTTGATCTTCTCCTTGTCAAATATGCCACTTTGGGAAGGATGCTTAGCATGAGAAATTGAAGAATCAGGTTTGACAACATTTTTTCTTAATGGAACAAGTGCAGGTTGCAATTGTTGTCGGACTTACACCTTTGGACGGTGAGCATTTGGAGGAGGAGGAGTCACTTTGCTTGAATGACTCAACTTGCACTTCAAAAATCTTGTTAACTTTTGACAAGTTAGCAAGTTCATCCTAGATTGCAACATGTGAGTCTTCTAGCTTTGAGTAAGCTTCCTTACTCAAGGCTAGCTCATGCTCAAGTGACTTGCTCTTCTCCTTTTCAATCTCAAGGAGTTTCTCAACCTCTTGATACCTCTTCCTTTCACGGATGAGCATATCTTCTTGTCGGTTGACAAGCTCCTCCTTCTCAAAGATTTCATCTGACAACATTTTCATTTTATTCAATGCAATTTTACTTAGTCCTCTAAACATCTCCTCATTTTCACTAGAGCTATCAAAATCATCAATAGAGGAATTTAGTGAGGGGGGAGTAAGTTGAACCTTTTTCTTGCCTTCTTTAGTCATATGGCAAGTGTGATTGTTTGTCTCCCGTCCTCCCATGTTCGAGAAGAGCGTAGACCTCTTGGTAGGCTTCTTGATGGCAATTGTGGCCATCTCCTCTTCTTCATCGGAGGAGGACTCATTGTTTGAGTCCCACTCCTTGCAAATATGCGCTTGATGAGCTTGCCTTCTTTTTCTAAGGATTTTCTTTTCTTGAGGCTTCGTTTCCATCTTCCTCTTATTCTCTTCATAAGTATAGTCAACCATGAAGTGACCGTACTCACCACAGTTGTAGGAGGTACGTCGAGCCTTGGATTTTCCCTTTTCTTCTCTCTTCCCTTCATTCGAGTTGCTGCCGTTTCTTCTTTTCATCATGCACTTGAATTTCTTTATGAAGAGTGCCATCTCTTCATCGTCTAGGTCAGCGCTCACATCACTTGTGTCCCCTTCGTCTTGAGCTTCATAGGTTTTGTTTCCTTTAGGCTTGCAAGTTGCTTTGAGAGCAACTTCCTTATTTTTGGAGGAGGTGAGCTCAGCTAGGTCTTTGACGTATTGGGCTTCCTTCTCCATCATCTCATGGTTTATGATTTTGATGAATAGTTCACCCGGAGTCATTTTGTGAAACCTCGGTCTTTCTCGGATCATTGAGCATAAGGTGACATTTCTTCGCATGAAGGCTCGAATCATCCTTTGGACCACCTCATGGTTAGTCCACTTATTTCTTTCATAGGCACAGATTTTGTTGATAAGCACCTTCATCCGGTTGTACATGTCTTGAGTTGATTCGCATTCTTCAATGGCAAATCTCCCCAATTCACCTTCAAGCACCTCAATTATAGCTTCTCGGACTGACCTATTTCCTTCATGTGTTGTATTAAGTGTATCCCATATTTCTTTTGCACTTTCTAACCCATCAATCTTGGTGAACTCCTCCCGGCTTAGTGATGAGGTGATCACTACAACAGCTTGTGCGTTGCGGTGAATTTCTTGTTCTTGTTTCAGAGTGAGTTCTTCGTCCGTATCCGTAATATGTACACATGTATGCACAATATGCCAAAGACTGGGATTCAAATAGATTAGATGAATTTTCATATTGTATTTCCACATGGTGTAATCGTTTCTGTTGAATTACAGAGGCTTTCCCATGGGAATAGAAAGAAAATTATTATTTGTATTAAGACGATTGTAGTCGTGATACCCACTCCCCGTCATCTCCTTATCTTCTTTTCCCTTTTGGCTCAGGATTTTCTTCCTTATAAGTGCCTTGAGGTGACACACTTCTTAATCGTCATGTTGATTTTCCCTGAGTACATCAAGGGCTTTTGTATCTCGCTCATCTTCTGTGTTGGGCACCTTCGGGATCTCGTTGTTCTTCTCTGAGGCCATTGATCTCGCCGAGCGGTAAGTCTCATCGATGGAGAATCTGCTTTGATAGCAATTGAATGTGGCCTAAAGGGTGTGTGAATAGGCTTTGAAAATTTTCTGCACACTTAATCAAATGGTCAAATGCTTGATAGACCAGACTTGTCCGGTTGGAGGTGCGGACTATTCTGGTGTGCTAAATGTGTATTGAGTTGATTAAGTGTTGATTCAGGAATTAATCTCTATAGCAGCAAAAATTTGAACGACTGGTAAGATCACTTAAATTAACAATCAATATTGTGAAGTTACACGTGGAAAGAAATTTGCAATTCAAGTTATAATATTGATCAACTATGTGCCTAATCAATGAAGATGCAAAAAACAAAGAAGCACGCGGCACATGAATTTTTACCGAGGTTCGATCCCACCACAGAGATCTACCTCCTCGTTGAGGAAGCTCACACAAAGTCGGGTCTCTTCAAACCCTTTCCCTTGTCAAGTCACCACAAAAGGTCGACTTGATTCTACTATCAAAGGTAATCACCTAGTTTATGGGGCAACCTCACACGTTGAGGGCTCCCACGAGAATTACAACGAAAAGATGATCAAATACACTCGAAAAGATTACATGTAAAAGCACGTGTGCGAAGAGATCAAACCCCAAGAGATCGACGACATGTAGACAACGATCTCACAACCCCAAATCTGAATACTCAATTGATTTTCACCTGTGAGGACTTTAGATGCATGGGGAGATGTGTTTTTGTGCTCGAGATAGGTGGCGGCGCTAGGGTTTCTGAGATTGATAGTAGGAATCGAAAGTTATTATTATGGGGTCGTGGATCTCCTATTTATAGGGATTCTAAAAAAGTTACCGTTAGGGATCCCGACAACTGTACTAGTCCGCCCTGGGGTCCGAACTTGTCCGTTGGGTCCACTAGAAACCCTAATTGTGTAAGGTATTCCAGACTAGTTCAGTAGGTGTCTGGACTTGTCCAGTGCCCTATGAAATTCAACTCCAGAGAGTTGAACGGATTAGTCTGGTCCATGAACGGACTTGTCTGGTGCTACGTGTTATAGAACATCAGAGAGTTCAACGGAGTAGTCCGGTCCTATGGATGGACTTGTCCAGAGTGTAGTGTAATGGGTTTACAAGGACTTGAACGGATTAGTCCGGTACAGTATCGGACTAGTCCAGTGCACTGTGAAATATGGTTCCAGAAAGTTTATCGGACTAGTCCGGTAAGTGGTCCGACTAGTCCGGTGCACAGTGTGTTTGGACAACAGAGAGTTGAACGGACTAGTCCGGTCTATGAACAGACTAGTACGATGCTCTGTTAATTTTATGTTGATTTTAAGACCTTACCCCTACCCAAAGACTTGAGCTCCTGGGATGTGTCTCATACACACATCCTATACATTTAAATCTACTTTGCACTTCAGTCATCAGTTGGGCTTTTCTATTTTTCTACACCGCTTCATTTTTCACTTTTTGAGTGCACCAAACTATCTCAATTGAATTGACTTCCAATCATCTCAACAAGTGCATTAGGATCTCATTTGCTTGGAGAATACTAAGTTGTTTGCAAGGGACTAGAAAAATAATAACAGAGCAACTATTCATCATTTCAACTTATGCAAAGTAAAAATATACTTACCGCACATATTTTATTTTATTAACCTAACCTATACTAAATTATTTATGTTTATGTGTTTTTCTTTTTTTAAATGCATTTGTTCTGGAAAGAAAGAAATAAAATAAATGAATGCAAATGGGGTGCGATACAAGTTACCTCAAATGAGGGTCCTCCCCCAAGCTTGCTCTTCTCAATCTCTGTGATATAGGTTGAACCCTTGATGAGAGAAATAGGCCACGAGGTCGTCATGTTGTTGTTGCAGTGTGGTGTTGACATTGTGTCGATTTGTTGCTGCTAGTCATGGGTACCTTGGATGTGGTCTTGAAGTGTGTTGTAGATGTCGTTGGTCCTCACTTCAAGATCTCACATCTGTTGGGTGAGTTCCGCCATTCTATGGCCAAGGTCACGATAACCTCGGGCCGATAATGAGCGACATGTACCCATAAATGGAGAAGGCAAGCTACAAGATCTTGAGCTTCCTCCAGTGGTAGCCCACTCTTGCCACGATGATCCTCCTGCCTCATATGTTTGAGGTTGGATCCAACCGGGTGCATCACCCATTGGATCCATTTCCTCTTGGTACTCATAGGTGGGAGAGTATCATGGTGGCATCACCCTACCTACTCTACGTGAGCGGCTCCTTGTGACCCTGACAGAGACATTACTCCTACGAGCCTCTTCAATAAGCTAAAGAGCAATGGTTAGTTCTCGACTCTTGTATAAGTGAAAATTCGGGATAGGTAACCGAATTTCATTTATATGGCTGGGATAGAAAAACACTAAAGATCTTGAAAGTGCATATGTTGATGGCTCTGGCTTCCCCGCTCTTCTCGACCCATCTCGACAGGAGGCAAGGAGCTGCCATCTCCGTACTCAAAGATGAAGCACCATTTTACAGGGTGTTGACGACTGTTATATACCAATTTCACCCGTCAATATAACTCAATTATGTGAAGGAATTGTCATTTCTTGCACACATCACCTTTCTATTTAACCTATTTCCACTTGTCCTTGGAAAAATGGTACATGCAGAAGTTTTATGAAGAAATGAAGTGAAAAAAGGGGATGGATCCTATAAAGTATCATTCCGGCCAATCAAGGGACGACATGTGGCACCAAATGGACAAATGGCCCACAATTAGAAGTATCTGAGGCCATCCAATGGGGTACCACCCATATAAAGGAATGGGACCCACCTGGCAGAGACCTTGTGACACCCGATTCCGAAAATGAACCAAGTGAACGCATATGTGTGCCCAGGACGTTCCACACAAATAGACGAGTGCATTAACAAAAGGATATACAAAAAATTACCACAGAACAAGATTTATTAAGCACTTTTATTACAAAATTCAGAATATCCTCAGATAGAAGCTCTAATGAATGATGATGACAAGTTTAAACTAATGCAGCGGAAACAAACTAAACTGAGCAAATTAAGCAGCTAAGCAAATAGGGTATAGCGCAGCTCCAATCAACACCACAGGCAAAGCTGATGGCAGACACGGCCTAGAACTACGTATTATCATTGTTATACTCCCGAATCTGACCTGCAACTATTAGTGGGGGAATTAGAAGTGTGAGTACATGTCGTACTCAACAAGTGTGGAAAGTATGACATGTAGCTGATTCAAATGACGAATGTAATAATGGCTAAGTGCTGAAAAGTACATTAAAATGAAAAGTAATATATTATATGTATGTGAAGTAAACCCACCATAAACTATGTAGTTATCATAGTACCAATCCATATTCCATTACCATCATCCATATTCCAGAATTCTCATTACCAATAACCATATCCATTGCCATAAAGCATAGTTCAATTCATAACCATAACCATGTTACCAACCATAAACATAACCAAAACCAAACCATAACCATCACAAATCCCATGTTTCCCTCTAATCATGTGAGGGTCCAGGTTGCTCATGACCGGGAGCACGAATATCATGATAGTTTTTAGACACTCTGTAGAGGTTGTACCACTTTACCCATGTGTTTGTGATTTCATCACCTTTCGATGACTAGAACATCTATTATGTCGTCTCACACTTCCGTTGGTGTGTGGCCAAGAGATCACAAAATTGCCTTTACAAAGGGACTACTAGCATGTACGGACCCACTGAGATTTCACTGGTGGCGATGTCTCCAACTGAGCACCTCTTCAACCAAGGGCCCCCTTTTGTGCCATTCGGATCCCAGGGAGTCCCGCCAACCATATCCAAACCCAATCCAACTCCCCTTCTCCGGTGTGCCAAATGATCCACTCAATACTAGCAATACCCTTATTAATTAGCTATGCTGCACCCGTACTTAGCCTCGTGGTGGCACTGTAAATCCTGGATGGTCGCTCCACAAACCGGTCCTTAGATCTAAAGCAAGCCAAACCACCATAACATCCAACCCATCCACATACCATACATGCTTAGATCACCCATTACCATGTCTTATTAACTAGTTCATATTAACCATAATCTCATTAATGCATAAATGGTATAGTTGTTTTCCCATTACAATTAATTAAGCAAAGCAAAAGTAAAAAAGCCTTTACCGACTCTCTACCATATAATCCAGGTGACAAGGGTGGTTAAACAAATCTATTAAACTTTCTATCATAGGATTTCCCATCAAATTGACATAAGCATGCAGTTTTGAAAACAAAACATTTATTTTAGAAACAGGATCAATATGTTCAAGGACACTTGCCTTGCTCTTGGGCTTAGTTAGGATCAAAGACTTCAAACTCTTGGTGCTGGAGATCCTCCGCAGCACTCTCTAGTGCAAATCCATCTAAACCGCGCAAAGAACATACAAGACAAGAATCACAATCAATAAGTGCACATATATTACTCAATATGTCATGACATGCATGATTAATGCAAATGCAAAGCAAAACTAGTTAATAAGTTGCTTTTAATGTTTATTAACTAGTTCTAATGGTTATTAACAAGTTTGGACAGGTTTGGAATTGATTCGAACCAATTTAGAATAAATTCAGTAGATAACAGATTGCAAAGTTGGACTAGTCCGCTGCAGGGCCGGACTAGTCCGCCCTTCGCAGAAACAGTGAACTAGGGTTTTCTAGATCGACGTGAATTTGGAGAATTGGGGTTGAATTCACGTGAGAAATAGAGAATAGAAGTTATACCAGGTGTTTAGAACTCCAGTGAATCAAGAGTTTTGGAGGCAACACTTGGATCTTGAAGATCTAGGGTTGATGAAGAACTTGAATGTGAATTGGTGATGAAGAACGAAAACTTGATGAATATCTTGATTCTCTTGTGTTTACTCCATTTCTTCTTCTTGCTCTTGATCTCCTTCTCCCTCCTTGATGGCGGCTCTCCACAAACTAGGGTTTTGTGGACTTCAGTTGAGGTAAAAGGATGTAAAGTCAAGGGGTGGGGTTGTTTATATAGAGGTGGAGGCTAGGGTTTGATGGAATTCGAGTTTGGGGTGGGTTGAGGCCAGTGTGGGGTCCCACATGGGCTCCAAAAAGAGTTAGACACGATATCCTTAGTCCCACTTAAGGTAAAACCCAAAAACAAGTCGTGAACAAAAGAACAACTTGGAATCGTGATATACCGGACAAGTCCGAAAAGGGCTGTACTAGTCTGAAGATTGACAAAGGCGAAAACGGAGAAGTTCGGACTACATCGAACAAGTACGAACTTGGTCAGAGAGAAATCAGACAAGTCTGGCCAAAACCGGACAAGTCCAATTTTAGTAAGAGGAAAAACGTACAAGTTCACTGGAATACCGGACATGTCTGAACAAGCCCAGGGACTTAGCAAAATTTCTAAAGAATTGAAATACCGGACTAGTCCGCAATGGACTGGACAAGTCCGAAAGTGTTCAGAGGCAAAAACCGGAATTGTCCGTAGCAAAAACAGACATTTCCGAGCGACGTCAGAGAGAAATCAGACTAGTCCGCACAAAAACAAGACTAGTCCGCACTTCCCAGAATTCTTAAGTGCAATTTTGCTCTAAATCAATTTTAAACTTATTTCTTTTTATGTGGATTAATGTTAGGCATGTGTATGAACTTATGCAATGCATGATGGATGAAAATGAGGGTGTTATAAACCTACCACCCTTAAAATGAATCTCGCCCTCGAGATTCGATGCAGAAGAGAAGAGATAGGGAAAATCCTTCTTGAGATCATCCTCCAGCTCCCAAGTTGCTTCTGATTCTGTATGATGCTTCCACTGAACTTTACACCATCTAATAACTTTGTTCCTTGTGACTCTCTCTTTGGTTTCCAAGATCTTGACTGGTTGCTCGGCATAAGTCAAATCCGCTTCTAGTTCTAATTCTTCCATTGGCACTTGCTCTTACGGTACCCTTAAACACTTCTTGAGCTGGGAAACATGAAACACATCATGAACATCTGATAAATGAGATGATAACATGGTTATGTTTATGGTTGGTAACATGGTTATAATTACCAATTGAACTATGGTTTATGGCAATGGATATGGTTATTGGTAATGAGAATTCTGGAATATGGATGATGGTAATGGAATATGGATTGGTACTATGAAAACTACATGGTTTATGATGGGTTTACTTCATATACATATAATATATTGCTTTTTAAATGTTTTAATGTACTTTTCAACACTTAGCCATTATTACATTCGTCATTTAAATCAGCTTTATGTCATACTTTCCACACTTGCTGAGTACGACATGTACTCACCCTTGTAATTCTCCCACCAACAGTTGCAGGTCATATTTGGGAGTATAACGATGATATAACGTTGATTGGAGCTGCGCTATACCCTATTTGCTTAGCTGCTTAGTTTGCTCAGTTTAGTTTGTTTCTGCTGCAATTGTTCAAATTTGTCATCATCATTCATTAGGGCTTGTATTTGAGGATATTCTGAATTCTGTAATACAAGTGCTTAATAAATCTTGTTCTGTGGTAATTTTCTGTATATCCTTTTGTGAATGCATTCGTGTATTGGTGTAGAATGTCCTGGGCACACATATGCATTCACTTGGTTCATTTTCGGAACTGGGTGTCATAGACCTGGAGGAAGCACAACCCCAACGGGGCCAAAACAAGGTCGGTCGACCCCCCTAGTCAGCCGACTAGGTCTTGCTGCCAAATGCGGTGAAACGCCACGTGTTGGCTTCTTTCATCTTGAAGATGCCATGGGTGACTGATTCACGTGCTTTTGGTGGCGGGAACCGACCCTTCTACAAGCTATAAATAGGACCCCTCACCCCTCACTTCAACACACACCTTTGAGTACTCTTCCTTTGTATCCACTACTCTCCATAGGTTTAGAGGAGTGTATAGGCTGTAGAGAGGAGAGCCTCTATTCCATAGTCCAAGTAGGAGAGGAGTAGGAGTCTCTTCCAAATTGGGAAAGGTATGTCTCCCATATTCTTAATTGTATTTTAACTTTATTCATAATAATGATGATATCTTTAGTTTTCCATTGTTCATATACTTGAATAAAGTGTTCCTTGTTTGATTGTGGATTCCATGTATGTGGTAGGAATAGTCATTATGATTGTGCTATACCATTACATGATCATAAAAACTATAAACATCCACTATAGTCTAATTAGCTATGATATGACTATGTTAATATGAATCACTTATGCTATGAATTAAGATTGGTTCAACGATGATTCGGATCATTGCCTTAGGATGGCTTGTTCCTAGGCTCATAAGGTAATTACTTAATATGCTAGCATGGTGCTAGGATACAGAGTAGCATTGAGTGTCTCGTAGACCCACGGATTGAAGAGGTAGGCAGTAGGTGGTGACAACCCTATCTGTCCTTTGTAATCCTCCACGTTCAGTTATGCCACAGGATCTTGGCGGGAGTCGCCTAGTGTTGCTAGGGGTAAACTTGTGCCCGATGTGTTAATACACTTAGCATGAGAATTCATAATTAATATAATCATTAGTAAGTAACTTAGGCTATATATATGTACATTAGAAGCATAGTAGGAGTATCTACCTAACTCTTATCCTAGTCCCTCTATTACCTCATTTATCCCCTTATGATAGGATGCTCTTGTGTGTGTCACACTACCTCAATTACCCTTTATCCATCCTTGCTAGAACCCTACCTAGACCAACCTAGCCTCTCCATTTGATGATTGCTTTGCTTCCACCTAGCCTTCCTTTGGGAAAATATAAATGACATCCTTTGGGAATACTCTCTAAAGGGGAAGTGCTACATCGATAGTTTCTGTGCGCTTGCGGACGTTCATCTGAGATTTAAAACCTAGAAACAAGCACTTCTAGCACCACTGCTAGGGATGAATTGTTAGTAGTGCGTAGGAAATATCAACAAGCATTTATGGTACTATTACCGGGGAAGGCAGCTGAAGTATTGCATGATTGAGTGAATAGGATAGGACCCTGGTAGGTTCTAGTAGGATGACCCTTCTTTGTTTTCACATTTTATATGAAAACAGGGTAATGTATGCCCGGTTTCTGCTTGCCGGAAAACTTTTTTGAAAATCCTGAATCTCTTTTGAGACATTGACCTTGTGTCATTACTCTTCAGAAGCTTCGAGCGGCAAAGAAAGCCAGCACAACTACACCAACAATAGAAACACAAATGGCCCAAAAGACCCTTCATGAGTTTTCGGCTCTCTCTGCTAACAATGTGCCTGTTGGGCCTACTGTTAACGCGGGAGACGTAAACATCAAAATCAAGACTGGCCTGATCACTATGGTGCAAGCCAACCCATTTTGTAAGAAGGCTAACAAGGATGCAAGTGCTCACCTGCAACAGTTCCTTAAGATCTGCAACACTTTTAAGATTAAGGATGTATCCTCTGATGCTGTCTGTCTTAGGCTGTTCCCGTACTCTCTTCTTGGGGGAGCAAAACAGTAGTTCTACATGAACCGAAGTGCTGTAGATACTTGGGAGTGATGTTCTATAGCATTCCTCACCAAGTTTTTCCCGTTGGGCAAGACTAATTACCTACGTGGAAGAATTTCCATCTTTCAGCAAGATGCCAAGGAATCTATTCCCGAGGCTTGGGAAAGGCTTTAGGAGTACATCCTAGCCTGCCCCCTCCATAAGATGGATGACTGGCTCATTATCCAATACTTCTATAACGAGTGGATCCCTTCCGACCGTGACCATGTTGATACTACTGCTGGAGGTGCCTTCTTCTCATTGATAGTGCCCAAAGCCAAAGATTTGATTGATAACATGGTGTCAAACATGGGTTGGAACGACGAGCGTCTCCGTACCCGCCAACGAGGCATGCACACCTTGAAGGAGGCGGACATGATCGCGGCCAAATTGGACCTCCTTATGAAAAAGATTGATGGACAAGGCAATGGTGTTGTATGTGGCAATGCCTATGCCTTAGAGTCCCAAATCACTTGTGAAGTCTGTGGCAACATAGGCCATTTGAGCAATGACTGCTTGGAAACCCATGAGGATGCCTTATATGTAGCCAACAATGGAAACAACAATGGCTATCGTCTAGGAGGTCAAGGGTGGGACCAACCAAGCCCATTCTTTAAAGGAGAATACAACAACAATGGCAACAATGAAAATCAGCCCAACTTGAGAGAACTTGCCATTAGCCAGCTGAAGATCAATGATGCTCTATCCAAGTGTCGACTGATGAGAAGACCCTAGAGAGCCTCAATACCAAGATTTAAGGACTATCGTCAGCCTTCAAGATTCAATTGAGCTTCAACAAGTTGTTGGAGACTCATTTGGCTCAACTGGCGGCTGTTGTTCCTCCAATGGAGAATGGAAAGATACAAGGACAACCCAAACCTCCCGTGGAAAGTGCCAACATGATTTCTCTACAAGGAGGCAACTGGCTGAAGGACCCCTGATGTCCTACAATCTAATGCTCAATTGGAGCACACCACTCTGACATGGCCCTTTGTGACCTTGGAGCAAGCGTGAGTGTGATGCCCAAGGTCATTTTTGACCAGCTGAACTGCATAGAGCTCACTTCATTACCAATGCAGCTCCAACTAGCTGATTTCTATATCTGTTATCTGGTAGGTATTGCCGAAGATGTCCTGGTGAAAATCCGGAACTGTTTTATACCCGTGGATTTCGTAGTGCTCGACATGGAGGTTGAGAAGGATACGCCGCTCATTCTTGGGCGCCCGTTTCGAAACACCATGAAGGCTCGCATAGATGTGGTAGCTGGAGAAATCCACTTCTATATCAATGGCAAGGAGGAAAACTATAACTTCCGCCCAATGATGGAGCATTGCTCAATGATCCGTATCAAGTATGGGCCGAATGTTAAACACATTCAAGAGGTCGAAATCACACCTCCAAAGGTGGACTTGCTCATTGCATTCATGAGGAATTTGATCTATGCGGAAACCTCGTCTTATCGTCCATGCCGACACCCCAAGAATAGGGAGAAGTCCGGGCCTCCCCAATGGCCCAAGTCCACCAAGCCGCCAAAGAAGGTATGGAAGAAGAAGCAAGACAAGCCGTCCGAGCCCATCTCTCTGAGCCAGATGTCAAGAAATGAAGAATGGGGAATGTCCATCTCATCAGACGGTGGTGAGACCTAGCCAATAGGTTAAATTGGTAGTTATCCTTTTCTTTGTTTTTCGTTTCTCTTTATTTGGATTTCCCCATTTAGTTTGATTTTCCCCACTGCATATTTGATTTTCTTAGCAAGTTGAGAATCTTATATTCTCAACTATCATTTTTATTTCTGTATTTTTTTCAGAAAAAGAAAATTGTTGGGTTTTGAAAAAGGAATCTTTATTTGGAAAACAATCTTTCCGAGCTGCAGAAGTGGTATTTCACCAACGTGCTAATTTCATAGCCGTTGGGGAGCCACCTGCAAAAAGGGGAATAGAGGGGGCCACCTGTCAGGTTGGTCGAACCCCCCTGTTTGACCAACCTAGGTAAGGATCCAATTTGGCTCTCTCTCCTCCAACGGCTACATTTGGTTCCCTAGTGAGCGTTGGGGATTGTACACTATAAAAGGTGGCCGTGAGGAGCTCTTCTCCTCACACTTCACCTCATTTCATACATCCCCAAAGTCACTCTAGCTCAAATTGTTTTTCTTTCTCTTAATCAAATTGCTCTTGATTAATTCCCAACTCAAAAAGATTTGCTTTTGTTTGCATTTGCAATTTGCTCTCAAGTTCTTCAAGGGAAAATTCGCCGGGGTTTTGTTTTCACTAACAGCACCTCTTTTGAATTTTTGCCTTGTTGCGTTTTTGTTTGTTGTGGCCATGAAAGGAATAAAGAAGTTGTTTGGGAAGAGGAAGGAGGCTGCAAGCTGAGGCCATGGCGGAGTTTCAAGTGCACACCCTTCTTCCATTGCTACACCAACTTTAGGAGGAGGAGTGTAGGAGAGGACACTCCCATGGGTGAGAGGAGCAACCAACACCAACTTCTTCACGACGACGAACTCTACATCCAAAGTGAAGTTGAAGATCAAGCACGCAAGCTCCTCCAAGATCGTGAGTTTTCTCATACGAAAGCTTGTAATCTGGATTTGATCTCCAAAATAGGTATGGATTTCGAATTCTTTTCCATTTGGCGTGCATTAGGATGGGAAAATTTTGCTCACGTAGAGGAGAAAGGTTCATGCCTTCTCTCCATATAATTCATTTGCACACTCAAAATAGGATTTGATGGTATTACTTTTAGATTATTTTAAAAAGAATACAACATCCTATGGAAAGAATTAAAGTGAAATCCTAGGCTTTCATATGACATTGTTTGCTTGATTTAGACACTTTGCCAAAGTTTAACCAACAAATTTTTTAGCAAGATTTAACTGGTGAGGTTAGATGTAGTGCACCTAGGAAAAGCCGCTTACACAACCCTACTTTACGCTTCATGCATAGATGGGTGGCTATGACTATGTTCCCTAGAGGAGATGTTAGGATAGTGCGTGATGATGAGCTGAAAATTTTATTTGCTATGATTAAAAAGATAAAAGTTGTTGCAGTTATTGTCATAATGACACAATGGTTAGATTATATTCCAAGGGTAGGGCCAACAGAATGTACTTCATTGATTACCCGCATTGCTACTAGGGTAGGAGCACTAGAATATCCTTCATTTGACTATATTGAAAATGAAAGAGAATTAATAGATGAATAATATTTAGTGCAAGGACATACCATTAAGCATGATCAAGATGGCTCTTTGGTATTTTATTATCCTGACTTTGTCAATCAAATTCGGTTACCTAACCTAGATTAACATTTGTACAAATACTGCAGGCTAACCATTGACCTACTTCCCATCGAGGAAGCCGGAAGAAGTAACGTCTCTGGCAGGATAACTAGAAGCCGTAAAAGGAGAGCGGTCATGCCCCCGACAACCTCCACAGTCCATGAGTACGAAGAGTAAGAGAACCCAACGGGCGATGCACCCGGAAGGACTCAACCTCCATCGTATGAGACCGAAGGTCCGTCTTGGCATGGATGGCCAAGTGCTACATGGGAGACACCCCTATCCACTTCAAACTCTAGAACTTGCCTCCAACATCTATGAGGAGATGTCATTCCACTTTGGCTAGAAGTCATCATGACTATATCCAAGGAATGACAGATCTCACTAGACTTATGGACGAGCTTGAAGTAAGTACAGGTAACATCTACAACACTCTTCAAGGGCATGTCAAAGGTACCCAAGACTGGCAACAACACATGGACGCTCACTTCACCAACTTCAACTCCATGCTACAACAACAACAAGCCGATCTCGCGGCATACTTCCGTCATCAAGGGTTCAACCCTCAACACGAGGTGAGTGAAGAACAAGCTTGGGGGAGGACCCCCACTTGAGGTAAATTGTATCAACCCCTTTCCGTATTTATTTTCCATTAGACCACCATTCACCTTCCATATAAAAAATATAAAAAATAAAAAATTTAGGATAGATTTGTTTTTGAATAAAATAAATGATGTGCGTTAAGAATGATTTGGAATTCACATAGATGAAGTGATGAATAGTTGCTCTGTTTTAGTTTTCCTAAGTCCCTAGTTTACAACTTACTACTCTCCAACATATTGCTCTCATTGGCTAGAATTGCTTTTGCCTTGATTTGGAATCGTGGGTAGCAAAAGATTAATCCATTCTAAGTTATTGTGAGATATGATATAGTGATGGGGCTGCTATTCCTAGTTTGATAGTGAAACTTAGATTTCCAGAGAAATTCTAAAAGTATTTAAGTTACTCTCATTTGACTGGAAATACCTACCAAAGCCATATGATATATTACATTGATAGACCTTATGCATATGATATTTGTCTTCACATTGAGCTTTGTCAAACTAGTATTGACATATTTGAGATTTCTTTCATTACTTTTTGAATTCAATACTTCACTTGCACATGATATACTTCTACACTAGAAGTAAGCAAAATTCCACTGTACCACCATTCTACAATAAAAAGAGAAACTCTATATCATTCATGCTTAGTAATCTCTCCAGAATTTCTTGCATAAAAAGGGAGTAGAAGACATGGCTACAAGAAAAAAAAGAAAAAAATGCATGCTTACATCATAAGCATGAGAAAAAAAGGAGCCATGTTTCATCCTTGCAAAATAAGAGAGTCCACTCAAAAAGGAGTCATCTCAAGATCCACATCCACTCCATTCCATGACACATGCACAAGTGTTGAATCAAATTGTTTTGAATTGATTTCTCCTAAGGCTTGCTCTTTTCACTTAGCAATATTATGTGTTGCAAATATGCCTAATATATTCCCTACCAAGATCCACATACAAGCCTTATGTAGAGGTAGGATGAATTTAGGCACAATGCCTTGGTGACGACATATTTCCACTACACACAAAGGAGAAACTTGAGAGAATCAAATTGAGATACTTAAAATCTAAATTGAACTCTTCGGAGTTTGAGTGGAACTTGATTTATAGGGTATGAGTGCTCCATTTGCTGTTCTATCTTTCAAACACCCATGAATAGGAGATGGCATAAACCCTATAATGACCTAAGATGGGTAATAAAGTACCATGCAATTTTTTGCAATACTAGGTAGAGTATTTTGTTGTGCACATGGTACTTTTGAAAAATAGAGCATAGTAGCAACTCCTGATCATCAACCTAAAGTCTTGACTTTGCTCGGGACAAGCAAATGATAAACTTGGGGGAGTTCATGGACAGCTTTTATATACTAATTTTACGGTCAATATAACTCAATTATGTGAACGAATTGTCATTTCTTGCACACATCACCTTTCTATTTAACCTATTTTCACTTATCCTTGGAGAAAATTGTACATGTAAGAGCTTTGTGCAGAAATGAAGTGAAAAAGGGGATGGATCCTATAAAGTATCATTACGACCAATCAAGCGACGACACATGGCACCACATGGATCAAATGGCCCACAAATAGAAGTATCCGAAGCCATCCAACGGTGTAGCACCCATATTAAGGAATGGGACCCACTTGGCAAAGACTTAAACGAAGCACAATCCCAACAGGGCCAAGGCCAGGTCGGTCGACCCCTCTAGTCGGCCGACTAGGTCTTGCCGCCAAACGCGGTCAAACGCCACATGTTGGCTCCTCCCGACTTGAAGAGGTCATGGGTGACTGATTCACGTTCTTTTGCTGGCGGGAACCTACCCTTCTCCAAGCTATAAATAGGACCCCTCACCCCTCACTTCAACACACACCACATGAGTATTCTTCCTTTGTATCCACTACACTCCATAAGTTTAGAGGAGTATAGGTTGTAGAGAGGAGAGCCTCTGGTCCATATTCCAAGAAGGAGAGGAGTAGAAGGAGTCTCTTCCCAATTGGGAAAGGTATGTCTCCCATATTCCTAATTGTATTTGTAACATTATTCATAATAAAGATGATATCTTTATTCTTCCATTGTTCATATACTTGGATGAAGTGTTTCTTGTTTGATTGTGGATTCCATGTATGTGGTAGGAATAGTCTTTATGATTGTGCTATACCATTACATGATCATAAACACTATAAATCTCCACTATAGTCTAATTAGCTATGATATGACTATGTTAATATGAATCACTTGTGCTATGAATTAACATTGGTTCAACGATGATTCAGTTCATTGCCTTAGGATGGCTTGTACATAGGCTCCTAAGGTAATTACTTAATATGCTAGCATGGTGCTAGGATAGAGAGTAGCGTTGAATGTCTCGTAGACCCACGGATTGAAGAGGTAGGCAGTAGGTGGTGACAGACCTATCTGTCCTTTGTAATCCTCCATATTCAGCTATGCCACAAGCTCATGGCTGGAGTCGCCTAGTGTTGCTAGGGGTTAATATCAACACGGGGCCGAAGTCCTTAATTGGGAAATAAGTTTGTCACTTGAGCTTCCCCAGCCCACCTCAACAAGCAGGCTGCGATGATCTTTGCATTTAGAGTTTGTCAGGGCATTTTGGTTTATTGTGGATCATATCCATATTGGGATCCAAATGGCCTTTCGAAGAAACGAAAGTCGGGAAGAGAAGCATGAGGCTATCGAAGCTGTCGACCTCCTAAAAAGCACGAAACCAAGGGTCCTTTGGAGAGTAGGGTAGCCCTGGGCTAGAATCAAGTTCGGGTTGTTACCTTTTTCTATGTACTGGTCTGAGCCATCGTGTATGATGATTCCTTTATAACGATGAAAAACATTTCCGCTACAGTCTGTTTTCCATCTTTTCATCTCATTTGAGCCGCATCACTTAGAATTTCGTTATTCGTAGGCCGTGGGTCATAGGATGCGTCGAAAACACACAGGCAAGAGGAGATGTTCCTAAATGAGCGGACTAAAGGCCCGGCTGGACGGTAGGACGGCAACCCTCGAGCCCGGCTGTTACAGCTGGAGCTCGGGCTTCAATCCCGCGATATAACCATTGCCACGTACGACTTATGAATGGTACGTCCGGAATGGTCGGTCGTCAATCCCATTTGTCGAGTGGATGAGCCACGACCCTTCATGGCAGCGCGAGCATCGCACATGCTCCGACTGTCGTTGCAGGGGAGCCCAGGTGCTGACCTGTCGTGGGTCCGTCGAGCGTGTCCCCTCGCTTCTGCTGATGCGGCACCGTCCAGGGCTATCTCTACCGGGTTTGTGAGGTAGCTCGGGGGATCTCTTGATGCCCCTTCTTGGTTCGTAGGTGTAAAAGCCTAAAAAATGATTATGTACAATTCATTTTTTGTGAGGATTAGAGAAAGAAGAAAATCAAGAATTTAAGTACATATATGATGGATAAAATAAAACAACACAAAAGTTAGAAATTCAAACCTATTCAAACCTTAAGTTTAAATTAGAGAACGGTAAGGATTTAAACCAGAAATGGATTAATATCATTGAACTAGTGACCCTGCTGGTTTTTGGAAAAAAACATAGAGCAAATATACAGCAAATGCTTTATGTAAGAATTCAAATTTAAATTTGAATTTCAAACTCAGCTTGGTCAATTTTCAGATTTCAGTCCACAAATGGATTATTTATATATTAGTTAGCCACCCAGCCAAAATTGAAAGTTTTTAGATCTCATTTGCCAGCTGGAAAAAATGTATTGAGATGGAAAGAGCAAAGGGGAGAGGTGGGCCACACATGTCAGTTGCACAATCAAAACTTTCAACTTGTCAAATTACATAATTTAGTGTATCATCATCTTCCTCACAATCAGATTAGTGCCCTGTCAAAATTACACTAAAATTAGAAGTGGATTAGATGGATATAATTGAAGGGAGAAATGAGGATAAGGAGGGGGCTAGATGTGGGTCCCACTTGTCATCCACAGCACTGAGGACAAGGTGTTCTGTTTTTCTGGTTCTCTGTTCACAGGGCGCCACCGAGACACAACGCCCAGGCTGGCCCTAGAGCGCCAAGGCTCGCCTTTATCACCGCTAAGGCTCTATGTGTAGCTTCTCTTTCCCTCTCTGCTCAGCTCAAGCTCCTGTGTCTTGTTTTTTCTTGCCGCCGTCAAGTTTCCGATGGAACCAAGTCACCCTGAGCTCTCTGTTGGTTGTCCACCGCAGCAGCTCGCGAACTGCTGCGCTGAAGTTGCCACTACATTCTCCACGGGACTCTGCATCGCCTTCGGCCTCCACCCTCTGAGCACGGCGTGTTCTTCCTCTTCATTCAAAACTGTGGCGCGGGCTCTGTTCACTGTCGCCCAACCTCTCCGGTGTTGTTCTCACGCCACTACTTCCGCTAAAAGGTTCAATGCAACCTCTTCTTTCGTCCCTAAGCGCTACTCCATGTGTCATGTTTTTTTTGCCATCGGATTTTGAAATATTCCACTGGCGGTAAAACATGAACACCGTGTTTTCCCATGGCAATTCTGTTTCCATGTGAAATTATTTTCCAATCCAGTTAGGTAATAGCTCCACCAGCTTTCACAAACCTCCTGCATCAACAAAGCGTCAAATTTGATCAAGTCTAGGCCCCAGGAAACCATTTTCCCCATCGGCGGCCATGAAAACCTAGCTCTGCCGGTGATCATAATTTCCAGTGAATATCATCTCGGTTGGGGTCCAAAAGTAGCTTCCTCAATTCTTCCTGATGCGATACGACCCTTTCCCGATCTTTTAACCCATCTCTGTGCAGTTTCACCATCGCCGGTGAAGTCCTCGCCGCTGCTACCGTCAGAGTGGCGTCTCCGGCCATTTTCGGCCATTGCCAAACGCACCTTTATGTTTGCCGTTGTGCACTGCTTCCGAGACACAAATTTTGAGGGAGTTTGAACAACGGCAAGCTTCGCTGGTGAGCAGCCGCCTTGCGCTGGCGAAAGGTGGCGCTACCCGCCCCACCGTGCCTCAGTCAGGGAGTATTTCCTCCGGATCTGGTGTGGCCCAGATAAATGTGGCGGCAGGTTATTTTATGGCCCCTGGTGAGGCTTGCACCAGACTGGCTGGATTTAAATTGTGGGTCCACAGGTCAATGGCTAACTGGATTTTTAATACGAAAATAATTCCAGAAACTTGCAAGACTTAGGAAATTCACCATTCCCTGTAGAAATGTCAAAAAATTGCGAACTATTTTTTTTGGATTCCTCATGTCAAATAATTTGCAGTGGTGCAAATTATTTTTATGAAAGTATATGGATTTTCCTAAATAATTCCCTCAATTTAAACCATCAGGAATTTAGTCCAGGTGATTCCCTTTATAGAAAATTCTCAAATTTGGCCAAAATCTTCCTTTGAATATCTTTGGCCTCCAGTGAATGTTTTAGAAGCATTTGACCTGTTTTGGTGGGTTAAACTGTGTTTTATTTCTCTATGTTCATGAAAAATGGGAAAAACAATAGAAGCATTTTCAGAAAATTATAGAATCCTGTAAATCAATATCTACCTGTAGAGTGCTTAGAAAAATATCAAATCAATTTTGTTGCACTCTATATGAGCAAAACTATCCAGAAAACCTAGTTTGACTTATGACAAAGCCCCAACTTGCCCATGAAAATTCAGGGAAGCTTAAACCCTTAAGGAATTATGTAGACCAAAGGGTTCCATTCCTGTAGCTGCAACTTTTCTTGTTGGTCCTCCATGACCACATGAAGGCACTGTAGAATTTACAGCACCAGTGAACCTATTTAGCCCAAATAATTGCTTGATGACTTCCCTAGGTTCAATACAAGACATATTTCACTTCATATCCAAACAACCTATGTTACACTTTGGATTCTTCTAATGTTGCTGTACATCCCAGCAGCATACCTTTTCCTCCTATCTAGTTACTCCTTCTCAAGTTATAATAACTACTTTTGTCAATTATTAAGTTGCAATCTTCTCTTATGCACATTTCACTTCATCGTCAGTATTCCTATGTTCCACTTTGGTTTCTCCTCTAGCTCCACTATATTGCACATTTCACTTTATACATGAAGCCTAACCTGTGTAACTTGTTTTCACCTCTGTTCCTGTACACGACAGAGGCAAACCTTTCATCTTTGGATAGTTTACTCATTCTTAAGTTATAAGCAACTTTGTTTAATAATTTGCTAAGTTTAAAGCTTTATATGTGCATATTCATGTCGATAGATCACGAGTGGAGATCGACAAGGTCGGAGGAGGAGGCACAAGTACGGACTTTGCTGCGAGCAAGATTTGCCCAAGCAGCAGTTAGAACAAAGAAAGGAGGAAAACGATGAGAAGCTACATCCAGAAGATCAAGCACTGACTTCTTGACATTTATCTAGCTGCAACCTAAGGAAAGCCCCTATTTGCATTTAGATGCTTTTTATAAAATCTTGATTTATATACACTTTGTTGAATAGACTTGATATGTGCATCAGCTCTATGTCGAATGAACACTCTACATGCATGACCAAATAATGCTTGGAGTGGATGGTAGAATAAGACTCCATCGTATTATATTGCTATGTTGAATGTTTAGTTAGAAGGTATGTAGAAGTCGAGTAGTTGGAAACCACTCGCGAGAAGCCCACATTTTATCGACCACAAGTTGAGTTGTGGCATTCTACTTGCGAGAGAAAGTCGAGTGAGAAAAATCTCCTCGCGGGATGTTACCATAATGTTCACACTTGAATATGAGACCTGGACAGGGATTTGTGTAGGTTGGTGCGCACAAGGTTGCTCTCAGCCCGAAGGCTGGGGCATCGCTTGTGACCACATCATGTGTCAGTCGGTAATGGTGAGGCAGATGTTGGAGGGTGGATTGGTAGCCCTGTCTGTGTCAGTTAAGGCCCGTCTTGTGCTTGTCCCTATTGAGATAGTTTGAACTATTACAGAAGGTATACTTTGCTATATGGGACCCAGAAAACTGATGTACCATGAGGATCCTATGTTGGAATTTTTTCAATCGGCTTAAGCTCTCGGCTTATAGTACAATGCGAGTAAACTCGCTCATGAACATCTCACAGTGGATGTGCACCTTGAGGGAGCTCGCTGTTCAGTTTGATCGAACCCATTGGATATGGGTGAATCTTGAGAAAGGTAGTTGTGTGCGACATCAGTGGATTGTGCCATCGCAACTTCAAGTATCGGCGTACATGGCGTGCAGTCCTGTTGTAATAGATCCAAATCATCATCCCTCGTGCAAATGGATTAAGTACCGTGTGTTCACCGAGTCTTGGCGTAGTAATAAATGGTAGTTTGTACATGGTGAATATGCTGCTAGGAATAGTCTTTTGTATTGTAACCTTTGTTGAATTAGAGATATCACAATTAAATTTATAATTCCCAAATATTTACCTTGTATGAAGCTTATGCAACCCTGGGCAAGTAACATCATGGATGAAACATTTCTTTCTTTATTGTGGAGTTCATGATGTTGCATGCCCAGGGATCTCATATGCTACTCCAAAACTTAAAACTAAGGATTTACATTCCACGTGCTCATTTTTGCAATTTTCAACTTTTCGTTCTTAAAGTTTCCAGCACGTAGAGTTTCATGTGTTAGGTGAGACAGTTAAGTCTATGTATTAGGTGAGACGGTTAAGTCTTGCTAACCTTTGTGCTCATTGTTGCTTTCTTCATGTTTTTGAAGTTTTTAATATTGCTTATGTTATTGTTGTCCGGTGAAACCTCGAACTCTTCGAGATGTATATCTCACTGGAGACTTTGCCACTGTAGTATCATCTTCCTGCTGCTAGTAGGAAGCGTTCAAGGCATGAACAACTTTCCTTTTCATAGCTATGTTGGAGTGTGAGTACGTATATTTTTGTTGTGGTGTATAATATGTTGTAAGAGAAAATCATCTTTTGAAATAAAAGACTTGTGTTGGTTATTTTGAGTTGCTTTTCATGTGTGCTGTTGGTTGTCACATTGCATGACACCACCCAATGTGATCTCTGGAATGGCAGAACCCTGGTCCCCACAAGAGGCATTTGGGGGTGTGGTTGAGGTCAAATTAGGTCCCAACTTTGGCCCCGGGTGTTCCGCTTGGTCAGACCGCTGCCAACGCTAGGGCTTATCCATGACCATGTAGCTCACATAGCAGTGCTAGTTAGATCGTGGAGTCCATGGTGATAACACCTCTAGGTCTTGGGATATTCAGCTTGAGGTACATGTAGTTCGAGACTGCAATAAATTTTGCGTAGCAGGGCCATCCTAGGATAGCATGGTAGGAGCCATCAAAATCGGTGACTTCGGATGTGAGGGTTTCCGTGAGGGACTTAGTACTACTCTCGAACTTGACATGAAGGTCAATGTGCCCGAGAGGCATCACTCATAAGCATGATCCCCTGGATTCGGCCCCACGCAAAATGGAGTTGGGAGTGTGGGATCCTCATCAGGTCCTGGGTTGTGGTGTGCAAGATGTTGATGATGCTCCTTCCGTCCATTAGCACCCTGGCTAGTCGCGCAGTTCCCACGGTCGGGTCAGCTACCTGGGGGTAACGCTCGGGCCGCGGGATGTGGTCGGTTGGTGACGGCTATTTCGGACCGCCAGAGGTAGGTCAGGACACTCGAGTCAGCGATCCTTGCCTCTCAGGATGCCTTTTTCATCCCTGGCTGGCTCTTGTGAGCGGGGTCATCTCCACAAATCACGAGGCACTCGATGTCCCCGTCAGGGATAGAATCCTCCGACTCGGAGCCCAAAATGGCCGACCTCTTCCTTTTGCCACCCGGGGCATCGAGCTTTCTACCGAGGAAACAAAGGAGGAGGATGCAGACTTTTAGCACGTGTTTTACCGGGAAGGCTTGATGGGTGCAATATCTCTCGAGCATCTTCACGAGGTGACTGGTCGGCTGTTTGTCCTGTCTCCTATCTTTGTGTCGATTTGTGACTGCGACTATGTGGAGCTCGGTGTCCGAGGTCCACCATTGTTGGGGCCGAACATCTGCTCCTTTCATTTTTGGCGAGGCGCCGGGACCTTTCGGGTCCTGGGGCCATTGGGTCTTGGTTTTGGTGCGTTTGAGCCAGCCCCTACTATCCCTTTGCATATGGCAAAGCAGCAGGTGAGGTCGAGCAGTTCCCTCATGTTTCTTGGCTTGTCGTAGGTGAGCTTGTGCGTTGGGGACTTGCGGGTAGTTCCTTAGAGTAAAGCTATGATGACAACGACATTGATGACATCGGGGAGCTTGTTGCACCTCTCAAAGAAGTGTTGTATCTACCTATTGACGATCGTTAAGTACAAATTTCGATCGTCAATATATCTCAATTATGAGATAGAGTAGACATTTCATACACGCATTGCTTTTAGAAATAACCTAGTTTCGCTTGTACTTGGAGAAAATAGTGTATGCAGGTATTTTATAAAAAATTGAAGTAAACTAAGGGAGGAATCCTAAAGAATACCTTCTCAGCCAATCAAACGCTAACATGTGGTAGCAGATGGATCGAATGGACCACCTACCAGAGTATCCGAAGGCGTCCAATGGAGTAACACCCCGAAATGGTTAGAGGGCGCACAAACCAGTGTCATGGAGGAAAACTAGCGCAAACAGGCGAGGCCAGGGGTCGACAGACCTGGTGGCTCGGCCGAGTTGGTAAGAGCACTAAACCTGGTCAGCTTCCATGTGTCGACCTCTTGCAGTGAGCTGATAACGGTGGTGAATGATTCGTGCGCTTTTGGTTGTAGAAACTGCCTCTACTCCGTGTATGAATAGGGGGAGAGGCCTCACTTAACTTCACACACCACTCAAGCATTATCTCTTGTATACACTTGTTCTCCTAGTTTCTTAGTGGAGGTTAGACTATAGATAGGAGTCTCTTGTCCCAAGTCCAAATTTGGGAAGGTATAGCTCATGCATCTTTCTTTACTTTTGTGACTTTAGGTTTAAAATAATATTATTACTTGGGCAAAGCATTTCTTTTTTGATTGTGGAGTCCATGTATGTGCTAGATGTAGATGTTATTATGATAATAAATATCATACAGTAGCACTATAGTCTAGTTAGGTAATAATATGACTATGTTAATATGGATATGTTAGTGCTTGGTTCCAACATTGGTTCAACGATGTTTAGGTTAGTCAATGCCTTAGGATGGATCTTGTATTGCATCTCTTAAGGTATTTACTTAGCATACAAGCATGGTGCTTGGACAGTTAAGTAGTGTTGGATGTCTCGTAGACCCACGGGTTGTAAGGGTAGGGGGCTGGTGGTGACTGCCCTGTCCGTCCTTCGTAATATCCCACATTCAGCTATGCCACAGGCTGGAGGCGGGAATTATCCGGATGTTGTAAGGGGTAAACCCATGCCAGATATGTTGGGCCGCTAAGCTTTGTATTCTCGTAACTTGGCCTTCACTAGGACACCCTTATCCATTAGAGTAGATTGTTTAGATGTGTGTCACACTACCCCTATTTATCAAAATACCATTGCCATGATAATTACTTAGTACCCTATACCTTGATCATGAGAATAGTGTTTACTTTACTTCACCGCCTTCCTTTGGGGTAAATAAGATACCCTTGGGATTACTCTTGGGTGAATGCTATAATGATATCTTCCATGCACTTGCGGATCTCATCTCTCACTGGAGATGATCTGTGGTGTTAAGAAATACCAACAGTAACAGTGGAGGGGTTTTGTTTGACCTCTGTCATCATCCCTCGAGGTCTTTTGAATTGCCGAGATGCCCATACATCCCCGAAAGTTTCAATTGTTGAAGGTGGTCTTGAGCTCGGCCCGGGGCTCGAGCTCTAATCTTCATCATCATTATAGCGGCCTCCTAGGTAGGGACGGTGTTGTGGATACTAGGATTGGAGTTTTGTGACCCTTTCCCAAGAAGTTTTCCGGGCGCCAAGGACCATGTGAAGATCGAGGCTTGCTTCTCATGCTTGTGTTGGAGAAGACGAGTGGATGTATGATTTGGCTCCATCAGCGGTTTCCGTATGGGTTGGAGTGTCATCCTCTTACCGTTTAGAGACATTATTGGTGTCGTGCTGGGAGCGAGGCCCATCCGCATGCCAGTCTGTAACACAGTCCAATGGAGGCTGGAGGTCCCGACAGGCCAGCCTGAACTGAGAATCGATTAGCTTGAGTGCAACCTGCCATATCGCGGCTTCTGTCATGGTTTTTTGGCTCACCCGCTTGAAGCGTGGGGTACCGACGGTAATAGTGGAGACATCAGTCCAGACGTAGCCCGCGTGGGAGCATGTTGTGCCTGGGTCGGCATGGAGACGGAACTCACTTTAAAGAGCGGACTCGTCCAAGTTTGGGCGTGTCTGCTCTAAGTCAAGCAGGGAGGCCATACCTTGGGATGGTCATTAGAATTGGGATTGGGTGCAAGTTCCTAACTGAGCTCCAGGCACAGCACCCCTTGCTGCAGGGGCACGAACTGCCGGAGTGATCTTACTCTGTTGCTAGTGTTTGCAACACGATATTTCTAGGGAGAATGGTCACTTACCTTGGTGTCAAAGTCGGAGCTAATGTCACAACCGGTTGTGTCTTCCAACAGCTCATAGGGGGATGGCGACGTGTAGTCATCCATTCCTATGACGGATGCTTTGGGAGCATCGTCGATGGTGCTGGCATTGTTGAACCCTCAGGGGTCGCCAACGGCACTCATCGGTGTCGATGAAGCCATGACAAAGCTGATGAAGAATGCACAACAATGTTCCCCTACCTAGCATGCTAACTGTCGGTGTTTCATATACTGACTAGTAAATTTTTATTGAAACTCGTTCGTCTTTGTATGGTAGCTGTAAAAGACAGGAGATTTATTCTGGTTCGGATAAAAAAGGCCCTATGTCTAGATGGAATCTATCCGTGATCTTTCAAAGCTCGAAATCATAAATAACATATTACAAGCGAGCCTTTCTTGAGTACACGTACTCTAGGAAATGTAAAGCCTAAGAAAAACACATATGTAAGTGCTTAAGTAAAGCACATATGAAAATGTGTAAGGAAATGCGTAAGTAAAGTGAATAACATGTGAATTTGCCCCTCTCGAAGGAGGCCTTGGGGTTCCTTTTATAGAGGGTCTAGGCGGTCCTATCTAACTGATATTCCTCATAGTGGGGCCAAGTTGTACAGTGTTCATTCTAGTCGCCCGAGCTGTCCGGGGTGCGGAAGCTTCACCATCTTTATTTTTTCTTCATCGCCAAGGCTGCATCGCACGTGTAGAGTACTCATTCCTCTTTGATGAATGGGACAAATGACAGTTTTATCCTATAACGAGTCACATAACATGTTATACCTTCTACAGAAGTTATGTCGCCAACCATCCGTCATAAATGCCCCCAACTGCCCGCCTCTTAAGAGCTCGAGCCTGGGAGGAATTGTCCGCCTGACCTCTCAGGTCGGGACTTGGGTGGGCTAGGTACCCCAACCTCTTAGGTCGGGACTCTGGTGGGCCCCTCCTTGTGCCAGAGGGTAGATACGCTTCATAGCCGCATAATGATTTGTACCATCATCGGTTCCCGTGTCTTCGGTACCTGGGTACAAAACTAACTTAGTCACTGAGTATCTTTCTCCATTTGTCATCCAAGTCATTTTCTTCTTGTAGGGGTGGTAAAATATTGTGGCATAGAAGTGTAGATCGTTTATACATTTGAAGGATACTGAATAGGCATAAAATCCTTGATGTTGTAGTACTCACAAGCATCAATCACTTCTTGAAGAAGTGGGTTGGGCTTCTTTTGCATTGTTTCCCAGTCAATCCACTGCATCTCTAACACTATATGCTTCTTGGTCAGAAAAACTGAACGATAATTGTCCATGTCGAAATAGCTCCAAAACCTAGGATCAAAACAAACCTTGGGCTGGTCATAGCAAATCACATCTTTTTGTTCTTGAGTCTCCTTGAGATTGCTCCTATAATCAACACGGTTGGCCAGGTTCCTAGGGTCACCAAATAAAAAAGTGACCAATAGGGGTCCTATCTCCTCATTCTGCCCATGTGTGCTACCGACTTGCCTGCCCCGCGCCACTGACCACAATAGCTGAACTTGTGGTAGCTCCTGAAGTGTCACTAGTGCTCCTCTTAGGAGGTTGAGCAACCCCTGATGGTTCATCTCCATCGAACCTCTTCTTTGACCTAACTTACTTTTGCTGACCTTTGTTGACAGTCGTTAAATACAAATTTTGACTGTAAATATATCTCAATTTATATGAAGGGTTGAACATTTCTTACAAGTATCAATTTGCATTTAACATAATTCCACTTGTAATTGGAGAACTGGGGCATGCAGGTATTTTTATTTCAGAATTGAGGTGAAACATTGGATGTGATCCTGAAAAGTACCTTCCTAACCAATCAGATGTCGCCACATGGAAGCACGTGGATCAAATAACCCACTTACAGGGGTATCAGAGGCAATGCAATGGCGTAGCACATGGGAAAGTAACAAGGGACCACCAATCAATTACCCAAAGAAAGCACAGAGCAAAGGGAATCACCCAGGTGCAGCACAACCAGGGGTTCGACCGACCTAGTAGCTCTAATCTTGGCCAAACAACGTGTATCGCTCTCCAGTGGCTTCCTGATGGTTGCAACAACTGGTACACGCGCTAATTCTACCAGGAGTGTACCTTAATCAAAATATGAATAGGACCTCACCCCCTCACTTCACTTCACACACGCCACTTGAGATTCACTCTCTCGTATACACATTTCTCTAGTCCTAAGTGGAGGTTAGGCTGTAATGAGGTGCCTCTAGTCCCAAGTCTATTTTGGGAAAGGTATGGCTCGTGTATCTTTCTTCTTTATGTGACATTATGCTTATGAACAATATTAGTTTTTCATTATTCATATTCTTGGATGAAGCGTTTATTGTATGATTGTGGAGTCCATGTATGTGTTAACTTTAGAAGTTATTATGATAATATGGTAATCATGTTATTATGTTGTCACAAACCTTATGAACCTCCACTATAGTCTAATTTAGGTATAATATGAATATGTTAGTATGAATAACATAGTGCTTAGTTTTGTGAGACCTATATGCTGGATACATTAGAAATAGGCTAAAAGTATGAGTTTACATGCAAAGTTTTGAGCTTACACTGATACACCACGATACATCCCGAGACACACTGTTCGAACTTGTCTTAGTGAATATTCGGAGTAACATCGTTACTGTTGATAAGTATGTATTGTCCGAACTTTTCAATGCGTTTTGGGAGTAACATTACCCTCGATAGTTTTGGACTATCTGAGCTTTTCAATGTGTTTTTGGGAGTAACATTACCCCTGATGATTTTGGACTGTCCAAACTTTTATTATTCATATCAAGAGTAACATTTACTTCACAAAGTTTTCATATTGAGTTTGGTTGCTCTGTTTTGCTCTGTTTTAACTTGCAATGTTTCAAACTTGATTTTATCTTATGGGAAGATTTGCCTAGTATTCATTTGCTTAGTTTTTGGTGGTTATGGATTATATAATTTTTGATATGGTTCTCAACATGCTTATGTGAGGTGCTCGCATAAGGTGTTGTGGTTATTGGACTAATGTGAGTCAAGTAGAGGACTTGTGCTCAGAAGATTTGGTTGTTTGTTCATGTACAGGTGCTGCTTGAGGTAAAGACATGGCTGGTGACGGAATCCGTTGAACTAGTCTAAGGGAGAAGATGAGGTTCAACAACCAAGTTTGGGAGGAATTGTGGTTGAGTTTATCGGGAGGTCGCACAACATGTTTGAGACAAGAACAATGCATATGAAGGTATCGTGGACGTCATTGTAAGGTGTTTGCACGTGTGCACGGGGTGCATGGACGTGGCAACATGGTTCCAAGACGTGGTGAATAGATATGGTCATGAAGATGTGCCCAAAGAGGTCCAACCGCTCGATTATGCCTCTGGCTACGACTGAGGTGGTTATGGTTTGAATATGGAATGTTTTGAGTTGTTTATGGTTTGATTTCATGGTGGTCATGAAGTTGATTTTTTTAGGAATGTTTAGGACATTCCTAAGGTGTTTATAAGTCTTAAAATTTCTTCTATCGAATATCGAAGAGTCTTGAGCAGTTATGGAAAGTTTCAGTTGAAACTGAGTAGGATTAGAGTCATAGTTAGGATTGAGTTGGCCTTAGGGATAATTATATAAGGGAGACCAGAGATCATCAAGCACGACTTTGGGGTTTTTCCTCTTGTATTTTGATCAATAAAATTCTTAGTTTAGATGAGCTTTTGTGCTTTCTTCGTCCGACTTGTTTTCGTCAAGTCTTTCTCGTGGAGTTTATGTGCTGCCGATCTTTCTTTATTGTTTTTATCATAACTCGAGTTTTACAAAGCCAATTGACATGATTCTTTTTTTTGTTGTCTTCAGAACTCAATACTCTATAATATGTGGAAATTTCACAGTCATTGAATATGTGGTTTTTGAGTTATACAAGTTTCTTTGCAGTGTAGCAGATCTGTTTGCTCTCTGTTAGAAAAGATTGACCTTTGCTCAAGGTTTTGGTCATAACTTATGTTTTACCCAAAGTTTTCTCATGATTCTTATTGTCGTGTCTTCGTGACTTAATTATCTTCGATCTACACTTGTTTGTTACATTTTGAACACGTTGGAAACACTCACACATATGGTTTCTCCATTAAATTCATTTTCTACCGGGGAGTTTTTGTGGCTTTCGCTGAAAAAGTGTTAATCTATCATTCGCCCCCCCTCTGGTAGCTTTTCATGTGCTCTTCGATCATACAATTGGTATCAGAGCCATGGTGCCATAATCTTTGTGATTTGCACATGTTTTTACTAATCAACATGGAGAAATACTATGCAAAACCTTGTCTATTCAATGTCATTGATTTTCAGGCTTGGAAGGCACGTATGGAGGCTTACATACAGGCGTAAGGTTTCACAATATGGGAAAAGGTCTTCAAGCACTTCGTCATGCCATCAAACGATGACGTTACTGATGCAAACATGAGAGACATCGACAACAACACAAGGCGCACAACCTGATTATACAAGGATTGACCCAAAGCGATTTGATCGTGTTACACACCCTTCGATCCGCGTATGACGCGTGGAAAGCACTATGCGACTACCACGAAGGCTCCAACACAATCAAGGAGGTAAGAAAATATATGTTCAAGAAAGAATACATGCGCTTCGAGATGCAATCCGGTGAGTCAATCGATGACCTTTTTGCTCGCTTTAATAAAATTCTCAGCAACTCGCGTAGTGTCGATGTTAATTTTTCAAATGCTGAAAATGCTAGACAATTAGTAAGTGCATTGAACATGTCAATTTGGGAGATGAAAGTTACATCTATTCATGAATCCGCTGTCATGAGTACACTTACATTAGATGTGCTATATTCTAAGCTAAAAACTCATGAACTTGACAATATATCATGAAAAAACCCAACAAGTCTTTTGCATTTGTTTCACAATGTGGCATGTCTAGTTCTAGTCCATCTTCATCATGTGGTACACTTGCTTTGCTGCCTTCTCTAACCCTTGATCAGATTGAAGAGTTTCCAGAGGAGGAGCTTGCACTCATCTCTACTCGGTTCTCAAAAGCATTGCAAAATGTGAGAACTAGAAGGAGAGGAAATGTTGGTTCTCAACGATGCTTCGAATGTAGTAAGACAGGACATTTTCATACAAATTGCCCTAACCTTTTAGGTTTGACTCCTCGTGATGAGAAGCAAACAATGTTCATGTACTCCTCTTGCAACAACAACAAGAAAAACAAGACTTTTACAAAATAGCAAGTGATGGATCACATTCTCTCTTCACTCCTAGATAACAAGTATAGCGATGTGGACTCCAGGAGTGATGAAGATGAAGACAACTTGGCAAATATGTGTTTCATGGCGGGCAACTCAAGTTCAGGTATGGAGCAGGCCGAAGGGATCAGCGACAATGATGAGGTAAATAACTCATACAAAGAACATGTTGATGGTATTTCTCGTGTTTCTTCTATAATTAAGAAAAAGGACAAAAAACTTGCGGACAATGCTGCCAAAATTGAATCAATAGAATTTGAAATTAATCGGCTGAAATCTTTGATTCAGAATGATGATTATTGTTCCTCATGTGAGTTGATATATGAACAATTGTCCTCCTTAAGAAGTGCGCACACCTCCACACTTGATAAACATGAACTTGAAATAAACAAGAACAAAAAGCTTACTGCTCTTAATGATAAAAACTTGAAAGATGCTAGTTGTTCTACAATTGATTTGCATTGTTCTAGTTGTGATGATCTTAATAAAAGACTACATGACGCTATGAATGAGATTTCTGTTTTGAAAAATACTTTACGTTCTCATGAAGTTAAATATTGTTCTAATTGCAAACTAAAAGGAAAAACTTCATTTGAAATTGCATAGACTTGTCTAAGAAACTTGATGACATGCATAGGACTCTAGAGCGGTTTTCTAGTGGGAATAAAACTCTAAACTTGCTGTCGAATTCTTTCAAGACTTGCAGTGATAAAACTGGTTTAGGTTTTGATTTTCACGCCCATACTAATAGGCCATTTGCTAGAGTTTCACAGAGCTGATTCTTAGGCAGAATCTGAAAAGCTGTGCCAAACACTGCTTTTCAGAAGATGTCATTTTTGGCTGATTCTGTGAAGTGATTCTCTGAAATGAATTATGGGGCTGGAAGCTAAAAAAAGTACATTCTCCTGATTCTGTGAAGTGATTCTCCATCCTGCTTCTATAAATTTATTCTAAAAAACATAGATAATTTTTAGTCATAATATCACTTCACCAGAGAATCAAAAGTGAATATGGAGAATCAGCTCCGTGGAGCTCTGCCAACGGGAGCCTAAGGCACATCCAACTAAGATTGTTAAGTCATTAGGAAGTGGTTTAATTCAAACAGTTCCTAAACAAAAAGAGGTGTTTTTTAGATCATCAGGGGTGTTGCCTCATTCAGTTGCTAACACACATGTTGCTTGCTCATCTAGACATGAACATGAAGTTCAATTTCATTGTACCTACTATTGTAGAGATAGTCATGTCATAGATTTTTGTTATAGACTAGCTAAACAAGAAAATAAACAAACAATGCAAGCTAGATCTCATAACACTCATGCAAAACTTGTTGCACGTGTTGAACTTGCAACCTGCCGTGAAGAGTCAAAAACATTCAAAATTTGCTCTGAAACCTACTGTTGATAGTAGTTAAGTACAAATTTTGACCGTAAATATATCTCAATTTATGTGAGGGGTTGAACATTTCTTCGAAGTATCACCTTTGAATTTAACATAATTCCACTTGTAATTGCAAAAATAGGGCATGCAACTATTTTTATTGCAGAATTAAGGTGAAACCAGGGGTCTGATCCTGAAAAGTACCTTCCTAACCAATCAGATGCTGCCATATGGCAGCACGTGGATCATATAACCCACTTACATGCGTATCAGAGGAAATCCAATGGCGTGCCACACGGGAAAGTAACAAGGGACAACCATTCAGATACACAGAGAAAGCACAAAGCAAAGGGAGTCACCCAGGTGCGGCACAACTAGTGGTTCGACCAACCTAGTAGCTCTAATACTGGCCAAACAACGCATATCTCGCTCCAGTGGCTTCCTGATGGTCGCAACAACTGGTACGCGCGCTAATTCTAGTAGGAACATACATTAATCACAATATGAATAGGACCTCACCCCCTCAGTTCACTTCACACACACCAGTTGAGATTCACTCTTATGTATACACATTTCTCTAGTCCTAAGTGGAGGTTAGGCTGTAGAGAGGAGCCTCTAGTCCCAAGTCTATTTTGGGAAAGGTATGTCTCATGTATCTTTCTTCTTTCTATGACATTATGCTTATTAAAAATATTAGTCTTTCATTATTTATATTCTTGGATGAAGCATTTCTTGTTTGACTGTGGAGTCCATGTATGTGATAAGTTTAGAAGTTATTATGGTAATATGGTAATCACATTATTATGTTGTCATAAACCCTATAAACCTCCACTATAGTAGGTATAATATGAATATTTTAGTATAAATAACATAGTGCTTAGTTTTGTGGGACCTATGAGCTGAATACATTGGACAATAGGCTAAAAGTATGAGTTTACGTGCAAAGTTTTGAGCTTAGATTGATACACCATGATAAACCCCAATACACACTGTGTGAACTTGTCTCAGTACATATTTGGAGTAACGTCATTACTGTCGATAAGTCTGGATTGTCTAATTTTTTCAATGCATTTTGGGAGTAACATTACCGTCGATTGTTTTGGACTATCTGAACTTTTCAATGAGTTTTTGGTAGTCACATTACCCTTTATTGTTTTGGAATGTCCAAACTTTCATTATTTATATAAAGAGTAAATGTTATGTAGGATCGAAGAGCACGTGTAAAGCTACCACAGGGGGGCGAATGGTAGATTAAAACTTTTCAGCGGAAGCAACGTAACATCCCTCGGTAGAAAACCAATCTGTTAAAGAAACCGTATGTGTGACTATTCTAATCGTGTTCAACTGTGACAAAACTAGTATAGATTGTAGAGAATAAAGTCACGAAGGTGTCACAACAAGAATCATGAAAATCCGTTGAGAGAAACTCAAGTTGCGATCGAAAGATCAAACAAAGGTCAATTTGTCCTACCCAAGAAAAAAAGTTCCGGAACACTACAAAGAAACTCGTGTAGATCAGAAACACAAATCCCATGACCGTGAAATTTTGACAGATGATAGAAAATCAAGTTTTGAAGACAACTCAAAAGGAATCACATCAATCAGATCTGTAAAACTAAAGTTATGATAAAACCACCAATGCAAGGTAGTGTTGTGCAGAAACTCGACGAGAAAGACTTGAACAAAACAATTCGGACGAACGAGGCACAAAAGCTCCTTGACACTACGAATTTTGTTGATCAAAACTCACAAGGAACAGCCCCAAAGTTGTGCACCACAAGCTCTGGTCTCCCTTGCTTATATAACCAGCCCTTAGGCCAACCCAAACCTAACTAGAACTCTAATCCTACTCAATTCACGAATCGAAACTTTCATAACTGCTCAAGACTCTTCTATACGCAAATAGAAGCAATATTAAGAATTCCAAACACCTTAGGAATGTATCCCACATTTCTAAAACAACTCAAATTTGTGACCCATACAAAACCCTATCATAACCAACTCGAAACTTTCCATATTTGAGTCAAACACAACTCAGCCGCAGTTGAGTCCATAACCTAGTCGGTTGGACCTTTCCGACCAATTCTTTACATCCACATCTCCTCATCACGTCTCGGATCCATGTAGCCACGTCCATGCACTACTTGCACATGTGCAAACATCTTCCAATGACGTCCACGATACCTTCATATGCATTGTTCTTGATTCAGACATGCTGTGCAACCTCCCGATCAACTCAACCACAATTCCTCCAGAACTTGGTTGTTGAACCTCATCTTCTCCCTAAGACTAGTTCAGTGGATCCCTTCACTAGCCATGTATTGAACCCAAGCAACACCTGCACATGAATAAACAACCAATACTTCCGAGCACAAGTCATTGACTTGACTCTCATTAGTTCCGATAACCACAACACCTTACATGAGCACCTCACATAAGCATGTTGCAAACTATAGCAAAATGATATCAACCATAACCACCAAAACACATAAAAAACTTAGTAAAATAATACTAAGCAAACTTTCTATAATCCCAAAAGCAAGTTCGAAACATTGCAAACTAAAAGCAGGACCACTGCAATCAAGCTTTGAACCATGCCAAAGCAAACCGGACCTTGAACTGAAGCTTACCAAACTAACAGGATCTAGCGTCGGAACTTACCAAAGCTAGAAGGACCTAGCACCGGAGCTAATGAAAGCTAGTCAGACCTAGCGTTGGAGCTTACCAAAGCTAGTCGGATGTAGAGCCGGAGCTAACCAAAGCTAGTCGGACTTAGACAAAGAAGTCGGACCTAGCCAAAGCAAGTCGGACCTTACGTCGGACCTTGCCGGAGCTACCAAAAACAAGCTGGACCTATCGTTGGACCTTGCTGAAGCGCGGACCTAGAGTCGGACCTTGATGATAAAGGTGTTTTGGTAGTATTCAGAACTTTTATCGCCAAAGCCAATGTATTCAGCACACATAGGTCTCACAATCTCCCCCTTGATCAATGCATTGGCAATACCTCTAAAAATTCGAACATTGTCTTATTCACATGAAAAGTTTTGAAAACAATTTATCCCCTTTTGAAAATCGATAGAAATAAATTTCTCCCCCTATACATATTTCTCCCCCTTGCATACTTATCCCCCTTCGACAATGTACTCAGCAAGGTACAAAAGAAAAATTTTAATTTGTTATGAGCACATTATAACATATACATATAGAACAAAGCTGATCCAAGTCATACTATCATGTAACATACACTATCACAATAATGAGATACATAAAGTAGTGTAAGCCATGCTAGAGATCAAATGTAATTTTCAATTTAAGCAAGTCATGATCTCACAAACTTAACTATTTCAAGACCTGAAAACATGAAACTTGTTGCTGTAATTTTTTTAAGCACAAATTTTGATCATATGAAATTTGCAAGATATTATATGCGCATCTGACTTATTCTAACCAACCAAGCGAAGCCTATGTCATTTGACAAGCATAAGCTTAAGGACATGGTTTTAGTCATACAGAACTTCTTCCAAGTTCATATCTAAGTGCAATAATAAGCCATCTGAAAAGAAGAAGTGTGATGCATGCATATTCTCTTGATATTTTCTCATTTTTTCAGTTGAACATAAAAGCTCAACATGTGGATAGTTGATTGATTAATTTTTCATTATTAAAAGCACTTGTGAGCAAGCAACAAGTTCAAAACAGCAAGAAAGTTTGATCATGACCAGATTTAGCATAAGTAATTATTCCAATTATTAGTCATGGCAAAAACTACAAAATGTATAACATGAGTAATGTAGTAAGAACTTTCAGCATGTAAAAGGAATCACAAAGTTATATATGTATGAAATACTATGCTCATATTATTTTAAATTCAGATTCACAGATAAAGTTCCAAAGTTTCAAACCCCCCCCCCCTTCAATTTAAGCCATGAGGATGCATAACCCCTATTTCACTACAAATGTAACAAAAACGAGTGAAATCCAAAGGTTTTGTAAAAATGTCAGCCAACTGTTGTTCGATATCTACATGGTGAAGCACAATGTTTCCTTTTTCAACATTATCACAGAGAAAGCGATACCTAATGTCAATGTGCTTAGTTATAGAATGTTGCACGGGGTTTTTAGCAATGCAAATGGCACAAGTGTTATCACAAAATAATTGAACACTATCTAGATCAACCCCATAGTCCTTAAGTATTTGAACAATCCAAAGAATTTGTGAGCAAGTGCTAGCAGAAGCTACATATTTAGATTCAGCTGTGGATTATGCAACTGAACTTTGTTTTCTAGAGGACCATGCAACAAGTGAATGCTCAAGAAAATGAAAAGCACTCGAAGTACTTTTCCTATGAATCCTACAACCCCCAAAATCAGCATTCAAAAAAGCTTTCAAAGTAACAGTTGAGGAAGAAGGAACAAAAATGCCAAATTCTTGAGTTCCATGTAAGTACCATAGAATTCTTTTGATGGCTTGATGATGTGAAGCACGTGGGGAAGCTTGAAACCATGCACAGACATACGCTAAATTGTATGTCCGAACTTGATGCCGTGAGGTACAAAACTGATCTGATCATGCTTCTATATTCTTTTTGATCCACAGGTTCACCATCTTCATCAAGTTCAAGTGTCGTTGCTGTTCCCATTGGTGTCCGAAGAGGCTTGTTTTTTTCCAGGTTGAATCACTTAAGAAGGTATCTTGTATACTTCGTTTGATGCACAAAGGTTCTCTCCTTAGTTTGCTTGATTTGCAGCCCCAAAAAATAAGTGAGTTCACCCATCATACTCATTTCAAATTATGAACTCATCATTATTGAAACCTTGGACACAAGATCATGATATGCACAACCAAAGATAATATCATCCACATACACCTGAACGAATAATGAGTCATTGCCATGCTTAAGCACAAAAAGAGTTCTATCAACCTTGCCCATGGTAAACCGCTTTTCAAGTACGAATGTTTTTAACCTATCATACCTTGCTCTAGGAGCTTGTTTTAGAACGTACAGGGCTTTAGTCAGTTTGAAAATATGATTAGAAAAATCTGGATTATCAAAACCAGGTGGTTGCTTAACATAAACCTCCTCGTCTATATAGCCATTAAGAAAAGCACTTTTTGCATCCAATTGATATAACTTGAAACCTTTAGATGCCACAAAAGTTAACAAAATACTTATGGCTTCTATTCTAGCAACAGGAGTAAAAGTTTCATCAAAATCTAGAGCTTCAATTTGTGTGAAATCTTGAGCAACTAATCTAGCCTTATTCCTAATCAGAACCCTATCCTCAATTTATTTATTTTTAAACACCCATTTAGTTCCAATTAAAGTGTGATCTCTAGGTGGAGGTACAAGTTTCCAAACATTATTTCTTTCAAAATTTTCTAACTCTTCTTGCATGGCAATAATCCAAGATTCATTAGTGAGTGCGTGTGATATATCTTTGGGTTCAAAAGAAGCAACTAAAGCAGAATGAGCATGAGAATTGGTGTCGGAAAACCTGGATCTTGTAACTCATTCAAGCAAGCTTCCAATTGTCTGTTGCGGGAGATGATTCTTGTAAATCCGTAGGGGAACAGATGTCTCACAAGCTCCTTCTTTATCAGATTCATCGCAGATTGATGAGCTTGTGGCTTGTGGACGATGAGGACCAGCAGAGATAGTAGTCTGAGCTTGTTCAAAGTTCGGAGCTGGAAACGTGTCAGCTTCAGAACTGTCAGGTAATATCACCGACTCTTCTTCTTCTTCGAAAATACCCTCTCCCTAAGGATATGGATCCGGGGCTAGCTTCATCAAAAGACACCTCACAAGTCTCCACAATTTGTTTAGTGTCATGTAAAAGCACACGGTAGCCTCTAGTATGACATGGATAACCAAGAAAAATGCAGTCAATGGATCTAGGTTCAAATTTATCAAGATTACCATGTTTCTTAACAAAGAATTTGCAACCAAAGACCTTAAAGTGTGTAACACTAGGCCTATGTCCAAACCGGAGCTCATATGGTGTTTTACCTAGCTTAGCGCGCAAGAAAACACGATTTGAGACATAACAAGCGGTTGCAATCGCATCAGCCCAAAATTTCCTAGGAGTTTGATATTCATTAAGCATAGTCCTAGCCATCTCAACTAAGGTTTTGTTCTTTCTTTCTACAACACCATTTTGTTAAGGTACATATGGTGAAGAAAATTGATGATCTATTCCATTTTCAGCACAAAAGTGATCAAAAGATTGATTCTTAAATTTGGTTCCGTTGTCACTTCTAATTGCTTTTAAAGATCATGGGTGATCAATTGATAATCTAAGAAATGAAGTTCTAAAGTGACTAAAAGCTTCATTCTTAGATGCCCTAATGTAAACCCAAGAGTATCTAGAATAATCATCAACAATCACAAGAACATACCATTCACCTCCGAAGGATTGAACACGTGAAGGTCTTACGGTGTCAAGGTGCAAAAGTTGACCCGGTCCAGTTGTCATGATCATTGTGAGAGGAGTATGTGAACCTGCAACCATCTTAGCATGTCTACAAGAAGAGCACAGACTTTTTTCGTCCCCTTTAATATTAGGCAGCCCACGGATGCGATCAAGAGCACCAACACACGTTAGATGATCAAAGCCTATGTGACCAAGTCTATGATGCCAAAAATATAAGTCCTTTGAATCATTAGCAACTAGACACCTATGCTTAGAGGAAGACATATCAAAATCAGTTTTAAAAACTCTTCCAAACCAAGACATGTTAAAAATAAGCTCACTATTTGAATTTACAACTTTGCAGCAATTTTTAGTGAAAATAATTTCCATATTTTCATCTAGCAGTTGTGAAACAGAAAGCAAGATGGAACACATTCAGAAGAAGTGTCTTTCGATGGAACACATTCTCTCTGCACGAAAGAGAGACACGAAACCAGAAAAAGTGATGGGACACTATTAAGAGAGACACGAAACCAGAAAAAGTGATGGAACACATTCTCTCTGCACTCCAAATAACAACTCTAGCAATGTGGACTCCAGAAGTGATGAAGATAAAGACAACTTGGCAACTATGTGTTTCGTGGTGGGCAACTCAAATTCAAGTATGGAGGAGGCCGAAGGGATCCACGACAATGATGAGGTAAATCACTCATACGAAGAACTTGTTGATGACATTTTTCGTGCTGCTGCTATAGTTAAGAAAAAGGACAAAAAACTTAGGGACAATGCTATTAAAATTGAATCACTAGAATTTGAAATTAATCAGCTGAAATATTTTATTCCTAGTGATCATTCTTCTTCCTAATGTGAATTGATATATGAACAATTGTCCTCCTTAAGAATTGTGCACACCTCCACACTTGATAAACTTGAACTTGAAATAGAAAAGAAAAAAAGCTTGCTGCTCTTAATGATAAAAACTTTAAAGATGCTAGTTGTTCTACAATTGATTTGCATTGTTCTAGTTGTGAGGATCTTAAGAAGAAACTACATGATGCTATAAATGAGATTTCTATTTTGAACAATACTTTACGTTCACATGAAGTTAAATATTGTTCTAATTGCAAAATAAAAAGGAAAAACTTCATTTGAAACTGCCTAGACTTGTCTAAGAAACTTGATGACATGCATAGGACACTAGAGCAGTTTTCTAGTGGGTATATAACTCTAAACTTGCTGCTGAATTCTTCCAAGACTTGTAATGGTAAAACTGATTTAGGTTTTGATTCTCATGCCCATACTAAGGCACATTTACCTGCGATTGTTAAGTCATTAGGAAGTGGTTTTATTCAAACAGTTCCTAAACAAAAAGAGGTGGTTTTTAGGTCATCAGGAGTGTTGTCTCATTCAGTTGCTAACACACATGTTGCTTGCTCATCTAGACATGAACATAAATTTAAATTTCATTGTACCTACTGTTGTAGAGATGGTCATGTCATATTATAGACTAGCTAAACAAGAAAAGAAACAATGAATGCAAGCTAGATCTCATAACACTCATGCAAAATTTGTTGCACATGCTGAACCGGATGTTAGGAACTTGCAAACTGCTGTGATGAGTCAAAAACATTCAAAATTTGCTCTCAAACCTACTGTTTTTCATGCTACACATAACACACCCCGTAGGTCAGTAGTTGGGTTCAAGAATTCACAAAATTTGACACATAAGCCTGCGTTTTGTCTCAGCTTTTGCATGTTATTCCTGGTGGATATCGTGTGACTCAGTACTAGATTCCTAAATGCCTTTTGATTAACCCCAGTATTGAGTCATTGACGTATTGTGCTTCTTTGTAGGTTACATGCTTGAGGAAGGAGAACATTTAGCTTGTGGATTCAGGTTGCTCACACCACATGACTGGTAACAAAGATTGGTTCTCCTCCCTCTCTTTTGTGTTACATGTAGAGAATGTTACTTTTGCCAATAATTCTTCAACTCCTATAATTGCTAAGAGTTTGGTTAGAGTTAAGAATCACAACACTTTAAAAGATGTGACACTTGTTAAAAATTTAAAATACAACTTGTTTCCTCTTTCACAATTGCTAGATGAAAATCTTCAAATTATTTTCATAAAAAATTGCTGCAAGGTTGTAGATTCTAATGGTGAGCTTATATTTAACATGTCTTGGTTTGGAAGAGTTTTTAAAGCTGATTTTGACATGTCATCTTCTAATCATAGGTGTCTAGTTTCTAAGGATTCAAATGATTTAAATTTTTGGCATCCTAGACTTGGTCACGTAGGCTTTGATCATCTCACACGTGTTAGTGCTCTTGATCGTATACGTAGGCTGCCTAAACTTAAAGGGGACAAAGAAATTGTTTGCTCTTCTTGTATACATGCTAAAAATGGTTGTAGGTTCACATGCTCCACTCACAATGACCATTATTAGAGCACCGAGACAACTTTACACCTTGACACTGTAGGTCCCTCGCGTGTTCAATCCTTTGGAGGTAAGTGGTAGGTTCTTGTAATTGTTGATGATTATTCTAGATACTCATGGGTTTATTTTATGGCATCTACAAATGAAGCTTTTAGTCACTTTAGAAGTTTTGTTCTTAGGGTTCCACTTGACCACCCAGGATCTTTAAAAGCAATTATAATGGTACTGAATTTAAAAATCAATCATTTGGTCACTTTTTAATCGAAAATGGAATAGATCATAAATTTTATTCACCGTATGTACCTCAACAAAATGGTGTTTTAGAGAGAAAGAATAGAACCTTAGTTGAGATGGCTAGGACTATGCTTGATGAATATCAAACTCCTAGGAAATTTTGGGCTGATGCAATTGCAACCGCTTGTTATGTCTCAAATCGAGTTTTCTTGCGTGCTAAGCTAGGAAAAACCCCATATGAGCTGCAGTTTGGACATAGGCCTAGTGTCACACACTTTAAGGTCTTTGGATGCAAATGATTTGTTAAGAAACATGGTAATCTTGATAAATTTGAACCTAGATCTGTTGATGGCATGTTTCTGGGTTATCCATCTCATACTAGAGGCTACCGTGTGCTTTTACTTGACACTAACAAAATTGTGAAGACTTGTGAAGTTTATTTTGATGAATCTAGCCCAAGTACTAGCTATACTATTGCGGGTCAAGATGCATATCCATAGGGGGGGAGTATTTTCATTGAAGATGAAGAAGGAGTGGAGCTGCTGCCCGATATTTCAGAAATAAACAATGATGTTCCAGCTCTTGATCCTTCTCCACAACCAGCGCCAACAACCACTACTGCTAGTTCAGATTTTCCTCGAGCCACAAGTTCTTCGATTTGTCATGAACATGAAGAAGAAGGATCTTGTGAAGTGTCTACTCCCCTCCGCGTCCTCAAAAGTCATCCTCCACAACAGATCATCAGAAGTTTGCACGAATGAGTCACATGGTCCAGGTTTTGCGATCCAAAATCTCATGCTCATTCCGCTTTTGTTGCTTCTTTTGAACCCAAAGATATATAGCACGCACGCACTAATGAATCTTGGATTATTACCATGCAAGAAGATTTAGAAAATTTTGAAAGAAATCATGTTTGGAAACTTGTACCTCCACCTTAGGGTCACGCTTTAATTGGAACTAAATGGGTGTTTAAAAATAAACAAAGTGAGGATGGAATTGTGATCAGGAATAAGGCTAGGTTGGTTGCTCAAGTTTTCACACAAGTTTAAGGTCTAGATTTTGATGAAACTTTTGCTCCCGTTGCTAGATTAAAAGGCATTAGAATTTTGTTAGCATTTGCTGCATCTAAAGGTTTCAAGTTATATCAAATGGATGTTAAAAGTGCTTTTCTCAATGGCTACATAGATGAGGAGGTTTATGTCAAGCAACCACCGCGTTATAAAAATCTAGATTTTCCTAATCATGTTTACAAACTGTCTAAAGCCTTGTATGGTCTCAAACAAGCCCCTAGAGAAAAATATGATAGGTTAAAAACATTTCAACTTTGAAAGGGGTTTACCATGGTGGCAAGGTTGATAAAACTATTTGTGTGCTTAAGCATGGCTATGACTCGCTATTCATTCATGTGTATGTGAATGATATTATCTTTAGTTGTGCTTCTCATGATCTTATGCCTTTAATGCTAGGATGATCTATAAACATTAAGAAATACCAACAACCTTCAGCCATGATTGCAGAAGGACAATGATATAGGAATAAGAAAACAAGAATTATTAATCAATTAGATGAAAAGATGTGAAGGCTTAGAGTTTAGACTCTACAAGCTCGTACATGTCTAAAAAGTAATTCGCATATGTTCGACTCTGTATAGGCTCGAACATATCAGGGTCATTTCAATCTTATCTAACATGGATCAGACTTGTCTGATGCAAGGTTCAGATATTTCTAACTTTACACAGTTTGAACCCTAAATCTAACACATTTATCCAAATCTAATTGAATAAACACAAAATTGAAGGATAAGGTGTATTATGATCCTACAAATCCATTCCAAAACCATCATACCAGAAATTTGCCGCAAAATACATGGATTTTAAGGAGGAGGGCAAATTTAGCTTGAGAAAGGGGGGGAAACCAAACTCGGACAAATCCGAGTGGAATCAAGGTTCATCTTCCTTCCAAACCTTGAAGAGAGTCTCTTCTGTTGTGACCTGAAGAAGGGAAGAAAAAGGGTTGCCAGGAGTCTGGGGGAGTCGCTGGTAAGGTTTGGGCGTGCGAGTGGAAGGATGAAGAAGAAAGAATGAGAGGATGCGGGCAATTGAGGGGCTTATATACCCCCTCATCGGACATGTCTGAACCATGTCACATAGTCTTATTCACCCTGACAGTTCTAAATTTTGAAACGTCAAAGGTACTCGAACATGTCCGGACCTAGGTCGAACACACGCACACACATATCACACACACACACACACACACACACACACATATATACATATATACACACACACACATATACATATGTAAGTGTATATTTACACATATGCATGTCTATATATATACATATGTATGTATAAATACATATATATATATATATATATATATATATATATATATATATATATATATATATATATGTACATATGTCAATCTATAGCTCACTTATAATGTGTACTGGTTTTGCACAAATAATTTTGTCTCATATGGTCAGCCATCACACAAACTATCGCCATATGTTCTCCAAAGGCTTATAGGAGCTCAAAAAACAATTTTTTTGAATCAGAACATTCAAGTTTTTCAAAAACATTTTATTTTAAATCGTACTTTAAATAAGAGCATATGTACAACACTCCAAGCTACATACCGATAATCAAGCATATTGAGCTCATTCCTAAGTTCAAAAAACCATTTTTTATCTTGTGGCTTGGTAAATATATCGACTTGTTGCTTTTCAGTTCTAACATGGGAAATGACTATATCCTCTTTGATTGAATGGTCTCTAAGGAAGTGATGTCGGATTTCTATGTGTTTGGTCCTATAATGCTCAACGAGGTTATGAACAATCTTAATAGCACTATTCATGTAGGAGTGCAATATGGTTCATATTGTAACCATAATCCCTAAAACTTTATAGCATCCAAAGAAATTATGCACAACAATTTCTGGCTGTGACATACTCCACTTTTGTTGTGGAAAAGGTAATGTAATTTTGTTTCTTGCATGACCATGACACTAGGGACCTACCCAAAAATTGATAAGTCCTATATGTGCTTTTTCTATCTACGTGACACCTAGTGTAATCCGTATTGGAATACCAATGAGATTGAACGTTGGAATTTTTGGATACCATAACCCAACGTTTGGTGTATGAACTAAATATCGCAAGATTCTCTTAACGGTCATTAAATAACAATCTTTGGATGCAGCTTGAAATATTGTACACATACACACACTAAGCATGATATCGGGTTTAGACGCACAAGTGTAAAGTAGAGAACCAACCATGGAAAAATATACCTTTTGATCTACGCTAGGTCCTTCTTTATTGAGGTCTAGGTGCCCATATGTACCCATGAGTGTCTTTATGGGTTTGGCCTTGTCCATGTCAATGTTCTCGAGTATATCTTGAATGTACTTTGTTTCGACTTATGAACGTGTCTTCCTTGAATTACTTGACTTGGAAACCTAGAAACAACTTCAACTCCCCCATCATAGACATCTCAAACCTCTCTGTCATTATCTTGTTAAAGTCATCATAAAAAGACTTGTTAGTTGAGCCAAATATATGTTATCGATATATATTTGGCACACAAAGATATTATAATCAACATACTTAGTAATAAAGTATAGTCGTTTTTCCTATCCTAAAACCATTTTAAAGAGAAAATCTCTAAGTCCCTCATACCAAGCTCTATGAGCTTGTTTGTGGCCATAAAGAGCCTTATGCAATTTCCGTATGTTAAGATACTCTTAGTCTTCAAAGCTCGGCGGTTGCTCCTCATACACCTCCTCATTGATTGGACTGTTGAGGAAGGTGCTTTTCACATCCATTTGATAAAGCTTGAAATCATGGAGAGTAGCATAGGCTAATAATATTGGAATTGACTCAAGCCTACCTATGAGAGAAAAATTTCAACAAATTCCAAACCTTTGACTTGAGCATATCCCTTTGCCACAAGTCTAGCTTTGTTTCTTGTCACAATGTACTGCTGATCTTGCTTATTGCAGAACACCCATTTGGTGCCAACGACATTTGCATTTGGTCTCTTCACTAACTCTCACACTTGATTTCTCTTGAAGTTGTTCAACTCTTCTTGCATGGCCATCACCCAATCCGGATTGCATAGTGCTTCTTCAACTCCAAATGGTTCCAAAGTGAAAACAAAAGAGTACTAATCACAAAAAATTGCAATTCGTGATCGAGTGGTTACTCTATTGGATATGTCACCAAGGATGTTGTCAACTGGGTGGTTGTTGATGGTCTTTATATACCAATTTTGACTGTCAATATAACTCAATTATGTGAGTAAATAAATATTTCTTACACACACCATCTTTAGATTTAACATAATTCCACTTGTACATGAAGTGCATGCAGGTGTTTTTATGCAGAAACTTGGAAGAATGAGGGGAGCAATTTTGAAAAGTACCTCATCGACCAATCACACGATGCCATGTGTCATCACATGGATCCATGGACCCATTCCAAGGCGTCTCCGAGAGAATACGACATCGATTCACGCGGGATAGAAACCAGAGCCCACCAGTCATTCACCAGGAGAATGCACAGCTGAGGAGGGCTAGGACTAGGTCGGCCGACCCCTTGGCTCGGCCGACTTGGTCTGGACACCAGACTCGGTCAGCCGACACATGGCGCTCTCCTGTGGTTCCCTGAAGACGGTTGTGATAGATTTGCACACTTTTGGTGGTGAGAACTGCCTCTACGCTGTGCATAAATAGGGGGAGAGGCCTCACTTCACACACACCACTCAAGAATTCTCTCATGTATAAACTAGTTCTCTCGAGCCCTTAGTGTAGGTTAGGCTGTAGAGAGGAGCCTCCAGTGTCAAGGTCAAATTTGGAAAGGAATGTATCTTTCTTCCCTTTTTTTGACTTTATGCTTTATGAATATAATTATTAGTCCCTCTTTATTCATATACTTGGGCAAAGAGTTTCTTGTTTGATTGTGGAGTCCATGTATGTGCTAGGTGTAGATGTTATTACAATCTGATCACATTGCTCATATCATGTTATCATAAACATCATACACCACTAGTCTAATTAGGTAATAATATGATTATGTTAATATGAATAAGTTAGTGCTTGGTCCCAACATTGGTTCAATGATGTTTAGGTTAGTAATGGTCTTAGGAAGGTACTTGTACTGCAGCTCTTAAGGCATTTACTCAACATATAAGTGGTGCTTAGATAGTTAAGTAGCATTCGGTGTCTTGTAGACCGACAGGTTGTAGGGGTAGGCGACATCTCGTGATAGCCATGTCCGTCCTTCATACTTCCCCACGTTCGGCTACGCCACATGCTCTTTACGAGAAAGATACTAGTTTTGCCAGGGGTAAACCTATGCCTGATGTGTTGGACCACTAAGCCCTAGTATTTATCATTAGCATATTCATGTTTACACTAATAGGCTATGTATATGAGTAATTAGAGCATAGTAGGAGTAGCTCCGTCTCGTAACTTGACCTTCACTAGGACATTCTTACCCATTAGAGCAGATTGCTTCGGTGTGTGTCATACTAACCCCACTACATCATTTACCCGTCCTACTGGAATCCTCACCAGAACACCCTACTCTTCCTATGATCTCGCCACACTTCACTTGCCTTTCTTTGGGATAAAATAAATATGATACCATATGGAATTCTATCGGGTGAAATGCTACAACAATACTTTTTGTGCGCTTGCGGAACTCATCTTGATGTGGCTTAGGTTATCCTAGTGCCAACTGCATGTCTAGCACTTGTTGCTAGGATGAACTGTAGATGTAAATAAGTATCAATAGTGGTCTAGTCCAACACCTTGATGGACTCTTGGGTGAGGTACTTGTGGTCTTGAATCAATTCCTCTTCATTATTGTGTCCTCCTTGATCGTTGCCACTTTTTTTTATCTTGATCCTCATGAGCTTGATGGTCTTGTGGTTGATATTCTTGTTCTAGGTCTTGATCTTGTGTAGGAGACACCTCTTTTGATGGGAATGGATTACTTGTGCCTTGATTTTGCTCTTGTGGATGAACATCACCAAGTGTGATCCTCCTCAATGTCATACATGGTGCTTCTTCTTCATCTATCACACATTGATCAATTTTCTCCACTAGGGATCCATTAGTTTCATCAAACACTACATAACGTGCAATTTCAACACAATCGGAGGTTTTATTGAATACACGATACATGTAAGTGTTTTAGTCATAAACAAGCAAGAAACATTTATTGGACTTAGAGGCAAATTTAGAAGTCATAGGCTTCTTGTTAAGAATGTAACATTTACTATCCAAGACTCTAAAGTAGAAAATGTTTAGTTTGTTACAGGTGTGAGGCTCATAGGAGGTCTTCTTCAAGACTCGATGAAGATAGAGCTGATTTGTAGCATGGCAAGCGATGTTGACTGCTTATGCCAAACACCGATCCTGAAGTCTTATACTAGTCAAGCATGGTTATCGCCATCTCAATAAGTGTGCGGTTCTTCCTTTTGGCCACCCTATTTTGTTGAGGAGAGTAGAGTGCAAAAAACTCATGCTTCATGCCTTCTTCATCCAAATACTCTTCCACTTGAGTATTCTTGAACTCGGAGCCATTGTCGCTCCTTACTTTCTTAATTCTCAAGGTGAAATCATGTAGAGCTCTCCTCAAGAATTTCTTGAGTACTCCTTGAGTCTCACTCTTGTCATGTAAGAAGAAGAAAACCCAAGTGAAGCGAGAAAAATAATAAATATTGACTACTTCATATTTGTTATCACCAATTCTTAGCAATGGGACCATTGAGGTCCATATAAAGCATCTCTAATGGTCTTGTGTTCATCATCATGTTCTTAGGGCAATGAGGTGCTCCAATTTATTTCCCTGCTTGACAAGCACTAAAAGGTCAATCTTTATCAAATACAACATTGTTTAGTCCTTGGATGTGATCCCCTTTAGAACCTTTTGCAAATTCCTCAAACCAACATGGGCTAATATCATATGCCATGACCATTCCATATTGTAATTTGCAATTAAGAATATATCAAGTTGAGATTTATTCGAGTTGAAATCAACTAGAAAAAGTTTTCCCTTTAACACACCCTTAAATGCAACTGAGTTATCACTTCTTCTAAAGATGGTCACACACTCATTAGTAAAATTCAATATATCTCTTATCACAAAGTTGTGAGATGGACAATCAGTCATATTCAAGAGACTCAACATGGAAAACATGAGAAATTGATTGTTTTAATGAAATTGCAATTTTACTAATACCAGGTACTCTCCCTTGGCTATTGTCACCAAAGGAGATACTTTCGCTTGGATCATCAGTTTCTTCTTATGCAATGAAAATCTTCTTCTTCCTGGTGACATGGTTTGTGCATCTACTATCAAGCACCCATTTTGACCCATCGAAGGAGTATGCCAACAAAACAAGTTTAGACTTTGGTTTTGGGTACCCAAACTTTTTTGGATACTTTGAGGTTAGTCATAAGTTATTTGGGCACTCACGCACAAGTTTTTCGTCTCTTGTGTAGTGGTCCAACATACTTAGCATAAACTCTACAAATTTTACTTCTCATAAGCACGGAAGATGCATCAAAATCATGGAATAACATATAAGACGTAATTTTAGCATTTCCATTTTCAACAGATGAGTTATCATGATTCTTGTCTTTGTAGGAGTCCTCCTTGACAAATGCAAGGTACTCTTTGTTGGAATCCCATTCTTTTCCTTTGTGAGCTGCTCAAAGGACTTTGTTCTTCTTGAAGTCTTTCTTGTCCTGTGGCTTAGCTTCCTTCTGAATTTTCTTGCCTTTATCTTCATCTTACTTCTCATATGGGCAATTCAGAATGAAGTGTCTATACTTACCACAATTGTAGCAAGCCTTCTTAGACGTTGCCTCTTAGATCTCTTAGTTGTTGTTGACCCTCTTATTTTTCATGACTCTCTTGAGTCTTCTGATGAAAATAGCAAACTCTTCTTCATCCATAACAGAGCTTTTCGTTGCTCTCATCATCTCTACTTGGATGGGGATATCTTCATCTTCTTGCGCTTCTTTGCTCTTGATATTATTAGTGGCCTTGAGTGCAATATCTTGTTTCTTGGATGGGGATATCTTCGCTAGATTCTTCACATGTTGTGCTTCCTTCTCCACCGTCTCATGATTGACAATCCTTCCAAGCACCTCACCAAGAGTCATGGTATGTAAGTTAGGACTCTCCAAATCAAGGTTGAAAGTGTATCTAGGCCCCCATGTGGGTTTTGATGATTTATGACAAAAAAATTAAAGATATAATAAAGTGGTTGAGATTGTTGCAATTTTATCCAACAAAAATACATTTCCTGCCTTTCAAGGAAAAAGGAGAAAAAGGCATCGAAAGACTCTTAGATTATAGGATTTTTACATTTCTTGAGTCTAAGAACGTCATACTATTAAGAGAGACACGACTCTGATGGGAGACAATAACTCGAAACCAAGTGAAAGCAGCACTGAGGCAAGCTCCAAAACCTCCACAAGCTCCAAGTCCAATGGGAAGCCAAAGAAGCCTCTGGGAAACTTAAATGAATAAGATGAAGAAATCACATGCCTCATGACGCTATTAAAGATTAATAAAGAAGAGAAAGAGAGAAAGAAGGAAATGGGACATGGTCTAAGGTACTACTCCCGATATCCTTTTAACTTTGATAGACTAAATTCTCACTCTAACTATACTTCTATTCCAATTAACAAAGCTCCCTTCTTTGATGGCACTAACTACACAAATGGAGACATAACATGAACCTCCACTTAATCTCACTCAATCTATGTCTTTAGCATGTTGTTTGCACAGGTGCACATATTCCCGGGGAGGGCGATAAAGACCTCACTCCGGATCAAGAACAACTTTTACACCAAAATGCCCAAGCCTAAAGTGTACTACTCTCATCTTTGAGCCTAGAAGAGTTGAACAAGGTGCGCTTGGAGGTAGCTAAAGAAATATGGGAAACTCTCAAAGTCGCCCATAAAGCAACCTAGTCCATAAGGGAAGCCAAAAGATGATTGAGGGGGAGCTAGAAAGATTTGCAATGGAGAACAATGAGACTCCTCAAGAAATCTACAATCAACTCAAGATTGTCATCAACAAGAGTCGAGCATATGGATGCAAGAAGTGGATAGATCATGAGGGGGTCAAGCGAATGATAAGAGTATTCATCGCCCAAAATCTCACTCATTGCACCTTGATTCGGGAGAGTCCTAATGTCCACACACTTACTCTAGACAAGGTGCTTGCAAATATTGTCAACAATGAGACGATGAATAAAGAATCACAGCATGTCAAGAACCTTTCTGAGAGCTCATCATCCAAGAAGCACGACATTGCACACAATGCCACTAAGAAGAACAAAAGCAAAGTACAAGAGACAAGTGATGATGAAGGAAGTGATGATGAAAGCTTCAACAGGGACGAAGAAGAGTTGGCTCTATGCTTTAGAAGATTCAAGAGAGTGGTGAGGAAGAAGAGGAGCAACAACAACTATGATCACAAGGGCAAGGAGAAGATCAAGTAAAGGTACAAGAGAGCTTGCTACAATTGTGGAAGGTATGGGCATTTCATAGTAAATTGCCCATCAGAAGCGAGATGAAGATGAAGGCAAGAAGAAGAAGGAAGCAAAGCCACAAGATAAGAAAGACTTCAAGAAGAATAAGAAAGTATTTGGAGAAGCCACATTGGAAAGGAGTGGGATTCCAATGATGAGAGATTCTCAGATGACAATGAAGAAGTGGCAAAGAATGGAATCAAGAAGCCTACCATAAAGAAATTACTCTTACCCAACAAGAGTGATTGGAGAAGCTCAAGTCACACGTGCCTCATAACCGAGGAGGGAAATGCAAGGATAACTGAAAGTTGCCTAGAGAGGGGTGAAAAGGCTAAAATCTTGAAATCACTTAATGAAAACTAAATCAGCAACACAGGGGCGGACTAGTCCGATCTTGCGTCGGACTAGTTCGTCACTTAGTTCAAATGCGAGAAAGGTTAGATTTTAATGGGGTTTTCTGTGATCTACTTAATGTGAAATGAATTACAACTAACTAGAAACCTATCTGATCAATTGCATGTGCTAGAAACAAGTTATAAGCAAGATTACGAGATTGATCACAAATTGCAAGCAACGAACGATAAGAACCCTAAAAGTGACCTAGCGATGAAAGAATGTAAAAGATGCAAGAGACACATGGATTTTATCATGAGGTTCAGTTCCACGGAGGAACCTACACCCCAGTTGAGGTGTCCACGATAGATTGAGTCTCTTTCAACCCTATCCTCACCAAGCCACCACAAAGGTCGTCTTGATCTCGTCTAAATCAAAGGGTGAATACAATGATTCTTGGGGAAACTCACAACCTGGGGCTCCCACAACAACTTGCCTCACTTAGAGATTGAAAAACAACATAAATCAACTTAGATTAACAACTCAAATAAAGAGAATCAACAAAGAGCTCAAGAACGATTACACTCCTTCTCTCTCTTCTCACAAATCCCACAAACCCTCAAGATCCGCTCTTAGGGGATGTGAAGAGGAAGGCTTAGAGAGGCTCTTGGAGGGCTATGGCAGTGCTAGGGTTCGAGAGTGGCCAAGGGAAGGTCGGGAGATCCCTTTTAATAGGGGTCCCTACACTTGACTGTTGCCACCAACTAAAGTCCGGACTAGTCCGCTCCAACAACCCGGACTAGTCCAGCCTGAGGGGACCACGGACACTACAAAGACTAACCAATAGAATCACTACCACCTTTCGAATTCAAACGGTCACAAGACCCCAGACTAGTCCATCCAAAAATAGACTAGTCTGATCTCACTCAAAACATTTTATTCTGGGTGAGAACGGACAAGTCTAGTCCAAGAAGACTAGTTCGGCCCCTAAGGCGGGCTAGTCTGGCCTGACAAGACTTAGTCCATGGAGCCAATCAACTAGTCCAAAAGGACTAGTCTGACCCAAAATGCACTAGTCCAGACTCATACAGTACCTTTTGGTCCGTGCAGAAACGGACAAGTTTGCTTGGGCGGACTAGTACGACCCCCCAAGGCGGACTAGTCCCGCCTTCCAGGACTTAGTCCCAGAAAACCTCAAACACACATACCACAGACTAGTCCGTACCAAGACGTACAAGTACAATTGCACACAGAAACTCTTGGTCCACCTAATATAAGAATAGTCTTATGGTGTCGGACTAGTCCGACCCCCAGGCCTAGAAAAGTCTGGCCACTAGCTTAGGGCTGCCTAGGCGTAACTCTCCAACTAAACCTAATCAGACTATGAGCTCTTAGGTGATTCTCAAAGACTTGACTTGTTCAAAACTCTCTACAACAAAGCTCAACTCGACACGATAAATTTCAAACCCTAATTTCTACTCTTTGAGTTTTTTGACGTCTTTTTCACTCTTTTTCCCTTTTTGAGAATCTTTGTTTTTGTTTCAACTTCAATCACCTGTGCTTACCCTCATAATACTCATTAGTCCCTTAATTGCCGTCATCAATCATCCAAAACCCACGGGGTTACCTAGATGCACTTTCAATCCCCCCCTTTTCGGTGATTGATGACAACACATTAAGGTATTTGAATAATGTAAAGGAGTTGTTTTCATAATACACAAGGTTTACAAAGAGCTACCTCTAAATGTGTGCATGTTTGATTTACAATAAGAGTGATGCACATGAATGAAATCTATGGAATAAATATACACGTGTGTGTTATGGTGGGGTGCCGAAGTGTGAAGTGAAGTATTGAGATGTGTAAAATTTCAAGTGAGAAGCATGCATCTCAAATGACTTAAGGCAACATCACACAAAGGTACAAGATTGTGAGTATAGTAAGCATGATATTCAATTAACCCAACATAGAGTTCGAGACCATAGCATTAACATAACATAGCCAACATAAAGTGCATACATGAGACATACATAGCATAAACATAAGTGACATAGCAAAGTACTTAACCATAGTGAAATACAAGTTTTCAAAAGATACATAGTCCATGGATCTCATAACTAAGAGCTACTCCCCCTCAATCTCTCTTCTTTGGCATCAAGACACCAAAAAGGTAAAAGAGTGAGGGAAAGAGAGAGAAACTATAAACTACTCCTCATCGCTTCTATCTTCATCTTCATTGGCTTCATCATGGTCAGTTATTGTTGCCTCTTCATCTTCCTCCTCGACGTCTTCATGCACCTCATTGTCTTCATCATCATTGACTTCTTCAATGATGGGAGCGGCACAAGAAGAGCCACCACCACCACAGAAGAGGGCGAGCTCCGCCTCGGTGAGCTTGGGGAAGGGTGTGAGCTCCTTGTCCCTGTATGCCAGCGGAGACATTGGGATCTCCACCTTTTTACAAGGTTGCTTCATATACTTATCGTGCCTCCTCGAACCTACTTTGACCTTGCGGCACGAAGTGAAAATAGACTTGATGAGCTTGAGGATTGCGCTTGGGGATTCTTCGGAGGAGGAGACGGAAGTGGAGGAGGGCGGAGGTGCATCGGAGGCACTCCCTCCGAGAAGCTCCACCGAGCTTAGGAATAGGTGGAGGAAAGAGGGTAAAGAGCGCGATGCTTGACATCCTTCACAAATTGCAAATGGGTTACCTTCTCAATCATGCACATTATGAACGGTGCATATTCACAAGAACGGTTTGGGGTGGAGAGATATTGAAGATGTCATTGTAGATATAGTCAAACACGAACCTCACATCTTCACACAAAAGCTTCATCAAGTGCCTTAGATTTCCTTGTATTATCCCATCATCACCATCCTTAGAATGGGAGCACATACTTAGTGGTTGGGGGATCGAAAAACCATCAACATACATGAACTCCATTTCTTTACGGTCCATGGCTTTGAGGTTCTGAATAATGATATCATGGCCCAAATGCTCTTGCAATCCAAGGATACTAGCGAACTCATCAAAGAAAACGGAGTATTGGACTCCCTCCGTCGACCAAGTAATCTTGTCACCACATGTAGAGAAGTGGCAAGTGGTATAAAACTGGGCTATTACTTCAGTGTTCCAATTGTATTAGAACCCCATGATTTCCTTCAATCAATGCTACCTGACGGCTCGGATAATTGCATTGAATGCTTGGTGGTTCTTCTTAGCCATGTAGTTCCAATCCACCCATTGTGCATAAACCACTGGAGTCTTCATCTTGAGGTAAACAAGTATGTAATAATCACAATGAAAGTAACACCAAAAGAGGTGATCCGTGGTGGCCTTGTCATACTCATACACATCTTGATTCCTGAACTTTTTGGCTTTCTCAGCTCCCTTTTCCATGAAATATGTTGCTCAGGAGGTCCCCTCGGTGATGGGGGTCGTGAGAGGGAGGAGTCATCACAAGAGGCCCAACAGGACCTTGTGGACGAGCACTCGACCCTGCAGAGCGATCATGAAGGACAACACTTCTATTTGACAATGTCTTCTTTCTTGAGAGAGCCTTGGTGGACTTCTTGGCTTGTGCCTTACCCTTATTCTTGCTAGCTCCGGGCTGATTGACTTTCCCTTTTCCTTAATCGGCCGCTAGGGCCCTTTCCTTCTCTCTCATTGTCACAAGTATCTTCCTTCGTATTGTCCCCCATTTGTTTGGACTAGTCCAGACCCTATAGATTCAAACCCTAACTATAGATTTTTGTTATAAATCACAATGATGACGCACAATACTCAACAATAAGAGTCACAATGTGTTTAGAATGTAGAATATACCCTAAGACATGAGGGAAATATCCTAGAGAGCAAGCAATCAAAGAAAAGTGAGTTAGGTCAAGAAAATACCTTGAGAGAAGAAAAAAGGATGAAATCCGCGGATTAAAAGGGCAGAGTAGTGCGGAATGAAGTTCCCGACAATCCAAATGGGTTGAACCATGGATGGAATGAAGATTTTGGTGGTTGGAATGATAAATTGCCAATGGAGGATGATTTTGGACTCGGGCGCGTTGAGTATGAAATGAAGATGGAGGTGAGGCATCGGGCCCTACGCTTGGGGTTTAAGTCCCCAAGGTCCGAACTTGTCCGGTATGGAGGTCGGACTAGTCCGGTATGTCGGACCAGGTCCGGACTACTTTGTAGTCCGGACAAGTCCGGTGGCTGGGCGGACTAGTCCGTTGTGGACTTGTTTGCAGCAGCCCAGACAAGATTAGGAGCCCGGACTTGTGCAGCCTTGAAGGGCGGACTAGTCCGTCCTAAACAGCAAAATATTGTATATATATATATATATATATATATATATATATATATATATATATATATATATATATATATATATTGAGAAATCTGCCGAGGTTGATCCATTTGTACTAGGTTTTCACAAATATTCTCAATGAATATGGCCAGTAAAACACATAAACAATCATACAATTACTATGAATCAAGGAAAAAATAATTGAAAATAATTTGAAAGAAAATTAAGGGAGACAAGTTTTCGCAAGCATGCATAATTTCAAAAGATCAACACTACTAACAATCATATGTGCAACATCTCAAGCCACATTTTGAGAATTTAGGATATTTAGCCCATTCCTAAGTTCGCAAAAGTGTTTTTTGATATAGTGGCTCGTTGAAAATTTCGGCTAGTTGTTTTTCAGTTCTGACATGGGAAATGAGTATGTCACCCTTCATGAATGATCTCTCAAAAAGTGGTGTCAGATGTCCATGTGTTTGGTCCTAGAGTGCTCAACGGGGTTATTGGCAATCTTAATATCACTATCATTGTCGTATAGGAGTGGAATATGGTTCATGTTGAGACCAAAGTCCCTTAGAGTTTGTTGCATCCAAATAAGTTGTGCACAACAACTTCTGGCTGCGGCATACTCCACTTCGGTTGTTGATTGGGCAATGGAGTTTTAATTCCTTGATGACTTTGACACTAGGTACCTACCCCTAGAGTTGGCATGTCCTGGAGGTACTCTTCCTATCAGCCTTACATTGGGATAATACGCATTAGAATATCCGATGAGTTAAATTTGGACCCTTTTGGATACCATATCCGAAGGTTTGGTGTATGAACTAAATAGCGCAAGATTCTCTTAACGGCGATCAAATGACACTCCTAGGGTGTGGCTTGAAATCTTGCACACATACACACGCTAAGTGTAATATCGGGCCTAGATGCACAAAGGTAAAGCAAAGATCCAATCATGGAGCATATACCTTTTGATCCACGCTAGGGCCATCTTTATTTAGGTCGAGGTTTCCATTTGTCGCCATGGGTTTCTTGATGGGTTTGGCCTTCTCCATGTCAAACATTTTGAGGATATCTTGAGTGTACTTGGTTTGAGTTATGAAGGTGCCTTCCTTGAGTTGCTTGACTTGGAATCCTAGATAGAACTTCAACTCCCCCATCATGGACATCTCGAACTTATCCATCATAATCTTACTAACCTCTTCAATAAAAGATTTGTTAGTAGAACCAAATATAATGTCATCAACATATATTTGGCATACAAATAAGCCATTGTCAACATTCTTAGTAAAGAGAGTGTAATCAGCTTTTCCTATCCCAAAACCATTCTTAATGAGGAAATCTCTGATACACTCATACCAAGCTCTAGGAGATTGTTTGAGGCCATAGAGAGCTTTATGTAATTTAAAGACATGGTTAGGATACTCATTGTCTTTGAAGTCGGGTGTTGGCTCCACATACACCTCTTCTTTGATTGGACCGTTGAGGAAGGTGCTTTTCACATCCATTTGATACAACTTGAAATCATGGTAAGTAGCATGGCTTAATAATATGCAAATTTATTCAAGCCTAGACACGGGAGCAAAAGTTTCTTCGAAATCCAATCTTTTGACTTGTGAATATACTTTGGCCACAAGTCTTGCTTTGTTTCCTATTACCATGCCATGCTCATCTTGCTTGTTGCAGAAGACCCACTTGGTGCCTACCACGTTGGCGTTGCGTCTTTTAACAAGCTCCCACACTTGGTTTCTTTTGAAGTTGTTGAGCTTCTCTTGCATTGCCATCACCAAATATGGGTCTCGTAGGGCATCTTCAACCTTAAATGGCTCCAAAGAAGACACAAAGGAATATTGAGCACAAAAATTGGCCATAGGAGATCGAGTTATTACCCCCTTGTCGATGAAGTGATCCCGTTGGACGCTTTGATGGACTCTTGGGTGTGGCACTTGTGGTCTTGAGTGAACTTCTTCTTTCCCTTCATCTTCTCTGTCTCCCCCTTAATCATTGCCACCATATTGATTTTCGTTGTCTCGAGCATGATGATCTTCATCTTGGGGATCATGACTTTGATCTTGTGTAAGGGGCATCACTTGTGATGCAGTTGGGTCACTTGTGCCTTGATGCTCTTGTGGTCGTATTTCACCAAGTGCCATCGTTCTTAATGCCATGGAAGGTGCCTCTTCTTCATCTAGCACATTGATCAACTTGCTCCTCTTGGGAGTTATTAGTTTCATCAAACACCATGTCATGTGAAATTTTAACACAATCGAAGGTTTTGTTGAAGACACGATAGGCGTAGGTGTTTGAATCATAGACAAGTAAGAAACCTCATCGGATTTCAAAGCAAACTTCGAGGTCCTAGGCTTCTTGTTGAGAATATAGCATTCACTACCAAAAACTCAAAAGTAAGAGATGTTTGGTTTGTTACCGATATGAAGTTTGTATGGAGTCTTCTTCAATAGATGATGGAGGTAGAGGCGATTTGTGGCACGGCAAGCGGTGTTGACCGCTTCTGCCCAAAACCGGTTGGATGTCTTATACTCATCAAACACGATTCTAGACATCTCGATGAGAGTGCCGTTCTTCCTTTCGGCCACCCCATTTTGTTTGGGTGAGTAGGGTGCCAAAAACTCATGTTTGATGCCCTCCTCATCCAAGTACTCTTCCACTTGAGTGTTTTCGAATTTGATGCCGTTGTCGCTTCTTATCTTCTTGTTTCTCAAGGAGAAATCATTTTGAACTATCCTCAATAATCTCTTGAGGACACCTTTGGTTTCACCTTTCTCATGCAAGAAAAACACCCAAGTGAAGCGGGAAAAGTAATCAACAATAATTAAGCCATATTTGTTACTGTTAGTGCTTATGGAAGCAATGGGACCAAAGAGGTCCGTGTGTAGCTTCTCCAATGGGATTGTTATCGTCATCACATATTTGGCAGGATGAGCAGCTCTGACTTGCTTGCCGTCTTAACACGCGCTACATGGCCTATCCTTTTCAAAAATGACATTCTTAAGACCTGGGACGTGATCCCCCTTTAGAAGTTTTTGTAGATTCCACATACCAACATGGGCTAGCCTACGATTCCACAACCATCCCATGTTGGCCTTTGCCATCAAGCATGTGTCAAGTTGAGTTTTATTCGCTGTAAAATCCACAATATAAAAGCTTTGCATTGAGCACACCCTTGAAAGCAATTGAGTCATCACTTCTTCTAGAGACAGTCATGCCCTCGTTAGAACAAGCAATTATAACCTTTCTCACATAGTTAAGATATGGGTAAAATGTTATAATCTAGTGATTCAACATGCATTACATGAAAAATAGTGTGTTGAGAAGAAATGGCTATTTTACCAATTCCTAGTACCTTCCCTTGGCTATTATTGCCAAAGTAGACACCTTGACTTGGATCATCATTTCCGTCATACTCCACAAACATTTTTCTCATCCGATCACATTGTGCATCCACTATCTAGCACCCACTTTGAGCCACTGGAGGAGTAAGCCTGCAAAACAAGTTTAGGCTTTTGTTTTAGGTACCCAAACTAGGTTGGGTCCTTTGAGGTTAGTGACAAGGCATCTGGCCACCCACACACAAGATTTTGGGCACTTGTGGAGTGGGCCAACATATTTTGTGTAGACATAAGCAAATTTACTCTTCATAAGTACATATGATGCATCAAAATCATGAAAAATAGTTGATTTGACATTTTTAGCATTTTTAGCATCTTTATCATGTTTAAAAATTTCAAGAGAGGAAGATGCATGATTTTCATTCTTGACTTGATATGAACCTCATTTGACAAAGGTAATGTGCACCTTGTCATTCTTGAGGAATCTAGCATTTTGCTTTCCTTGCCTAGAATAACCAAGGCCATATTTGATCAAAAAAGATCTTGTGATCGAGTATGCACTATGTGCATACTTGATCTTCTCCTTGTCAAAAATGCCACCCCCGGGTGTACTCTTGACCTTTGCCACTTTAAGTTTATTCTTCAAGTCTACCACAAGATTAACACATTTGCAGGTTTTAATATTTGAGTTCATATTGGATAAGTTTGAGCTTGTTGAGGCGGAAGAGGGGAAACTTGACTTGAGAGTGTCGAATTGTGCCTCAAGACTCTTGTGACCTTTGTTCAAGTTCACAAGTTCGTCTTAGAGCACAACATTTGAACTCTTGAGACTTGAAGATGTCTCCTTGCCTTCAGCAAGTTCAAGTTGAAGTGCATTGTTCTTCTCCCTCTCAAGCTCGAGAAGTTTCTCAAGATCAAGGTTGTGTTGCCTCTAAAGGATAAGCAACTCCTATTTTTCATTGATAAGCTCCTCCTTACCAAATTTTTTATTGGAGAGCATTTTCATACTATAAATAACACTCGTATTCAAACCTTTAAACATATATTCATCCTCACTAGCACAATCAAACTCATCATCTTTAATTGAATGCAAGGAAGTTTTAGATTTGACCTTTCTCTTTCCTTATTTTGCCATGAGGCACGTATGACTTCAGGTCATCCATTCTCCCTTGTTTGGCAAGAGAGCCTTCTTCATAGTCGACTTCATATCTCTGGAGGAGGACTCATCGTTGGAGTCCAAATACTTGCTGATGTGGGCTTGGCCATGTGATTTCTTCTTCCCGAAGATCTTCTTCTCTTGAGGCTTCCCATCCTTCTTCTTCTTGTCTTCATCCTTCTCGTATGGGCAATTCACAATGAAATGCCCATACTCGCCACAGTTGTAGCAAGCTATTTTGGTCCTTGACTTGCTCTTTTTCTTGCCCTTGCTTTCATAGTTAGACCCTCTTCTTCTCTTCATCACTATCTTGAACCTCTTTATGAAGAAAGCCATTTCCTCATCATCCATGTCTTTGCGTTTGGAGTTGGATAATGCTTTGAGAGCAGTATTCTTCTTCTTTGAGGATGTAACCTTGGCAAGGTCACTGATGTGGCGGGCTTCCATCTCCATCATCTCGTGGTTGATGATCTTCCCTAGCACCTCATCCGGAGTCATCTTGTGGCAGTTGGGACTCTCTCAGATGAGGGTGCATAACGTGATGTTGTGGGGCATGAATGCTCTAATCATCCTTCTAACCACTTCTTGCTCCATCCACTTCTTGCATCCGTACGCCCAACTCCTATTGATGAGGGTCTTGAGCCGGTTGTACATCTCTTGAGGGATCTCGCCATCTTCCATGGCAAATCTTCCAAGTTCTCCCTCTATAATCTCAATATATGCTTCACAAACGGATCGATTGCCTTTATACGAAATCTTGAGAGTGTCCCAAATCTCCTTGGATTGCTCCAAACTATCCACTTTATTGAATTCTTCTTGGCTCAAGGATGAGTTGAGCATAACCATCGCATGAGCATTGTGGTGAATTTGTTGCTCTTGCTTAGGAGTGAGCTCTTGATCATCCATGGGGATATCTACACCTGTGCAAACGATGTGCCAAAGGATGGGATTGAGAGAAATAAGATGCAATTTCATGTTATGCTTCCACATTTTATAGTTAGTACCATCAAAGTGAGGCGGTTTTCCCAACGGAATAGACAAGAGTTAAAATGAGAATTTAAATGCACATAATTAAAAGGATATCGTTTTTAGTCCTCTTGTCTCTTGTTGAGCTTATTCTACTTCTCAAGCCTCTTCCTCCACTTGGCCTCATCTTTCGCTTTTTGAAGAAGATTCGCAAGTCACTTCACTTCTTCATCTTCATCTTCACTCGACAAGTCGAAGGAAGGAGGTATTTGGTTTGTCTTCTAAGTTGCATCGATCTTGAGAGATGGAGGGTTCGATCCTTGTGTTTCATTTGTGGTGTTTGTTGACGACTGTTATATACCAATTTCACAAGTCAATATAACTCAATTATGTGATGGAATTACCATTTCTTGCACACATCACCTTTCTATTTAACCTATTTCCACTTGTCCTTAGAAAAATAGTGGATGCAGATAATTATTGCAGGAAATGAGGTAAAAGAGGGGGAGCAATCCTATAAAATATCATCCTAGCCAATCATGCGCCAACATGTGGCACCACATCGATCAAATGGCCCACAAACAGAAGTATATGAGGCCATCCAATGGTGTAGCACCCATATCAAGGGATGGGACCCACCTGACAGTGACATGGAGAAAGCACACCTGAAACGGTGCAAAGACAATGTCGGCCGACCCCCTAGTCGGTCGACTTGGTCCTGGCACCAAACTTGGTCAATTGCCACGTGTTGGCTCCTCCCGGCTTCCTGAAGACGATGGTGACTGATTCGCGTGCATTTGGTGACCCGAATCAACCCTTCTCCACCTATAAATAGGACCTCCTACCCTCACTTGACACACACCACATGAGTATTCATTCCATTGTATCCACTATTCTCAATAGGTTTAGAGGAGTTTAGGCTGTAGAGAGGAGAGCCTCCAATCCATAGTCCAAGTAGGAGAGGAGTAGAAGGAGCCTCTTCCCAATTCCTAATTGGGAAATGTATGGCTCTCATGTTCTTATTTGTATTTGTGACTTTGCTCTTAATAAAGATGTTATCTTTAGTCTTCTGTTGTTCATATACTTGGATGAAGTGTTTCTTGTTTGATTATGGATTCCATATATGTGGTAGGAGTAGTATTTATGATTATGCCATATCATTCTCTTTATATCATCATAAACACTACAAACCCACACTATAGTCTAGTTAGCTATGACATGATTATGTTAATATGATCACTTATGCTATGTATTAACATTAGTTCGACGATGATTTAGTTCATTCCCTTAGTATGGCTTGTGCCTAAGCTCCTAAGGTAATTACTTAATATATTAGCATGGTGCTAGGATAGATAAGTAGCGTCGAATGTCTCGTAGACCCACGGATTGAAGAGGTAGGCAGTAGGTGGTGAAAGCCCTATCTGTCCTTGTAATCCTCCACGTTCGGCTATGCCACTACAGGAAAAACGATCATTTGCGACGGCTATATTTATTTGCGACGGCCAGCCGTCGCAAATAGAATAAATTGCGACGGCCCGCATCTAGCCGTCGCAAATAACATGGCCGTCGCAAATAAGAGCTTATTTGCGACGGCCATCACAATAGCCGTCGCAAATAAAAACTTATTTGCGACGGCCAACCCTATTACCGTCGCAACTAAGGCAGCCGTCGCAAATAAGTGTTTATTTGCGACGGCTTCTAAAAGGACCGTCGCAAGTAACGTTAATTGCGACGGCCACGTGGTTGGGCCGTCGCAATTTAGGGGGCCGTCGCAAATAAGGGCCTTTATCCCGACCTGACTCTTCATTCTCGTCCACTCACAACTCATCACCAGCAGCCCCCGCCGCCTACCCACCGCCCTCCGCGCACCGTCGCCTGCCCGCCGTCGTTGCGCTGCCGCCGGCCCGCCGCCCTGCCGTCGCCGCCCCCAGTCCGTGGCGCCCCCGCCCCGCCGTCGCCGCCCCCAGTCTGTGGCGCCCCCGGCGTCGCCGCCCCCGGTCTCGGCTCGCTGCCCCGCCGCCGCCCCGGCTCGCCGCCCCCAGTCCGTGGCGCCCCCGTCGCCGCCCCGGCCCGCCGCCTGATTGTATAAGGTATTTCCCTCATTTTTGATACTCTACTTTGCTTATCCTAGTTTGGATTGGCTAGTCAGAGAGATCTTCGCTTAATCCGAGCTGTATGAAATGACCAGTTTATAGCTCCATCACATAGAACTTGCCTATGTACTTCATAGCACAACTAGGCCCTCATGAGCCCTGATGTATAGTTTTCCTTTGATATCTTGTTATGTTTGGACAGTAAATCTATTTATTGATATGTTCATGATTCACTAAGCATCCATTTTTTATCTGTCTCGAAAGCTTATCTTGATTCTGGGCTTAGGTCCTAAATTTGTGTTACTCCAGTCCATGTTACGTTGCTTTGTTTCTTTTACCAGCTCCGCTGTAAGTTCTTAATGCTGATAGCTTGAGGCCAACAAATGGGATAAAAGAAAAAGGGTACGGCCATCATTCGGACGGCCCCCACCAATGACCGAGCGATCACGAGACATATTCTCCTCTGATCATTTCTCTGCTTTGCTTGGCCGCTAAGCTAATTGTTGTACAATTAGTCCGGCTTTACCAGTCGGCTGATACTATCGTTACTAATTAATTAGGTGCTTTCGGCCGGCACACAACTTTTTTTTTCTGGTCCGTCCATCCAGCTTCATTTTGCTACCAGTCCAGATAACCAATCTGAGGGGAATCTACTTGCGCTAGCCGAGAAAACATAGAGCACTCCCGCACGAACAATCGGTGTCCTCCATAATTACCATGAGATCTGTACCTGCAGGTCGTGCAAGTCACACTGAGTATCCCGCAGCACAAGAGGTAGAGAAGAACAGATGCGATCCGATCCGATCGATCCATCGATGCCGTGCTGCTGATTCATTGATGTCTCACCTTAGTCATCACATGTCTCTATTTTTTTTTCAATCGCTAGGAGGCCATAGTATCTATAACAACATTTTTTCTAGAGTTTTGGAATCACCACTCCAGGGCTCTCTTTCCTAAACTGAGCTTGCTGGCATGTGTCCGTCAAATACGAGTATTTGCACCTTGTCATGCAACTGCCATTTATTTTCCAACGTCATTGCTGCAGCTAAGCAGTGGCTCCACACACATGTATGGTCGACGCACATCCGCAAAGTAGTAATAATCAAATAACAGGATCGAATACTTAATTATTAGCTTAGAGATAATACTGCACATTACAGGAAAAGCGATCATTTGCGACGGCTAATTTTATTTGCGACGGCCAGCCGTCGCAAATAGCTTAAATTGCGACGGCCCGCCTCTGGCCGTCGCAAATAAGATGGCCGTCGCGAATAAGAGCTTATTTGCGACGGCTTTCGGACCGGCCGTTATTGATTATGTAGATGTTAAGCATGCTTATGTTTTGCTTTAGTATTCTTAATGTTTATGTTCATTGCTGCTTATCGTTATTGAATTAAGTTATTAAATGTTCAAATTTTGATTAATTGTTATGTTTCTTTTAGCATGTTCAATATTCTTTATATATATAAATATATAAATATAAATATAAATATATTTATATATATATGTATATAAGCGGGTTAAAACGATAATGTATCAGAAGAAATATCAAAAGAGAGAGGAGATATTCTACGCCATATCGCCTGTGGCGAGCATGACAGCGGAGGATAGGCCGGCAGCGGAGGACGGCCCTGACTATGAAACTTTCAACTCTGACCCACTTTTCTCCTCACTCTCGTTCTCTTTCCTCATTCGTAAATGATTTATAAATGAACATGAGAAACGTAACCTATAGCAATTGATTACCCGTTTCGGATCGGCACGTCTCACATGCCATTGGCATGTGAGACGTGCAGGTTCGGAATTGTCCCTTTTTGGACAGCCTCGGAGTGACCGAGGGGGCGTGGCTTGTGACGAGACGTGGGTCCGGATTTGGACGAGATTTCGGTGGCGTAACCCTGTTGTTCTCTGCTGCACCATTTTTGGGCGTGCAGTGGAGAACAGCGGGGTTATGCTGCCGAAATTTCGTTCGAATCCAGATCACGCGTCTCGTCATGAGCACGCTCCGCTCGGTCACTCTTGGGTGGGTTTAGGATCTATCTGCCTAGGTTGTAGGGCCGTGACATAACACAACAATACATTAACGACAATTTCTTTCGCATTAAACTGCAGAGTCAAAAATGGGTGAAGACCGCAGTTGGATGTATACTGGCTGGAAGAGCAGAAATGGTGGTCACTCCGATGAGTGGTTTATCAAGTTAGATCAATTTTTGGATCGAGCATTTTCGTTGTCAACGGAAGATATGGTGCGGTGCCCATGTACAAAATGCCGAAACACTAAGTTTTTGAGAAGATTGGAGCTTTCGTTTCACTTATGTCGAAACGGTTTCACTCCACAATATGAAGTGTGGACCTTCCACGGCGAGACTAATTCTCGAGTCATAGCCGAAGTGGATGAGGATGATGATATAACATAGGTTGATAGGATGGATGAGATGTTAGAAGCTCTTGAAGTGGAGGATCCTCTTACAAATGAGGCAGAGAAGTTCTTCGAGGAGCTGAAGAAATCACAAGAGCCGTTGCATGAACACACAGCTGTGACCGTACTTGCTTTCTTGACCAGATTTATGGCAATTAAGTCCAAGTACTTTTTTTCCATCAACTGCTACAATGATCTCATGAAATTGATCTGTGATATCCTTCCACAACCTCACAAAGCGCCACCAGATATGTATCAGTCAAAGATCAAGATATCTGGTCTCGGTATGAAGTATGAGAAAATTGATGTGTGCCCAGACAACTGCATGCTATTCTGGAAAGAGCACGCCAATGAGAAGATGTGCTTGAAATGTGGTAAATCGAGGTATGTCGAAGTTGTTAATGACGATGGCGATAATGTGATGACAGATGTCGCACATAAGCAGCTTCGTTACTTGCCTGTGACACCTCGGTTCAAGCGGATGTTTCTTTCAAAAAGAACCGCAAGACACATGAGATGGCACAAAGAAGGTAAACGTGAGAACAAAGAATTCTTGACGCATCCGTCCGACGGTGATGCATGGAAGGCGCTAGACCGTTTCGATCCAGACTTTTCTCGTGATGCGAGGAATGTTCGCATCGGATTAGCGACAGACGGATTCTCACCGTTCAGTACGAATGCCGCGCCATACTCATGTTGGCCTGTCTTTGTCATTCCGTACAACCTGCCACCTGCTTTTTGTACGAGGAACGAGTTCATGTTTCTCAGCCTCATTGTACCTGGACCTGATCATCCCGGGTCACGTCTCAACGTGATGTTAAAACCGCTGATCGAAGAATTGAAAGTCTTGTGGACAGGAGTCGAAGCGTACGACAGTTACAAGAAGCAGAAATTCAACCTTCGAGCTGCTTATTTGTGGTCCGTCCATGATTTGCCGGCATACGGCATGTTTTCCGGATGGAGCACTCACGGTCGTCTGACGTGTCCGATATGTGCTTCAGACACGGATTGCTTTCGACTAACTCATGGAGGCAAAATATCTTACTTCGATTGTCACAGACGTTGGCTGCCCTCGAATCATATATTTAGGCAGCAGAGGCATGTCTTTCGAAAGAACACTGTTGTCACTAAAGGACCACCGAAGCATCTCAACGGGTCAGAAATTTCTGATATGTTGGACAAACTGGTGCCTGATGAAGGTCGTCCTGGATATTTCGTAGGTTATGGAGAGGAACACAATTGGACTCACATATGTGGACTTTGGGAGCTACCATATGTGAAGTCGTTGATTCTAATGCACAACATTGATGTCATGCATCAGGAGCGTAATATGAGCGAAAGTATCATAAGCACTTGCATGGATATGCCTGGCAAAACGAAAGACAATTATAAAGCTAGACTAGATTTGGCAGACATTTGTCACCGTCCAACTCTTGAAATCTCTGAAAGTGGTGGAAAGCCACGTGCTTCTTTCTGTCTTCGATCGAAAGAAAAGAAAGAAGTTATGAAATGGATGAAAACTTTGAAATTCCCAGATGGTTACGCAGCTAGCCTGAAACGAGCCGTAAATGTTAACACAGGAAACCTCACTGGGTTGAAGAGTCATGATTATCACGGAAAGACTCCTACCTGTTATGTTCCGAGGCTATCTAGATGATGCGGTGTGGAAGGTTTTAGCCGAGCTCAGCTATTTCTATAGACAGCTTTGTGCTAAAGAAATCAAGATCGGGATGATGGATAAGTTAGAGAAGGAGATACCCATACTTTTATGTAAGATGGAAAAAATTTTTCCACCAGGTTTCTTCAATCCAATGCAACATCTGCTTATCCATCTTCCATTCGAAGCTAAAGTTGGCGGTCCTGTGCAATATAGGTGGATGTATCACATTGAAAGAGCGCTACGATATCTGAAACCAATGGTTGGCAACAGGGCAAGGGTGGAAGGGTGCATCGCTGAAGCATATGCTCTTAAAGAAGTTGGATACTTTTCAAGTGTCTACTTTGCGGAAGAAAACAATATCAATACTTCAGCTATGCGGTACAATGTGGACGAAACACCCCCTCTAAGCGACCTTTCCATTTTTCAAACGAGAGGCACCACCGTTGGTAGCTACACGACCTACTTGCTATCCGAACAGGAAAGGACTGTTGCTTTACTCTACATGTACGCAAATATAGAAGGCATGCATGAATACTTCGAGTAAGTGTTTCTCCTATGTTTATGCTAATCTACATATTTTGCTACACATGTACTCTAAAAGATGTTTTTTCATGTTCAGCGAGTTCCACAGACAATATTGGCCACATAGGCATCAACCTACGGCCAAACAAGTAGAAGCGATGCGAAAGGAAGGAATAAATGGGGGACAGAGTTTTCTATCTTGGTTTCGAGAATATGTAATATTCTCTCGTCTTCTATGTATTATAAATTACTATTATTAAAGAAGTATTATATAATATTCTCTCGTCTTTTATAATAGTGTTGGACTCACAGTGTCCATGAAGATTTGCGGCAGCTATCTTATGGATTGGTGAATGTTAGAAGCTATGGTCGATATGACGTAAATGGCTTCCGATTCCGTACAACTCATTTTGAAGCTCATCGTCCTCTTGCGGCAACATCAAATTCCGGTGTTGTGACGAGAGCAATGGACACTCAAGGGAATTTAACCGATTATTATGGTATCATTAATAAAATCCTTGAATTTACTTTTACCGGAAATAAGACCCTTCGAGTTGTCTTCTTTGACTGTGACTGGTTTGATCGTACTCATGGAACTCGAGAAAACCAATTTGGAATGATGGAAGTGAAACATAAGGACCGACTACGGGGTTACGATACATTTGTTCTTGCGCATCAAGTTGAACAAGTGTATTATCTACCTTATCCATGCACGAAGCTCAGTGCTTGGTGGGTGGTATATAAGGTGAATCCTCGTGAGCAGCTATATACTCCTGGGGATGATGGTTACCATGATAGCGAAGACGTTGAAGAAGTGTACCAAGAAGAAGAGTTGCCAGACACTTTTATCGTCGAGCTTGGTGCAGGACTCGATCAATTAGTTGGAGATGTTGAAGACGTTGAAGATGTAGAGGCAGATGATACGCGAAAACGAAAATTAGAACAGGCCACGATGGAAGATCGTTGGGCTGGTTTAAGGAGTAGGGCACAGACACATGACAATGATGTTGATGAATTTTGAAAGTGACTACAAGTAATGTTTTCTTGAAGATAGTAACATGAATTTTATATATTTTATTTGCATATTTACTAATTATCTAATTACAATAGGATGGCGTCAAAGAAGGGTAAGAAGGTGCCGCCGACGAGGGGGTTCTACCCCTCTAGACCTGAGGACGCTTTCGTTGGTGCCTCGTCGACTGGCAGCAGACGCTCTCAGCTGCTGGGGCACGTTCAGACCAGCTCTAGAGCTTCGTCACAGGTAAATGTCACTCGTTTTTGACAAATTCTTTAAATTCAAATTCACATTAAACTTACTTATGAATCATTTGAATGTTGTAGTCCTCACCGGCTGACTCAGAGGCTGCGGCGCCTTCGGTGAGCCAGCCTTCGGCGAGGCAGCCCTCGGCCAGCCAGCACTCGGCGAGGCAGCCCTCGGCGAGTCAGCCCTCGGCCAGCCAGCTCCCGGCTGGCGATGACTTTGTTCCTGAGGCCTTTGACTCGGCTGGTGAGGAGCCGTCTGGGTCACCTGACGTGGCGCCCCAGCAGACGCGGAGGACGATGAGGACTCACTTTGTCAGTCCTCCCGCGGTCCCTTCACAGAGGATCGTGATTCGTCCAGTCGGAGACAGGTAATAAAAATTATAGTTTTCAATTTTAGTTTCTTTTGATTACTTAAGTAATGAATGAATGAATAAATATCTTACAGGAGTTGGGACGACTTGTCTTTCACCGGTGAGAAACACCAGAGACCGGTGAACGGTGTCCTCGGGTCCATAGTGCGTTTGCACTATCCCGGGGTCATCGACGGAGTGCCTGCTCTTTCGTGGGAGGACTACGCACGCGTCCATCACCAGGAGCACGGCAACCTTCAGGAGGCCGTATGGGCCGATTTTATGGTAAGTATGTAAAAAAGTTTCTAAGTTACAACTATTAAACTCTTTTAGTGCACATCTCTTCAATATATTCTTTATCGCAGGCAAGATATACTTTAGAGGACCCGGACGACCATCGCATGTTTGAGGATGCGAGGCGAGTGTTTCACTTCAACGCTGCCAAGGCGCTTCGACAAGCTTTGTCGAACGCCCGTGTTCAAATTATTAATGAGCACTTGAAGGCGAACCAGCAGCACGTGTTACACTTCCGGCAAGAGAGCGAGAGGCACCTGACGGAGGAGGAGTACGCGCAGGTACGTGGAGTGTAGTAAGTATTTTTTTCTGATAATGTCCTCGATGGTACTTTTAACGACTTTCAACTATGTGCAGGGCCACGTGAGCTGGTTGCAGGGTCGGAACGATGCATTTCGGGCCCTTTGTCGCTACTGGGCTAGCGACGAGTTTAAAGCTAAGTCCGGGAAGGCTCGAGACTGCAGAGGGGTGGAGGGGAAGAGCAGACACGGGCAAGATAACCACTTGCGTTTAGCTAAACGCATGGTAAGTGTGTGTAACTTATGTTTATATATTAATAATATATTGTTCGTACTAACATGTATTGACAGGAGCGCGAGACGGGGGTGCCGCCCACCCCTGCTGAGGTTTGGAAGAGAGGTCACAGGGACCCTTCTCAGCCGACGGGGTGCAGTCAGGCTGCAGCCGAGCGGTTGGTAAGTTTAGAAACCATTCATATTACATATAACTATATAGATTGTTGAACTTACACGATTTTATTGTTTTGCAGGCTAAGTACGGGGAGGAGGCTAGGAAGATACACGGCGAGGATTTCGATTGGGAACGTCAACCGATCGATCCTCAAGCCGCGTATGCAACCGGTGGTGGAAAAGCACACGGAAGGTGAGTTTGCAAGTCATTTTATCGTTTTCAATTCAAAGTATTCAAGATATTTTAATTTCATATTACTGACTCTCTTTTTTATAGGCTCGCCATATTCGACGGAGTTGTCGACTCTAGGGCGGGTAGACCTGCGAGAGGCAGCTCCACGCAGGCTTCGGGTACGGGAGGTCGCCGCTCGCAGAGGGACATTGAGATGCAGTCCCTCCGAGAAACTGTAGAAGAAAATGAAAGGCGACATGAGGAGGAAAGGAGGACGATGGAGGCCACGATCCAAACCCAGGCAGCAGCGTTGGCGCAGATGCGGGAAGCAATGGAGGTAACAATCTAAAAATTAAAATTCTCATTAATTCAGCTTAAATGACTTACTAATAGGTAGCATTTAATGTTTGCAATGACAGGCCATCGCTCGGGCGCAGGGTCTGGGAATCCAGCTACCGGTACTACCACCGGTCCTCCCAGGCGATCCTTCTTCAGCGGGTCAGGTAAGTCTCTATGTAATCCTTCTTCTCCAGCGTAAGAAGATTGAGATAGATGAAAGAGAGAGATAGTTAGATAGAAGAAAATGATTGAGATAGAAGAAAGAAAGAGATAGAAGAAAGGGAGACAGAAGAAAGAGTGAAAGATAGATAGAGTAGGATGGGAATGAAGAGAGAGTAAGATGTAGATGGAGATAGAGAGAGGGGAAGATAGAGGGAGGGAGATGTAGATGGAGATAGAGGGAGGAAGATAGAGGGAAAAGGATAGCAATAGAGAGATAGAGTGAGCAAGAAAGATAGAGTGAGAGACAAATAGAGAAATGAAAAGAGAGAGGAAGAGAGGGTGATCTAGATGAAGATAGAGGGAGAGGGAGGGAGAGAGATGTTGATGCATATATTCTAACTCTAAGTTTTATTAATTGCAGGGATCCGCGACAGCTGCACAAACGCCGTCGCCTTCGCTACCGCCGCCTGGATTGAGGCGCGACGACGACGACTTCGACTTCGGAGGTGGCTTCGGAGGTTAGATGGGCGAGTGAGCCCTTTTATTTACTTTGTTGATGACGATGTGAGATGTATCGGAATTTTAGTTTGTGATTGTGATGATGTTTGTGTATGCTGTGTATATATTGTGTATGCTGTGTATATTGTGTTTGTTGTGAATCTGGCCATCGAGCCGGTTAGAGTTTTCTGTTTTAAAAAAAAATAAAAAACCTTATTTGCGACGGCTTTTTATACAGTACCGTCACAAATAAGAGTATTAGCCGTCGCAATTAAGCCACAGTTATTTGCGACGGCCAGGCTGTCGCAAATAAGCCTTAATTGCGACGGCCAGGCCGTCGCAAATAGAGTCGTGGGTCCCGGAGGAGGACACGTGGGCCCTGCCCTCTGCACTTATTTGCGACGGCACGGCCGTCGCAATTAAGCCACAGTTATTTGCGACGGCCAGGCTGTCGCAAATAAGCCTTAATTGCGACGGCCAGGCCGTCGCAAATAGAGTCGTGGGTCCCGGAGGAGGACACGTGGGCCCTGCCCTCTGCACTTATTTGCGACGGCACGGCCGTCGCAAATAGTGGCCCTTAATTGCGATGGCTGTACCGTCGCAAATAAGCTTTAAATGCGACGGCCCAGCCGTCGCAAATAAGGTCTCGGGGCCCACCAGCCCGCAGCAACAACTTGCGACGGCCTCTCCTAGCCGTCGCAAATAAGGTTATTTGCGACGGTGGCCGTCGCAAATAAGCTTATTTGCGACGACATATTTGCGACGGCCGTAGGCCGTCGCAAATAAAGAAAGCCGTCGCAAATAGCTTATTTGCGACGGCATCCTGCTTATTTGCGACGGCTTCGGCCGTCGCAAATCGTCGGGATTCCTGTAGTGTGCTATAGGATCTTTGCGGGAGTCGTCCTAGTATTGCTAGGGGTAAACCCGTGCCCGATATGTTAAACAACTTAGCATGAAATTCACTTAGGCTATGTATATGTATACTAGAAGCATTGTAGGAGTATCTACCTAACTCTTAGCCAAATCTATCTTTGACCCATTTATCCCCATTAGAATAGGATGCTCTTGTGTGTGTCATACTACCTCACTTATCTCTTACCCATCCTCACAATAACCTTACCTAGACCAACCTATCCCTTCCATTTGATGATTGCTATGCTTCCACTTAGCCTTCCTCTGGGAGAATATAGATGACACCCTTAGAATACTCTTTTAAGGGGAAATGCTACATCGATAGTTTCCGTGCGCTTGCATATTTTTAGCTGTGATGTAAGAAACGTCAACAAACATTTCTGGCACCGTTGCCGGGGAAGGCAGCCAAAGTATTGCATGATTGAGTGAATAGGATAGGACCCTGGGTAGGTTTTAGTAGGATAACCCTTCTTGTTTTCGCATTTTATGCGAAAATAGGGTAGTGTATTTGTGGTTTCAGCTTGCTGAAAAACCTTGTTGTAGATCTCGAATCCCTTCTGAGAGATCAACCGCGTGTCGTTACTCCTCAAAAGCTTCGAGCGGCAAAGCAAGCCAGCACAACCGCACCAACAACCGAAACACAAATGGCCCAGAAGACCCTTTGTGATTTTTCGGCTCCCTCTGCTAAAAATGTGCCTATTGGACCCACTGTTAACACGGGAGACGTGAACTTCGAAATCAAGATTGGCCTGATCACTATGGTGCAAGCCAACTCATTTTGTGGGAAGGCTAACCAGGATGCAAGTGCTCACCTGCAATAGTTCCTTGAGATCTACAACACTTTTGTGAGGACCGGGGTCCACACTTTCCAGGAATCGCATTGGGTGGTGCCGTGCGATGCGGCACCCAACAACACATATGTAAAGGAACACGTAGTACATAAATCATTTGCTGAAATTTACAAAGATGTTAAGTTTACAAATAGTTTATATAAAAATAAACTACAACGGAAGATAAGATTACAACTCTCGTACTCAAGTCTAATAAGCAAAAGTGAACCCGTACAGCCCATGGATGCTCCTCACTAGCCACAAAGATCAAACAGCAGCGGCATGATTCCCCATGAGTATACCACATGGAGAGTTCTGAGTCACATCAGACAACCATAAACATAAGCATAGAGGTTAGTACCTGCAAAAGAACTAATATAGCAACCGTGAGCACGAAGGCTCAGCAGGACTTAACCGTCTCACCTAAACAAGAAACTCTACATGAGGGTAAAGACATAAACATAGGATGGCAGATTTGAATAATGGACTCGCCTAAATGTGGGTCCTTATTTTCAGATTTATTAGCAGTAGCTTAAACCTTGTGCGGGGCAACATCGTAACTCCCCAATCAAACAAAAAACAATTCATCACGATAATGCATGTCCGAGGTGGAAAATAAATTTAGTGAGCACAACACTAATACATACAACATAGCAATAAATAATAATATAATGTTCGTAACAGCAGTAATTAATTCTCATCTCAAGTGCAAGTATTAACTATGTCACAACTCACTGAACAAGTGGTACTCATATCTGTGAGGGACGGTGATTCAAATCAAGGATACTCGGAATACACGACACGTACGCCCGTACTGAAAGTCACGTAGGTGCACTCCACGGGCGTCGTACGCAGCCACCTTTCTCAAGTTCCACCCAAGTTGAATCGATTCAATCGTCTAGACAGTATTCCCACTCACGGTGCACCTCTCTGCTATGAAGATGTTGTGAGCGAGTTTCCATCTACTATGCTGTGGCCGAAAGCCTAAGGCGATCGAGAAAGTCTCAACAAAGGCTTCCCAAGGTCTATCATTTTTCTGGACCCCATATATCTGGTATGACTCATGTACAGTTCAAACTTGCTCAGCAGGGCGGCATACGGATCGGCCCTTAACCGACACAGACAAGGCTACACACCCAAGATCATGTATTGCTGCATCCTATGCCCCTGCCCGGTCTCATATTCAGATTACTACTCCATTTCTTTGAACCAATCCTATGTGAAAAAGTCCTAGCCATGCGAGTAGATTCCAACTACTCGACTTCTATCGAATCCTATACAACATTTAGCATAGCATAGTCTACACGATGACTTAACAACTACCCCAATACTCCATGGGGTGATCTGGTCATGCAAGTGGATTTTCAATCACCTTAGCCCTAATGCACATAACTCACCCTAGACATAGGTGATACAAATCAAAATCTTGTAATAGCGATTAAATGCAAACCGGGGGTGCCTGGCTGCGAGATGGTATCAAAGTTAATATCTAGAGGGATGACTTCAAGTGGATCCGGGGTCCTCTCGAGCTCGACAACTAATCGATATGCAAAGAATAATGCAAGTGAATCAATACCGATATTATGATATAGATCAAAGGGAAGATAGTTAGGTAGATGAAATTAAGACCAATGGTTCTGGAAATTTTACAGAGGATACTATGTACTACGCGTGAGGTCATGCAAAAATTGGGATAAATTCATGGAAGTCTTTGTTGTATAAAATTCAATGTAGATAAACCCTTCCGAGAATTTTCGTGGACAATCTGGGACTTTAACAATGCCAAAAGTGTATGTTATGTTTAGAGGAGGACAAGAGTGACTCAAAATTTTTTTTTCATAATTTTCTAAGCATTATACAGTGCGATATTGAATTTAAAAGTTTGGACAATTTGCTGAAAAGTTTCTGGACATTTTGGAATTTTTTGGTACATACAGATTGGAAACACAATTTGGCTATCCGAATCCAATCAAATGGACCTCAAACGTTTACTGGGATTCAAGGGAATTATGGGGAATGTTCTGGAAAAGTTTGGAATTTTTTTATTGAATTTGGAGTCAGGAATTAATTCCAATATCATTTTGCTTTATTGAATTATTAACAATAATTTATGGATTTTCATACAGATCCAAGTGCACCACATGGAATTATAGAACATCTTGGTTCAAACAAAATTTATTTTGGAATTTTTGGACAAGTATTCTAGGAGCTATGGATTTTCAAAGTTGTACCAAAATCTGGAACTAAAGCTAAATAGAAAAGTTTGAATTAAAGTGTGGGCCCACGGGTTTAAAATCACCCAATAGGAAGCAAGCCACACGGGTCTGCATAGTTCAGGGCTGTAGCCACACAAAATCCCGGAGCCGCACCAGATCCGATTTATGGTTTTCTTTCACTGACGATCGGGGCCCACCCGGTCGTCTTCTACCTCCCGCCCGGACGTGCCAGGGGAGGCGCATGGCAGCGCCCGACGGCGGCCGTTCGCCGGCACCTGTTCCATGGCACAGTGACTCTCCAATCTTGCCGCCCCCACATAAAATCCAATGGGGATCTCGATGGTGACGCTCCCGACGGCGATTGATGGCCGGAAATGACGGTGTAACGGCGGCGGCAGAACCTAGGGTTCCGGCCATGTCGATCGGGCCCTACGCTACTCTATTTCGTATGGGAAAACTTCGAAATTATTCATGGAAACCTAGGGAGCCTTGATGAGGGTGCTAAGTGCGGTGAAAACCCATGCAAACAAGATTTCGACGGCGAGGTGGGTGGGCTCCAACCGGCGGCTAGGAAAATTCATATTCCGAGGTGTCCAATGGATGGTTTTCGTTGGGGTTTGTCTAAGGGTGTGTGCCTGGAGGTTTGGAAACTATAATCTAAGTAGCTCAGATAATTGTCACACCTAGAAAACGAATTAAAGGGGAGACCTAGGTAGGTTTATATCACACGCTCGTCGGGAAAAATGGAAATATGGGTGCTACGCTCCATAGAAAAGGCTCAAATTTTACCAGAACCTAGCATACGTATGGTGTAAAAGCCCTAATTTCCATAAAGCAAACTTCAGTTTGGAATAAGAATTTTGAATGATAAAAAGAATTAAAAAGGAATTGAGAAAAACAAATTTATTCAAACTCCAAATGAGGGAATTCAAAAAAATAAACTAAACTAGTGTTCAAATGAAGTTAACATGAAGATTTGAGTTCGCCCATAGTCTCCCAATATTCCAAATACTCTCTCTGCAAAGTTTCAAGATTTTTGAACTTCATTTGCTATTTTATTTGAGACACATAGCAAATTCAAGCCATATTTAAATTCAAATTTTGAATTCTGTTCAAACATATTTGAACATAAGATTTCAACACTCCATCTGGATCAGAATGAATTTCTTGACTTATCCAAAAATTTTCACAATTTTTAGAGCTCATTTACTATTTTAAATTGAATTTACAAGTGAGCTGCACATTGAGGTGGCTGGTGGGACCCACTGGTCAGCTTCTACCGACGTGCAGCCGCAAAACAGAGGCTGCTGCGCGCGCCAGCGCGAGCGCTGCATGCTCCAGCGCGATAGCGCGAACGACCGCCTCCATCTGCATACAACCCACCCCAAGGCTCCTCATTATCGTCTCCCCAGTCCCCAAGTTGAGTCTTTTATCGGTGCTTCATCCCTGGCGCAAGAAACCGACGCTCAGCACCCCTTCTCTGCCCGGATCCAAATCGTCGATGCATGGTGCGTTTTAACCTTTGTCTTCGACGTTGTCAGCTCCCTTGCTTGATTGCGCAGCCCCCTGAGTAGTTTTGGTGCTAGTCAGAGCCTCCCCCTCAAAGGATTGGACAAATTTCGGGCTTCCGGTGAACTCCCGTGCCTTGCTGCCTCTGCTGCTCCGTTGAACCGCAGCTACGGCCACTATCAAGCTTCAACCCTTTAAGGAAAAAGGTTCCCAGTCATGTCTAGTTCATGCTCGCAAAGTTTCAGCTTTTGTCATAGCTTGTAGCTCGAGTTTTCCTCGAAGAACCAACGCTTAGTTCTTTTGCACGCCTCAGTTCTTCACCAAAATTCGGTTTGCACGTGCCATCTTTCTTCGATTTGCTTAGCAAGTAGCTTCTATACATTCTAGCGCACCTCCTTGACAAAACGCCAAAAAGTTATTGACCACACGCATAGAAATTAAAGTCCTTGCAGCCGCTGGTTGAAAAGCCGCGGGTCGCGGTCGAACTTGTATTTGCAGCACCTCAATAGAAGTTCATTTTGGTCATCCTCATGATACCAGGGTGCTCTCCGATCATTTATCGAGTGATTTAGGCCCTTGCCGAGGCGAATTCGGGTTGGCCGAAACCCTAACTGATGCCGCTGCCGTCGAGACCTCATCTAAGGCCGCCAATCGCCGTCGGGAATCTTACCGTCGTGTTCTTCGTTGGATTTTAGGTGGGGGTGGCGAGTTTGGACAGCCAACTTTCCCTGGAACGGGCTGTGGCATGTGGCCACCGTCGGGCGCCGCCGCGGTTGCCCCTGGCGCCGCTGTCGCGAGGTGGAAGACGACCCTTGTGGTGCCCATCCGTCAGTCGGTAAAACGCAGCGCTTGGATCAGCTGTGGCCGAGGATCACGTGCGGCTAGACGGGATGAAACCGTGGCCCCCGTGTGGCTTGCTCCCGATTGGCCCAATTTAAATCCTGTGGGCCCAGCCAGTATTCAAACCTTTTCTAATTGAAATATAATTCCAGATTTAGTTCCCACTTCAAAAATCCATATCTCCTAGTAGAATTGTTCAAAAATTCGAAAATAAATTTTGTTAGAAACAAAATGAGGAATAATTTCCAGTAGTGCACTTGGATTTGTATGAAAGTCCATAGGAATTTCTCCATAATTCAAATAACCAAAATGCTTATAGAATTAATTCCTATAGTTCTGCTCTTTGGAAAATTACCAAATTTTTCCAGAACCTTCAAATTAATATCTTTGAACTCCAGTAAAAATTTCGGCGTCATTAGACTTAATTTATATGGTCTGATCACCTGGGTATTTCCTATGCACACAAAAATAGCCAAATTCATTTAGAATTTGTACAGAAACTTGTGCAAGCTTCTAAATAGAATATCTCTCAGTATAAAGCTTTAAAATTTGTCAAACTAACTTTTTTGGTTTGCTCTTCATCTACACTAACCATAACTACAACCCAAACTTCATAAAAATCCCAAGATTTTCCTGTAGAGCCCTTTTAAAAAATTCATCTTTGATTTTTATCTGATGATTCACTTCATAGAGAAATCTGAAATTTTGCCAAAATGTTATTTAATAAGTTTCTGAATAACTGTAAAAATTTCAGCTTCATTAGACTTTAATAACCTAGTTCAATCTGGAGATTATCCTAACTAGTCATAGAATGCCCAAAAACAACAGAATCTTTTCAGTAAATTATCCAACTTTGAGAAATCGATTTCTCCCTGTAGGAAGCTTAGAAAATTGTGAAAACAATTTTTTCTAGAACCAGTGAGACCCTCTCTGTTTACAACCAAAATTCAGAGAAGGCTTTTACTTGTTGGAATTTTAGATACAACAAGCTTCCATGAACATCTCCAATTTGTGGTCCAGATATTACTCATAGCACCTAGTATCCACTGTAAAAATCTCAAAGCCAATTAAAATCATTACATACCTGTTCAATGTTAATAAGATCTTTTCTACAATTTCTATCTCACTTCATATTTCCATTTCCTAAGTTCATCTTGTTTCCTCTTTGTTGCTGTTCAAATCCAGCAACAGAACTTCCAGTCCTAGCTAGTATTACTCCTTTTTGAGTTATAATCAGCTTCAATTGTTATATTAATAAATTGCAATCTCTTAATTGCATATCATTTCGATAGTGTTCGCGACGAAGGTGGCCAACGAGAAGCACAACCTGGAGGAGTGGTCAATTGGATCTGCTGTGGCGTGAATTTTTGACGAAGGCTACTAACTGATCATCGCTGACTTTTATTTCAACCGAACCCGGTTTGCATTTAAGAAATCTTGCAGAGTTTTCATTTAAACACACTATATGGATGAGATATATTCTGCGTTAGGTCTTGTGCAATAAAACCCACTTGCATGACCAGAATAATCCAAAAAGTGGTTTGGGTAGATTAATACTCCACGTTTCGATATGTTATGTTTAATGTCTAGTTATAAGAAGGGGCATTTGCAAAACTGACCCGGTTTTGAACTTCAATTGCTTGTTTGACCCTATTTTTTAGGGTTTGTGCATATGACCCTGGTTTTTCAAAATGAACAACTAAATTGACCCTACTCTGTTTAGTCTATTTAACAGTGTTAAGTATATAGAAAAAAGACATATTTACCCTTGCACCATTGACCCTATTTTTTATTATACTTTTTATGTGTGGCCCTACTTTATAAAAAATAATTCAGCATTATCTGAATTATTTAAATTTGTACATCATAATTAATTTAAATTTTAGAGAATTCCGTTATAATTTGACAATCTAGACCACAACACAATTTCATATATACCGCTACAGTCACAGACTAACAGTGTACAGTACTTAATATGACAGACAAACTCTAGGCATTTCCTGAACTACATTGAGCAAAAACTCCAGCAAGCAGTGTATGCATTACATGTTGATGACACCCATTTAGAAGGTGCTCTCTCTTAGTCTTGTTCACCGTCAGATGCAACATCAGGCTATTAAGCTTTGGCATTCTCTCTGGGCGTTCTTTCCGTCAGTATGCTTCAAGATCTCCTCGAAAGCTTTCATGGAAGTGGAGCAAAGCTTTCTAGAGCTTGAACATTTCTGCCGGCCTGGAACCAGTGCTAGCTTCCTGTTCAGACGCCCGCCGGCCATGCTTACTCGCCGAAGCAGCCGGATGCCGCAGCCTTGCTCACCCGCGTCACGCTCGCAGCCGCTGTCCCACCGCACTCGCAGCCAATGCCGCCGCCCCAACTCGCTCTCGTGCACAGCCGCCGCAACTCGCTCACGTCCACAGCCGCCGCTGCCACTCGCTCGTTCGTAACCCTAGCGCGAGTTTCTGTCACGGGAGAGAGAATCTGCAACAAAGCAACTCAGTCAGGGGTATTTTGGTATTTTTCATAAAACATGATATTTTTGTTATTTATTTAATTAACCCAAAATAGCTGAAGATAACAGAAGTTACTAACAGGGTCAAACGGCAGCTTCCTTTTGAAAAATCAGGGTCATATGTACAAAACCTAAAAAAATGGGTTAAACTAACAATTGAGATTCAAAACAGGGTCAGACACGCAATTGTTCCTTATAAGAAACGGTAGAAGTCAAGAGGTTGGAACCTTCTCGCGAGACTAGCACCGGGTTTACACTGGATTGGAATTATGAGTTTAATTGTGATGATTCCCTTTAATAAATTGGAGACCAGGGCAGGAGCATAGGATGCAGCAGGACATGGTCCTGGCTGTGTAGTCCTGCCTGTGTCGATTAAGGCCTGCCTCGTGCCTGGCCCCGTTGGACAAATTTTGAACTGTACCGGATGCATACTGGCTATATGGGACCCAGGAAATCAATGTACCTTGAGGATCCTATGCTGGAACCTTTTCAATCGGCTTAAGCTGTCAGCTGTTAGTACAGTGGGAGGTAACTCGCTCATGAACATCTCACAGCGGAGGTGTACCTTGAGGGAGCTCACTGTTCGGGTCGATCGAACTGTTTTGATATGGGTTAGTCTTGGGAGAGGCGGTTGCGTGCGACATCAGTGGAGTGTGCCGTTGCATCTCCGAGTATGGGCGTACATGTCGTGCAGTCCGAGTGCCTACTTGTTGCAATCATCGTCGCTCACGGTATTTTAACATACTTGGACACTGAGTCTTGATGTAGTAAGAAAGAGAAATGGAAAGATTATGAACATGTTGCTATGAATAATTCTTTGTATTGAAATCTTGGCTGCTATAGATATAGCATAATCAAATTTACAATTTTCAAACATTTAACATGGATATGGCTTATGCAACCTTGAGCAAGTATCATCGTGGATGAAGTGTTTCTTGTTTGATTTTGGAATTCACAATGATGCTATGCCCATGGATCACGTATGCTACTTTAAATCTGACCACTAAGGATTTACTTTCGGCGAGTCCATTCTTGCAAATTAAGCTTCCCAGTCTTTAAAGTTTCTAGCATGTAGAGTTTCATGCTTTAGATGAGACGGTTAGGTCTTGCTGAGCCTTGTGCTCACGGTTGTTATATTGTGGTTTTTGCAAGTATTATTAGCTTATTCTTATGTTGTGGTTGTCCGTGAGACCTCAACCTTGTCGAGAGGTATCTCTAACGGAAACCTTGCTGCTGCCCCTCTGCTTCGTGTTGCTAGTGAGAAGCGTCCGCGAGCATGGACGACTTCTCTTGTGCATAGCTAGTTGAGAATATGAGTATATATATTCCGTTGCGTTGTATATTATGTTGTAAAAGAGGATCATCTTGTGAAATAAAATAATTGTGTTGGTTATTTTGTATGGTTTTTCTTGTGTGCTGTTGGGTGCCGCATCACATGGCACCACCCAACAATTTCTGGAATGTGTAGACTGATGCGGCACCACCCAACAATTTCTAGAATGTGTAGACCCCAGTCCCCACTGCTTGGTATAGAGCCGTATTGGGAATAGCACACTTGAAAAGTGCCTATTTTTGAAAACTACGAAGTAGTCGAGTGAGGATTAGTTATTATGCCCACATAAGGTCTATTATAGTATTAGTTACTGAAAGTGCATCTAGGCATCCCGTGTGGGTTTTGGTTGATTTATGACAAACAAATGAGGTCCTAACCAAATTGTTGAGATGAGCGCATGTTTTAATGAAACTATGAAGAAAGCACAACAAGAAAGGAGAATGAGGATCTATATGGAAAAGAGCTCAAGAGCTGAATAGATTAGATCATTGTGTATAGAGTGTATTGGAGAAACACACCCCAAGATCTCAAGCACAAGAAACTCATTCACTGCACAAATTTACATAGGACTGGACTAGTCCGATATACCCCGGACTAGTCCGATAATCCCTCTGTTCAAGATCGGACAAGTCCTCCCAGTGCGGACTTGTCTGCACAGTCCTTCACGGTCCAGATTTACACAGACCGGACTAGTCCGATATCACCACGGGCTAGTCCGATATCTTTTTGACTAAGATCGGACTAGTCCTTCCCAGTGCGGACTAGTCCTCAACACTTCACAACTTTGCACGACATCGGACAAGTCCGATAATATCCAGACTAGTCCGATAACCTCTCTGACTAAAATTAGACAAGTCCTCCAAATGCGGACTTGTCCCCAATTCACTAAGGAGTTCACCACAACCGGACTAGTCTGTTAAAATCTGGACTAGTCCGAACTTTTCCAGAGCCTAAATCGGACTAGTCCGCCCTAAGCCGGACAAATCCGATCTTCCTGAGAACTTATGGTTTTCTACACGTCGCACAACGGACTAGTCCGGACTCCACCAAGGACTAGTTTGGACCCTCGAAACCCTAACAGTAACTTTTGGAAACACCCTATAAATAGATGTGCACGGCCCTACTTTCAACACTCTTGACTCCCAACACCGTCACACCCTCCAAGAGCTTAGAAAACACATCTCTCCATGCAATCCAATGCAAGAAAGATCAAATCGTTGAGGATTCACTTTGGATCAAAGGAGAGACATGATTCCACATGTTTGAGCTCTTGGGTTTGATTCTCTAACACACTCATGTTGTTTCATTGTTGATCTTAAGAGTGTGTTCTTGGTGGTGTTTGAGTTGTAATCTTGGGGAGCCCTCAACTTGTGAGAAGGCCCCTTGAACTTGGTGATTTACCCTTTGTGATAGTGGAAGAGAATCGACCTCCGTGGCGATTAAACGAGGGTAGGGTTGGTGAAGACCCGGTCCTTTCATGGGCTCCTCAATGTAGACATAGGTTGCCTTTGTGGGAACTGAACCACGGGCTAAAAATCTTGTGTCTTCACTTTGTGCATATTGTTCTTACTTTTCATTGCTATCTAGGGTTTCACTTGATCTTGCTCACATTATGTTAAAACATGAATATAAGGTTAACTTGTACAACATCCAGTTTCATATAAGTATTACACTCTAATTACAAGTATATTTCCGCTACATAGAGTCTAGGATCGAGATAATCGATCGAACTTGATCGATCTAGTCTGCACGCACCGGACAAGTCCGCACTCTACAAGACTAGTTCGATTACTCGGTATTTGATCAAGTTGCTAAGTGTTGCAGGTTCCGACTAAAATTCAAAAAGGCCTATTCACCCCCCTCTAGGCCACATTCAGTTACTTAAGTTGGCAAAGCTAACATATGTGTTATTACATTCTGTAACAACGCTCTGACGTCAGGTAAGAGGTAAGGTATGCCACCGCAAGCAGATCAATTGCTTCCGTCGCTTGGCACAAAAATGTCAATATGAGTCTCTGAAAATTTCCATGTTTCTAAGAACATATGACAAGCGATACCCAGCGTGCTTCAAAGTTAGTGGGAGCCCCCGTCGGGTGCGACATAACCCGATGCGCCCCCTACTGGTGCAGCACTATGCAAAGACGTGGGACCCCGTCGGGTGGTAGAAAACCCAGTCATGTACCTCGAGATGTGGCTTAGCTCGGGGCAGCCCGTATTGGATGATACAGGACGAATGTTTTTACTTTCATATATATTATTGTGAATTGATCGCCCGTTCGGGCTGTGCCATACGGTACCATATGTTTGATCTATTGTTTGTGTGTAGTAGCAGGTACACTAACCGCGTTATTCTTAGCTTGAGTAGAAAACGTTTGCGAGTGAACATCATTAGCACCACCATTGAGACGTATGCCGGAATACCAACTTAGAATTTTTATTTGATGATGACGTAGTACTGGCATTGCATTCGGGTTACATCGGCACATCGACGGTTAAAATTCTTGCCGATGGTGTAGCTTGCAGCACCTTGTCATGTTAATCTCCGTAGCAGAGTTCTATCTTGAAATCATAAATATGAAATTTGAACCAAAACTGTAAACCTCAGTTCTTCCCTGTGTTATTCTGGCAGAAACTTAACTTTAGTTTGAAAAGTCATATCTCCTGTTAGAATTATCCCATGAAGGTGTTCCATACATGGTTGGAAATGTATGTGAGTCTTCTAAGTAATTTCTGTTCCTAACCAGAGCAGAATTCCAACGGATCATAGCTAAAATTTGAAAAATTCCAAAACCTGTCAAAACTGGACAGAGGCTGGAACAGTTCCTGTACTTCTCAACAATTTTCAGCACCGTAGTCCCCTCAACAAAATGGAGTAGCCGAAAGGTAGAATCAAACCCTCGTAGAGATGGCAAGGACGATGCTTGATGAGTACAAGACTTCGGATCGATTTTTGTCACACCATAAATCGACTCTATCTCCATTGTTTACTCAAGAAAACATCATATGAACTACTCACCGTTAACAAGCCTAATATTTCCTATTTACGAGTTTTCTGTTCTAAATGTTATATCTTGAACAAGAAGCCTAGGACTTCAAAGTTCTCTTCAATGTCCGATGAAGGTTTCTTGCTTGGTTATGATTCGAACTCTTACGCCTATCGTGTCTTCAACAAGACCTCCAGACTCGTTGAAGTAGCACGTGACGTAGTGTTCGATGAAACTAACGGCTCTCAAGAAGAGCAAGTTGATCCATGTGTGCTAGATAGAGAAGAAGCTCCATGTCAAGCATTGAGAAGTATGGCGTTCGGCGATGTTCGACCACAAGCGCCACCTCCAAATGAAGATAAAGAGAATGAACCACAAGTGGAGGTAAACGATCAAGGGGGAGCTTCCACACAAGATCAACATCAAGAAGACGAAGGTGATCAACAAGTCAATGAAGGCAACCATCTAGGGGGAGAAGAAGATGACCATAAAGATTCAACACCTCAAGTGCCAAATCCAAGAGTACGCCAATGCGTCCAGAGAGATCACCCAATCGACAACATAATCAATGACATCCAAAAAGGAGTAACGACTAGATCTCGCATAGCTAATTTTTGTGAATATTACTCCTTTGTATCCTTTTTGGAACCGCGCAGGATTGAGGATGCATTGAAGGATCCGGATTGGTTGGTGGCGCTGCAAGAAGAGCTTAACAACTTCAAATGGAACGAAATGTGGGAACTCATTGAAAGACCCAAGTTCAACTTCGTCGACACTAAATGGGTCTTCCGCAACAAACAAGACGAACATGGGGTGGTGACAAGGAACAAGGCGCGACTTGTGGCCAAAGGGTATTCACAAGTCCAAGGTTTGTATTTCGATGAAAACTTTGCTCCCGTAGCTAGGCTTGAATCTATTAGAATATTACTTGCATATGCTACTCACCATGATTTCAAGCTCTATCAAATGGATGTGAAAAGCTCCTTCTTCAACGGACCAATCAAGGAGGAGGTGTATGTGGAGCAACCCCCGGATTGGAAGATGAAGAATTCCCTGACCACGTCTTTAAATTGCGTAAGGCTCTCTACGGCCTCAAACAAGCTCCTAGATCTTGGTATGAGTGTCTTAGAGACTTCTAAATTGAAAATGGTTTTAAGATTGGTAAAGAAGATTATACGTTATTCACAAAGTACTTTGACAATGATCTTTTTATTTGTCAAATTTATGTTGATGACATTATCTTTGGTTCAACTAACAAATCCTTTTGTGAGGAATTTATTAAGATTATGACAGATAGGTTTGAGATGTCTATGATGAAAGAGCTGAAATACTTCTTAGGATTCCAAGTGAGGCAACAAAAGGAAGGGACATTCATAAGCCAAACCAAGTATACTCAGGACATACTCAAGAAGTTTGGAATGGACAAGGCGAAGCCCATAAAGACTCCCATAGAGACGAATGGTCACATGGATCTCAATGATGGACAAAACGTCGATCAAAAGGTATATTGCTCCATGATTGGATCCCTACATTACTTATGTGCATCTAGGCCAGACATTATGTTGAGTGTATTTTTGTGTGCAAGGTTTCAAGCCAACTCAAAAGAGCGTCATTTGACAGCCGTAGATAATCTTGCGGTATTTAGTTCATACACCCAACCTAGGCATTTGGTATCCTAAAGGCTCCAAGTTCAATCTCATTGGATACTTCGATGCAGATTATGCCGGATGCAAATTAGATAGAACAAAGTACCTCGGGTACGTGCCAATTTCTAGGTAGATCCCTAGTTTCTTGGTCCTCCAAGAAACAAAACTCCATTGCCTTATCTACCACTGAAGCGGAGTATGTTGCAGCGACAAACTCTAAGGGACTACGGTTAAAATATGAGTCGTATTCCACTCCTTTGGGATAATGAGAGTGCCATTAAGATTGCTCATAACCCCGTTGAGCACTCTAGGACCAAACATATAGACATCTGGCACCACTTTTTGAGAGACCACTCAATGAAAGGATACATAGCTATTTCCCATGTGAACACCGAACAACAACTGGCCGACATATTCACCAAGCCACTTGATGAAAAACGCTTTTGCCAGCTCCAAAATGAACTAAATATCCTTGATGCTTGGAATGTGGCTTGAAAACTTGCATACCTGTATGGATTCTTCAAAATATGTTGATTGTGTTGTGAAATTCATCTCTCTCAATTTTCTATTAAAAACTATTTCAATTACTTGATCTTGGTGAAACATGGTCATCTCTTGATTGGTGTATGCATACTGATCATATTCATCAAGATTATTTGGTTGTTTTGGCCCCTATTTTTTTAAAAGAACCTTTGAATATATACAAATGGGCAAATTGATTCTGTTCTGGTGACCACGGACTAGTCTGTGGTTACCCGGACTAGTCCGCACACTGCAGACTAGTTGGCAGAGAGTCCGGTAGTCCGGACTAGTCCGTTGGACCACTTACTAGTGCGATTTTTTGACTCCATAACCCTAGCCGCCGCTAAAATCTAATCTTCTTCATCCTCACAACTCAACTCACAATCTCTCTCCTCGCTTGAGTTCTCCCAAGGCGATTTCCTTCGTTCTCCATAAAATCTCCCGAGTTTGGGTGGAAATCGATCTCCATTGCATAGGGATTGAAGACCACAGACTTGTCCGCACCTTCAACCCCTCCATCTCCAAGAATCGAGGAATTTCGGTAAAATTTCCTCCCAGACCCTAGAAATCGTGATTTCCTTCGTTGTTGACCAAATAGCTTAGTTCCTTCCAGTTAATACATGCCTCCTTGTTGTATTACACTTACCTTGAACTAGTTTTGCATTGGAAATGACCATTGGTCGTCTAGTTAGGGTTTGAGGTGATGAACACCGGACTAGTTTGGTCCATGTACGGACAAGTCCAGTCACCCGGACTAGTCTGTACCTGTACACCGGACAAGTCTGATTTTTAACTAAACTCAACCCTAATTTCTCATTCCTCAATGCACTTCCCTGCCATCAATTCTCATCCATACATTGTGTAATAAATTCTCAAGACAATGTCGAGCTCCAATGATGAAATCTCCGATTGTGAGGCCGAGTTGGACCAAGACTCCCTGCTTTGGTCCTCGAAGGGCCAAGGGAAGAAGAGGCAAGAGCGTCCCATTGAGCCTGCACCTTTCGCACCTCAGGTGTGATGCAAAGTGCTAGCAAAGAAGCCTGCGTCCAAAGTCAAGGATGCAGGTGGCTCTAGCTTGGAGGTCTCTCGCCAAGCTAAGGGCAAAGGGAAATGGATAGCCTCGGGCCCAATCGGCCCCCTAAAGATGGCAGCTCCGAGGCAGGGGAACAGGGATCCCTCCGAGGAGAAGTTCAACGGCAAGGGAAGCGATACCGCTTCCAATCTCAGATTTGTGGATTGCTACAACCGATTTAAGAAGGCGGCCGATGCCAGATTTTGGAGCAACATTCACGCAAACTATTACAGCTCTGTGTACGTTACCATGAAGACTCCGGTGGTCCGCAACAAGTGGATTGACTGGAATCACTTTGAGAGAAAGAGTTGTGGTCCCTTTGATGATGTTGTGGAAGCTGCAGCTAGGCATGGACTGAAGGACCTGTTTGCCTTTAGATATAACTGGAATGATGAGATTATTGCTCAGTTCTATGCCACATGTTTCTTTGCTAGTGATGAGAAGGAAAGGGTGACTTGGATGACTCGTGGATCCAAGTACACCATTACCTATGATGATTTTGCGAGACTCCTTCACCTAGAAAACACCAACAACAATGAGCTGACCATCCACAACATGGGTTTCTTGGGAAAGGATAGATGGACTTCCTGTATGATAATAGCCTGAAGTATAACCCTCCATCGACCAAGAACATGAAACCATTCTTCATAGTTCTTAATAGGGTGCTGAGGAAGACCATAGCACCAAAAGATGGGGATGCAGGAAGTGTGCAAGGGTACTTGAGGACCCTAATCAAGGTGATTAGCAAGAACCAAAAGTTTGACATCTTTGACTTCATTTGGAATGACATGGTCACATCTCCTGCACACTAAACAGATCATGTGGCTATGTCCCCTACTTGATGTTCATGATTGACAATGTTACAGGAATCGAGTTCATGAATGATGTGGAACACACTCCTTTGAGGCCCCAGAAGCCTCACCAAGCCACTGTCCAAGCTGCTCCATCTCCAATGTTCAGTGAAGAGGCTCTGAGGAGAGCTCGAGGAGATGCGAGGACTGCTCCCACCACTAGGGCCCCTCCCCAAAAAAGGTCTCCTAGTGGAATCTTGAAGTACTTGGCAGCTATCTTTGGCTCATGGAAGAAGGCTGAAGTGAAAATTCATGAGCTGAACAAGGAAAGGAAGGATGACATGAGATGCATAAAGCAAAATGTCAAGCATATTTGCTAGAAGCTGGAGATCGAGCCTATTGGATCCCCAGTCATCTCTGAAGATTCAGCCTCTGATTTCACTGAGCTCAGACCTTGGACTCCATCTGAGCTTGCTTACTTTGGCATTGGGGGCACTTTGAGTGGATCCGCTCCTCTTCCTCCTACCCAACCTGAAGATGAAGATGAATACAAGGAAAGGACCTACAATGAGGAATGAGCCACTAGATCCCGACTCTCCCTCTTTTTGGTGACTTGATGCCAAAGGTGGAGAGATTGAGGGGTAGTCACTAGATTCTTGCTGTAGGTTGAGAGATG